>CM061549.1:141167616-142658866 GCA_030864215.1 Capsicum pubescens | reverse complement strand
CCCCGCAAAGTATAAAAGTGTAGTTGGGATTTGGGATAAAGGTTGGGGGGGCTTTTGACTATTTTCTCTATTTATTAAGTTAATTTTTAAGTTAAAGTTTTAAACTTTCTAAGATATATTAAACTTAAACTTATTAAAAAAGAGTTAATAAATAAATTTTATATTAATATATTATATTAATAAAATATAAGTTAATTATATAATATAATTTTAATTTTTAAAAAGTAAAGTTGGTCGTCTTTTCCGGTATAGATCCTGTGCCGGTCCGATCTGACCCGATTCCACACCAGTAACCAACGGAATGGTAAGGACCTGCAAAAATGTCCAGTAGTCCGATTCTGGTAGTACCGATTTCGACGACAAACTCTGGTAAGGCTGTACCGATATCAGTTTTGGTTAAACCGGTCCGGTGGTATTAGTTCCGGTCCTTTTCCACTCTTAGTTGAGACTATTGAGCCTTTAGTATAAGGTTACTTCATGACTTGATAAATGGTGATGATTTTTCCTGGATTATGATTTATGGCTTATAGATGTGAGATGCCTTATTGATATATTATGCCTTATAGTGTGAGATTCCTATTTGATATATTATGCCTGCTAGATGTGAGATAAATTATTGATATATTATGCCTCATAGATGTGAGAGGCCTATTTGATATATTATGCCTCCTAGATGTGAGATGCCTTATTGATATATTATGCCTCATAGATGTGAGATTTCTATTTGGTATATCATGCCTTCTAGATGTGCAATGCCTTATTAATATATTATGCTTCATAGATGTGAGATGCCTATTTGATATATTATGCCTCCCAGTTGTGAGAAGCCTTATTGATATATTATGCCTCATAGATGTGAGATTCCTATTTGGTATATTATGTCTCCTTGATGTGAGATGCCAATTTGATATATTATGACTCCTAGATGTGAAATGCCTCATAGAGGCAAATTATGGTCTATAGATACGATATGCCTCATAGATATACTA
Organism: Capsicum pubescens; assembly: GCA_030864215.1. Lineage (NCBI taxonomy): Eukaryota > Viridiplantae > Streptophyta > Magnoliopsida > Solanales > Solanaceae > Capsicum > Capsicum pubescens. The sequence continues at coordinate 142,657,877 of CM061549.1, read as the reverse complement.
TGACTTATAGATAGGAGATGGCTTATGGATATGATTATTGATACGAGTTCCGGATATGTATGTGGGCCTAAGGCCGTGATTATAATATTGTATTTATTTCGGACCCATTATTGGGCCCAAGGCTGTGTTATGATATCAATTGGACATCCGTGAAGTGTTTATCTGTCATGATTCGATTTATGAGTCATGATGGAGCCTACTAAATTCCCCCATTTGGTAAGCCAATACCATAACCCAGAACTAACATAATGAGTTAATCCGGTAAGAAAGGCCCAACATAGGCAAAATTCAAGAACATCAATTGTAAACATAAGGGTTCTAGACAGAATAAACAATCAAACAAGATACCAATTCAAAAATCTGGCAAAGTTTGTACAAGAGCATCTAATAGTATCAACACAACTTCAAATCTAGAATAGTCAATACATCTGTCTCGAATACTAATGACTGAATATAAGAGATAGAAGGAAAATGGGAAACTCAAACTCAATGAGCTCACCCTATCTTCGAAAACCAGTCAATGCAGGAGCAATGATCAATAGCGACATCTAATACTCGGATTTGCACCAAAAAGGTACAAAAATATAGTACGAGTATCAAAATGATAGGTACTCAATAGACATCATCAGTTGACTGAGCTAAGTCATGATATAAAGATAATATAATGTAAGATAATCCTAAGTAAGTCAAGGTACAGAATCAAACCTGGATTATCGCGTACAATAAGTAATCAAATCTGAATAACAGTATAACATAAGAAATCAAGACATGCCAATATCACTATGCATAGAAAGCAATAAATATCAGAATAACAATGTATCATAAGACATCAACGTATAATAATATTTCCGTAAATAAGAATTAGATAGTTCAAAATCATATACATCATAAACATTAACACAAGCATTCACAAGTACAAAGTTAGCTCTCATATGCCAACTGGTGCATAAAGTAAAGAATTCATAACGACGTCCCATACCACCGAAGAGTACACCCAAGAGAAACATAAAGAAATAAGGTCAATTATATATCCAACTTCCTCATTATTCCAAAGTTTTCCACAATTTTCATCAATTGTCCATTTGCCAACATTCCCAATGATCATCTATGTTCGTAATTGAACAACATGTACTAAAAACTCATGAACAACTGTATAACACAAGATATAAACACATGATAATATCACTATGCATAGGAAATAATAAATATCAGAATAACAATGTTTCATAAGACATCAATGCATACCATCATTGCCGTACATAAGAATTAGACAGTTCGAAATCATACATATCATAAACATTAACACACGCATTCACAAGTACAAAGTTGGATCCCATACGCCAACTAATGAATAAAGTAAAGAACTTATCACGACATTCCATACCACTGGAGAGTACACCTAAGAGGGACATAAAGGAATAAGGTCAACAATAAATCCAACTTTCTCATTATTTCATAGTTTTCCACAATTTCCATCAATCGACCATTTGCCAACATTCACAATAAATCATCTATGTTTGTAATTGAACAACATGTACTTAAAACTCATAACCATAATAATAATAATATCACCCAAAACCTATATCATCAATACATACTAATAGCTCACTTTTAGCCAGCCAACAGTTATAACTAGTCCAACTACTCACTAGTCATCATATAACCTTTAAATATTTTCTATCCTTTATTCATCATGTAATAACTATCCATAGGTCAAAAACTAACCATTATTCACTAACTAGACAATATCTAGCATCTACCCAAGGTTCACCACTAGACCATATTCACCATTTTAACCAATATTTATTTCTATCCATCATAATTCCACTAGCCACCATTTATCAAATAATTGCTATTCACCATTTATTCAATATACATCTATCAACTAGCATCTTTCATTAGTTAGCATTATTAATCCACAAATCCCAATTTAACAACTAATCCACATCATAGACATAGTCATCAATAGCCACAAATCATAAACTTTGCTAAACCCATTATCACTAACCTCCATAATGAAATAATCCTCACTATTAATAGACATCAGTGCCACTAGTTTTCTTCATCACTAAGGTTGACTAATCCATTAGTCACTATTATCTCCTTAAGCAATATTCACCACTAATCATCCTTTAAACCTTAAGTTAACATCTATACCCCTTAACACCATAACTCATTAGAAGACTATAACCAACATCTCTAATATTAATACTATACCCATGTAACACCCCGACGTATTCTTAGCTAAGTTCCGTCCATGGAAAGTCTAAGCATTAGATTTTAGAATGATATAAATTATTTTTCATGTGGAATTTCCTAGATTTCAACCTTTGATTATGTAGATGACTGAATTAGCTTTCCAACAATATAAGATTCGTCGAAAACAGACCCTCGGTGAAGAAGTTATGAATAATTTAAAGTTCCAGTCGTAAACATCATCATTTTGGGGTCTAGCGCATCGCGGAGAGGGTCAAATTGATGATCATCAAATTCCAATGAGGATCCATGATGGTGGCGCATCACGGAGGCACCTAATTTCCCACTCGTCGAATTCCAGTGGACCACCGCGATTGTGGCGCGTCACGGTGGTACCCGAAATCGAGTTTTCAAGTTCAAATTTCCAGTTCCATTCAGGAGTCATTAAGGGTAAATTTGACTTTTCCCTAGCCTTTAAAACCGTCCAAACAAAGGATTTAGGGTATGTTCCAGCAACTTAACCCTATTTTCATTAAAATTATCAAAAATCCTCTCTAGGGTTTCAAACAAAAACTTCAAGAAAACCAAGATTCAACCGTGGGCTTTCAAAATCGATTGAAGATTTGAAATCCCCAGATCACAGGCTTCAAGAAGCACCCGCTAATTTCATAAATAGAGGTATGTGGGGTTATGCTAAAGTTCATGGGCATGTTTTCAAAAAGGAACTTACACAAGACTTTAAATTTATAAAAGTACATATATGTTTTTACAAATGAGGGTTTTCAATTGATACAAATAACATGTTTTGATATTTGATTTTGAAAGAACTATTGAGATATCATGGGGTTGTTTGTTTGAATGTATTTAAATGGTTGAATTGTGAACATGTGACCTGAAATTTTAAAAGGGTGTGATGTACATGAGTTGTGAATTTTCTAAATTCCTCATGATAATTTATACCCCATATTATACTAGTGTTAAAACCATTGAGAGCATGAGTTTTGCAATTGATATGACATTACTCATAAATGATTAAACTTCTTGAATAATTGCATGTTGAGAACCATGGTGTATGTGTTTTAATAGTGTGAAAGTCATACATATATGCATGTGGTAAATGGTATGAGAAGTTGGAAAGTTGATGTGATATTAATAACTTGCAAGACGGGTATGACGATACCCTTCAGAGTATGACATGTGATTGATTAAAATGAGTTTAATGCATTGATTTTGTGAGATAGGTGGTTACCCGAAGAAAGCACGAGTCAAATGACTCTACGCTGGAAATCTTATTTATCGACTTGGGAACTTGGTACCCTGCTGTGTGATCTTGTGTACCTAACATTATGTCATTCCAAATTAGGACTATGGTTAGGAGCGCTGCTTTGTAATATTGTGCACTACCATACTTGATTGGTTCGAGAAACCCTGCTGTGTGGTCTTGTGTGTCTTTCCCTCACTTATACTCTAATCTCAGTGGCAACCGAGATTTGACAGTTGGTGAAAATATGAAATTGTAGGGTGTACCACTTAGCTCAAATGTGTTGTATTTTTATTGAAAAATCATTATACTAAGCCCATTGTATTTTTGAAATTATTTTGCAATAATGTGCTTTATATCAGGTCTCATTTATTTTATATAAAAATCACTAATTTGTTTTGGATTATTCTACGCACTAGTACTTTATATTGACCCCCTTACCTCTCAGGTTCGGAGGCACAGTCTAGGGGTCCAGAAAATTAGTAGAATCTTTAGATAGTTTTGCAGAGACAAGTGGTTAGCCTTCTATATTCCGGTAGGCCTGATGTCTGGTAGTTTATTTATCATTTAATAGTTTTGGGTCTACTGGGGGCCTTGTCCCAGTTTTCAGACAGTTTGTTTATTTTAGTCATGTAGTAGAGATTTCACAGATGGTTTTGAGATACTGATAGATGTTGTGGGACATTATTTCCCATTATTGATTTCTTTGGACTCATGACCATATTTCTGTAGTATTGTGAATCTTTCGTATTTTTTTTATCATATGAATTATGTGCAAGATTACCAGATAAATAGGGGTGTTTTGGGCCTTCATAGCTTAGAATGCTCGTCACGGCCAGGGACCCAGTTTGGGATGTGACAAACTTGGTATCAGAGCACGGTTCATGGTCCCAGGGTGTCTGCGAAATCGTGTCGGGTAGAGTTTTGTTTATGAGTGTGTAGCGCACCACACTTATAAGTAGGAGGCTACTAGGCGTTTAGGAAATGTTTCCCTTCTTTGTGATTTAGTTCGTGCTTAGAGTCAAGTCTATTCCTAATCAGTGATCTTTTGTCTTACAGAAATAACAGTCATGCCTCCTCGCCGCAATACTAATCAGAGTGCTCAGAATGATGAAGTCCGTCCCACTCATGGGATGAGGACACATAATAGAGCGCCCACTCCAGACCCTTTCCCTACTCTGGGAGACCCTTCAGTCCCAACCAATCCACCTAGGGCTCCATGGACCAATGTTAACCATCCCCCGACTACTCAGAGGGATATTTTGAATGCAGAATTCAGACAACCTATTCATATACTGACACAGTTGGTGGCTAATTAGGCCCAACAATTAGAAGATGTTGGGTCTGCACCTGTTACATATGAAGATACTAGGGTGGGTCAATTCATGAGAATGAACCCACCTAAATTTACTGGCACTAAAGTAGAAGAGAATCCACAAGAGTTCATAGATGAAATGGAGAAGATTTTCAGACTGATGCATGTAGATCAGGTGGAAGGTGTTGAGCTAGCGGCTTATCAGCTAAAGAATATAGCGAACCAATGGTATAATAAGTGTGAAGAGGCGAAGGGTGACAGTGCTGAGCCCACAGTGTGGGATGAATTTGTGGAAGTTTTTCTTTATTAATTATTTCCTTTGGAGATAAAGGAAGCTAAAGTAGAGGAATTCATGAACCTTAAGCAAGGTAAGATGAGTGTTCAGGAGTATACTCTAAAGTTTAATCAGCTGGCCTATTATACTTCTGAGATGACGAGTAGTATGAGGGCCCAAAGGAGAAAGTTTGCTTTCAGCCTTTCAGATGATCTGGTGCTTGAGTGTCAGGGAGCTATACTGAATAAGGAGTTGGACTTTTATAGGCTGATAGTTCACATAAAATAGGTAGAGGAGAAAAAAAAGAAGATTTTTAAATCTAGGAAGAAGGAAAGACAGGAAAAAAGAGCCAAATCTGCCGACCAGGGTCACAGTCAGCCTCAAAGCGGTAAGTGGGGAAATAAATGGAAGAAGAAGAAGAATTGGGGTAATGCTCAGTCTGCTGCTAGCGCCCTACTGCCCAGACCACCAGCAGACAGATAATCTAAGAGTTTTTAGACTCACCATGGATCCAGAGCCCTAGTTACTCAGTCGCAGAGCAGTGTGGCCCAGCAACAACGTACTTATCCATAGTGTAAGACTTGCGGAAAGAATCACCCAGGAAAGTGTTATTTCGAGGGGAGAAATTGTTATTCTTATGGAAAGGTGGGTCACCTTTAGAGAGATTGCCCTTCTGCTGGAGTAAATACGGGGGGGGGGGGGGGGGGGGGAGGGGGGGATAAGTCCCAAGCTGCCTCTACGACTCCTCCTCCTAAGGGTTCCCCTTCAGTTGTCGGGAGGAATCGTAGCCGATTATACGCTTTGACTAACCGCTAGGAGGCGGAAGCTTTACCAGATATTTCCATTGGTACGTTACGAATATTTTCCCGTAATGTTTATATATTGCTTGATCCAGGGTCTACCTTATCTTATGTGACCCCTTATGTGGCTGTTGGTTTTGGGTTTGAGCCCGATGTTATTGTAGAACCCTTCACTATTTTCACTCCTGTAGGTGATTCTGTTGTTGCTAGAAAGGTGTAGAGAAATTATGTTGTGTCTATTCCTAGCCGGGATACTATGGAAGACCTTATAGAACTTGATATGGTAGACTTTGATGCTATCCTTGGGATGGACTGGCTCCATTCGTGTTATGCCACACTTGATTGCAGAACCCAAAAGGTTACTTTTTCTTTCCTGAATGAGTCACCAATTGAGTGGACCAGAAATTCTGTGGCACCTAGAGGTCACTTTATATCTTATCTTAGAGCTTGAAAGCTCATCTTCAGAGGTTGTATGTACCATCTAATCCGAGTAAAAGATTCCAGGATTGAAAGTCTTCTTCTTTAGTTAGTCCCTGTAGTGAATGAGTTTCCAAAATTCTTTCCCGAAGATCTCCCAGGGATACCACCTAATAGAGAGATAGATTTTGGCATTGATGTATTTCCTGACACTCGTCCTATTTTTTATTCCGCCATATAGAATGGCTCCCGCAGAACTGAAAGAGTAAAAAAAATAGCTCGCAGATCTCCTAGACAAAGGCTTTATTCATCCTAGTGTTTCCCCATGGGGTGCACCCATTCTTTTCGTGCAAATGAATGATGGGTCCCTTCGTATATGCATATACTACCTCCAGTTGAATAAGGTCACTATTAAAAACAAATATCCTCTTCCTAGGATTATGATCTTTTTGACCAGCTTCAGGGAGCTAAGTGTTTTTCAAAAATAGACCTTCGTTCGGGCTATCATTAGTTGAAGGTTAGGGAGTCAGACATTCCCAAAATAGCCTTCAGACCCTTAAGGATCATCAGTTATATGCTAAGTTCTCCAAATATGAATTCTGGCTAAATGCTATTGCCTTCTTTGGGCATATTGTATCTAGTGACAGGATTAGAGTGGATCCCCAAAAGATTGAGGCAGTGAGAAAATGGCCCAGACCCATGACTCCAACCGATATTCGGACCTTCTTGGGTTTGGCGGGTTATTATAGAAAGTTCATAGAGAGTTTTTCTTCCATAGATGCTCCGCTCACTAAATGACTCAGAAAAAGGTGAAGTTTGTATGGTCTGACTTGTGTGAAAATAGTTTTGAGAAGTTGAAAGACAAGCTGACTACTACTCCTATTTTAATTCTTCCCGAGGGTGTAGATGGTTTTATGGTATACTGTGATGCGTACCGTGTGGGACTTGGTTGTGTATTGATGCAACATGGTAAGGTAGTAGCTTATGCATCTAGGAAGTTAAAGGTGCATGAACGAAATTACCCCACTCATGACTTGGAGTTAGCAGCTGTGGTATTTGCACTTAGGATCTGGAGACATTAGCTCTATGGAGTGCATGTTGATATTTATACTGACCACAAAAGTTTGCAGTATGTTTTCTCGCAGAAAGAATTGAACCTCAGGCAGAGGCGTTGGATGGATCTTTTAAAAGACTATGACATGAGCCTGCATTACCATCAGGGCAAAGTAAATATTGTAGCCGATGCTCTCAACAAGTTGTCTATGGGAAAATTTTCTCATGTTGAAGAAGGGAAGAGAGAGATGGTAAAGTATATTCACCGCCTTGCAAATCTGGGAGTGCGACTCTTAGATTCTTAATATGGAGGGGTGATTGTTCAGGAGATAACTAAGTCATCCCTTTGTGCTGAAGTTAAAGAGAAGCAGGTTGAAGATCCCGTCTTGATGTAAATCAAGAAAGATGTGGGTCAACAAAAGGTAATGTCATTTGAAATTGGTGGTGATGGTATTCTGAGATATCGGGGTAGGTTATGCGTCCTAAATATTTATGGACTGCGGGAAAGAATCCTTGATGAAGCACACACTTCGAGGTATGTTGTTCACCTGGGCTCTACTAAGATGTACCATAATCTGAAAACTTTGTATTGGTGGAATAACATGAAACGTGATGTAGCTGGTTTAGTTTCCAAGTGTTTGAACTGTCAGCAAGTGAAGGAACAATATTTGAGGCCAGGAGGTACTTCCCAAGAGATAGCTCTGCCTTTATGGAAGTGGGATGTGATAAATATGGACTTTATTATAGGGCTTCCGATGTCCCAAAACCAGTATGATTCTATATGGGTAATTGTAGATAGGTTGACCAAGTCATCACACTTTTTTCCTGTCAGGACTAACTATTCAGGAGAGGATTATGCTAAGCTGTTCATCGTAGAAATAGTTCATTTGTATGGGGCACCTGTGTCCATTATATCTGACCGAGGTACACAGTTTTTTCTCAGTTTTGGAGATCTTATCAGAGAGGTTTAGGTACCCAAGTGAACCTAAGTGCTGCTTTTTACCCCCAAACGGATCGGCAAGCGGAACGCACCATCCAGACCCTTGAGGATATGTTGAGGGCTTGTGTGATTGATTTTAAAGGTAGTTGGGTGGATCACTTGCCGTTGATAGAGTTTGCGTATAATAACAGTTTCCATTTTAGTATTAAGATGGCGCCATTTGAAGAATTGTATGGGAGAAGATGTAGGTTACCAATAGGGTGGTATGAAGTGGGTGAGATATTGATATTTGGCCCTGATCTTTCTCATCAGGCAATGAAAGATGTGAAGCTTATTAGAGAACGACTTAAGACAGCCCAGAGTCATCAGAAATCCTATGCCGATGTTAGGAGGAGAGAGTTAGAGTTTGAGGTAGGAGATTGGGTATTTCTGAAGGTTTCTCCCATAAAGGGAGTTATGCGATTCAGAAAAAAAGGTAAATTAAGTCCTCGCTATATAGGACCATATCAGATTTTGAGGAAAATAGGTGGTGTTGTGTATGAGTTAGAATTGCCTGCCAGTTTGGGTTCTGTCCATCCAGTATTTCACATATCCATGTTGAAGAAATGCATTGGAGACCATTCTTTGGTGTTGCCTGTAGAAGAAATCAAGGTGACAACCTCCTTATCATATGAAGATGAACCTATTGCAATCCTAGATCGTTAGGTTTGGAAGTTGAGAAGTAAAGAAATAGTTTCAATTAAGGTATTGTGGAGAAATCAGAAGGTTGAGGAAGCCACTTGGTAATCAGAAGACGATATGAGAACAAGATACCCACACCTTTTTGACCTAATAGTTGGCAGAGTTGAAGGTACAGCCCTTACCTAAATCTTTATATACTTTAGTATGTTTGTAATCGTGCTTGTCTGGGTTCCGCATCATCATTCGGGGATGAATGATCCCAAGGGGGGGATATTGTAACACCCCGACGTCTTCTTAGCTAAGTTTCGTCCATGGAAAGTCTAAGCATTAGATTCTAGAATGATCTAAATTATTTTTCATTGGAATTTCCTAGATTTCAACCTTTCATTAAGTAAATGACTGAATTAGCTTTCCAACGATATAAGATTAATCCAAAATGGACCCTCGGTGAAGAAGTTATGAATAATTTAAAGTTCCAGTCGTAAACATCATCATTTTGGGGTCTAGTACATTGTGAAGAGGGTCAAATTGACAATTGTCAAATTTCAGTAAGGCTCCACCATGGTGGCGCGACGCGGAGGCACCCAATTTCCCACTCGTCGAATTCCAGTGGACCACCGCAATTGTGGCGCGTCGTGGTGGTACCCGAAATCAGATTTTTAAGTTCAAATTTGCAGTTCCGTTCAGGAGTCATTAAGGGTAAATTTGACTTTTACCTAGCCTTTAAAAGCGTCCAAACAAAGTATTAGGGTATGTTTGAGAAACTTAACCCTATTTTCATTAAAATCATCAAGAATCCTCTCTAGGGTTTCAAACAAGAACTTCAAAAATCCCAAGATTTAACCGTGGGTTTTCAAAATCGATTGATGAAGATTTGAAATCCCCAGATCATATGCTTCAAGAAGCACCCACTAATTTCATAAATAGAGGTACGTGGGGTTATCCTAAAGTTCATGGGCATGTTTTCAAAAAGGCACTTACGCAAGACTTTAAATTTATACAAGTACATATATGTTTTAACAAATGGGGGTTTGCAATTGATACAAATAATATGTTTTGATATTTGATTTTTTGATTTTGAAAGAACTATTGAGATATCATGGGGTTGTTTGTTTGAATAAATTTAAATGGTTGAATTATGAACATGTGACCTAAAATTTCAAAAGGGTACGATGTACATGAGTTGTAAATTTTTTAAATTCCCCATGATAATATTTATACCCCATATTATACTAGTGTTAAAACCATTGAGAGCATGAGTTTTGCAATTGATATGAAATTACTCATAAATGATTAAACTTTTTGAATAATTGCATGTTGAGAATCATGGTGTATGTGTTTTAATTGTGTGAAAGTCATACATATGTGCATGTGGTAAATGGTATGAGAAGTTGGAAAGTTGATGTGATATTGATGACTTGCAAGTCGGGTATGACAATACCCTGCAGAGTATGACATGTGATTGATTAAAATGAGTTTAATGCATTGATTTTGTGAGATAGGTGATTACCCAAAGAAAGAACGATTTAAATGACTCTACACTAGAAACCGTGTTTACCGACTCGGGAACTTGGTACCCTGCTCTGTGATCTTGTGTACCTGACATTATGTCATCCCAAATTGGGATAATGGTCAGGAGCTCTTCTTTGTGATCTTGTGCGCTACCATACTTGATTGGGTCGAGACACCTTGTTGTGTGATCTTGTGTGTCTTTCCCTCACTTATACTCTAATCTCGGCGGCAACCGAGATTTGACAGTTGGTGAAAATATGAAATTGTAGGGTGTACCACCTGTCTCAAATATGTTGCATTTTTGTTTAAAAATCATTATACTAAGACCATTGTATTTTCCAAATTATTTTGCAATAATTTGCTTTATATCAACTCTCATTTATTTTAAATAAAAATCTCTACTTTGTTTTCAATTATTCTGCGTACCAGTACTTTGTATTGACCCCCTTCCCTCCCAGTTTCGAAGGCACAGTCTAGGGGTCCAGAAAATCAGTAGAATCTTCAGATAGTTTTGCAGAGACAAATAGTGAGCCTTCTATATTCCGGAAGGCCTAATGTCTGGCAGTTTATTTATCATTTAATAGTTTTGAGTCTACTGGGGGCCTTGTCCCAGTTTTTAGATAATTTGTTTGTTTTAGTCTTGTAGTACAGATTTCACAGATGGTTTTCAAATGCCGATAGATCTAGTGGGACATTATTTCCCATTATTAATTTCATTGGACTCATGATCATGTTTCCATAGTATTATGAATCTTCTGCATTTCTTTTATCATATGAATTATGTGCATGATTACCAGATAAATAGGGGTGTTTCGGGCCTTCATGGCTCGGAATGCTCGTCACGCCAGTGCCCCAATTCGGGTTGTGATAAACTTGATATCAGAGCACGGTTCATGGTCCCAGGGTTTCTGCAAAATCGCGTCGGGTAGAGTCTTATTTATGGGTGTGTAGCGCGCCACACTTATAAGCAGGAGGCTACTAGGCGTTTAGGAAATGTTTCCCTTCTTTGTGATTTAGTTCGTGCTTCCGAGTCAAATCTGTTCCTAATTAGTGATCTTTTGTCTTACAAAAATAATAGTCATGCCTCCTTGACGCAATACTAATCAGAGTTCTCAGAATGATGAAGTTCGTACCACTCAAGGGATGAGGACACATAATAAAGCTCCCACTCCAGACCCTTTCCCTACTTCGGGAGACCCTCCAGTCCTAACCAGTCCACCTAGGGCTCCATGGACCAATGTTAACCGTCCCCCGACTACTCAAAGGGATATTTTGAATGCATAATTCAGACAATCTATTCATATGCTAACACAGTTGGTGACTAGTCAGGCCCAAAGATCAGAAGATGTTGGGTCTGCACCTGTTACATCTGAAGCTACTACGGTGGGTCAGTTCATGAGAATAAACCTGCCTAAGTTTACTGGCACTAAAGTAGAAGAGAATCCACAAGAGTTCATAGACGAAATGGAGAAGATTTTCAGACTGATGCATATGGATCAGGTGGAAGGTATTGAGCTAGCGGCTTATCAGCTAAAGAATGTAGCAAACCAATGGTATAAAAAGTGTGAAGAGGCGAAGGGTGACAGTGCTGAGCCCACAGTGTGGGATGAATTTGTGGAAGCTTTTCTTGACCGATTATTTTCTTTTGAGATGAGGGAAGCGAAAGCAGAGGGATTCATGAAACTTAAGCAGGGTAAGATGAGTGTTCAAGAGTATACTCTAAAGTTTAATCAGCTGGCCCGTTATGCTTCTGAGATGACGAGTAGTATGAGGGAACAAAGGAGGAAGTTTGCTTTCGGTCCTTCAAATGATCTGGTGCTTGAGTGTTCGGGAGCTATACTGAACAAGGAGTTGAACTTTGCTAGGCTGACATTTCACATGCAACAGGTAGAGGAGAAGAAAAAGAACATTTTTGAATCTAGTGATAAGGAAAAACAGGCAAAAAGAGCTAGATCTGCCGACCAGGGTCACCGTCAGCCTCAAAGTGGTAAGTGGGGAAATAAATGGCAGAAGAAGAAGAATTGGGGTAATGCACAGTCTGGTTCCAGTGCCCCAGTGCCCAGACCACCGGTAGACAGACAATCTCAGAGTTTTGAGACTCACCATGGATCCAGAGCTCCAGTTACTCTGTCGCAGGGCAGTATGGCCCAGCAACATCGTACTTATCCGTGGTGTAAGACTTGCGGAAAGAATCACCCAAGGAAGTGTTATTTCGAGGGGAGAAATTGTTATTCTTGTGGCAAGGGGGGTTACGTTCAGAGAGATTGCCCTTCTGCTGGTGTCCCAAGATGCCTCCACGACTCCTCCTCCTAAGGGTTCCCCTTCAGCTGCCGGGAGCGATCGTAACCGGTTATACGCTTTAACTAACCGCTAGGAGGCAAAAACTTTACTAGATGTTGTCACCGGTACATTACAAATCTTTTCCCGTAATGTTTATGTATTCCTTGATCCTGGGTATACCTTATCTTATGTCACCCCTTATGTGGTTGTTGGTTTTGGGTTTGAGCCCGATGTTACTGTAGAACCCTTTACTGTTTTCACTCCTGTAGGTGATTCTGTTGTTTCTAGAAGGGTGTATAGAAATTATGTTGTGTCTATTCCTAGTCGGGATACTGTGGAAGACCTTATAGAACTTTATATGGTAGACTTTGATGCTATCCTTGGGATGGACTGGATCCATTCGTGTTATGACATACTTGATTGCAGAACCCAAAAGGTTACTTTTTCTTTCCTGAATGAGTCACCAATTGAGTGGGCCAGAAATTCTGTGGCACCTAGAGGTCACTTTATCTCTTATCTTAGATCTTGAAAGCTTATCTCCAGAGGTTGTATGTACTATCTAATTCGAGTAAAAGATTCCAGGGTTGAAAGTCTTCCTCCTCAGTCAGTCCATGTAGTGAATGAGTTTCCAGAAGTCTTTCCCAAAGATCTCCCAGGGATACCACCTGATAGGGAGATAGATTTAGGAATTAATGTATTTCCCGACACTCATCCTATTTCCATTATGCCATATAGAATGGCTCCCACGGAACTAAAAGAGTTAATAGAACATCTCACAGACCTCCTAGACAAAGGCTTTATTCGTCCTACTTTTTCCCCATGGGGTGCACCCGTACTTTTCGTGCGAAAGAAGGATGTGTCCCTTCGTATGTGCATAGACTACCGCCAGTTGAATAAGGTCACTATTAAAAAAAATATCCTCTTCCTAGGATTGATGATATTTTTGACCAGCTTTAGGGTGCTAAGTGTTTTTCGAAAATAGACCTTCGTTCGGGCTATCATCAGTTGAAGGTTAGGGAGTCAGACATTCCCAAAACAGCCTTTCGAACACGATATGGTCACTATGAGTTCTTAGTCATGTCCTTCGGGTTGACTAATGCCCCTTCATCCTTCATGGATCTTATGAATAGGGTGTTCCGTCAGTTTCTAGATTTTTTCATCATAGTGTTTATTGACGATATTCTGATCTATTTCAAAAGTGAGGAAAACCATGCCATTCACCTCTGAATTATCCTTCAGACCCTTAAGGATCACCAGTTATATGCTAAGTTCTCCAAGTGTGAATTTTGGATGAATGCTATGGCCTTATTGGGGCATATTGTATCTAGTGACGGGATTAGAGTGGATCCCCAAAAGATTGAGGCTGTGAGAAAATGGCCCAGACCCACGACTCCAACCGATATTCAGAGTTTTTTGGGTTTGGCGGGTTATTACAAAAGGTTCGTAGAGAGTTTGTCTTCCATAGCTACTCTGCTCACTAAATTGACTCAGAAAAAGGTAAAGTTTGTGTGGTCTGACATGTGTGAAAATAGTTTTGAGAAGTTGAAAGACAAACTGACTACTACTCCTGTTTTGACTCTTCCCGAGGGTGTAGATGGATTTTTGGTATACTTTCATGCGTCCCGTGTGGGACTTGGTTGTGTATTGATGAAACATGGTAAGGTAGTAGCTTATGCATCTAGGCAATTAAAGGTGCATGAGAGAAATTACCCCACTCATGACTTAGAGTTAGCAACCGTGGTATTTGCACTTAGGATCTGGAGGTATTATCTCAATAGAGTGCATGTTGATATTTATACTGACCACAAAAGTTTGCAGTATGTTTTCTCGCAAAAATAATTAATTCTCAGGCAGAGGCATTGGATGGAGCTTTTAAAAGACTATGATATTAGCCTGCATTACCATCCGAGTAAGGAAAATGTTGTAGCTGATGCTCTCAGCAGGTTGTCTATAGGCAGATTTTCTTATGTTGAAGAGGGGAAGAGAGAGATGGTGAAGGATATTCACCGCCTTGTAAATCTGGGAGTGCGACTCTTATATTGTGAAGATGGAGGGGTGATTGTTTATGAGATAGCTAATTCATCCCTTTGTGCTGAAGTTTAAGAGAATCAGGTTGAAGATCCTATCTTGATGTAAATCAAGAAAGATGTGGGTCAACAAAAGATAATGTCGTTTGAAATTGGTGGTGATGGTATTCTGAGATATCTGGGCGGGTTGTGCATCCCGAATGTTGATGGAATGAGATATCAGGTGATTCTGTATGTTGATACATGTGTCATGATCATTATCCTAGTGTTAATAATGCTTTTAATAAAAAAAATGTTCATAGGAATCACTTAGAGCGAAGTTGAGTTAAGAGCCTTTGATTCATCCAAAGTTTGGTATTTGATTCTACAAGGGTCTACTTTGAACGTACATAAGTTTTGATATACGTAGAATTTTGTAGCTCAAGCCTACCAAATTATAGATAATTGAGGCATCATTCCAACAATATAAATTTTTCCTTAGTACGATACCTGAGCCAAACTGTATAGCCATTTTTGTGAGAGAGGCAGTGAGGGCGCGCGATTAGCCCACGGCGCACGCTCCATCGCCCACCCCTATTTTACAGCTTTTGGTTCTGTATTTTAAGGGAAAATAGGTCATTATCCCCCACCCAAATTCATCCATAACACATAATTAAAGCCCCTAAGAAGCATTATTGTCCCCTTTATTTATAATTTCTCTCCAAGAAAGACTTTCTCTCCAAGAACAAACCCTAACCTCCTCCCAAGAACTTCAATTTCAAGTTATATTATCTTCAAGATAAACAAGAATTTAAGTTCTCTAGTCTAAGAATTCCAAGAAAAGCTTTCAAGATCATCTCCAAGGCTTTCAAGGTCAAGTTTTCTCCATCAAATCAAGCCTGTTAAGGTATGCTGGATTATGAACAAGCGTATCCTTTAACCCTTGTGCCCAAGTTGCATGATCTTAAGATTTTATTTACTTTTTTTGAAGTAAGGTTTATACCCAAGTTTATATATTCTTGAAGCATGTGATTATCATGAGATTTAAAGCTTAAAGTATGTCAAGAAGTGCTTATGTTTATGTTTTTAACTTACAAGATTTATATTATGAATGAGATGGCACTATCTTGACTTGTTATTGTTGAAGTATTTTAAGAATTATATTGAGCATGAATTTTTGGTATGAATTACCATGATTTTACAACATAAATTTTAAGCCTTAAGTTGAAGTGGTGAAATTTTAAGAAGATCATGCTCTTAAGTTTTATTTGATAAGCTTTTACCAAGAATGAGTTTAAGATTTCAAAAAGACTATAGTCTTAAGATTCATTGATGGTTTAATACCAATATTTAAAGAAAGATGGATCTTTTGATCCTAAGCTAAGATATAGAATCTACGTTTGTTCATTTTGATTACAGTTTAAAGCAAAGAGAAGCATAACTGGTTTTCATTATAAAATCCTTATGCTAAGTTAAGTTGGATTTCCTAAAGTATGAGCATAAAGTACTAAGAGAGTAGTATTTAGCACCGAGTTGGGTATGTGTCCAAGGTCACATGCCCCAGAACTAGATGCCACTATAGGTTTAAAGCCCAAATATGGGTTAAGTATAGTGATCACTTAAGTTAAGGTCCTATTCCGATGGCTAGGGTAGGACGACTTTCCCCAATGTGAGCTTTCCCCACCGTGGGTAAGACATTGGACTCCATGATATCTTACATAGTGCGTGTCTGTTAGAAAAACCTGACTAAGAAAGAATAAAAGGAAATCTTTTAGAAACTAAGTGTTATGGCTCACAAAGACTGTCTTTATGATTTATTACTCATGTTTATGATTTTATAGCTTTTGTTTTATTCAAGACCAAGGTGAGTCATTTAAACTTAACATGCATTATTTAAAGGTTTATATGTACATTAAGTTATTTTTTTTACTTATGCATTCACCCCCACATACTCAGTACATTCCAAAAGTATTGATCCACATATATGTCTATGTGCTACATTTCTTATAATGTAGGTACAATTTGTAGCGCGCATATCATAGTCAGATAGTTTGCAGCTTCAAGTCAGCAGGTGATGAGTCCTTTTGATTCGAGGGATCGAGTCAATCATAGTTCGAGTAGAATCTTGTTTTTTTTATTCAGTCGTATTGATTCGGGATAGCTGGGGGTCATGTCCCGGATACCTATAGTCAATACTAGTAGAGTCTTTATATACAATTAGTAGAGTTGATATATTGGATTTTAGTTTTTTTGTATAAACAGAGTTGAAATCATTTTAATAGTTTTGTTTTGAAGATTTTCAGCTAAAGACTTTTCTTCTACTTATTTCTTCAAGATTTATATATCTTATTCAGTTTCTCACGAGTTATGCCAGTATAAAAGTTAGCTTAGATCAATGTAGTCCTAAGCACCATATGATATCTAGGGGTAGTCTCGGGGCATTACAATGAGTCGCACCTTGGAAAGTGTTGGGTACAAGGGGTAGGCCATGGGTACGAGTGGTGGGTACCACTCGTATAGGGAGGGTACGACTCGTAAGGGTCAGTCGTATCTTTGTGATAGGAATTTAATGTAGTTTAAGTAAGAGCAATCTGGACATTTTTGCACTTACCCTAATAAGGTCCCACGACTTATATTTCTCTTGGGAGGTTATTTTTCCTATTATTCCATTCTTAAACACTTGGAAAACACTCTTAAATCCCCTCTAGAGTTCTTAGGAAAGGAAAGCTAGGGTTTCATCTTAAGGAGTAAATTAGGTCCTGTCTTAGTGATTTCTCTCCATCATCATCTTGCTTTAAGGAATGCTCTCTTACCTAATTGTTAGTTCCAACTAAAGGCATGGTTTTATGCAATGTTTTGATTATTTGAATGTTGTATGATTTTGAATTTCCAAATATGATTTGGGGGTTTTGGTTATAGATGCTTGGTTATGGTTTTCCTATGTTTTGTTATGCTTTTATATGCATTAATAGTGGTTTCGCATAATTGGTTGCATGGGAATGGTTTCTTGGTAATGGACTTTGGTTTTGGAAATACTATGCCCCCAATGTATTTGATAAAATGCCTATAACAGTATTTTCACTATAATATTGTTTTTTCAATGGAACTTATGCATGGTTTAAACTTGGTAATGGAACCCTAAATGATATGAACTATTTAAATAGTTTAAAATGAATTGGAAAGGACTTGGTGGACAAGGTTTTGGTTGAATATGGTCTATGGGTACATGGAAATCCCTTGATCTTAAAAAGGTTTGGCTAAGGACAATACTTGCAAGTTATAGTTGGTATGATGATACTACTAATAATAGCCTTGGTTAAAAATAATGGAATAATGTATTGGTTGGAAAATTGTTTTAATTGGGCTTAAATAAGGTATGTGTATAGGAAAGTCGTGGAAGGTGGAGGTCTTGGAGGGATCAAAATTGGAAACAGATATTTGCCAATGTGAGGTTTGCTCCTAGTAACCGTGTGTATGATGTCACACTTTATATTTTGGGGCATGTACTAGTTATCCCAGGTTTTCTTACCTGACCATACGCTTCACACAGTGGGGCCTGTGGGTGGTTTAGGATGGCAAAGTTACGTAACCCAGGGTAAAGGTTTTAATGGCATGCTCAATCCAGTCCCTCTTTCCCGAAATGGAAATATATACATATATATATATGTAAACGGCGTGTGCATATGGATGGTTTTCACTTGGTTTTGTAAATGGAATTATTTTATCCTTATCTTGAGTTCATTATACCATTCACCCACTAACCCGTCTTCAGGCGCTGTATCCCCACGCGATATAGGAACCGACCATTCCACTCCTCTTGCTTAGAGATTCAAACTTCAGGGTCGGCATTTGGATTGAAGTAGTGAGCTTCCATCTATTTGGAAGGCTCCATTTCATGGATGTTATTTCATACTTTGGCTTATTTATGGATATTGGTTTTGGCTATGGTTGGGGGCATGTCCCAATCGGATTTTGGTATTTTTTAGTTAGAGGCTTTGTAGTACTGCTATGGGTTGGTATGGGTGGGATCAGTATTGGTATTAATATTGGTATTTGTTTGGGGATGACATCATTGAACATAATTTCTCACTATTTCATTTTGGGATTAATCATAAATATTTTTGATCTTATTTGGTTATGGCCTGGTTTATGGACCTTGGTTCGGTATTGGTTTGGATGGGTGGTTTAGTTGGTACATTTTGGTTGATGGTATGAATTGGTAGGGTTGGTCTAGGAATAGACCTATCCCAAAGTCAGTCCTACTCCAGTTACACTATTTTGTTATATGTTCGAAATTTATCCAACTTAGGGAAGGTGGCTGGAGGTTGGGTTGGGTAACGGGGGTGGTCTCCGATCCCGGTCGAACTTGGGATACACATTACGACAAGGCCCCGGGTTGGGTTGTGTCACATGTGGTCCTTACCCGCAGTTGGTACCGGGCACAGGTACAAACCGCAAGTACTGGGAGCAAATATCCTGCAAGTTCAGCTCTCAGGATTTTGAACTTCTAGTACTTCCTTTGCCTACATGCGGCCTGTAGGTCCTACATGCGGCTACATGTTGACTTGGTAAGTTCTAGGAGTCATCTTTTTAGAACTTCTTCAATTCCTAAACTTTCTTTGATCACAACCAAGCTAGAAAACATCCGGAATATCCATAATTGCTCCAAAAATGGCTAAAACACCCTTTTTACGAACTTATCATCCAAAACATGGTTTCCTACAAAACATTCCCAAAAGACATCGCATCTAACAAAATAGCCTCAAAAACTTACATTTTTTCCTTGTTTTAAACGTCGAAAGTGCTATATTTCTATAACACATCAACAACCTCAACTTAGAACATTTGCATGTCCTCAGGCAACAAAACATTAAAAAATAAAAAACGATGCTTAACTAGGAAAACTAAGCTATTCAAGGAAGTCAGTCAACACGTAAATCTCAAAACACAACATCCTCCTCCAATCTTATTCTTCAAAACCAACATTGTATGAACATTAAGTATAACAATATGACACAATGGTATCAAGGTACGACAATTACATTAGCAACATACAACCACTGATATACCCAAGTTACACTACCCAAAACAAGCAAATAGCTAGCAATATGACTCAAGTGATCGCACAATATGGATGTCCCACTCAATTATATGAAATAATCCATGTCAATGCAGGGACGGTGAATAGACACTCGCTCTCAGAAGAGAAGTTCCCATCAATGCATGTCGAATACCATAGGCTTGCCTTAATTTTCTTTACCTTAGCATTTGGATAGTAGAGTTAGGACCAGTATAGGAATTTATCTCAGCTTGTAATGTAGGCTTGGAGGCTGGTATGGTACATATGTATCTATCAAGTAACAAAGCCTCCTTGGAACTACACTAACTTTCGGGTCTCACTTACTAGCCAATTTTCACTTTATTTTCGCCCTTATTTCTCCATTTTACTCTTTTATACACATTCGGGTTGGGTATGGTCTTTTATTCTTTCTTTTTCTTCTTTTCACAATCTTTCTTTTCTTTTTCTTTTTCTTGTCTTTTCTTTTTCTACCACACCCATACCTACTAAATTTTTCTCTTATTTTACCCTTTTTCATACCCATGTTACACTACATATCCCTATGTTAGCCACCCTCAACTTAGGAATTTTTCGTGAGTTGAGATGAACAATGTCTAAGGAGGACCAGTATAACACCCCGATTTGCTGAACCGAGAATGCTACATGGTACTCATGACCCCGAAGGACCACAAGCTAACTCATGACTGATATCTGTACCTGTATACTGCATAAAATACTGAATAATACGGAAACATACACTGAAAGGCCATAAGGTTCAATACTGAACATAACATGGATGAGATAACATCCGTGGGGTAATACAATACCCAAAAAATTGTAAACACTGAAGTATGAAACACAATAGTCTGTATCTAGTCTGAAAGCCTCTACTGTCTGAATAATCTGAATAAGGAGTTGATGGGAAATGTCCCCAATTAAATCCAACTAATAACTAATCAATTAAATAGTGGAGAAATAATCATTTCATCGAAGGATGAGGACTCACTTCTATTTTGACTGTTGAGACTGGAATCTACTGCTGATCTGGAACTCGTGTCTCTGAACCTATGGTGTAATATAAAAAGAAAGCACCATAGCACAAATGCGTTAGTACAATGGAATCTACTGAGTATACATGTGAGGTAGGCTAATGCAAGGGTTAACATACATGAATAATGCTAGCTAACTGTCTAACATGAATGCGAGAATACATACATAAATACGTAACTATAACTGACACTGTGATATCGTGATTACTGAATTTGAATACTGATGACATGACATACTAATAACTGATATAACTGATAGCATAAATAATTTTATCTGAATGTAACTGATAACATGGGTGACTGTATCTGACAGTCCTAAATCTGATGGAACTATCTGAGTTCCTTATTGTATCTGAGTCGACTGTATCTGTCAGTCTTGAATCTGAAGAACTATCTGAGATCTTTTACTGAGATTGGTACTGAAACTGTGGGAGGTAGTATTTAACTGACATGACCCTGATACGCTATTATGGCTGAGTTGGGGTCCAATCTGTAACCCCAATTGGAAGGGTGTCAATACCGCGCCACTAGTAAGGACAAGCTATGGGCGACCCTTATCTGATAGTATCCCCAAAAGAGAATGGTGGGGACCTTATCTGAAAGTGCTTATCCATCTCATCAACCCTCATTGGACAGTGTTGATGTCTCAACCTATGCTGGTTACATAGTTTTGGAATGCAAGGATGACTTCTAAGGGTCACACCCTTATCTGATAGTGTGTTTCCCCATCCTTGGGTTCACTCGGTGATAATTCCTACTCCCATCTAAATGGACACTAAACATGATTTACTGAACTAAACATGATCACAATTACTAAGTTTTGTTGACTGATGGAATACTACTAATATCTGACAACTGACTGAGTCATGAGATCATGGAGATTTTTCCTGAGTCATAAGACTATCTGAAGTCTAGGGATTCATAGCTTGACTGAGAGTATCGTGAAAACATGACATGGCTCTAGGTACAAAATTAATGTTTCGGGTACAAGTACCCCTAGGACTCGATGGAAGGAAACTGACAAAGCATGACTTACTTGAATACAAAATAATCATCATAATACATTTACTGAAGCCTTTCATCAAACATGTGATAGGCATATACGTACATGGAGATTTCATGATATCATGATAATTAGACACTTTCCATTCATCTAGGCATTCAACCAAACACTTAGTAGGCATAGAATGTGTAAATAACATCATACAACAATTAACTGTCGTGATTCAATTCCAATTTAATCATTTAAGGGTTTATTCCTAGGGTTTCATGAATCTATACCGATACAAATTAACCCATGGAATTTAACACTGATTCATGGAATACAATTAAATTACTCATTATCAACATGAATAAAAGAAGCCCAATCATGAAATTCATAAAAAAATCCATAACTTGAATTTAGAAAAGTGATTCTTGGGCTTTATGGACGAAAGGAGTCCATAAATGAATACTATGCATACCTTAGTTCGTGATTTTGTTAAGATTGATGGTTAAACCTTCTTGAATTTGAATCCCCAATAGAAACCCTAGCTTGTTCTTAAGAGAAACTTGAGAGAAAATAGTATATTTTGGGTAAAGAATAGCTAAATCACGTGTTATTGGGTTTAAATAGGGGTAGGAAATTGATCCTTTTAACCCTGGACGCGTCATTTTATTTCAGCTAAATTTTCTGGAATTGGTCCCTTGGTGCGACATGGCATTATCGCTCCGTGTCAATGGAAATTGACAATTGGGAAATTGAGGGATGGCACGACGTGGAGCCATCGCGTTGCCCCTTCTTTCGTGACCTGGAACTTTGGTGCGACGCGGGGAAAATTGCACTAAGACAATAGACAAAGGACAATTCTGGATTTGAGTGCAGGCGCGACGCGCCATAATCACGGACACCTACTGGAAATTGCCAAATGCCATTTCCTCTTGTGGCGCGGTGCGCCACTGACTAATATGGCGCTGTATTATGATGGGAACTTGAAATAGTCATAACTTCTTACCCGGTTATTGGATTTAAGCGAATCATAAATCAATGGAAAGTTTATTGAATTTTCCATATGAAAAAAAGTGAAAATCTTGAAAAATTCCTCATGGAATAATTATCATTCACTTTAGAAGATAATACTAGGCATTCTTGGGACAAAATTTACTAGAAATCTTCGAGGTATTACAACCAGGGCCAAAACAGGTTTATTGTACTATAAATGGGAAGGTGAATAGTGAAACAATAAAAATAGGCAACAAGGCTCAAAATAGGGATCAAGGGGTATAATTCACACATGGAAGGTCATTTAGGAAAAAAGTGGACTAAAATAAAAAATGGCCTATGATCCTTTCCTAACCGACTATCCTTCAACCTAGGCAAGACTAACATGCAAGTTCCAAATTCGATGTACAAAGGGAACTAAGTACTATCTCACACACATATGACACATAGTCAATATTACCAACTATTACCTATCCATCTCATGGAATTGTTAGAAAATGGTTATCATATCCCTAATCATAATGCCATAACAAGATACACAATGTTTGCACATATATGCATTCACATAGTTCTACAACAAAACTTTTTAGAGGGCTATCAACAAATCAATTAAAACATGACTACTATCCTAAATACTTAAAAATCTCTTAATCACACAAAAAAAATACGAAGAAAAACATAATACGACACAAAAATATCATAGACATGCCGGTTCTAAAACCATACTGCGGCCGACAGGAAAAGAAGAACGACAATAAAAAACTGCAGCGGCAAGGTATGTCCACCCCCATTGAAAAACTCCAGACTATCCTTAATGCTCTACAACAAAGTATAACAGAGGGAAGTGAGAACATACATAGGACGCGCAAGGTGCCTAAATCAGGAGCATCCCCAAATGAGTCATATCAGCTGACGGAGGTGGTGGTGGTGTTAGTGAAATACTGTATGATGCATCCACTGCTATAGATGCATTCCTCTGCCTATCAACGAATGCAAACTCCATCAAATCATGCCTGGCCTTTTTAACAGCCTGTTCATATAGTAAATCAGGGTCCTACAAGTCGTCTATGAGACCTCTCTTGGATCTAACTTTTGGGACCTTCTCATCACCCGCTACGAGAAAATCAAACTATCTCAGTGCATACAGAGGTGATAGCTGGAGAACCTAGGGTATAACTGAGGGAGTGTATACAACACGTCTCTCCATAAGAGAGCGTACCTCTGCTCGTATACATCAAACTCCTTCCTCATCTGGGATAGATCTAGTGCAGTTGTCTCTATGTTTCAAGATATAACGCATATCACAAACTCATTAAGCTATATCTGAAAGTCGATACATAGCTCAGATAGTGCAGTACTCAGTGTGGCCTACCATCGAGACTGAGCCTGCTCAAATATAGTCCTAACCCCTAATTTTATATGCTCGTAGAGGTTAGTCATCTCTGTCTCAACAACCCTACTCTAGCATCTGTATCCCTCTGGTTGTCCACTAAGCTCTGCAAAAACTCACTAGATATAGTAATCATACCTGTTGTAAGAGCTGTAGTGGATGGGTGAGTAGGCTCTGTAGATGTATTAACCAACTCTGAGGTTAAAATCATGGATGAAGAATAAGTATCCTGTGTCCTCTTTCCCTGCGTACTGTAATCTGGAGCCTCTCTCTACTTCTCAATGTCCATGTAAAAACTAATACTCATATCATCTCGATGTGCCTCAGTAGGCTCTGTGGAAACTGCTGGGCCCTCAGACTACGCCTATAGTACTACTGCCTGCTATCTCAATCTCTTAAAAGTGCTTGAATATTCCATACCCTTCATGTTCCTCTTCTATACAGTCGCCGTCGCAGGTACCCTCTTATCTACACCTGGTATCTCAGAAACACTGGCCTCATCACACAACCTTTGAATTATGCAAGGGAAAGATAGATTATTCAACTCCCCAAATGCCCTTTCATGTGACTCATAACAAAGAATAACTACAAAAGCAACATCATATCCATCTATCAGACAGAAAACCAGTGATGTTCCCTCCTATGTTAGTGTATTATCTAAAGTAGTAGGTATCAGTCGATATCTATTCAACAATAACAAAAACTTGGCAACTTGTGTCAATAGTCCCTTCTTGATCACAACATACCTTTCAATCCTTGTGATCATATCAACTAGTGGTAAAGTATAACTGGATATCCACCTAGCTATCTCGATCTTCTCATGTCGATGCTCAGTCTCCCACATAATATATCGATCACGTGCGATCCTCAATTTGTGGTTGCACTCATCTATAGATGTAGGAGTGATCTAATCTGGGCCAATGAAAACTCTGCGGATAGTCTCTTCTATAATATAAACTCTGACCCCTCTTACCAGTGTATGCTCAAGCTATGGCTGCCTAGAAAATATGATTAGTCCTGGATGATGGTGCATAAAAAGGACTACGGTTACTCTGTAGGATGCATGAAATTCCTATACCATAGCCGGTCTGTAAGAACCAAGTGGCCTAGTCATCCACTCTAAGTGATATCTATCAAATATTGCCCACAGCTGTGGTACTCGATCTAGCCTCGATAGGTCAATTCAACGCTTCTCACAAATATACCTTGTAGGTATGCCTAGCTCCCAAACATGACTGTCTAGTTCAAATATATTTTGCATTCCTTCCATACAACACCTCAAAGGTCCCTTTGGGGGTATATATAGGTGAAGGGCTCTATGTACTGAAGCATCGTGGGAAGGCTGCTCAGTACCCTCATAAGATTGTGGTACCTCTATCTAATGTACATGATTAGCAGTACCTTTCTCATACTGGGGCACCACGTATGATTGCTCCTGCTTAACCTCATTAGATAAATCTTGGGACCCCTCCCTAGACCGGAGGTCCTAAGCAGCAACCTATGGAGTAGACTCAGACTCTGTCTCCTCCTCTTCATCATAATCATCATATGGAGAAGTATATGGTGGTGACATCCTGGAAGACTTCATCCTCGGTCGGGATACAACTAACTAAGAATCTTGGCGAGTTTGTCCTCTTGTGAATCTGTGTGTCACTGCAGTTACCGCATCTATAGGGCGCTGCCTCGGGTACTCCTCCACTAAACCGCTAGGCTCGAGAGACTCTTCCTGTCTCCTTAAAGTATTAGATTTTGTCTTCTTCACCACTTTAGGTGCCATTTGTACTAGTTGTGAGTTTCCAACAAAAGTAAGGGACAGTAAAATTTGAAGAAAAACTCAAAATTCAAAAAGTTCAAATTTTTCCTCAATTTTCGCACCGCTATAACCTATTTGAGATTCCAACAAGTCCAATGTACACACACTTATCATAAATCATACCTTTCAAAGCAAACATACATGCTCAACTATGGGTATTACTTTCATTCATTCAACTTTAACTTTCAGTTGGGGCCTAACTTTAGATTCTTGTTCAAAACAACGCCATACATTATGTTTTTTGGCTACTTCAAGGCTCCCACATAAAAACATGTTATTTTCTATATATTTGGCAATGGAATACATATATCAACTTGTTTTAACAATAGATAAAACAATATATTACTTTTAGCAGTCGAGAAAGTTATCTTTTATATAAAGAACCGGATGAGAATAATGAAGAAATCAAACAAACCAAATTTGAAACGTGTTTTTTAGCGTATTGGAACAAGTTGATATCTCAAACAAGGGTCAATTAATCTTTAACTTAAGTGTAGCATTTGTTTGTGGTTTAGGTGGGAGGTTTGAGTTCAAAGAGAAAAGTGAAGTTTTGAGGATTTGAATGAGTTAGAATGAGGGTAAGAGTGGTTTTATATAGTTGGGAAGGGTGGGGGCTGTTTTATGTCATATTTAAGTGTTGATGGGACCAAAATTTTAATTAAAAAGTGGGCTCGAAAATTGACCTATCCGTGATAGATACCTGCGGCTACTACCCACGGTCTGGCTCTGGGCGCAGGTACCACCTGCGGCCAGTAGGTGCTGGGTGCTGGGTGCAGGTGCCGGGCCAAAAATTTTTGCCCGCTTTTATGCAACCTGTACTTGGAATTTTGTTATTTTTCTAGATACTTTTGGTCCCACAACCTAAGTTTTAGGTCCCAAAAGTAAAATTTGATGCCAAAAACCATACCTTACCATTCTTTTCATCCTCAAAATGTTAGCTTTTCAACTTATTACTCAACTTACTGTGTTGGACTTGTGACCATGATAGGTTGATCACATTGCCCCCGTACCTGAAAATTGATGAATGTTGCAATTTATTTACCATATTTTGGGTAAGTCGATGAGATGAAAACCTATAAAAAAAAATAAAATAAAAATATGAAAACTAAAAATAATGGATTACTTACTACTCAACGCTTGATTTTATGTCGTGACACGATGTGGCCACATTGGTTAGTCAAATTTTATCAATAAGGCCATGGTTTTCCTCTCATACAATGCTTGATTTAATGTCGTGGTACGACGCGGGTATCTAACCACTCAAAATTCATCAAGATACCCATAGGAATATCCTCTAGGGTTATTAATACAATCAATCACCGACATTACCCTCATGTCAGTTGGCTGCTTCATTAACTTTTGGATGATAAATGTTTCCTCCTCATCATTTACTTTGAATTTTAGTTCACCTTTCTCCATGTCAATTATTGCTCTACTTATGGCCATATACAGTCTTCCCAATATAATGGACATCTCGGTGTCAAACTCACAATCCAGGATTGCAAAGTCAACTGGAAATATGAAATTATCCACAATTACGATAACATCAAAAGAGATTCCCACAAGCTTCTTCACTATACTGTCGGCCATCAATAGCCGCATCGAAGTTGATATCATAGGGTTCAAAACCAGTTGCTTGAATACGACCAACAACATCAACTTAATGCTGGTCCCTAAATCACACAAGGCTCTGGAAAATCAGGATGAACCAATAGTTCATGGTATAGTGAATGCACCAGGATCACCCTTTTTTTCCCCAAAGACCTTGTTGTGACTGCACTGCAGTGCTAAATACCATCAACATCCTTAAATATCGCTTCTTTCTTCCTTGTGACCAACTATTTCATGAACCTAGCGTATCTAGGCATCTACTCCAATGCCTCTAGAAGAGGTATGTTCAAGCTCAATTCTTTCAGCATATTAATAAATTAGTTAAACTTACCTTTCTCTTTCTTCTACCTCAATCTCTGAGGATAAGGTGGGGGCAGTCTTGAAATCTGTCTGATCTCTAGCTTAGTGATCAGACCCTTATCTTTGTCTTTAGCAGCTTTACCATTATCACCTGTTACCTTCCCAGACTTAACAACAGGTATCTCATCATCAATAGCTCTTTCAGAAGGTCATGGGGGATCCATAGTAGTGATACCACTCTTCGTGGTAATAACAAGTACGTGACCATCATTTTTAGGATTTTGCATCATGTTGCTCAGAAGGGTACAAGCTGCCTCTGGTCCAGAGTTGCTGACATCTTCCAAAACTAGTGTTCCAAGTGCTTGATAATAGTGGCATATGACTCGACCTCATGTGTCAGCCCTAAAATATTGACCTTAATCTCGTTAAGGTTGATATCTTGTCTTTCCTGACACTTCACCAGCTTAGCAAGCATCTATTCCATTTTTGGTACTGTATTTTGTATACCAGGTGGAATGTATCTATCTCTCTTCCCTCTATAATCATTTTTTTTCCTTCAGTCACCATATTTCTCTCTGCTACTATCTCAGTATCTGTCTTAATAGTTCTAACCTTGGTTTCCTTTTCCTTACACTAAGAATCCCGCCAACTAACAATCCAGATAATTCACTTTCTCTTTCAATTCTGACTTATACACATTAGAAGCTGATCTCTGTGAAGCTATTGCATTTACTTTTTTTGAAGTTGCTACTGCAAGATACTTTGTAAGTATCCCAAGATCAGTCCTTAACAACACAATCTCTTACACTACTGTGTCATCAACTACTTTCTAGTCACAGGAGGAACCAATAGGATAAGT
Source organism: Capsicum pubescens (assembly GCA_030864215.1). Lineage (NCBI taxonomy): Eukaryota > Viridiplantae > Streptophyta > Magnoliopsida > Solanales > Solanaceae > Capsicum > Capsicum pubescens. The sequence goes on along the minus strand of CM061549.1, from coordinate 142,629,080 downwards.
GCCAAATCCCCTCTCAACCTCTTGAGTTCACTATTATCGATTAGTGAGAAAGGTCTAATCTAACATCTTCGAAGTTTCCTCCCAGTGTAGTCATATAAAAGATCTTCCAAATATGGTATCTGACATGGCTATGGAGCTGATGATCATGGAATGGTAGAATATCTCTAATAAGCTTATCCCTAATAATCGATGATTGGGAACCATTCTCATCTTTTTATTTAACCTAAACCATGCCTTGTAAATAGATTCTGTCTGCTGCTATATAAATTTATAAATTATGTCCTTCAGCTGAAACATCCTAGATGGAGGAAAGAATCTATTCGAGAATTGCTTGCACAACTCATTCCATGTTGTGATAGAGCCTCTTAGCAGTTCCCCTAACTATAAAGATGTTTCTCCTGTAAGTGAGAAGGGGAATAACCTTAGTCTAAGTACTTATTGATTTACCCCTGTATTTGTATACAAACATCAGATCTAAAGGAAATTAGTAAGGTGCAGGTTGGCATCATCTGTAGGCACACCTGCAAACACACCCTTCATATTAAAAAACTGGATCATTGCGCTCGTGATATTGAACTTGATGCCTGGGGCCAAAACAGGAGGAACTATGTCTCCAGTCTCTGCCGAATCAATATATCTCAAGTTCTTCATTATCTATATATGGATGCACATACTAATATGTCAGAATTACTTGAACACGGGCACCTCTAGCTCTGTTCTAGTTTCTACTAAGTGCTGCTCGGCAGTTTGCTGCTTGTCTCTGCTCAGCTAGCTCATCCTCTCTATCTACCCATTGATTTTCTTTTATTACCCTTCTCTCAACTTTATCTTGAGCTAATATCTTACCAATTTGTCGATCAATGATATCCTATACTCCTTTAGGAGGAGGTGGAGGTACAACATCACGAACCCCTTTAGGAGGTTTATCTCTTTAATGCTCAGACATCCTACCTGATATGGGTGTAAGGAGCTCAAGGCCATTCACAAGGACTTAAGACAAAGAGTTACAAGGTCTACAAGCTTTGTTCATGAAGATCGAATCTTGTGAGTGTGTCATGAATTCTCCTAAAGGAGTACATGTTCTAAAGTGTGAAGAGAATCCTTGAAACACTCCAAGGCCGCCTCTACTTAAGGGCATTGTGGTCTTTTGATGCCTTTTTTTTTACACTCCATAGGAGCCCTTTCACTAAGGGTAAGTTGGTCTTTGTATGTAATAGATATAAATTGACATTTAGGCTTCTATTTTTCATTAGCTTTGGATGAATATTGAGTGAACTCATTTTGTAGACTTCTTTCTTATCTATAGGAGTAGAAACCGTAACTAGGGTTAACTTGAGTGTGGATTCACTTGAGTTGACAATTTGTCTTAGAAATGTTGGTTCTTTGGGGTGATTCGAGTCCCTTTTATGTCAACGTAAGAGTGTGGTGTTTCAATTAAAATCTTTGGTGGGTCTTGATATTTGATACACACCTTGGTTCCTTTGGTATTGTAGTTGTTATGTCTCACTAACTATCTTTTCATTTATGCAAGTTTTTGTGTTTTAGCTTCCAAATCCATGTGTTGTTTGCATCTTGTGTCATTGTCTCTACTTCATCTCCTTTCTTTAGTTGTAGTTTCGGTTTTTATAGCTTATTCCTATATCATTTGGTATCAAGAGCCATGTATTAGCATTTTCCCCACAACTCTAAGTCTTGGATTGTTGTTACCTTAAGAAAATCATCTAAAAAAAGAGTAAAAAAAATCTTTGAGTCTTGTTGTTGGAAGTAGATCTGAATCTTAAACCTTAGATCTACATAGTTTTTTGTATTTTGATAGTTTATAGTGCTATATCCTTGCTCACTAGTATTAATAGAATCTAGATCTAAGTTTTGAGCAAGATCCGGGTTGTTTTGAGCATTCCACCATTGTTGAGCTTGTATTTGAAGCTTTTTGGAGGGTGGATCTCATGGTTATTGTTGTGGTTGTGATATTTGGAGCTGATTTTGTGATATTTGTTCTTGTCTTGGCAAAGGGACCTTAGATCTACAAATAAAATTGAATTTGGAGGTCATTTTCCTTGTGGTCAAACTTGGTCAACTATTGAATATTCTTGTTGCTCTTCCTTAATCTTCATATCTTGTCGGATAAGAATATTCAGAATTGCTTGTTTGATCTACAAAAAAGAAGAAAGAGAGTGTAAAATTTGTTTAGACAAAAGAATATTCCAAGCATATTCAAGTCATCCAAAAGAAGAAGGGAACAAAGGGAATATTCAAGTACAATTGAAAGTATAAGGGGGGGACCAATACAATTCAAATCCATTTTGAAGCTTGAAAAGACTCCAAATCTTGGATTCCCCCCCTCAAATTCTTCCCTCTCATTCTCTTAAGTTGAAGCTTGGACGAGACACAATTTTTTGATGACAAAAAAAATTGTAAAAGTTGACGTCCAATCACAAGGTGCCATGTCATCATTTTTGGACAACAAAAATTTTACTCAAACTTTCTTAGTTTCAATTTGTTGCTTCTTAGTTTCAATTTTGTTGATTCTATCACGATTAGCAAACTAGTAACTATCTACTAGGTTGAGAATTATTTTAGAGTCCTTTCTTTCATGTTTTCGTTCTTTGTTTGCTTTTTTTTTTTCATTTTGAATTCATTGTGTTTTTGTTGATTCAAGTCTGAACAAGATTCCCTTGAGTTGTTCAAGCAAAAAATCTATTCCGAGAAAAAATAGGTTCACCCCATAATCACTTACCAAGTACAAGACAATTTTCAACACTTGTGAAACCTAGTGTGTGATATAAACGAGAGTAAGAGTGCGTGAGGTTATTTGAACTAACTTCATTGTTTGTTTTGTAGGTTTTTTTTTTATTAGGAGCATTTGAAATGTAATCCAAGGATACCATATTTCAAACCTTGGGGAATGATGTTAGTAGAGTACTCTTAGCTCAACTTGAGTCCATTAACCGTGAATTGAGGATGATGAGAATGGATTTTGGTAGACTAGAGGCTGAATGGGATCAATGAAGGGTGATTTGGGATCAATGAAGGGTGATTTGGGATCAATAAAGGGTGAAATGACAATAATGACAGGACAGTTGGAACAAGTTGAGAGTCAAATGAACTCACGACCCTCTACTCCTAATCCCTACCATGTGTCTTCCAGTGTATAAGCCCAAAACACATCTACCACCATTAAACTTGAGACCCTCCATCAAATGCTTTATCCTCCAAGACCTCCACAAAGCCAAGTCCAAACTCCACAAAACCAAAGCCAAACTCAATTTACCTGAGACCTACATAGACCACTACATCTTCAATTGAACCAAGTCCAACAAGAAGGACATGGAAACCAAATTCCACCACAAAACCCAAATTACCCAAGCCTAAATCCACTTGACCAAAGGCCTTACCCTTCACAAAATCTAACACCTCAAGTCCAAATACCACCTAACCAAAGACCCTACCATAAACCAAATATGATACCTCCTTACTAATATCCACTTAATCGAAATCAACCAATCCATGTAGAAGACTATGGTAGAGGGGAACAAGAGGGTTATGGGGTCTACAATGATAACTACTTGATTGAAGAAGAAATGAGGTCTAGGTATGATCAAATAGGACATCATGGTAGAAACTGAGGGCATGATGGAAGTCAAGGTCATGGGAATCCACAAGGAACCCATGAGGTTGGCATCAACTCCATCAAGGTTGGCATTTCTATTTTCAAAGGTGAAATCGATCCCGAAGTGTACCTATCTTGGGAGTCTTCTTGTGAAAAGTTATTCTAAGTTAATGATCTATCCGAAGAGAAGAAAAGTTTCTAGGATATAGCTTACTTTGAGGGATATGCAAACATTTGGTGGGATTACACAAAAAAGTTTGGGAATGTGATGATTGGAGGTCAACCTCCTCCTTGGGAGACGTTGAAGAGACTAATTAGAGAGAGATATGTACCGGAGCATTATAGACATGAGCTCCTTTCTAAGATTTACAACTTGAGTCAAGGTAGAAAGAGTGTCATGGCATATTATGATGAGTTTCAACAACTAATTTTGAAGCTTGATCATCGGGGTGAACAAGTACATCATGATATCATATGCTTCAAGGTTGGGTTGAACAATGATATATCTTTACGTTTGAACTCCATAAGTTTAAGACCATTGATGGCATCTTCTAAGCATCTATATAGATTGAGAAGGAAAATAAAGAGAGGGCAGCCTACAAGTCTAAGGGTCAACAACCATCTTCGAGTTGGCCCAAGAACTAGGAGGTAATGTAAGCCTCCTCGGGTTGGAACAAGAAAAAAACACCATCAAGTTTTTACAAGCTACCCAAGTCCAATTTCATTCAAAAATATCCTCTAAAGGGTGAAGGAAATAAGTAAACTACCCCTAATCCGAAAGGCTTCCAATGTTTCAAGTGTCAAGGTTGGGGGCATAGAGCAAATGAGTGCCCAAACTGAAGGAATATAATTCCAAGGAAGGGGAAGTTGTACTATCTAGGGGAAGAAGTGATGATGGAATATGAGGTTGATAAGGTCAATCCTTAAGATGGAGAGAATCTTGATGATGAGGTACATGAAGAGTGTGAAAAAAAAGACACTTGGCCACAAGATGGTCAGTGTTAAATTCCAAACTTTGTTGTGAGACTAGTCATGGTTAGTAAGGTTTTAGATGATCCAAGACAAAGGTAGAATCTATTCCTTACTAAGTTTCTTATCAAGGAAGGTGTATGCATGATAATTATTGATAGCGGGAGTTGCACTAATGTAGCAAGTGCTACTATGATTGAATTCTTAAAACTCCCCAATACTTCACATGCAAACCCCTACAAGTTACAATAGTTGAATGAGTGTGGGGAATTGAAGGTGAATTGGCAATGCTTGATTCGGTTCCAAGTGGGTAATTACCAAGATGAAGTGTTATGTGATGTAATTCCTATGAAATCATATCATTTGTTATTGGTTATACCATGGAAATTTAATAGGTCTAACAAACATGATGGAAGGACCAAAAAGTAGTCATTTGATCATGGTGGCCAAAAATTCTCACTTCTCCCTCTCTCACCATCTTAAGTGAGTGAAATGCATCAACAAATGAGAGAATTTAAAGAAAAGGGGAAAAAGGGAAAGAATCCAAGAGTGGAAGGGGTGTATAATCCAAGAGGACCTCAACTTCTAAGAGTAAAGTCCCATTGGTGATGTTGTCTAGGAGGAAAGATCTCTTTAAAGAGCATAACCACAACACTCCCATGCTTCTTATAACCCATGCTTTTACTACTAACTCTTCTTCTTCTTCTTCTTCTTCTTCTTCTTCTTCTCTTCTTCCCCCTTCTATTTCCTTAGTTTTGAAGATGTTTCTCCAAAGGAACTCCCACAAGGGTTTCCCCCACTTTGGGGAATTAAGCACCAAATAGATTTTGTATCGGGTTCTTAATTTCCCAATAAACCGGTATATAGAAGTAACCCAAAGGATATGAAAGAGCTTCAAAAGCAAGTGGAGGAACTTCTTAATAAAGGATACATCAAAGAAAGCATGAGTCTGTGTGTGGTACCGGTCTTCTTAGTGCCAAAGAAATACAGGACATAGAGAATATATATAGACTATCGAGCCATCAATAAGATCATAGAAAAGTATCGCCATCCTATTCCTCAATTAGATGATATGCTTGATGAGTTGAATGGCTATTGTGTGCTCTAAAAAATTGATCTTAGGAGTGACTATCACCAAATTAGAATGAAATTGGGTGATAAATGGAAAATCTCCTTCAAGACCAAATTTGGTCTCTATGAATGGATGGTTATTTCATTCATCCTCAGTAATTCTCCTAGTACTTTCATGCGGTTAATGAATCATGTGATGAAACCATTCATTGGAAAGTTTGTTGTTGTGTACTTTGATAATGTTTTGGTTTATAGCAAGTCCATTGAATAAAATGTGTTGCATTTGCAAAGTATATTTGATGTCCTAAGAAAGGAGAAATTATATGCTAATCTTAAGAAATGTTCTTTTGGTGTTGATAAAGTTGTTTTATAGGTATTTGTTATAAGTTAAAGGGGATTTGAGGTGGATGAATCTAAGATAGACGCTATCAAAAGTTGGCCAACCCTAGATCTATTGGAGAAATTTGAAGTTTTCATGGGTTGGCAAGATTTTATAGATGGTTTGTCAAAGGGTTTAGCACTATTGTATCCCCCTTAACTGAGATCATTAGAAAGGAAAAACCATTTAAGTGGGAGGATGAGAAAGCTAAGGCCTTTGAGATCTTGAAAGGTATACTCATTTCCGCTCCTTTGTTGCAATTACACAACTTTGATAAGATGTTTGAAGTCAAATGTTGTAAGACCCCGCAAAATTTCTAATCTTAATTCATCCTTTTAGGTTTGTCAAGGGGTCTCAGACTTAGAAAATTCTAGATAAGTTCCCAGACTTAGTTTATTTTTGGCCATCGAAAGTTGACAATCTCATTTTGTGACCTTAATGTCCCTTAATGGTCCATATTATGTTGATTCATGATCAGAGAGGTCGATAGGTATTCCCGAATGAGTTTTAGATTTTTTAAAACTCATTTAGACCACTTTTGGTGTCCCAGAATAGTGGACTAATGCAATCTTGGAACGCCACATCGCCTATCACGTTGGTTAACATTGTTGCAGGGACTGCCAGTAAAAACAACTGAGGCTTGGCGTGATCATGGTGCGATGCGTCGGGTATCGCGTTGATGCCATCGACGTGCCATGTCGCCAATCGTATCGATGCCCAATTTTCAGTCATTAAATGTCCGCATCTTTAAGGGCAAAAAGGTCAATTTCTAACCCCCTATATAAGACGATAACATGAGATTCAACTAGGTTTTCACAAAAATATAGTGATTTATCTCAAATTCCCTCAAGAATAAGTCTAGGGTTTTCAATTGAAGGTTCTAATCCAGGAGATTCCACCATTAATCTTCAAGAAACATCCATCTAAGGTATGTAAATTGTTGATTCATGGGTTCCTTTCACCCATGAAGCTCAAGAAACCCTTTAAAAATATAAATTTTGAATTCCATGTTATGAATTGAATCATATCCATGTTTATATTGTTGTATGATTACCAAGTTGAAATATTTAATACCTATAACGAAATTATGTTAGCATGTGGTTGGAATTCTTGTATTTGAAGTGAAAAAATGTTTTCATGATGTATTATTTTAATGTTCATGCCTATGCCTCAAGCTATGAATGCAAGGTGTTTGATAAAATGCCTAAAAGAATAAGAATTATGCTTTATGACTCAATTGCGACCAAATTGATGAATCCATGATTTACCCTTATGTTCACAATGACCTCCATGTGATTGTTATGCATTGTAATAGTTCGGTGGAATGCTCATGAGATTACACTTACAAAATTATGATATGCTTATATGTATTCCTAGTCATGTGTAAGCTTATGACATACAAATATTTCATGAAAATCCCCAATGTTTATGCTCTGAATTGTTGACTATGGTCTTGTATTCAAGAAGTGTCATCTCTTGTCAGTATTAAGCTATCGAGTCCTGGGGGTACTTGTACCCGACAATTTAGGTGTGTGCCTAGAGACAGTGTAAGTTTCATGATAATCTCAGTCATGCCATGATTAGTAGTATTCTCAGTTAGTTTCAAAACTCAGTAGAATTCAGTCAGTTACATAACTCCGAAAAACTTAGTAATTTGATGAACTCAGTCAGTTAACAGAATTCAGTAACATTCTTTCAGTCCACAAAACTTAGTGAACTCAGTCCATTTCATCTTAGTATAATTAGTTCAGTATCTATTCAGTTGGGAGTAGGATTCAACACCAAGCGAACCCAAGGATGAGGGAACACACTGACAGTAGAGGGTGTGACCCTTAGAAGTAATCCTTGCATTCCAGAATTATGTAGCCAGTATAGGTTGAGACATCAATACTGACAGTTGAGGGTTGATGAGGTGGATTAACACTATCAGTTGAGGGTCCCACCGTTCTCCTTTGGGGATACTGCCAGATGAGGGTCACTCATAGCTTGTCCTTACCAGTGGCGCTGTATTGACACCTTTCCAATTGGGGTTACAGATTGGACCCCAACTCTATACAAAAAGGGCATGTCATTTAAATGATTACTTCCCATAGGCTCAGTTTTAGTCTTAGTAAAAGAACTCAGATAGTTCTTTAGATTCAGGACTGTCAGATACAGTCACTCAGTACGGAACTCAGTTAGTTCCATCAGAATAAGGACTGTCAGACACAGTCACTTAGTTAATAGTATATCAGTTAAATAAAACTCATGTTATCAGTATTCAGACTTAGTAGTCAGTATTATCACGATCTCATTTACAGTTACGTATTCATGCATGTATTCTCACATTTATGTTATTCAGCCAGTTAGTATTGTTCATGCATATGAACCCCATGCATTCAGCCTACCTCACTTTATGTACCAGTTCATTCAGATGTACTGCCACATACTTTTCTTCTGCGCTATGGTGTTTTATACCATAGGTTTGAACGCTCAAGTTACGGATCACACTTAGCTTTAGATTCAGCCAGTAGCAGTAGATTTGCAGTGAGTCCTTATTATTTGAGGATAGCATGGTTATTTCATTACTTCATTATTTTAGTTTTAGTAGATGGAGTTAGTTGGGGATATGTCCCATCAACTACACAACTTTCAGACAGTTTAGAGGCTTTCAGACTAGCATGTTCAGATAGTTTATTTCAGTTTTGGTATTGATATACCATATTTCTATATGTAATGTTTTATCTGATATTTGAACCTTATGGATTTTCATCCCTTTTATTCCGTATTTAAACAGTATATTATGCAGTGCTCAGTTACAGATATCAGTCATGGATTAGCTTGTGGTCGTTTGGGATTGCTAGCACCGTGTAGCATTTCAAGTATTAGATTTTTGGTTTTACAAACTTAGTATCAGAGCCTAAGGTTTAACAGTGTCCTAGGAAGTCTAAAAATCCGCATCTATTAGAGTCTTGTGCATGGGTGTGTTGCACGCCACATTTATGTACAGGAGGCTATAAGATGTTTTAGGAACAATTTCCGTTCTTTCAATATTCATGTTGTGCCAGTGAGCATGACTCAAATTTAACTTTCAGTCTAATCCGTTTCTCCCTTTTTCGCTTATAGAACATGCCTCCCAAAAGAAGAAATGAAAATTTGCCAGCCCCTCAGCCCGTCCAAATAGATCCCTTGGATGAACATGTTTCTCATCCAGAGTTCAAAGCTACATTTACTACTCTTGCTAATTCAGTTGCTACCCAGAATAAATGACCATTTGTTGTTCCAGCCAACCTATTGGCCAATTTAGCTGCAGCTAGGATTCAGGACTTCACCCAAATGAATCCTCCATCCTTCTTTGGGTCTAAGTCAGATGAGGACCCTCAGGAATTCCTTGATCAGGTTCAGAAGGTTACAGATATCATGGGGGTTACCACTTGTGAAAGTGCTGAGCTAGCTTCATATCAGTTGCAAGATGTGGCTCACACATTGTTCAAATAGTGAAAGGCATAGAGGGATATAGATGTAGGGCCTATTGAGTAGGAGGAGTTTTCCATCGCATTTCTAGATAGATTCTTTCCCATAGAGCTGAGAGAATCTAAGGTGTTAGAATTTATCAATCTCAGAAAGGGCAACATGATAGTGAAAGAGTATTCTCTTAAGTTTACTCAATTAGCTAGATACGCTCCTCATGTAGTGGAAGATAACAGGGCTAAGATGAGAAAGTTTTTTTTCTGGAGTGAATAATAGTGTGGTCAATGAGTGCAAGTCCGCAATGTTGATTAGTGAGATGGACATAGATAGACTTATAATCCATTCTCAACAGATAGAAGAGCAGAAGATTAAGATAAGAGAGAAGCAGAAAAAGAGAGCAAGGATTGGTAGTTTCAACTTTGCTCAACCTAAGTCAGAGGGTGGGAATCTTTCTCAGTTACACCCAAAGTCATCCATTCCAGCTCCTTCCTCAGTCAGTGCTTCAGTGATGAAATTCAGATACGGCAGCAGGAATAGGGCGTCAGGCCCTAAACCTCAGGGCAATGTTAGCAGTGCCCGCACTCATCCTCTTTGTCAGACTTGTGGAAATAACCATCAGGGTATTTACAGAGCTGGTAGCGACGTCTATTTCAGATATGGCAAGCCAGGCCACAGGGTCAGAGATTCTCCCCAGTTAAGCTTTCAGGGTCAGCGTAACCGTTCCTCAGTTCAGTCCGATCGCCCGAACCAGCAGGGTGCTACTTCTAGTGCCACCAGTGAGCAACGCCCAAATAGACTATATGCTCTTCAGTCCCAACAAGATTAGGAAAATTCTCCCGATGTGGTCACTGGTACGTTACAGATCTTTCATATACATGTTTACACTTTGCAAGATCCAGGAGCTTCTTTGGCTTTTGTTACTCCTTATATAGTAGATGATTTCAGAGTCAGTCCCGAAATTCTAGCAGAGCCTTTTTCAGTCTCTACCCTAGTGGGTAAAACTATCATAACCCAGTAGGTATACAGGAACTGTCCGATTATGGTATCTCAGAAAGTTACATCAGCAGACTTAGTCGAATTAGAGATGACTGATTTTGATGTCATTCTCAGCATGGATTAGCTTCATTCCTGCTACGCCACAGTCGACGGCAGAAATAGAATTGTCCAATTTCAGTTTCCAAATGCATTTGTCCTAGAATGGAGGGGTAGTACTTCAGCTTTCAGAGGCCAGCTTGTTTCCTACCTTCGGGCATGGAAAATGATATCTAAGGGATATGTTTATCATCTTGTCCGAGTTAAGGACACTAGTTATGAAACTCCCAGTATTGAATCAGCCCCAGTAGTGAATGAATACTCAGATGTCTTTCCCAAAGATCTTTCAGGAATTCCACCCAAAAGGGAAATAGACTTCGACATTAATCTTCTTCCAGATACTCAGCCTATATCTATTCTTCCATACTAAATAGAACCAACAGAACTCAAAAAATTGAAAAAACAGTTGAAGGATCTCCTAGATAATGGATTTATTAGACCTAGTATGTCCCCGTGGGGAGCACTAATTTTATTCGTTCAAAAGAAAGACGGTTCTCTCAGAATGTGCATTTATTACCATCATCTTAATAAAGTCACGGTCAAGAACAAGTATCCACTTCATAGAATTGATGACTTGTTTGACCAACTTCAGGGCGCCAGTTACTTCTCTAAATAGACCTCAGATCAGGTTATCATCAGCTCAGAGTCAGAGAATGTGACATTCCAAAAATAGCTTTCCAAACTCGGTATGGACACTTCAAATTCTTAGTCATGTTCTTTGGTCTTACCAATGCCCCAGTGGACTTCATGAACTTGATGAACTAAGAGTTCAAGAAGTACTTGGAAATGTTCATCTTTGTCTTCATAGATGACATCCTTGTTTACTCCCATAATGAGCGTGATCATGCAATACATTTTAGAATAGTGTTGCAGACTCTCAGAAATCATCAGCTGTTCGCCAAATTTCGTAAGTACGAATTTTGGCTAAGGTCAGTAGACTTCCTTGGTCATATATTTCCGGTGTTGGTATTAGAGTTGACCTCAAAAGACCAAAGTAGTAAGAAACTAGCCTCGCCCTGTCTCTCCATCAGATATCAGGAATTTCTTAGGTTTGGCTAGCTAGTACAGATGGTTTGTTGAGGGATTTTCTTCTATTGCATCCCCTATGTCTAGACTGACTCAGAATAAAGTCAAGTTTCAGTGGTCAGATCCTTGCAAGAAGAGTTTTCAGGAGTTGAAGACTCGACTCACCTCAGCTCCAGTTTTGGCTCTTCCAGATGGTTCAGAGGGGTTTGTTTTGTACTATGATGCATCCAGAGTGGGTTTGGTTTGTGTCCTCATGCAGCATGGTAAGGTCATAGCCTAATCCTCCAGACAACTTAAACCCCATCAGAAGAATTATCCGACTCATGATCTTGAGTTTTCAACCGTAATTTTTGCCTTACAGATTTGGAGGCATTACTTGTATGGGGTGTATGTAGATGTGTTCAAAGATCACAAAATCCTTAAGCATGTATTCTCTAAAAAATATCTTAACCTACAACAAATAAGGTGGTTAGAGCTTTTGAAAGACTACGACATGAGTGTCCTTTACCATCCGGACAAGGCCAATATAGTGGCCGATGCTCTCAGTAGACTGTCTATGGGTAGTGTTGTTCATATTGGGGGCAGTAAGAAGAAGTTAGCTCAGGAATTCCATCATCTTGCCAGACTAGGTGTTCTCTTAGTCGATTCAGTAGAAGGTAGTATATGGGTTCAGAATAGCTCAGAATCATCTCTAGTTTCTGAGGTGAAAGAAAAATAGGATAGAGATTCCAGTATAGTCAAGTTGAAAAAGTCAGTCAGAGATCAGAAGGTTGAGGTTTTCTATGAAGGGAGAGATGGTGTATTGCATTATCAGGGTCCTCTGTGTGTGCCAGGTGTAGATGACTTTAGGCAACGAATTCTTACAGAAGCACATGGTGCGCGATACTCTATTTATCCAGGGGCCACTAAGATATACCATGAATTACGGGAGATCTATTAGTGGAGTGGTATAAAAAGAGATATGGCAGAGTTTGTGGCTAAGTGATCTACATGTTAGCAGGTTAAGATAGAGCATCAGAAGCCTAGTGGGTCCATGCAAGAGTTCAATATTACCACTTGGAAGTGGGAAGAAGTGAACATGGACGTTGTGATGGGTTTGCCCCATACTAGTCATCAGCATGATTCAGTTTGGGTCATTATAGACAGGATGACCAAATCAGCTTATTTCATTCCAGTCCATACCTTTTATTTAGCCGAGGATTACGCCAAACTCTATATCTGGGAGTTGGTCAGATTACACAGTGTCCCGTTGTCTATTATTTCAGATAAAGGTACCCAGTTCACCTCTCATTTTTGGAAAGCATTCCAAAAAGATCTTGGTACCCTAGTTCACCTCAGTACAACCTTCCATCCCAAGATAGATGGTCAAGAAAAAAGGACCATCCAGACTTTAAAAGATATGATGTGAGCGTGTGAAATTGATTTCAAGGGTAGTTGGGATGACCACTTGTCTTTTACTGAGTTTACATAGAACAACAACTATCATTCCAATATTAAGATGGCTCCATTCGAAGCTCTCTATGGTAGGAGATGCAGATCTCCAATCAGTTGGTTCGAAGTGGGTGAGGCCGCAGTAGTAGGGCCTGGCTTGGTATTTGATACCTTAGAAAAAGTTTTCTTGATCAGATAAAGGCTCAAGACAGCTCAGAGAAGACAAAAATCGTATGCAGATATGCGCAAAAAAGATCTCGAGTTTAAGATTGGTGATCATGTTTATTTGAAAATCTCTCCCATGAAGGGATTAAATCAGTTTGAAAAGAAGGGAAAGCTCAGTCCCCGATATGTCGGTCCCTTCAAAATTCTCAGTCATTTTGGAAAGGTAGCTTATGATCTCGAACTGCCTTCAAATCTAGCCTCAGTCCATCTAGTGTTTCATGTCTCCTGTCTTAAGAAGTGCATAGGTGACCCAACAGTTGTAGTCCCTCTAGAGGGCATAAACATTCAGAACAACATCTCTTATGAAGAGATTCCAGCCAAAATCCTTGACTACCAGACCCACAGACTAAGGAACAAAGAAGTTCCTCTAGTCAAAGTTCTTTGGCAGAATCAATCCATTGAGGGAGATACTTGGGAAGCATAAGCAGACATGCGGACCAAGTGCCCTTACCTTTTCTACGCAAACTCAGAATCAGCCCTAGGTAATAGCTTTCCTTAAAGCTTATTCATTTTGATATTCAAATTTTAGTTACAACTTGGTATTAAGTCTTATGCTCAGATTTCCATTATAAACTTGGTATCAACTACAATTGCATATTCAGTCATGTGTTCATGCATCATGTCAATCATGTATTTGTGTATCAGATATGAATAAATAAGAGAATTCGTACTCCCAGTCATGCATCTATGTATTAGCTCAGTCATGAAATCATGCATCAGATATTCATGCTCAGTATGAATCTCAGTAAATCAGTAATGTCAGTCATGTACTTATGTTTCAGTTGTTCATGATCAATATATACTTTAGCTTATCATATCTCCCATCTCAGTTAGTCTTATTTGAGAACGAATGTTCCCAAAAGGGAGATATTGTAAGACCCCACAAAATTTCTAAGCTTAATTCATCCTTTTAGGCTTGTCAAGGGGTCTCAAACTTAGAAAATTCTAGCTAAGTTCCCAGAATTAGTTTATTTTTGGCCTTCAAAAGTTGGAAATCTTATTTTGTGAACTTAATGTCCCTTAATGGTCTATATTTTTGTTGATTCATGATCATAGAGGTCGATAGGTATTCCCGGATAAGTTTCAAATTTTTTAGGACTCGTTTAGACCACATTTGGTGTCCCAAAATAGAGGACCAATGCGATTTTGGTGCACCGCGTCGCCTATCGCATTGGTTAACATTATCGTAGGGACTGCAAATAAAATCAACTGAATCTTGGCGCTATCATGGGATAACACATTGGGTATCATGTCGATGCCATCGATGAGCTACGTCGCCAATCATGTCGATGCCCAGTTTTCAGTCATTAAATGTTTGCATCTTTAAGGGCAAAAAGGTCAATTTCCCACCCTCTATATAATCCTATAACACTATATTCAACTAGTTTTTCACCAAAATATAGTTGTTTATCTCAAATTCCCTTAAGAACAAGTTTAGGGTTTTCAATTAAAGGTTCTAATCCAGGAGATTCCACCATTAATCTTCAAGAAAATGCCATCTAAGGTATGTAAAGTGTTGATTCATGGGTTCCTTTCACCCATGAAGCTCAAGAAACCCTTTCAAAAATATAAATTTTGAATTCTACATTATGAATTGAATCATATCCATGTTTATGTTGTTGTATGATTACTAAGTTGAAATATTTAATACCTATAATGAAATTATATTATCATGTGGTTGGAATTATTATATTTGAAGTGAAAAAATGTTGCCATGATGTATTATTTTAATGTTCATTCCTAAGACTCAAGATATGCATGTAAGGTGTTTGCTAAAATGCCTAAAAGAATAAGAATTATGCTTTATTACTCAATTGCAACCAAATTGATGAATCCATGCTTTACCCTTATGTTCACAATGACCTCCATGTGATTGTTATGCATTGTAATGGTTCGATGGAATGCTCATGAGATTAGACTTATGAAATTATGACATGTTTATATGTATTCCTATTCATGTGTAATCTTATGACATACAAATACTTCATGAAAATCCTCAACGTTTGTGCTATGAATTATTGACTATGGTCATGTGTTCAAGAAGTGTCATGTCTTGTCAGTATCATGCTATCGAGTCGTGGGGATACTTGTACCCGATAATTTAGCTGTGTGCCTAGAGCCAGTGTCGGTGGCAGGATAATCTCAGTCACACCATGATCAGTAGTATTCTTAGTCATTTTCAAAACTCAGTAGAATTCAGTCTGTTACGTGACTCAGGAAAACTCAGTAATCTCATGAACTTAGTTAGTTAACAGAATTCAGTAATATTTCTTCAGTCCACAGAACTCAGTGAACTCAGTCCAATTTATCTCAGTATAATTAGTTCAGTGTCTATTCAGTTGGGAGTAGGATTAAGCATCGAGTGAACCCCAAGGATAAGGGCACATACTGACAGTAGATGGTGTGACCCTTAGAAGCAATCCTTGCGTTCCCAAACTATGTAGCCAGCATATGTTGAGACATCAACATTGACAGTTGAGGGTTGATGAGGTGGATTAATACTGCCAGTTGAGGGTCCCACCATTCTCCTTTGGGGATACTACTAGATGTGGGTAACTCACAGCTTGTCCTTACTAGTGGCACTGTATTGACACCCTTCCAATTGGGGTTACAGATTGGACCCCAACTCTATACAGAAAAGGGGCATGTTGGTTAGATGACTACTTCCCACAGTCTCAGTCTTAGTCTCAGTAAAAGAACTCACATAGTTCTTCTAATTTAAGACTGTTAGATACAGTCACTCAGTTCAGTACGGAACTCAACTAGTTCCATAAGATTCAGGATTGTCAGACAAAGTCACTCAGTTAATAGTATATCTGTTATACAAAACTCATGTTAGTAGTATTCAGACTCAGTAGTCAGTATTATCATGATATCATTTACAGTTACGTATTCATGCATGTATTCTGACATTCATGTTATTCAGTCAATTAGTATTGTTCATGTATTTGAACCCCATGCATTTAGCCTACCTCACTTTGCATACCAGTATATTTAGACATACTGACACATACTTTTCTTCTGTGCTATGGTGTTTTATACCATAAGTTTGGATACTCAAGTTCCCGATCGCACTTAGCTTTAAATTCAGCTAGCAATAGTAGATTTGCAGTGAGTCCTCATCATTTGAGGATAACATGATTATTTCTTACTTCATTATTTTAGTTTTAGTAGACGGAGTTATTTGGGGACATGTCCCATCAACTCCACAACTTTTACATAGTTTAGAGGATTTCAGACTAGCATGTTCAGACAGTTTATTTCAGTTTTGGTATTGATATACCGTATTTCCAGATATTATGTTTTATCACATATTTGAAACTTATGGACTTTCAACTCTTTTATTCCACATTTATGTAGTATATTACTGATACGACCAAATTAAACCTCTCTTACGAGAGAGTAAGCGGTCGCTATCAAATATAGAACCCACTTGGGTTGGGTATCGAATCCCACAGGGAATACTGTGTTCACTAAGTATTGTGACTATTATTAGACTGTTGATCTAAGGTTCCTGAGTGAAAGGGGGTTTGGTTGTGTTAACAATAATATTTCGTATTCGTATCACACAAGGGCCAGCAAATGAGAGTTAATATAGATTTAATTTCAATAAGAATGAATTAACTAGAGTTATGCTCACCAAGATGTTCAAACAGTTAGGGTTGTGAATTCGTGCTCGAATTCTAAATTATTTATTTAATTGCAATAATTATTGAATGCTAAGAATTACTCATGTGTTTCTCAACCTAATGAGTGTTTTACCCTTTACTTCTCTCGAACCTAAAGGGTTTATGCATTATTCAATAACACTCTCATGAGGGTTAATCCTATTAAGTCATCAACCCGTTAACCCAAAGGTAAACCTATGGAGTTCAGGTGAATTACTTCTTCTCCCAACATCCACTTTCTTGTCAGACAAGTGGTGTTCATGGGCTTACTTCTCAAGTTTGCAACCAAGAGATGTCATTATAGTGAAGAAAGATTTATGCAATTTAGATAGATGTTAGAAATCAAACTGATTCACAACCCCAAAATAGTTCTCTACATCAAGGCTCCCATAACCCTAGTTATGGGAGTTTAGCTACTCATCTCCATGTAAGAAATAAAAAATATATTGATGTTTATAAATGGCTTCAAGAGAGTACTTACAAAAATCACAATATTGTTCCTCTCAATCTTCAATGGAAAATATAAAAACTAATAATAAGATCTCAATCTCTAGATTCAAATCTTAATGAAAAGTGTTACACAACTCTCAATAGAGGAGAAAGTATGAAACTAATGACAAAATATAAGGAATAAACCCTAATGCTTGGTATTTATATGATTCCAAATATGGGTTTCAAAAATTCAAACTTGGATTTTCCGCTTCATGGTCGACGGATCAAGCGACGGTTCATTGCAGGGCCGACGGTTCATTGTCTAGACCTTCGCTAGACTCCAGTAAGTCTATGTTCTATTTCTGGTCAACAGTTTGGGCCGACGGTTCATAAAAGGGTCGACGGTCCATCGCTTGGACTATTGAATGACATCCAATATTTTCTCATTCTATTTCTTGTTAATGGTTTAGGATACGGTTCATCACAGGGTCGATGCTCCATCGCCTGGACCGTCACAGGCTGTCCAGTGTCACAATCTTCTATTTTTTGGTGACGGTTTAGGCCGATGGTTCATTGCAAGGTCGACGGTCCGTCGCCTGAGCCGTCGATGATCTTTTTCCATTGTTTTGGCCAGTTTATCCAAGTTATCCTTTACACTCAGTCCTTATCCTAAAAACACTAAAGTATACAGTTAAATGCAACAATAGTTACTTGAAAACACACAATTATCGTAAGAAAAAGGCCTAAAATGTTCTGTCAAATGCCTGAACATCAACACCCTCAACTTAAGGCAATTTCTTGTCCTCAAGCAACACAATACCAGGATACATATACGAACAACATCATGATGGGCATTCAATAGTCATATCAACACAGCTATACAATAATTCACTTGCCCATTCGGCTAAGTGTTCTAACACATAAGGATCTATAACTGGCATCAACTACTACTCAACACATTTATAGACACAGATACAATATCCTAAAGGAATCAGCAGTCTATGGATAACTTTTGTGCTCTTACAGCTAATGAAGTCTACATCTCCTTATATATAATCAAACTATGGACAAAACTAATTCTCTTGCTCTCAGAACAGAATTTGCAAACATAGTGCACACCCATAGGCATACCCATATCATCTAATATTCTCTCATAATTTACTCGCCAAGGTCAAGTAGGACTTTCTTAGGGTTGTAAAGAGGTTTTAGGCTAGGTGAGGGTTATTAATTTTGACAAGTGACGTAAAGTATAAAACTTCACTCTCTTTACCCTTTCGGTAGCTACTCACCAGAATTAAAGTTCCTTTCACTCCCTTGCAATCAATATTATCCATCCGCGCCCTTGTCATAACCCAAAAGTTTTTTTAGACAACAACATCAACCACCCTCAACTTATGCTGATGCAGAAGTTGAGGTACACAATATCTTTTTAGACAGCTAACTAGACCAGGGCCGGATGGTACCTCTCAAATTAATTTCAACTCAACCTCTCAGGCTGCCAACAATCCAACAGTAGCCACCCTCAACTTAGGCAATTTTCCTGAGTTAAAGTGCACAATGTCCAAAATTGGACCAGGGCCAAAGCTAAGTACTAACACCTTCTAGAGAGTGAATCACTATTTATTTGGGTAGAACAAACATTAACAAGGCTCAACAGGGTTGCAATGGAAATAAAACATTTTTGGTAGGTCGTTATTTTGGCTAAATGGACTAACAAACAAGGAGGCCTACTATCCTGTCTTATTAAGTCAAAAACAAAACAACAACAAATAAACCGAGCAAGTTCTGGGTGTAGCATCTATGTAAGAACTATACAAACACTCGCACACACAAGCACTAAGTTAATTCCTATTCTACTAACTCTTGGGATTCGTAACATATGGCTATAATCACTTACATTCTTCTGCCATTTTCAGAGTTACAGATGGTCACATAACACTTTTACCAATAGGAAAAGGAGAATTAACTGTATAACAAATATACACAAACACTTTGCCGCAATTAGTTATCATTCACATATATAAAATAGTGCTAACATAAACATCACATTTATTTTATGGAATAGTATTACCAACAGAACATAACTTAGAAAAGAGAAATTTTAGATCTACAGTTACTCCTAGATAAGAAATGAAAATACAACAACTTAATAACAACCCAGACATGCCGATTCTCCTGGATAGAACATGGGAGGAAAGAATATCGGCAACAACCCCCCATGGTACAATCACATCCCACCCCCCAGAAAATAATGCTTTGTCCTCAATGCATATAATTGAATTACAAAAAAAGGGAAATACTTGTAGTGCCTCTTATTCATCTGAGGTGTCTATGAAGTGTGGTGAGACTGTAGTGTTCTTACCAGGTGTATTGTTTACCCCCATGGTGGTGGGAGTGCTCACAGTCTCTCCCTTTGGAATCGGAGGTACCACATCTCTAGCCAGATCTACAGGTTGTCTTCTAGCTGGGGATGAACTGGTAGAAACTCCAGCTGCTTCGTCCTCTAATTTTTTTCTTTTTCTCTTCTCATTCTCCTCGATCTCTTTCTTACTTTCTTAATATTATGCTGGTCTTGTTCCTCCGGTGTCATGGCTTCGAACCTCTTTTTTTGGCAGCTTTCCTTGCAGCTTTCTCAGCCTTTTCATCTATTTTAGCTGCTTTCTTACCCTTATCCTTGATTGGGCTCCCCATTAAGTCGACAAGACCTTTGTCTTCATCACTTTTGATCTGGACTGGATCAAATATAGGCTCCTGTTACTACTAATTCATCTTGTCTACATTAGCCTGGATTTGTCTAACCTCCTCAATCAATTTTGCAAAATCCAGAATGGACATGGCATCCAGCTTCTTATTTATTTGCTCCTCCATATTTTCCATTCTTATCTGCATGTTCCTCAAAGGCCTCACTGCTTCCTCCATAATTTTTTCAATGAAGCATTTTAAATCTGCCCCCATATAGCCAACTATTTTTCAAACCTCTTCTATGCTCGGACTGTCTTTACAAATTTCTCTTGGTCAGTCTATACTCAGAATAATGAGGTAGGACTGATGCAAAATTTGTGGTCCCACCCATAGGTATCAAAGGTAAAACTGCAGATATGGTCAGAGGTACGTACGTAGCAAGAAGTAGTGGCATACCTGAAGGGAATTCTGATGACTCAGGAATCGGCGCCGACTGAGTTTGTTGAGCTTGGGTTCTATTGACTCATATGTCGAACTTTGAGTCATCCCTACTCTTTTCAATATTATGCTTGTGTATCGCCTGGATTGTATTATCTATTCCATTAATCAAAGGCACCTTTGCCTACTTGCACAATTTTATGATAAGGCATGGAAATGGCAATGCATTCTAAATCTTGTGAGCTCGGTAAAACAACTCATCAGAAATAATGTGGCCAAAATCCACTATCAACCCCTTAATCAAAGCAGCAACAATCACAGCTCTAGTGAGTTCTAGATGGTCATCCCCACCTGTTGGCATCAACCTCAGCCTCACAATTGCCCACCAAAACTTAGACCTAAATCTTAGGGATAACTTGGATATTTTTTCACGTGGATTATGCAGCCATGCAGCCTCTCCTTCATCTGTCAATATTCTGGCTAACCACGGCTTTTGTTGAGTTCTCATGAACAATCGATGCTCCAAGTCCGGTATTGCACCTGGTATCTGATATTCATCCCAAAAGAGGGATCTGTTCAATGTATGTTTTGAGATGTCTATATTTACTCCCCGAATAGGAACTGTGTCCAGCTTGTTTATGTCAACAGTTGACTTGCCTGAGGGACAATTCTTCTTCAGTAATTCCAAGTAATTGGCGAAAAACTCACGTACAAAGTTTGGTTGGTAGGGTCTAAGTGGTCTGCTCATCCATGCCAACTCATATTCATTGAATCAACATTCAAGTTTTGGATACTCGGGCAAGTTTGTTATCAAAATCTAATGTACTTAAAAATGGACCTCTTTATGGCTAACCTATCTGTTGGTGCCAACTCTTTGTAGAAATGCTCTCGACCACCCTCAACCTGCTATCTTATAGCTTTCCACACTTGTGGATCCTTGCATCGAACCAAATTCGGATCCCCTTATTATGGACTCTCCTCTTGGATGAGGTTAGATACTTCAACCCCTTCATCAACTCGACTTGAACTTGAGCTGCTACTACTACTGTTTTACCCTTCTTTTCAGACTGGGAGCATAAATAAATGACTAGATAATTACTCCAGGAGTTAAGTATCGGTGCATCTATATCTTGTTCTAGCCCTTGTCTAGCCTCATGGACTCTATCTCTACCTCTAGTGGTTGGTAATTTATTTTCCATAATACCTTCAAGCAAAAAGTTTATCAGTTCGTAGAATTAAAATAGAAGGTAGGAAAAAGTATTGACCAGCGATGGTTAGGGCGATGGTCCGTCGACCCAAACTGTTCGGGTCATTCCAGTTACAATGATTCTGAGAGAGTACGATGACTTTAGGCGACAGATTTTCAAGCCTCATTTTGGCATTTTGTCGAACACCTTGCATATACTTCTTTTAAGGATGATTTTCATGGCATAATTATCAATAATAAATCACCACATTTAACCATTTTTGGTCTATGAGCTACTCAGACTTCCCCTAGGATAGTGTATGCTAGGTTTCAACTCAAATCAATACCACACATTACCAAAAGTAGAAGAGAATTGGTTAACTTGATTTTATTCACCTATGTTAATGCCCATCATGTTGAAGAAAAAATAAAGAGTGAAAGAAAATTCAAATCTTGTTATTGCAGTATTGGGTCTCTTCTCTGACTTTTCACAATGAACTACGAACAACAAATAATTATTTCTTGTAGTGAAAAGAACTTAGTTGTCTTGTGATGAACACATAAAATGGAGAAATAGACTTTAAATAGATGGGCAAGGGAAAATGGATAGTTATAAGAGAGAATAAAAGGGTTCAGGTGTGTTGAATAGTTGGGGAGTTACTTAACCGCTTCAATTTATAATTTAAACCCGTTTGAATGGGATAAAAATGAAAAATTTGGCTATTTAAATCCCTTCGACCCGACCCACTGAAATTAGGTTTCATGCGATGGCTCAATTGATGTTCTATCACATGTGCAACGTTTTGTCGATCATTCCCATCATACTTTTTAGTGACTTACCTAGAAACATACTGGCGATAGTTCAATCGACGGTCCATCGTATGTGCGATGGTCCATCGGTGTAAGACCCCACAAAATTCATCAGTAGGGTGGCCCTTCCAATGCCAATAGTGGTCAGCGTCAGAACACACTCCATGCGCTTCATACCCACCATGATCAGGAAAGGTTCCTTACTATAGATTCGGGTATGTTATGGGTCTTTCATCTTTATGATATGCATTGTTATATCCTTCGCTCCCATTTTGAACTTATATCTCAGCAGGAGTCAGCATTAGCTTCAGATCTCAGTCGATCAATCCTGACCGAGTTCGTAGGTGCCCCGTGCACTGCCCCAGTATTTTGGTGAAGTATGTTTAGGAGGACATAGAGTCCCAAGGGGGAGATACCCAATGATATTGCAATGCTTTAATGTCCTTAGACTTATTCAGTTGTATGTTTAGACTTTCCTTACGAAGTTAACATCCGTTATTATTGCATATCCAGTCATGCTTTCGAGAATTAGTTCAGTCAGACATTCATGCATTAGATATGCATGTTCAGTAGAAAAAGTTCAGTTTTTCAGTGTATTCAGTCATGTATTCATGAGATCAACTCAGTTATGCATCCATGCATCAAATATGCATGTCTATTATGAGAATTCAGCTTATGAGTAGCTTCATTCGAGTATTCCAGGTATCAGATATGCATGTCCAATATAAGAGTTCAGAATATCAGTAGTTCCAATTGCATAGTCATGTTTCAGATGCTCCCATTCCTTGAGTAAGTTCAGTCGATCAGTATTCTTAGACTATAAAGTGACATTCGAGGATGAATGTTTCCAAGGGGGAGATATTATAAGAACCCACAAAATTCTCTTATAGTCTGAGCCTTAGAGCGTGTTCAGTGAAGTGTTAATCCAGCCTTAAAAGGTTGAGAAGTGTCTTACCAAGTGAGAAGTGAATTGAACCATGTATAATTTCCCTAATATCGACTTTTTTTCATGTAGAGAATTGAATAAGCTTTTCATCGATACCAAATTTGCCCAAATCCAACACTCGGACAAAGAGTTAGAGCTATTTTAGTGAGACAGTGAGCCACCTAGCACTTTAGCGCGTCGCGGAGCCAGCCAACATAGAATTAATCAAAATCCAATGAGCCTCCGCGATTATGGCGCATCGCGCCAAGGCTTATTTTCAGAATTGTTAATTTCCAGTGTACCAACACGATTCCACCGCGTCGCGGTCCTTTCCAGTTCGTAACCAAAGTGGAAACGCGATTTCCACCATGTCGCGCCATCAAGTAGTTTCCCACTGTCCAATTTTCAGTGAGCTGGTGCGATTATGGAGCGTCGCGCCAGCTTGTAAAATTGGGATTTTTTAGTTTAATTCCAGAGGTGAAAAGGGTCATTTTTCTACCCCTATATATACTCCTTAACACGGGATTTGGCCTCATTTTAACCTAAAAATACTAGTTTCCTCTCAAAGTTGTTCAAGAACAAGAGCTAGGGCTTCTACAAAACCAAAACTCTTCCTTCTTCTTCAAGAGAAATCAAGAAATCAAGAATCTCTCCAAGAAATTTTAAGAAAGAGTTTCTCTAAGGGTATGCAGATGTTTATTCTTGGGTCCCTTTCATCCAAGAAGCTCAAGAACCCTTTTCTAAATTTCAAAGTTTTTATGTTTATGAGTTTTCATGATTCATATGAGTTGAAATTGATGTTCATGCTATTATTGAGTTGTGATTCATGTTTGTTTACATGGTTTTCAAGCTTTGACCCTAATATGTGATATTCATGTGATGTTCATGATAAACCCTCTTCAAGTTTCTTGTTAAGTGGTGTGTTTATGTAAATTAAGTGTAGAAATTGTTTAACAAGCAAAGCATGACCCATATGTTTGATAAAATGCTTATGTGAAGGAATTAGAGTCATTATAGCATGTTGCCTAGAAATCCCCAATTGTGTGCAAGCCCATGCATGCCAAGTGTTTGTTGAAAAGCCTTAGTGAATGAATTGTGGCATGATTGCATGTAATTCCCCAATTATGTTCTCTTCGATACATGCTAAGACTTTAATAAATGCTAAATGTTTGATGCAAGATCTTGGTGAATGGAGTATGAGCCAATAACATGTCTCCCTATACTATCACATGTTTATGATTTCTAAATACTTGAAGAGATGCTTTAGTGATTGTGATGGTGAATGAATGTCCATAGTCTTGATTATTCAAGAATGGTTATGTTTTACTTTTATGTTATCGAGTCCTGGGGGTATTTATACCCAACAATTTAGTTGGAGTCTAGAGCCAATGCCAGTTTTCTCGATAATCTCAGTCAAGCTATGATTCTCAGAACTCAGTAAGTTATAGAACTCTGCACTCTTATATAGATATAGAAATTAAGAAATCTTAGTAATCTATGTAGTCTCAGTATCACTAGTAATCTAGACTCAATTCTGTACTCAGCTCAGATATAGTAGTATTCAAGTGTTCAGTTCAGTCCTCAGTAGTATTTGAGTAATCTATCCTAATCTCAGTGTTGTTCAGTCGGATAACAAGATTCAGTAGTATTTCGTCAGATACGAAACCAAGTGAATTCAGCCTAACTCAGTCATATCATTCGAGAAACATGATCAGTATCATATTCAGCTTTGTTTATGTTTAGTTAAGAATCAGTTTAGAGTCTTTCAGTTGGGAGTAGGAGCTAGCACCGAGTGAGGGTAGGGATGAAGGCTCCCCGTCAGAGAGGCAGAGTTGTTATGAGCAATCCCTGAACTCCAGAACTGTATAGCCAGCGCAGGATGTAGGAGTCACCCGTCAGGAAAGGCAGGTCATTCGTCAGATAGGCTTGACTATTATATTGCCTTAGTCTTGACTTCCTGCGAGGGTCACCCATCAGAAAGGCTTGAGCAGAGAGGTCTTTACCCTTGGAACGGTATTGACACCCTTCCAGCTGGGGTTACAGGTTGGACCCCACCAGTTGAGATTCGGGGCATGTTAGTTAAGTGACTACTTCCCACAGTTACAGTTTCAGTATCAATCTTTAGAAATCAGGACTGTCAGATATAGTCATCTATCTCAGTGAGGAACACAGATAGTTCCATTGATTCATGGACCACCCGTCAGATAGGATTGGTCCCATATAAAGTTATTTAGTAGCATATCTTAAGATCACCCATCAGATAGGCTTGATCTCAGTCTCATATTCAGTTGAGTAATCTCATTATCAGATCTAGAGATCACCCGTCAGATAGGCTTGATCTCAGTTTCATATTCAGTTGAGTAATCTCATTATCAGATCTAGAGATCACCCGTCAGATAGGCTTGATCTTAGTCTCAGATTCAATTGAGTATTCTTGTTATCATATCTAGAGATCATCCGTCAGATAGGCTTGATCTCAGTCTTAGATTCAGTTGAGTATTCTTGTTGTCAGATTTGGACATGATCATTTTTTATCATTGATAGTAGATTCCGGAATCATCCGTTAGATAGGTTTGATCTCTGATACAGTTAGTTGAGAGTAGAAAGCTCAGAATTCAGTCATTGATATGGGTAGATTCGGTTAATTAGTTTTAGTATCATCAGTTTTCGAGATCACTCGCTAGATAAAACTGATCTCAACTCCAGTACTCAGTTCTAAGTATCAGATGATTCAGTGTTCAGTGTCTCAGGCATTAGTAGTGAGTTCATATGGTAGTAAAGTAGTATCCGAGATTCAGTATTTCGAGTCATGATGATTTCAGTTATGGTTGGTGCATTCATGCATGTGTTCTCATTCAGTATTCTCATGATTATTCAGTTAAGTAATTATTAATGCATAAGCCCTTGCATTTAGCCTTACCTCATCTTCATACTCGATACATGCCTATACTGACGCATTTGCCCTATGGTGTTTTATTTGACACCATAGGTTCAGAGGTACGAGATCCAGAGTTCCCTTAGCAGCTCAATCCCAGTCAGTAATCGTAGACATATCAGTGAGTCCTCTTCAGTCAAGGGTGATCCTTATTTTATTATCGTATCAGATTTGGTTTAATTTCAGTAGACGGAGTTAGTTGGGAACATGTCCCATCAACTCCATAGTTTAAGCAGTTTAGAGGCTTTTCGAACAGGCGTATCAGTATTCAGTTTTTAATTTTGAGTATTTTTAGATGTTTTGAACCTTATGGATAGTTTCTGCATTTATTATCTATATTATGCAGTGTTTAGGTATAGATATCAGTAGATGGTTGGCTTATGGTCCTTCGAGATCATGAGCACTGTGTGACGTTCCAATTCCAGAAAATTGGTTCGTTACAGTCGGTCAACCCGTCTCTACTCTTCCAGTAAATTAGTTTCTGGACTTTGTTGAAATGTTTTCCATGATGATTTATTGAGTCACCGATGGTCCATTAGTTTACCTGTCGATCACCCCAAACTTTCTGAGCTTCTGTTTTCCTGGACTATCAGACCTGCACACTTACACAAACCCTTTAACTTGTACAAAACAACAAAACAAACACTAAAATAACTTTAACTAGTGCTTTGCAACAACACACTGTGGGTTGCCTCCTTGTAGTGCCAAATTTTTTGTCGTGACACGACTTAGTTATCTCGATTACTCAAACTTCATCGAGATAGACAGTACCAATACTCTTTATCGAGTCCATTGGACCGATATACAGTTTCACACATTGTCCATTTACCTTGAAGACACTTCCGTCTTCATTTTCCAGTTCCACTACTCTAGATGAGTAGACTTGACTCACTTTAAATAGGCCAGACCATTTGGATTTGAGCTTACCTGGAAAAAGTTTGGGTCTGGAGTTGAATAGAAGCACCAAGTCACCTCTCTGGAAATCTCGTTTTTCAATCCTGTGGTCGTGGTACTTCTTCATTCTTTCCTTGTATAGATCAGCCCGATCATAAGCTCTAAGAAAAAACTCATCTATCTCATTTAGATTCCCCAGTCTCATATTCGCTGCCTTATTCTAGTTAAGATTAAGTCTCTTTAGTGCCCACAACGCTTTATTCTCTACTCAATCAGCAAATGGCACGCCTTGCCATAAACCAATTGTATGGCAACATGCCAATGGGTGTCTTGAAAGCTGTTCGATTGACCATAAGGCATCGTCCAACTTCCTAGACCAATCCATCCTGCTAGCATTTACATTCTTGGCAAGGATAGATTTTATTTCCTGATTAGATATTTCTACCTACCCACTGGTTTGCGGGTGGTATGGTGTAGCCACTTTATGCTGCTTAACTCCATATTTTGCCAAGGTTGCTCTGAACATCTTATTGCAAAAGTGTGATCCTCCATCACCAATGATGGTACATGGTACCCCGAAGCAAGATAAGATGTTTTTCCTCAAGAATGCAACAACTCTCTTCCCTTCATTATCTTCCAGAGCCACTGCCTCAACCCATTTTGACACATAGTCAACGGCTACTAATATATACTTCATCCCAAATGAGCTAACGAAGGGCCCCATCAAATCAATGCCCCAGAAATCAAATAATCCTACCTCCAGTATATTAGAAATTGGCATCTCATGGTGCTTTGAGATGGACTCTTGCCTTTGACATTGGTCACACCTCTTCATGAACTCGTAGGCATCTCTGAATAAGGAGGGCCAATAGTAGCCACTCTGAACCACTTTCCTTGCAGTCCGATCACCTGCATGGTGACCTCTAATTAGGGAAGCATGACTCACTTCCAGTCTACTCAACATATCTACTTCTGGGATACACCGTCTAATAATACCATCCATACATCAGCGAAAAAGATACGGCTCATCCCAGAAGTAATGGGTCACATCATAGAGAAACTTTTTCCTTTGATGAAAGGAAAGATTCTCTGGCATCACCTCACTTACCACATAATCAGTAAATCAGCATACCAAGGTATTTTATCCATAACAGCAGCTAAGATTTCCTCATCTGGAAATGCATCATTGATCTCAGATTAATCTGTAACTGCCTGTTCACCTTCCAGCCTGGAAAGATGATCTGCCACTTGGTTTTTACAACCCTTTCTATCTTTGAATTCAAAGTAAAATTCTTTAAGTAGCATCACCCATCTGATTAACCTTAGCTTTGCATCCTTTTTCACCATCACATATCTCAAGGTTGCATGGTCAGTGTGGACCACCACCTTGGTTCCTTGCAAATAATCCTGGAACTTCTCAAAAGCATAGACTACTGCAAGAAGTTCCTATTTTGTGATGGTGTAGTTCTTTTTAGCTCCATTTAGTACTTTGCTGGCATAATAAATTGGATGAAACAATTTGTCTTTATTTTGTCCCAGCACAGCTCCAAGGGCAACACCGCTTGCATCACACATGATCTCAAACGGTTTTGACCAATCCGCTGCAACAATAATAGGAAAATCAACCAGCTTCCCTTTAAGGCATTCAAATGCCTTCAAGTAATCATCATCAAAGAAGAATTTGACTTTCTTCTCCAAAATTTTGCAAAGGGGGTTTGCAATCTTTGAGAAGTCCTTTATAAACCTCCTATAGAAGCCAGCATGACCAAGGAAACTTCACACTCCTTTCACTAAAATAAGAGGTGGAAGCTTATCTATAACCTCAAATTTAGCTCGATCAACTTCAATCCCCTTTTTTGAAATTTTGTGTCTGAGAGCAATGCCCTCCTTCACTATGAAGTGGCATTTTACCCAGTTAAGCACAAGATTGAACTCCTCACACCGCTGCAACGCCCTACTCAGATTTACTAGGCAAAGCTCAAAAGAATAACTGACAACCGAGAAATCATCCATAAACACCTCTAAGGTATATTCAACCATATCAGAGAATATGAAAATCATGCACCGCTGAAAAGTGGCAGGTACATTACACAATCTGAAATGTATCCTCTTGAAAAAAAATATGCCATATGGGCACGTGAATGTTATCTTTTCCTGATCTTTAGGAGCAATATAAATCTGGTTGTAACCAGAATACCCATCTAAGAAGTAGTACCAACCTCTTCACGCTAACCGATTAAGCATTTGATCCATGAAAGGCATTAGGAAGTGACCCTTCAATGCTCACGAGCTGAGTTTTTTGTAATCCATACACGCCCTTCATTCAGTAACTGGCCTGAGTGGAATCAACTCGTTCTTCTTATTAGCCACCACTGCCATGCCCCATTTCTTGGGCACGCACTGAGTAAGACTTACCCACTTACTATCTGAGATGGGGTACACCACTCCTATATCTAGCCACTTAATAATTTCTTTCTTCACCACTTCTTGAATAGGTAGGTTAAGACGACATTGATGCTCAATAGTTGGGACATAATCCTCCTCTAGATGGATTTTATGTGTCCATATACCAGGAAGAATACCGATAATGTCTGCAATTGTCCAACCAATAGCCCTTTTATATCTCTTAAGAATAGAAATGAGGGACTCTACCTGTTATTCATCTAAGTCATCCACAATAATAACATGCAATGTATTCCCACTATCCAGGAACACATACCTCAAATGACCAGGTAACTCTTTCAGCTCCAAAGTGGGTGGCTCTTTAATAGACGGCTTGGTTGATGGACTGGGATGATTTTTCAAGTCCAAATCTTAGCTTATTTGGTGCATAAGAATAAGACCCCATGCCTATCAAGGAACACATAGTCTCCTCATAATCTTCAATACCATCTTGATCAAAATTCATTAATATGGCAGCTAAAGTCTCCACAACAAAATTTTCATCTCTAGGTACTTCCTTCTCCTCCTCATAATAAACATACAAAATAGAAAATACGCTCATATCTTTATGCTATTTCATGGACTGGCATACATTGAATCAAACTACTTTATCATTCATCCTGAATAGTAGCTCATTTGCCTTTAGATCAATAAGTACACTCCTAGTTGTGAGAAAAGGTCTACCTAAGATTATGGGCACCTCAAAGTACACCTCGCAATCGAGAATAACAAAATTAGCTGGAAATATGAAACTAGCCACCTTGACTAATACATTATATAAAATCCCACAAGCCGCTTCACAGACCTGTCTGCCATAACTAATCTCATGTTAGTGGGAGTAGGATCCCTAAAACCCAGTTTCTTATACACATCAATCAGCATCAAGTTTATACTGGCCCCCAAATCAAATAGAGTTTTTGCGAAATCAAGAGGCCCAATAGTGCATGGGATAGTAAATGCTCCCGGGTCTGTCTTCTTCTTTACTAATGACCTTGTTGAAATAGCACCACAATAATGGATATTGTCCACCATCTCATAGCTAACTATATGCTTCTTCGTAACAAGGTCCTTCATGAACTTTGTATAATCGAGCATTTGATCCAATGCTTCCACCAATGGCAATTTGATGGTCAACTACTTAAGCATGGCCATAAATATGCCAAACATTGTGTCATAGGCCTTCTTTTTCAAATGATGGGGAAACGGAGAAGGTGGTTTTGGTAGAGAAGTAACCACCACTTCAGTCTCCTTTCCCTTACTTTTCTCTAACTCATCAACCTTCTGATGGTTGGATAGTGTATTATCAATAAATTTATTTAGTTTTTCAGACTCCACTGGATAAGTTTCTTCATGCTCAATATCCTCTGCAATCACAGTTTTTCCTACAGACGGGCTTGGTAATACCTTACTACTCTGTGTGGTAATTGCCATGCTGGAGCTATTATTTTGAGGATTCTGAACTATATCACTTGGTAAAGTTCTGCTTTTCCTCTAATTCAATGTAGCTGAAAGTTGGCTCATTTGCTGCTCCAACTGCTTGATAAAAGTAGAGTGCGAGTTTACCAACTGATTCATGGAAGACAAGTCACTCTTTATAGTGGTCACACCAGAGTTGGTAGTCTCAACTCCCTTTAATAATTTCTCCATCATGTCCTCCATGGACATCTTTCCAGAGCTAGTTGCAGTATTATCTCTGCTTCTAGGAAGTACATATAGTCCACTCCTATCATTTTTGATTTTCCAATTCCCTTAATCTCTATCTTTGTAACCATATTTATCGTAATAGTTATGACCTTGATTTCCTTGGCTACTACCTCGAAAACCCCCCTGATTATTTAGATAGTTTTCCTCTTCTTCAGAATTGAAATTAGCTCTTCCCTGGGACGCAACAGCTTTCACCTTCTCTATTTTTTCGAAAAATATATGCTTCATCAACAAATCCATCTGAGTCTTTAAATGCGCCATATCCTGGTCACTTTCTTTCTCCTTATTGCATTTCTCTATAGTTATACTACCAGACACAGTAGAGCTTGCTACCATAGAATCCCTGGTATGCCAAGCTCTAATCTGTTTAGTCATCCGATCAAGCATCTTTGAGGCCTTTGGGAAAGTAAGGTCACCAAATGACCCTCCTGCACCATTATCCACTACTGGCTTCATAATAGAATTCAAAGCCCAATAAAGAGTCTCCATCAAATGAAAATCCACCATATTATGGTTCGGGTATTGCATCAACTTTTTTTTAAACTTCCCCCAGGTCTCATAAAGAGCTTCAGTGAGAAGCTGTCAGAAGTTACTAATTTGATCTCTAAACTGTACCCTTCTGGAGGGTGGAAAGAACCTTTCTAGAAAAGCCTCTTTCAACTACCTCTAGTTGGTTAAAGAGTCGGGAGTCATTTCGTTCAACCATAGTATCGCCTTCACAGATTGAGACAACGGAAAAAAACGCAGATGGATAACATTCTGACCCACTCCTGTATTATCAAAACTTGAAAATGGTGACAAGATTCACCAGATGCATGTTTGGATCATCTCCAGGAAGACCACCGAACAACCCCTTAAGATGAAAGAGTTGAATTATTGTGCTAGTAATATTAAATTTATCTCCTAGTGATAGAAGTGGAGGAATGATAGATCTAGTTGCACCTACTCCATCCATTGCATCTTCATCATCGTTCATATCAAACTGCAATGGTTGACGCTCTTGCCTTGCCCTAAAGGAGCGATTTCTGTTGACATTCCAATTTACTGGTGCAGCCATATTTTATGCACGCCTTGGATTAATAGGATCTAACAAGTCGTCAACCCCTAAATCATCATTATCAGGATTAGGATAACTTGCTTGCTAACCATCATTCTACTAATTTAGTTGAGCTCTAGCCAAAGAGGCTAGTCTTTCAGTATCTTAGGGATCTGCCATTCTACAAATTAGCTGCGGTTTCAGATGTATTGGTAATAATGGTGTACCTAATATCCATGTACTTGGCATACATAATAACTCCCCTGCAAAGAACAAAAACAACAAACAAAAGTAAAATTTGGGAAACTTTGACCAAAGGTCAATTAACAAACACAAAATTAATTAACAACCATATTCCTCGACAACAATGCCAAATTTGATACGTCCAAATTACACCTCTCTTACGAGAGAGTAAGTGGTCATTGTCAAATATAGAACCCACTTGGGTTGGGTGTCGAATCCCACAGGGTATACTTTGTTCACTAAGTATTGTGACTATTATTATACTGTTGATCTAAGGTTCCTGAGTGAAAAGGGGTTTGGTTGTGCTCACAAAATCATTTCATATTCGCATCACACAAGGACCAGCAAATGAGAGTTAATGTAGATGTAATTTCAATAAGAATGAATTAACTAGAGTTATGCTTACCAAGATGTTCAAACAGTTAGGGTTGTGAATTCGTGCTCGAATTCTAACTTATGTATTCAATTGCAAAAATTATTGAATTCTAAGAATCACTCATGTGTTTCTCAACCTAATGAGTGTTTTACCCTTTACTTCTCTCGAACCTAAAGGGTTCATGCACTATTCAATAATACTCTTAATCCCGTTAAGGCATCAACCCATTAACCCAAAGGGTAAACCTATGGAGTTCAGGTGAATCATTTCTTTTCCCAACATCCACTTTCTTGTTAGACAAGTGGTGTTCATGGGCTCACTTCTCAAGTTTTCAACCAAGAGATGTCATTATAATGAAGAAAGATTCATGGAATTTTGATAGATGTTAGAAATCAAACTGATTCACAACCCCAAAGTAGTTCTCTACATCAAGGCTCTCATAACCCTAGTTATGGGAGTTTAGCTACTCATTTCCATGTAAGAAATCGAAGAAACATTGATGTTCATAAATGGCTTAAATAGAGTACTTAAAAAAATCACAATATTGATCTTCTCAATCTTCAATGGAAAATATAAAAACTAATAATAAAATATCAATCTTTATATTCAAATCTCAATGAAAAGTGTTACACAGCTCTCAATAGAGGAGAAAACATGAAACTAATAACAAAATATAAGGAATAAACCCTAATACTTGGCATTTATATGATTCCAGAACTGGGTTTTAAAAATTCAAACTTGGATTTTTCATTTTATGGTCGATGGATCAAGCGATGGTTCATCGC
Source organism: Capsicum pubescens (assembly GCA_030864215.1). Taxonomy (NCBI): domain Eukaryota; kingdom Viridiplantae; phylum Streptophyta; class Magnoliopsida; order Solanales; family Solanaceae; genus Capsicum; species Capsicum pubescens. The sequence goes on along the minus strand of CM061549.1, from coordinate 142,595,271 downwards.
AGGGTCGACGGTCCATCGTCTAGACCATCGCTGGACTCCAGTGAGTCTATGTTCTATTTTTGGCCGACGGTTTGGGTCAAAGGTTCGTAGAAGGGCCGATGGTCCATCGCCTAGACCGTCACATGACATCCAGTGTTTCCTCATTCAATTTTTTGTTGACGGTTTAGGCCGACGGTTCATCGCAGGATTGATGCTCCATTGCCTGGACTGTTCCAGGCTGTCCAGTGTCACAGTCTTCTATTTTTGGGTGACGGTTCAGGCCAACAGTTCGTCGCAAGGTCGACGGGATGATCTTTTTTCTTTGTTTTGCCCACTTTATCCAAGTTATCCTTTACACTCAGTCCTTATCCCAAAAACACTAAAGTACATAGTTAAATGCAACCATAGTTACTTGAAAATACACAATTATCGTAAGAAAAAGGCCTAAAATATTCTATCAAAATCTGGAACATCAATTATGCAGTACTCAGTTATAGATATCAGTCATGGGTTAGCTTGTGGTCCTTTGGGATTGCTAGCACCGTGTAGCATTTCGGGTATCAGATTTGGGGCATTACAAATATGATACAAGTAAAGTAGGAATAGGTACCATCTTAATGCAAGATCTAAAACCTATTGCCTATTTTAGTGAAAATCTCAAGGGTGCGACTCTTAATTATTCCACTTATGATTTGGAGTTATACGCTTTAATTCGAGCTTTGGGTAATTGGCAACATTACTTGTGGCCCAAGGAGTTTGCGATCCACATGGACTATGAATCCTTGAAACACCTTAGGGCCCAAGTCAAGTTGAACAAGTGGCATGCTAAGTAGATTGAGTTCCTAGAAACCTTTCCTTATGTCATTTAATACAAAAGGGGAAAGGAAAATGTGGTTGTCGACGCATTATCTAGGAAACATGTTCTTATTTCTACCTTATCTTATAATTTATTGGAATTTGATAGCCTAAGGTTATTGTATCTCGAGGACCCTATATTTGTCCTTATCATTTGCCTATGTGAATAGTGGGGTAGGGAAAAGTGGCTCAAGGAAAGGGATTCCACTCTCTATTCCAAGTTTGTTGGTTATTTGTTCAACGAAATACGGTTGTGTGTGCCTTCTAGTTCTTGGAGAGAGTTGTTTATGAGAGAGGCACATGATGGTGTCCTAATGGTACACTTTGGGTTTGAGAAGATCGTCGAAATATTGGAGGAACAGGCCAAAATTGAACAAAGATGTTGCTAAGATTTATGGCCAATGAATGGATTGTAGGAGTGCGAAAACCCGCCTCCTTCCTCAAGGGTTGTATACCCCACTTCCCACTCCTCCTAGTACTTGTCTTGACATATCTATTAACTTTGTTTTGGGGTTTCCAAGGACAAGTAAAGGAAGAGATAGCATCTTTGTAGTGGTTGATCATTTCTCTAAAATGGCCCACTTCAATCCATGTTCTATGAGTGAGGATGCATCTAGTGTATCTTTGTTGTTTGTTACACATGTTGTTAAGCTACATGGGATCCCTCATACCATTGTTAGTGATAGGTACTCCAAGTTCCTTATTTATTTTTGAAAGTAGATGTAGGGTAGGCTTGGTACAAAGTTTCTATTCTCAACCTCTTGTCACCCACAAACCTATGGCTAAATAGAAGTAGTAAATAGGACCTTGGGTTCTATGATTCGTTCCATGGTTAAAGGTAAAATGACTTCTTGGGAGGATCACCTACCCTTAGTTGAGTTTGCATATAATCGTGTTATTCATTAGACTATGGGTATGACTCCCTTTGAGTGTGTATATAGCATGAATCCCCTCACCCCTTCAGATCTCACCCCTTTGTCTAGTGATTTTTTGTTGAGCCTAGATGGAATCAAAAGAGTTGAAGCTATGAAAAAGATGCATGAGAAGGTGAGAAATCGGCTTGAGAAGAAGAATCAAGAAGTTGCTAAGAGGGAAAACAAGGGGAGAAGAAGACTTGTGCATGAACTGGGTGATTGGGTATGGGTGCACCCAAGGAAGAGCGGTTACCAACACAAATAAAAGCTAAGCTAATGCCGAGGGGTAATGTTCCATTCCAAGTTCTTTAGAGGGTCAATGACAATGTATATAAGATTGATCTCCCATCGGATTACCAAGTACACAACACTTTCAAAATGTGTGACCTCTCACCTGTGGACACAATTGAAGTTAAAGAACACCTGAATTTGAGGAAAAATTCCTTTCAATATTGAGAGAATGATACGGGTGTAAATAGTTCAAAGTCATTCACAAGGATTCAAGCCAAAAACTTACAAGGTCTACAAGCCTTGTTCATGAAGATAGAAGCTTGTGAGTGTGTCATAAATTCACCTAAAGGAGTGCATGTGATAAAGTATGAAGAAGAGCCTTTAAATACTCCAAGGCTGCCTCTACTTAAGGGCATTATGGTCTTTTGATTCCTTTCTTTTACACTCCATAGGAACCCTTTCATTAAGGGTAATTTAGTCTTTGTATATAATAGATATAAATAGACATTTAGGATTCTATTTTTCATTAGCTTTGGATGAATATTGAGTGAACTCATTTTGTAGACTTCTTTATTCTCTCTAGGAGTAGAAAACCTAACTAGGGTTAGATTGAGTGTGGATTGACTTAAGTTGACAATTTGACTTAGACACGTTGGTGCGTTGGGGTGCTTCGAGTTCCTTTTGTGTCAATGTAAGAGTGTGGTGTTTCAATTACAAGATTTAGTGGGTCTTGATGTTTGATACACACCTTGGTTCCTTTGGTATTGTAGTTTTTATGTCTCACTAACTATCTTTTCATTTATGTAAGTTTTTGTGTTTTAGCTTCCAAATTCGTGTGTTGTTTGCATTTTGTGTCATTGTCTCTACTTCATCTACGTCCTTTACTTGTAGTTTCAAGTTTTATTGCTTATTCCTATATCACTACTAGGTGTTTTTAGGATTCTCTTTGGATTTGGATTCAGTGTAGGTGAACAATGGGATTGTGATCCCCTGGCATCTCAACTCCATAGGCTTATCGTGCTTCACTGAACCAACCCGATACTTTGCATGCAGAATCAACAAGTTATGTTCCTTCTGCAATCTTATGGACGAGCAGAAGGATTTCACCCTTTTCCTTTTGAGTCTCAGGATGTCGTGTTACTAACCCTTATCTTGATCCTAGTTAACTATTACCTTTTGAGTCTCTATTTATTAGATGAAACCTAACTATCTTACTAATATAGAACACAGAAGTGTGGATCAACAGTTAAACTCCAAACTACTATTGTATTTATCATTTCCTAGCCACTGCTCCTCTTTTAGAGTAAGCAACAATATCTAGGAAGAATCCTAATGTGTGCACCCATTAAGAAAACGATCATAACAAATATAAAGCAATACATTCATAGGTATCGGTTCAGAATAACGAAAGCACTTACCATACTTCGTCTATCTGGTAGGGTCTCCACAACCCTAGATATTTTAGCCACTCATGCTTGTGAAGAAATCTATAACCTTCATATTCGAAAGCATAGATGAAATAACAATGACAAGAAGAAATAAAACCCACAATCGTAATTAAATTAATGAACCAAAGTCTACACAAGAAAATCCCAAGGTCAAAATCAGATCTTGGAATCAAAATATGCTTGTGAATATCAAAAGTGTGTACCTGCTACTAAAAGACACAAAAAGGGTATTTATAGAACATGAGGAAACCCAAAAACCAAAGCCCGAATTAAATAGGATAAAATTGGGTTGGTGACCACATGTTGTCTGTACCCACGGTCTCATACCAGGCGCAGGTAGTACCTATGGTCCTGGCACTAGGAACAGGTACAAATTGCATGTATCGGGAGTAAAAATCCGGCAAGTTCAGCTCTCAGAATTTTGGACTTCTGGTACTTGCACTGCCTACATGTGGCCCCATATTGACTTGGTAAGTGTCGGGAGTCATTATTTTAGCTCTTGTTTGATTCCCGAACATACTTTGATAACGAACAAGCTGGAAAACATCCTGAATACCCATAATTGCTCCCAAAATAGCCTAAGCCACCTTTTCACCTTTTTGACGAACTTATCTTACAAAACATGATTTTCTACAAAACATACCCAAAAGGCATCATATCTAACAAAATAACCTCAGAAACTTGCATCTTTTCCTCGTTTTAAGCATCGAAAGTGCTATATTTCTATAGCACATCAACACCCTTATATTGTCTAGCATCATACATCTACAAATCCTTATTTAACAACCAAACAACATTATACTCTAGGCTTTAGTATCACTAATCATCAACAATGCTCAACCTATTATTGTCATTAACCATGTAACAATCGACATTGCCATTGGCCACATTTCAAGTTAACAAGGTTCACCAACTAGCATTCTAGACTTCTAGTCATCAAATAGTATAGTCGCTCAAGAGACAATTAGATATCTCATTTTACTAGGCAATATTCCTTAATAAATCCGTTTACCCAAGCCAAATATATCCACTAGGTGAATTTTTATTTCTACACAAGATTGCACTTATAAATTAGTCTTAACTCTTTACTCGGCATTTTCTAATTCTTCTCACTATTCGGCACTAGAAAGAACTACACCGCTTAACAAGTAATTTGTATTGAAGAATTATAATCGACATTCCAAGAATAACATCACGCCTTCAAGGCGCACACAGATGAAGTCATATAAAGGCAAAATTACACATAAACATATATATACATATGTTATCATATGTAACATCAATATATATTCTCCGAACTTACCGGGCATCATCATTTCATAAATATGTCCTCCGGTCTTATCAGTCATCATAATATCATCATTATATCCTTCGAACGTATCGGGCATCATCATAACATTAATATATCCTCCGAACTTATCGGGAATCATAATATCATCATTATATCTTTCGAACTTACTAGGCATCATCATATCATCAATATACCCTACGAAAGTATTGGACAAAAGCATAACATCAATATATCCTCCGGATGTATCGAGCCTCATAATATCACCAATATAACAACCAAATTCATTGGGCATCATCATATCGTCAATATACCCATCAGATGTACCGGGCATCATCATAACATCAATATATTCTTTGGATGTACCGAGCATCATTATATTACAAATATATCCTCCGATTCACCGGGCATCATCATATCATCAATATTCATCATTACATCAATATATAGATATGTAGCCAAATCAATAACAAGTACAAGCTCCACAAATAAAAGACGGTAAGAGAAATAATGAAAGATCTATCATGGTGCCTCACTATTTATTGTCAACACATTGTAATAGTAAGTGCATCAACATGCATATCCATATGGTATGAACACTTAATACATTACCAGACTTGACGTGATTATTAGCATGGTCAATTAAAGCCATGGTTATACTTTCTATAATCTCTCTTATTAGGAATGATTCACAATACTTAGCACAAAAGGGATTCTTTGGCAGAAACATAAGTTTAGTCACTAGGCTTGAGCATAATATGAGTAATGACATAATCCAAAGTTCACATAGTAAACTAGCCAATAAGTTAAGTGATAACATAGTAATAGGTTTAAATTTACAACACTTACCAATGCTATCTAAGTAATGAAAATAAGATAACCATCAAGTATGAACATTATTTCCAAAATCATCATTATGAATACACTATTTACCAGTTTTTGCCATCATATTACCAAAAGCATATTCTAGACGTTTAACAAGTATCTAGGTCACTAATGAAGCTACATAGTTCAGGCTTAAGGAAAGTAAAGTTCCACTTTAAACATACCAAGTTATATCTTCAAGTATAACTTCTACCCGGAACTAGACTAAGTTGTCTAAATCATGTCTTAAAGGTTTATCAATCCATGCTAGTTCTATAGGACAATTCTTCCTCAAGTATTACTCTTAAGTTATCCAAAGAATCTAAGTCCAATTTCACAACTAGGCATATCTACGTCAACTTACTCTTAATATGAGTGAACAAGGTCACTCCTATAGAATGAGAGCAACTAGAGCATTCTCACGCTATGCATGAGATAAAAAGTCCACTAACCAAGGTTCTAGACTATGAGTCAACCATCACACATTCTGAGTTTGATAGCCTAAATGGTTCAACTAATCCCAAAAATCATCATCTACCATTTTAATACCTAAGACCCCGCCCCGTCTTATTAAAGATATCACAATTATACCACAATAAAGCTCAATCTAACACAAGTAAGCCTAACCTACCTCGAGTTCAACTATAGCTCATGAACCAAAAATATTTTGCTTTTTCTTTCCTATAAGCTTCTTCATGGAGACAAGCTATCAAAACATAACCTATACATTTTAATGAGAATGTTAACAACCATATTGCACCATTGTGTTTCGGGTCCAAAACGACACCAAAAACCCTCAAGTGGGTCGCACATACGGTAAATAAGATTCTGAGAGCAACCCATTGTTCATATACCATTAGAGAGTTATATCCCTCTGGAAATTGGTGCAAATAATCCATAATTGGGGCTAAAATCAAGCCTCAAGCCATTTGAGGTTTTGGGTCAAATAATCAAGAATTCCACACTAAAAGTAAAGGATACATACCGTAGATTCGATGTTAATCATGATTATGCAAGTTATCCAAGCTCCTAATCAATATTCAAGACTCAATTTACGAACCACAGACTCAACTAGGGTTTTGGGACTCAAGACAATGGAGAAAATGGCCAATTCTTAGCCAAAAAAGTATTTAAACAACCCTTTCCAGGCCCTCAGTTAGGGCGATCACGCACACCTGCTAGATGCTATCGCGGTATTGCGATCGCACCAAGGTCACCATGATTGTGGTACCTTGATGTACAAGACGACATTTGAAACTTGGAATTTGATTCTATTTCTTGGATAAGGCCTCGGGATGCTTCTAGAGACCAGTAACCACTTTGATTTTGACATTCCAGATGTGTTGGAGAAGTTGGATTTTTCATCCGAGGTCGTTTCGACCAAATATGGGCCCTACACCCGAATTTCTAATTTATCAACTTTTTGACCAATAGGTCGAAATGAGTTCGGTGTAGCAGGACCGGAACAAAAGGTCCACCCAACCTAAAATCAATATTCTGAAACTGTTGGGATAGTCATAATTTGCATCTGATATTATTTTACTAAAGTTTTCCTTTGATGGCCATTTGGAAACAATGAAAACTTCTAAACAGGGAAATGGTTCTAAAATACAAACGTATTACCTGGTAACCGAACTATCATTCCAGCAAGTCATAAATGACTTGAGGCTTCTATGGGGAAAATTTAACAATGAAAATAAGTGGAATCACGAGAAATGACTTGAAGGGTTATCACAACATCTACTACTAAGGAATTTTTATCCCCAAACTTAAAGATAGAGAAAATACCTAAAGTCTCGAACAGGCGAGGATACTGGTACTGCATCTCACTCTTAATCCCCCAAGTGGCCTCCTCCATTGGGCAGTGCTTCCATTGAATCTTAACTACGAGAATCTCTCTAGTATGCAACTACCTCACATTACCAGCAAAAATAAGCACGGGATCCTCCACAAAGGTCAACTGCTTATCTAACTAGACTGAGTCCCACCTAAGCATATAAAACTGATTAGGAATATACTTCTTCAACATAGAGATATGAAAAATTAGATGAAAAACAATGAAATTTGGAGGCAAGGCTAACTTACAGGCCACTTCGCCAACTGCGTGGGGAGTTTTAAAAGGACCAATATATCGAGGGCTGAGCATACCCTTCCTTCCGAACCTCATCACACCCCTCGTGGGTTAAACATGAAGGAACACATGGTCATCAACTCCAAATCATAAGGTACAGAGTCTGCGATCGACATAGGCCTTCTGCCTACTCTAGGCTACTCTCAGCCTATCCTGAATCACCCTAACTCTATTCAATAAGTCCTGAAGTAAATTTATACCTCGAGGTCATACCTCAAAAGTATTAAACCATCCTATCAAAGAACAAAATATCCTACCATATAAAGCCTCATAAGGCGCTATCTCATTACTCGAATGATAGCTATTATTGTATGCAAACCCTACCAATGCTAAGTGTTGATCCCACTGTCCTTCAAAATCCATAACTTGGGATTGGAGCATATCCTCAAGCACTTGAATAGTCTTCTCAAACTGACCATCTATCTATGGATGAAAAGTTGTACTCAAATCCACTCGAGTACCCAACTCCTCCTGGAATGCTCTGCAAAATCGTGAAACAAATATAGAACCACGATCTGATATGATAGAAATGGGCACTCCATGCAAACAAACTATCTCCCAAACATAAATTTGAGCCAATCTCACGGTACTGAAGGTCATTTGAATAGGAATGAAATATGCCGAGTTGGTCAAACGATCCACAATAACCCAAATACCATCAAGACCATGGAAAGTACGAGGGAAACAACTAATGAAATCTAAAGTAATCCACTTTCATTTCCACTCGGGAATGGGCAACCTCTGAGTCAATCCTCCAGGATGTTGATGCTCAGCCTTCACCTACTAACAATATAGGCAACGATCCATAAGGTCTTCCACATCTTTCTTCATACCGTCCCACCAGTAATGTTTCCTCAAATCTATATACATCTTAGCTATACCTTGATGAATAGAATATCTAGAGCTGTGAGCCTCATGAATCTTCTCAAGCAGGGAGGACTTCACCTCTACATAAGCCAAAATCCTTTCAGGATCCAAAATATCAAGGCGAACCATCAAACTAGCTAAGGACTAAATGTCCCATGCCATGGGCCTCTGAGAAACTGATATGCATACCAAGCTACCCATACTCATTGCCTTGGGAATCAAGGCATTAACTATAATATTTTTCTTATCCGGATGATACAAAATGAAAATATTATAGTTCTTTAACAACTCCATCCATCTACGCTAGTGAGCGTTAACCTCTCGCTAGGTCATAAGATGTTGAAGGCTGCAGTGATCGGTGAAAATCTCTCAATTTATCCTATACAAATAATTCATCCTAATCTTGAGCGCAAGAACTATTGTCGCAAACTCTAAATCATGAGTGAGGTAGATACGTTTATGCACTTTAAGCTATTTAGAAGCATAAGCAATGAAACGACCCTATTGTATCAACATGCAATATATACCAGCACTTAAACCATCACCAAACAAGCTGAATACCTCACCTTCAATAGAAAGAGCTAATGGTAGGGATGAAGTAAGACAATCCTTGAGCTTTCCAAAGCTCAAATCACACTCTTTGGACCATCGGAAAGGAACTGCCTTTCGAGTCAATCTAATCATATGTATTGAAATAGTAGTGAAGCTCTCAACAAAGCTTCTCTAATAACTGGCCAAACCAATGAAACTGTGAACCTCAGTCAGAGACATAGGCCTACCCCAATCATGAATCACCAAAATATTAGCCGAGTCCACCATAATACCGGCTTTAGATACCACATAACCAAAGAATAGAACTGGCTCAAGCCAAAACTCACACTTAGAGAACTTGGTAAAAAGCATATGATCTTGCAATGTTTGAAGCACAATCCTCAAATACTGTGCATGCTCCTCACTACTCCTCGGATACACAAGAATATCATTAATGAACACAATAATAAAGAAATCTAGATAGGGTCTGAACAGATGGTTCATCAAATCCATGAACTCTGCTACAGATGGTTCATCAAATCCATGAACTCTGCTAAGGTATTAGTCAGCCCAAAACACACGACCAAAAACTCATAATGACCACAACGAGTCCTAAAGCTATCTTTGAGATATTCTCAGCCCGACTCATTAACTGATGATAACCGAACCTCAAGTCAATCTTAAAAAACATGACTACACCCTAAAGCTGGTCGAACAAATCATCAATGTGAGGCATAGGATAACGATTCTTCACCATCACCTTATTAAGCTACCTATAATCAATACACTTACACATTGAACCATTTTTCTTCTTTACAAACAAAATAAGAGCTCCCCATATCGACATACTCGGTCTAATAAAATTCTTACCAAGAAGATCCTGAAGCTGAGAATTTTTCTCCTTAAGCTTAGCAGGAGCCGTACGATAAGGTACCATAGAATATGTCGGTGCTAGGCTCAAGTTCAATAGCAAACTCAATCTCACAGTTTGCGAGAATACCAGGAAAGTCAGTAGGGAACACATTAGGAAACTCACAAATAATAGGAACAGAGTCGAGTGATGAACTCTCTACACGAGTATCACATACCTAATCAAGACAAGACTCGTAGCCTCTTAAAATTAGTCTCCTAGAACAAGCATAAGAAATAATCCCCATCGGCTCACGGTTAACCTCTCCCTACCATATGACTGAGGGTACACTAGGAATGGCTAAGGTAATAGTCTTGGCAAAATAATCCATGACCGCATGATAGTGGGATAATCAATCCATACCCAGAATTACATTAAAATCCAGCATATCCAGAATAATAAGATTAGCATAAGTATCAACATCATTAACTGTCTGTCATAACACATGATCTGAATACTCGATCCACTACTAAAGAATTACCCACAAGAGTAGATACGCGCGATGGTATAGATAATAAATCACTAATCAATTCCAACTGTGGTGCATAATAAGCATATAGATTAGAATAAGTGTATTCGGGATCAAATAAAGCAAGTACCGACTTGCAGCACACCAAAATCATACCTGTAACTATAATATCGAAAGTCTCAACCTCGAGTCTAGAAGGTACAACATATAATTGACCACACTTTCCACCTAACTGGGCACCTGAATAACCTTCTATACTGTCTGCCTGAGTACTACCATGAGCACCCTAGTAACCACCTCTACTTGAGGGATAAACTGCCTTAATAGTGGTAGCACCGTAGGTTAAAATAATCATCACCCCACGACTAAGTCAATCTCGCAAAATATGACCAAGAAGCCCACAAGTAAAGTAAGATTCATAAGAAGAACCAAAACTCATAAATCCAGCCAAACTGGGGTAACCACCACGTCTAGCACAACCTGTAGATAAACCTCTATAAGACTAATCACCGTCTTTACCAGGGAGACCACTAGTACCAAACTGACCTCTGTCAGTAGTCTGAAGAGTTGCCTGAACTGGTCAACTAGTCTGACGATGAGGCTAAAAAGATGGACGCAAAGGATGCCTAATATGAGAACTACCACCTCTAAATTGGGAACTACTATGGCTCCTACCAAATCTTTCCTGATAATTAGGCCTCTTATCATGATCCTCATGATTCATGTCCTTCATCACTCTAGCATGATCTGAAACCTCAACAAAGGTCATACCTGCAACAACTAAACTCTGGGTATCCATTATAATAGGGAGTCTCAGTCATCTAATAAAGTAATAAACTCTTTCATGCTTATAATCCAAAATAAAAGTCGCATGCCTGGCTAACTCATGAAAATAGAACTCATACTCAGTGACCATCATAGAACCCTGCTCTAATCTGGTGAACTGATCCCTCAGTTAATCTCTAAGATTATGCGTGATATACTTCTTTAAGAATATCTGGTGGAACTAAGTCCATGAAAAAAGATAAGATCCAACTGGCCTAGAACTCATGAAACTTTTCCACTAGTGTCAAGCAGACAAATCCAACTAAAGTATGGTGTAATCCACACCACAAATCTCAGCAAAGCCTAAACCACAAAGTCTATCCTCATAAGCAGTAAGATAGTCAAATGTATCCTCTCCTAGAGCACTAGAAAACCTAGGTGGATCCAACCTCATAAACCTACCCAATATCTTTTACTCCTCAGTAGACATAGCAGGCTGGATCATAACTGGATGAGAGGCTGTCGGCTGAACAACTACCGGCAAGGAAGAACCTCAACTCCGGGAGCTATAGCTACATGCAAAACTCCTTCCCCAGTAGTCTGCGTACCATTAATAATACCTAACAAATAAACCAAGGCACCTCTAAGCAAAGAAAAGGGAATAAAACCTGGTGGAGCTTGGACTGGTCCCTAGCCCACTACTGGCTGTGATTAAGGAATCACTGGCTCAAGTGTAGGAATAGAATTTTGGGGAGGCCCATCTTGATCCCTAATTGGGGACAACATCATGAGGCTTTCCTAAAAAGGAGTAGGATCCCTGGGCTCAGTCTCGAGACCCTCCTCATTCATAGTTGTAGCACATGTCCTGGGCATCTGTTAAAGAGTAAGTCAATAAAATATCTTACAAACCAACTCAGACTCTAAGCACGATATAAGTGAAAGAAGTGAAGGACTCCAAAGAATATCCCATAGACTCCCAAAGATAGGAAACAAATGTCAACATTCCAATCTGCAGGACTCTATTAGACACTTTCTCTTGTATTGAAAATACCAGTTAAACCTACGCTCTAATACCAATTTTTCATGACCCAATTCATGAGTCATAATGATATTTACTAAAATCCTCTAGTAGGTACGCTAACAATGTAACCCAGAGCTAAGGCTATAGGTTACTTCGGTAGAAATGCCCAACATGGGCCAACATACATGAACATAATGTAATCAATGGTGCTCTACTTAATAATACAATCAAAATATGAATACTAATCCCATGACCTAGTAATATCAGTACAAGAGCATCTATGTATGATAATAGGAAATACAACCCAAGTCTAAATAGTCAATACATTCCTCTTGAATACAAAATACTGAATAAAGATAGGAGGGAAATAGGAGACTCAAAAGTTCAAGAGCTCACCCTGTCTCTAGAAGATCAACACTGTACGATATCAACTCAGCACCGGTAACTAATACTCAGGTATGCACCAAAAAGGTATAGAAGTGTAGTATGAGTACCAAAATAATGGACACTCAGTAGGCATTATTGGACGACTGATCTAAATTTTGATATAAAGATGATATAAATCAAGATAATCTATCTACATCAAAGTACAAAATCAAACCTTAATCTTCTTCATCATCACTGTACAAATAAGAAATCAACTAGAACAATAATATGAAATCTCATATCAATACATATCAATACCATCACAAAAAATGGATAATCAATCCAAAAGCGTAAGTCGAAACCAATATAGTCATAATTGCATAAGTATCAATTCAACACGCATACATCCATTAAACAATAAAGTAAAAGAACTCACCACGGCATCCCATACCATTGGGGAGTACCCCAAAAGAACATAAAGTAAAGAACTCATAATGACATCCCATACCACCAGAGAGTGAATGAAAAGATTAACTCATCAAGGTATATAGACTTATGACCAACTTCTTAATTTCCACGGTTTCCACAATTTCCATCTATAGAGATTTACCAAGATTCATAATCATTATCAATTACTGCAATAGAAATAACATTTACTAAAGTAAGCATAACCATAACCATAGAGACATTTAGATATCTATGACATTGATACTCTCTATTAGTTCATTATTAGCTAACCAACACTTATCATTATAAGACTAATAATTCACTAGTGATCATATTAGTTTTCCAATCATAGCCTAACCGGTTATTTACAAAATCCCCATTCACGAGATGTAACAAACTATTATTCATTAAATACCCAACATCTATATCTAGCCAAGATGCACTACTAATTCATATATTCTATTAGAGCAAAGCTTCTTTCTAGTTATCCTAGGTGCATTAGTAATCATATAGGAGAAAGGTTGCATATCGCCAAATGCACATATCTATATAACAACCAATGCCTCGTACTATCAAGTATCATACATCTACGAATCCTTATTTAAAAACCAAACAACATTATACTCTAAGATTTAGTATCACTAATCATAAAAAATGTCAAACCTATTATCATCATTAACTATGTAACAACCGACATTGCCATTAGCCATATTTCAACTTAACAAGGTTCACCAACTAGCATTCTAGACTTCTAGTCATTAAGTAGTATAGTCAGTTAAGAGACAACTAGATATCATAACTCATTTTATTAGGTAATATTCCTTAATTAATCCATTTACCCACGCCAAATATATCCACAAGGTGAATTCTTATTTCAACACAAGATTGCACTTACCAATTAGTCTTAACTCTTTACTCGACATATTCTAATTCTACTTACTATTCGGCACTAGAAATAACTACACCGCTTAACAAGTAATTAGTATTGAAGAATTGTAATCTATATCCCAAGAATAACATCATGCCTTCAAGGCGCACATGGATGTAGTCATATAAAGGCACAATTACACATAGACTTATATATATATATATACATATATATATTTACACACATAAATATTTACCATATGTAATATCAATATATATTCTTCTGACTTATCATGCATCATCATATTATCAATATGTCTTTCAAACTTACCAGGCATCATAATATCATTATTATATCCTTTGAACATACAAGGCATCATCATAATATCAATATATCCTCCAAACTTATCCAGCATCATAATATCATCATTATATCATCCGGAATTACTGGGCATCATCATATCATCAATATACCCTCTGAATGTACAGGTGATGAGTGATGATTTTACCACTCATTCTCACTAAATATTTGTGTACATTACCTTATTTTGAATTAATAAATGAGACATATTAGTGATAAAATGCTCTAATATCCACTCTTTGTAGGCATAGAGTTGAAGAGATCAAAAGATGTAGATTGGAGTGTAAACTAATTAAAAGGAAGCAAGAAAAGTGCAATTGAAGACTTGGAGAAAAAAGGCCCAAGGTACCGCAGTCACGGTCTTCTTACCACGATTGCAGCAATCAAACAAAAGTCATTCAACCGCAATCATAAAAGTTAATGACGGTCGCGTAACCCCGATCGCATCTAGAACTGCATGATCGAAGATTAGCGGATGAAATCAGCCTAAGAGCAAAAATTGGAAATACACATGGATGATCCCAATTTTGACAAAAAAAACTCAAACCCTAACATCATGTATCATATTCCATCTTCCCTAATATTTAGGTTTAGCTCTAGAATTCATAGACTCCATTTTAGAGAAGAAAATATTAGATAATTTTTGGGTGAAGAATACATTAGAGACTTTCTAAGTGAAAGATTAACTCACTTCCATTATTGATTTGTGGGAGTGCCAAGTTTGAATTAACATTCTCTTAAGCTTTAATAAATTAATTCAATGGATATTATGGGTATATCTAGTCTTATTTATCTTATTTGTAGCTAGATCTCCTTCTTGGGGTTATATGTGAATAGGGGTTAAAGTGTGTGTGGGTTGTTATTAATTAGCTTTTATTTAGTAGTTCATGTTTATGGGGTTTATCATTACTATGCTAACTTGGTTGGGGTTTGATGGGTAAAATCCCCAAATACCTACATGGGTATGATGAGTGAAAGCTCCATGTTCTAGAAAAACCAAAGCCATCTTCAAAAGAAGGGTTTTGGGAGAAGTTTAGGAATCCATATCATCCTTGAAAGAGGAATGTGGACACCATATCAATGATAGATAATTGTGAGTGTAGTTTGCTAAATTTTTATGATCTTATACATAAGGGTAAATATGAGGTTTCCTATAGCATAGGTATCATCCTAGAAATAGGAATGCCTAGATTTAGGTTGTGGTTACCAATTATTAAACACACCTATTAGGTATTCGAAAGAATCAATGGGTGAAAATTTGGTATTTTGTTGAAAGACTAGCATCAAAATTTATAATCAAACCTACCCATATTTGACTTACTAAATTGATGTCGATTTCTAACACCCACATATCACTCCCTTAGTAGTCCATAATCCCAAGATTTGTGCATACCTGTAAAAATTCTAATTATCCGTAGCCCCAAATCTATACTAGAAAAACCCCAAAAGAAATATTTATGTAGATACCTATCTCCCTCATTTTTACCTTCTTGCAACATTAGTTTGTAATTAACTTGTATTTATTATTTCAAAGTGACTTGATTTCCACTAACGTTGTTCCTCATGGATTCAACCCCGACTTCAAAGTTGGGTAAATATATTGACGACGACTTCCTTGCACTTAAATTGACATGTAAGTTGAGATTTATCAAAAATGATATCGTTGCCGAGGAACAATTTGGCATATTAAGTTCATTTGAAATTTTAGTTACTTGCTTGAATTCAAGCTTGTACATATTTGTTTGTGATTTTTCTTTGTAGGTAGATTTCTTTTTATTTTTATTTTCTCTATGGCATCTCCTAACAAATATGATATTTTCCTATCATGATGACCCATGTCTAATCTATGATGGACCATACTTTAGGAGAGATTGTAACTATATTCCCCGAAAAGAGATGGATCCACCATTTAAATCCTATAGGGAGTATAGGTTCTCGTTAAGTAGTGGTCGAGATAGACATTAAGATGATTGTCCAAATGCCCTCTCCCCCGATTATACTAACCAAATTACTAGTTCTTCTTATTAGATTGATAAGTCCTATGATGGGAAGAAGAAGGAGAAAATAACCGGACCCATGGTCTTGGAGAAATGCTTCAAACCATTTTGTATCGGGTAACTATAATAGGGGAGAATGCGCAAGTCTTGCATCAATCCTATGGGGTGTTCAAAAGGGAAAATATCAAGGCAAATGAATTGAGTAAGGATATAATTCTTGCAAACCTCACAACCATTCCCATTTCCCAAGAGGAGGTTTGTCGAGAAGAGAAACCAAGCTATGTTGATGGGCTTAGTAGCAAAGACTCCTCGGGGACTTCCTAACAATCCGAATCATACAAGGTAGAAAAAGCCAAAATAAAAGAAATGGTACTAGAATCAAAATAAGAATCAATGCAAACCTCTTATGATGACTCTGGTTTATTTCGCGGTGAAAATATCTTAGAGGAGGCTAACTCGGAATTAGGAGTTGGACCTCATCCAAACCACTTTTCAATATTATGCTTAGAGGATCCATCCCTCTGAGAAAATGGTGCATTGTAGGAAGATGGAGTCCGAATCTTATATTTTGGAATTTGGCATTCCAAAAGAGCGTATGGAACTTTATCCATCAATGGCCAAGGAACAGAACTTCTGATTTACAAGGAATGGCCTATTGATGTGCCCACTTTTACCCAAAGAGCCAACTCATAAATTTGATATCAAATGGGATAAAAGGTTCAAGTCTTCAAAATGGCGGGATCGAAGCTTTTTCTCCATGTCCTCGCATCTTCCAAATTTCAACTTGGAAGAATTGAATCTTTCGTCCCTCTGCCGCTTATCACATATTAAATGAAAGTAGGGAGGGATATTCAAATATTCTAAGTAAAAACATAAAATAAAGAAATGGATGCGTCATCCTATGACTTTAAACTAAATGCTCGATGGGAGGCAGCCAATCATACCATAAAAAAGTGGCACATATCCTTTAGATTTATGCATGTTATTTCATTTTTATTTTTTTTTGTTGTATGAATAATCCATGAAATGTGGTGCTAAGATAAATTATGATTGACTTTGAAAAAGAAATGTATGAAATTGGCATGTTGGAATGAATAAGAAGTGTAGGAAACCCGATTGTTTGGTCTTAGTTACTGCAACCGCAGCCCATTCCACTGCAATCGCGGAGGCCATGTGACTGCGATCACACTTGAATCAGATTAAAAAGACCATCCGAATACCATTTTACCACACGCATCATTTTCAGAATTTTCTCTCAAGTTTGTGGCTTTGCATTGCATATCCAAGTGTTGCATTATCTAATTTGGTAAGTTGTATCAACTCCCTTGATTTGGATAAGTATATGCTTAGAACTTGTAGTTTATGGGAGGCCTAAAATGATGTTTTCATCACTAAATGCATGCTTATTTATTACTATTACTATGGTTAGCTATTTTAGAAGGTGTACGTACTAATGGGGAAGTCTAGAGTACCCAAATTTAAGGTTCAAACGGTTGAAATAATTGTGTACACCATGTGTTCAATTCAATACCCCTATGAACTCTACGATAAATTCTTTGAATTTGGGGTTATAATCATGATAAATAGGTTTAAGTCCCTTAGTCTTAATGCTTATGTGCCTGGTAAAATACGAATATGGGGATAAAGTTGTGTGTTCTGACAGAAGTGCAAAACTGCAAACTACAATATCAGATACCGTGATTGTGGTCTGCTAACTGCGATCTCATCTTCGTGGTCACGGTCACTGCTCTGTGATCTCCATAACTGAGGGCAATGTCTGCAGGAACCAAAAATTTTTGCACATCTATTTCTGCCCCCAAAACCTTCTATAACACTATCGCCTGCATTTATTTGTTTGATCTAGCATGTTTTTGGTATGATAATACTAATGTTGGTCTGAGTTACATAACTTACAGGTTCTCATCCATAAAGGTGGAGATTTCGACGACACTAGATTCATGGTCGCACAATGCTAAAACCTCTACTATGAGGATTTCCATAGGAGAAAGCTACTCCCTGAAATGGATATTAGCTTAGACAAGGTAGAGGAAAAGCTCCCAGAATTTCATGTCAGACTCACTGCGACTCAATGGATATGTTTTTCCCTAGAACCCTGCTATGCTAATGAGAAGTGGGTACGTGAGTTCTATGCAAACCTCAGTGTAGTTTCTCTCACAAACCTAATGATGACAATTCGGGGTAAGCAAGTAAACTTCAGAGTAGAGCAGATTAATACGGTGTATGGGCTTCTAAATACTGACATGGGGTAGTTCCAGGTAAGAGCATGTGAGCCAGGGATCTAGCTGGCAAATATTTTATATCCTGGAAAAGCAGTTCCCTGGTCCACCACCAAGAGAGATATTTTGAAGAAGGACTTTACAACAGAACCCAGGCTTTGGCTAAATTTCATATGCAACCGAATATCTCCTTGCACCCATATGACCATTGTTACCGATTTGAGAGCTAGGATGGTGGCTTTCATCCTATCTGGCGTCTCTCTTAATATGTGTAAGATTGTTTTTTCAGAGTGGAGGTATTTCCAAAGTTATGGAGGTACATATTTTTTCTCTTCTTTTATAACTGAGCTTTGCAAGAAGGTAGAAGTGGAAGAGTATATTGCAGATACTTGGGTGCATCCAGGCTCCCTCATCTGCCCACTCAAATTCAGAGATAAGGGTGCCTCAGGTCAGAGTAAAAGGAGAAAGATGGACACGGGCAAATCAGTCCAAGAGGACACAAACTCTTGCAGACCCTCACCAGCCACTACTTTTGATGATTTCTCTATTCAAATGCAGGGGGTGAGAGAACTATTGTCCAAACTACCTCAGGGATCGGGAGATCCCTCTACTTCTTGTCATTCATATGTAGTACAGTTAGATTATGAGAAGTACATGGCGGAGTAGAAAATTAGGGTGCCACAGTAGCCAATATGGAGAGAGCCTATTCAGTCTTAGTCGCCTCTCACAAGGACCTTAAAGATTCATATGAGAAGACAGTGAACAGAGAGAAGAAGAGAAACAAGTTTTTTAGAAAGCTATGAAATGGCTTGAAATGAAGATTTAAGGTTCTTAAACCCAACCATCGACTACCTTCACCAAGGATGTATAGTGAGGATAATAGCCCTATAAATTGATCAGTTGATGATGCTAGTAGTGGTGATGCCGAGTCAGCAGGAGAAGATAGCTCTTGATGCAGATATAGGGAGACCCTTTTACTCTTGCCTTCTTGCACATGTAATGAGGAAACTACATTCCTTTTAGTTGGGGTGCCGCCGGATCTGTATTATATTTGTAATGCACTGCTGGATATTTCTTTTTATGTTTTTTAGGATGACACCTTGGATACTATTTTTTATTTGGTTTTGAGATGCTACATCTTTGGGTACTATGATGGTGCCCACATTTTATTGATTATCATGTGGTTTTTAGTTTAAGTTTTTTCATTTACTTTTATTTTAATTTAGATGATACACGACTAACTTTTCCCCATGATAGATTGAGTGACGATATTCTTAAGGGTAAAGCGTCATGTTTGAGTTTTGAGGCATAGTGTAGGGGAAGTCTGAGTACCCGTAGCATAAATATAAAAAATACAAGGGAATTCTGAGTACATGTGGCACTGTATGTTGTAAATATGGGATCACTTTGTACACCATTGGTGAAGTATGAGTAGCCATATGGGAAATTTTCCCGATTTAAGCCTAAATATGAAACTAAGGATTTGGTTGTAGCCATAGTTTAACAAACTATGCGATAGGTTAATGCAAAATGAACAATCCCTTCCGTCCAAAAATTTTGAAAAATCAAGGGCATAGACGTGAGCAATGTTGTAACTAAACTTTTTATTTTTTGTGGCTTCATAAATTTTAACTTATGAATAGAAATAGATACTCCCATTTTGTCTCTCGTGGGAGGGACATTTGAGCCCCCTTGGAAAATTTTGCATGCCATGTGTGGTGAGATTTTGGTATTCATCTCTTGTACACTTGTGTTATCTAGACTTGCCCCGTTAGTATTGCAAAACTAATTTTGATTGTGTGTGGTTGGAGAAATGATCTTAGGCCACCTTTGTTATTTTGGAACCCACTCTAGCCTAAAAATCCTATCCATGCATAATTATAATCTCTAGTACCCAATTTGAGCCTTTGGACCTTTCTTTGGCAAACTCATTACAACCCATGATCCATTTTTTTATCCCTCTTGTGAACCCAACCCTCCTTGAACTTGAAAATTTAACTTGAGGCTAAAAGACTAAGTTGGGGGTGGTAAAGGTTGATGAAAGAAAGTGTGACATCATAAAATTGTTAGTGAAATGCCTTATGAGCCAAAACCATGAAAATAAATAAATAGAAAATGAATGAGCCCATCAAAGGAATGAATTGCACATAAGTTGTAAGAAAAAAAGATGAAAGAATAGTGCTGAACAAAGAAATCTAAAAGTAGGTATAAGAAAAGAAAGAAATTAAAGAAAAATGGCCCTTAGTAAAAAAGGAGTATTGAAAAAGTGTGATGTAGATGTTCAAGGAAGGTTGTAGCTATGTTATTCCCAAATGATATCCTACCCTAACCCGAACCTACATTTCAAGCTTAGAAAGTCCTTTGAGATCTCTAACCACGTATTTTCTTCATAGTGACGATTGAAAATAGGGGCAAGCTTATGGTATAACACTTGTTGCATAGAGTTTTCTTCTATGTGAGAGAGAGTTCCTGCACTTAAAACTCCTTGTTGTATTTCTGGTAGCTTGGAGTGTAGAATTTTCTTTCTTGTGAGGATTGGCATGTGAAACAAGTTTGGGAGGGTGATTTTATCACCTTCTGAAAAATGAGGCAAATAGAGTATAGTTAATTTGTGGTCAAGAGGAGGCCATATCTAGAGTATTGGTTGTTGTTGCTTGGTTACTCTTTAAATTCCTATGTTTCATTGAATGATGCATCTTATGATGAAAGGTGTAGTGGAAATTATCTTAGCCCCTATGCAATGAGCTACTTTTGGTTGCGACTAAAGTTGAAGTCATTGTGAGCTTGAAGGTATAAATTTTGGGCATATATAATTGTTATCTCATGGTAAGAGGTAGTGTTGCTTGAATACAAGCAAATGCTTTAAGTTGGGGGTGTTGATGAGTGATGATTTTACCACTCATTCTCATTAATTGTGCATATTACTTTGTTTTTAATGAATGATTGAGTCATATTGGTGATACAATGCACTAATATCCACTCTTTGCAGGCATAGAGTTGAGGAGATCAAAATATGTGGATTGAAGCGTAAACTAATAAAAAGGGAGCAAGAAAAGTTCATCTAAAGACTTGGAGCAAAAAAGCCTCAGGTACCGCGGTGGCGGTCTACTGACCGCGATCGTAGTAGTCAAGCAAAAGTAATTCAACCATGAACACGAAAGTTAACTATGGTCGCTTAACCGCGGTTGTAGCCAGACCTGTGCGATCGCAGCTTAGCGCAAGAAATCATCCCAAGGGCAAAACTAT
The DNA here is from genome assembly GCA_030864215.1 of Capsicum pubescens. Lineage (NCBI taxonomy): Eukaryota > Viridiplantae > Streptophyta > Magnoliopsida > Solanales > Solanaceae > Capsicum > Capsicum pubescens. The sequence continues at coordinate 142,573,477 of CM061549.1, read as the reverse complement.
AAATGCACGTGGCGAATCCCAATTTTGACAAAAAGACTCAAACCCTAGCATCATGTATCATATTCCATATTCTCCAATTTTTAGGTTTAGCTCTTGAATTCATAGCCTCCATTTTTGGCGAAGAAAATATTGTATAATTTTTGGGTGAAGAATACATCAGAGATTTTCTAAGTGGAAGATTAGCTCACTTTCATTATTGATTTGTAGGAGTTCCAAGTTTGAAACAACATTCACTTAAGCTTCAACAAATCACTTCAGTAGAGATTATGGGTATATCTAAGCTTATTTATCTTATGTGTATCTAGATCTCCCTCTTGGGATTATGTGTGAATAGGGGTTAAAGTGTATGTGGGTTGTTATTAATTAACTTTTAATTAGTAGTTTATGTTTAGAGGTTTTATCATTGTGATGCTAACTTGGTTGGGGTTTGATGGGTGAAAGCCCTAAATACCCACATAGGAATGATGAGTGAAAGCTCCATTCTCTAGAAAACCCAAAGCCATCTTCGAAAGAAGGATTTTGGGTGAAGTTTAGGAATCTATAACATCCTTAACAGAGGGATGTGGAGACCACAGCAATGATAGATAATTGTGTGTGTAGTTTGCTAAATTTTCACTATCTTAGACATAAGGGTGAATGTGAGGTTTATTATACCATGGGTACCATCCTATAAATATAGATGCCTAGATTGAGGTTGTGTTTACCAATTGTTGAGCACACCTATTAGGTATTCGAAAGAATCAATGGGTGAAAGTTTGGTGTTTTGTTGAAAGACTAGAATCAAAATCTATAACCAAAACTACCTATATTTGACTTACTAAATTGATGTTGATTTCTAACACCCATATATCACTACCTTATTAGTGCATAATCTCAAGATTCGTGCATACCTATTAAAACTCTAATTATTTGTAGCCCCAAATTTATACTAGAAAACCCCAAAAAGAAACATTAGTGTAGATACCTATATCCCCCATTTTTACCTTTTTGTAATATTAGGTTGGATTTAACTTGTATATATTATTTTGAAGTGAATTGATTGCCACTTTCATTATTCCTCGTGGATTCGACTCCAACTCTAAAGTTGGGTAAATATATCGATGATGACCACCTTGCACTTAAATTGACGTTTAAGTTAAGTTTTTTCAACTGGGAATCATCATAACATCAATAAATCCTCCATATGTACCGGGAATCATAATATCACCAATATATCCTTTGGATTCACCAGGCATCATCATATCATTAATACACCCTCCGAATGTACCGGGCATCATCATAATATCACTACGTCCTTTCGATTTACCAAAAATCATAATATCACCAATATATCCTCTTGATTCACTGGGCATCATCATATCATCAATATTCATCATGACATCAATATGTAGATATGTAGCCAAATCAATAACAAGTACAAGCCCCACAAATAATAGAGGGTAAGATAAATAAAGAAAGACCTATCATGGTGCCTCACCATTTATTTTCAACACATTATAATAGTAAGTGCATGAACATGCATATCCATATGGTATGAATACTCAACACATTACTATGCTTGACATGATTATTAGTATGTTCAATTACAAGTGATGGTTATACTTTCTAGAATCTCTCTTATTAGGAATGATTCACAATACTTAGTACAAAAGGAATTCTTCGTCACAAACATAAGTTTAGTCACTAGGCTTGAGCATAATATGAGTAATGACATAATCCAAAGCTCACATAATAAAATAATCCAATAAGTTAAGTGATAGCATAGTCATAGGTTCAATTTACAAGAATTACCATTCCTATCCATAATGACAATAAGATAACCATCAAGTCTGCACATTATTAACAAAGTAATCATTATGAATAAACCAGTTACCGGGTTTGGCCATCATATTAACAAAAGCATATTCTAGGCGTTTAACAAGTATCTAGGTCACTAATGAAGCTATATTTTTCAAGCTTAAGGCGGGTCAAGTTCTATTTCTAACATCCCAAGTTATATCTTCAAGTCTATCTTCTACCGGGAACTAGACTAAGTCATCTAAATCATGTCTTAAAGGTTTATCGATCCACACTAGTTCTATAGGACAATAATTCTTCAAGTATTAAGCTTAAGTCATCCAAAGCATCTAAGTCCAATTTCATAACTATGCATATCTAGTTCAACTTAGTCATAAGATGAGTGAACAAGGTCACTCTCGTCTAACTAGAGTAACTAGATCATTCTCACACTATTAATGAGATAACAAGTCCACTAACCAAGGTTCTAGACTATGAGTCAACCATCACACTTTATGAGTATGATAGCCTAAATACTTTAACTAATACCAAACATTACTATCTACCATTTAAACACCTGATACCTCACCCAATCTTATCAAGATATCACAATTATACTACAATAAAGCTCAACTAACAAAAGTAAGCCTAACCTACCTCGAATCCAAATATAGATCACGAACCAACTATTTTTGATTTCCCTTTTCTCGAAGATTCTTCAAGGAGAAAAGATATCAAAAACATAATCTATAGGTTATAACGAGAACATCAACACCCATATTGCACCATTGTGATTCGAGTTCAAAATAACACCAAAAACCCTCAAATGGGTCCCACATATGAAAAATGAGTTTCTGAGATCAATCCATTGTTCAAACACCATTAGGGAGTTATATCCTTTAAGAAATTGGTGCAAATCAACTATAATTGGGGTTAAAATTAAGCCTCAATCCATTTGGGGTTTTGAGTGAAATAATCCAGAATTCCAGACTAAAATTGAAGGATTCATACCTTAGATTCAACATTAATCATGATTATGCAAGTTATCCAAGATCCTAATCAATACTCAAGACTCAATTTATAAACCATACACTCTATTAGGGTTTTGAGACTTAAAACAATGGAGAGAATGGCTAATTCTCGGCCAAAAAGAGTATTTAAACAACCCTTCCCATACCTCATCTAGGGATATCACACACACACATACTAGCTATAATCATAGAATCGCGATCGTAAAAAGGCCTCCGCGATCGCGGTACCTTGCTGCACTAGATGGTGGCTGAAAGTTAGAATTTGAGTCCAAGTTTTAGCCAAAGCCTCAGGATGCATCTGATGTCCAATTTGGCAAACGAGATATGTAACCACACTAATTTCAACATTCCATATGCATTAAAAAAGGTCAGATTTTTGGGTGTAGCGGTTCCCGAGCCAAAGGCCTACCCAACCTAAAATTGATATTACGGAACTACTAGCACTGTCAGAATTTGCATTCGATATTGTTTTACTAATGTTTTTGCTCGATGGACATTTCAAAACAACGAAAAATTCTAAATAGGAAAATAGTTCTAAAAACCAAACAAACTACTCGGTAACCAAACTATCAGTTCCAGCAAGTCATAAATGACTTGGGGAAGCTATGGGAAAGCTCTAACAACAAAAATAAGCAGAATTACAAGAAATGACCTGAATAGTCATTACAATTTTTGCACATTTGTACCTTATAGAAGTGTTGTAAATATTATGTATTTCTTGGACTTTCTTTCTTATGAGGGCCTGTGAACTAGGATAGATTAGTGAATTCGGTAGATTTTTAAAATAAGGCAAATAATCATGTTTAATTGACTATTGATTGTGAGTCACTTCTTGAAAATTTATTATTTTTACTTGAACATTCTTAAAATTCCACTGTGTTCTTAAAAGTGTGTTTGATTTTGAGGGAGTTTCTTGGGTAAAAACTCACATGCTTGTCAAGTAATTGTTAAAAACAACCAAAGTCATAGTCACTGTGCTTATTTTGAAATCATAAAGTGAAAAAGTTGATGTTGGATTTTGAGCTTAAATTGATGGCATAATTGAGTTTGATTTTGTGTTTACTTGAGAACAAGTCTTTAAGTTAGGGGTGTTGATAAGTAGAAATTTCGCCACTAATTTGTTTCTCTTTTCTTATTATTTTGTGTCATTAATTAATAATAATAGGCTAATTCTCATTTGAAAGGTGTTGATTCTAGTTATTTTTCATTTTTAAGGAGTTCTGATGAAAAGGAGTGGAATCTATGCATAACAGAGTTGAAAGAAGGAAAAATACGTTGGCCATACAACTATGCTTCATGAATACAGAGCTCCAGATGTAAATGCAAAGATCAAAGTCAACAAAACTCTGCAAACACAACTAGTCGACCATGAATTCAGAAGTCAACATTCAGTAAAGGCTGCAAATGTGGCGTATTGATCGTAAAAGCAAAGAAGAAAGTACTAGACATTAGGGGATGTTTTGGAATTTTATAATTTTGACCCCAATTAATCAAAAACTTGATCCCTAGCCATTTAAATAGATATTTTGATTATTTCTCAACCTTGGAGGCTAGAGTTATGACCCAATACTCTTAGAATTGAAGAATAGAATCTTTCTTCTTTTCCTTGTTTTTTATAGAATATTTTGGTATAGTTAAATTTTTTTCTCGAGCATTTATAATTAGAGAAATGCACTATTTATATTTTGTGTTTTGAATTTTGATTCTATCTCATGCTTTTGTATTAGTTGAATACTCTTGATTTGTAAATAGGTTTCACTTGCCTAAATGAGTCTCCTGCTTAATTAATTTCTACTTTAATTGAGCTTGAAAGAGGATATTAGAGTAAGAATTGCCCATTTACTTCGATTAATGCTTGAAAGACCTAATTAAAGTTAGAAAAGATTAATTTAACATAATATTGAATGTATGACCCATCTTATGAAATTTGTTGCTAGATATAGTTAAATCCTAGTGTAGCCATAGACTGAAACTATTTGTGTTCCCCTTGGCTAGAGTTTGAAATAGTCTAGCCAATAAATATACATCAATCGGTTGAAAGACTAAGCAAATAATTGAGGTTTAAAGGATAATTTTTTATATTCATGATTAATCTTGAGTACTTGATTTAAATTCTTTTGATCATTTTCTTACTTTCCATCCTTGTGAAAGCTATTGATCAACTTGTTCATGTTTTAATTATTTCTATCCTTATTTTATTTTTATATAACAAACATCCCCAAAACACTTGTATCTTTTTTTGAATTTTAGCGAGTTACTTTTATTCCTTATTTTCTCGATCGCTAGTCACATTGTCCCTCGTGAATTCGACTCTGACTCTAAATTAGATAAATATATTGCTAGCGACTGCGTACATTCATTTTTAGGGTGTATTTGAGCATTATCGTCATTCCATCACAACAAAAGAATAAAAGTTATTCAAAATCAAAATGTATAGCCTGTTTGGCCAAGCTTATAAAATCAACTTATTTTGAGAAGTGTTTTTTCCAAAGGTGCTTTCCAAAAAAGTATTTTTACGAAAAACAGTTTATGTTTGGTTAATACATTTAATAAAGCACCTTTGAACAACAATTAGTGTTTGAACAAGCTTTAGAAAGTGCTTTTAAGTGTATTTTTCTCAAGAAATATTTTTTTTAAAATAAGTACTTTTAGGGAGAAGCTACTTCTTTTAGCTTATGAAAAACTGTTTTTGCTACTCCCCGAAAGTACTTATTTTCTCTCAAAAGCTTGAAAAAACACCTCATTTTTTCAAAAATAGGACTTTTGAGAAAAAAGACAAGCACTTATGAACAAAATAAGCATGGCCAAAAGGGCTAGTAATCGATTGGTTCACCCATAGGAACTTGTACCTTTGGTTGATGTCTTCTCTATTGGAACATAATAGTAGCCTCTTTGGCCAATTTTCTAAATTAACTTATTTTGAAAAGGGATTTTTTAGAAGTGTTTTTCAAAAATGTGTTTTTGGTGAGAAACAGTTTGTATCTGACCAATAAATACTTTTGGACAACAATTAGTGTTTGACCAAATTTTTTAAAAGTGCATTTAAGTATATTTTTGTCAAAAACGCTTTTCAAAAAAGTTCTTTTAGAATAAAACTACTTTTTTAGCTTATAAAAACTATTTTTCTACTCACCAGATGTATTTTTTTTTGGGTGAAAAACGTTTTCACCCAACTTTGCTTTAAAAATCACCCCCCAATTGTGAACGCTAATCAAACCCCATTTATACTAATAAAATCTTTAAAACACCTATTGTTCCTTTTCATTATCAATTTCTTCTTTAAATATCATGATATTTTTATTTTTTAAAAATTCATTAATAAATTTTTCATAAAAACATAAACATTATATTTTGGTTCTAAAAGGTGAAAAATAACAATTAAGTATATAAGCTAATGATGTTCTATAATGAAGTAGCATAGCATAACGAGAAAATTAATTTGATTAATAATAATAAAAAATTTAATATTTATTTATACAAGTGAAATAGCAGGTAATAATAACTATATAAATACATTTTGATGCTGGATACAAAAAAAAAATAGTTAATTTAAGGTAAATTTTTTAAATATTGTATTTATTTAGATTTTAAATAATTTTAAACTATAATTTATGTAATATTTCATTAATGGCAATCAAAATTTATTTATTTATTTATATAGACAATATCCCCCACCGCTTCACATTACTTGATCTTGGCACTAAAAAAATTGTGTTTAATTACTTGTCCAATTTTAAAATCAAGAAATTTTTTAAATGCTTTTTTATATTTTAAATAACTGCATAGAGTAGTATTCAAATTTAAAGTTTCAAAGCATTATTAATAAGGTTAATTTAGTAAACTATACTCTAATTAAAAATTTCTTAAAAGGGTGTAAGTAATATAAATACATGGAGTAAGAGAATGGAGAAAGATAAAAATATATGCATGTACATACATAACTCACACTCAATTCATATAACATTGAAATAACAATCATAAAAATAACATTAAATTTGTGAAAATTTCATAAAAGTATTATTCTACTTATAATGTTATTGAACTTAAGTAAAATTAGAAATATGTAGGTTAAAAGACTAAATTATATATAATATAAAGAGGTATTACATAAATAAAATAAGGTGAAAATCGCTTACACCCCCAACTTTACTTTAAAAATCAAACCTCCCCTTCAACTATAAATAATAGACATTCGCCCCTCCCCAATCCTATACAATGTCTATATTACCTTTATCATTTGTAATATCCATCTATATAACATATTCTATAATAATATTATATAGTATTTATTTATTATACTCATTTATTTATTTATTTATTTAATTTAAATTCATTAATGTTATAAGTAGAATAATTTTTTTATAAAGCAAAGTTGGGTGTGTGTGGGGTGGGGTGGGGGGAATGATTATCACCCACTTGTTTTTCAAAAGCTTGGCCAAATACTTCATCTAAATAAATACTTTTAAGAAAAAAATAAGCATTTTTAGAGAAAAAAAACTTAACCAACCAAGCTATAAATCAAATAGGTTCTACTAGTGTTTCTCATTTTTTTTAAAAATCCTTTCAAAAGAGGTAAGAATAATAATTGACATCCTGATATGACCTGGTGGGAATACACTGGGTTTGTTGTTGTTGTGTATTATGATTCTTTTCTGTCGTTCTAGAAAACTAGATTCCTCAATCAACTTGTAGACAACAAAATTCAATTCCAGAAATTAATACGTGGGTCAAGAAAATATTGCAACAATAATTTTATTTAATTTCAAAATGTAAGTGTTACAATCTCTATGAATCCTCTAATTCTCATTTTCAAATATAAATTCAAAGGCTTCGAGCTTGATATTGAATTGATGAATTTGAACTTGATTTGTAAACTTGATGGCCTTGATCCCGACTTGTGAAATTTATGGACTTGATATTGACTTGTACTTGAACTCAATAGTTTTTTAGCGTGATCTTGAATCTTGTGGTCTTGATCTTAAATCTTGATGAACTCTCTTGATTTGTGAGTTTGATAAACTTGATCTTGACTTTTACCTAATTCAAGGGCTTTTGAACTTGATATTGATTCTTGATGAACTGAATTTGAATGCTTGAACTTTATAGAAAAATTGCGGTGTTTGATCCACGATCTCTCTCTTACTTTTTGTTAAAATTATTGGACCTTTTCAAAATTATGAGACCCCTATTTATAGTTGTGGAAAGGAAAGATTCACGGTAAGTACAAATTCTTTTGAGCCAATTAGATAGAAGTGACATAACCATATTTGATTGGCTGAACACATCAACTTGCACACTTGGTGGTCTTCAATGGTATTTGATTTCACTAGGCATGCTACATCAGTTTTATGTGTGGCATGATCCTATTAGTTTGTTCACTTAATTTGACATGCCACGTCATTTGACATGTGACACTCAATTTGGCTTTTAGAATATGATAATATCTTGGGCTTAGCAAGATGGGCTCATTATTTGTGGCCCAAATCAATGGACCAGTCCTATAGAAATCGGTCTTTAATTAAAGGGAAAATTTTACAAAACCAACTTAAGATATCTAAATTACTAAAAATTCCCTTACTTAATAAAAATTATAAATATCCCTTATTTACACTCTCTCTCTTTAAATCTTCAGATACATAATTTCTGCTCTAAAAACTTGGACATATTTACCGTCTCCCTAAAAATTTTCCTTAATATCTTCTCTTCACCAATTTAATACCATTTATGTCTAACTTCCTTTTCCTTTAAAGAAATTTTCAGAAAACTTTTGCCTCCCTATCCTCTCCCAAAGTATCCACTAGAGAAACAAGAAACGACGACTGCGTATGGTATCTTCAATCACCGTCAATCCTTAATCGAGCAAACAACGATTCAATAGATGACTAAGGATGAAACTCCGTGAACTCTATTAATCTATACCCTCGTAGAAAAGAGAATATGCACTTCTAGATGAATAAGTGTTGTTTAAAAAAGAAAGTTGTTGAAGTCACAATGAGAGATACTTACCAAAGGTTTAGTAATTTTTGTATCTGAGCATTTTAATTTGAAATACATTTTTTATTAGCCGAAGATACATAATTTAGCTTAGTTCTATGAATGTTTCAAGTGCATATTTTTGTATCTGTCCGCTTGATACATTTTTTTTATATGTATCTCTTTCATATATATGTATATACCTAGAAGGTTTCTATGTGTCTCTCTTATAAATTATGTATCTTTGCACCTGATACATTTTTTTTGAATTGTGTGTCTCTTACACCTTTGTATTTCAAATCTTATTTTTTATACTGATACTTCATGTCTTACCATAATACCTTTTAAACCAATATTTGTATCTCTTTTTTTTTTAGGTTTTAAAATTCATTGCAAAAAATTAAAAAAGAAAAATAATACCAAGAAAAAAAGGGAAAAACTAAACAAGAATGAATCTGGATAAAAATAATTCATAAAAATTGAATTATTAACTAAGTGCCATTTTTTGTGGATATTTAAATGTTAATTAGAATTCGACTGAGTAAATTACTCCTTAAATGAGTTAATTACCATTACTTTTCATAATTACTGAGAATTAGTTGTTTCTTAAGATGTAACATCAATCATGTATCTCTTTTAATATTTTGTATCTGAAAAACTAAATCCTTGTGGTACCGTAAATGCGGTTAATTCCTTAGATTCTTCTTCTAACTTTAGATGGTAAAATTTAATTTAATTTAAATTTGTTGTGTACAAATTGCTGCGTACTTCAAGTCTTGTCGTGATTATGAATTATCCATGACTAAGCTTGAAGTGTTAATTTGATAACTTATCTGAGATCAATATTAACTTGTATATGCATTCCAAAATGGGGAATATTCAAAACTTAACACGGTAAGCAATATTATAAGATCAATCGTCATAGTAATAATTATTATAATAATGATCATCACATGTTTTGCACAGCAAAAATTCCATGAAGTTGAATGTTACTTTAGCCCACGGTAAATGAAATTTCATTATTTCAATTGCAAGTGATCCACGTAAGCCAATATTTGGCTATTCACTGACACTATTAGTTGACTCCATTCTAGCATAATTTCCTTTATAATTGGGACTATCTACCTCATTTTCTTGAAACAAGTTTTACATATTGTTTCACGAAGTTGCTGGAATCGGTTCGCGACTATTCAACAAAGAGGTTATTTTTTCTTCCTTCGTGATTTTCACCACTTTTTTTCTTTTATGTTGTTTTTTTTTTCTCTTTCTCCCTTCTTTGTTTGGGTAAGTTGGTTCAGAAGGATGGTTCATATCGGCAATCTTATGGTGCAAAGGCTTGAATATTCATTCCTACCTAAAGAAAAGTAATTTTAATGGTAATCTTACAGTGCATATGGATTGATATTCATTTCCTCCCTAAGAAAAGTTAATTTTAATTGTAAATCTTACGGCGCATAGGAAAGGATACTCATCCCCGCTGTAATACCCCGCAAGATCCTAGATATGTTTCCAGCTATTAATAGCATGTTTAAAGGATCCAAAGTCATTATTTCACACTAAGTATAAGAGACTTCGCCATTTTAAGACCCCAAGATTTTGAACATTTTATTTTTGGCCTTCTGGAGTTTGAAACATTGCTTTTTGTGTCGAAATGTGTGTAGGGATGTTAAAAGTGTCATACGGGAGAGTTTCGGGATTTTTGGAATAGCCTGGGGATGTTTTTGGACCATGGAGGCAGAATGCCTCCGCAATTTGGGCGTGTCATGAAGGCTGGACCTCCGTGATACATGGTGTGTCACGGAGATTAGTCTCCACGATACACGCCGTGTCATAGAGGCTAATCTCCGCGATAGCTTCCGTGCCACGGAGGTTGTATTTTATTGCATCATTATTTAAAGCTCAAGGGGGTATTTTGGTCTTTCCCCCTTTTTTGAAATCTTCCAAATCATGAATTAAAGTCCAAGAAGGGCATTATTTTCCACATTCCTCATCAGTTAACAACAAGAAAACATCCCCTTTCCCTAGAAGACAAAATTTCAAGCTTCTTCCCAAGGATTCAACCATTCAAGGTCTCAATTCCAAGCTTTCCTTCAAGAATTCAAGTAACTAAGGTATGTGGGGTATTCATCAATGGGTTCCTTCTACTCATTGAGTTCCAAGAATCCTTTGAATTTTATGTATAAACTTTTTTTCCTCTATTTATAATATTCCAATGTTAAGTATGAATTTACTCAATATTTTCTTAATAGTTCTGAATTCAAGACATGCCAACATGTTTTCCCATGAGAATTTCTTTATTACATGCTTTATATTTTAATCACCCATATCATGTTCAGTTGATATCATGTTAACTTACCAAATTATGAATTAAACTATGTATTCATGTTTTCCTCATAAGTTCAACATATTCCCATACACATAATCATGGATTCCATCAGTTAAAGATATATTCTACTCCTTGGGTCTCTGAATCATGAATTTCCTTACAACGTTTTAAATGATGTCACTATATTTAAAGTATTCATTCAGTGTTGGAGTATTATGAATACCTGACACTCATACGTCCATGCATATTTTAGATTTCAAGTTATGAGTGATTCAAACCATGGTTATTTTATTACACTCAAATTATAAATGCACTGTTAGTTTTTAGAATATCATGTTTGAGCAAATCAGTTACTAGTGCATGTATTAGTTTGTGTCTCCGTGTTAGTTTAGTTGGGAGTATAGCTTAGCATCGAGTGAATGTAGGTATGGCAGCTTCCCCATCTGTTTAGCTAGAGTCGTTAGTAACAGTCCCTAAGTTCCAGCACTACGTAGACAACATAGGTTATGAGGGGTCACTCGTTAGTTTAGGCTTAATTTCCTCTGAAGGGTCACCAGTCATTATAGGCTTAATACCCTGGTCCTTCGGGATAAAATATTAATGGATCCACAAAACTAGTGTTGGTACCCATGGTAGGGTACTGGCACCCTTCAAATCGGGGGTACAGGTTGGACCTCGATTAGCTCATAACGAGCAATGTCAATTAAATTTTAGCTCCCACAATCTCAGTTCAGCATTCAGACCATATCAGCTTAGGTTTGGATGACCAAGTGTTCAATTTATCAGTTATTTAGTTATTCAGTTCATGTTTAACTTGGTCTTGTATTCGTCTTACATGTTCATGCATTCATGTTCAGTATCTATATTCATTTCAGTTAGTCCCTATCTCACGTACTAATACATTAAAAGTACTAATCACATATTCTCTTTTATGCTATACTGATTTTAAAATATAGGTTCAGATGTTCAGTTTCCTGACCGCCCTTAGTCAGCTCAGTTCCCCTCAACAACAGTTGTGGTGAGTCCTTATCTATCGAGGACAAGTTATCTGTAGTTATTTTTAGGATTTTCTTTATCTCAAACAGTCGTAGTTAGTTGGTTTGTCCTATCAACTCCTCATGTTTTTAGAGGCTTTCAGATAGACAAATTTATTTTCAGTTTTATCTTTAGTTAAAATATGTTGGGTAATTTTTCAGTATTCCACCTCAGTAATATTTTTACTAGTTCAGCTTTCACATATGATACTTTATTATTATCTTATTCAGTGCTCACAGTAGGTACCAGACCATGGGTTATCATGGGGCCGCTTGTGACTTAAGCACCGTTTAATACTAGGGGGTAGCCTTAGGCCATGACAAAACTTGATACCAAATCCTAAGTTTTCAAAGTTTTCTAGGGTATCTAAAATTCACATTGAGTAGAGTCTTGTGCATAGGTGTGAAGCGCACCACACTTTTGGGCAAAAGGCTATGAGATATTTTAGGAAAGTTTCCCTTCTTTTAGTATTCATGTCGTGCGAAAGAGCATGAGCTCTATTGAATTACCTTTCTAACTCGTGCTTCATCCATTTACAAAAAATGCCTCCTAGAAGAAACAATAGAAGAAGAAATGAGGATCATCCTGCACTACCACCTATTCAGGAAAATCCTCTAAACGAACATATTTCCTACATTTATTTTAGGATTGCTTTAACTGTTTTGGCCCAGAATATGGCTGCTCATAATAACCATCACACTATTACCCCAACTAATCTAGTAATAAATACCGCTGCATCTTGGATCTGAGACTTTACTTAGATGAATCCTCCATTGTTTTCTTGATCCAAGTCTGAGGAGGATCCACAGGAGTTTCTGGATGATGTGTAGAAAGTGATGGACACTATGGGTGTCACTTCTATTGAGAGTGCTGATTTAGCTTTTTACCATTTACAGGGAGTATCTCACACTTAGTTCAAGCAGTGAAAGAAGGACAAGGGTATTGAGGTAGGACCTACAGAGTGGGAGGAGTTTTCCATGACTTTCTTAGATATGTTCTTCCTACTAGAGTTAAGGAGGCTAAGGTGTAGGAGTTTATAAATATAAAGTAAAGTAACATGAGTGTGAAGAGGTACTCACTTAAGTTTACTCAGTTGGCGAGGTATACTTCAACTATGGTGGCTAATTTTAGGGCCAGAATGAGTTAGTTTGTGTTTGGTGTGTCAGATAGTGTAGTCAAAGAGTGTATAGAAACTATGTTAATTAAAGAGATGGACCTTTCTAGGCTCATGGATCATACTCAACAGGTTGATGAGGAGAAGCTCAAAGAGAAGGAAAAAGATAATAAGAGGGATAGAACTGGTAGCTTCAACTTCTCAAAACAAAGGTCTAACGGTGGGAATCGTTCTCAGTTCTTCCGAAAATTCTTATCTCTAGCCCCATCTTCTGCCAGTGCACCAGTGCCTAAGTTCAGGAAGGATAGTTAGGATAGAGTGCTAGGCTCTAAGTCCTAGGGTAGCATAAATAATGGTCGCACCAATCTATTTTGTAGGAAATATGGTAAGAACTATAAGGGTGAGTGCATGGCCGAAAGTGACGCAAGCTTTGGGTGTGGAAAGCCGGGCTACAAAATCAAGGAGTGTCCTGTAGTTTCCCATCGAGAAAGAAATGATTGTCAGTAGGGCCAGACTAATTCTTTGGTAGAGCCAGTAGGTTAACTTACTTAACAGGGTGCCACCTCTGGTGACACCAGTTGGCAGCGTTAGAACCTACTTTATGCTCTCCAGGATCAACATGATCTAGAGAGTTCTCCTGATGTGGTTATGGGTACATTATATGTCTTCCATCTTCATGTTTATGCTTTTTTAGACCCTGAAGCTTCACTTTCTTTTGTAACTCCTTACATAGTTGCAGACTTTAGTGTCAGTCTTGATATATTAGCAGAGCCTTTCTTAGTGTCTAACCAGTGGGTAGTTCTATTATATCCAGATGGGCATACAAAAATCTCTTGATCACAGTATCCCAAGAAGTTACTTCATTTGACCTTTTAGAGTTAGAGATAACTGATTTTGATGTCATTCTAGACATGGATTGGCTTCCCTCATACTATGCCTTAGTTGATTGTAGAAAAAGAATTGTCCAATTCTAGTTTCCTAATGAGACCTTTATTGAATGGAGGGGTAGTACTTCAGTGCCTAGGTGTTAGTTTGTCTCCTATCTTAAGGAAAGAAAGATGATATCCAAGGTATGTATATACCATCTCGTTCGAGTCAAAAACTCAAATTCTGAAACTCTGAGCCTTGAGTCAGTTCCAGTAGTGAATGAGTTTCCAGAAGTGTTACCTGAAGATCTTCCTGGAGTTTCTCCTTAGAGGAAAATTGACTTCAGAATAGATCTCCTCCAAGATACCCATCCTATATGAATTCCACCTTATAGAATGGCTCCAGCTGAGCTTAAAGAATTGAAGGATCAGTTGAAAGATCTCTTAGATAAGGGTTTTATCAAGCCTAGTATTTCTCCATGGGGTTCTCTAGTTCTCTTCATACGCAAGAAAGATGGTTACCTCAGAATGTGCATTGACTACCATCAGTTGAACAAAGTCACTATCAAGAATAAGTATCTTTTCCCTGAAATTGATGATTTGTTCAACCAACTTCAGGGTGCAAGACATTTTTCTAAGATAGACCTAAGATCCTACTATCATCATCTTAGAGTCAGGGAATGTGACATCTCGAAGACAACTTTCAAAACTAGGTATGGTCACTTCAAATTTCTTTTCATGTATTTTGGACTAATGAATGCTTCTGCAACTTTTATGGACCTAATTAATAGGGTGTTCAAGTAGTACTTGGACAAGTTTGTCATAGTCCTCACAGATGATATCCTTGTCTATTCTCGTAGTAAAAGTATTCATGCAGACCATTTAAGAATTGTATTACAAACCCTTAAGGATCACCAATTATTTACTAAGTTTAGCAAGTGTGAATTCTGGTTAAGATCAGTATCCTCTGTTGGTCATATTATTTCTGGTGATGGCAGTCGAGTTGACCCTCAAAATACCAAAGTAGTGAGAAACTGGCATAACGCCATTAGATATCAGGAGTTTCTTGGGTTTAGATGGTTACTATAGATGGGTTGTTGAAGGGTTTTATTTTATTACTTCTCCTATGTATGGAATAACCCCAAAAAAGTCAAATTTTAGTGGTCAGATTCTTGAGAGAAGATTTTTCAGGAGTTCAAGACTCGACTCACTTCCGCTCCAGTCTTGACTTTACTAGATGGACTAGATGTGTTTGTAGTTTATTGTGATTCTTTTAGAGTTGGTCTTGGTTTTGTATTAATGCAATGATGTAGGGTCATAGCCTATGCCTTTAGACAACTTAAGACCCATGATAAGAATTACCCATGACCTTGTGGTAGAATCAGTTATCTTTGCCTTAAAGATTTGGAGGCATTACCTTTAGGGGATTCATGTTGATGTGTTTATTGATCATAAGAGTTTATCGTATGTGTTGACATACAAAGACCTGAATCTTCATCACAGAAGGTGGTTAGAATTGTTGAAAGACTTTAATATGAGTGTGTTGTATCACTCGGGAAAGGATAATGTAGTGGTTGATTCCCTTTGTAGATTGTCTATAGAATGTGTTACTTATGTTCATAATGATAATAAGGAATTAGTCGGTGAGGTTCATCATCTTGGTAGGTTAGGTGTTTTATTGGTTGACTCGATCGAAGGTAGTATGTGGGTTCAGAATGGTTTGAAATCTTTATTAGTGGCTGAAGTGAAGGAAAAGCAAGATAGGGATCCTATTTTGGTCAAGTTTAAGGAGGCAGTTAGAGATAAAAAGGTTGAGGTTTTATCCCAAGGTGGAGATAGTGTTCTTAGTTATCAAGGTAGGTTATGTGTTTTGTGTGCTGATAGTTTGAGACAACGAATATTAGCTGAAACACATGATGCATAATAGTCTACTCACCTAGGAGCCACTAAGATGTACCGTGATATATGGGAAATCTATTGATGGAGTGGTATAAATAAAGATATTACAGAATTTGTGGCTAAGTGTTTGAATTATCAGTAGGTTAAGGTTGAGCACCAAAGGCCCTAGTGGTATACTCAGGAGTTCAGCATCCCCAATTGGAACTGGGAGGTGCTGAACATGGATTTGTGATAGGGTTACCTCGTATGCATCATCAACATAATTTTATTTGGTTCATTATAGATAGAATGACCAAGTCAGCCCATTTCTTGCCAGTTTATACTTCTTATTCAACTGAGGATTATGATAGAATCTATCTCAGAGAGTTGGTAAAGTTCCATGAGGTTTCATTAACCATCTTTTCAGATAGAGGTACCCAGTTTACCTCTCACTTTTGGAAGGCTTTTAAGAAAGGTTTTGGTACCCAAGTTTATCTCAGTACAACTTTTCATCCTCGGATATATGGTCAGGCAGAGCGAACCATTATGACTTTACAGGACGTGTTAAGGGATTGTGTTATAGACTTTAAGGGTAGTTAGGATGGCCTTTTACCTTTGATTGAGTTTGCCTACAACAACAACTATCACTCTAGTATTTAGATGGCTCCATTTGAGGCTCTATATGGAAGGATGTATAGATATCCTATTGGTTGGTTTGAAGTAGGTGATCCTACTTTAATAGGGTCAGATTCAGTGTATGAGGAAATAGAGAAATTTCAGTTGATCCGAGAAAGGCTGAAGACGGACCAAAATTGTCAGAAATATTATGCAAATGTGAGAAGGAAATATCTTGAGTTTGACATTGGTTACTATTTTTATCTAAAAAAAATTCCAATGAAAGGGGTGAAGAGGTTTGGTAAGAAGTGTAAGCGTAGTCCCCGCTATGTTGGCCCATAGAGGGTTTTGAGATATTTTTGGAAGGTAGCTTATAAGTTAGAGTTACCTGCAGACTTAGCATCAGTGCATCTGATGTTTCATGTATCTTTGTTAAATAAATATATCAGTGACTCATCTTCTGTTGTTCCTTTAGAGAGTGTGGATGTGAAAGAAAGTCTATCCTATGAAGAAGTCATAGTTGAGATCCTTTATTGCCAGACTTGTAGGTTATGGAATAAAGAAGTCCCTTTGGTTAAGGTTCTATGAAGAAATCAGTCTGTTGAGGGAGATACCTGGGAAACAAAAGTAGACATGCGAGCCATGTATCCCCATCTTTTCTCTACGAGTTTAGATTCAACTTGAGGTAATGGTTTCTCTTAAATTGATTTTATCATTTTCTATCTCATCTATCCAACCATCCTCATGTCATAGTATGCATTCATGAATTCAGTTCAGTCCATGTAACATGTTTCAAGTTCAGTTAATTAATCATGATTCAGCTCATAAGTATTTAGTACATGATCTCATCTTTCTTAGTATCTCAGCTTAAAAAGTTCATTTAGGGACGAATGATACCAAAGGGGAGATATTGTAATACCCCACAAAATCCTAGACATATTTCTAGCAACTAGTAGCATGTTTAAAGGGTCTAAAGTTATTATTTCACACTAAGTACAATAGACTTAGACATTTTAAGACCCCAAGATTTTGAATATTTTATTTTTTGCCTTCTTGAGTTTGAAACATTTCTTTTTGAGTTGAAATATGTTTAGAGATGTTAAAATGGTCATTCGAAAGAGTTTCGGGATTTTCAAAATAGGTTCGCATTTTTTTGGGCCATAAAGCCAGAATGCCTTTGCGATTTAGGCATGCAACAGATGTTGGATCTCCGTAATACATGGCATGTCACAGAGGTTAGTCTCCGTGATACATGCTATGTCACAGAGGCTAGTCTCCGCGATAGCCGCTGTGCCATGGAGGCTGTTTTGTTTTGCATCATTATTTAAAGACCTAAGGGGTATTTTGGTCTTTCCCCCTTTCCCTAATCATCCAAATTATGAATTAAAGTCCAAGAGAGGCATTATTTTCCCCATTCCTCATCAATAAACAGTGAGAAAGCATTCTCCTTCCCAAGAAAACAAAATTTCAAGCTTCTTCCAAAGGATTCAAACATTCAAGGTCTAAATTCAAAACTTTCCTTCAAGAATTCAAGAAACTCAAGAATGTGGGGTATTCATCAATGGGTTCCTTCCACTCATTGAGTCCCTAGAATCCTTTGAATTTTATGCATAAAACTTTTTTTCTCTTTTTATGATATTGTAATGTTAAGTATGAATTTACTCAATATTCTCTTAATAGTTTTGAATTCAAGTCACGCCAACATGTTTTTCCATGAGAATTTTATTATTACATGCTTTAAATTTCAATCACCCATATCATGTTCAGTTGATACAATGTTAACTTACCAATTCATGAATTAAACTATGTAAGCATGTCGTCTTCATAGGTTTAACATATTCCCATTCTGATAATAATGGATACCATATTTTTAAGATATAATCTATGCTTTGGGTCTCTGAATCATGAATTTCCTTACAGTGTTTTAAATGATGTTACTTTATTTAAAGTAATCATTCAGTGTTGGAGAGTTATAAACACCCGATACCCATACATTCATGCATATTTCAACTTTAAAGTCGAGAGTAATTCAGGCCATGTTTATTTCATTACATTCAGATTATAAATGCATTGTTAGTTTTTGAAATATCATGTTTGAGTAAATCAATTATTAATGCATGCATTAGTTTGTGTATCTGTGTCAGTAGCTTAGAACCGAGTGAGGGGTCATCCATTAGTTTAGGCTTGAATTCCTATCAAGGGTCACCCTTTAGTTTAGGATTAACACCCTGGTCCTTCAGGACAACAGATTAGTGGATCTATACAACCAGTGCTTGTACCCGTAGTAAGGTACTAACACCTTTCCAACTTGGATTATAGGTTCAAACCTGATTAGCTCAGATTAAGGAATTTTGGTTAAATATTAGATTTCACAGTATCAGTTCAAAATTTAGACCATATCAACTTAGGTTTGCGTGACCAAGCGTTCAGTTTATCAGTTATCCAGATATTCAGTTTACAGATTAGCTCAGTTAATGTTTCACTTGGTTTTGCATGCATCTTACATGATCTTGCATTCATGTTCAATGTATATATGCATTTTAGTTAGTCCCTATCTCATGTACTATTACATTTAAAGTACTAAACGCATACTCTCTTTTACGCTATATTGATTTCACAATATAGGTTCTGATGTTCAGTTCCCCGACCGCCCTTAGTTAGCTCAGTGTCCCTCTGTAGCATTTGTGGTGAGTCCTCATATATCGAGAACAAGTTATCTTTAGTTATTTTTAGTATTTTCTTTAACTCAAGCAGTCAGAGTTAGTTGAGGGCTTGCCCTATCAACTCCTCATGGTTTTAGAGGCTTTCAGACAAACAAATTTGTTTTCAGTTTTATCTTTAGTTCAGACATGTTGGGTGATGTTTCCGTATTCCACCTTAGTAGTATTTTTACCAGTTCATCTTCTGCATATGATACTTTATTGTTATATTAATCAGTGCTCACAACATTTACCAGACAATGAGTTAGCTTGGGGTCACTTGTGGCCTTAAGCACCGTGTTACGACTAGAGGGTTACCTTAGGTCGTGGCACTCGTCATAATAAAAGGTAATTTTAATGGTAATATTTTGGTGGATAGGTATGGATATTTGTACCCACCCTAAGAAAACATAATTTTAATGATAATATTATGTTGCATTGGTATGGATACTCGTCCCCACCCTAAGAAATGTAATGGTAATTTTACTACACAAAAGGATGGATATTCGTTTCCGCCCTAAGAAAGGTAAAGGTAATCTTATGGCCCTAAGGGTAGTTACTATTTCCCTCCCTATGAAAAGGTAATTTTAATGGCAATCATATGGTGCATAGGGATGGATACTCTTCCTTTCCCTAAGAAAGGTAAACTCAACAAGGTTTGAAGGATTTGAAGACTTTAAATTTTAGACATACAACATCTAATGACTCTTAACTTTCAGACTCCGTGAACATGAAGACTTCAATATGTCAGATTTAAAAATCTTAAACTTGAAGACTTTTAGTGAATTTAAAAACTTCAACTTACAGGCATAGAGCATCATAAGACGTTAACTTGGAGACTCGAAGAACTTGCAGATTTCAATATGGTGAATTTAAAAAGTTCAACTTAAAGACTTAGTGAATTTGAAGACTTTAACATTATAGACATAGATAATATGAAGACTTCAGCTATGAGAATAGAGAATATGAAGACTTCAAGTTTCACAATTGGCAGTTTGGAGGATTTCAACTTACAGACTAAAGTGATTGAAGAACCTCACCTTATAGACTTGAAAGATCTTGGATTTCAACATGTATGATGTCATGCCCCAAAATGATAATGATAGACAATAACCATATACAATTACTTTACAATCACTTTATGACATATGCTAGATTATAGGACAATGATGAGTAGGATATACAATATGAGTTTTATACATACATGAGGGAGTTTTGTTAGCAACATGATGCCTATTAAACCTCTATGCAGTTTAACATACTATACAACAAATAACTAGTTGGCATAGGGACCGACATACCCATCAAGAGACCTATACATATAATAAAAAATACTAGACATAGACTAGCTCCGGGGAGAGATGGAACTCACAAAATATAAACTAAAAATTACAATAGGACCTTCGTGGACATCTGCTATCCTAAGGATATGATCCTGCATTAATAAAATATGGTGCCCCCATGATATTTGTACATAAACAATATGTATTATATGAATGTGATGCGACAAAAAATGATATGTGAAGGAAAACGTATGTACCCTCCTATCGTTAAAGTTTATCCAATAATCCTTAAAGGCCCATAACATGTGAATAATGGTAATGATCATTTAGCTAATACATATATGTACGACTATGATATTGTTATTTACTTTTATTCCTAACTAGTGATATACATAACATGCAACCTAAAAACCTCTAAGTAAGGAGACTTATGATAATATGAAATATTATGAAGACCTGACACAGAGAGTGCAAGATGAATGCTAAGCTTGATGGTAGAACGAGGGAACAATATGTAAGAAAATATAAAGGTTCTATTCTCATATTTCATGCAAATTATATTAACATTGAAAAAAATAAAAACATGACGTAGGGTGGCATCTTAGTAGTGAGGGTAGGTTTAGCTTTACATACCATGGTGCTTAACGAGCTATGATAGTGTTTAGAGCCTCAAATAATTTAACCCCCAAAACTGTGTGGCCTTTATCTTCCTAACCACTAGTTCCTGCTATCCGATACATAATTCACTAGCTACAAGGATAATATATACATTTATCAATAATCCATAGTAACTTATTTCGATAATCTTTACTTATCCCAAAATTAGTTGAATTCCTTAACAAGAATACGGAATAAATTCTAGCTTTTCAAACTTATACAGTTCAACGTCAAACCCACCCAATTGATAGGAATCTCTAAAAGCTCCTCTTTGATCAAAAATTTCTGTTTTACCCCTTTTTCTCATGAACCCATTTCAAAGGGTTACAAAGATTCAAATGATACGTCCCAAAATACTTACCTATAATCATATTAAAAAATAAGATAAAGAATTTACCTCTTGGAGTTCAAATTTCAATTGTAAATTTTATAAATTAATTCTTGAAATCTCTTGAGGCTGCCACAAAATCCTTTCGCCTATATGATCTTTAAGGCCATAGATATCCCTCTTCTATAATATTTTACCTTCCTTGATTCCTTACAATTATTTTTCTTTCCTTGTAATGCCACAAATGAAGAAGAAAACAGAGAAAAGAGTATTGAGTTTGTTTTGGAAATTAATTCCAGTGAATTATTGTATTCCCTCATTATAACATCTTACTATATAAGGAAATTATTAAAAAAAGTGGTCCCCACTTATCCACATTATTAATAATAAACACAAAAATATATATATAAGGAGGCATCATTTAATTATTTTATCCCTATAGGCATCAAACAATGAGATAAAAAATTATACCTATACTACTCTTCATAACTTTAGTGTTATGAATTTCTATAATATTAACTTAGATTCAAATTTTTACGACGATTACACAATCTCAACCACTTAGAATCAATCATCTTAGAATGACTCTTATAGCATACTTTCCATTTCATAACTATCCAAGACATCCTTAAGATCGTTTAATCAAATTTCGTTTCACTTTATCCCATCATATGGCCTTAAAATTTTCTTATTCCATAAATTTTCAAATTTTTTGTCAGAGTTTCCTTTGTAAATAGTCCTATTAGAAACCTGTCAACTAGACAGAATACATAAAAATATGCTTCACTGAGTGTCACAACAAATATAATATACTCAACAGATAATACGTGAGGCTTCTCTTGTCCTTAAACTCAACAAATGGTACGCAAGGTTTCTCTTGGCCTTAAACTCAATCGAAAGTCATAACCCACCATGTAACTTACTCATAATCTGTATTTGAATGTTGTGTCCATGTAAATCTCAAGAATCATAGGCACAAATCATATACCTAAACATATCAAGTAAGAATCAAATGTCAACAAAACAAGATTTAGTAGAAACTAGTGATCATATAAAGGGACAAGTAGTTTAAGAACCTTCTGATGGTTTTTGTAATAAAGATGGGTATTTATCTTTCATATCCACTACTGCTTCCCAAGTGGCTTCTTATATGTGTTGGTTCCTCCAAATCTACTTTACTAAATCTATGTTCTGACTAACTGATCCAATATAGCCATGAGAACTTTCTCAAATGATAAGTCTTCAGCAAGATCAATACCCTCTATAGAGATGATAGGTGAGGGCTCTCCTAATCATTTATGTAGCATAGGAACATAGATGATAGGATGCACTTGATGTTTAGGCTTTTGATGGAATATTTTAGGCCTTTACTCATAGGATAATTATGTGTTTTCAAGTAACTACTATTGTATTTAAGAGTGTACTTTAGTGATTTCAGGATAAAAACTGTGTGAAGGATGACTTGGATTAAACTGGGTAAAGAAAAAAAAATGATCATCGACTGGCCGACGACCTTGGAACAAACCATCGAATTGAACCGTCACCCAAAAATAGAAGATAGTGACTCTGGATATCCTGTGATGATCTAGGCGATGAACCGTCGACTCTTCGATGAACCGTCGGCCTTAACCATTGCCAAAAAATAAAATCAAGAAACACTGGAAGTCAGGCGACGGTCCAAGCGATGGACCGTCGGCCCATCGACGAACCGTCGCCCTACCCATCGATCAGGAACAGAAAATAGAAGCACTGGAGGTCTAGAGACGGTCTAGGCGATGGACCATCGGCCCTTCGAAGAACCGTCGCTCGATCCATCAACCTTGAAATGGAAATTCCAAATTTGAATTTTAAAACCCCAGTTTTGGTCTCATATAAATACCAAGTATTAAGTTTTATTCCATATCATTGGTCATTAGCTTCATATTGTCTCCTCTATTGAGATCTGTGTAACACTTTTCATTTAGATTTAAATTTAGAGATTGAGATCTGATTATTAGTTTTTATATTTTCTATTGAAGATTGAGAAGAACAATATTGTGAATTTTGTAAGTACTCTCTTGAATCCATTTATGAATATCAATATATTTTTGATTTCTTACATGGAGATGAGTAGCTAAACTCTCATAACTAGGGTTATGGGAGCCTTGATGTAGAGAACTATTTTGTGGATAAATCTTTATTCATTAAAATGACATGTCTTGGTTGCAAACTTGAGAAGTGAGCCCATGAATGCCACTTGTCTGACAAGAAAGTGGATGTTGGAAAAAAAAGTGATTCACATGAACTCCATAGGTTTACCCTTTGGGTTAACGGGTTGATGCCTTAATAGGATCAACCCTCATGAGAGTATTATTAAATAATGAATGAATCCTTTAAGTTCGAGACAAGTAAAGGGTGAAACACTCATTAGGTTGAGAAAAACGTGGGTAATTCTTAGAATTCAATAATTTTTGTAATTGAACACATAAGTTAGAATTCGAGCACAAACTCACAACTCTAACTGTTTGAACATCTTGGTGAGCATAACTCTAGTTAATTCATTCTCATTGAAATTACATCTATATTAAGTCTCAGTAGCTATACCTTGTGTGATATAAATATGAAAGAATTTTGTTAACACATTCAAACTCCCTTCTACTCAAGAACCTTAGATCAATAGTCTAATAACAGTCACAATACTTAGTAAACACTGTATTCCCTGTGGGATTCGACACCTAACCCAGTTGGGTTCTATATTTGACAGCGACCGCTTACTCTCTCATAAGAGAGATGTAATTTGGGTGTATCAAATTTTGTCGTCGTTACCGGGGAATACGGTTGTCAATTAAGTTTGTGCTTGTTAATTGACCTTTGGTCAAGTTTCCCAAATTTTACTTTTGTTTGTTGTTTTTGTTTTTTGCAGGGGAGTTATTGTGTATGCTAAGTACCCGAAGATCGGGTGCACCAGTATTACCAATACATCCAAAACCACAACTAATTGGCAGAATGGAAGATCTCTAAGATGCTGAGAGCCTAGATGCTTTGGCTAAAGCTCAACTAAATTAGCAGAATGATGGTCAGCAGACACGTCATCCTAATCTTGATGATGAATATTTGGGGGACGATGCCTTGTTATATCCTATTAATTGAAGACGTGTAGAGAATGTAGGTGCACTAGTGAGCAAAAATGTAAATAGAAACCATCCTTTCAGGGCGAGACCTGATTGCCAAGCTGTCTAATTTGATCTTAATGATGATGAGGATGGAATGGACGAAGCTGGTGTCACTGGAGCTATTATTCCTCCACCTCTAGTGCCAGGAGCAAATTTCAATATTACCAGTATAATGATTCAACTCCTTCATCATTGATTCAACTCCTTCATCATAAGAGGTTGTTCGATGGACTCCCGAGAGATGATCCCAATATGCATTTAGTGAACTTTGTCACTATTTGTAAGTCCTTTGATAACCCGGGAGTGGGACAGAATGCCATCCGCCTGCGTTTATTTCCGTTGTCTCTGTCTGGGGAGGCAACATTGTGGCTTAATGAGCTGATGCCTGATTCTTTAATCAACTGGAGGTAGTTAAAAGAGGCTTTCCTAGAAAGGTTCTTTCCCCTTCCAGGAGGGTACAGTTGAGGGATAAGATGAGTAACTTTAGGCAGATCCCAACCAAAGATCTTCATGAGACATAGGAGAGTTTCAAAAAGAAGCTGACGTAGTGCCTGAACTATAATATAACGGATATTCATCTGATGAAGACTCTTTATCAGGCTTTAAACTCTATCACGAAGCCAGTTATTAATAATGCTGCAAGGGGACAGTTATGAGCAAATATGCTAGACTACTCATGGATAGTCAACAAAGTGGATTAGGTATAATATTACCTTTGCTGGGATGATAGAGAATACTGACATCATAGTCTTTAGCAACCCCAGCCACCTCCTTTACCTTAGATTCAAATCTTTTTGCTTGAATAGACATTGGAGACTCTTATGATCTATAAAGATATCAACATTCACTCCATATACAGAATGATACCATATCTTAAGTGCAAATACCACTACTACAAGCTCTAATTCATGAGTAGGATAATCTTATTCATGCCTTTTCAACTATTGAGAAACGTACACTATAAATCTTCCATAATGCATAGGAAATCAATCCAAGCCAATACCTAAAGTATCTTAGTACACAACATACCTTTATATTTCCTCTGGTATGGCTAGTACTGGCCACTGTAGTCAATCAATACTTCATCTCTTGGAAACTTGTTTTGCAGGCATTTGACCATTGGCACTTAATAGCTTTTTGCATCAACTTAGTTAATGAGGCATACATTGTGGAAAATCTCTCCATAAATCTCTAATAGTAACTGCCTAGACCTAAGAAACTATGTACCTTTATAGAAGAGGTTGGTTAAGACAAATTCTTCACAACTTTTATCTTCTAAAAATCTACTCTAATGCCTTCTCTAGATACCACATGACATAGGAAAACTACAAAGGTAATCTATAAATAACACTTAGATAACTTAGCATACAACTGGTAGTCTGAGTCTCTCTAATACTACGATAAATGATCTGCATGCTCGGCTTTACTATGTGAATGGATCAATATGTCATCTAGAAATATAATCATGCACATATAAAGAAAGGGTTTGAAAATCCTATTCATCATGTCCATGATGGCTGCTAGAGCGTTCGTTAGTCTAAATGATATGAAAAAAAACTCAAAATACCCATACATTGTTCGAAAGGATGTCTTGGGAATATCTGTTTCATGAATTCTTAGCTGGTGATAATTGGACCTCAAATCAATCTTTCAATAGCATTTAGATCCCTGTAATTGATTGAATAAATAATCTACTCAGGGAAGAGGGTACTTATTATTTATTTTCACTTTGTTTAGCTGCCTGTAATTTATACATATTCATAATGTGCCATCTTTCTTACTTACAAAAAGCACTAGTGCATCCCACGGTGATATACTAGGTAGAATTAAGCCTTTATCAAGTAAATCTTTTAACTTCTCTTTTAGCTCTTTCAATTCTGCAGGCACTATTCTACAAGGTGAAACTAATATCAGCTGAGTATCAAGATCCACATCAATACCAAAATCGATCTCTCTGATGCGAGGTAATCCAGGAAGCTTATCAGGAAACACATCTGAGTACTCATTCACCAATGGTATATTGAAGAGTCACCACCTGTGTTTTTGGCTTCAATGTCTTTCACTTGGACTAGGTGATACAAACACCCCTTTGCAATAAGCTTTTGTGCCTTAAGAAAGGAAATAAACCTCCCTCTAGGCATCATAGAATCACCCTTCTACTCTAAGAATTGGTCTCCTAGGAAATAGAAATGGGTCATTTTGGCTTGACAATCAACTATAACATAGCAGGAGGTTAACCAATCCATACCATAATAACATCAAAGTCGACCATTTTAAGTTTAATCGAATTAGCCAATGTAGAAAGACTACATAATGTCACCACACAATTATAATAGATCCATCTAGCAATGATAGAATCCTCTATTGGAGTCGATACTACAAATGGTTTGTGTAAAAACTTTGGCCCTATTCCGAACTTCTTAGAAACAAATGGAGTAATATATGAAAGGGTAGATCCTATGTCTATCAAAGCACATGCATTATGTGAAATGACAACTAAGGTATCTGTGACCGCAAATGAAGATGTCGCTGAATCTTACCGAGTAGCTAGAGCATACATACAATTTAGGCCAATGCTTAAATTAGGACCTTTACCCCTACCAGATCCTGTATGTACTGGTGCTTGAGGACTAAAAGAAGAAGAAGGTACTAATGTTGATGAGGCTGATGCAGATCCTGTAGGCTATGATCGATCACCTAAACCTTTATCTCAAAGATGTGGATAATCTCATACCATATGATCCTCTACACCACACCAATAACAAGTATTTGAACCACATCGACACTCTTCTCTATGCGCTCAACCAGACTATCGACATGTAGGTCAAGGTGGTAATCTTCAATTGGTGCCCTAGAAGCCTGAACCAACTTATATCTATGCCTTAAAAATTGGGCTGAATCATTAGATTTGGAATGTACAAGTGGCTGGGTCTGCCTGGGTGGACCTCTACTAGTGGAAGCTCTACTACTTTCCTGATATTGGTTAGCCTTCCTAACTCTCTTATTATGCTCCCTCTTGCTATCTACATCATGAATATGCTGATCCTACTCTAACTTCCGAGAACATGCCATAATCCTTTCTATATCCAAATATTTATTCTTAGCAACAACAAAAATAAGGTCATTCAAAGAACCCACGAGGCTATTTGCAAAGTGATGAATCTGTGATGTCTGTGTGCTAACCGACTCTATATCAAATCTAGATAACTATGAAAATCACAAATAGTACTCTTTGACGCTAAGATTACCTTAATTTAAGGATAGAAATTAATCTATCCTTGCCTCTCTGAGCTCTAATGGCATGAAATGATCTATAAAGGACTTTACAAAGTCTTTACAGACCGTTGGGGGAGCATTCTGAACTCTTGAGGCTACCTATATATCATACCAAGCAATAAAATATTTTTCAATCAACAAGCGGGTATTTTAACCACATTTGTGCACGATACACACACCGCCTTAGAAATTCTATATGTCTCATCAATGAAATATTGAGGGTCCTCTACAAGATTAAAACCTATGAATTCTTGTCGATTCATTCGGAAGAAGTCTTTAATCTTAGATTCGGCTACCCTTGTCTGAGTAGCAATAGTTATATCCATAGTTTGTGTTTGGGCCTAAGCGGCTACCAAATCTATAAGAAACTATATCGCTCCTTTAAGATCTGGGTCTAAGGCACCTGGTGGTAGGATTGGAACTACTTTTGGTGAAGAAACCCCTACATGCCCCTCTGGCCTGGGTATTGGAGGACCTAGAATCATAGAACGCATCAATCTTTCTTGAGTCCTATTCAGTTCTACTAATATGGGAGATTTACCTGTAGTGGTTGGCCCTTGAGTGGTACTAATAGTGTCCTATTGGTCTACTTTATCCTTTTCTATAGTAGACATGATCTATATCACAAATAAGCAGAATATGAGTCAGAAGTAACTTTCTATGATTTAGCTCTATTGCACAATCTAGATTTTAAATAAAGGTCAAATTCCTAAATGCCCATACAGTCCCTTAATAATAAATGTGGCACGCAACACATCGATAAATATAGTCCTACTAGGTACAGCTTCATAGTCTACATGGGACAAGTGAACCTAGGCTTTGATACCAAGATTACTACGCCTCAAAATCATAATGACAGACAATAACCATATACACTTTCTTTACAATCACTCTATGACATATGCAAGATTATAGGATAATGAATAGTAGGATATCCAATATGAGATATATATATATGTAAGGGAATTATATTAACAAACCTGTACAATACAATACTGCATTATGTCTTTGAAATCTCTAGGCAGTTTAGCATACTATACTATAAATGACTAGTTGGAATAGGGCCCAACATGCCCATCTAAAGACTTGTACATATAATAAAAAATACTAGACTATCTCTAAAGGGAGTTAAAGCTCACCAAAATATCAGTTGAAAATGATAATAGGGCCTAATGTGGTTGTCCGCTATTCTGAGGATCCGAACCTACATCAATAACATGTGGTGCCTCCGAGACATTAGCACATAACTAATATGTACTAGTATGAAAGAAAATGGAATAACTACTGGACAAGTGCAGAAGCTCATATGAATCAAATATCAAAATGAAGGAAGTATGAGAAAACAAGTAACACATATAAGACATGAAACTAGAACTTATGCACCAACTTTATTAGTTTATCATATAATGTCCATGAAATTTTTCATTATAAATAGAACCTATAACTTACCTAGGTCATATATTTAACCTCTATGAAATACTAATGATGATAATATGACCTACCAAAGGTAATCTGAGGCGAGAATAAAGCATATGTCACTCAATATTCATTGCTTTAATTTAATATGTATAACTATAATAACAGTATGATATAAGGTACACCCCATACTAAGGGCTCACTATAAAGGTTTGCTTGCAGGCCATGTATGCCATATATTGGCTCGAGTCAAGGGAAACTATTGCATAATATTCCAACTAAATCTAAATACCAATGATGCCATAAAGGTGGGTATCCCCAATGTTTAGGCTCACTATAATGGTATGCTCTCGATGTTGTGCACAAAATCACATCACACAGATATGGAAAGAAAAATCTATGTACCCTCTCATTATTAATGTTTATCAAATATTATCGTAAAGGCATATGACATGTGAATAACTATAATTATCATTTAGATAATACCTACAAGTACAAATATGATTTTGCTATTTACTTTTATTCATAACTTGTGATATACATAACATGCAACCTAAAAACTTCTAAGTAAAGAGACTTATGATAATTTGAAATATTGTGAAGACCTAAATAAAGAGAGCAAGATGTACACTTTTAAGCTTGATGGTAGAATGAGGAAACAATATGTAAGACAATATAAAGGTTCTGTTCTCGTATTTATCTTCCCAACCATTAGTTCCTACTATCTGAGATATAATTCACTAGATACAAGAATAACATGTACATCCATCAATAACCCATAGTTTCATTTAATAACTTATTTTGATAATCTTCACTTATGCCTAAAATTAATTGAATTCCTTAACAAGAATTAGGAATAAATTCTAACTTTTCCAACTTATATAATTCAACATCAAATCCAGCAAATTGATTGGAATCCCTAAAAACTCCTCACTTATATAAGTTTCCCCTTTTTTCTCTTTTCTCATGAACCCATTTCAAAGAGTAGTGCAAAGATTCAAATTAAGAATCCCAAAATACTTATCTATAGTCATATTCAAAAATAGAATAAATAATTTACCTCTTGATGTGCTAGATTTTTGTAGCACATTTAAGACTTTTTAACTTGAAATAATTGTAAGTTCTTATGTAATTATTGGTATTTTTGATGTTATTTCTTAAGATTTTGTAGAAAAGTCAAGGATGGGAGGAAAACATAGGAAAGATGAACAAAATAAGTAAAATCTGGTACAAGTGAGCTGATATGAGTCTGACGACATTTATTGCAAGCCGTCAGAGATGTGGTAAGCTACCAGAAAAAGGCGTCAGGAAGAACAGTGAAGAAGAGTTGCTGGATGAAGGTGACGACATTCTCAATATGTCGTCACAAGTGTGGTAAACCATCAGAAGATGCCGTCAAGTGGGATAGAACATGGTGAAATAAGCTGAAGGTATGAAGATATTTGCTACACGCCGTCACTCCTATGGTAAGATATCAGAGGACATCATCAGAGTGAGGTAGAATAGGTTAAGAAGGCACAACTTCTGATGACATATCTGAGACACCGTCAAAAGCCTGACGATCAACACTAATATGCCGTCACCTAAATCCGAGCCCATCTGTGATTTTGTTATTTTATTACCTTAATTAGGCTTTAGTATAAATATCAATTTTAAGGGTTTTAAAAAAAAAGTTTTCATTATTCAAAAAAAATGAACTTTGGAGAGAGAAGCACGTACATTGTTCTGTTTCGCCAATTATTCTTAGTTTTCTTTCTTATCAACTATTCTTGGCTTTCTAAATTGGGATTTAATTGAAGAAATTGCTTGTTGTTTTCCATATATATATGTAAGTTGATTATTATCATCATAAATTCAACTTTTGATTTCTTTTATCAAATCATGAGCGGCTAGTTCCATTAATCGGGGTTATGGGATCCAAGGATTAGGGTTTGATATGATGCTAGGTGTTTAACGAATTCAAGGAGTAGTAGAACATCTTAAAATTCTTTGGTTTTAACTGAAATCTAGTGGTTGCAAACATTAGATTATGCCTTAGGTTTTATTTTCTTCTAACGGAGAAATAGACTAGAGGACAGGAATTATCAACAGGGACTCGGAGGCTACCAACCTTTTATTTAATGATTAATGTCATAACTGGATTAATCTACCTGAGATAACATCCATTTTGATATAGATAAATTATCTAAGTTTGAGAGAATTAGATAATAAATTATCTGGTGAGGTCGAGAGATAAGTCAGATAGTATAGTCGTCAGGGGTATTCTGTTGTTCCTACTTACTTCAAGAGTCTTAAGCAGTACCTAGTATCTGTCAATTCCCGAAACTCACAGTGAACATAACTCTGGTTTTCCATTTATATTAATTACAAACATTAATACTAAAACTCCATTTTATATTTTGTATCATTTGTTTGAATTTAACTTGTAGCTATAATTGCAAACTAGTTTAATCGCCACTCACATTGTTCCCTGTGGATTTGACCCCAAATCCAAAGTTGGGTAAATATATTGACGATGACCGCCTTACACTAATTTGAGGTGTAAGTTGAGCATTATCAAAAATAATGTCGTTGCCGGGGAACAATTTGGTGTATTGAGTTGGTTTGGAATTTTTCCTTACTTGCTTGAATTCGAACTTGTAAATATTTGTTTGTGATTTCCTTTGTTTTGTGTGTTAGGTAGATTTTCTTTATTTTTTCTTATTTCTTACTATGGCATCATGGAATGAATGTGAGTTTGATGGTTGGAAATCTTATCTGGATGATCCATGTCCATATTATGATGGACCCCACTTTTGGCATGACTATAGATATGCTCTCCGGAGAGAGATGTGTGCACCATCTCCATCCTACCAGGAGTATAAATATTCTTTATGTGGTGGTCAAGATGGACATAGGAGTGATTGCTCAAATGCCCCCTCCCCCTATTGCGCTAACCCAAGTTCTAGTTCTTGTTATGAGTATGATAGGTCTTATGGTCAAGAAAAGGAAGAACACAACACTGGAAAGAGTGATATTAAATCTATGTTTCAACTAATGTTGGATCGTATAGATACAATGAATAATACCATATGTGACATACGTCAAGACATTGGGGCATTTAACGAAGGAAGAGAAAGGATAGAAGAGATGGATATCGAGGTCAATCATCCAAAACACTTTTCTACATTATGTTTAGATGATATCTTGTCTGTGGAATCATTTAAAATAATGGAAGAGTGTGACGATGAAGAGTAAGATTCCTATACTGATGATGAGCTTGATATTGATCAACCTTTGGAGATTTCCCAACTAACCAAGCCAACCATGAGGGATGATGCCAAGATTGAGGGAATGGTGCTAGAGGCAAAAGAAGAAGCCAAGCCAATCACTTATGAAGACTCTAGCCCAATTCAAAGTAAAAATGTTGAGAAGATGAATAAAAGTGAGTGTGTAGAGGATAGTGTAAATTTTGAAGTAGGATTTGTTGGGCCACACTCGAAGCATTTTTCCACATTATGTTTAGATGATATCTTGTCTGTGGAATCATCTAAAATAGTGGAAGACTGTGAAGATGAGGAACAAGAATCCTATATTCTCTATTTTACACTTGATAAGCAACACAAAAACACATCTCACTTTAAAGCTGAGTTGTTTACCATGCATCATCCATTACTCAGCTTCTTAATCTTTGTACCACCTCCCTATAAGTGAGGCAAGAAGATGGACTCTAAGTTGGGGGTGAAGTTCATATCCTCAAGATGGAGGAAAAAGTTGAGTTAGGTCGTGCCGCAACACTAAATTAGGCGCTTCTTGGGAGGCAACCTAAGGTATTTTTTTATTTGTATTTGTATTGTGTGATTGACATCGATCTTCCACCCATGGTGCCACAGGTATGTTTATAACTCTCTTGTTTTGGATTGACATATTGGGAACACTGCATGATATTAATTTGAGGGTGGGGCTACTTGTGGGTGTGATGTCCTCCTGGGGTTTTTATTGTCGTGCCTCTTTTCCCCGGAGTCTTGTTCCTAGTAGAGCCGGCATGTTTAGGCGTATTGTTTTTGTTTTGTGATGTGTGGTGGTTAACTAGAGAAAAATAAGTATCTAGATCAGTTGACATATTTTTGTTGATTTTTAAGAATGATAAACACCTCTCCGTTGGTCTATTTTATAACTATGGGATATGCATTTATATGTGGCTACTGTGAATCTTTTTATTGCATTAGTACTAGGGATATGATAATCACTGCTAACAATTGCATGAACCGAATGGGTAGTAGCTTGTGATGTACTATTGTGCCATGTGTGTGTGAGGTCTTACTCAATTCCCTGTGTGTGTTGAATCTAGAACTTGCCCGGTTAGTCTTACCTTGGTTGAAAGATAGGGGTTAGGAAAGGATCATAGGCCGTATTAATTTTTAAGTCATGTTTTTTGCCTAAATGACCTTCCCTGTATGCATGATATCTCTTGATCCCTATTTTGAGCCTGAATTGACCATTTCTTTCTATGACACCTATCACCTTCCCGTTTAGATCATAATGAACCTATTTTGGCCCTTTTCCTCCTTGGACACTATGCACCTTGACTTAGGAAAACAACCTAAGTTGAGGGTGGCCATCATAGGGGTGCGTGATGTAAACTGGGTATGAAGAAAGGTAGAATAAAAGGATAAGAATAAGTGAAAAAGAATAAAAAGTTGAGTGGTGTGGAAGGAGAATAAGAAAAGAAAAAGAATGAAAAAGAAAAGCCACATCCATCCTGAATAATGTGTGATCAAGAAATTGAGAAAAAGAAGAAAAAGGTTAATAAGTGAACCCCAAAAGTTAAGGTAGTGCCAAGGAGTCTTAGTTACTCTAAATGCCATTTAATATCATACCATCTCTTAGCCTACATTACAAGCCGAAGAAAAGACCTATAGTGATCCTAACTTACCTGTCTGGACACCTTGGTACTGAAAATAAGGGAAAGCATATGGTATTTGACATGTATTGATTGGAATTTCTTTCTGAGAGTGAGTGTCTCTTGACCGTCCCCGCATTGACATGCTTGAGTTCATATATGAGTGAGGAGGGAATTCTTTGTTGTAAGGGTACATCGGTTGCATTGCTAGCTGTTTACTTGTTTGGGTAGTGTAACTTGTACATATGCATGGTTATTGTTGCTGAATTGATTCCATATCTTGATTCCTTTGGTTCACATTGTTAATCTTCATTGATATTCACAATTGGATTTATAAGTAATTGAACGCGGAGAGTGGAATGAGCGTTGAGATAAACTTGATAATCAATTGTGATAAGTATCTTATGTGCCTGTTGGTTAAGCATCGTAGTATGGTGTTATGTAGTTGCTTGAGGATAAGTAATTGTTTTAAGTAGAGGGTGTTGATGTGCTAGATTTTTGTAGCATATTTAAGACTTTTTAACTTGAAATAATTGTAAGTTCTTAAGTAATTATTGGTGTTTTTGATGTTATTTCTTAAGATTTTGTAGGAAAGTCAAGGATGGGAGGAAAACATAGGAAAGATGAACAAAATAAGTAAAATCTGGTACAAGTGAGTTGATATGAGTCTGACGGTATTTCTTGCAAGCCATCAGAGATGTGGTAAGCTACCAGAAAAAGGCGTCAGGAAGAACAGTGAAGAAAAGTTGTTGGATGAAGGTGACGACTTTCTCAATATATCATCACAAGTGTGGTAAGCCGTCAGAAGATGCCATCAAGTGGGACAGAACATGATGAAATAAACTAAATATCGGACGACATTTGCTACACGCCATCACTCCTATGGTTAGCCATCGGAGGACATCTTCAGAGTGAGGCAGAACAGGTTAAGAAGGCACGACTTCTAATGATATATCTGAGACGCCGTCAGAAGCCTGACGATCAAAACCAATATGCCGTCACCTAAATCCAAGTCCAGCTGTGATTTTGTTATTTTATTACCTTAATTAGGCTTTAGTATAAATAGCAATTTTGAGGGTTTTTTAAAAAAAAAAATTCATTATTAAAAAAAAAAAGAACTTTGGAGAGAGAAGCACGTACATTGTTCTGTTTCGCCAATTATTCTTAGTTTTCTTTCTTATCAACTATTCTTGGGTTTATAACTTGGGATTTAATTGAAGAAATTGCTTGTTGTTTTCCATCTATACGTAAGTTGATTATTATCATCATGAATTCAACTTGTGATTTCTTTTATCAAATCATGAGCGGTTAATTCCATTAGCCGGAGTTGTGGGATCCAAGGATTAGGGTTTGATATGATGCTAGGTGTTTAACGGATTCAAGGAGTAGTAGAACATCTTGAAATTCTGTGGTTTTAACTGGAATCTAGTGGTTGAAAACATTAGATTATGCCTTAGGTTTTATTTGCTTCTAACGGAGAAATAGACTAGAGGACGGGAATTATCAACAGGGACTCGGAAGCTACCAACCTTCTGTTTAATGATTAATGCCATAACTGGATTAATCTACCTGAGATAACATCCGTTTGGATATAGATAAATTATCTAAGTTCGAGAGAATTAGATAATAAATTGTCTGGTGAGGTCGAGAGATAAGTCAGATAGTATAGTCATCAGGGATATTCTGTTGTTCCTACTTACTTTAAGAGTCTTAAGCAGTACCTAGTATCTGTCAATTCCCGAAACCCACAGTGAACATAACTCTGGTTTTCCATTTATATTGATTACAAACATTAATACTAAAACCCCATTTTATATTTTTGAATCATTTGTTTGAATTTAACTTGTAGCTATAATTTCAAACTAGTTTAATCGCCACTCACATTGTTCCCTATGGATTCGACCCCGACTCCAAAGTTGGGTAAATATATTGACGACAACCGTCTTACACTAATTTGAGGTGTAAGTTGTGCGTTATCACCTCTCGACATTCAAATTTCAGCTATAGATTTTTATAAATCAATTCTTGAAATATCTTGAGGTTTTCACAAAATCCTTTTGCTTATATTCACCTTAAGGATATGAATATCGCTCCTCCATTATACTTTTCTTCCTTAATTCCTTACAATTATTTTTTCCTTGTTGATGCTGCAAATGAATAAGAAAATAGAAGAGAGAATAATGAGTTTTTTCTAGAAATTAATTCCAATGAATTACTGTAATCCCTCTTTCTAACACATCACATTTTAAGGGAATTATTAAAAAAAAGAGGTCCCCATCTATCCGTATTTTTAATAATAAACATAATAAAATATATATAAGGAAGTATCATTTAATTATTTTAACCCTATAGTCATCCAACAATGAGATAAATAATTATACATACACTACTCTTCATTACTTTAGAGTTACGATTTTCTATAAATAGATTTAATTTTTTTTGAGATGCTAAAATCTCCCCCACTTACAATCATTCATCCTTGAATGATTCTTGTAGCTTAATTTTCATTCCATAATTATCCAAGACATCCTTAAGATCGTTTAATCAACTTCTATATTAATTTATCCCATCATAAGGCCTTAAAATTTGACTTACTCTCCAAATTTTCCAAAAATTTTGCCAGAGTTTCCTTGGTAAATAAACCTATCGAGAACCTGTCAACTAGCTAGAATACATTCAAATATTCTTCATAGTGAGTCATAAGAAATATAATACTCAACATATAATACACGAGGATCATCTTTGCCTTAAAGTTAACAAATAGTACATGAGGCTTCTCTTGGCCTTAAACTCAATTAAAAGTCATAACCCAACATGTAACTTACCTCATACTATGTGTCCACATGCTGTGTCCATGTAAATCTTAAGAATCATCGGCATAATTCATGTACCTAAACATATCAAGTATGAACTAAACGTCAACAACACACGATATAGTAGAAACTAACGATCAAATAAAGGGACCAGTAGTTTAAGAACCTTCTGATGGTTTTTGGAATAAACATGGGTATTTAGATTTCATATTTGCTTATTCCTAAGTGGCTTCTATTTTGTTCTGGTTCCTCCAAAGTACCTTTACTGAAGTTATGTCTTAAGTTCTCTACTTTCTGACCTACCGATCCAACATAGCCATGAAGACTTCCCCAAATGGCAAGTCTCCAGCAAGCTCAATACCCTTTATAGGGGTGATGCATGAGGGTTCTCCTAAGAATTTATGTAGCATAAGCACATAGAAGATGGGATACACTGCAGCTATCTTTCGAGGTAATTCTAACTCATAGGCTATATGGACAATCTTTCAAATAACTCTATAGGTCTCTACGTACCTGGGACTCAACTTACCATTCTTTCCAAATCACATAACACCTTTCATAGGCAACACCTTTAAGAACACAAAGTCATCAATTTGAAAGTCTAAATCTCTACGTTGTGCATCTGCATATGACTTTTGCCTACTTTGAGCAGTCTTCAACCGCTTTTGTATCAAATTAACCTTTTCAAAGGATTTATGGAGTAGATCTGTACCTAATACCTTTGTATCGCCTACTTTAAATCAACCAATTGACTATCTACATCGTCTTCCATAAAGATATTCAAATAGAGCCATGCAATTCCTAGAGCGATAACTATTATTATAAGCAAATTCTGTAGAGGCAAATGATTATCCCGATTACTTTTAAAGTCTAGCACATATGATATTAATATGTCTTCAAGCATCTGAATGGTGCACTGGTCGTCTATATGCAAATGAAATGCAGTACTAAGGTTCACCTGTGTACTCAAGCTCTTATGGAATGATTTACAGAATTGAGATTTAAATGGGGAACTCTAGAATAATGGAGATCGGAGTACTATATAGGTGAACAATATCTTTTAATATAACTTAGCATAATCTTCAAGCGTGCTGGTAGACTTAATAGGAAGCAAATGGGCTGATTTCATCAGCCAATCAACTATTACCCAAATATAATCATATTTTTTATGAGAATAAGGCAAGCGTATGATGAAATACATACTAATAGCATACCATTTCCATATTGGAATAATGAACAATTGAGCTAGGACACCGGGCTTCTGATTTTCTAATTTTGCTTACTAATAATTGGAGCATTATGCCATATATTCTACTATGCCTTTTTTCATTTTATTCCACCTGTATATATCTATTTAAGATCATGATACATCTTTATAGAGCCGGGATGGATTGAATAATGAGAGCAATATGCCTCATCCATAATGTGTTGTCTCAACCCATCCACATCAGGTATGCATAATCTACCTCGACACCTCAAAATTCCATCACCTACTAGTTTAAATATAGTGATTCGATGTTGTTGAATTCCCTCTTTGTATTGTAGAAATAGGGGGTCATCATACTGCCTTTATTTCACCAATTCCATGAGTGATGTCTTAGATGAATTGAGTACCACAATCCCACTATCTTTGAAATCCATAAGACGAACTCCCAAGATAGATAATTAATGAACATCTTTCATTACTTCACGCTGAACAAGTGAAAAATATGCTAGAATACCTATGGTTAGTTCACTAAGAGCATCAAATACAATATTTTCTTTGACTAGATGATAGAGAATGTTAACATCATAGTCTTTCAGCAACTCTAGCCACCTCTTTTATCTCAGAATCAACTCTTTCTTCTTGAATAGATATTGAACACTCTTATGATTTGTAAATATATCAACATGCACTCCATATAAATAATTGAACCATATTTTAAGTGCATATACCAATACTTCAAGCTCTAAGTCATGAGTGGGATAATTTAATTCACACTTCTTCAACTATCGGGAAGCATACATTATAACTCTTCCATGTTGCATAATAACACAACCCAAGCCAATGCCTTAATCATCACAGTACACAACATATTCTTCTATGCCCTCTAGTAATGCTAGTACTGGGGCTGTAGTCAATCTATGCTTCAACTCTTGGAAACTTATTTCACAGGAATCTGAACATTGGTACTTAACTACTTTCTACATCAACTTATACAATAGGTCATAAATAGATAAAAATCCTTCGATAAATATCCTGTAGTAATCTACTAGCCTAAAGAAACTATGTACCTCTATAGGAGTGGTTGGTCGAGGCTAATTCTTCACTATTTCTATCTTTTAAAAATCTTTTATAATACCTTCTACAGATAACACATGACCAAGGAAAATTGCCAAGATAAACTTTAACTAACACTTAGAGAACTTAGTGTACGACTAGTGCTCTTTGAGTCTCTATAATACTAACCATAAATAATTTGCATGGTCATCTTTACTATGTGAATATATCAATGTCATGGGTTTAAAAATCCTTTTTATTATGTCCATAAAGGCCGCTGGAGCATTCTAAGTCCAAATGACATGAAAAGAAATTTAAAGTGCCCATATCCTATTCGAAAGACTATCTTGGGAATATATGTTTCACAAATTCATAACTAGCAATAACTAAACCTCAAATCGATCTTTGAAAAGCATTTATATTCCTTCAGTTGATCGAATAAATCATCTATTTAGGGAATAAAGTCCTTATTATTTATGGTCACTTTGTTCAGCTGCCTATAATTTATTATGGTCACTTTGTTCAGCTGCCTATAATCGATACACATTCATAATATGCTATCTTTCTTGTGTACAAAAGGCACTAGCATACCTTAAGATGATATAATGGGTTGAATAAATCTTTTATTAAGGAAGTCTTTTAACTGCTCTTTTAGCTTTTTCAATTTTACATGCGCCATTCTGTTAAGTGAAATTGATATCGGATGAGTATTGAGATCCATATATATACCAAAATCAATATCTCTAATGGTAGGTAATCCAAGAAGTTCATCAGGAAACACATCTGAGTACTCGTTCACCACTGGTATAGATTGGAGAGTCAGTGCATGTTTATCAGTTTCAATGTCTTTTACTTGGACAAGGTAATACAAATAACCCTTTTTAATAAGCTTTTGTTCCTTAAAAAGGGAAAAAAACCTCCCTCTAGGCATCATACAATCACTCTTCTACTCTAAGATTAGTTCTCCAGGGAAATGGAAATGGTCCATATTAGATCGACATTCATATATAGCATAACAGGAGGATAACCATTCCATACCCATAATAATATCAAAGTTGACCATTTCAAGTTCAATTGGATTAGCCAATGTAGGATGACCATATACCGTCATCACACATCATAAAGGATTTATTTAGCTATGGTAATACCCCAAGGTCTTAGACTCTGACAATTTTTTTATGTTAACGACACTGCCCAGGCAATAATGTAAGTAAAGAGTCATTATCACTTATCATGAGTCAGTAGGTGAGACTCATCATATCACCAGTAAAGTTTCCCAAGGATATGATCTTGGTTATGACTAGACCCCATCGTGTCGTAGGGTGAGGTCATGAGTCATAGTGAGGGACTCGTGACAATAATAGTATGGTTACCCTAAGTTTTTACTGTGACCACGAGTCCAGGGAATGACTCATGAACAATCACCATGAGTCAATACCTGACTCATAACGACTAACGATAATTTTTCTACACATTTTTATTAAGGGCATTTTGGTCCTTTCTCCAATCCAACTATTAACCTATGAATAAAAACACCCCAAGGGGGTCCCTTTTTCATTATTAACCAAATCATAATCATTATTATCTCCTCCCATACTTCTAAAGTTAAGGGAAATCTGAGGTTTTAAAGGATTATTTTTCTAGGCTTTAATTGGTGGTTTTCTCTCCAAATTTCTTGGTATTTAAGGCATGTCTCTCCTCCCTAACTTAATTTTATATAAAAACACGTGTTTAATTATTATCCATGTGATTTTAATGATTGGGTTTTGAAATTGGGTTGAGAGATTTGAATGGTTAATACTTGGATTATTTTCCCATGGTTTTGAACTTGTCATTCATGCTTTATCTTATGGATTTTGAACAAAATAAGTGTATGGGTATGGGAATTGGGATGGGGAATAGGGGTTTCATCAGATTTATGGATTTTGGGTGTGGAATTTACTTAAACCTCAACCCACTTTGTGAAATTTTGTTTGAAACATGGATGTAAGAACAATTTAACTCACTCTTGGAACTTTGCATAGCATAAAAGGCCAATGGAACATAAAAATATTTTTTGAGGGGCCTTGGTGGCCATGGTCTATTTTTAAAATGGAACTTGGGAGTCAATTGTTTTAATTGGATTGGAATGGCATAGTTGAACTTAGCTTGAAAGCATAATTGGAAAGACGATACCAATGGTAAGTGCCTTAATAAATGACTCCAGGGTTAATGGATGGGATTATATGCAAATATTTTAATTTGGGCTTAAAGCGGGTTGTGTAGCTCATCGTCAAGGTGGCGGTCTTGTGGGGACCGATATTGAAAATCACGTTAGCCAGCGTTGTGGTCTTTGTGACCATGTTCTTAGTTCACACACTATATATGTATGTATGTATTTACATATATATTGGAATGACTAGAGCCTTGTTGTCTTTGGCTAACATGCGCTGGGACCTTTTCAGCAGGGAGAGTTGAACCCATATATCCCATGGGTTCCCTTAGGACTGATAGAGCTATAAATTCCACGTTAATGGTTTTTAAGTCTCATGTTTATAACCTTGTACTCCACCTTGAGATTTTATATATATATATACTCATGCTTAGATCTCATAGTTTTGATTAGTTTTTTACCATGCATTATTTTACCAATTACCCTGAGTTACATACCAGTGCTCATCTCACTAATCATCACTGAATGCTATATCATTTCATGATGTAGGGTCCTAGGTTTCTTTGTTTTCTCATTTGCAGTCTTAGGTGAAACGGATATCGGTCGAGTTATTGTAAAGTGGTAAGCCTCCATCATTCGAAAAGTTTTACATAGTTATTTTTATCTTTTAGATTTTAGGAATTGAAGATTTCTATTGTTACGACTAGGGGCATGTCCCGACCTAATATGGTATTCTGGTTTTAGAGGTTTTTTGGCCAATGTGTTGGTTGGTTATTTTTTTTGGATTCTTAGAACCTTTCTATTGGTTTATATATTTCTTATTTGGTTTTGCTTCTACTATTATTTTATTATGCTCAATTTTTTAGGCTAGGGGTTAGTCTCTAGCCTATGGTAGGATTGAGATACCCATCATGACCAGTCTTTGGTTTGGGTCATGACAAGCTAGGCATTAGAGCCAGGTTTGGGGTCTTTGGGTGTCCACAAAGATATATTGAGTAAAGTCCCTTTTATGGGTGTACAGTGTGCCATAATTATAAGGGGAGGCTACAAGATATCTAGGAATATTTTCCTTTCTTGAGTTCTAGTTTGGGCTATATAATCTACTATCTTGAAAACTCTCTAACTCCTGATTTACTCATGATTCAGATCATGCCACCTGAAGATTTGATGTTTCTAGAAAATCTACTGGATCCTCTATCCCACTTGAGGAGAATATAGAGGAAAATCATTATTTATAGAGTGCAGACTCGATCTGGGGTCCCTAGTCCATATTACACTACCCTATATGGAATTCCACCTGTCCCTTATAGCCCTTCTCAGGATTCTCGAGATGGTAATGCTTATGATAAGCCACCTCAGGGGGATGTGTCTAATGCAGAGTTCTGCTAGCCTATTTATTTTCTTACTCAATTAGTGATATCACAATCTCGTCAGTCAGATTGTGTTGGTTCTATTGCTCCTTCATCTAACTTCACTCAAGTTAGCTAATTCATGAGTTTGAATACCCAACCTTTATAGTCTCAAAGGTTGAGGAGGATCCTCAAGGGTTTGTGGATAAGATGGAAAAGATTTCAAAGTGATTTATTCCACTGATTCTAAAGGTAGAGAGTTTGTTGCATATCAGCTGAAAGATATATCTTATCAATGGTATGAGGAGTGAGAGAAGTTGAGGGGTGATGATGTAGAGCTGCAATTATGGGATAAGTTTTTGGGTACCTTTCTTGACCAGTTCTTTCCTTAGGAGCTGAGGGAATCTAGGGCTAAGGAGTTTGTAAATCTGAAGCAAGGTAAGATCAATATGAAAGAGTATTCCATAAAATTTCAACAACTGTCTTGTTATGATCCATAATTGGTATCTATCCAGAGGTTTAAAATAAGGAAGTTTGTTTCTAGGTTGTCCAACAACTTGGTATAGGAATGTAAGGCTACAATGTTAAACAAGGACATGGTTATCTCTAGGCTTGTGGTTTATATACAGTAGGTGGAGGATGAAAGAAGAGATATGCAATAGTGGGGAAGAGGTAGAATATAAAGTTCAGATGTCCAGAGCAAGCTGCATGGCAACAGAACAGTGGGAAAGATGGTAGACAATAAACCCAAAAGAAGTATTGGAGAAATTTTAATTCATATTCTTCAGATAGTGCTTCCTATCCTAATCTGTCTGGATCAATACTTTTAGAACAAAAGTGGTTCTAAGGCATAGGGTGGCCAGTGTCAGGCTAGCAGAGCTCAATCAACCCCACCATATCCTTCTTGTAGATTCTGTGTACAACTTCTCCATGGTTATTTTAATGAGGAAAGTAACTTGTGTTTCAATTGTGGTTAGCCTGGACGCATACAGAGGAACTATCCCGTAGCTAAGGTAGCCACTGGAGCTAATAAGGTTCCGATCAACACTTCTTCGGCTGCTAATTTAATGGGTGCCACTTCGGGTACCAATATTGGATGAAATCATCTCTATGCTCTTG
Source organism: Capsicum pubescens (assembly GCA_030864215.1). NCBI lineage: Eukaryota > Viridiplantae > Streptophyta > Magnoliopsida > Solanales > Solanaceae > Capsicum > Capsicum pubescens. The sequence goes on along the minus strand of CM061549.1, from coordinate 142,529,477 downwards.
CCACTCGTCAAGAATCTGAGGTATCTCCCTATGTTATTACTGATACATTATAGCTCTTCTCCCATGATGCTTTTTGTTTGCTTGATCTGGTTTCTACCATATCCTATGTAACTCTTTATGTGTCTATGTATTTTGGTTTTGATCTTAACAAATTTCTTGACCCATTTTCTCTATCTACTCGGTGGGTGATTCTATAGTTCCTAGAAAATTATATATGGGTTTTGTGGTGTTCATCTTTCATAGAGAGACATTAGTGGATTTGATAGAGTTGGATATGGTGAATTTTGATGTTATTTTATGATGGATTGGCTTCATTCATGGTATGCTTCTCTAGATTATAGGACCCAAAAGGTTAGTTTCTAATTTACTCACAAACCAGTAATTGAATGGGAGGGATGTTCCTTAGTGCCTAAGGGGAGTTTTATTTCCTATCTTAAAGCTCAAAAATTAATTTCAAAAGGGTATCGATATCACCTAGTTCGGGTTAAGGAGTTTAATTATTAGGGTCCCTCTTTGAAATCTCTCCTTGTGATTAGTGAGTTTTCTAAATTATTTCCCAATGATCTTCATAAAATACCTCTCGACAAGGAAATAAATTTTGGGATTGATCTACTACCGAATACCCATCTTATTTCTATTCCTCTTTATAGAATGGCTTCGACTGAATTAGAAGAGTTAAAGGAGTAGTTACAGGATCTTTTCAGTAAGGGTTTTATTTATCCTAGTGTTTTCCCATGGGGTGATCTTGTTCTTTTTTTGCGAATAAATGATGGGTCTCTATGGACATATATAGACTATCATCAGCTGAATAAGGTGACAATAAAGTATACGTACTCTCTTCCTAAGATTGATGATCATTTCGACCAAATTTATGGTGCTAGATGTTTCTCTAAGATTGATCTTAGTTTAGGGTATCATCAGTTGAAATTAGGGAGGCTGATATCCCCAAGATTGCTTTTCATACCTGGAATAGCCATTATGAGTTCCTAGTTATGTCATTTGGGTTGACTAATACTCTGACAACTTTTATAGATGTTATGAACCGAGTATTTAGACTGTTTCTGGATCTATTTATGATAGTCTTCATTGATGATATCTTGGTGTATTCTAAGAGTGATGAGGATCATGCCAATCACTTTTGAATTATTTTGCAGACTCTTAAGGATCAAAGGTTCGATGCTAAATTTTCCAAGTTTGAATTTTTGTTGAATGCTGTAACTTTTATTAGGCATATGGTATCTAGTGAGGGGATTAAGGTGGATCCACATAAAGTTGAGGTAGTTAAGAGATGTCCTCGACAAATACCTTCAACAGACATTAGGAGTTTTTAGGCTTAGCCGCGTATTATAGGAAGTTTGTGGAGAGTCTCTCTTCTATTGCTTCTCCATTGATGAAGTTGACTCAGAAGAGGGTAAATTTTTTGTGGTTCGATATTGTGAGGGTAGTTTTGAGAATTTGAAGGATAAGTTGACTTCTTCTTTGATTTTGACCCTGCTTATGGGTACGAATAGGTTTATGGTGCATTATGAAGCATCACATATAGTACTGGGTTGTATCTTGATACAACATAGAAAGGTTGTATCATATGCTTCCAGGCAACTTAAGGTTCATTAGAGGAATTACCCAACCTACAATTTAGAGTTGGCGACTGTGGTCTTTGCATTCAAAATTTAGAACCATTATCTGTATGAGGCGCATGTGGGAATTTATTCCTATCAGAAAATCTTGCAGTATGTGTTCACTTAGAAGGAACTGAACCTTAGGAAGAGACGGTGGCTTGAATTGGTTAAGATTAAAACATGAGTCTTCACTACCATAATATTGTTGTTGATGCTTTTAGTAGGTTATTGATAGGGAACTTTTCCAATGTTGATGAAGAGAAGAGAGGGTTAATGAAGGATAATCATAGGCTGGCTAACTTTGGAGTTTGTCTTTTAGACTCTAAGGATGGAGGAGTGATTGTTCAAGAGGTAGTTAAATCAACTATGGTTGCTGAGGTGAAGAGAAGCAGGCCTTAGATCCCATACTTATATAGATTATAGAAGTTATAGGTCAGCAAAAAGTTATGGCATTTGAGATGGGGGAGATGGCATTCTAAGGTATCAAGGTAGATTATGTGTTCCCGGTGTTGATGGGTTATGAGAAAGGATATTGGGTGAGGATCATGAGACAAGATATATTGTTTATCTATGTTCTACTAAGATGTACCATGACTTGAAAGAGATCTATTAGTTGAACAATATGAAGAGGGATATGGAAAATTTTGTTGCCAAATGTAAAGTCTGTCAGTAAGTCAAGGTTGAACATTCGAGGCCTGGTGGTATGTCTCAAGAGATGGAGTTGCCCATGTGGAAGTGGGAAATAATTAATATAGATTTCATTACAGGTCTTCCACGGTCTCAGAATCTATATGATTCTATTTGGGTCATTGTGGATAAGATGAATAATTCTGCTCACTTTATGTGTGTGAGGACTAACTACTCGGGAAAGGATTATGCCAAGTTGTTTATTCAAGAGATTATCAAGTTGCATGTATCACCTATGTCCATCATTCCAAACCAAGGTACGCAATTTACTTCTCACTGTTAGCATTTACTTTAGAAAGGTTTGGGGACTAAGGTGAACTTTAGCACTGCTTTCCACCCTCAAATGGATGGACAAGAAGAACGGACTGTTCTAATATTGGAAGATATACTAAGGGCCTGTGTGGTTGATTTTAAAGAAAGTTGGGTTGATCACTTGACTCTCATTGAATTTATGTACAATAATAGTTATCATTCGAGTATTTAGATGGCTCTTTTCAAGGCTTTGTATGGTAGGAGTTGTAGGTCTCCTATTGGGTAGTTTGAGGTTTATGAGACTAGATTGTTTGGTCCTGACTTTTTTCACCAATCAATGGAGAAGGTGAAGGGTATTAGGGAAAGGCTTAAGACTGCTCAAAGTCACCAAAAGTTATATGCCTATTTGAGGCATAGGGAGTTGGAGTTTGAGGTTAGTGATTGTGTGTTCTTGAAAGTTTCTCCTATGAAATAAGTGTTGAGGTTTAGTAAGAAGGGGAAGATCAGTCCCCGTTATTTTGATCCATATCAAATTATTAGGAGATATTGGTATATTGCTTACGAATTAGAGTTGCTCACAAGTATGACTTTTATTCATCCTATGTTCCATGTATTGATGTTGGAAAAGTGTGTGGGTAATCCTTCTTTGATTGTTCCTATGAAGGATGTTGGTATTTTAAATTCCTTTTTTTATGAGGAAGTCCCGATAAAGATTTTAGATAGGTAAGATTGTAGGTTGAGAACTAAGGACATGGCTTTGGAGAATGTGCTTTGGAGAAATCAAAAGAAGAAAGAAACTACATAGGAGGCTAAAGATGATATGAAGGCTAAATATGCATTCTTAATCCTCATGTTGGATGAAGATACTTAAGTTATGCGTCCTTTTATTCTAACTACCTATGAATCTGTTCTTAGTTCTAGTTGCATTCTTTCTTATTTTCGTACAAAAGGGTGTCCTAACTCATTCAAGGATGAATAATCTTTCCTAGGTCTTGGACTCTAAAACTTTTTTGGGTGTTGAAGAAACTGCTCAGGCAATGACTCAGTGTCGAGTTGTTATCATTCATCACGAGTCATTAGGTGAGACTCATCATCTCACCAATGAAGTTTCCTAAAGATACCCCTCGAGTCATAGGGAGAGGTCATGAGTCATGGTGAGGGACTTGTGACCATAATAGTGTTATTTCCATGAGTTGCTTCCCAGAACATGAGTCCAGTCAATGACTTGTGACCAGTCACCATGAGTTGTTAACTGACCTATAACGTTTGGCAATAGTCACCTACACATTTTTATTAAGGATATTTTTGTCCTTTCTTCCCATCCAACTATTATCCCATGAATAAAAAAACCCCAAGGGGTCCCTTTTTCACCATTCACCAAATCATAAATATTATTCTCTACTCTCAAATTTCTAAAGTCAAGAGAAAGCTAGGGTTTCAATGGATTAATCATCTAGGCTTAAATTGGTAGTTGTCTTTCCAAGTTTCTTGATGTTTCAGGAATGTCTCTCATCCCTAACTTGATTTTACATGAATGCATATGTTTAATTATTTTTCATGTGAAGTTAATTATTGGGTTTTGAAATTGGATTGAAGGATTTGAATGGTTATTACTCGGGTTATTTTCTCGTGGTTTTTAACTTGTTATTCATGTAATATCTTACAATTTTTTCAACTAAATAAATGCATAGGTATGGGATTGGACTGGGGAACATGGGTTTCCCCAAATTTATGGATTCTGGATAGGGAATTTACATGAACCTCAACCCACTTTGTGAAATTGTTTTGAAACATGGATATATGCACAATTTAACTCACTCTTGGAACCTTGCATTGCATAAATGGATAGTGGAATATAAAAATTGTTTTTGAATGACCTTGGTGGCCATGGTCTGGCTTTAAATTAGAACTTCGAAGTCAATTGGTTTAATTGGATTGGGATGACATAATTGAACTTCGCTTGCAGGTGTAATTGGTATGACGATACCTATGATAAGTTCCTTAATAAATGACTCCTAGGTTAATGGTTGGGATTATGTGAAACCATCTTAATTTGGTCTTAAAGGGGGTTGTATAAGTCACTGTGAAAGTGAAGGTCCCGAAAGGACCAATACTGGAAATCATGTTTGCCGGCGTGGGAATCTTTATGACTGTGTGCATAGTTGACACACATATATATTTTGGAATTCTAGAGCCTTGGTTCTGACCCTTCCTTGGATTTTCCTGGTTTGTGCAGCTAACACACGATGGGACCTATTCAGTAGGGATAGCTGAACCCTTATACCCCGTGGGTGCCCTTAGGAAGGATAAAAATACATAATAAAGGTTAATGGTTTTTAAATCTCATGTTTATAAACTTGTACTCTACCCAGACATTATATATTTATATATACATATGAATATATGTATGTGGTTTTGATTAGTTTAGGACAAGGCATTATTTAATCACTTTCCTTGAGTTATATACCAGTGTTCATCTCACTAACCGTGCCTAGATACTACATCATTTCATGATTTAGTGTCATAGGGTTTTTTTTGGCATGTGTGAATTCTTTTGTGAAACGGATATCAGTTGAGTTACTGTGAAGTAGTGAGCCACCATCATCAGGTAAGATTTACAGTTCATTTGGTTTCTTTCAGATTTTGGGAATTAAAGAGTTATATTGTTATGGTCGGGGGAATGTCGTGATGTAATTTAGTATTCTTGTTTTAGAGGTTTTATGGACAAAAGTGTGGGTTGGTTATCTGTTTTGGAATCTTATAATCTTCCTATTGGTTTACATATATTATTCTTGTTTTTTTTAGCTTCTGCAATTATTTTAATATGCTCGGGTGGTTACGTGAAACACCCTGAATTTTGGTGCTGAAATTTTTTGAGTTTTAAACACACTTCCCAGACTATGACTCTCCCTACGAGTCGTAACATGTCATTGCATCTCTTTAGGACCCAATCATAGCTAGACCAGTGTGATAGACTGATGTTATAGCCTTGACTACAAATGGAGGTTACGAGTCGTAAACACTCAAAATAATTCGTATAGTCCTATCCTTATCCAAAACTAGTGTGTGATCCAAGTGTTTCTATCTTGACTAAGACTTACACCCTACTAGTCGTAGGGTCATCTGACTAGTCGTATGGTTACCAAAGAAGGGTTCTTCATCTATTGTCTTGACTGTGACTAGTGGTGATGAGCCATAACGTATCCTTAAAATTCATATAGTGACTCATAGTCACTAGAGATGATTTTTAATATTTTAATTAAGAGTACATTGGACATTTCCCCTTTTCCCCAAATCATGACCCACGACCTAAAACCCCTTTACGATGTTATTATCACTCCAAAACAAATCAAGATTACTTCTAAAACACTCTCAATTCTTAAGGGTCAAGATACTTAGTGTTTCTAAGAAGTTGATCAATTAGAGCTTCCAAGGGAAAAATTCTCTACTTAACTCTTGATATTTTAGGCATCTAACTCTGCCCCTATATTTGGTTTTACTTAAAGCAGGAAATTATATGATTGCTTATGTGGATTCGAACTTGGGTTTTGATATGGGTTGAAGTTTTTGGAATGAATGTTTCTTAAACTATTCTCTCATGATTTATTATGTGTTGTTCATACTTTATACATGGTTTTAAACTTGTTGAGATCATGGGCATGTTAAATAAACTACGAGATTGTGATTTCCCCAAATTATGTGATTATTGACAATTAAATTGGTAATAACCCCCAACCAAATTTTGTGAAAGTTGTTTTGAGTATGATTATAATTGCATTGATCTACTTTTAGAATAATTGCATGATATAAAGAGGTTACTGAAATATGATGGTTTGATTTAATGACCTAAGTGAGTCGGTGTTCCACCACCTTGTAATAACAAACAAATGGAGTTGTTTTCCCCAATTAATAAAAATTTTGATGACATAATTATGTTACCTTGCAAGGGTAGTTGGTATGATGATACCAATAATGTATGTCTAAATGTGTATTAAGGTTCAATGAATATGAATGTGTGATAAATATTTTAATAGGGCTTAAAGAAGGTTGTGTAGCTGGGCCATGGAAATGGCAGTCCTGAGGGACTAATATTGGAAACTACATTTGCCAGTATGGGGGTCTAAATGGCCTGGGATTTGATTCCCCTTGCTTGAGACCGAGTGGTTCGGGTCTACCTTACTATATGATTGGAAGGATCGGGTCCCCAATATTGTATTAGTGAAACTTCCCAGGAGTTGGTCCTTGAAAATTTTATAATTTATCCCCACTGTCCTGACAACGACTCACCTTATGAGTCATAGGGTGTCTTTACTCCTCATATGATCCTAGTCATAAGATGCCCAGTGAATGGTGCTTGAGTTGCTATCCTGAGTACAACTTGGGGACATGAGTTGTAAATATCCATTACGAGTCATTGGACTTAAATTGTAGCCTAAATAGTATGTTTATGGCTATGTTCTGTTCTGAGTACGAGTGGCTAACTATGAGCATGAGGACTCATTATGAGTCATTTGGTGCATCAGGTGACTAGTGTAAGGCCCAAGTAGTTCTGTATTGGATATGACTTAGACCCTATGAGTCGTAGGGTTACTATATGAGTATTAAGATACAAATCATAGGGTTAACTGTATGGGTGTCCCCTAACATTGTCTTGGTTATAACTCATGTTGACGACTCATAAGGTGTGGTTATGAGTCGCCTGGTGACTCGTAGTCACTGGCGACACATTTTGAGCTTTTAAGTTGAGGTCACTTTGGACATTTCCTACTTAACCACTTAGAACCCACGTCCATAAAACACTTTTTGGGCATTTTTCCATACTTTAACACATTAAGGACTCTCTTTATTCTCTCTAAATCCCCTCAATCAAGATACTTAGGGTTTTTAAGAAGTAGGTCGTTCAAGGGATCAAGGGTCAAATTCTTTCTGTGAAACTTGGTATCTTGGGCATGTTACTCTTCCCTAATTACTAATTTGTTAAAATCATATGTTTTAAAGTGTTGTTCATATGATATTGATGATTGTGTTGAAACATGGGTTGAGGGTTTTGAATGCTTGTTATTGAACAATAGTTTCCCCTAGATTACATATGATTATTCATGCCTTAATTATGGTTTTGAACGTGTGGGGTGCATGGGTATGGTGAATAAACAAGGAGATTATTATTTACCAAACTTGTGACTTTTGAAGTGGTTATGACCTCAACCTTATTATGTGAATTTGGTTTTGAATATGAAAAGTATGCATAATTAACTACTCTTTAACTATTACATAATGTAAAAAGTCAATGAAGTATAATGATTTTTGAATTAAACCTTAAGTGGTTGTGTAATTCCCCAAGCTAATAGATAATTAATCCAAGGGGGTTGTGAATTCCCCTAAGTGATGATAATTGGTTTGGCATGTTGATGTTACCTTGCAAGTGTAGTTGGTATGACGGTACCAACAATGTATGCCTTAATGTGTAATGTGGTTCAATGAATGAGAATGTGTGATAAATGATTTAATTAGGCTTTAATGAGGTGTGTGTAGCGAAGTCATGAAAGTTGAGGTCTTGAGGGACCAATATTAGAAACTGTAGTTGCAAATATGGAGGTCTAAATTAATGGGTGGTTCGAGTTCCCCTTATTATTATTATATGATTGAGAGGTTTGAGTCTACCATATTATATTACTTGATTGGGTGTTTGTGTCACCTTGATATGACGGGAGGATTGACTCCCACATTGAGCATATGTATATTGTTTGGTTTGTGCAGCCACACACACTGGGGCCTTTCTAGCTGGAGGAGAGCTAGGCCAATATAGCCCATGGATGCATTCTTATGTAATGACGGTTGAGCTACACAATCTAGTCTAAGGTTTTTAAAGTTCATGTTAAGCCTTGTTCCCTATCCGAGCATGTGATATTATGATTAAATATAATTACATATGATGTTGTACATTGGATATTGTACTATTTTAAATTTGTTTTCCATGTAATTATTTTATCCCTTATCCCTGGGTTTCATGCTATCTTTCACCCCGCTAATCATCTTCGGATGCTATATCCTCACGCAATACAATAATTAACTATATTTCTATTTCTCTTACTCATTGATTAGGGTTCGAGATCAGTTCATGAGCTGACATTAAAGTGGTGAGCTTCAATACATCAAAATTCTATATTTCATGTTTTGGTCTCTTATGTTTCAAACTTGTTTAGACTTGTTTTTGGCTATAGTCGAGGGCATGTCCCAACAACCTTTTGATATTAAGTTTTAGTAAAGTCTGTGTTGGATTATTGTTGACTTGTGTGATGCTGGTCGGTTGATATGATCAGTCACTGGTCATCAATTATAGACATGTATTTTATTCTTTAAACTTATCTTATTCTATGTTGTTATATTTTTGCAATTCAGCCATTATTGGTCAGTATATGGTGTTTGTTTAGGTTTCGAGGGTGTTCTTCAATCCGCAGTTGATTGGAGATGACCGTAACGACCAGGCCCTAGTTTGCGTCATCACAATTACATGGCCGGGTTCTTAAGTAACCTTTAGTATATGATTGGGTGGTTTGAGTCCTCTGTATATATATATAAGATTATTCTCTGGTTCGTGCCGCTACCGCACTAGTGGCTGAACAAAGGGTGAGGGATAGGGCTCATATAGCCCGTGGGTACTATTATATGACTGTTAATCTACATAAAAGTGCATGTTAAGCCTTGTTACCCATCCCAACATTTTCTATAAGTATATATATATAAATATATATATATATGCACACATATTTGTGAACATGTACATTGAGTTGAACTGCATTTTGAATTGTTATCACCTTATCCTTCTCCCTGAGTTAGATGATAGTGCCCAACCCAATAACCATCTTCCGATTCTGTATCCCCATGCGATACATGGTTTAAAGGCAATCCTACTTTTCCTACGCAGTACTAGGTGGATCGGCTCTGTTCGCTGGTCATTTATGGTATAGTGGTAAGCTTCTATTCTACAAAAAACTTGATTATTCTAGTAGTTTCCTTTTATTAACTAGAATTAGAGAGTTTACATTAACATTATCATTGTTATTGTCAACATCAGAGGAATGTCCTAATGTTGGTTGTTTTTTGAATTAGTAGAGGCTTTATGGATATTACTATGGATTGGGTATTGATGTGGAGATTATTATATGCCTTTGAGTTTATTACTTTACTATCTTGTTATATGTTTGAAATTCTTCTGCAGCTAGGTGTTATTTTCAGTGTTAACTAGGCAAATGGGGTGGTTTTTGATCCTCAATTGACTTGGGATACCGATCACGGCTAGACCCTAGTCCTGGTCATGACAAAGTTGGTAATATATCCTAGTTTAATGTCATTGGGTATCTATAAAGCCATGTCAAGTAGAGGATCTTTTATGGGTGTGTAACATGTCACACTTATAAGAGAGTGGCTACAAGGCATTTAGTAATGTTTCATTTTTCTGTGATCTACTTTTGGGCTATAGAGTCTAGGGTGTTGAAATCTCCTCTAAGTCCCGTTTGTTCGCTCTTTAGATCATGCCTCCCAAAAGATTTGATGGTTGTGGGAACTCTTCTATCTCACTTAAGTACAATATAGACGGGACTCATCCTACTTATAGTGTTAAGATCTGGTGTAGGGTTTCTACTTTTGATTGCCCTAGTGGGGTTCCACCAGCCCTCACTTGTCCTTTTCTCGGGAGTGAAAATCCTGCTCAGTCACCTCCATGAGATATTACTAATACTGAGTTCTACCATTTTAATTATCTTTTGACCCAATAGGTGACATCTCAGTCACGTCAGTAGGGTCCTTCTGGTGCTGCTCTTACTTCTTTAGAGGCCACTAGGGTTTGCCAGTTTATGAGGTTGAATCCTCTGACATTTATTGGTTCTAAGGTTTATAAGTATACTCATGGGTTCATTGATGAGATGTAGAAGATTTTTCATGTGATGCATGCTCTTGATTCTGAGGTCATAGAGTTTACTGCATACCAGCTGAAGGATGTGACGTATCAGTGGTATGAGGAGTAGGACCAGTCTATGGGTGATAATATAGAAAGGACATTATGGGATGATTTCTCTGGTGCTTTTCTTGATCACTTCTTTCCTCAAGAGTTGAGGAAGGCGAAGGCTGAGGAATTCATGAATTTGTAGTAGGGTAGGATAACAATAAAAGAGTATGCCCTAAAATTTCACCAATTATCTCGTTATGCTCCTGAGCTAGTTTCTTTTATAAGAGCTAGAATGTTGAAATTTGCTTCTAGGTTGTATCATTATCAAATTTTAGAGAGAAAGTTTGCCTTATTAAACAAGGATATAGATATCTCTTGACTAGTGGTGTATATGCAGCAGGTCGAGAAAGGAAAAAAGAAGCATCTAAAAATGGGGGAGAGGTAGATTAAGAAGTTTTGGTACTCAGAACATAGTAGAGGTTAGAGAAATAATAGTGGCGATGGTAGGAAGTGGTCTAGGAAGAAGACCTAGGAAAATTCTAGTTCTTATTCTACGTCTAGTGCCCCATATCATAATCCATCTAGTGATCACTATTTTTTAAATAGTAATGGTCCCAGACCACGAGGTTCCCAATCTCAGGCTAGTGGAGCTCAGTCAGCCCCGTCTTACCCCCTTGCTGATTCTATGGGTAGGTGCATCATGGATTTTGTGAGGAGAGAAGAAACACGTGCTTTAAGTGTTGTCAATTGGGACACATACAGAGGAACTGTCCTTCAATAAATGTTCCTACTAAGGCTAATAAGGTCCTGGTTGCTATGTCTTTAGCTCCCACACCAAAGGGTGCTACTTCTGGGTCTAGCACTAGTCAAAATCTCCTTTATGCCTTTACCACTCGTATAAGAATTTGAGGCATCTCCGGATGCTATCACTAGTACATTACAATTCTTTTCCCGTGATGTGTATTGTCTTCTTGATCTGGGGTCTACTCTTTATTATGTGATCCCGTATGTCGCAATTTATTTCAATTTTGGTCTTAAGAGTATTTCAGACCCTTTTTTTGTGTCCTCCTCGATAGGTGATTTTGTGGTCACTAGAATAGTTTATAAGGGTTATGTGGTATCTGTTCATTATAGAGAGACCTTGGTAGACTTGATAGAATTGGATATGGTTGATTTTAATGTTATCCTTGGGATAGATTAGCTCTATTTGTGTTATGCCTCTCTAGATTGTCGCACCCAAAGGATCATTTTTGAATTTCTGAATTAGCCGTTGATTGATTGGGAAGGTAGTTCTTAGTACCTAAGGGAAAGTTAATTTCTTATCACAGATCCCAAAAGTTGATTTTCAAGAGGTGTCTCTATAACTTGGTCCGAGTTAAAGATTCTAATTTAGAGGGTCCTTTATCAGAATCTGTCCCTATAGTTTGTGAGTTTCTCGAAGTGTTCCCCGATGATCTTCCTGGTGTTTCTCTCGATAAGGAAATTGATTTTGGGATTGATATTCTTTGGGACTCTCGTTCTAGCTCGATCGCTCCCTATAGAATATCTCTGGCTGAGTTGAAAGAATTTAAGAAGCAGTTGAAAGATCTCCTTGATAAGGGTTTTATTCTTTCTAGTGTTTCCCTATAGGGTGTTTCTGTTCTATTCGTGCATAAGAAGGATGGGTCTGATCGAATGTATATAGACTACCACCTGTTGAATAAGGTGATGGTGAAGAATAAATATACTCTTCCTAGGATTAATGACTTGTTTGACCAACTTTTGGGTGTTAAATACTTCTCTAAGATTGATCTCCGATTGGGTTATCATTAGGTAAAGATTAGGGAGGGGGATATCCCTAAGACTGCTTTTCATACTTAATATGGCTATTATGAGTTCTTGGTAATGCCTTTAGGGCTGACTAATGCCCTAACGACATTTATGGATCTTATGAACCGGGTTTTCTATCAGTTTTTAGACTTTTTCGTCATTGTGTTTATTGATGACATCGTGGTGTATTCCAAAAGTGAGAAAGATCATGCCCATCATTTTCAAGTAGTGTTACAGACCCTTAAGGAGCAGCGATTGTATGCTAAATTCTCTAAATGTGAATTATGGTTGAATGTTGTGACCTATCTGTGTCATGTTGCATCTAATGAATGGATCATGGTGTATCCACAGAAAGTTGAGGTGGTTAAGAAGTAGCCTAGACCCACAACTCTAATCGACATTTGGAACTTCTTAGGCTTGGCCGAATATTATAGGAAGTTAGTGAAAAGTTTCTCTTCTATTTCATCCCCATTTATTAACTTGACTGAAAAAGGGTAAAGTTCTTATCATCTAATGCTTGTGAGGGTAGTTTTGAGAAATTGAAGGATAAGCTAACTTTGGCTCTAATTTTGACACTACTCGAGGGTACTGATGGCTTTGTTGTTTATTATGTTGCATCCTATGTGGAACTAGGTTGTGTTTTGATGAAACATGGCATGGTGGTTGCATATACTTATAGGCAGTTGAAGGTGTATAAGAGGAATTACCCGACGCATAACTTAGAATTATTGGCTGTGGTCTTAGCTTTGAAGATTTGGCTCCACTACTTGTATGGAGTTCATGTTGACATTTATTCTGATCATAAGAGCTTGCAGTATGTGTTCACCCAGAAGGAGTTGAAACTCAGAAAAATAAGATGGCTTGAGTTTCTCAGGGATTATGATATAAGTCTACATTATCACCCAGGTAAATTTAACGTGGTTGCTGATGCTCTTAGCAAGTTGTTTATTGGGAGCTTATCATATGTTGATGAGGAGAAGCGAGGTTTGGTGAAAGACGTTCACCATTTGGATAATCTTGTACTTTGTCTCTTGGACTCCAAATATGGAGGTTTGATTATGGAAGAGGTGGTGATGTCATCTCTGGGTATGGAGGAGAAAGACAAATAGGTTTTGAATCCTATCTTGATGCGGATCAAGGATGATTTTGATCAGTAGAAAGTGATGGCATTTGAGATTTTTGGTGATGGTATCTGGAGGTACCAAAGTAGATTGTGTGTTCCTATTGTTAATGGACTGAGAGAGAGGATCTTGGCCGAGGCTCATGACTCAAGGTATACTGTTCATCCTAGTTAGCCGAAGATGTACCATGACTTAAAAAAGATCTAATGGTGGAATAACATGAAGAGAGATTTGGCAAATTATATGGTTAAGTGCTTGGTATGTCAGTAAGTGAAGGTGGACCACATTAGGCATAGTAGATTGTTTAAAGAAAGTAAGTTTCCCGAGTTGAAGTGGGAGGTGATTAATATGAATTTCATTTCCATAGTCGCATAGTCAATTTGATTCGATATGGGTCATCATGGATAGGATGACTAAGTATGCTCATTTCTTACCTATGAGGACTAATTACTCTGACGATGATTATGCAAGGTTGTTCATTCAGGAAATCATCAAGTTACATAATGTGCCTATCTCTATCATATCTGTTCGTGGTACGCAGTTCTCATCTCACTTCTGATGCTCTTTTCAGAGGGATATGGGAACTAAGGTGAGCCTTAGCATCACTTTCCAACCTCAAGAAGATGGACACGTAGAGAGGACCATTCAGATATTGGAGGTTATGCTTTGGGATTGTGTGATTGACTTGGTGATAGTAGGGTTGATCATTTGCCTCTCATCGAGTTTGCTTATAATAATAGTTATCACTCTAGCATTGGGATGGCTCCATTTGAGGCTTTTTGTGGTCGGAGATGTTGTTCTCTTATTTGGTGGTTTGAGGGGTACTGATTTGGTTTATCAGGTTATGGAGAAGGTGAAGGTAATCCGGGATTGGCTAAAAACTGCCCAAAGTTGTCAAAAGACCTCTATGGATGTGAGGAAAATGGAGTAGGAATGTGAAGTTGGTGATTGGGTGTTCTTGAAGGTGTATCCAAGTGATGCGGTTTTGAAAGAAGAGGTAACTTAGTCCATGTTATGTAGGTCCATATTAGATTTTAAAAAGAGTGGGTAATGTTGCTTATGAGTTAAAGTTGCATCCTTGTTTGGGTTATGTTTACCTATTTTTTCATATTTTAATGATGTGAAAGTGTGTGGGTGGCACTTCCTTTGTGGTTCAGTGAAAAATATTAGTGTTTTGAACTGCTTGTCGTATGAGTAGGTCCCGATTGAGAATTTGGATCGGCAAGTCTATCGGTTGTGAACTAAGGATGTGGCTTCAGTGAAGGTTCTATGGTGGAACCAAAAGTTTGAAGAAGCTACTTGGGAAGCTCAAGAGGACATGAAGCCCAAAATACGTATATGTGTTTCCCATACCAGATAATCGTGCTTAAGGTATGTATTAATCTTAGCATCGTTGTTCTTTCACATTGTTAAAGGAAACTGTGATTTCCTTAACATATTTGTTTTCTATCTTTGTTAAAGGTAAGTGTGGTTGTATTTCGTATTAAATCATGCTAAGGGATGCCTTGTCTCATCATCCGAGGATGAATGATCTTAGGGTGGGGGTGATGAAACACCCTGAATTTTGGTCCTTAAAAATTTCTGTGTTTTTAAACTCACTACAAAGACTACGACTCTCCCAATGAGTCGTAACATGTCATTGTGGGTCTTAAGGACCCAATCGTAGCCAAACCAATGTGCTAGCTCGATGTTATAACCTTGAATAAGACTAGTGGTTATGAGTCGTAAAGACTCAAAACGAGTTGTATGGTCCTATTCGTAGACAAGCCAGTGTGTGCTCCAAGAATTTCTATCTTGAATACGACTTGGACCCTATGAGTCATAGCATCATCTGAAGAGTCATATGGTGTGAATCACAATGTCATTAGAGAAGGGTCCTTTTGCTACTGTCTTGACCGTGACTAGTGGTGACGAGCCATAATGTGTCCTTATGAGTCATATAGTAACTTGTAGTCACTGGCGATAATTTTTCAGATTTTAATTAAGGGCACTTCGGACATTTTCCCTTTTCCCTTAATCATGACCCACAACTTAAAATCCCTTTACGTTGTCATTATATCCAAAACAAATCAAAATAACTTCTAAAAAACTCCTAATTCTCAAGGGCCAAAATACTTGGGGCTTCCAAGAAGTTGATTTTAGAGTTTCCAAGGGCTAAATTTTCTCCACGACTCTTAAAATTTCAGGCATGTGACTCAACCCCTAAATTTGTTTTACTTAAAGCATGAAATTATATGATTGTTTATGCGGATCTGAACTTAGGTTTTGATATGGGTTGAGGGTTCTTAAACTATTTTCCCATTATTTATTATTCATTGTTCATGCTTATAGATGGTTTTAAACTTGTTGGGTGCATAGGCATGGTGAATAAACTAAGTGATTGTGATTTCCCCAAATTTTTTGATTATTGAGAATTGAATTGGTAATAACCCCTAACCCAATTTTATGAAAGTGGTTCTGAGTATAAGTATAATTGCATTGAACTTCCTTCTAAGTATAAGTATAATTGCATTGAACTACTTTCGGAACAATTGCATGATATAAAGAGATTATTGAAACATGATGGTTTGATTTAATGAAGAAAGGGAGTCGGTGTTCCCCCACCTTGTATTAATGAACAATGGGAGTTGTTTTCCCCAACTTAATAGAAATTGTAATGGAATGATGATGTATCTTTGCAAGTGTAGTTGGTATGACAATACTAACAGTGTATGCCTAAATAAGTATTATTGTTAATGAATGGGAATGTGTGATAAATGTTTTAATGAGGGCTTAAAGAGGGTTGTGTAGTTGAGCCATGAAAGTGGTGATGCCGAGGGACTAATACTAGAAACCGCATTTGCCGGTGTGGTAGTCTAAATGGACTGAGGTTCGAGTCCCCTTTCTTGTGACCAGGTGGTTCGAGTCCACCATAATATATGATTAGGAGGTTTGAGTCCCCCATATTACATTACATGATCGGGTGCTTAAGTCACCTTTAATATATGATTAGGAGGTTCGAGTCCCTCGTGCATATATATAAGATTATTCTCCGGTTCGTGTAACTACACTCATTGGGACAGACCAGAGGGTGAGATGGGACCCATATATCCTGTGGGTACTGTTATATGATGGTTATGTTACATAATCTAGGCTAAAATTTAAAGTGCATGTTAAGCCTTGCTCCCTATCCCATTATTTAATATAATATATATATATATATGTATATATGTATGCACACATGTATGTATTTATGTTCATTTAGTTGAACTGGATTGAATTGTCATTACTTTATCCTTATCCCTGAGTTACATGCTAGTGCTCAACACTCGAGTCATCTCTGAAAGTTGTATCTCCACGCGATATAGGGTACGAAGGCAATCCTACTTTTCCTACACAATGTTAGGTGGATCAGTTTGATCGTCAGTAGTTTGCGGTGAAGTGGTGAGCTTTCATTTTCTGGAAAACTTGATCATTCCATTGGGTTCCTTTCAAAAAACAAGAATTAAAGTGTTTTGTTGCATCAAACGCACAAGTAAGTGTACGCGATCATACAAGTAATATAGTGACTTAGACAGTCGGATATCGTTCCCACAATGACTATGCAACTAGCAATTCAATCAACTTTATTTTAGACAAGGAACTCTTAAATGTTATAAAGTATCAAGATAATTTTTAAGTTTTGAATAAAAATGTAAAAAAATAAAAAATAACAATTTGTGACAATAGCAAAGCAAGAAACGGTTGTAAACAGTAATATGAGAATTCCAGGGTTGAGGCACTTCTAACAATCTTACAAATCTCTATTCTTATCGCAGTCTAATTCATTATCGAGTTATTGATTCACAAGGTTTATAGTACAATCTTGGTATACCGACATCAAATCTTCTACCTCTATGACTATTGAAACTACACTAGCTATAAGAGAAGCAACAATTCATCTAGATGCATAAAGATGTCTTCTTGCAATTGAACAAAGCAAGGCTTCTAGGAATATCCCTATCCTAGATGCTAATTCAAACCCCTTATTTCATAAAAAGATAAGAACCTTGCTCCTTAATTTCTTCATTCTATCCGACGATTCTCCTCCCAGATTCACATAGAAATATAGATTTATTCTAATGGTGGCCACTCATCAAAATAGTAAGCTCAAGAAATTAAGAACAACCCATAAGATATTTCAAAAAGAAACTACGATAAAGAATATCAAAGAGTAATCGTGTTCTTGGCCCCAAACCCAGAACAAGGGTGTTTAGCCACTCATGTCTGAATTTAACATCTAAAATAAGCAATTAAACATACCAAGGATTAATCTCGAATGAAAGAAGTTCAAAAGCAATTCTAAGAACCCTAAAAGAGAGAATTTTATGCGTTTTCGCTGCTCATGTGCTTTTTCATGTCCTCATACTTTTTATCAGGTGTGGCTTTTATAGTAATTCAAATTCTAGTGGGGAGGACTACAACACACCCCACGGTCATTATTGCTTTGCTATGGAGCGCGCGACGCCCGCTCTACTGTACCGCTCTAGAGCCCGCATTATGGGCTAATCATATGCCTCCACTAGAATTCATCTCCAAATATTTTTCTAAGGCAAAGGACCATTGGAATGGAGCCCACGTCGCTAGCTAATTGCCCGCTCCCACTGGAATTTGCATCCAAAAAATTTGACTACGGCAATGGAGCACCGAAATTAAGCCCGCGATGCCCGATGTATTTCACTGTAATGTAACCTACACAGTGCGCTTTATTTCCCCCGAATAAGGCCCGCATCGCTGGCTAATCGCCTCACTCTCTGGAAATTGCCTCAAAATATTTCACTAAGGCATGGGAGCACCATTTTGGAGCCCGCGTCGCGGGTTAATTTCCCACTCCTACTGGAATTTACTTTCAGCTATTTTTCTAAGGCACATAACTCTTTCCTTTCAGCTTATTTCTCCGCTACTTCATCCGACCTTTCAAATTTGTTTTTTGATTTAATCCAGTGTCAAGGATACTCCATATAATCAATCATCATGTTCTTCCCATTATGCATCAAATTTTTGCCAAAACGCATCAATAATCCATCCTGCATTACTAATCATGTCTGTTAGCTCAATTCATTCAATTGCACACCAAACACAATAAAAGTACAAATTTTAGCTCATAGAACTAGGACTATTGTGGATGAATATTGGTTCTCGTACATATAAATACACCCAAGATCACTAGCCCATACTTAGAACCTTGTTTGTCCTCGAACAATCACAAACATAATACCTAATTAAGCTTTATATCACAACCTAAGAGTTATGCTTGCGTTGGGCACTTACAATTTATAACAATGAATCTTCATCTCAAAACATGTCAAGAATACTTTTATGCATATGAACAATTTTTTTCAAACCTTATCATCTCAATTGTGACATCCGATTTGTTGGAAAACTTAATCAAATCACTCAATCAAACAACACAATAAGTAATCTGGGCTTTCATCCGCATGTACCCTCACAACAAGAAAGTTTCCCCATACCACTCATATTTTTTTCACTATTTCTCATGAGGGGAATATAAAAGTTCAATCACTCACTCTCGGCAAAGAATTCATACATGATAGATAATGAATCATAAGCTTTCCCTTAGTGTATTACTCCACTAATAGTCGGATGTTGAAATGTAGGATAAAATAGGTCTTCCATGGTTGCAATGTAGGCTAAGGAACAGGTAGGAACAATTTAGGAAATAAAGACTAGTACATGTCAACCTTCAATCGGAATCACATTCTATCAACCCAATTTTCACTTTATTACGTTTACAAATCATTTGGTTCACCCCAATCTCATTTAACACATTAACATAAAATGTGGTGGGATCATTTTTCTTTTATATCAAGATACAATTTCCAGCTCTTCTTCACACCCTTTTACTGTTACGCACCCTTATAATAGACACCTTTAACTAAAGTTATTCTCCTTGGTTGAGGTGCAAAATGTTCGAAATGGAATAGGGCCGAAATAGGTTCATTGTAACCCAACTAGGCAATAAAAAAAACTGAACTTACTTTAGAACAATTTCATTAACTCCCCACTACAACAATTGTGCACCAATAACATACAATCTTAGGGCTTCACTTTCACCTTTTTCCTACTTCAATCTCACACTCCTTATTCAATTCCTTTTTTATCCTAAAGCGCTTAGGAGATTTGGTTCAAATTAAGGTTTATCAAAGACATGATTAGGATAAGTAAAAGGCTACCAGAAAAAATCAGGCTATTAGATCAAAGGGGCTCACTAGGGACATGCATAAGGGTAGGTAAATAAAGTATTTACAATTCGGCTAACAAAGAAATGCCTAAATCACTTCCTACGCCCAACACCCTTTATTTCACTTTGTAAACACATCGAGCAAGTTCTAGACATTCTTATACATGTAGAATATAAAAAATCACTGACATTCACGGTGCATGCAAGGAATCAAATCGGATCCTTATGGTTCCCAATAATGTTCTTTGTCAAATTCAACACTAATCCAAAAAATTGTACATGACTTATTAAGATTAAACATTTACAATTAAATCCTTTTTAATTTAAAACATGTTGTTGTTTTAAAACCCAGTTCACTCCAAGTCACTGTACAAATGGCCCAACACAAAGAACTTCACCTAAAGTCATGATTATAGGGTTCTCAACAGTTCTCAGCTTCTAAGGACTAACTCCCCTTAAGACGATCGTCATCCTTCTATCATAGGGGAGGGAAACTAACTATGACTATTTTATTTCAAATTACCTTCAGGGAAAAAATGAGAATAGCCATTGGGGGCAAAAGGAAAATACTTTAAACAGAAAGCAATATGCGAACTTCGCCTTGAGGGTAGATTGCAACAATCCATACTTTGAACTTACTAACTATTACAAACATAGCATTCCAAATAGATAGAATTCTAAATTAAACATCCAAACAAAAAAATAAAAATAAAATTTTCAAACGAAATTAAAGACAAAAATAAGTAGAAGGAATGAGATTTCCACTACCCCACACTTAAAAGGAAGCACTATCCTAATGTTAACAATATAAGCCTAGTATGATAGAGGGAGGGACTCCCTAGTCATATGCCATCCATTCCATCATTACGTTCTTCATCATCGCCTCCTAAGTCGGGCTTATCATCACCATCATCATCGTCTACCCCTGACTCATCATTTGAATAGTGTTGCCACCGCTCCTCATTTTTAAGAACATCATCATCAATAGGTTCTACAAAATTAGGTCTGATCATCAGCATAGCCTTTACATGATGACCAAGAGGATAGTCTATTCCCATAACTCTATCTCCTGCTGAGTAGCTGGACGCCCACCAACCTGCAACTGAAGTATCTGTAGACCATATATCCAGGCGGTGATCCCATCGGTCCAAGTCTAATGCTCGGGCATAGTTAAAATAGCACCATAAGCTGCAAACTCTTTAGTGCGGGATACATTAGGAGTCTTAGGGATTATCGGAAGCTTATAGTCCATTGCCTATTCATCAACACCTTTAACTCACAAAAATTTGGTCAATAAGTCCCCAAAACCATACCCTTGCTATGGACTAAGCCGTGCCTTATTCATACCCAAGAAAATCACCACACCTATATTTATGTCAACATCATCACATATCAAGTCATAAATCATAAAAAACCTTTTACATATCACTTCAGTCATGTGAGTTGCCTGAATTAGACATGCGTAGACAATCTTCGCCCATATGCGGGCTTCCCTATTCATGTGACTGAATGGTAGTGCTAGGTGAACTCCACTTAATTTCCTACATATTAATCTTATGGTCGAGTGAGTACCACATAAAAAATGGAAAATTTGGGCATACAGTGGTTCGATATACATCAGCTTAAGGGGCTCAGCATCAACTTCTGGTGTACTAAGAAGTACATTCAATGATTGAGCATTAAAAGTGATAAACTTTCCTCGTATCTTGACTTCAAAATCCCTATCATATGGATCTCAGTTAGCATAAAATTCCCTAATTAGGCTCAAGTTGCACTCGTAATGCTGATCAAACAAGAACTGTATCTGTAACCCCTCAATTCGGTGAACTATGCTGGGAAATTCTTTCAGGAAGTTCTCAATGTGGATGAACTGGTCTGCAATGTACTTAGTCTCATAGTGTTCTACATACCATTTTTTTCCAGACTTCGAGACCTCTCTAGTACAAAACATCCTCGGTGGCTCTGTGTCGCGCTAATTTTCCAGTTCCCACTCGCCCCTTTTCCAGTGAGCCACCGTAATAGTGGCGTGTCGTGGTGGGTGGTCAAATAAATTTTTTTGACTTATTCCAGTTCCAATTAAAAATTTAAAAAAGGAAATTAGGTCAATTCCCAAGACCCCAATTCATCCAAAACAAGGAATTAAGCTCATTCTTAAGCACTTTATGCATATTTTCATTAATTTGCTACAAAAAAAAACTAGTGCTCAAAACTTATGCTCCATGAAATCCAATTTCCTCCATTGTTTCTCCAAGAAAACCCAAAATTAAGGATTCCGAAATCAATACACTCAAGAGTTCATCTTCAAGAGATCAAATAGAGATTCAAGTTAAAGCTTCCTTAGAAATTTCATCAATTAAGGTATGTGGGGTTTATGAATCAAGGATCCTCTTTCGTCCTTGTTCCCAAAACTAGATTTTAACTACAAAATTACATGATTCTGTATGAATATACATGAGATTTAAATTAGGGTTTATACCCATTATTGTTATTTGCAAGATTATGAGTTGTTTGAGATATTTAATGTTGAATTGCATGTCTATTTCCATATTTTCATGCATATTGCAGTATATTATAGATTTTGAGTTGAATTATCATTATTTTCATTACCAACCATGAATATTATAATGTTTTAACATGAATTTGATGCATGGTTCATAAATACCTAATCGGATATTGCAATTTCAAGATTAATTGTGCTATAAGCACCCTATGACTAGATTATTTTTAGATTTTTGATAACAAATTGATCTTTTGATCTCAGTTTGGATATGAAATCGATTTTACAGATTCAAATTATAATTTAACTTAGAAATTGTACAGTTGGTTTTAAAAATAAACCGTTATACTAGATTTTAAAAGTGAATTTCCAACAGAATAAGCATACAGATTAAAGAGAGTAGTATTTAGCACCGAGAGAGAAGTGTAGGTTTAGTGCATCCTACTTCCAAAGAACTACGAGCCACCGTAGGTATAAATTCAAATTATTTCCATTTCTATATGGATGACAGTTACAGATGTGATTACTTAGATTGGGTTATACTCCTTGGTAAGAGTATGACACCTCTTCCCATCGTGAGGTTTTCCCCATAGGAGAAAAAGATGTTGGACTCTATGATAGCTCACATGGTTTATATCGGTTAGAAGAACCCCCTACAAAAAAAGTAATCCTAAAGGAAAAGACTAATAGAAAAGCTTTAGAAAACTAAGTGTAAAGGCTCACCACTTTATTCAGATTATATTTTTAGAAAGATATTTTCTACAGAATTCAGTTTTCAAATTTCAGTTATAAAAGTGAGTCCTTTCTACACTTAGACAACATGATTTACAGACAGAACACTAGTACAACTTTTAGAACTAAATGTTATAGTTCACTAGATTTATAGAGTATGATTTTTCTACTCATGATTATGATTCTCAGCTTTTAGATATTCCAACTTATGTGAGTCATCTATATTTAGCATGCATTGTTTTATAAATTATGATGATGATTGAGACTTTGTTTTACTTATGCATTTACCCCATATACTCAGTACAAACTAAAGTACTGATCCACATATCTATGTGCTACATTGTCTCATAATATAGGTTCAGGTGCTCAATTCCAGCAGGATAAGTGATTTCGAGCATCTCTATCTACATCTCGATAGTTGGTGAGTCCTCATAGTTTGATGACTTAGTCATTTAGATTTTCAGCTTTCTAGTACAGAGAATTTCAGTATTTTTCAAACATTTCGAGCCAGCTGGGGACTTTTCCCTGTGACTCTCTAGGTTTTAGTAGTAGAGGCTTATCAGACTGCTAGATTTGATTTAGATTTTTAGTATTGCTTTATCAGACTTTCAAGATTAGTATTTTTAGATATTCTCATTTAACTCAGATAGTTTTCCATAGTTAGCATGATTTTATAACTATATTCCCTTATTTTTAAATTCAGACTTAGTAAAAGGCAGATAGGGTTAGCTTAAGGCTACTCATAGTGTTGACCACCTTGTGACATCTAGGGATCAGATTTCGAGGCATTACAAACTTGGTATCATAGCCTAAGGTTATAAGAGGCATAGGGAGTCAGACAAGCCACGTTACATAGAGTCTTGATCAAGGGTGTGAAGCACTCCATATTTATGAGCAAAAGGCTACGAGATGTTCTTAGGAAATTATCTCTTTCTTTCATAATCTATCATGCTTATAGTATCTCTATCTGCTTATAACTCATGCTTTTATGTTACAGTTGAATATGCCTCTTCGTCAAGCTAATGCCTACAAAAATGATAACTAGCCACTCTAGCCTGCTGACCCTTTGAATGAGAATGTATCCCATGCTGAATTTTAGGCTTTATTTTAGGTGTTGGCCCAGGCAGTGACTGTCAATGTTCAGGGAAACCATCAGGATATAGACCCACTTCAAAAGAATGGTGATTTAGTAGTAGCAAGAGTTCGAGACTTCATGAGAATAAATGGCCAGAGTTCTTTGGGTCAAAAGTAGGTGAGGAACTCCATCTTTATTTGGATGAGGTGAAGAAGATCACCCAAATTATGTATGTTTCTGAAGAGAAGAGTGTAGAGTTAGCATCCTATCGATTGAAGGATGTAGCGTATGACTTGGTAGTTATATAGAAGAATAGTAGAGGTGAGAATTCAACTTGTATGAGTTGGCAGGTGTTTTAGAATTCTTTTCTAGACAGGTTCTTTCCGCGTGAAATGAGAGAAGCTAAGATAGATGAGTTTGTGAAACTGAGGTAGTTCTTAATGACAGTGAAGGAGCACTGCCTTATGTTCAATCAGTTGTATAAGTATGCCCCTAATACGATGGCTGATCCTAGGGTAAGTATGAGTAAGCTTGTTACTATAATATCTAGTTTGGTGGTCAAGGAGTGTAGGACTACCATGCTTATTGGGGACATGGATCTTACTAGGTTGATGATTCATGCATAGAAGATTGAGGCAAAAAAGTTAAAGGGAAGAGAGAGGGAAAATAAGAAGGATAGAACCGGGTAGTTTGAGTATGGACAGGCTAGATATTGAGGGGGAAATCATTCACGATTTTAAAATCGTCCATCTATGCTAGCTCTATCTTCAGCCAGTGCTCCTGCTCCCAGAGCTAGGTAGGAGAAGCGGGGTAAATTCTCTATGTCCAGATCTCAGAATAGTGTGAGTGCAAATCCCAGTAATCCCCATATGCTAATTATGGTAAGAATCATCCTGGTGAGGACTTGTTGGGACAGAAAGGTTGTTATGGTTATGGTAATATGGGACATGGAATTAGAAATTATCGGCATGTTAAGTAGGGAAACGGAGATGTTCTTTCCCAGACTCAAGCTACTTGTGCACCAGCTCCTCTAGATTTCCCACTTCGTCCTCAGGGCGCATAATCCAGTACCAGTGGTGGTCAACACTAAAATTGGTTTTATGTTTTACCCTCCCATCAGGAGTAGAAAGATTCACCAGATGTTGTCACTGGTATTCTTCGTGTCTTTCATCTTGATGTTTATGTATTGTTAGACCCCGAGTTGAGTTTGTCTTATGTGACCCCATTAGTTACAGTAAATTTTGAAATGTCTTGAAAAAATCCCTGAGCCCTTCTTGGTTTCTACCACAGTAGGTGAGTCAGTTATTTCCAAACAGATCTATAAAAAATATCCTATCACTATCCTTCATAAAATCATGTTAGTAGATTTGATAGGGTTAGATATGGTTGACTTTGACCCTATTCTTGGTATGGATTGGCTCCATTCCTATTATGCATCCATAGATTGTCACACCCGAGTGGTGAAGTTCCAGTTTCTAGATGAGCCAGTTTTTGAGTGTGAAGGGAATTCAGTGTCTCCTAAAAGTCATTTCATATCTTATCTTAAAGCCAGAAAGTTGATCTCAAAAAGATGTATCTATCATCTAGTTTGAGTCAAAGACACTGAGTCTGAAACTCCAACAGTTCAACCATTTAGTGTAGTTAATGAGTATTCTGATTTTTTCCCAAAGATTTGCCAGGGGTACCTCCCGATAGGGAAACAAAATTTGGGATTGACCTTCTCTCAAATACTCAGTCTATCTTTATTCCTCCATACTGTATGGCTCCATCCGAGCTTAAAGATTTAAAAGAGCATCTTAAAGATCTCTTAGATAAAGGTTTCATAATGCATAGTGTTTCTCCATGGGGTGTTCCCGTCCTATTCGTATGAAAGAAAGATAGTTCTTTGTGAATGTTCATCTACTATCGTCATCTGAACAAAGTTACAGTAAAAAAAATATCCTCTTACTAGAATTGATGACTTGTTCGACCAACTCCAAGGTGCGAGTTATTTTTCTAAGATAGACCTTAGATCCGGCTATCATCATCTTAAAGTAAGGGAATGTGATATTCCAAAGGCAACTTTTAGAACCAGTTATGGTCATTTTGAGTTCCTAGTCATGTCATTTGGTCTTACCAATGGCCCAGCAACTTTCATAGACTTGATGAACAAGTGTTCAAACTGTATCTGGATATGTTTGTCATAGTCTTTATTGATGATATTCCTGTTTATTCTGATTGTGAGGATGAGCATGCAGACCACCTTAGGATTGTATTAAAAACTCTTAGAGATCACCAGTTGTTCACCAAATTTAGCAAATGTGAATTTTGGCTAAGGTTAGCAGCTTTCCTCATTCATATTATTTTCAGTGATAGCATTAGAGTTGATATCCACAAGATTGAAGCAGTATGAAACTGGCCTAAATCTATTTCTCCATCATACATTAGAAGTTTCTTGGGTTTAGCTGGCTATTACAGATGTTTTCTTGAGGGTTTTCCTTCTATTGCGTCTCCTATGTCTAGATTGACCCAAAAGAAAGTTAAGTTTCAGTGGTTAGATTATTGTGAGAAGAGTTTTCATGAGTTGAAATCTCAACTCATTTCAGCCCTAGTTTTAGCATTACCTGATGGTGAAGATGGTTTCATTATGTATTGTGATGCCTCTAGAATCATTTTGGGTTGTGTTTTGATGCAGAGAGGTAAGGTTATATCCTATGCCTCTAGAATGCTTAACCTCACAAAAATAACTACCCGACCCTTGATCTTGAGTTAGCTGCTGTCGTGTTTTCTTTGAAAATCTGGAGGCACTATCTTTACAGGGTACATGTTGATGTGTTTACAGTTCAAAAAATTTGCAGTATGTGTTTACGCAGAGTGAGTTAAATCTTTGTAAGAGAAGGTGGTTAGAATATTTGAAGGACTATGCTATAAGTGTGTTGTATCATCCGGGCAAGGCCAATGTAGTGGTACACTCCCTTTGTATATTGTCCATGGGTAGTGTTGCTCATGTGGAGAATGATAAGAAGGAGTTAGTTCAGGAAGTTCACCAGTTAGCTAGATTGAGTGTGAGATTGGTTGATTCAGTTAAAGGGAACGTTTGGGTTTGAAGCAGTTCTGAATCTTCTCTAGTTTCTAAAGTGAAAGAGAAGAAGAATAAGGACTTTAGTTTGGTCAAACTGAAGGAGTCAGCTAAAGACCAAAAGGTAGAGGTTTTCTTACAAGGGGGAGATAGGGTGTTGAGATACCAAAGTAGATTATATGTGCCATGTATTGATGATTTAAGGCAACGAATTATAATGAAAGCGCATGGTGTGCGTTAATCTATCCATCCAGGAGCTACCAACATGTACCGTGACTTGCGAGAAATCTATTGGTGGAGTGGTATGAAGAAAGATCTAGTAGAGTTTGAAGCCAAGTGTGCAATTTGTCAACAGGTTAAAGTAGAGCACCAAAGACCTGGTGGTATGTTGCAAGAGTTTGGTATCCCCACTTGGAAGTGGGAAGAGGTGAATATGGACTTTGTGACTGGATTACCCCATTCACGTCGTCATCATGATTTGATTTGGGTGATAGTAGATAGATTAACTAAGTTACCATATTTCATTCCAGTTCACACATCCTACACAACCGAAGATTATGCTAAGTTGTATATCAGAGAGTTAGTTAGATTGCATGGAGTTTCTCTTTCTATCATCTTAGATAGGAGTACTCAATTTACCTCTTAATTTTGGAAAGCCTTTCAGAAGGGTCTTGGTACCCAAGTTCATCTTAGTTCAGCTTTTCATCCACAGACAGATGGTCAGTTAGAAATGACCATTCAGACTATAGAGGATATATTGAGGGCATGTGTTCTTGATTTTAAAGGCAGTTGGGATGAGCACTTGTCGTTGATTGATTTTACCTACAATAACAATTCCCATGCTAGTATTTAGATAGCCCCATTTGAGGCTCTTTATGGGCAGAGATATAGATCACCAGTCGATTGGTTCAAAGTGGGTGAGGCCGCTTTGGTTGGGACAGATATGGTGTTTGAAGCCATGGAGAAAGTTTAGCTGATTTGAGAAAGATTGAAAGAAGCTCAGAGTCGTCAGAAATCTTATGCAGACGTGAGATGAAGAGATCTTGAATTTGAGGTAGACGGCCTTGTGTATTTAAAAGTTTCACCCATGAAGGGGTGAAGAGATTTGGAAAAATGGGGAAGCTTAGTCCCCGATATATATGTCCCTATCAGATTTTAAGTCATGTTGGAAAGGTAGCGTATGAGCTTGAGCTACCCACAAATTTATCCTCAGTTCATCCAGTGTTCCATGTGCCCTTATTGAAGAAGTGCATGGACGATTCAGCTGTTATATTCCCTTTAGAAAGTACAAATATTCAGAATAACCTTTCATATAAAGAAGTTCTAGTACATATTCTTGATCATCAGATCCGTAGACTAAGGAACAAAGAATTTCCCTTGGTCAAATTTCTATGGTTAAATTAGTCCGTTGAGGGCGCTTGGGAAGAAAAAGAAGACATGCGTACCATGTATCCTCATCTCTTCTTCACAAACTAAGATTTAGCCAAAGGTAACAGTCTTTCTTCATTCAGTTCTTTACCAGTCTCAGATTCAGATATATAACTATTTTCATGTAAATTCATGCACTCACAGATTAGCTCAGTCACTCAGTATGTTCTAGATTCAATAATGTAGTTTGTTTTTGTTGTGAATTTCAGTATATAGCCTCAGATTCTTCAGTATTTTCAGTTTAACTAGCCACATTCGAGTATGAATGTTGCCAAGGAGGAGATATTGTAATATCCCATACTTTTTCCTATCTCAATTTAGCCTCTAAAATGTAAAGGGTTAGCTTTAAAAAATGAATAACCTTTGATACATATGGAATTTTATAGATCTACACTCTCCAGTGTGTAGAAAATAGAATTAGCTTTCCAACGATACCAATTTATCCTAAATCCGATACTAGGTTGAGAAGTTATGGCGTTTTTAGTAAAGATGTGTGGCGTTTAGACAAGCACCGCATCGCGGTGGATGCCAAAATGGCAATTGTCCGATTCTAGTGGACTTCTGTGATAAGCTCGCATTGCGTTGAAGCACCATTTCCCAATTGTCAATTTCTAGTGGCTCACCACGATGGTGGTACATTGCTGTGATGGCCAAAATGGCCTTTTAGTAGTGCACCGTGAAAGCTCCGCGTCACTGATTTTCCAGTTCCCACTTGTCTCTTTTCCAGTGAGCTACAACGATAGTGGCGCATCGCGGTGGGTTGTCAAATAAAAAATTTCATCTTTTTCTAGTTTTGATTAAAAATTTAAAAAGGGCAATTAGGTCAATTCCCAAGCCCCCAATTCGTCCAAAACAAGTAATTAAACTCATTCTTAAGCACTTTATGCATATTTTCATCAATTCTCTCTAAAAAAAAACCCTAGAACTCAAAACTTAATCTGTAAGAAATTCCATTTCCTCCATTGTTTCTCCAAGAAAATCCAAAATTGAGGATTCCCAAATCAAGATACTCAAGAGTTCATCTTCAAGAGCTCAAATAGAGATTCAATTCAAGCTTCCTTAGAAATTTCATCAATTAAGGTATGTGGGGTTTATGAACAAGGATCCTCTTTCGTCCTTGTGCACAAAAGTAGCTCTTAAATACAAATTTATATTATTCTGTATGAATATACATGAGATTTAAACTAGGGTTCAAACCCATTATTGTTATTTTCAAGGTAATGAGTTTTTCAGATATTTTGATGTTGAATTGCATGTCTATTTCTATATTTTCATTTGTATTGCAGTAAATTTCAGATTTTGAGTTGAATTATCATTATTTTCTTTACCAAGCATGAATATTATGATATTTTAACATGAATTTGATGCATGAGTCGTAAATCCCTAATCGGATATTACTATTTCAAGATTGATTGTGTTATAAGCACCCTATGACTAGATTATTTTCAGATTTTTGATAAAGATTTTATCTTTTGATCTCAGTTTAGATATGAAATCCACTTTACAACTTCAGATTACAATTTAACTTAGAAATTATACTGTTGGTTTTCGAAATAAACCATTATACTAGATTTTAAAAGTGGATGTCCAACAAAATGAGCATACAAATTAAAGGGAGTAGTATTTAGCACCGAGCGGGAATTGTTGGTTTAGCGCATCCTACTTCCATAGAAATACGAGCCAACATAGGTACAAATTCAGATTATTCCCATATCTATATGGAAGACAGTTATAAATATGATCACTTAGATTAGGTTATACTGCTTGGCAAGAGTATGACACCTCTCCCTATCGTGAGGTTTTCCCCATAGGGAACTATAATAACCCGCATGTTTCTAAGCTAGGAAGTGAATAAGTTTTCCTACGTATAAAACCTCCTATCCTTTGAGCAGAATTTTAGTGAATGACTTACAATGAGAATCCTAGTGATAATATAGCTTATGATGTGTGAAGTATGTTCATATGAGTCACTTAAGGTAATAAAAGCTAAGAGGTTTTGAATCCATCAAGTTTTAGTATTTGATTTCATAAGGGTCAATTTGAATGAGTATAACTTGATTTTAATGTGGTATTTATTCATATTTCTACCCACCAAATTATAGAGAATCTAATTAGCTTTCCAACGATACCAATTTCGCCTTAATCCAATACCCGAGCGAAAAGTTATGCCCATTTTCGTGAGAGACAGTAAGGGTATACGATTGGTTAGGCGCCGCCCAACCAAACTTAGGCGATTGGTTAGGCGCCGCCTAACCTGGCTTGTCCAATTACTTGGGCGCCGCCTAAGTCAGTTCCAAGTGCCAAAAACACTCCGTTTTGAGTTATTTTGAGGGTAATTAAGTCTTTTAACACTCCTTACACGTCCCTAAACTTAACCCTATGAAATATATAGCTTCTAAACACATTACAAACCTATTAACATCTCAAAGCTTATTATCCAAGAGCACCATAGGAGAAAAAAAACTAGGGTTGCACAATCAAGCTTGAAGATCAAATTTCAAGGAAATTCCTCCGTCAATCATCAAGAACCTTCCTTCCAAGGTATGCGTAGTGTTCATCCATGGATTCCTTTCATCCGTGGAGTTCAAGAATCAATCTTTAAAATACAAAATCTTGGTTGGTTTTGGTGATATGATCATACCCATGTTGATGCTTGTTTGTTTTGCTATATAATAGTATAGTGACTGTATATCTCATGAAAGTTATGTTGTTAGTTGAAAAACATGATCTTTAGATGGATTGATAGAATGCAAGTATGAAATCCACCTATGCCTAAAAGAATGCATGCAAGGTGTTCGATAAAATGCCTAGTATGTTAGAACTTCATATTTACATGATTTCATGATATCTAAATAACAAGTTCATGTTAGTCATACACTCCAATATGAATTTCCATGCAAATTATGTGTTGTTATTGTTGTGGTATAAAGTATGTATGATAATGGAGATATAAATTATGTACACAAAATATATCCATGCTTTCCCTACCATGCTTAAGATATTGAATAAATACATGAAGTATAATATCCCCAAATCATTACAATATGAACTAAATGTTACATGTTGCCATTCCCTTATGCTTGAATGGTTTCCATGCCATTGCTATGAATAGTATATGTTGTTGGAATGCCCATGATATTAGAATATGATATTTATGACTTGATTATAAGCATTCCTATTCATGATAGATATTATGATGACCATGTACTTCATGAAATCCCCCACTCATGTATTATGGATTTTTATTGATGGTCGTGTACTCAAGAAATTCAAGTTGTGTCAGTTCCTTCCATCGAGTCCTGGGGGTACCTGTACCCAAAATATATAGTTGTGTACCTAGAGCCATGTTATGTTTTCACGATACTCTTAGTCAAGCCATAATCTATAGAATTCAGTCAGTCATGTGACTCAGGAAAACTCAGAAATCTCAGTAATCTCAGTAGTCCAGTAATCTCAATAATCTCAGCGCTCAGTAACCTTAGCAACCTCAGTATTCACAGTCAATCTCAGTAACTTCAGTACTCTCAACCAGTCCTCAAAACTCAATACATTTCGTCAGTCATCGAAATCCAGTAAACTTAGTTTAGCTCCACTAAACAATACCACTAGTATCAGTCCAGTTAATCAGTATCAGTTCAGTTCAGTTATTCAGTTCAGCTTAGTTATTCAGTTCAGTGTCCTTCAGATGGGAGTAGAAGTTAGCACCGAGTAAACCCGAGGATGGGAACTCACCTGCCAGTTCAGGGTGTGATTCTTAGTAATCATCTTTGTGTTCCAAAACTACGTAGACAGCATAGGTTGAGACATCTTAAACTGTCATATTAGGGTTGACGAGGTGGATTAACCTGTCAGTTTAGGGTTCACACCATTATTATTTGAGTACCTGCCAATATAGGGTTCTCATAGTTGTTCTTACCAGTGGCGCGGTATTGACAAACCTCCAGTCAGGGTAGAGATTGGACCCCAGCTTAGCTATTATAGTGTATTTAGGGCATGTCGGTTAGATAACTACTTCCCACAGTTTCAGTATCAATCTCAGTGAAAGAACTCAGATATTTCTTTAGAATATCAGGACTGTCAGATATAGTACGGAACTCAGCTAGTCCCATCAGATTTAGGACCGTCAGATATAGTCATTCATGCTATCAGTTATCAGAAATCATGTTATTAGATATATCAGTTATTAGAATTTAGTTATCATTCATGATATGTTATCAGTAAATACTTGTCATCAGTATTCATACTCAGTAGTCATGTTATCACGAGCTCAGTTTCAGGACTATTATATACGGTCAATCAAATCAGTTCTTCATAACCAAAACTATCAGAAACAATCATTCCTTTATCAGTAATATAGTATCAGTCTCCCAGTATTCAGTAATATAGTATCAGTTCCTCACTTATTAGTGAATTACATATCAATATCAGTAAACTCAGTCATTCAGTATCTTAATATCAGTAAACTCAGTCATTCAGTATCTCAGCATCAATAAGCTCATGTTGTCAGTATTCAGACTCAGTAGTCAGTATCACCATAAGTTTAGTTGCAGTTATGTATGTATGTATGTATTCTCACGTTTATATTAGTCAACATTGTTCATGCATATAAAACCCTTTGCATTTACCCTACCTCACTCGTATACTCAGTACATTCAGTCGTACTGACGCATTCGTGCTATGGTATTTTATTTGACTCCATAGGTACAGAGGTATAAGTTTTAGAGCAGCAGTAGCGTTGCAGATTGCAGCAGTCAGTGCTCCTCTTCATTCGAGGACAATATTATTATTACTTTATTTTAGTATTTTAGATTAGTTTTTCAGTTCATGGAGTTAGTTAGAGACATGTTCCTTCAACTCCTTATTCAGTTCAGTTAGAGGCTTTTGGACTAGATGTCAGATTAGATGTTCATACTTTAGTATTTATGTTCCTTTTTGGTATTGTTATACCGTGCTTTTCAGATATGTATCAGTATTGAACCTTATGGCCTTACAATTTATGTTTCCGCATATTTTATGAGATATTATGCAATTTATAGGTAAAAATATCAGTCATGGGTTAGCTTGTGGTCCTTCGGGGTCATGAGCACCGTGTAGCATTTCGGTTCAGAAAATTGGGGCGTTACAGGAACAAGATGTTGGACTCCATGATAGCTCACATAGTTTATGTTGGTTAGAATAACCTCCCTACTGAAAGAGTAATCCTAAAGGAAAAGACTAATAGAAAAGCTTTAGAAAACTAAGTGTAAAGGCTCACAACTTTATTTAGATTATGCTTTCAGAAAGATATTTGCTACAGAATTTAGTTTTCAGATTTCAGATATAAAAGTGAGTCCTTTCTACAATTAGACAACATGATTTACAAATTGAACACTAGTACAACTTTTAGAACTAAATGTTATGGCTCACTAGATTTATAAAGTATGATTTTTCTACTCATGATTATGATTCTCAGCTTTCAGATATTCCAGCTTATGTGAGTCATCTACTTTTAGCATGCATTGTTTTACAAATTATGATGATGACTAAGACTTTGTTTTACTTATTCCTTCACCCCCATATACTTAGTACAAACCAAAGTACTAATCCACATATACATCTATGTACTTCATTGTCTGATAATGTAGGTTCAGGTGCTTAGTTCCAGCAGTGTGAGTGATTTTGAGCATCTCCATCTACAGTGAGTCCTCATAGTTTGTGGACTTAGTCATTCAGATTTTCATCTTCCTATTACTGACAATTCCAATATTTTTCAGATATTTCGAGTTAGCTTGTGGTTTCTATCAATGACTCTCTAGTTATTTGCAGTAGAGTCTTGTTAGACTGCTGGATTTGATTTAGATTTTCGGTATTAATTTATCAGACTTTCGAGATTACTATTCAGATATTCTCAGTTAACTTAGACAATTTTCCTTATTTAGTGTGATTTTATATCTATATTCCCTTATATTTAGATTTAGACTTAGTAAAAGGAAGACAGGGTTAGCTTAAGGCTACTTGTAGTCTTTAGCATTGTGGACATCTCAGGACCAGGTTTTGGGGCATTACAACTTTCTTCATCTTCCTTATGTTTCTTGGTATAAACCATAGTATGCGTCCTTTCCTATAACACCTTTTTGTATGAAACCAAAAGTTCAGTTTGTTGCTTTATTCTATAAGGAATCAAACTTTGGAAATCCTTTTGGACTTTAGGTGAAGAGTATATTTTTGTGTTTTGATAACCTCTATGATGTTTGTTGCTTTTCTTCTTCCTTAGTAGACCAAAGCTCTGGAACATAGAAGTTCTTATGGTTGATTCTCTAAGTCGATCAAATACAGAAGGCCTTCTGTAGTAGTCAGTAGACTTCTATTCCATTGTAATGTAGTTGCTAACTGCCCTTCTTGTGAAGATACAAACTGATGGCGGTGTTGTGTAACCTAGGCCATCATGTGCTTTATTGGTAGTACCTTCTTATGGGAGTTTCCCCAACATTGATGTCTCATTAGGATTGTAACAAGCCTTTAGAAATAACTTGTAAGCATTAGATTATAGACTTCCTTTGTACGCTTCATAAGGAATGTCATCTCTCATGGCATATTTTGATCCATAAATTCTCCATTTAGCTTTGAGAACAAGTTTATTGCATCAATTCTTTTGGTAGAAAGAATCAAGCCTCCTAGCGCATTATTGCATCCAAGTACTCAAGCAAGTGTATGTGGTCAACCAAGTAATAAAGTGACTCTTCCGACCCGAATATCGATCCCATAAGGACTTGGGGATTAGCAAACTATACAATTCAAGCGTTACTATTAAAGTTTAAGAAAATGGAATTTGTAACCAACAAGAGTTTTGAGTTTTGATTTTATTAACTAAATAATAAAAATAACAATGATATAGAACTTGGATTGTAAATAATATATGAAGAATACACTATGGTTTATAGCCGGTGTTTGTATTTATCATGATTGTTGATCTACGCTGTTGATATTATAACTTCGGAATGGTAACCCTCTAATTCATCTACTATCTTCCCTAAGTGATTTAATACACTACCGTTTATATCAAAACTCATCCCCAACTAACCCATTTTTCTACCATTTTTATCCTCCGACCTCTCTTTTGTTTTTCCCCATCTCTTTAAGCTAGATTACATATATTTAGTAGGGGGTATTTGCTATCAACACATGATTCACTTCTTTTGGTCAATTATCTTTTCATTACATTACTCCCTACCAGCAACACAAACTTTTGGACACACCATTAGCTATTTCCTTGGGGCATCAATTTCATTTTTTCCTTCTTCAAGTATAAACTTTTTAACATATTAATTTTTCAACTAAAGTACTTAGGGGTCTGTTGCGCCCAAGCGCACACGCAAATGTACTTGGTTGACCCAAGTAATAAAGTGGCCTTAAATAAAGCCAAGTATCAATTCCACAGGGACTAGTTTTAAGCAAATACCAAATTCTAGTTTAACTATTAAGATTAAATCAGGGTAATGTAACACAAAAGTTCATTGTTATAACTAAACGTAAGCTAAACAACACGGTAGTTTAAATGTTTGAACAGTTATTCGAATAACACCTATGGTTAAGGCACTACAAACAATCATACTATGTTATTGAATTTTATTAGTTAGGTTAATTATCTTAATTGTTAGTTCACAGGTTCGATACTATGACTATGGTCTTTTAAACCTATAATTAATTATCTAACTCAGCTCCACAAATACATCATTGAGCGGGAATATGAGAACTAAGTCAAATGTACTCATATTCCATCTTATAATTGAACCAAATAGGTCACTTAATATATTACTATCCTAAGTGAAAATCATACTATTATCAAGTTGATATTATGATCCTATTCTATTTATCCCATGTTCTACCCTATCATTAATCCTTCTTGGTTCATAATACTGGTAAGCATGCATTGTAAGGGTTGCAAATCCTTAAAATAGTGATTAAAAGGATAAATAAACAAAAAACAATAATAAATAACCAAATCTGAATCAACTTATAACAATAGTAATCATGTTCTTGGCCTCAACCCCAAAAAAGGGTATTGAGCCACTCATGGACACATACGTAATCACAAGAGATGAATACATGATAAAATCCCAAAGTAAAATAAAGTAATGGGAAAAAACCATAATTTAAGTGTTCTACATCCTCTCTTCAATTCCCAAGGTCATCCAATATCTTTACACAAGTGTTTAACTGTTCTATTTATAGGAGGACACAACCTGCCTAATTTGGAGTTGCCTCTGTGTCATGGACTTATCAAGCCATATAGGAAGTGTGGCATGGAATAATCAAGGAGGCATACTTTTTTTTTCCATCTTGAATTTCCACCAAGGGTGGGCCATAGCCTTATTGCGACTCCTAGTCAGCATCGCACGCCAATGATTCCAAAACGTCAAATTTTGTATAATGTTTGTCCCATGCTTTTTTCCTTCAAATCTAAGCTTTGTGGATTTGTTTTATCTTGATTTACAACTTTTATAACATCCATAAATCCTCATGATGAACCCACCAAGCATCCTACAACATTAAACACCACAATTTAGATCTCAAAACCACATACAATTCAAGATGATAAACTAGTAAAGGACATAACTCAAGCTAAGAGTACTAGATTTATCCTTTGATTCTTAACTTTATGTTTTGGTTTGTAATTGAATTACTCATGTTTTAATAATAATGTCATCTTGTATTCTTGAGAGTTCTTAGGTAGAGTTACTTAAGTTCAATGTTGGTTAGAGTTAATCACTATTAAGAAGTGTTCCTTACAGAGTTATCAAGGTAGGCTTGTAGTAGAATTATTACAAGTAGGAGAAGCCTAGAGTTAGGTGTGTTCTTGGCATAGTTGTCAAGGTAAGCTTGTAGTAGAGTTATTACAAGAAGGTGGAACCTAGATTTAGGTTCAAATCAAATCTATAAAGGTTGATGATAGTGAATAGTTAAAGTGATTGTGAGGAAAAGTTGTGGTTTTTACTCCCTTGAGCAAGGAGGATTCCACATTCAATCATTGTGTTTTTAATTTCCTGCAAAGCTTTAGCTTTCTTATATCCTTTCTGTGTTAAACCCTGTAACTAACTCTAAGGGACTTGGTCCTTCAAAGTATGGTGCAAGTCCCATGGTTCATCAATTGGTATCAAAGCCAGAACACTCTACAAAGTTCACACCTATATGATGTGGTTATCAAGGCTGCTCCCCCTAGTCTGGACAAAGAGCAATCTACCCCTAAACAAGAGAAGAAGGAAGCACAAAGTGAAAAATCTTTTACCTTAAGTCCTAAAGATCTGATTCTAGTAAAGAAGACTTTAATGTTTCCGCTATGAATTTTTTTTTATTAAAGCTATCAACAAAAATGATCAGTTTCAAACAGAAGGAAGTAGCAGCAAAAAGGGTGGCAATGTAGAAGTCTGTCACAAATGTAGAAGTCCTGAGCATTTCATTAAAGCCTGTCCATTCCACAAAATATATTATCAAGAATATCTCAAGACTAGAGGTGAAAAATGAAAGAACAGGGACCAGATCCCTATAAAATCAAGAAGAAAAACTTCAGCTGACTATGTAGTTAGGCAAGCTCTAGCGGTGTGGGGAGATTTCTCTAGTGAATTTGATGAAGCTGAGAAAGCTGAAGATGTGTCCATGTTGGATGTTGAATAATTCAAATTTATCTATGATTCTTTGTTTACTTTCCTAGCAAACACTGAAGATAAAGAAGAAAATGAAGTAGGAGGAGAGGAATGCAATCAGAACTGGTGCATAGATAATGGATGTTCAAAGCATATGACAGGGAGGACTGACTTCTTTTTTTCTCTCAAGACACTTCAAGGTAGAGGTGTCTCTTCTGGAAATGGCAAAAAGGTCTATATACATGGTATGGTAAAGATTGGAAAATTATTTTATCAAGAAATAAAATATGTGTACTATGTGAATGGACTCAAGTGCAATCTTCTAAGTGTTTCTCAAATCTATGCAAAAGGAAATAAATGTCAATTTTTTAGCTGAAAGATGTATTGCATCAAGCTTGAAATATGGGAAAGTTATTTTGAAAGTAAAGAGAATCAAAAATATGTACATGGCTGATTTAGAGCCTGTGGCTGATTGGGAGTTAACTTTCTTAAGTGCTCAAAGTGAAGATGTTGATTTATGGCACAAAAGGATGGGACCTGTAAGTTCCTATTTTCTAAACAAGTTGATTTCAAGGGACCTGGTTTGTGGAATGCC
Source organism: Capsicum pubescens (assembly GCA_030864215.1). Taxonomy (NCBI): domain Eukaryota; kingdom Viridiplantae; phylum Streptophyta; class Magnoliopsida; order Solanales; family Solanaceae; genus Capsicum; species Capsicum pubescens. The sequence continues at coordinate 142,490,819 of CM061549.1, read as the reverse complement.
AACGATAAAATTCTCAAATAATACGGTGTGTAATGCCTGTGTCAAGGGAAAACAAACAAGGTCTTCCTTTAATCTAAAGAAATAGGTGTGTACTTCTAGACCTCTAAAGATGTTGGATATAGATCTATATGGACCTATTAAAGTCCAAAGTAAAGAAGGAAAGAAGTATGTGTTTGTGATTGTAGATGAATACTCAAGGTTCAAATTGATAATGATTTTGAGAACAAAAGATCAAACTTATGAGGTTCTGATTACCTTTGCCAAGCAAATTCAAATGAAGCTAAATTGTACAATTGTTCTATTTAGATCTGATCATGGAAAAGAATTTGAAAACTCCCAAGTTGCAGGATTCTATGCTGAAAGTAGAATTAGTCATAACTTTTTTACTCCAAGGACTCCTAAAAAAAGTAGAGTAATTGCAAGAAAGAAAAAAACCCTCATAGATATTGCCAGGACCATGTTGATGGATATTGGACTTCCAAAGAACTTTTGGGCTACTGTAAACACTGCTTGCTATATGAAAAATAGTTGCTTGATTAGATCACTCCTAAACAAAACCCCATATGAGCTTGTGTTCAATAGAAGTCCTAAGCTTGACTACTTCAGACCTTTTGGTTACAAATGCTTTGTTTTAAACTATGGAAAGAATAATCTAGGAAATTTTGACTCCAAAAGTGATGAAGCAGTATTTGTGGGCTCTTCCTCAACAAGCAAAGCATACAAAGTTTTTAAAAAAAGAACTCCGTGTGTTGAAAAAAGTGTGTATATGGTCTTTGATGAGTTAGGAAAGCTACTAAATCCAAATGATAGTAAAAAATCAGAAATTAAAGAACTCATTCCATTTCAAAGAGATGATATTACAGAAAATGATGGTCAAGAGGTAAAAGATCATCAAGAAGGATTCAGTCAAACTCATTAGGGACCTGGTCCTAGTGGATCTAATCTCAGAAGATCAAACTAGAGGAACAAATCTTCTCATCCACTTGATAATCTGACTATACCTTTAGAATTTGAAGTTCAAACAAGAGCTCAAGCCAAAAATTCCTTGACATTCTTAGCATTCCTATCTTAATTTGAACCTAAAAATGTAAAGCAAGATCTAAAATATGTTGATTGGATTAATGGAACGCAGGAGGAGCTTTAATAATTTTAAAAAAGTGAATTCTAGCACCTAGTACCCAGACCTATTGACCTATAAATTATTGGGACTAAGTGAGTGTACAAAAACAAACAGGATGAACAAGGAATTATCAACATAAATAAAGCAAGGCTAGTTTTTCAAGGGTATAACCAAGAGGAAGGAATTGATTTTTATGAGGCATTTGCACATGTAGCAAGGGTAGAGGCTATCATGATTATTATTTATTTGGCTGCCTATATGGGATTTAAACTCTTCCGAATAGATGTCAAAAGTGCATTGATAAATGGAAACTTGAAGGAAGAAGTATGTGTTAAACAACCTCTAGATTTTGACGATACCAACTTTCCTCACCATGTACTAAAATTGGACAAAGATCTCTATAGGTTGAAGAGTACTCCTAGGGCTTCATATGAAAGACTTTCAAAGTTTCTTCTTGAAAATTGCTTTAAAAGAGGGAAAATTAACAATACTCTCTTCCTAAAGTCCAGAGGTAGCAACTTACTGATTGTTCAAATTTATGTCGATGATATTATATTTGGAGATACTTTTGAATCCCTGTGTGAAGAGTTTACAAAGCTAATGAGGAGTGAGTTTGAAATGAGAATGATGGGAGAACTAAGTTTCTTATCTGTTTTAAAGATCAAGCAAACTTTTCAAGAGACAATGATTTTTCTAGAGAAGTACATTAAGGAACTATTGAAGAAATACAACATGGGAGATGCCAAGATAATTGAAACTCTAATTGGAACTAGCTCCAAGATGGATAATGATGAATTTGGTCCCTCAACTAATGAGACCATATACAGAGGAATTATTGGATCCTAACTATATCTCACTACAAGCAGACCATACATTGTGTTTAATGTGGGAATGTGTGCGAGAATTCAGACCTCTCCTAAAGAGTCTCATTTGAAATCTCCAAAAAGAATTCTCAGGTATCTGAAAAGTATAGGGGACATGGTCATGTAGTATCCTTCTGGAGATAGTTTTGATCTGGTAGGATATGAAAATATTGATTATGCTAGATATCTGGTAGATAGAAAAAGTACCTCAGGAATGGATCATTTTCTAGGTTTTTCCTTGATCTCATGAGGTCCTAAGAAGCAAAATTTAGTTGTTTTATTTACTGCTGAAGTTGAGTATGTGGTTGCAGCTTTTTATTATGCTTAATTATTATGGATCATATAGCAACTGAAGGACTTTGGGATTGTTTCAGACATTATCCTTCTTATGTGTGATAACACAAGTGCTCTCAACATGGCCAAGAATCCATTGCAGCATAAGAGGACCAAGCACATTGATGTGATACATCACTTTCTTAGAGATAATATTGAGAAGAGAGTTATTTGCATAAAGTTCTGAAAGATTGAGGATAAAATTGCAGATATCTTTACTAAAGCTGTTCATAAGGAATAATTTGTGAAGAAAAGGATAAGTTGGACAGATCAAAATCACCTGACCTATCAGATGAACCAATGGTTCTCCGTAAAAATGGCTATGATGAGGAGACAGGTATCCTTGATAGAATATCACTTGTTGGTCTAACTTAGTATCATACCTTTACAGGCATACATTTATGGCAACAACTTTAGAGGAGGACAAATGTGACATGCAAAAAGCGAGGATTGACTCAAGAAAGAAAGGGACTTTGTCCCATCTCTCAGGTTAGTGTCATGAATGTGTATTTTTTGGTCTAATAGATAAAGTCGTATCCTCTCTCTCTTCCTATTTCAGAAAATTGTATTATTCTAAAATAAAGAATGAGTCACCCTTAAATTAAAATTAATCCCATCCTATTCTTTCAAAAATTGTTCCTATGCTTACTTTTTCCTTTAAATCTAGCTATACCTATTCCTTCTATTGTCAAAAAGAAAAGTCCAATAAAAAATAGTTCTCCTGCGGAAAGGATCTACAAATGGATACAAATTCCCCAATTTTGTGTCTTTCAATGGAAATTGATCTTAGAATTATTAAAAGTTCTTTCACAAATCCTTTTGAAAAACATCCTTCTCTCCTACTCTTCCAAAGGAAAACCCCTTCTTTACTCAACTTTTTGATGAAGAATCATCCCTGAACCCTAAAAATATTTTTGATAATATATTTATGTATGATGCCTGGGTGGATGAAAATCTCTTCTTACTGTCAAATATCCCAGGAAAGAGCATATTTGGTCATAAAAACAAAATGTTAGTAAAATACTAATAAATTCCGGAGAAAAGTCTAAAATTTTTAGGGAATCTACGATTACTTATACTAGAAGTAAAAATGAGGAGATGAGTAAGTTTGTATCCAAGGTAGTTAGAAATAGGTTCTTGAGAAATCAAAAAGTACTAACTAGAAGGAATTTTATTCAAGTGTGTTAACTCAATTAGGTATGATGGAATTGATTAAACTTGTTAAACATCAAGGATGACTCCATCTTATGGAAGGACACATTCCTATAGTCTTTCATGAGGTAGTCAGGGAATTATATTCTTCTTTGGACTTTTCTGAAGACAAATTAAGCATGACGGCTAAAGTTCAAGGAAAGAAGCTGAATCTTAATATTGCATTACTTGGATGGATACTTCTGAAGTTCAATAGACGAATTCTCTTAAAGAAGCAACCTCAATAGAGTTTTTAGATTATGTATCAAAAGTCAAAGGAAAATCTGTGGCTACAGTTAATAGCAAATCACTCAAGAGTGAGTAGCAATTAGTCTTTGATTTTTTTAATAAAGTAATTCTGCCCAGATCTCAAAAAAGAAACATTGTTTCATCTACTGATTTGTCTATGATAGAGTGCCTTAGCAATTTTGGGTTCATTAGCTTACCTACATTAATGATTGAACACATTCATAAAGTTGTTCTTGGAAAAAATAAAAAACATGGCATGTCTTATGGATATTGGTTGAACAAAATGTTTGATCGTTTTGGCATTGTCTATGAGAATGGAAGTCATGGAACTATTTCACCAATATTTGGTATGAAGAAACTGGTCAAAATTGAGTATGTGAAGAAGAAATTAGGTAACATTTCTCAAGGGGAGCTTAGCAAAGAAATAGAAGAACTGAAGTTCAACTCAGCTGCCAAGGATGAAGAAACTAGTAAACTCCAAGTGATAATTCAACATCTTTCTAATAGGAATCCATGTGTCTCTGAAGTTCTTAGAACTGAGAATGTTGAACTAAAGAAGAGAGTTCCAACCTTAACTGATAATGTCCTTAGTTTGAATGCGGAGATAACACATCTAGCTAAGGAATTGTTTCACTGTCATGCTACATAGAATAATAACATGGCTCTATTTCTCCAAAACCTCTTCCTAAATCCTTTACCTATTAATCTTTCTTGATTCCCATGGATTTTTTTTGGAACATTTAAATGATGAACTACAATGAATCTTAACTTTAGAATATGAATGAATCTCAGTTTGTGTGTTTCATTTGTCTCTTCCTTAGTTTTAAAGTTGTTTTTCATTTTAGTGTTTCCCCAGTGGACATGAGTTAACTAACTTGTGCTTATTTACTCTTTTTTTTCTATTAGAACTTTTAAATGAGTCCAAAAGTGAAAATATTAAATTCATGTGGTAGGGACTAAGGTATGTGTGGTGCATAATATGTTAGGACCAGGTACTAAGTAGGTGAAAAGTGATAAGTGATATGTGATAAGTAAGTATGGCATATTGACGAGAGTAATACAGTGAATGCACTTTGATGTCAATGTGTCAATGTTAATTAACAACAAGGGACCAGGTTTCTATTTTGAAAGAAAGCTTGATGCATGATGATAGGGGGCACATTCACTGATAGTAGTGGTAAGAACTCCAACTGTATAAGGTGAATAAATTTGATGCTCCAAAAATCTGTGGTCATGTTCTTTGGTTTATCATCTTGAAAAGAGGGAAAATTGCTATATCTTATTTTGATGATGAGCAGTTGACAACAAAGGACCAGGTCTCTAGGTCTTTGTGGAAATATATGGCTGTCAGATGGCCTATACAGTTTTGCCGTCTAGTGTAACAAACTGCGTAAGTAAGATGTGTACCTTTCGTGGACACTTGGCCCAGTCAGATTTCGACCTAATCATTATTCCACTATAAAAGGAAAAGAATACTTCTAAATTGAGTGGTTTTTGTAATTTGATTATTCAAGAAAAAATTGGCAAAAACTCAACTTTGCAACAATGCTCAAGTTTTTGATTTTTTTATGTTCTGAAAGAGTGTGTAAGTTCTTGAGTCAAGTGCTGGTTTGTAATTGAATTACCCATGTTATAATAATAATATCATCTTGTGTTCTTGAGAGTGCTTAGGTAGAATTACCTTAGTTCAATATTGGTTAGAGTTAATCAGTATTGAGAAGTGTTCTTGGAAGAGTTGCCAAGGTAGGCTTGTAGTAGAGTTATTACAAGCAGGAGAAGCCTAGAGTTAGGTATGTTCTTGGCAGAGTTGTCAAGGTACTCTTGTAGTAGAGTTATTACAAGAAGGTGGAAGCTAGAGTTAGGTTCAAATTAAATCTGTAATCAAGAGGTTGATTATAGTGAATTGTTGAATTGCTAGAGAGGGAAAGTCATGTTTTTTCCTCCCTTGAGCAAGGAGGTTTCCATGTTAAATACTTGTGTTTTTAATTTCCTACAAAGCTTTAGATTTCTTACATCTTTTTGGTGTTATTTCCTGTAACTGACTCTAAGGGACCTGGTCCCTCATAGTGTGGTGCAAGTCCTATTGTGCAATAAAAGTCCTCAAACCAAGGCAAATTAAGCTCGGATAATAACAATGAGGTGCATAAATCCACCTCAATGACCACTCAACACTTAAAGCATTGGTTCGTTCTCGAACCACTCTTTACTCTAAGCATCATAATCAGAGAAGAATTCTCACTTCTATAACAAGCTAGATATTCAAGCCAGTACTACAATGACTACATAGATAGTAAGTTCCATACACAAACATGTTCTATATAATTGAGAACTCAAGATTGCTACTTCAAAACATCCTTACCTTAAGAATTGACTCACCAAGTTGGCAATCTCATGTATATTACTTAATGTTCGAGATCATACAAATCACCCAACTATTATTAAACATCTGCTTTCACCACAAGATAGTTACCCATATTCACTCAGATAAATACAATTCTCACAAAAATAGGTATAAGAATTAAATTACTCTTAGTCTCACAAAGAATTCACATGTTACATACAATGACCCATAGGCTAGCCCTTTGTGTATTACTCTACTAATATGAAAATGTTAAGGCTTAGGATCAAATAGGTCTTTAAGGGTCGTAATGTAGGCTAAGGGATGGGTAGAAACTATTGTGTCCCATTATAGTGACTTTCTCCCTGAGTGCTTTAATACATCACACGAACCTTATGATATCTTTATTCACAACCAATTTCTACCACTTCTATCTATGCATTTCTCTTATTTTGCCCCATCTCATTAAGATCATTCACAAATACTATGGAAGAGAGGATTTTCTATCAACATATGATTAAATTTAAGCACAATTTTTCTTTTTTTTTACATTATTTCCAACCATAAAACATGTCAAATTTACAACACCAATAGCTACCTTTGTTTGGAGCCTCACTTTCACTTCTTTTCTTCTCTTTTTCCTACTCATTCAATTCATTCATTTTCAACTAAATCACTTAGGAGGTTTGGATCTAATTAAGGTCAATCAAAGAAGGGGAACAAGATACATATGAGGCTATGAAAGAATAGTCTAAAGGCTCAATGAGGTTAACTAAGATTATGCACAAGGGTAGATAAAAAAGAGGGTATGAAACAAGCCTATCAAAGAGTTGCCTATATCATCTCCTAAACCTACACTCTTTATTTGGCTTTGCACACATACAATCAAATTTTTAGACATCAAATGCAACAAGGTATACAACAAAAATCTCACTCTATATATGGCACATGCTCAACTTAAGTAGGATCATCATAGACTCTAGACCAAATAATAACACAAATTCAGAATTAAGCCAACAACGAACATGATTCATAAACATGAGCCTAGGTATCTCAATAGCAGTTATTCAACACAAATAATATAGTTTTACATCCATAAACAAATTGCATCATGCAATAATACTAGCACCAACAAGAACATCTCACTTACTTAACATATAAATTTAAAATTACTCCAAAAAAAGGATATTGGATTCAATAGGTGCCCTCGTTAAAAAAATCAAAAAGAACAACTAAAGTGTGGGTGAAGTGTGCACCTACTAAACTAACCCAAATGAACTAAAATTGAAAAGCAAAATATTTTTGTATTTTTTTTCAATTTTACCTAAAAACTGAAAAAATAACCAAGAATTAAGACTGTATAGCCTCACTTCACCCGAAAACCATGGAAATTTCCCCACCCCATGCTAAATCTACTTTGTCCCCAAAGTAAACTAAAAAGCAAGGATAGAAATACTCTCTAAGGCCTCTAGGCCTAGCTATAAACATCTTCAAATATCAAGAGGGTCCAAGGACCCCATACTTAGTCTCTACCGTGCTCCTTAGCTCAAGTCTCTGATACTCAGACATCCCATCAACATGTGACTCAACATACAAAAAAACTACGTGAAGTAAAAACTAAAAATATGAAAAATAAACACCTACATTAACTTGGTTTTCCTCTTAAGCAATGTCTAATTTAGTGTCGTGGGATAACCCATTTCACTAAACCTCAGCCAAATTTCTTTATCCCATTTCTCTAACTTGGAGTCCATATTCTCACTCTCTTTTAACCTCTTGAGTGTGAACTCTCAAGGTTAATAGCTTTCTCAACAATAGCCTTTTCAGGATCTTCAACTATCACCACTTTAGGCTTAAGTGGTGGTGGTTTGGGCAACTTAATAAGAGAGTACAAAGAGGTCTATGGTGGTTTAGAATCCACCATCCTACACTCATCCTCTTCCCTTACTGTAACACCCTGAATCTGGTACCCAAAACATTACACGGTGCTTATGACCCCGAAGGACCACAAGCTAACCCATGACTGATATCTGTAAGTGAGCACTGAATAATATACTGTAAATATGCAGAATAATCTGTAAGGTCATAAGGTTCAAAACTGAACTAATACTGAATATAAAATAATATTTGTAATAGAGTATAACAATAACCAAAACTGAAATAAACTGTCCGAAACAAGCTGTAGTTTGAAAACCTCTAAACTATCTGAAATATATAGTGTTGATGGGACATGTCCCCAACTAACTCTGAACTACTGAAATGATAAAGTAAAAAAATAATCATGCGATCCTCGAATGATGAGGACTCACTTCTAGTGTGGCTGTTGAATGTCTAATCTACTAAGGATATTTGGGAGCTCATGCTTCTAAACCTATGGTATGAAACACCATAGCACAAATGTGTCAGTACGTTGAATGTACTGGTATGCAAGTGAGGTGACTGAATTTAATGGTTCATATGCATGAACACTACTAACTGACTTAATAACATGAACGTGAGAATACATTCATGAATATGTAACTGTAACTGAGATCATGATAACACTGACTCATAAATTCTGATAATGTGGATTTTTTGATACCTGAGTACTAATACTGGGATACTGAATAATTAAGTCTATTGAGTGTTGAGGAACTGATGTTGTATTACTTATAAAGGGATGACTGTTTTTGACAGTTCTGGTTATAAAGAACTGGTCTAATTGATTGTATCTGATAGTCCTGAAATCTGAATACTAGTAACATGAATTTTGTATAATTAATATACTATTAAATGGGTGGCTATGTTTGACAGTCCTGAAATCTGATGGAACTAGTTGAGTTCCATACTGAGCTGAGCGACTGTATCTGACAGTCCTAATTTCTATAAAACTGGACTGAGTTCTATTCTGAAGACTGAATCTGAAATTAAAATTGTGGGAGGTAATCATCTAACTGACATGCCCCGAGTAAGGTATTATAACTGATTTGGGGTCCAATCTGTAACCCCAATTAGAAGGGTGTCAATACCGTGCCATTGGTAAGGACAAGCTGTGAGTGACCCTCATCTGGCAGTGTCCCCAAAAAGGAATGGAGGGACCCTCATTTGATAGTGTTTATCCACCTCATTAACCCTCATCTGACAGTGTTGAAGTCTCAACCTATGCTGGCTACATAGTTCTAGAACGCAAGGATTGCTTCTAAGGATCACACCCTCAACTGTCAGTGTGTGTGTCCTTATCGTTTGGTTCACCTAAATCCTACTCCCATATGAATAGACACTTAACATTATTAACTGAACTGAACTAGACTAAGTTCATGGAGTTCCGTTGACTGACGAAATACAATAGAGATTACTAAATTACTGAGCTTTCTGAGATTTACTAGGATTACTGAGTTTACTCAATTCTCCTGAGTCACATGCCTGATTGAATTATACTGAACATGGATTGACTGAGGATATCCTGAAAACATAACACTGGCTCTAGACATACAACTAAATTATCGGGTACCAGTACCCCCAGGACTCAATAGAAGGAAACTAACAAGTCATGACATTCTTGATTACATGACCAACATCAACAATCCATAATACAATAAGTTGGGATTCATGAGGTACATGGTTATCATAATATTGTACAGGGAAGGAATGGATATAATCAATGTCATAATTTTATATTATAGCATCATGAGCATTTGAAAAAACACCTACATTGCACATCAATAGCATGGGAGTAATTTGAACATAAGGGTAAAATATAAATCCATCACTTAAGTCACAATTGAGCTATATTACATAATTTCTAGTCTCTTAGGAATTTTTTCAAACACTTAGGGTGCATGACTTAGGGCATGGCATAATTCATCAAATTAGCATGTCATAACCAACTAAAATTCATGGTTTTCAACTCACATGCTAACATATTCTCATAAAAACACATAAAGATTCCAACTTGGAAATCATACAACAACAACCACATGAACATAATCAACACATAGCATAAATATCATAATTCATAGTTTAAAACTTGATTCTTGGGCTTCATGGATGAAAGGAATCCATGAATAAACACTATGCATACCTGAGTTAATGAATTTGGAAGGATTAATGGAGAGTTCTTGAGATTTGGCCCTTGAATTTGAGAGATAGGGTTCTTGTTCTTGAGATATAAGGATTATGTTCTTGAGAGAAAGTGAGAGAAAGTGATGTAATAGGGTTTTTAGGGAATAATTTCGTGGTTAAAGGCTAATCTGGGTCATGGAAAAAGACCCAATCACCCTTAGAAGGTTTTTATTTTTCATCACTGAAAACTCGATTTGGGCACCTGGCGTGAAGCGACACTATCTCTTTGTGTCACTGGAAATTACAAACTGGGAACCGGGCTGACGACACAACGCGGTGAAATAGCATTGCAATACTGGATAGGACCTGAAATCTTACCGCGATACGGTGGTATCGCGATGAGACACTGGAAATTTACAACTATGGATTTGAGCCTTAGTGTGATGCACCATAATCGCGTAGTCCTACTGGATTTTGGAGATTGCCATTTTGGCATGCTCCGTGAGGCATTGATGGCTCAGGTGGCACACTGTCTTACTAAAATGGTTCTAACTCTTTGCCCAGGTGTCGGATTTGGGCGAATTTGATATCGATGGAAATATTATTCAATTTACCACACAACAAACAGCAAAAATATTGAAAGTTCCACATGCATAAAAATGGATTCATCTTTTAAAGAAAGTTTTTAACATTTTTGGAATGATTTTAAGCCAGCTAAAAGTACGGGGTATTACACTTACTATAATCATGCACAAATCTTTATAGTTGGAAGGTGTGTTGAGTGGTTCATAATATTTGTAGAAAATCTCTTCATTATCCAACCTAATCATTATAGTTCCCTCTCTTACATCTATCATTGACCCCCTATGGCTAAGAATGGACATCCCAAGATAATTGACACTTTGTGATCTGCATCAGAATCCAAAACAATAAAGTCAGCAGGGATAATAAAATTTACAACCTTGATGAGCACGTCCTTAATGACTCCTTCATGTTTGACTTTAGTTCGGTCTGCCATCTGAAGTATTACAGAACATGGTCTCGGCTTCCCCAAGACAAGAGTATTCAATACTAATAGGGGAATCAAGTTTATACTTTCTCCCAAATCACTCAGAGTATGGACCACATCTCTATCAAAGTCTCACTAGCATGATTTTAATATAGTATGGGCATATATATATTTTGGAAGGACTATTTAACACAAACAATGGTATAGGTTCAAATAACATATACCGAAACACTATTTTTTCCACAATAGGATAGAATCGTATTTCAACTTTGGATGACTCATCTTTTAGCACAAAAGGCTCAGTATAGATCCTCGATTCAATTTAATTCTATACAACAAGGTATAGGAAAACTCTTCTAATGCGGTTAAAGGTCAGACATTACAAGCTCACGCGGTGTATATCAGTTGTAATAACCTTCTTAAATAAGAAACCTCAATTATATTTTATACTAGAATATATTTTGTCGTGGCCACTAGTTTATAAAGAGTTTTATGATGCATAACATACAATTTATTTAGTTTTTTGGTTATTCAATTTTTAGTTAACTTTATGTATCTCTTTATAAAAGTAAAATATTACTTAATTTAAAATATTATTAAGAGCTTCTGCTTGTCCTTTAGTAGAAATTATAGTAGTATGCTAGGCCAAGAGTCCCTAGGCTAGAAATGGCATCGAGTGTCGACCATATATAGGGTGTAAGCTCGAGGAATAAAGCTGATGTTAGATCCCAAATTTCAAGTGTCCTAAGGAGTGTATGGAGCTGTGCTAGTAGGATATTATTTATGATTGTGAGGGGTCCACTTCTATAAATGAGTATAATGACCCAAAATGTCATTATGTTGAAAAGTATTTTGGAAAAACTATACGATGAATAAAATCTTCTTATCGGATATAATTGGACCGAGAATTAAAAGAAAATGGTCTAGCTCTATACCTACTACTGCAGTGGTAAATTAACTGCTACAACAATAAATCAACTGCTACAGTAATAACCCAAGCAGTGTCCAACCCAAATTTCTTTGAATCTTCCTTTTTCTTCAACCTTCTCAAGTCATCTATTTCTACCAAAAACACCAAGGATAAATCCCAAATAGATCTTTGAGGTTTCAAATTCCATGCTTCTCAAGGGAAACTTTAAGGCACAACCAGAGAGAACCTTACACGCGTAGATGCTTAGAACATACAAGACAACTTCTTCTTCTTAGTAGTAGTGTAATTGTATATGAGGTAGGTTACAATTTATTTGTAGTAAACTTTGGCAAGATGTATGTAATTTTTATTGTAATGTTGGGAGTTTTCAAGTATTAGGCCTTCGAGCATGGTGTTTGGATGGGCGAAAATAATAATAATTGATTTAGGATTTATAATTGTAGTAAATTGTTGTTGTACTCAGCTGGTGCAATAATAGTTGTATGAATTGTTTGAAATTGGGGAGGATTATAGTTATTTTAACAAATACATTTACGTAGGTGGCATAGTGTTGGGGTAAATGTGACCAAAAGAAGAACATTGTAAGCAAGGGATAGACTAGTCTTCTCATAGGAACTTAGGAAAACCAATAGACTTACATTAAGGATTGGTAATGAATCATAAGTGTGAAGTAAGAACTAAAGTAGTAAAGATACTTTAGTTTGATCTTTATAAGGGTTTAAATAAGTAGATGGGATTGTTGATGGGTAGACTAACAATAAGGCACGTGGATGGATAAGTATTTTTGATAAAGGTTGATAGAATGCCAAGTGTAAAGGTATAAAGGTCAGGTATTAGTGTTTTGAGTTTAGGTAATTGCAAAGGATATGAGAAAGATTTAAACACATGAATGAACGTCAGAAAAAGGTTTGGCTCCATCGTTCGTTAAAATACCTATGAATTCTTAGAGAGTATGTATATGTGTATGTGTGTGTGTGTGTACATATATATATATGTATGTGTGTGTGTGTGAGTGTGAATCCCAAGCCTTCAAGAATAGAGGTAGAAGTGTTGAGAGTGTTTTGATACCATGAGGGTTGGTATAAATATGGAAATATAAATGTTGTCTCAATCAGTGTATTTAAAGTAAATATTCGTAATTGTTTTTGGGCATTCCTTGTTATATTTAACTGCATTTGGATATTTAGAAATGTTGATAATGAGGATTGTGATGGTGGTTAGGTGATGAGTTGATGATATTGATTATGATAATGAGATCTTGCTGATGATAATATTGATAATGACATTGATGATGATGAATTGATGATTATGATGATAATGTTAAGGTCGTTATGAAATGATAGATGTTGATGGTGTTGAGAAGAGAAAGAAAGATGTGTATATTCTGCATATATTTGATCTTCATATGTAGTCATACTTTTATGTTGAGATAGACTTGTTGATGGAAATCTATTGACAATTATAAATAATTGTTGTTTTGCTTATTTAGTAAGGAGAGAAAAGGTTATATATATAAGAGGGTATAAATGTATTTTTAGTAATATTATATTTGTTAAGTGATGAGGACATTTGTGCAACTCATATTGTGCCCTTGGAATATTAATATAGTGAAGTCTGTAGGACTATCTAAAATGGGTTAAAAATAGGATTACAAAATTTGGAATAATAAGATAAGTTAGATTTAAAAGATGCAATATAGAATGGATAGTCAAAGGAAAAAGTTACACAAAAAAATGTGAAACATTAGGTATGTCATAGAGAGTCAAAGTGCAAGGAGTCAACACTTGTAGGAATGGGCTTTAGTAATGAAAATTTTATGTAAATTCCAGGTTTAATTTCCTATTTGCTTGTCACGACCCGAACCCGAGCCTGGCCGTGATAGGTATCTTAAGCCCACCATAGGCTGGAGACCACCCCCTTAGCCTTACCTCAAGAACACATTAATAATAAATAGTGGAAGACCACCAACATATATATATATATATAATAATAATAATAAAGATAGAAAAGTCTAATCAATCTCTAAGAGTAAAAACACACAATTATCCCATACCTGTCAACAAAAGCCTCTATTCCAGAATACTAATTAAGTCGGTACATGCCCCCGATTATGACCCAAAGAATATCCAAAGAAATACTAAAATAGTAATGGAACCAAATAAAATATCCAGCCTTCTAAAAGATGGAGACTCACCACTTCACAGCTAATCAATAGAAGTACCCAACCACCTAACGCTGCGCAAAAGCAACAGAAAAGCCCACAAACTTTCTATTGTGAAACACTGTAGCATCTAGGGAAGGTTAGTGGCGTGAGCAGTGGCATGTAACTCAAGGGTATGGATAAAATAATGCAAACTAGTAAAATCTAAATCATATACATCACATTCATAGACATATATATAGGATGTCGGGATAGAGACAAGGGTCATGAATATATGAGTTTAAAGATTTAACCTGAACAGTGTTGTTCGATCTTTCCTAAAGGCACACATGGCTATATAGGTCCAGTTCCCCTTACTGGAAGGGCCCCAATACGTGTTAGTTGCATAAACTGAGGATAAACGGAGGAAAGGCTTAAGACACCAGGGCCATATCCTTCCCAAAATACATATATAGTGTGTGTACCAAGCACACGATCACATAAACACCCAACGCAGACAAACGTGATCTACAGTGTTGATTTTGACCGGGATCTACATCTTCACAGTGAGCTACACAATTACCTTTAGGCCCAAATTAAAACACTTTACACATACCAACCATTAACTCAGGAGTCATTCATTATGACATTTATCAACATGGTATCGTTATACCAATATGCTTCCAAGATAATATAATTATTCCATCTAATCCATATAACCAAATTGACTCCCAAGTTCCATGTAGAATCAAAACCAAGGCCACAAAGTCCATCCAAAACCCTATCCATTCATTTATCCTTTAATGCAATGCAATGGGTTCAATAGACAAGTTGAACCATGCAATTATCAATATTCAAACATAAGTTTATAAGGTGGGTTGAGGTTAATACCATTATCAAGGAAAAATTTCATCAATACCCATGTCCCTTATTCCAACCATTAAAGTAATGCACCAATTTAGTCCCCATAACGATTAATTAAAACATGAATAAACAATTTAAAACATGAAGGGTTCAATTTAAGTAATAACCATCAAAAGTCCTCAACCCTATCCTAGAGGGTAGACTTCATGCCCAACCTTATCACGGAGGCTAACCTTCATGGCTTTGTGCTACTATTACGAAGGCACACTACCTCGGAGTTTCAAAATCACCTCAAACTCATTTTGAAAATCCTAAAACACCCTTTAAACATCCCTAAATATAATTTGAGTCAAAAATTGGCATTTTACATGCGAGAGGGTCAAAAATAAAATGGTCAAAATTTTGTGAGGTCTCACATAGGTATTATTATTATTAATTATTTCTAACCCTAGTTGGATGATGATACTTATCAATACGTGTGGTTTTGATGATCCTACACTCACTATATCTCCTTTCACGGGATAACCATATTATAGTTTAGTTGGGGTTTAAATAGTAATGGTAGTGATCATTCTCCAATAGTTCTTGCCCTATCGATTCTTTATGGATGTTGTGTCATGGATTTCCTTGTTCCTTGTCTAGTGTCTTTTATCAATTTGGATAAGGTTTTGGGGATAACTTTGATTATCTTCCATATTATATTTACTGACTAGTTTTATTGAACCAGACTTATTTTATGAGTTGTATATCATTTTTTATTAAGAATTGATTTAATTTCTTTTTAAAATGAATGGTTGGGTGAAGGGTTCTTCTATCTAGGGTAGAAATTGGTAGGTGACTACATGATCCATGGTTTAGATCATGACAAAATGGTATAGCATCCAGGTTATGGATCTCTAGTATAAGAGAGAATGTTGAGTTGAGTCCTACAGATTAGTGTACTGTCATCCACATGAAATCTATAGGAAGTTACAAGGCATCTAGGAATCCATCTTATTTTTTTCTCTCATATCGTGCTATCTTAATGTTGTCTTTTTGAGTTGAGTCCAATTGGTATCTAGTATATTCTAATTGGTATCTCAACTATAATAATTGGGATTAGTTGGTCCCAATTAGTTTATCAAAAGAATTCAAAAAATTAGAATGGTAACATTCTGGTCGTAAGTGTCTCGATCAAAAACCATAGCCCAGAACAATAGGTGATTGTCTAGTTTGTGGAAAATGACATAAATGTTAGGAAAGTGGAAGTAAATGAATCGCAATCCATAAATCATATAAAAATAATATAATAGAAGAGAAAAAATAAATAATAACATCCCATGACCTAGTAATATCAGTACAAGAGCCACTAATACCAAAGAATACAAGTAATATTATGTCAATGTACAATAGTCTCGAAAATAGAAAAACTAGAAAAATAGAAGGAGAAAAGGTCAACTCTATCTTCAAGAGCTCACCCTATCTCTGAACTCTGGCCAACACAAATCTTAGCATCAATGTCAACCGCTAATACTCGAATCTACACCAAAAAAATACAAAAGTATTGTATGAGTACAAAATTCATGTGTACTCAGTAGGCATCCTCGACCGATTGAGATAAATAATAATTAAACTTAATAAAATGTGAGATAAATAAACTAAGTTAGGGTAAAAGTGAAAACCTAGAATAATACTACAAATGCTAAAGATAAATAACTGAAATAACAATAATAATAAAGAAAACATAGCTATTTATACATAATTGGGCCCCCATAAGCCCAAAAGGTACAAATAAGGTAAATCAACCAACATGGTCCCCTATAAGACTAGAGGATGCAATCAAGAAAAGTAATAACAGTAGTTAAACCAAGTATACATATATTGGAAACCATACCCATAGATCTTGTCGTACCGTCAAATGCCGGACTTGAACTGGTTCCATAACTGTCATAATTAACTTCTCAATTCTATGACTAAATCAAAACTCATATCATCATTTGTTGGACTTGAATCGGAACTCATACCAACATTTGCTGAACATGAACTTAAACTCATATCATGAATAATGTCGGAATCGAATCGATCTTACAATCATAAATCTCCCGACTCAAATTCAAACAAATATGATCCCCCTAGTATAAATATTGGATAAAATATCTTATATATAAACCTTCTTGACTAAAGGATATAATTAAAGTAATGTGCAACGCCTATTGAGTCTATAAGGAGCTAATATCAATTTCTTCTTAAGGTAGGCCAGAGGTCCCACTTCTAACCCAAAAATCCATTCTACAACAAATTAAATCCCAAACTAGGCTAAGGTATATTTTTTCAATACTAGATATTAAATAAGCCATATTTTAGTCTTAAGATAGCAATTCTATCTAAAGAAGAGTAATTAAGTTAATTAGGCCTAATTTTGGTTCCTTAATTGACTAAAAGATCCTCATATAAAATATACCTCCAAGACCTAATTCCCATCCCAAAAGTAGCATAATATCATATTCATACTATAATTAAGCCCAATATAAGAGAAAGGTAAACCTAACCTACTTGGACGTCGAAGAAAGCCCCCTAAAGTCCGCTAAATGATCAATTTCCCCTTTCGAGAATCTTCTGCACGATGTCATATTATTAAAATGGTAATATACTCATCAATACGAGAACATCGGTACCAATATTGCATTTTTATGCTTTTGATCAAAATAAAAACAAAATCCAATGCGGGGCCTGCTAACAGATTTAAACTTTCAAAAATATAAACACGTCCCCCTATGCTCAAGGATCATTTATCCCCTAAAATGGGAAAATTCCAAGATCAAATAATACTAAAATCAACCCAACAATAATTTATGGATTTAGGTTTAAATAGGAGCACTAAAACATGAACTCAACAGAAGCTTACAAAGATTTTGATGAGAAAACGAGCAATCCGAGCTCACAAACACTCCATAATCTTCTAATAATCACTCTCCATCTTTCAAAACTTTCTATGGCTTTTGGATCTTTTACACTTATGGAAAATGGGGAGAAAATAGTGTAAGGAAAAATTTAATGGCCTCCCAAGTGCCACTTAATTGGTCACTTGGCCGCTTAAGCACTCAACGCCAAAGCGGCTATGTACTGCTTAAGCAGTAATACTGGGTCTGCCCTTTTCTCTAAAGCGAATAAACAACCACTTAAGCAGCCTCTACTTTAGTGAACTTAGGTCTTGTTTAGTAAATTGACTGGAAAGACCTAGTCTCTTAAGCGACTAAGTGGCTACTCAAGCGGCCTCTGCTAAAGCAAACCAAGTGTCGCTTTAGCGGATGCACTAGATGAAATTTAGATAATTTCTAAGTTTCCACCAACCCCTCGAGATTCATCTAGAATATTGTGTATGCAAAAAAACTATGATACCCTATTAAATTCAACATTTTGTACTCAATGACGTTGTCAAAATTTCCATCCACGGTTATTTCACCAACATGCCATGCCCACACCCCATGACCATTTTTATCAAATTTTTATTAATAACCTGAAATGAGTCTGAAAGCCTTAGGACCCAAACCAATGGTACCTTTACCTGAAAATCGACATTCCAGAGACTATGAAACTATCAGAATTATCATTTGATATCGTCAAACTAAAGTTTATGCCCAATAGCCAATCTTTACCAGCAAAGACTTCATAAAAAGGAATTTGTTCTAAGAACCGAACAAACTATCTGATAACTGAACTGTCATCTCCATCAAGTCACAAATGACTTGGGGTAGCTATAGGAAAGCTCTAATTAGTGAAAAATGTGTGGAAATATAGAAAACGACCTGGAGGGTTATTACAATAAGAGCAATAAGAGATATAGGAGTAAAACTGTTAGGTTGTGAAGTCTGGTTGATAATGTGTTAGTAATTGCTATTTTGTGATAACATGTTGTGAATAATATAAGTGGATTTCTATAAATTGAAGTACATTATGGTGTACTATGTGATAGTTATATCTCTTAAGTGTAAATGAATTTTTTGTGTGTTAGTTGGAATGATATCTTATAATAGACCTTGGGATCATACAGACCTGGTGTGATCTTGGAGGTGTATATTTATTTTAGTAATTTAAGATATGTCTCATTTCCTCATGATTTGAACTATTCCTTAATTTCCATCCGATCTTGA
The DNA here is from genome assembly GCA_030864215.1 of Capsicum pubescens. Lineage (NCBI taxonomy): Eukaryota > Viridiplantae > Streptophyta > Magnoliopsida > Solanales > Solanaceae > Capsicum > Capsicum pubescens. The sequence continues at coordinate 142,471,610 of CM061549.1, read as the reverse complement.
GAAACTACACAGGTGCCTAGCTGTTTATGAAGTAGTGTTCGTAGGTTGTTAATGGGGTAAGTAGGAGGGGGGAGCATATTGTTATACCTACCAGAATTTTGAAATTTGAATCACGTTAGTAATAGCTCAGGATGATAAAAAAGATATTCAAGTTATGATTTTGCTCAAACATAAGGATTATAAGCAACACGAGTGTTTGTGGGATAGTATTGTGTGATAAATGGCCCTAGGACCATTAGAAAAAGGAAAAGTGGAACAACTAGAAGGTACCTCCATATCAAAACTTTTACTGATGCAGTGGTAAGTTAACCTCTTTAGTGGTTCCAGTAGTGAACGGGCTAAAAACCCCTATTTTGTGATTTTGCAATCATTGCCAAAGTATTCCTGTATTCACAATAATTGAAGGTAGAAATTAATTCCAAATATGCATAACAAGCTTATAATTATTTTTAGTAGGGGATAATAGTCAAACATCCAAAAATGCAACAATGTAAAACAGAGTGATTGTTTGTTACAAGCCTTAAATGGGGGCATCCTGAAGTCTGAAATAGTAACAAAAATAAAAAGATGTCGGGAAGGGGGGGGGGGGGGGGGGGGCTCTAGCTAGTGGCATCATCTACGAGGATCGTGGCATTCAAACCCTTCCCCTCCATTCTAATGACAAAGAAAAACTCTTCTGCATCATTCCTTTTTAGCTTCAAGAGTATCTTGGTAGAGGAGGCAAATTTCAACATCACCTAAAGAACCTTCCTCATCCTTACTAACATACGGTTCTGAGAGAAGCACTTATTCTTCTCCTAATATAACTCAATTCGAAGCTCAGCATTGGATCGAGTCAGGAGAAATGGGTCAGTAGAGCTCAATAGAGCTAATCACGATGGAAGTAACTGAGTCCTTTCTAAATAACCTATCATAATAGCAAGGTCAGGCTCCCAACCACCAAATCAACACCTTGCCTCCTCCATCCCTTTACTTCATCTTCTTATTCTTGCTTTCTCACTATTCGACCTTGTCCATTTGTTTATTGAACATCATATCACACTCTTGCATGGTATTCTGCTCCTCTATGGGTATAACCACCCTCTTGAATAGCTCAGTAATTAATAAAGGCTAGAAAAAATCTATCAGTGACCTCTCTCTGGCATAAAAGTTTTGCCACTCATCCATATCTGTCCCCCACATTCATATCAACACCCGTAAGAGCAAATACCACCATCATAGCCTGGTGAAAAACCATAACAATCACATATCCAAAAGGATGAATCCTCTGGGACACCAGTTGCAACCACACCCTAAGACTCTATCAAAAAGTAAGCCCTCTTAGTATTTTTGAAGCTGAACCATTTTACCTTACCATCTCGAACCTCTGAAGCCAAGAACATGATTGGTTATTTTAAATCCAACTCTCGAATCTTAGCTTCAAAGGCAACATTTTAAATTTTTGGGGCCCCTAAGGCATCATTGATAGTGGAAACATCCACTACGATGTTCTTTACATGAATACGAATAGTAAGGACAGAAAGAACCACTCAATAGTGAGGAGTTTAAAATAGAACTCCCAAACTAATTTTAGCTTGTACTTTGGCTAGGCTCAGTTGGCCTCTCCTACATAAAGACCTGTAGTTTGTCACATAAGTTTGGCAACTCATCACAAATCCCTTCTCACGAGGAAACCCCTCGTATTTAAGCCCCCATATAATGATTACGACTTAAAGAGTAAATAAATACATAGTAGAATCATAGGTTGTCCATGATAGTCCTTCACTACATTGCGATTACAGTGTTAGAAACCAAATTGTGGTTCTACAAAAGGGAATAGAATTTAAAAACTTCACAGAAAATAGGAGGTTACTTATAGATACCACTGTAGAGATAAATTAACTGTTGCAGTGATTTCGTACCCAACCCGTCAACCTCCTCTCCCATGGTAGATCTTTGTATTTTCTTCATATTTTAGTAATGTAAGTATAGATCAGGCTTGCTAAAGTCCATATGAATATTTTTACCCTAAATGGGAGTGCATACACTCTAATTCAAAATATCACATTTCATTGGGATGATGACCCCTCACCTTCCTCGTTCATAGAAAAAATCCACCATGAACTATGTCAATCTTACACCCAGAGTGATCTAAAAGCATTAGAGGTAAGAAATCTAACATTCTCATTATTTCATTCTACAGCACACACAAATATTCAAATTCAAAAGTCGCACCAAAAACCATCCAAAAAATCCCTATTGTAATGAAGTTTCTATGATTCTATGATCATAAGTACATTGATAAAGTAGTCAGGATGAGAAACTTATCATACAAAGCTTGACACTGGAAGGATTGCACAAAGAGAATTGAGAGAGTTTTGGAGTAGGGGTGTGAAAATAGGGAAATGAAATATCTTCCTATATTTGAACTGCCATGAACTGCTCTAGCAATAATATTTTCGTTTGTCATTTTTTTCCCAACCTTCTATGCGTTGTGTTATTTTGCAATGTTAGGGTATTTTTGGGGTAGTAATCGCGTAAAGTATTATCATAAGTTTATTTTCATGATTATTCATAATTTTGACACATCAAGGTTGTCAGTGCAAGAACCTACTCACATTTAAGTTGGTTAGTTACATTGGGTTCCATTGATAATTATACAAGGTTAGAGGAATTGAGCTGACGAGAATTAGAGATTATTTTTCCTTTTGACCTACATGACCTACATTAGTTCCAAATTCCTTTTCAAGTTATCCCTAAAATACTTGAATCTCACTTTGTGTCCATACAAAGATGAATGGTGGGTAAATTGGTATCTGATGTAATGACCCAAAATGTCATTATGTTGAAAATATCCAGATAATTCTAATGATGAATAAAATCCTCTTACCAGACTTGATAGAATTTAATTCATGGGAAATAAGCAGGCCTAATCTAATTTGTTTGAGAATTAAAATAATATGAGCCAACCTACTGCCTATTGCTGTAGAGGTAAATTAACTGATGTAGTGGTTAACTTAACTGATGTAGTGGTTAGTTAACCACTACAGTGATAACTCGAGAAATGGCCAACCCAAATTTTATTAAAACCCTCTTTTATTATATCCTCCTTAGGTAATAGTTTTCCACCAAAAACACCCATAACAAACCCCACAACGAGTGCTATGAGGTTTTGAGGGACACCCGGTGATAACCCGACATGAGGAGATGCTTAGCACGTACAATCCAACTTCTTCCTTTCAGTAGCAGAATGATTTTTCTATAAGTTATGTTATAGTTAATTTGTAGTTGACTTGGGCTATATGTATGTAATATTGATAGAACTATTAGGGGTTTTCATATCTTAGGCCTCTAGCCATAGTGTTTGGATAGACGAAAAAGATAAGAATTCATTTAGGTTTTAAATTTTAGCAAATTATTATTGTACTCTGCTGGTGCGATATTTTGTGGCATGAATTGCTTGAATTTGGTAAGCATTATATTTATTTGATTGAATACATTTATATGCCAGATATAGTGTGGGGGTAAGTACGACTAAAAGAAGAACATTTAAACTCAGGTCAGATTAGGGTGATTATAGGAACCTAGGAAAACCTGTAGACTTGCATTAAGGAATGCTAATAAAGTGTTTGTGCAAAGTAAGTGATACGTTAGTAAAGCTACTTGAGTTTGAGCATCTTAAGGGTTTAATTAAGTAGACAGGATGGTAGAAGGGTAGATTGATAGTAAGGTATATGGAAGGATAAGCATTTTTGATAAACGTGGATAGAATGCCAAGTGTAAAGGTATAAAGGTCAGGTATTAGTGTTTTGACTTGGGGTATTTTCAAAGGGCATGAGAAAGACATAAAAACATGAGTGGGCATCAGAAAAGGGGGTTGGCATTATTGTCTAACAGTATACCTAAAAATTCATTGAGGGAATGTGCGTATATATAAATATAGGTATATATGTACATATAAATAATTCCCAAATAGATCAGGAAAGACGGAATACGTGTTGAGAGTTATTTGATACCGTGAGAGTTTATCCATGAATGGAGATATAATTTTGGTCTTAGTCATTATATGTAATTTTAATATTCGTAGTTGTTTTGGGCACTCTGAAGTCGCCCAAAACTTACTCTAATAGAAGTACGTTGCAGTCGATTGCAAATATAATAACCCAACTAGGTTGGGGTCGAACCCACAGGGAAGATGCTGAATAGTTGCTTCACTTGATATAATCCACAAGCAGTGCAGGAAAGTAAATGGGGGAATTTTGTATCAATCACAAGTAGTAACCAAAACTTGAGTTCTTTTGAGTTGTAGATAATAAAAGACAAACACTAGGCTTGTGTTTCCCTAGCTTCTCAACTCCATAAATTTCTCGTGATCAACCTACCTATCCTGTTTCTCTACATGTAAAGTCTATAAGATAGGTATTATTAGCCATCTAGTGAACGCAAAGATAAATCTTACCCTTTACCGGTTCAATCTCAGGGCGTTGCCTTGTTGCTCTATGATACAACCTCAGTTCACTATCACCTTTTGAGTTCAAGTGATTAGATAAGATGACAGGGACTATAAGATGGAGGTGAATCCCAAATCACTTTCCTAATCTTCTTTTCACAATCACAAACTCCCTGGTAAGGATGATTGCAAATACAGGCTATCTCAAGCTTCTGCAGGAGCTCAAAGATTAATTATTGCGAACAAGTTTAAGATACATGCATAAACCCTAGAATAGATTAATACCACACTTCCTTTATGTAGCTAATCCGCAGGGTTTCCCACAACCCTAATCAAGGAGATTAGCCACTTGTGTTCATGCAATATTCCATGATTATCAATGAAGAAGACATGCAATTAATTGCACAAATTATGATGAATAAACTCCAAAGTCTTGAATTAAATAACAACCAACATCTCAAGATAATGTAAAAGTATGTAAGTTATTGTAAGAATGTGTAACCTAATAAAAGATAAACCTTAGGGTATTTATAGTATCTCAAAATAACATAGAAATCCTAATAAAAATAGTAAAGGTAAAGTTATGTTGGAACTCAATAGGACTCGGTCTTCAACTTGTACTAGCAGCATACGAATCATACCATGACTTCTCATATCCATTATATTATTTGATCTCCATGGGCCTTATCTTTTTGTTATTCATAAGACTTCATCTTACTAGTCGTATCTTGAAAATACTACTTTTGTTTTTAACCCATATCCACCTAGGACTTCTGTCTTTCCAAGCTTTGAACACTAGTCTATGTACGACTTCCCTATACGAGTCGTACCCAGACTTTCGACTCGTATACTTCTGAGACTTTAAGTTTTGATGGTAGATTTACACTTTGTCATGTTTATGACTTCTTCATATGACTCATATCCTTACTTACAACTTGGATGCTTGATTCGTATCTTATCAAAACTTAGATTCTCAGTTTGGCTATAGGTTCTATTGTGTGTATGAGTTGGCCTACGAGTTGTATAGTGTGTTGATAACCCATGAGGTGACTCGTACCTTGATCATTCTTGCTATTTTTTGGGTTTTTTTATTCCAAATTTAGTCCAACACTCATGTAGACCTATTTTACCAATAACAAACACAAAAGTGTATCATATCTACTAAAACAACCTAAGTACACGCCTAAATTCTTGGTTTTAAGCATCAAAAGTGTTGTGTTCCCATGACTTATAAACATCCTCAACTTAGAATTTTGCATGTCCTTAGGCAAAAAAAAAACAAAAACTATTTCCGAATGCATAACCAATGCTCAAACAAGAAGATCTTAAGCTACCCCGGCTGTAATTTTTCAACTCAAATTTCAATAATGTTATTCCCCTCCTAGTTTTAACTTTTCAAGAATCAAACTATGTATATAAATTTAGCATATCGCTAAACACGAGGGAATCCGATTATGGAATTACATTAGCAATAGACAACTAGGGATAGATACAAACTGCATTCACCAATCAATCTAGCAACTTAGCAACATAACCCATGTGCGCTCACCGTCAAAGAAAACCCATTCACTCTCATTATGGATCAACCAATCTATTTAGGGATATAACAAACACTTTCTCGCTCACAAAGAAGTATCGCCGGTGTATACAAAATACCATAGGCTTTCCCTTATGTTCTCTTCCTAAGTTTTTAGACAGTCATGGTAGGATTACTGTTGGGCTTTATTTGGCTTGTAACGTAGGCTTGGGGATGGTATGATATTTTTTGGGATTTATTTAGTAACTACGCCTCATTGACACTATGCTAATTTTGAGGACCACTAATTTCTCCATATTTTCATTTATTTCCACCCTTATGTAGCCCTTTTGATTTCAAGCACTTTCAGCTCAGACCAGAATGGTTTTCTCACTTTCTTTTCTTTTCTTTTTATTTTCATTGCACTTTTCTTTTTTTCTTTTATTTTCACCACGTCTGTCTAAGTTTCAACTATTTTTCTTCTACGCACTTTCTTCATACTCATTTTATCTTATGCACTAATATAATAGCCACCCTCAGCTTATGCAATTTGCCTGAATTAAGGTGCACAGTGTCCAGGGAGGACTAGGGCCAAACAGGTTCATTGTAAGGGAAACAGGAAGGTGAAATTTGTGTAATCAACAAAATTGGTCTATTCGAACTCAAATATTTGGATCAAAGGGATTCATACTTTTTTGTTAGGGTATTTAGGTTCAGGTGGACTAATAACAAAACGGTCTTATGAGGACTTCCTACTCGACTCACTTAGATCTATTTAAAAGCAACCAGGAAAGTTCTAGATTTCAACACATCGGGAACTCAGTATTTCCTCACACGCACTTTCACATGGTCACATTGCTAAGTACTATTCACCCGGTTATGCAATTGTTTGCCCCTAGTTGTTCTATCCTTAATCCTAATGTCATTATTAGATTTCTAATAGTCTATGGCATACACATATATCACACAGTCATAAAATGCATACATTTAGGAGGGATCTCAATTTTTCAACACAATTCAATTAAACACAAATGTTTTCAGAATAACCATTTCAAATCCATAATTTATGTTTTAGGATTCACAAATTTTTGAAATAATGAATCACAATTTATTACAAATCAATTTCAAAATTCATAAAAAATCAATAAAATCATCTTCCATAGGTGCAGATTTTCTCCCTATCTCAGTTGTTAACACAAAAACTTGCAAGTCATAATAGACTTTTAGTTATATATATTTTTCAGCTACTCCTAAAATTTCAGAATCAAATATACCCCCACCCCAACTAAAAATTCTTGCACTGTCCCTAGGACTAAAATAATTTAAAGTAAGTATGAAAGGTCATACCTGGGTGCTCAAGTCATCGGCTCGACAACATTAGCACGTGGGCCATCAAATCGGGTCCCACTCTTCTGAGATCTCATCCCTACCACAAGAATTGAATCACTGACAATAGTCAGGGGTACTACACCATCTCTCTCAGTAACAACAATAGGTGGTCTCAAACCATTGGCTCCAGAAGCTATCTCACAGAATCGTATCTCCCAAACTCTCTTATCCTGAATGCTTTCATTCTGGTCCTTCTTTGATGTATTTTTTTTCACGTTTTTTTATTTTTTTATCTCCTTTCTTCTCTTTGGTATCCACTACTAGGTTGGAGATCTCCTAAATATTAGGAACATGCACCGTGCGCATCACTATCTTAATCACGGGATCCAAAACCACCGGTCTATCATACAGTTCAGATACCATTCTCTTTATCTCTGCAAATTTAGATTTAACCTCAACAATATTAGACGTCTGCCCATCACTCAACTGATGATTAATCCTCAACTCAAATGCATCCAACTGTTTTTGGACCCGTCTGTCCTAATTTACAAACTATGTGTCAAGCTAAGGTTTTACACCCCCTCCATGTAACCGACCTTAGCCTATAGTATGGAAAGTCTAGTCATGACCTCAGTCCATTATTATCATAGGTACATAAGGCATACCTCATGTCCTGGGAGGTACAGACTATACTGGAGGTGGCGCACTAGAAGTACCCACTGCATCTATATATGAAGAAGTCTAAACAACCCCAGCATGACTGCTCTACAGGAACATACCAGCCATCAAATATGCTGTCTGTCTTGCCTTCCTGGCCAATGGGTTAGTTGCGTCTCTAATCAGGCCTAAGTCACTAGTGTTCATGGCCTCTAGTATTTCATAAATTCATGGGAATTCTTAGACTCCCAACACCAAAAATATTTGTGTGATTATGTAGGGGTAGGCCACAATGGTTTTTCACCCCCAACTGCATGGTCTCTTATTTCTCGAGCTAAAAATTCTACTATATCAAACTCATAACCGACTATGCAGCCATTAATCATGACTTCCCAAATAGGGATTAGAATATTATCTTAAATTGTTGGACATGGCTGGTGTTAGTGCAATGTCCACCAATATTTACCCTCAAATTTGATGGTATTCTTCTCAATCTTCTGTGAGACCACCTCGGGGCCACTACAACCCATACTGTATTCTGGCCTTTTAAAGCTATACACTCCATAATCCATCTAAAGAAAACCATCTTGTAGCATGTGACTCAACTTTTTGGTTTAGCCCCAATAAGTTTGCCTTGATATCTTTAAGACAGTTCTCTTGACACTCTAGACTTTTGACCATATTTCTTATTGTTATCTTAACATTGACAATCACCATCTCCCTCTATGCTTTTGTCCCCATATCTATCATTATAATAGTTCCAACCCTGATTCCCTTGCCCTTGGGTACAGAAATCCGCTAATCTACGATCAAGATACTTCGCCTCTTTTTTAGTATCAATCTTAAAAGGTTTAGAAGTAGACCCTTATGCCACAACTGCATTCACTTTCTTAGCACTCATTATTGCTAACTATTTTATAAGAAACCCAATAACTGTACAAAGCTATGCAACCTCTTGTGCTACCATATCATGACCAGCTTCATAAGTATTACGAGGTTTAATATAATATGCACCTAAAACACGTTATGAATTGATAGTATGCCACCCTCTATTTGTCATTGAAATATCATCTAGCATATTCTTTGCAACATCTTAACGAAGATGCATAAATGCTCCTCCCAAAATAGTATCTACCATTTCCCTTGAAATATTATTCAGTGATCTGTAGAAGATTTCTGACAAATTAGACCCTTCTATTCTTTGATTCGGCACCATACTCAGCTTCTTATTAATTCTAAAGCAAGCCTCACACATAGACTCTACAGGTAATTATCTGAAATTATAAATTTCATCTTTTAACTGTTGCATCCTTGTAAGAAGGAAAAACCTGTTCATCTTTTAATAGAACTCTTCATCTTTGAACTCAACGATCAACTACCTATCTAGGCTTGGCTAGCCCTTCATACTAAGCTAATACAGAGCTTCTCCAGCTAACCTAGCCTCTTTGGCTTATCTTTTCTCTCACTTAAGTAGTTGTTGCATCGGCATATCCATAATATTTTGTGGATCTAGTGGAGAATGCGGAAGTGTAATATTTGGATCCATATGTAGGGGGTCTTGTACCCCTATAGGAACTCCTTCACGAACTATTCTTGAAATCCTTCTTGGTGTTTGAAGGATTCTTTCTGGCTCTAGATTGAATTGGAGTAAGGGACTACCTCTTGTCCTTGTGTTTGACATACACCGACATATGCCAAATTAGAAATAGAAAATAAAACTCTCAGACAACACCAATTTAATTAACTACTCACCCCATCTTCCCCAACAACGGTCCAAAAATTTTATGTCGCCCAAAACTAATTCTAATATAAGTACACTATGGTCGATTGAAAATGTAATAACCCAACTAGGTTGGGATCGAACCCATAGGGAGGATGCTGAATAGGTTTTTGACTTTATGTAATCCACGAGTAGTGTAGGAAAGTAAATGGGGGAATTTTGTATCAATCACAAGTAGTAACCAAAACTTGAATGATTTTGAGTTGTAAGCAATAGAAGACGAACACTAGTCTTGTGTCCCCCCCTGACATCTTAACTTCGTAAATTTCTCTTGATGAACCCACCTATCAAGTTGCTCTACATGTAAAGTCTACAAGATAGGTATTATCAGCCTTCTTGTGAATGTGAAGATAAATCGCACCCTTTACCAGTTCAGTCTCAGAGCATTGCCTTTTTACCCCATAATACAACCTCCGTTCACTATCACCTTTTGAGTTTAAGTTATTAGATAATATGAAGGGGACTATAAGATGGAGATGAATCCCAAATCACTGTCCTCATCTTCTTTTTCCAATTACAAACTCCCCTGTAAGAATGATTACAAATACATGTTATCTCAAGATTCTACAGTATCTTAGAAATTAATTATTGTGAATAAGATTAAGATAAATGCATAAACCCTAGAATAGATGAATATCTTACATCCTCTACGTAGCTAATTTGTCAGGGTTCCCACAACCCTAGTCAAAGAGATTAGTCGCTCATGTTCATGCAATATTCCATGATTATCAATGAATAAGACATGTAATTAAGTGCACAAATTATCATGAATAAACTCCAAAGTCTTGAATTGAATAACAACTAAAATCTCAAGAATAATTATAAAAGTATGTAAACTATTGTAAGAATGTGTAACCTAATAAAATATAAACCCTAGGATATTTATAGTATCTCAAAATAACATAAAAATCTTAATAAAAATGGGAAATGTAAAGTTATCTCAAAGTCTTGTAAAAATTATTTCGTACCATTCCTTCTCGTTTCCATTCCAGTGTCTGATCTCCCTTGGCTTTAACTTTCTGTTCTTCATATAAAAATAGATTATGAGTCGTATCTTGACAACACGGCTCGTGTTCTTTACTCATATCCTTCTGTACATCTGTCTTTCTAAGCTTTTAACACTGTTCTACGTATGACTTCCCTATACAAGTTGTACTCATACTTCCGACTTGTATACTTTTGAGATTTTAACTTTTGATGGTAGCTTTAGACTCTGTTGTGCTTACAACTTCTTAATATGACTCGTATCCTTACTTATGACTTGGATTATTGAGTCGTATCTTCTCCATACTTAGATTCTCAATTTTTCTTTAGGTTCTGTTGTGCTTATGAGTCAACCTACGAGTCGTATAGTGTGTTGATAACTCGTGAGGTGACTCGTACCTTGATTAGTCTTGCTTTTTTTAGGTCTTTTTATTCAAAATTCAGTCCAACACTCTTGTAGACCTGTTTTACCTGTAACAAACACAAAAGTTCATCATCTCTACGAAATCAACCTAAGTACATGCCTAAATTCTTTGTTTTAAGCATCGAAAGTGCCATATTTTCATGACATATCGCACTCCTTGTGATATTTGATTACACTTACATATTCATAAATATTGATAATAAGGTTGTAATGGTGTTATGGTGATAAGTTTGTTTTATTAATTATGGTAATGAGATCATGTGTATGATAATATTAATGATTATATTTATGATTATGATAAAGATATTAAGTTTATTATGAAAAGACTTATATTGATGATGTTGTGAAGATAAAGAAAAGATGCACATAGTCTGTATACATACATTCATTATATGTATTGGATAAATATTCATAATTATATGTTGAGATATATTTGCTGATTGATAAACATAAATAATTATTGTTCTACTTATTTAGTAAAGAGGGAGAAGGTCATATATAAGAGCGTATTAATGTATATTTAGTTATATTATATTGTTTATATGACAAGGAAATTTGAGCTACTCGTTTGGTACACTCGAAATATTGATTTAGTGAAGTCCATAGGACTATCTGAAAGGGGTTACAAATATTGAATAATAATATAAGATAGATTTAGATGATGTGACATAGAATAGATTGATAAAGGACAAAGTTACACAAAACTTTTAAATGATAGGTAAGTCATAGAGAGTCGAAGTGTATTATGTCAACACTTGTATGAATGGGCTTTAGTAACCAGAATTTTATGTAAAGTCATGTTTACTTTCCTATTTTTTATTATTATTATTATTATTATTACTATTATTTATTTTTATCCCCAATCAATTGATGATACCTATCATTACTTATGGTTGTATTGATTCTTCACTTACTATATCTCCTTTCAGGAATAAACCCATGTTCCAGTTGAGTTAGGATTTTTATAGCAGTGCCATTGATCATTCTCCAACACCCCTTGCCCTCTTAATCCATTATGGATGTTGTGTCATTGATTTCTATTTTTCTTATCTAGTGTTATTATATCAGTTTAGATTAGGTTCCAGGATTCACTTTGGCTATATTTGTATTGAATTTATTTATCAATTGCACTCAACCCGAGTTATTTATGTATTAAATAAATTAAATTAGTTTGGAATAAGAATTGATTAAAATTCCACATTAAATGAATAGTTTGGTGTAAGGGTTCGCTTATCTAAGGTAAAAATGAGTAGGTGTTTGAATGATTTATGGTTTGGGTTGTGATAATATGGGAATAGATATATTTATGAAAATATTTCCACTCTTTCATTCTATTGATCATTCAATAGAGCTATGTCATAGGGAATATTTCCAAATTTGTGCATTGCCATATTTTCGCCAACTATTCCTTGTCTTTGAGGAGATAAAAATAAGAAAGATAAAATAATAAAGCTTAGGTTTCATATTGATGTGCTCTAAGATAGAGACATCATATCATTCAAATACTAGATAAGTTTTTTTAAGAGTAGTCCATTAGTGCATTTAAATATATTGGTATGAAATAATACACCCTTATTCATATCAGTCATGCATTTGAACCAAAGCAAGATTTGCTCTTATATACTTTCAAGAACTTTGCACACCCTTAAGGTAGACAATGTGCAACTAGTTTCTTAGGTAATGTTCCCACCAATGAGATATTGTGATTTAGGATGTTGTGTTGTAAGCCAAAGTAACAGAATGGTTCCAGATCCAAAAATATGAATCCAAAAGTGTAGAAACAACAAATGTGTCTAATGATTGATTAAAGTTTGTAGATAGACTCACGTACCCATTAGGTAAATAATGGTAAGGTATGTTCTTAGGTGTTTAATAAAGTGTAATAAGTTTTGTGTAGATTTAATGGTAGTATGTAGAAAATGAGTTGCTAGTTAAGATGACTTAGAGAATGCTTGACCATGAAGAATTTAATGAGAGCCTACCATTGTTTTAGTAAAGATCCAGTATTGGTTATAAATCTAATTAGGCAAGAGATGTATAATAAATTAGTAAGGAGTAGTAGTAATGTTGTGAAGGAGAATATGCACGTTGACTGCTATGGGATAGATGGTGTGATTATGATTTACTATTTTGTCATGAACTTTGAATGGACTGGTGGTTCTTAATTTTTCTTTAGTAGTTAAAATTCATAGTAGTATAAGCCGATAGTATTTCCATCCATGGTACGTATTAGACACTATGATTTAACTTTAGATGACAACCATGGTGAAAAATAATGATAGTATAAGAGTATGTGTAGGATAGCATTTAAAAAATAAAAAAGATAAAAATAAATTAAAAATTAAAAAAAGATAATATGCGAGTGCCAAATTTATTTAGGAATTGATCTAGTTGGTTGGATATAATGTGTTCTAGAACTTAAGTCTATAACTTACTACAAGAGTAAAGGTGTAAACATGAAATATATAGTCATGCAAATTATAGATGAAAAAATTAATGGTGGCTAAGTTGATAGATAAAGAAGAACCTTCAATTTTGAAACAAAATCTTTGTACCTACAGTAGTATATTGTTGCATAAGATTCTAAACTCTTAAATTTCCATGTGTGCATAGTTTAGTATTCTAAAGTTGCAACATATAAAGAATGCTATATACGTATTGCATGGGGTCTCTAAGAGTTTACTTGAGGGGATTATAAATAAGGCAGGCAATGTTGAGACTCTTGATATAAATTTTAATCCTTTTGATTGGTGATATGTCGTGATCATAGGGCACTTTTGTTGCTTAAAACTATGAAAATTTGCAAGTGCAAAAGGCATTTTTATGTGGATATGATGTGTTTTTGGTGTATTTGTAGGTTAAACAGCTCAAAGTAGTGAAGTGCAGTAAAATTAGACTTAAAGGCATCCGATTAGCCAACCCACCTTAGTAAAATGAAACAACGGTCATACCATTATTATTGTGGGTTAAAGTAAAAAATTGGTATTCAGGTGTTCTTTATGGGAAGGCATCCCACGATTTTACATATATGTAACAATTATAAGATTTATCATTGTAAGGAAGTCCAAAGTAAGGTTGGAGGATATGAAGTGTGAAGAGGATCAGACAAGAAAATTCCATGGTCGTGGTATGATACCACAAGCTCGTACTGCAGACCGTAGGGGGATTAATCTGCAAAGTAAAATTAAGGGTAAAAAGAGTGAAAGAGTTTTAAGATAATACAATGAAATTATATGCTTGTACTGAGTATTGTGCTAGCCAAGATCTAAAAGATGTAAAAGTCAAGTGTCAACCTATGATCGCATAGGATGATCGTGGTTGTTCCTTCGTTCAAGGCACCGACTCAAAAAATCTCATTGTGTTTAGGATAGGGTTCAATTATGCCTATAAATACTCTCATTGGGTTTATTATTTTAGTTACTTTCTATTAATACTTCCGAGACAAGTTTTTGTTCTTTGAAGTATAAATAACGAGTTTGAGATTTTGAGTTTTTTATCCAAGAGTGAGATTTGTGATTTTCACATTACTCTTGTAAGTTCATAATTATGTTTTTTTTCTCAAAATTATTGTTGAGTACTTGCAATTATGAGTAGCTAAAAACCATAACAATGGTTGTGGGAACCATGATGGATTAATATAGTAGTGTTAAAAGCATGGCAGAATTCTCAAAGGGTATTTGTTCATATGTTATTGTTCTCTTTGGTTGATTTCTTTTTATTGGTTAGAAATGTTAAAACTCGCCTTATCTTTAGTATAGATGAAAGTAGTAACAAATGGTAAAGTAAATAAAGAACAAAGATTTAGAGATATCAACCATTAGTGAAGAGCTTGAGCCAATAATTTGAGAAACTAGGATCCAAGATGGGGTTAGTAACGCAAAACTCAGGAGAAGAGAAAACTTCTTGAGGATGGTTTCTTTAACAATTGCATCTCGAGCACCACGCGAGATCATTAGTATGATGAACCTATAAAGTTATGCAGTTATGAGGAACACATACATAGTGCCTCCCACATCTTGATTACAAATCTAATAAAATTGATAACTGTTACTATTGGAATCCTGAACTACAAAACCCTCATTTTTACTGGAGATTATTTATTAATTGCTCAGATAAGCACATAATAGATATTTTGACCTATTATCCAGGATCAACCCCAACTCAATTAGGTTGTTTATTTGATCAATGACCACTTTATAATTTTTTATAGGTGTAATTTGGGAGACATCACATTTTGGCACTATTGTTGTGGACTACGATTACAGAGTTGATTGATTGTGTTTACCGAGATGTTTATATTTGTTTCATGATTTT
This sequence comes from Capsicum pubescens, assembly GCA_030864215.1. NCBI lineage: Eukaryota > Viridiplantae > Streptophyta > Magnoliopsida > Solanales > Solanaceae > Capsicum > Capsicum pubescens. The sequence goes on along the minus strand of CM061549.1, from coordinate 142,456,177 downwards.
AATTTTCATATTATTTCTAGGATGTATAACCGTACATGAAAAACAATCAAAGTTAACGAAATCCCATGATTTCACTTGATATGGAACTTAAGAGAACTGTGAGAGCTAAAAGAAATATAGTGAATGACAAAGTTTATATTCAATGAGTTTATAATAAAGGAGCCCTGACTTACCTAGGACATCCTGATAGGCTTCAAGAAAATATGGAGCAGTCCACTTCTCAATTGATGGATGAGAAAGGGCTAGGCAATTAGCCGCACTGGAGAAACAAAAACATAGAAGGAATAGGGGAAACAACCTATACAACATTTTGTTCCTCAGTTTAAAGGTACAAATAATGAACTATACTTTCTAGAGCTAGCTAAAATAAGTGCTATAATTCAACTAATGTTGCCTCCATAAACAAAGTTGGACATCTTCAGTGCTATGATACTATTTTTGAACTTAAAGTTTATGTTCAAAGGCATTGCTACTACTGATGCAAGCCTTTATGTGATGAAATTTATAGGGACTTATAGTTCTTACATGTGATTAGACTACTATTGTTTCCTTTATCGATGATGGTGGAGTCTATAGTATAGGTTACAAATTTTTCTTATGAATAGATCCTTACTTGGAATGAGTTAAGGACTCATTTCTTGGATAGATTTTTTCCATCTTCCAGAATCATGTAGCTGACAGATATGATTTATAACTTGAGGAAACTACATTTGTATTTGTTTTATGTGACTTGGTTGAAGTTTAAGAAGAAGTCATGAAACGTCACAAATAACAAAATGACTAGTCAAAATTTACTTGAGATCTTCTACATAACCTTGAATTTTAATACTAATGATGTATTAGACACTAATCAAGCTTATGAGATTCTGAACAAGATCACTAAAACCAACCAAGGTTGGCATACTCTAGATGCATACACAGACTTATATTATAGAGGATCCACAAAGCACAAACCCTTGGATAACGCAGTCGTTCAAGAGGTATCTTAGATGAGGACTAAGCATAGATTGTTTCTAAAGTTATTTCTAGCAGCGGGAGAAGAAAAACGTTAACATGGTTTGTTCACAAGGTAAGGCACGTTGTCATGCTGACTCTGATTCTGAGGAGAAGGATAAGTATCTATACAATCAAGTAAAGGGTCTCCAATCCTAGAGACAAGGGTCTAATAAATACAATTGGAACTCTAGGCAAGAAAATCAAGGTCAGAACTACTACAAAGATAAAAACAATAACATCTGGGTATAGAGATAAAAGTCAGGGAAACGATAGTGATTGGCTAAGAAAAGATGATTATAAGGATAGAATTAGCTTTTATGTTCTACTGAGGAACCAAAATACTTCTTTGAGTAGTTGAAGAATGAAATACATGCTTGTAAAAGTGGTGATATGGGTAAAGAATATGAAAGACTACTTTAAGGAGATTAGAGCATATATTTTAGATATGAGTAAAAAGTTTGAATCACATGCAACTTTCATTAACTAGTGTTAGAAACAATTTGGTCAGATATCTTCCTCATTGGATCAACATCAACAAGGTACACTTTCGAGTAAAACCAACGAAAATCCTTAAAATTATTGTCATTGCTTGGTTATTACTAACAGTAGTAGGAAGATGACTGTCTCTCCATCTATGCATGTGGTTGTTGAGAATGATGTTGAGCTAATGGTTGCTTATTATAATAAAGAGGCCAAATTTGAAAATTCAAATATTAATGAGCATACAACTTAAATGCTTTTAGTTGCTAAAAAAGAGGTTAAGGCAAAAAATGAAAGGAAAAAGAGGTCCCATAAGTATTCACTCCGAGTACACAACCTTTTCCATGTTTTACACAAAGAATGAAAAAGATGGCTGAAGAGGAAAAGTATCAAAATTCATCTCCATATTGAAAGAATTATCCATGAATATCCCTCTATTTGAGGCAATTGAGTAAATCTTAAGCTATGGAAAGTTCATGCAGGATTTGGTTAGTAAGAAGAGGACTATGAGTTTAAGCCTGCTAATAATGTGCACTATTATAGTGCAATAGCTTTCTGATTTCTTGTTAATAATAAGGAAGACCCTAGAGCATTCATGATTCCATGCACCATTGGTCTTTCAAGTTTGCAAAAGATTTGTGTAACTTAGGTTTTTTTATTAATTATATGCACTAGCAATATACAGTCAGTTCGGGTTGGGTTTAACCAAACCAACCTTTTTGGGACTTCTTATGATGGATCACACTGTGAAAATTGTCCATGGGAATCTTATGTGATATTTTATTGAGTTTTGCATACTTTATATTTTGGCTGATTTTTTTATTGACTCTAATTGTGACTTGAGGTTCCCATTATTTTAGGGAGAACGATCCTTGTGACAGCAGAGTGTTGGTTGATATAAAGACTATGGATATGAAGTTTCAATTGAATGACAAAATATGACTTTAATGTGTACCAATCAATGAAGTATCTAAAGGATATAAATGTGATTTCTGTGATTACTACAATTGATGAGAATTCATTGGTAGATCCTATCAAGGAGAGGCTTTGAGTTGATGTACTTGCTGCAATTATTATATATTTTGAGGGTGATGAATTTAATGACTATGATGATATGGTGAGAGCACTTTCTAGTAGGGATTCATGTAATTTTGCACCAAAAAAGCTTGATCTTGACTTAAAGAATAGAGTGTCCCCAACGACTAAGACATCTATTGAGAAACCTCCAATATTGGAGTGAAAAACTCTTCCATCCCATCGTCATTACACATTTTTTGGAGCTAACAATACTTCGCTAGTAATTTTTGTAGTTGAATTGGTAGATTTGCTAGTTTGAGCTCTAGTTTTTATGTTGTAAAAGTTCAAGAGGGTCATTGGATTGTCCATTGTGTTATCATTGGAATTTTTCCTCGAATTTTATCATACAAAATCCAACTTAAGATAGATAGTTTGTCGAGTACTGAGCATCAACAAAGACTTAATTCGACAAGGCAAGAGGTAGTTAAAAATCAAATTATAAAGTTGTTGGATATGGGTGTACTTTATCCTATTAACGATAACAAATAGGTGAACCCAACTCAATGTGTTTTAAAAAATGTAGAATCAATGTGGTTACAAATGAGAAGAGTGAACTTATTCCTATGAGGCTGCTCACCAATTGGTTTGTATGCATAGACTATAAGAAAGTGGACTCATTGATCGAGAAGGATTACTTTACAATGCTTTTAATAGATCAGATGTTATACCATTTAACTGGTAGAGGATGGTATTTTTTTTAATGGATACTTGGCTTAAAGTTAAATTTTGATTACTCCTGAGGAGAAAAAGAAGACCATTTTTACTTGTCCATATGAAACTTTAAAATTCAAGAGAATTCCTTTTGGTCTGCGTAATGCACCTACAACCTTTCAGTGTTGTATTACGTCCATCTCTTCTAACATGGTAGAGTACACATAGAGGTATTTATGGATGTGTTCTAGATTGTTGGTGATTCTTTTGGAGACTGTTTAGCTCATATTTCTAGTCTTTGGAGAAGATATGAAGATTGCAACTTGGTGCTAAACTAGTAAAAGTTCCACTTCATGGTCAAAGAAAGAATACTGCTTGATCACAAGATTTTGAATAAGAGGATTGAGATTGATAATCTGAATATTGAGATGATTGAAAAATTGCCTCTACCAATTTTTGTGAAAAGTATTTGGACTTTTTAGGGCATGCTGGAATTTATTATAGATTAATCAAGAATTTCTCTAAAACTACATAGCCCCTGTGAAGGTTATTGGTGAAGGAGGTGAAGTTTGTGTATGATGATGTGTGTCTAAAAGAGAAGTTTATTTCAATACCTATTAATGTGTCAATGGATTGGTCCATGTCATTTGAGTTTATGTGTGATGATAGTGGTGTTGCACTAGAAACAGTCCTAGGCCAAAGGCAAGAGAAGATTTTCCATCCAATCTATTATGCTAGCAAAACACTTAATCTGGATTAGAAAAATTATACTATAATTGAACAAAAGTTGTTTGCTGTGGTTTTTACATTTGAAAATTTTTGATATTATTTACTTGGAATAAAAGTGATTGTGCATACATACGATGAAAATCTTAGGTACCTAATGGCGAATAAGGATTCTAAGAAAAAGTTTATTAATTCGGTACTTCTGTTGTGGGAATTTAACTTTAAGTTCAAGGATCGAAAGGAGACTAAGAATAAAGTGGCTAACCACTTATCATTCATTGTAGAAGCAGTATTGCTGAAATCAAAAGATCACCTTGGTAGTGGTGAAACTTTTCCAAATGAGCATGTATTGGATGTGTCATAAAACTCGATACCATTATTTTACAGAATTTTCCAATTGTTTTGTGAGTAAACTGGTGCTTTAGGATCTATCATTTCAACATCGGAAGATATTAATGTATGATGCATGGAAATTTCTTCTAGGATGAGTATACTTGTTCTGAAATTGTACAGATAGACTAATGCATAGATTTGTTTTAAAGATAGAGATAATGAGTATCTTAGAGGCTTGTCATTCATCACTAGTTTGGCTCATATGGTGGTGCATGGAATACACATAAGATATTGCAATTTGGGTACTACTATCCTATCACTCAACAAGACGCTCATAAATACACAATATCTTGTGACCAATGCCAAAGACAAGGGAACATCTCAAAAAGGAAATAACTCCCAATGAACCCAATGCTAGAGATTATGTTATTTGATGTATGGGTATTGATTTTATGGGACCTTTTATGAGAGCTTATGACATAAAGTAAATCTTGGTTATGGTTGATTATGTCTCAAAGTGGGTGGAGGCTATTGCACTTTCAATTAATGAAGGGAAGAGTGTGACAACATTTTTGAAGAAGAACATATTTTCCATCTTTGGTATACCAAGGGAAATGGGCGTCACATTTTTGCAATAATTTCTTTAAAGTCTTACATAGGAAATATTGTGTGATACATATGAGTGCAACCCTCTACAATCCACAATAATGTGGGCAAGTTGAGGTCTCCAATCGGGAGGTCAAGTCCATTCCGACAAAGACTATGAATGCTAATAAAATAAAAAAGGCTAGAAAGTTAGATGATGCAATTCCAGCCTACTTAACAACATATACGACTCCTAATGATTCTTCCTCATATCATCTTGTGTTTGAAAAGTCATGCCACTTGCTAAATGAACTTGAGCATAAGGCGTTATGGGCTATGATAAGGTTAAATATAAAATGGAGTGATACAGTAAAGCTAAGACTTAAACAAGTTAATCAGATAGATGAATTCTTTCTCAGGGCTTATAAAAGTTTAGCTTTATACAAAGAGAAGATAAAGGCTTACCATGACCAACAGATCTATAAAAAAGGGTTTACCGCTGGTGATATGGTTCCATTATTTGAGATCAAGTTAAAGTTGATTCATTGCAAGTTTAGGTCGAGATGATAGGGACCATTTTGGGTAGTGATGGTGTTTCCTTATTATGCTATTGAGCTTGAAAATGTTGAGGGACTAAAGTTTAAAGTTAATGAATGAAGCATCAAGTATTATCTTGATAATTATGATGAGGTCAAGATTATATGTAAAGTGGTTCTTGGTGAAGTATAAGTAACTAAAAACACCCGAGTCATGCGTGACATTAAATCATTGCACTGCATAGGATTCAACCCATGGCTAAGTTTGGTGAAGTTTGAGTAGCCAAACTAGCCACATCATGTCGTGATGTTAAATAAAATGCTTCTTGGGGGGAAACACAAGTATTTTATACTTATTTTATTTATAGGGTAATATTTTCTTCATGTGCAGGGTCAATGTAAAAAACAAACCAAAGAAATGGAACAAAAATTGAACCCATGAAAGCATTTCATGATCATTGGAAGTTCCAATGATCGTGGGTTGTATTGTCTGTATGAAGTCTAGAGAATTGATTTACAGGAGTTGGTCCTACAAATCATCATCCATGATCATTGTGGAATTCATTTGCTGACTGAACTTCTATGAATCAACTTCCATGTGATGGAACCTATGATTTTAAGGAATGATTATTATTAGATACAATGATCGTCCTTAATCTTCATTGGTTCCTAGGTAAGTTTTCTAAATTCTCTTGGTATGAGGATATATCATGATCATGGTATAATCCCACGATCATAGGTACGAGTCATCTATTAGGTCCTATTATAAGTTTTATCCAACCCAACCCGACTCATTTTAAACCCTTAAATACTTGTACCCTCTATTCGATAGACACCCATTGATCATTCAAACACAAAAACATATTTGATTGTGTGATTTTAAAGAAAAATTACTAAATTCTATCAAAAATTTGGTGCAAGTTTTTATTGCTTCTACGTAATTACTCTAAAAAATTCTTAAACTACTCAAATTCAAAGGCATTACCACTCTTTGAAAAGTAACTTATCTGTTCATGTGTTAAATACTTGTGATTATTCTTAAAATCAAAGGAAAAAAAGGTCATACATACTTCATTGAGTACAACATGAATGTACTTTTGTGTTTGGAAGGAGTAGATTATCTAAACCTAAAATGACATTTATGCATTACGCTATTGTTTGAATAATAAGTGTTGAGGGGGAAAATCTGACTCCTATCTTATGTTCAAATAGGTCCAAACATTGAATATTAATTTTTTTTATGTTAGTGCAAACTCTATGACACAACCAAGGATCGTTATTTCTATGTATGATCATTGATTGGATCATTATGGGTACCAGTGTGCTAGGTTATAGGAGTTCATAGATGATTAAATCCTATGATCATTATATCTTGGTATGATCATAGGTAGTAGTCGTCTGATAACAAACCTTCAGGATACTTCTTAAGGGTGACTTCCCACGATTGAAGGGACGATCGTTCCTTTATAAATGATTATTCAATTGATTGTGCGCATGAATTAATGAACTTGTGTTTTTGCATTTCTCTAATTTTAATACTTTTACATGCAGGTACTATGACACCCAAAGCTATCAAGAAAAAGTAAGATGAGGCACTCCACAAGAAGATATCTAAGAAATGGGCACCAAAAGACATGCCTTCAACCATAAAGAGTAAATCAGAAGAGTCTAGTGGTTCAGAGGTTGATTACCCCAAAAGAAGTAGATTACATCTTTTAAGGCCAAGGCTACGACATACACATCATTAGTGCCTGCAACCACTCTGATTGAGTCTTTCTAGTCGTAAGAGCGAGGCCAAGCTTCAAACCTAAATGAGGGTAAGCGAGAGTCTAATAAAGGAGATGATGAGATGAGTTACTCTATGTAAGAAAAGTTAGTGCATGATTCTAGAAGTACTAATCCAAAAACATCTGAATGAGCAATTGTTACAAATCATCCTCAAAGGAGGGTAGAACCTAGGAGATTGGCTATTTAAAACTCCCAAGACTACTATTCTAGGGGATTTACCTTACAAACAAAGGGATACAAAAGAGAAGTATTCAAGAAGAACACCACATGAATCCAAAGGAACTACATAGAGTTATAGAACTTAACGGGGTGTTGTAGAAAGAAGCTGGATTGGATGACTAAGCCACTTTGCAAATATTATCCTAAGTTGGTGAGAGAATTTTATGCCAACAATGCAGCAATAAATGAGAACATAAATACTTTTAATTAGGAGAAAGATATGAAGAAGAAACCTAGATTAGACACGGTGATGGTAAGGGGCTCTAATATTGATATCTTGAAGAAGTCTATCTCTAGAGACTTATTTTGTAATGATTTTGAACATATTGTAGAAACTCCAAAATATGATTACCAAATAATAGAGTTGATGAAAGTTAAGTAGTTTAGTATTGAGGATAAGATGATGTACTACAAAGGTTGGCTGATCAAACTATTAAAGCAAAGGGACCAGCAAAATGGGTAAATGGTATGACTATCTTGAAGCTTATACTGAGGTTCACTTGTAAGTCTTAGTGATCTATTATCAGGAACGACATATCACCAATCAAAAATGACAATACACTTAGTGATGAAAACTTGGGGATGGTAGTAACCTTTAAGGCAGAGTTAGTTTTTGAATATCCTATGGATCATTTGGATGAGATTTAAGAGAGGGTGTTCCTCTATCACACCACTTTACCCTTATCAAGTTTGACAATTCAGCTATTGTGAAAGTGTTAGGTGCCTTTTGTGCCTGCTATTGATAGGTTTACCTAGCTAACCAAGACAATGGATATTGCATTTATTTAGGATAATTTGAATTCGGTATCTCAAGTCTGAGGTACTTTACTAGTTTTGCCTTCATAGGCAACTGAGGGGCTTCCCACTACAAATATTTTGGCTTCAAAACTAGTGCTAATTCTTTATCATCACTATATCCCACAACACCCTTTAGTGTACTTTAGTCCGCACCTATGGTCTATACACTAATACCTACAACCTTGCTAAAATAGATAATGATAACATAGGCTTTTCATGATGCAGGGATCAAAAAATTAGAGGTTGGGGTAAAAACCTTCATTGAGGATGAGATTAAGGAAACAATAAGAGGGATGCAAACTTATTTTGAAAATTTTGAGACCCACATAATTGTTAGGTTAGAGAATGTCCAAGCCCCTAATTTGAGTAAAGAAAAAAAATTGGTTGCCTTGAAAATTACAGTCAAGGAGCTTTTTGAGTGGTAATTTTAAGTTGTGCATTATCCATATTAATCGATCCTATATTTGGAGGATTTTTATATAGGTATTGAAGAACAAGAACTAGACTTCTATACCTAGGCCCATGATTATGAGGCCAAGGGTAAGGAAGAAGATAAGATGGGGAACGATATGTAACCCGGTGATAAAAGAAAAAAGAAGGATAATGATTGAAAATTGTAAAAATATAAGTAGGGAAAGAAGGCGGAAACCTTTGAGAATGAGCAGATAACTGAGGTGTCTATTTTTAAGATGAGTAAGGACCCTTATAATGATATTGCTGAGGTTATTAAGAATGAAGGGGGTATGGAGATTTTTCTCACGAATCTATCTTTTAGTGTGCTGACAACTATTGGCTCCACTATTACCGATTTAAGTATGAGTGCCACGACAACTAGCAAGTCCACTTACATATGTGAAACCTATTAAATAGTCAACAACATACATCTGGTGCATCGCAGGTACGTATCTACCCTAGTTATTAATTTTGTTTCATTATGGATATTGTACAGTTTCTAAGTTGGGAGTGGGGTATACCGACATCCAAAATTTTTTATTACCATGTTTTTATTCCCTCAAATACTCTGTCTAGTTTGAACCAATATGTTTAGGTATTTAAATTTATGTTCTTGTGTTATTTTGGAGTTATTTGTGTCACCAAGAGATAAATAGGAGAACTTGGCTCAGTCTGAATTAACAAATCATGCAAGCTCTATTTTTCTAAAATTTTCTATTTATATGAAAACCCCTCTAAATTTTTTTTGGTGTAGTTGTTGTGTTGTATGCTCAATGTGAATTTTGACCAATGTGGAAGTCGTAATGACATAAAAATTATAAGCATGACAATTATAGCCTAACTTGTATGAACCAGATAGGTAGTGACTGGGTATGGAGCCCTAAGCCTGGTATGTTGTGAGGTTTTAGCCAAGTCAGTATGTGTGTGTGATATAGAACATACCTAGTTAGTCTTTCCAAAGTTGTAGGATAGGATATTAGGAAAGGATCATATGTCGCTCTTAAATAGTCCATTATAAGCCTAAAACACGTACCAAATGAAAATGTTATCCCTGATCCTAAATTTTGAGCTTAATTCGACCTTTTCCCTTGAACTATTCCATTTTCCTTCCCAATTCATTTTGAATGAACCTTCTTTGGCCTTAGTATCCTGGACATTGTGCACCTCAACTTAGGTAAATCACCTAAGCTAAGAGCGGCTATCATAGGGCTTCATAGAAGAAATTGGGTGTATGAAACAAGTTAGTAAATGAAAAAAGGTATTCAGGTACCATCTTGTACGAAAAAATAATGAAGACACATTAGAAAAGAAAAGAAAGAACTAGAGGAAAAAAGAAAAAAAATAAGTTGTGAAAATCAAATCACACTCTAAGTCCAAAAAGTCAAGAAAGTGAGAAAAATAAGGAAAGTAGGAAACTTGGAGCCAAAAGTAGTGTAGTACCAAAGAGGAATTGTCACTTGAAACATATGTATCATACCCATACCCAATACTACATTAAAAGCCAATAAATTTCCTATAGTGATCCTAATCTGACTACCTGAAAAATTGAGGCGTAGAATGGCATCTAACACACAAATCCTAAATTTCATTGTGAGAGTGAGTGTTTAGATTCAGTTCTTTTTTTGATATTTATTAGGTATTCTACGTGTGGGGGAATTCTTTTATGTGAGGTCATAGGGGCTGCATCATAGTTCCTGCTAGTTCTTATAGTGTCATTGTATTGCATGCTTAGCGGTCTATTGATAATGTAATACCATATCATGACTTGATTTATGAATCATGATCGCACCTACTAAATCCCACCAGTAGGTAAGAAAAAACTATAACTCGAAGCTAACGCAATGGATTAATTCAGTAAGGTATTCCCCATCATAGGCTAAATTCATCGAACACAAGTTATAAATAAACAGTGTTATAGAATATAAGAAAAGACACAATAAGTATACCAATCCCACAACCTGGTAAAGCCAGTACAAGATCATATAAAGTCAATAATACAACCCATAAGACATAAACTATAGTAAATACATTTGTCTTGATTCAAAAGATTTAATAACAATAAGATAGATGGAAATGGGTGACTGGGAACTCCAAGAGCTCACCTTATCTCTGGATGATCAACTCTACACAAACAATACTCAATGGAGATAGCTAATACTCAAATCTGCACCAAAGGATATAGAACTATAGTATGAGTACCAAAATAAGGGGTACTCAGTAGGTATCATGGATTGACTAAACTAAATCCTGATATAAAGATGATATAATGCAAGACAATCATAACTAAGTCATGGTACAGAACCAAACCTGAATTATATCAATCATCACTGTACATAATGAGTAATTAAGCCAAAATAACAATATAACATAAGACGTCAACACATGCCAATATTGTTGTGTATAGGTAATAGATAATTTGAAATCATAACGCATTATAAGTCATCAACACTATCAAATTGATGTGCTATAGAAATATAGAACTTACGATGATTAAACTTGGAGAATATGCATGTACTTAAGGCTATTTTGTTGTATTTGAGGTGTTTATGGAACAATTTACTATTTGAATAACGAAAGAGGATGTGCAAGAGAATTTGAATATTTGCAGATGTACATGCAAACACATATCAACCATCAATATTCTATTTTAAGGAAAAAGCGATATGCGACCGCATCTCATCATGTGCGGATGCACATGGGTCCACATATGGGCTCAATATTTCAAAATAATGAAACTCTTTAATCATTTCTTCTTTTACGATGAACACCTTTGTTTTGCAGGAAATTATGTTTTGGATACTAATTTTGTGAAAAAGATGAAAAAGGTGATTTTGGCTATCTATGGGAGCAATTATGGGTAATTACAAATATTTGTGACACTTCTTAACTTGTTCATGACCAAAACATGTGCGGGAATTGAAAAAGATCTAAAAGATGTCTCTCGACACTTTGTAAGTCAATATTTGGACTGCACGTAGTACGTGTGGACCACTTGTGGGTAGAGCATATGTCAGAAGTCTGAAATCTTGAGAGCTATCTTGTAGGATCTTTTTATTTGGGCACTTGCGTTCACTACTTGCACCCACCCTGCAGGCCGCAAGTACTACTTGCCCACCCTGCCAGGGTATAAGTAGCTACTAGAAGTAGCAACCGACCTCAACTTTTTTAGATCGTTCCAAAATCGTTTCCTAGAGTTTCCATGTATCATAATAACACTCCTATGCTGTTTTTAAGTCCAATTATGTATGGGTAATTAATTTTTCCTATTTTATTTAGGATTTGAATTCTAGAGTTTCTTTTAATCTATAAATGCCCTTTAAAATTTGTATTCATTTACTGATACATAATTCATCAACTCATACATTCACATATTTAGGGATAGGCCCTTGGGGGCTATCCTATACTTTCATTTTTTAAAACAAAAAGCAACCAAGCCTAGTTTGTTTTTGGTTTATTAGGCTGCTATATTTTATCGTAGCTATTTTATCCTTTTAAGAAGGAATAGTTTGGGTGTTATCAAATTTTTGCATTGTTGCCGGGGAATACAGTTTTGAAATTCTTGATAGACGTTGTTGGAGGTATTGGATTTTGTTTTGTTTTGTTTTATACTCTAATTGAGATGACAACCTAGCCAGAGGAAGTATGAAGTAATGATGATTCCTCATTTATTGATCCTTTTCCTTTATATATGGCGTATTATTGCAGGATCGTGATTAATATATTGTTGGAACATAATGACAACATGTTTGACACATTAACACTCCTGGCAAAAGGAAATCAAGATCATATTCAAAGGGTTGATAGCTTTGGCTTGGATATATACCACTTACCATTGGAGCTAGATACAAAGGTTGCTATGTGTAACACCTAACAAATTAGTTATGGGTGGTGTGAGACTGAAAGAATTTTGAATATCCAACTTGACGAGCCAAAATTGGAGGAGTCAAAAATTGCTCATACTTTTGTGGATAGTGTCACGTTTAAGGAGAGCATACCAGGGTTATGTAGGGATATAAGAAAGACTAAAAATCCTTAGTTGGGGTGTATTGGAACTTATTCAAAGCATTTTCCATATTGTGTTTGGATAGTCAAATCATGGTCAAGCCATCCGATCCTAAAGAAGAGTGCAAGGAGGAGGAAACATATGCCTATATTCTTAAATTTCCTGAGCTAGAATCAAAGAACTACATTTCTCACATAAGGGACAAAAAGTACCGCATGCCTCATATATTTCTTGGGTCCTATATTTTTGTACCTCCGCCCTATGAGCATAATGAAAAATCAGAAAAATGATTAAGGGTGTTAAAGTGGAAAAAGAAAATTAGAGGCCAAAGTTAGGTGTGCGGTTTATAAGTTCAAAGTGGAAAGCGAAAACTAGATTCCAACTCTTGGGCTACCTTAATGAAGTCTAACTAATAAAGGTACCTATAGGCTTATTGGGGAAGTATGAGTAACCAACCAATACCCTTCATGTCGCGACGTGAGATCAGGCCCTTCTTAGGTGTCAACCCAAGGTAATTTGTTGTTTGTATTTGTATTTTTTTAATTGACGTCAAATCTCCACCCCTATGGTGCCACATATATATTTTTAACTTTCTTATTTTGGTTTGATACATTAGGGACAATGTATGATTTTAAATTAAGGGTGGGGCTACTTGAGGGTGATGATGTCCAATTGGGTTTTTTGTTGCCGTGATTTTTTTCCCGGAGTTTTGTTCCTAGTAGATCCGACATATTTAGGTGTATTGTATTTTTTTTGGTGATGTTTTGTGGTTAACTAGGAGTAAAATAAATATCTTGGGTAGTTGACATATTTTTGTTGATTTTTGAGACAAATGATAATACCTCTCCAATTGTTTGTTTTTGAACTATGTGATATATATATATGAATATTGTGAATCTTGTTATGGTATTAGTATTAAGGACATCATAATCATTGCTAAAACTGCATGAACCAGATAGGTAGTACCTTGCGATGTGACCAGGTGCTATGTATGTGTGAGATACTACTTAGTTCTCTTTGTGTGTTAAGTTCAGAACTTGCCCGATTAGTCTTGCCTAGGTTGTAGGATAGTCGGTTAGGAAACGATCATAGACCATTTTTATTGCAGTCAACTTTTAACCTAAATGACCTTCCCATTGTGAAATAGTATACCTTGATCCTTATTTTGAGCCTTATAGCCTATTTCTTTGTGTTCACCTTTCTTTTACCTTCCTATTTGTGTTATAATAAACATGTTTTGTCCCTGGTCCTCCTTTAACATTGTGCACCTCAACTCAGGAAAATTGCCTAAATTGAGGGTGGTTATCATAGGGGTGCATAATGTAAATTAGGTATGAAAAAGGGTAAAAAATAATAATTAATAAGGCTGGGTGTGGTAGCAAAATAAAAGAAAAATATAAAAGAAAAAAGAAAAGAAAAGAAATAAGTAAAAAAAGAAAGAATAAATAAACCACACCTAACCTGAATGTGCATAAACAAATAAAAGGGAGAAATAATAGTGAAGTAAAAAAAAGAAAAAAGTTGGTTAGTAAGTGGACCCCAAAGTGAGTGTAGTGTCAAGGAGGCTTACTTACTTGATATGACCATATGTAACTTACTAGCCCCTCAATCCTACATTATAAGTCAAGAAAAGTCCTATTGTGATCCTGACTTGACTATCTGAAAGCTTAGGTGAAGAAAATAAGGGCAAGCCTATGGTATTTGATGCACATTGATTGAAACTTCTTTTGTAAGTGTGAGTGTCTCTTCACCGTTCCTTATTTGACATGCATTATTTCATATAAGTGAGTGGGACTTCTTTTTTGTGAGAAAACATGGGTTGGATTGCTAGCTGCTTACTTGTTTGGGTAGTTAACTTGTACATATGCATGGTTGTTTGTTGCTAATGTAATGTTATATCTTGATTCCTTTGTGTCACATTGTTATGATTCATTGATACACACAAATGGTTTTAAAAGTAATTGAAATTGAAGGAGGTAATGTTTTTAGAGCTAAAATTGATGATTGACCTCCATAGGTATCTTAGGTTTCTCTTGGTTAAGCATCATCGTATTGTTTTGTTATGTTATGTTGCCTGAGAACATGCAATGTTCTAAGTTGAGAGTCTTGATGTGCTATAGAAATATAACACTTATGATGCTTAAACCTGGAGAATATACATGTACTTAAGGCTATTTTGTTGGATTTGAGGTGTTTTTGGAGTGTTTTGCAGGAAATCATGTTTTGGATGCTAATTTCGCAAAAAGATGAAAAAAGGTGATTTTGGCTACTTATTAGAGCAATTATGGGCAATTACAGATGTTCATGACACTTTCTAGCTTATTTGTCACCAAAACATATGCGTAAGTCAAAGAAGAGATGAAAAGATAACTCCCGACACTTGCTAAGTCAACATGCGGACCGCATGTGTTACATATGGACTGCATATGGGCAAAGCATGTGTCAGAAGTCCAAAATTCATAGAGCTAACCTACAAGATCTTTTGGTCTAGGAACTTATGGTCACTACTTGAGCCCACCCTGAAGGGCTCAAGTACTACTTGCACCCACTCTACCACAAGTAACCACCGACCTCAACTTTTTCATATCGTTCCAAAATCATTTTCTAGGGTTTCCTTGTATCCCAATAACACTTCTATGATATTTTAAAGTCCTATTCTGCATGGGTAATTAATTTTTCCTATTTTGTTTAGGATTTGAATTGTAGGGTTTCTTGTAATCTATAAATACTGTTTAGGCTTTGTATTCATTCATCAATACATAATTCATCAACTCATACATTCACATATTTAGGATTAGGACCTTAGGGTTTATCCTATACTATAATTGTTTTTTGTTTGTTATTCAATTTAAGACTTTGAGATTTCTTCTATTATTATTGTGACATTGATCTTGTAATTTTATCTGTGGATTCCATGATTGATCTCATAAATATGAGCGGCAAATTCCCTTTGCTAGGGTTGTGGGAACCCTGACAGATTAGCGAAGTAGAGGAAGTGCCAAGTCATTCTAGATAAATATTCTTGCAAGTATTAGGTTTCCTTCGTTCTTATTGATTTTTTAGCGGTGGCTAACATTAAGATCCCACCTAGATTATTGCTACTTACTCCAAAAGTGGAGTAGTGACTAGGAAAACAGAATCACAACAGTAGTTTGAAGTTTAACTGCCGATCCACGCTACTAGGTATTATCTAAGTAAGATTGTTAGCTGTCATCTGATAACTAGAGACTCAAAATATAATAATTAACTGGTATTAAGATAAGGGTTAGTAAGGTGACATCTTCAGACTCAAAAGGTAAAGGGTGAAATCTGCCAGCTCATCCAAAAGACTGTTGACAGTACATAAATTATTGATTCTACATGCAAGATATTAGAATAGTTCGATAGTTCACGACGAGTCTATTGAGTTGAGAAGCCAAGGGAACACAAGCCAAGTGTTTGTCTTAGATTGCTTACAACCAAAAGCAACCAATCCTTGTTACTTTTAGCTAGTTACTACAAATTCCCCTTTTACTTTCTTGCACTTCCTGGTGATTTCAACAAGTTTGAGATATATTTCCGACTTATTCCCTGTGGGATCGACCCCAACCTTTATTGGGTTACTATATTTGAAAGAGACTGCTTTATCCTTTTGAGGGGGGATAATTTGGCTGTTATCACAAATACACATACAAAGTTGACTCCCATTCACAACTAGTACATAAAGTAAAGAAATCATCACAACATCCCATACTACAGAAGAGTACACACAAGAGAAGTATAAAGGAATTTAACCAACACATATCCAAACCTCATCATTATTCAACTGTTTTCCCACAATATCAATTAACCATTTTACCGAACTTTCATTAATTACAAACTTTTACCAAGTGCCTTTATTTCATACTATTACCATCGTTTAGCAAACTTCAAATCAATATACACAAAACACAATTAACTAGTTACTCATCTCTTATTAACTTATCGATTTTACTTACTAGCCATCATAGAACCTCTAGTTGTTATTTAACAACTATTTACTATATTACCTCTAATCATGGGTTATCACCTAGCCATTATTCACCAGCCAACACATATTTGGCAATTAGGCATCATTTATTAACTAGTTATTTTCATTTACTTAATCATAATTATCAACTAATCATTAAGGCTACTAATCTTTGATAACACTAGCCATCATTAAAAACTAGCCGTCATTATCACTAGCAATTTATACCACTATTCATCATTGTCGTTAGTGTTGGATTCCATTAGTCATTATTAGCTACTTAAATAATATCCATCCTAATCATCATTTAATACAAAACATCAGCTATACCACTTTATGAGACTTTGTCACCAGTGTGCTATAATCGGTATCCATAATATCAACAACATACCCAAATTACACATATGTATATACATAAGTATGTGATTTCCATACATAGGGGTAGCCGAACTCAAATCGGTAGATATACATGTAGGCACATAAATTTAATCATCCTCTGACCTTGTCGGGTGTATATAATCATAATCTATATTCTCTGACATTGTTGGGGATCATCATCTTATCATAATATCCACCGGCCTTGCCGGGTATCATCACATCATCATAATAGCCACCAGCCATGCTGGGTATAAATAAATCATAACAATCTCCCCCGTCTATGTCGGGTATCAATAGGTGTGCATAATCATAATATATGGGAAAAACAATCACATAAGCAATTATATAAGAAAGTTTCATAATTTCAAGCATTATTAACAACATAACTTCCCATAAATCAATAAGCATGAGTTCTAATCATAATTCATAACATCATTGCTAAAATTATCATAAGGAGTGTTTTCAAGCATGATTTCTAGCATATATTCTTGGAATAATCAATATCGTAAGCAATATCATGAGCAATGACTCATTAGTAGCATACTTAATGACCTATCATTAGCAAAAGATTGTCTATCAATAACTTGGGAAATAGTTAATCCATAGCATAATCCATAGTTTACTCATAGCATAGTCAATATTATAAGTAAGGCTTAGGCTATATCGTAGCCAAGGGCTCATTCAATAATATATTTTAGGAGCCCAATTAATCACTAAACAATGGCTCATCATTAGCTTAGCCAATAACTCATACATAAGGCACAATCGAGAGTACATTACTTCTAATGCCATTCAACATAATTAACAAGTACCAAGGGTTCCTCAACCTTGCCTCAAAAGGGCATTCTCTAAGCATTTAAAAAGCATATAAGGGATTCTAGAGAACTATATCAATCTTGGCTTAAGGTGGGTGATGGGCCCATTTCTAAATCCCAAAAATACATTTTAAGTTCATTTCTATCCCGAACTAGGCTAAGGTAACTAAATCAGCTCTTAGATGTATAGCAAGCTACAACTAACTCCAAGGTAGATATTCTACTCAAGTTCTATCAGAACTAAAACAACTCCATTAGGGTAAGCAACTAAGGCCTATCTTTCCCTAAGCACGAGTGACAAGGTCACCCCATGTAACTAGAGTAATTCTAAGAGTCCTCATGCTATACATGGGACATTAAGTCTAATCCATTAACGTTCAAGGAAATAAACTAAGCATTTCACAGTAAAGGTCTCTAATTACCTAAAAGATTCAACTAATCCCAAGTTTTGCACATCATAAAACCAACACCTAAATCCCATCCCAATCCAACAAGATCTTACAATTATACTATGACATAGCTTAATCTAATAAGGGATAAACCTAATTTGCCTCAATGCCGCAGAAAGCTCAACAATCCACTAAACCTTCATTTTTCTCTTCCCAGAAGCTTCTTCAAGATGCCAAGCTATCAAAAATACATTTTAATCATCAATATGAGAATATCGATACCTATATTGTACAATTGTACATAGGGTCCAAAAATCATGCCAAAACCCCATGTGGGTCCACTTTTGCAAGACTAGCCCAACATGATATCAAGCTTATGGAATCAAAACCCTTAAAAATGGGTAAAAACAAACCTAAGTTTGGGCTAAATCAACCCCTAAAGGATTTGGGGCTTTAGTAAAAAATTCAAGAAACTCAAGCATGAATTTAAAGGATTCTTACTTTTAATCCGAAGATATTCATGAAAATATATGTTAATCAAGCTCCCAAGTCACCCCCATAACTCAATTTAAAGTCATCACACCCTTTTAGGGTTCTTGGCTCACAAATATGAGTAGAAAATAACCAAAACGCAGCCTAAGGGGTTATTTTATACCCATACCAGGTAATTAGGTATGGCTATCATGCAACAGTGTGTGCAATCACACTACTTAAGTGCAGGTGAAAGTATGGCGATTGACATCTTCCCTTTTGCGATTGCGATACTTGCTATCAGCACAGCTGACAGCTGAAACTTAAAAATTTCCAAGTTTCTGCCAATGCCTCGGGATTCATTTGAATTCGATATACAATAATGATCTATGTGATAGTAATAAATTCGACGTTCCAGATTCAACAATGAAGTTTGATTTTTAATCCAACGTCGTTTCAACCAAATATAGGTCCCACACCCATATTTCTGAATTTCCATCTAAGCATACAAGAAGTATTGAGAATATATTTCTGCAACATAAACACATGGAAAACTAGACGAATGACAGCAAAATCAAGAGGTAAATCTAACTCAAAGGCTACCTCACCAACTGCATAGAGAATCTCAAAAGGTCCAACATATCTCGGAATAAGCTTACCTTTTCTCCTGAACCTCATCATACCCTTCATGGGTGATATGCGGAGGATACATATCAAAATCTCAAGGCACAAAACCCGCGGTCTACATAGACCTTCTGTCTACTTTGAGCTACTCCCTGAACTCTATCCAACGACTCTTGAAACATATCTGTATCTTGGGGCCTAACCTCAAAAGTCTCAAACCATCCAATCAAAAAATGACACTTTCTATATTAAAAGACTCAAGAGGTACCATCTCAATACTCGAATGATAACTATTTTTATATGGAAACTCTTCCAAGTCTAAGTGCTGCTCCTACTGACCTCCAAAATCTATAACATAGGCTGGGAGCATATCCTCGAGAACCTGAATAATCTTCTAAGATTGGCCATTGATTTGCGAATGAAAGGCATCTACTCAAATCAACCTGAGTACCCAAATCCTCCTAAAATGCTCTCCAAAATGTCAAAGTGAACACTGAACCACGGTCCAAAATAATAGAATTGGTTACCCTATGCAAATGGACTATCTCTTGAACATAGATATGGGGTAATCTCTCAACACTAAAAATCATCTAAATCAGAATAAAGTGTGCTAACTTGGTCAAAGGATCTACAATAACTCAAATACCATAAGAACTACAGGATGATTGAGGAAAACCACTAACAAAATCCATGGTAATCCATTCCCATTTCCACTCAAAAATGGGTAACCTCTGAGTCAACCTACCAGGTTACTGATGCTCGACCTTTTTCTGCAGACAACATAGGCAAAAATCTACCATATTTCTCTTCATACCACTCCACCAATAGTATTGTCTCAAATCTCTATACATTTTACTTGTGCTGGGGTTATAGAATATATAGAGCTTCCAGACTCATGCAAAATCAATTGAATTAAGTCATCACCTGAAAAATCAACTGAATCACGTCTTCAAGCTAAGGAGCACAAATACGACCATCAACTTTCAACATACCCTCAGAATCAATAGTGTGCATCTCAGACTCACCACTGATCACAAAGAAAGTAAAGCTTGCTATCCTCATATTGACAATCATAAATTTGATCAAACAATGAGGACCTCACCTCCACCCTATCCAAAATCTTCCTAGGATCCAAAATATAAAGAAAAAACATTAAGTTAGATAGGTACTGAATATCCCATTTTAACAGCCTCTGAGAAACTAAAATACAAGCCAAACTACCCATACTCATTGACTTGCGGCTCAAGGCATCTACTACCATATTTTCCTTACTTGGAATATACAAGATGGAAATATCATAGTATATAAGTAACTTCATTCCTATATGCTATCGTGAATTAAGCTCTCTCTCGATTATGAGATGCTGAAGACTATGATGTTCAGTCAAAATCTCACAATGTACACCATGCAAATAATGCCTCAAAATCTTAAGCATGAAAACTAACACTGCTAATTCCAAATCATGAGAGAGGTAGTTGCGCGGAAGCACCTTAGCTATCTAGAAGCATAGGAAATAACATGACCCTTCTGCATCAATAAACAACCTAGACTAATACCAGAAGCATCAAAGATATGGTTAATCCCACACCCTTAATTGGAAAATCTAATACAGGAGATGAAGTGAGGAAGTTTTTAAGCTTTCTAAAGCTCGACTCACACTCCTCAGACCATTAGAAAGGAACCTCCTTCCGAGTCAATAGGGTCATAGGGGCTGAAATAGTAGCAAAACCTTTAAGGAAGCATCTATAATAACTGGCCAAACCAATAAAGCTATGAATCATAGTTGGAGATGTAGGTCCTGCCCAATCACGAATAGACTTAATTTTGGCTGGGTATACCATAGTACCTTCCAGAGACACCACATGTCAAAGAAACATTATCAACTTAAGATAAAAATCACACTTGGAGAACTTAGCATAAAGCAAATAACCTCTAAAAGTCTGGAGCACGATCCTCAAATGTTGTGCATGCTCCTCAGTACTCCTCGAATACAAAAGGAGGTCATCAATGAACACAATCATGATGGAGTCCAAATGAGGCATGAACACTCGATTCATCAAATCCATAAATGCAGTTGGAGCATTAGTTAACCTAAAATACATCACTAAGAACTCATAATGAACATAATGGGTCCTAAAACTATCTTTGGAATATCTTCAGCCTGAATCCTCTCATTATTAAGATACCTAGAATTGATACACATGTGCATAGTACTATCTTTATTCTTTTCAAATAATATAGAAGCTCGCCAAGTGTTCATACTAGGTCTAATACAACTCTTAACAAGAAGATCCTAAAGCTGAAAATTTATCTCCTTAAGCTCAGCAGGAGCCATACGATAAGGTGCCATAGAAATAGGCCGGGTTGCAGACTTGATATCAATAGAAAACTCAATCTCATGGATAGTGGCATACTGGGAAGGTTGGTTGGGAGCACATTAGGAAACTTACAAACAATAGGAACAGAATCAAGCAACGAACTCTCCACACTAGTATCACAAATATAAGTCAGATATGACTCGTAACCCCTAGAGATAATCCTTCTAGATTGAACATATAAAATAATCCCCGTTGGCTCGCGGGTAACTACTCCCTGCCATACAACTAATGGTACATTGGGCATGGAAAAGGTAAAAGTCTTGGAAAAACAATCCATGATAGCATGATAGTGGGATAACCAGTGCATGCCCATAATCATAACAAAATCCAAAATATCCAAAATAATAAGATCAACAAAAATATCAACACCACTAACTGTCAGAACACATGATCTAAGTATTTGATCCACTACTAAAGAATCACCTATGGGAGTAGATACGTATAATGACACAGATAATAAATCACTAGTCAACTCTAAACGTGGTTCATAATAAGTAGAAATATAAGAATAATATGATCTCGGAATAAATAAAGCAAGGGCCTACTGGAGACACACCAAGATTATACATGTACCAATAGCATCCGAAGTCTCAGCCTTGAGCCTAATAAGTACTGCATACAACTTCCCATGGCTGCCACCTGGTTAGGCACCCGATCAACCTCTTATTCTTCCTTTCTGAGAACCTCTTTGAGTACCCTTGAATCTACCCCTGCGACTATGAGAAACACCTCTAACTAAGGGATAAACTACTCTAATAGGGGAAACACCCTATGTTAAAATGACAATATCCCCATGACTAGGGAAATCCCATAAATAGTGACCACAAAGTC
This sequence comes from Capsicum pubescens, assembly GCA_030864215.1. Classification (NCBI taxonomy): domain Eukaryota; kingdom Viridiplantae; phylum Streptophyta; class Magnoliopsida; order Solanales; family Solanaceae; genus Capsicum; species Capsicum pubescens. The sequence continues at coordinate 142,433,658 of CM061549.1, read as the reverse complement.
CCTAAGTAAAACAAGAAACATAAGATCAACTAGAAATAACAGATTCGACTGACTTAAAATAACCACCACCTCTAGGCTGGGAAAAAATTAAACCCCTTAAAGACTGATCACTCCCCTTACCAGGGCAATCACTAGCACTAGACTGATCTCCATTAGTAATCATAAGAGCTACTTGAACATGTAGACTATGTTGACTCTAAAGCTGAAAAGATGGATGTGGAGGATAACTACTCTATGAACTGCCACCTTTGGGTGGGGAACTATAACGGCTCCTACTGAATCTGCCCTGAAACCTAGGCCTCATATCACAACCCTTACGACTCTCATGGTGCATTTTTTTTATCACCTTAGTATGATTTCAAACAATAACAAAAGACCTACCCATAATGACTAATCTCTGAGTAGACATGCGAATATACTCTGAGTAGACATACAAATAGGGAGTCATAACCCTCTAATAAAGAAACAGATTCTCTCATGCTTGGTGTCCAAAATAAAATTTGCACACCTAAGCAACTCATAAAAATGAGCCCCAGACTCCACAAGTGTCATAGAGCCCTACTCTAATCTAGAGAAAAAATCCCTCAAACAATATCTAAGGCTGCAAGGAAGATACTTCTCCAAGAAAATCTCAGAGAATTAAGTCCAAGTCAAGGGAGAAAATCCAACCAGACCTGAATCCATATAATATCTCCGCCAATGATGAGTAGACAAGTCCAACTAAAATATTTTGTAATATATTTCACGAGTCTCAATAAGTCCTAACCACTAAGTTTATCCTTAAAAATAATCAGAAACTCATATGTGCCCTCTTTTGGAGGACCTAAAAATCTAGGAAAATCTAATCTTAAGAATCTACCTAATATATTCTGCTCCTCAAAAGACATATTAGGTTAAGAAACCACTGGCTGAGAAACTACCATCTGTGTAACAACCAATGTAAGAGGAACCTTAACTCTGGAAGCCGTAACTATAGGTTGTGTCCCCACCTTAGTACCACTCTAATCAGTAGACTGGGTAGCATAAAATTTCACACCACCAACTATCCCAAAAAGATAAATCAATGCATCTCTATAAAGAATGGGTCCACTCTAATAAACCCTGGTAGATCTTGGGTGGGTCTCTTTCTCATTACTGGCTATGGTAGAAGAGTCTCTAGCTCAGGTGCAAGAATAAGGTCTGGGGAAGGAGGCCTATCCTGTCCTCTAGCTGGGTATACATCACTAGGTTGTCTAGGAGGTCTAGGTCATCCATGAACAAGAGAAGTATCTCAACGCTCAGTCTTGGGACCCTCGTCTCATGTAACAATAACATGTGTCTTGTCCATATGCTAAAGAGTAAAGTTAATGGAATACTTCTATAAACTAACTTAGAATCTTAGAACTATATGAGTTAAATAAGTGAAGAAATCCTAATAATTTCTCAAAGACTCTTGAAGATAGGAAACGGACGTCATCATTTGATCTGCAGGACTTTACTATATGCTTGCTCTTGTACAAACAATACCGGTTAAACCTAGGGTCTGATACTAATTTGTCACAACCTGATATATATGTCATGATGTCACATGATAAATCCTGCCAGTAGGTAAGACAAAACCATAATCCAAAGCTAACACAATGAGTTTGAAACACCCTGGGTTTTGATCCATAGAAAATTTATTGAGTTTGAGTATCTGGAAATCCTATGACTGGGGGTACTTGTGGTATGATAGGGTATGATTTTTCCCTCAACTCGTATATTGATTACTGAGGATTGGTTGGTCTCTTTCGAAGGTATGAATAGACATTATACTAGGCATATGTTAGGGTACTAGAAGTATAATGCAAACTGTATGACGTCGTATATCTAGCCTAGATAATTCTGTTTTGCCTAAAGTACGATTATGGGGATCCTTTGTTGTCGCATGTTGGTCAGTTTTTGAGACCAAGTTTATTCCTAGTGTACGAGTAGTGGGTACCACTCATATGTTGGGGTACGGTTTGGGTTGTGTAGTCGTACCTTTCTACGAGAATTTATACAGTTTAGGTTGGGGTATTAGGGGTATTTCTCCTCTTAACCCCTTATGACCCTATGACTTAAAACACTTTTGGAACATCATTTACCCTATTATTCTAAATAAAAAACACTAGAAACACTCTCAAATCTCTCTCAAGCTCTTAGGTGGGTACCACTCAAGGGTTGTTTCTCTCCATTTTCTTTAGTATCTAAGAATGTTACTCATCCCTCATTGGTAGTTCAACTAAATTAATGTTTAAATAGATGGTTTTTATGATTTAATTATGGGTATTGTTTGGTTTTGAATTATATGTTGGGGGTTTTGGTTGTTAATGGTTGAATATTATTTTTCCATGTTTTTCTTATGGTTTTCATATTAAAATTGTGGAATTGAACATGTGGTTTCATGGGAATGGTCAATTGGTTCTTTGTTTTGGAAACTATATGCCCTCAACATGTTTGTTAAAATGCCTATGAGAATGGTTTTGTCACATAGTTTGACTTCAATCAAAACTATTGCATTGTATAACTTGGTAATGGAATCTAAATTAGTCTAAATGTTTTTAAATAAATTAGAAAGGCCTTGGAGGCCATGGATTTTGTTTCATTGGTAATCATGTGGGGTACATGGGAATTCCTTAAGTGTTGTCTAATGACATTACTTGCATACTAAAGTTGGTATGACATTACCACTGCATAATGCCTTGGTAATTATCACATAAAATTGATGGTTTGATTGTGTGCTAACAGTTTTAATTGGGCAATAGTTGTAACACCCCGACGTCTTCTTAGCTAAGTTCCGTCTATGGAAAGTCTAAGCATTAGCTTATAGAATGATCTAAATTATTTTTATGTCGAATTTCCTATATTTTAACCTTTCATTATGTAGATGATTGAATTAGATTTCCAACGATATAAGATTCGTCCAAAATGAACCCTCGGTGAAGAAGTTATGAATAATTTAAAGTTCCGGTCGTAAACATCATCATTTTAGGGTCTAGCACGTCGCGGAGAGGGTCAAATTGACAATCTTCAAATTCCAGTGGGGCTTCGTGATGGTGGCGCATCACAGAGGCACCCAATTTCCCACTCGTCGAATTCCAGTGGACCACCGCGATTGTGGCACATCGCGGTGGTACTCAAAATCGGGTTTTTAAGTTTAAATTTCCAGTTTTGTTCAGGAGTCATTAAGGGTAAATTTGACTTTTACCTAGACTTTAAAACCGTCCAAACAAAGGATTTAGGTATGTTTAAGAAACTTAACCCTATTTTCATTAAAATCATCAAGAATCCTCTCTAGGGTTTCAAATAAGAACTTCAAAAAACCCAAGATTCAACCGTGGGTTTTCAAAATCGATTGAAGATTCAAAATTCCCAGATCATAGGCTTCAAGAAGCACCTGCTAATTTCATAAATAGAGGTACGTGGAGTTATCCTAAAGTTCATGGGCATGTTTTCAAAAAGGAACTTATGTAAGACTTTAAATTTATACAAGTACATATATGTTTTTACAAATGGGGGTTTTCAATTGATACAAATAACATGTTTTGATATTTGATTTTGAAAGAACTATTGAGATATCATGGGGTTGTTTGTTTGAATGTATTTAAATGGTTGAAATGTGAACATGTGACCTAAAATTTCAAAAGGGTACGATGTACATGAGTTGTGAATTTTCTGAATTCCGCATGATAATGTTTATACCCCATATTATACTAGTTTTAAAACCATTGAGAGCATGAGTTTTTCAATTGATATGACATTACTTATAAATGATTAAACTTCTTAAATAATTGCATGTTGAAAACCATGGTGTATGTGTTTTAATGGTGTGAAAGTCATTCATATGTGCAAGTGGTAAATGGTATGAGAAGTTGGAAAGTTGATGTGATATTGATGACTTGCAAGTCGGGTATGATGATACCCTGCAGAGTATGACATATGATTGATTAAAATGAGTTTAATGCATTGATTTTGTGAGATAGGTGGTTACCCGAAGAAAGCACGGGTCAAATGACTTTACGCTGGAAACTGTGTTTGTCGACTCAGGAAATTGGTACCCTGCTGTGTTATCTTGTGTACCTGACATTATGTCATCCCAAATTGGGACTATGGTTAGGAGCCCTACTTTGTGATCTTGTGCACTACCATACTTGATTGGGTTGAGACACCCTGCTGTGTGATCTTGTGTGTCTTTCCCTCACTTATAGTCTAATCTCGGCGGCAGCCAAGATTTGACAATTGGTGAGAATGTGAAATTGTAGGGTGTACCACCTATCTCAAATGTGTTTCATTTTTGTTGAAAAATTATTATACTAAGCCCATTGTATTTTTGAAATCATTTTGCAATAATGTTCTTTATATCAGCTCTCATTTACTTTATATAAAAATCTCTACTTTGTTTTGGATTATTCTGTGTACCAGTACTTTGTATCGACCCCCTTACCTCCTAGGTTCGGAGGCACAGTCTAGGGGTCTAGAAAATCAGTAGAATCTTCAGACAGTTTTACAGAGACAAGTGGTGAGCCTTCTATATTCCGGAAGGCATGATATCTGGCAGTTTATTTATCATTTAATAGTTTTGGGTCTACTGGGGGCCTTGTCTCAGTTTTTAAATATTTTGTTTGTTTTAGTCATGTGGTAGAGATTTCGCAGACGATTTTCAGATGCCGATAGATGTTGTGGGACATTATTTCCCATAATTGATTTCATTGGACTCATGACCATGTTTCTGTAGTATTTTGAATCTTTCATATTTCTTTTATCATATGAATTATGTGCTTGATTACCAGATAGATAGGGGTGTTTCGGGTCTTCATGGTTTAGAATGCTCATCACAGTCAGGGCCCCGGTTCGGGTCGTGACAAACTTGGTATTAGAGCACGGTTCATAGTCCCAGGGTATCTGTGAAATCGCATCGGGTAAAGTTTTATTTATGGGTGTGTAGTGGGACACACTTATAATCGGGAGGTTACTAGGAGTTTAGGAAATGTTTCCCTTTTTTGTGATTTAGTTCACGCTTTAGAGTCAAGTCTGTTCCTAATCAGTGATCTTTTGTCGTACAGAAATAACAGTCATGCCTCCTCGTCGCAATACTAATTAAAGTGCTCAGAATGATAAAGTCTGTCCCACTCATAGGATGAGGACACATAATAGAGCTCCAACTCCAAACCCTGTCCCTACTCCGGGAGACCCTCAGGTCCTAACCAGTCCACCTAGGGCTCTATGGACTAATGTTAACCATCCCCCGACTACTCAGAGGGATATTTTAAATGCAGAATTCAGACAATCCTTTCATATGCTAACACAGTTGGTGGCTAATTAGGCCCAATGATCAGAAGATGTTGGGTTTGCACCTGTTACATCTGAAGCTACTAGGGTGGGTCAGTTTATGAGAATGAACTCACCTAAGTTTATAGGCACTAAAGTAGAAGAGAATACGTAAGAGTTCATAGACAAAATGGAGAAGATTTTTAGAGTGATGCATATGGATCAGGTGGAAGGTGTTGAGCTAGCGGCTTATCAGCTAAAGGATGAAGCAAACCAATGGTATAATGAGTGGGAATAGGTGAAGGGTGAAAGTGCTAAGCCCACAGAGTGGGATGAATTTATGGAAGCTTTTCTTGACTGATTCTTTCTTTTGGAGATAAAGGAAGCTAAAACAGAGGAATTCATGAACCTTAATAAGGGTAAGATGAGTGTTCAGGAGTATACTCTAAAGTTTAATCAGGTGGCCCATTATGCTCCTGAGATGGAGAGTAGTATGAGGGCTCGAATAAGGAAGTTTTCTTCTGCCTTTCAGATGATCTGGTGCTTGAGTGTCAAGGAGCTATGCTGAACAAGGAGTTGGACTTTGCTAGGATGACAGTTCACAAGCAACAGGTAGAAGAGAAGAAAAAGAAGATTTTTGAATCTAGGTAGAAGGAAAGACAGTCCAAAAGAGCCAGATCTGCCAACCAGGGTCAAAGTCAGCCTAAAAGCGGTAAGTGGGGAAATAAATAACAGAAAAAGAAGAATTTGGGTAATGCACAGTCTGCTGACAGTGCCCCAATACCCAGACCACTGGCAGACAGACAATCTCAGAGTTTTTAGACTCACCATGGATCTAGATCCCCAGTTACTCAGTCGCAGAGCAGTGTGGCCCAACAACATCGTACTTATCCGCGGTGTGAGACTTATGGAAAGAATTACCCAGGGAAGTGTTATTTCGAGGGGAGAAATTATTATTCTTGTGGCAAGGTGGGTTACCTTTAGAAAGATTGTCCTTCTACTGGAGGAAATATGGGGGGAGGGGTCTAAGTCCCAAGACGCCTCCACTCCTCCTCCTCCTAAGGGTGCCCCTTCGGCTGCCAGGAGCGGTCGTAACAAATTATACGCTTTGACTAACCTCCAAGAGGTGAAAGATTCACTAGATGTTGTCATCGGTATGTTATGAATCTTTTCCCGTAATTTTATGTATTTCTTGATCCTGCGTCTACCTTATCTTATGTGACCCCTTATGTGGCTGCTGGTTTTGGGTTTGAGCCCAAAGTTATTATAGAACCCTTCACTATTTCCACTCCTGTAGGTGATTCTGTTGTTGCTAGAAGGGTGTATAGAAATTGTGTTGTGTCTATTCCTAGCTGGGATACTATGGCATACCTTTTAGAACTTGATATGGTAGACTTTGATGCTATCCTTGGGATGGACTGGCTCCATTCACGTTATGCCATACTTGATTGCAGAACCCAAAAGGTTACTTTTTCTTTCCCGAATGAGTCACCAATTGAGTGGGCAGGAAATTATGTGGCATCTAGAGGTCACTTTATCTCTTATCTTAGAGCCCGAAAGATCATCTCCATAGGTTGTATGTACCATCTAATCCGAGTAAAAGATTCCAGGGTTGAAAGTCTTCCTCTTCAGTTAGTCCCTGTAGTGAATGAGTTTCCAAAAGTCTTTCCCAAAGATCTCCCAGGGATACCACCTGATAGGGAGATAGATTTTGGCATTGATGTATTGCCCGACACTCGTCCTATTTCCATTCCGCCATATAGAATGGCTCCTGCAGAACTGAAAGAGTTAAAAGAATAGCTCGCAAACCTCCTAAACAAAGGCTTTATTTGTCCTAGTGTTTCCCTATGGGGTGTACCCATACTTTTTGTTCGAAAGAAGGATGGGTCCCTTCGTATGTGCATAGACTACCGCCAGTTGAATAAGGTCACTATTAAAAAAAATATCCTCTTCCTAGGATTGATCATCTTTTTTACCAGCTTCAGGGTGCTAAGTGTTTTTTGAAAATAGACCTTCGTTCGGGCTATCATCAGTTGAAGGTTAGAGAGTCAGACATTCCTAAAATAGCCTTCTGAACTCGATATGGTCACTATGAGTTCTTAGTCATGTCCTTCGGGTTGACTAACGCCCCTACAACCTTCATGGATCTTATGAATAAGGTGTTCCATTAGTTTCTATATTTTTTCATCATAATGTTCATTGACGATATTCTGATTTATTCCAAATGTGAGGAAGACCATGTCATTCACCTCCGAATTATCCTTCAGACCCTTAAGGATCATCAGTTATATGCTAAGTTCTCCAAATGTGAATTCTAGCTGAATGCTATTTCCTTCTTGGGGCATATTGTATCTAGTAACGGGATTAAAGTGGATCCCTAAAAGATTGAGGCATTGAGAAAATGGCCTAGACCAACGACTCCAACAAATATTTGGAGCTTCTTAGGTTTGACGGGTTATTACAGTAGGTTCGTAGAGAGTTTTTCTTCCATTGTTGCTCCTCTCACTAAATTAACTTAACAAAAGGTGAAGTTTGTGTGGTCTGACTTGTGTGAAAATAGTTTTGAGAAGTTGAAAGCTGACTACTGGTCTTATTTTGACTCTTCCCGAGGGTGTAGATGGTTTTGTGGTATACTGTGATGCGTCCTGTGTGGGACTTCGTTGTGTATTGATGCAACATGTTAAGGTAGTAGCTTATGCATCTAGGCAGTTAAAGGTGCATGAACAAAATTACCACAATCATGACTTGGAGTTAGCAGCCGTAGTGTTTGCACTTAGGATCTGGAGGCATTATCTCTATGGAGTGCATGTTGATATTTATACTGACCACAAAAGTTTGCAGTATATTTTCTCGCAGAAAGAATTGAACTTCAGGCAGAGGCGTTGGATGGAGCTCTGGAAAGACTATGATATAAGCTTGCATTACCTTCCGGGCAAGGCAAATATTGTAGCCGATGCTCTCAGTAGGTTGTCTATAGGCAGCTTTTCTCATGTTGAAGAGGGGAAGAGAGAGATGGTGAAGGATATTCATCACCTTGCAAATCTGGGAGTGCGACTCTTAGATTCTGAAGATGGAGGGGTGATTGTTCATGAGATAGCTAAGTCATCCCTTTGTGGTGAAGTTAAAGAGAAGTAGGTTGCAGATCTCATCTTGATGGAAATCAAGAAAGATGTGGGTCAACAAAAGGTAATGTCATTTGAAATTTGTGGTGATGGTATTCTGAGATATCAGGGTAGGTTGTGTGTCCCTAATGTTGATGGACTGCGGGAAAGAATCCTTGATGAAACACATACTTTGAGGTATGTTGTTCACCCAGGCTCTACTAAGATGTACCATAATCTGAAAACTTTGTATTGGTGGAATAACATGAAACGTGATGTAGCTGATTTTGTTTCCAAGTGTTTGAACTGTCAGCAAGTGAAGGTAAAACATTTGAGGCCAGGAGGTATTTCCCAAGAGATAGCTCTGCCTTTATGGAAGTGGGAGATGATAAATATAGACTTCATTACAGGACTTCCAAAGTCCCGCAATTAGTATGATTCTATATGGGTAATTGTAGATAGGCTGACCAAGCCAGCACACTTTTTGCCTGTCAGGACTAACTATTCAGGAGAAGATTATGCTAAGCTGTTCATCTCAGAAATAGTTCGTTTTCATGGGGCACCTGTGTCCATTATATCTAACCGAGGTACATAGTTTTCTTCTTAGTTTTGGAGATCTTTTAAGAGAGGTTTAGGTACCCAAGTGAACCTAAGTACTGCTTTTCACCCCAAAACGGATGGGCAAGCGGTACGCACTATCCAGACGCTTGAGGATATGTTGAGGGATTGTGTTATTGATTTTAAAGGTAGTTGGGTGGATCACTTTCCATTGATAGAGTTCGCGTATAATAACAATTTCCATTCCAGTATTAATATGGGACCATTTGGGGCATTGTATGGGGGAAGATGTAGGTCACTAATAGGGTGGTATGAAGTGGGTGAGATGCATATATTTGGGCATGATCTTGTTCATCTGGCAATGGAAGATGTGAAGCTTATTAGAGAATGACTTAAGACAGCTTAGAGTAGTTAGAAATCCTATGCCGATGTTAGGAGGAGAGAGTTAGAGTTTTAGGTCGTAGATTGGGTATTTCTGAAGGTTTCTCCCATGAAGGGAGTTAGGAGATTCAGAAATAAAGGTAAATTAAGTCCTCACTATATAGGACCATATCAGATTTTGAGGAGAATAGGTGGTGTTGCGTATGAGTTAGAATTGCCTGCCAGTCTGGGTTCTGTCCATCCGGTATTTCACATATCCATGTTGAAGAAATGCATTGGAGACCATTCTTTGGTATTGCCTGTAGAAGAGATCAAGGTGACAGCCTCCTTATCATATGAAGAGGAACCCATTGCAATCCTAGTTCGTTAGGTACAAAAGTTGAGAAGTAAAGAAATAATTTTAATTAAGGTGTTGTGGAGAAATCAGAAGGTTGAAGAAGCCACTTGGGAATCAGAAAACAACATAAGAATAAGATACCCACACCTTTTTGACCCAGTAGATGGTGGATTTGAAGGTACAATCCTTAACTAAATCTTTCTATTCTTTAGTATGCTTGAAATCATGCGTGTCAATGTTCCGCATCATCATTCGGGGACGAATGATCCCAAAAGGAGATATTGTAACACCCCAACGTCTTTTTAGCTAAGTTTCATCCATGGAAATTCTAAGCATTAGCTTCTAGAATGATCTAAATTATTTTTCATGTGGAATTTCCTACATTTCAACCTTTCATTACGTAGATGACTGAATTATCTTTCCACTGATATAAGATTCATCTAAAACGGACCCTCGGTGAAGAAGTTATGAATAATTTAAAGTTCCAGTCGTAAACATCATCATTTTGGGGTCTAGCGTGTTGCGGAGAGGGTCAAATTGACAATCGTCAAATTCCAATACAGCTCCGCAATGGTGGCGCATCGCGGAGGCACCCAATTTCCCACTCGTTAAATTCTAGTGGACCACCGCGATTGTGGTGCGTCGTGGTGGTACCCGAAATCGGGTTTTTAAGTTCAAATTTCCAGTTCCGTTCAGGAGTCATTAAGGGTAAATTTGACTTTTCCCTAGCCTTTAAAATCGTCCAAACAAAGGATTTAGGGTATGTTTGAGCAACTTAACCCTATTTTCATTAAAATCATCAAGAATCCTCTCTAGGGTTTAAAACAAGAACTTCAAGAAACTCAAGATTCAACCGTGGGTTTTCAAAATAGATTGAAGATTCGAAATCCCCAGATCATAGGCTTCAAGAAGAACCCGCTAATTTTATAACTAGAGGTATGTGGGGTTATCCTAAAGTTCATGGTCATGTTTTCAAAAAGGAACTTACGCAAGACTTTAAATTTATAAAAGTACATATATGTTTTTACAAATGGGGTTTTCAATTGATACAAATAACATGTTTTGATATTTGATTTTGAAAGAACTATTGAGATATCATGGGGTTGTTTGTTTGAATGTATTTAAATGGTTGAATTGTGAACATGTGACCTGAAATTTCAAAAGGGTGCGATGTACACGAGTTGTGAATTTTCTAAATTCCCCATGATAATGTTTATACCCCATATTATACTAGTGTTAAAACCATTGAGAGCATGAGTTTTGCAATTGATATGACATTACTCATAAATGATCAAACTTCTTGAATAATAGCATGTTGAGAACCATGGTGTATGTGTTTTAATGGTGTGAAAGTCATACATATGTGCATGTGGTAAATCATATGAGAAGTTGGAAAGTTGATGTGATATTGATGACTTGCAAGTCGAGTATGACAATACCCTACAGAGTATGACATGTGATTGATTAAAATGAGTTTAATGCATTGATTTTGTGAGATAGGTGGTTACCCGAAGAAAGCACGAGTCAAATGACTCTACGCTAGAAACCTTGTTTGCCGACTCGGGAACTTGGTACCCTGCTGTGTGATCTTGTGTACCTGACATTATGTCATCCCAAATTGGTACTATGGTTAGGAGCCCTGCTTTGTTATCTTGTGCACTACCATACTTGATTGGGTCGAGACACCCTGGTGTGTGATCTCCTGTGTCTTTTCCTCACTTATACTCTAATATCGGTGGAAACCGAGATTTGACAGTTGGTGAAAATGTGAAATTGTAGGGTGTACCACCTAGCTTAAATGTGTTGCATTTTTGTGGAAAAATCATTATACTAAGCTCATTGTATTTTCAAAATCATTTTTCAATAATTTGCTTTATATCAGCTCTCATTTATTTTATATAAAAATCTCTACTTTGTTTTGGATTATTCTGCGTACCAGTACTTTGTATTGATCCCCTTCCCTCCCAGGTTCGGAGGCACATTCTAGGGGTCCAGAAAATTAGTAGAATCTTCAGATAGTTTTGCAGAGACAAGTGGTGAGCCTTCTATATTCCGGAAGGCCTAATCTCTAGCAGTTTATTTATTATTTAATAGTTTTGGGTCTACTGGGGTCCTTGTCCCAGTTTTTAGATAGTTTGTTTGTTTTTGTCATGTAGTAGAGATTTTGCAGATGGTTTTCAGATGCCCATAGATATTGTGGGACATTATTTCCCATTATTGATTTTATTGGACTCATGACCAAGTTTCCGTAGTATTGTGAATCTTCCGCATTTCTTTTATCATATGAATTATGTGCTTGATTACCAAATAGATAGGTATGTTTCGGGCCTTCATGGTTCAAAATGCTCATCATGGCCAGGGCCCCGGTTTGGGTCGTGACAATAGTAGTGGGTTGTGATACCTTACTGAGAAGGTGTGAGTCTGATGAATAAACACTGGAAACTCATGTTTTCCGACATAAGTGTTGGTAATGGTAACCTTGTACTGGTGGGGTACACGGGAACCCCCTAAGTTTATACCTTTATATATTTATCTTGGAGAATGAAGGGTACACAGGAATCCTCGGCCCCTGTGAAATCTCCGGTTCATGAAACTACATGCGCTGAGGCCCGTTCAGGGGGTAACACTGGACCCATATAGACCATGGGTGGATCATGACGGTAAAGCAACGCAAACCCAGATTAAGGGTTTTAAATATATGCTAAACTCGATTCCATTTCCCGACATGAAATATATATATATATGTATGGATGTGATTGCATATTGTTATTTACTTGGTTTCAAATGTTGGTATTATTTTATCTTTATACTGAGTGTAATCTAGGGTTTACTCGCTAACCTGACTTCTGGAGATCTATCCCCCATGTGATGTAGGAACCGACCATACTACTCCTCCTTCTTTGTGATTGGATTCGGGGACAACATTTTGTCAGATTGATGTGTGATCTTCCATACTCCAGAAGGCTCTATTTCATGTTATGGATATCTATACATACTCTCGTTATTTCTTACACTTTGGGTTTTTCCTATGGTCAGGGTCATGTCCCGACTAGATGTTGTTTTGATTTTGATTGAGGCTTTGTTAAACTACTTTTGGTTTGTATGGGCGATGTCGGCAATGCTGTCAACCTTGGCATTGGTATTAGTATTGGAGCTGACACTGCTTGACTGTATTTGATTTATGATTATTCCATTTTGTTATGTTATATATATATATATATATATATATATTTGGAATTCATCCGACATGGGGTGTTGGGTGGTTATGGTTGGGTATTGGGGATGGTCTCCAATCCCGATTGGGCTTGAGGCACTCGGCATAACTAGCCCCTAGTTTGGGTAATGTCAGGGATAATTCGGTAAGAAATGCCCATCATAGGCCAAACTCAATGAACAAAAGTTATAACTAAACACAGTTTCTAACATAGATGAACAAAGACAACAAGAATATCAATCCCACGATCTGGTAGAGCCAGTGCAAGAGCATCTAAAGTCAATAATACAACCAAAAAGACTTAGAATATAGTCTATACATTTGTCTTGATACAAAAGAATGAATATCAATAAGATAGATAGAAATGATTAACTCAGAACTTCAAGAGCTCACCCTATCTCTGAAAGATCAACTCTACATGAATAATGGTGACAACTACATCTAGTGCTCAGGTCTGCACCAAAAGGTATAGAAGTATAGTATGAGCACTAAAACAATGAGTACTCAGTAGGCATCATCAGCCAACTGAGGTAAATCATGATATAAATATTATATAATGAAAGATAATCATAACTAATTCAAGGTACAGAATATAACCTGAATCATCTCTATCATCACTGTACATAATAAGTATTTAAACTGAAATAACAACATAACATAAGGCGTCAACACATGACAATATCGCCGTGCTTAGGCAATAGACAATTTGAAATGATAACCCATCTTAAGGCATCAACACAAGCAAACATACGTACCAAGTTGGCTCCCATATTCCACTAGGTGCATAAATTAAAGAACTCATCATGGCATCCCATACTACTAGAGAGTACACACAATAGAAGCAGAAAGGAATTTAGCCAACATATATCCAAACCTCATCATTATTCAACCATTTTCCCAAATATCATCAATCAACTATTTTATCAAACTTTCATTAATTACCAACTTTAACCAAGTGACCATATTCCATAATATTACCATCATTTAGCAATCATAGCATCAATATACACGAACCACAATTTACTAGATAGTCATCTCTCATTAACTAATTCATTTTAGTTGCTAGCCATCATAGAACCTTTAGTTGTTATTTAACAACTATTTACCATATGACCTCTATTCATGGGTTATCACCTAACCATTATTCATCAACTAACCCATATTTTGCAATTAGGCATAATTTATTAACTATTTATCATATTTGACTTAATCATTTAGTATTAACTAATCATTAAGGTTACTAATATTGATAACACAAGTCATCATTATAGAGTAACCATTATTGTCACTAGCCATTTATACTACTATTCATCATTGTTGCTAGTATTCGATTATCCTTTAGAAATTATTACCCATTTAATAATATCCATCACTAATCCTCATTTAATGCGAAACATTAACTATACCACTTTATGAGCATTTATCGCTAGTGAGCTATAATCGGTATCCATAATATCAACAACATAACTAAATTAGACATGTATATAAATAAGCATGTGATATCCATACATAGTTATATCCAAACTCAAACCGGTAGATGTACACTAGGCACATTAATTTAATCATCCTCAAGTCTTGCCGGGTATAAGGTTGTGCATGCACTTTAAAATCATTAACCTGGATTGTGTAGAATAACCATCATAATAAGGCACCCACAGGTATATGGTTCTATCTCTCCCCAAGCTGGAAGGGCCCTAGTGCATGTGGCCACACGAACCAGAGAATAATAATATATGCTATGCACTATGGGGGACCCAAACCTTCTGATATAAATCAAGAGTGAATTAAGCACTCAGTCATATAACATGGGGGACTTAAACCTCCCAGTTATTTAGACCCCCACATCGGCAACCGCGTATTCCAGTATTGGTCGCTCAGGACCTTCACTTTTTGTGGAATAGATATACAACCCTAGTTAAAGCCCAATTTAAACACTTTTTACACATTCCCAATCATCTAACAAGGAGTCATTTGAAGGTATTATCAAGTGGTATCGTCATACAACTGTAGCTTTCAAGGGAATGCCACTTTTCTAGATTAATAACTTTTCCAATGGGACTCTAACCAAATTTGCCAATGAGACTCCAAAGTTCTGTATAAGAACCAAACCATATAGACAAGTGGGACTCTAACCCAGCTAGCCAACGAAAATCTAAATTTCCAAGTAGGAACCAATTTATCTAGCCAAGTGATACTTTAACCCCTTAGCCAATAGGATAACTAAGTTTTTAATTCAAATTCAATTCATAGGCATCAAACCTCTTTTAAATTCAATTCAGGTTCCATTAATCTTTTATACCATGTAAGGTTCCAAATTACTTTTAAGTATCCATATTCATATTCACAACCAATTCCACAAGATTGGGTTGAGGTTATTGAAAACTTCAAATCATTACCTCATCAAACTTTAGGAAAACCATATTACCCATTCAATCCACACACCCATGAATCTAATTGGTTTCAAAACTCTTATTTAAAATATAAACAATACATATGTAAACATGAAACATCACATAAACAATAATCATTCAAAATCCTTAACCCATATCCGAAAACTAATAATTAATCCACATGAGCAACCACTTAAGCACATACTTTTAACAAAATAAGTTTTGAAGAAAGAGGTACATGCCTGGAAGGATAATAATTTTGGAGGTAATTTGCCATTGAAAGCTCTAGACAATCAACCTTAAGAAAACTCTAACACTCTTGCTTGAGGGAATTTATGATAAGACATAAATTATTTTGGTGTTTTATGGATGGGAATGGGGTCCTAATAAAGTTTTAAAGTCGTGGTTTAGGTTTAGGGAAAAGGGGAAATGTCCAAAACTTGCTTAAGTTAAGAGCTGAAAAATTATTGCCAGTGACTATGAGTCAGTATAGGACTCATATGGAATCACTATGACTAATAGTGTTCGAGTAGTAATCAAGAAAAAAACTTTTTGGTAGACACTGGTCACCCTATGAGTGGTACCTTACGACTCGTATAGAGTCATTATCACTCATTGAGTCTAGTCGTGCTCAAGGCAGAACACTTTAAGCATCATACTAGTTTGGCTACGTTAGGAGGCTATATGACTCGTAATGAGTATTTATGACTCGTTTCCTCATGTCCTCACCAAGGAAACAAATCAGGAAAAACTCATTGGACACACTATGATTTAGGTCCTATGACCCATCAAAACACCCTACTAATCATAGGGAGAGTCATAGTAAGGGCATTGAGTTTAAAATGCCAAACCTTTTTCGGATCTAAAAATCTGAGGTGTTATAATATATCATCGTAATCAATATCCTCTAGCCTTGACGGGTATCATCATCTTATCATAATATCCTTCGGCCTTGTCGGGTATCCCCACATCATCATAATATCCTTTGGCCATGACGGGTAAAAATATATCGTCACAATCTCCTCCGGCCATGTCAGGTATTAATATATATGCATAATCATAATTGGTGGCAACAACCATCACATAACCAATTTATAAGGAAGTTTCATGGTTTCAATTATAATTAGCAACATAACTTCCCATAAATCAATAAGCATAAGTTCTAATCATAATTCATGACAAAATTGCTAAAATTATCATAAGGAGTGTTTCCAAGCATGATTTCTAGCATATATTCTTGGAATAATCAACATCATAAGCAATTCATGAGCAATAACCTATTAGTAGCATACTCAATGACCTATTATTAGCAAAAATTATTAACTTAAGCGATAGTTAATCCATAAATTACTCATAGCATTGCCAATATCATAATTTAAGGCTTAAGCAATATCCTAGCCAAGGGCTAACTTAATAATATATTTTTAGGAGCCCAATCCATATCCGAAAAATGGCATAAACAATGGCTTATCATTAGCTTAGCCAATAACTTACACATCTGGAACAATCAATAGGACATTACTTCTAACATCATTCGTCATTACCAACAAGTACTAAGGGTTCTTCAACCTCGTCTTGAAAGGGAATTCTCTAAGTATTTAACAAATGTATAAGGGTTTTAAGAGAACTATATCATTCTTGGATTAAGGTGGGACAAGATCTCACTTCTAAATCCCCAAAATACATTCTATATTTTTTTCTACCCAGACTAGGCTAAAGTATCTAAATCAATTCTTAGATGTATAACAAGCCACAACTAACTCCAAGGTAGAGATTCTACTCAAGTTTTATAGCTCAGACCACTATAACTAAACCAACTTCATTAGAATAAGAAACTAAGGCCAATCTTTCCTGAGCATAAGTGACAAGGTCACACCTATCTAACTAGTGTAATTCTAAGTATCCCCATGCTAGACATTAGACATTAAGTTTAATCATTAAGGTTTAAGGAAATAAAATAAGCATTTCACTCTAAGGGTCTCAAAAGACCAAAAGGATTCAACTAATCCCATGTCTTGCACATCATACAACCAACACCTAAAACCCATCCCAATCCTACAAGATTTTAAAATTATACTATGACATAGCTCAATCTAACAAGGGATAAACCTAGCCTACCGCAATGCCGAAGAAAGCTCAATAATTTGCTAAACCTTCGCTTTTTCCTTTTGAGAAGCTTCTTCAAGATATCAAGTTATCAAAAATACATTTTACTTACCGATACGATAATATAGATACCCATATTGCACCATTGTGATCTGGGTCTAAAAGTGATGCCAAAACACCATGTGGGTCCTACTCATGGGAAATCACATTTCCAAGACCAACCCAACATGATATGAAGCTCATGGAATCTAAACCCTCAAAAATGGGTAAAAAATAAGCTAAGTTAGGGGCTAAATCAAGCCCTAAAAGATTTGGGATTTTGGTAAAATATTCAAGAAATTCAAGCATGAATTTGAAGGATTCTTACCCTAATTCCATAGATATTTGCAAAAATATATGTTAATCAAGCTTCAAAGTCACCCCCAAGACTTAATTTAAAGTTATCACACCCTTTAAGGGTTCTTGGCTCTCAAGGATGAGTAGAAAATGACCAAAACTCGGCCTACGGGGTCATTTTATACCTATACCAGGTAATCAGGTATGGATATCAGACTACTTGAGTGCAGGATAAGTTATGGACATCGCCATCCTCCCTTGTGCAATTGTAGTACTTGTTATCAGCACAACTGACAACTGAAACTTGGAAAATGTCAGGTTTCTGCCAATGCCTTGAGATTCATTCAAAATTCAATATATGCAAAAGAACTATGTAAATACACTAAATTTGACATTCCAAATGCAATAGCAAAGTCAGATTTTTATTCCGAGGTCATTTGAACCAAGTGTGGGTCCCACTTTCTAAATTTCCAACTTACCAACAAATAGGTTGAAATGAGTTCGAGTGCATCAAAATCCTAACTAAAGGTCTACCTAGCCTAAAATTGATATTGTGGTATGCTGGCTCAGTCAGAATTTGCATTTGAGATTGTTTTACTAAAGTTATTACCTAATAGCCATTTTAAACTTATGATGACTTGTAAATAAGAAATTGGCTATAAGAACCAAACGAACTGCCCGATAATAAAACTATCACTTTCACCAAGTCATAAATGACTTAGGGCAGCTATGGAAATGCTTTAATGGTGAAAATAAGTGGAAACACTAAAAATGACCTGAAGGGTCATTACATACCATAGCTTAATCCTATTATGACATGGTGAATAGTTTGTGTACACTTTGTGAATGTTAGTTTTAATGATACTTGTAAGGTGTTGAATTTTTACTTTAATTCATGCGTGCTTGAGTTGATTTTGGAAAATTTGACTGTTGTACTTCTCTTCGATTTCTCATGGATAAATGATATGTTTTGTTGTGTTTTTTTTGCTCTCCTAAGGACATGCAAATGATCTAAATTGAGGGTGTTTATGTTTCGTGATCATACGACACATTTTATACTTAAACCAATGAAAATTTGCATGTACAAATGTACTTCTATATAGATATGATATGGTTTTTGGGTTATTTGGAGGTTAAGCAGCCCAATGAAGTGAAGTGTAGTAAATTTAAACTTGGGCAACAGATGAGCCAATGCACAATTGTACAAAGAAACAATTATTGTACTATTGCTATTGTGGGTTGAACAAGTGAGTTGGTATTCAGGTGATCTTTCGACAAAGGCATCACATGATTGTACATAGATTTAACAAGTTTTTTGCGAGAAAATGATTAAGACTTTAATTAAATTCGTGAACTTAAAGAAATTTATAAATTCAATCAAATACAGAGTCACCACTTAATTTATTTAAAAAATAAAAAATATTTAAAGAAAAAATCTTTTAAAAATAAGAAATCCGGGGACTTGGTTCCTATCTTGGAAGCTTGTTAAGGCAATACGAGTATCCATTAATTTGCGGTTTTCTGATTAATTTTAAAACTAACTTATTTTTTAATGAGTAACCTAAGAAAATAATAATCATAGCAATATGTTGCAAAAAAATGCTTTCAGTGGTGACACTATACTTGGAAAAATATTAAAAAGGGGCTTTGCGTTTTAACTAGGAACCCTTTAAACAAAGAATTGAGATTTAAAGAAATCTACATGAAATTCTCTTTAACAATCAACAAAGTAAAATCATAAAAGAATGGAAAAGCATTTGAAACGAGAAATATAAATTCTAAAATGGATTCAACTCAGTTATGAAAATCGTTAACAACAAATAACCACATCAACAATACAATAGTAAAACTAATTTGGACTTTATTCTTTAAGCCCAAATACGCTCCAAATTGACTTATTCTAATCTAATTGGGCTTCATCCCACTAACTCTACTTTAATTTACTCATTTAAGATCTATTATAATGCTTCTTCTACACTTTTTGTATAGTATTAAGGCCACACATTTTTCTCCTTGATTTTGCAGTTTATAACCATTTTGGGTCTTTGATGGTTTGACCCTGGAATGTTAGGCATGGGACTAATAAGAAATGCAGTGGGACAAACCCATTTGAACTCCATCAGGATGGTCGTGCACTTAAAAAAGAATAAGTATCAAATTCAATCATTTATGATAACTAAAATGCAAACAATCATCATAAGGTAATAGTTTAATTTCCACTTCAATGAACATGATAGCAAAGTAACTAATTAATTGGAGGAAAGCCAAAATTTATCAAGAGTGAAACATCAAATAGGAGATTATGCCTCTATTAGAAAGTCAAAAAAATATCATAGATACTGCAGGGGCATTCCTCATATCGTTTTCAACACTCTTAGTGACCTATAATTTATACAAAGTGAATCAATAACTCATTCCAATAACATGATGAGGTCTAAGTGATCCATTTTTTAAGGAGAAAATAAATAGAACATGCTATCACAATTACAAGAAAAGATACAAAAACCCAAAAAAAAGCCATTCCAATTTGAAATTAAGGCTACAGCCAAAATGAAACTTGACTGAACTGACACTTTAGGTGATATTTCTTACAGATCTTGTGAAGCAAAACAAAAGTTTCATCTTCTTAGATTGGTTCATCACAAATTACCATCGATTGTGGTGCTTCATTGTTCAAATGATGTCTTATGTTAACTCAAGATTTAGCCTTCACTATAAAGAAAAAAAAACAAAGAGAAGAAATAACAAAGAAAGGAGAAAGGGGGACACCAAAGTAGTCTCGCTTTAAACATCATAAATCAAGCACCTCAAAGCATAAAATTTACAAATTTCAATAGTAAATACACCCTCAAGACCCAAGTCATGCTAAATTATTACAGGGATGGAATCCAGAACTTAGATAGTTCATCAAGATCACTTGAGCCAAACAACCAAGGAATCATCTTGGGAATAAGAAAAACAATTTAAAGAAGGAACAAGCTCTAAAAAAGTAATCATACATAGACTCATACTTATTCTCTCAATTTTATGGACATTTGAATCACCTAAGCAAACTATAAAACATAAAGAATAGAATCTCTATATTGAAAATTTTTAGAACAAAGGGAAACCACCACCAATTGATAAAGGTGACTCACAATATGTCTTGGGGTTTTGCTCAGAAATAATCCAAAATGACACCCTATAAGCTTATTTAAACAAATATTTATAAAAAACACAACTGTGTGGAAAAAGAATATGAAGACTGATTTTTAGAACAAGAGTTGAAAATAAGTTTTAAACCAGAACAATGACAACATCAATGTGATTTTAACATTCCTAAATATTGACATAACCAATACCTAGAATAATAAACATGAAACACACACTATTTAACCATATTCTCATCCTCATACTTTTTTGACTATCTCAAATAAACTTTTAGTAGTCGAGATAATCCTTAAAGAATCATGGAATTTCTAATTTTTTACTGTTGGACATATTCTCATCATTCATTTGACATTTGAGAAGCCAAAGAAATTAAAGAGGTAGTCCTATTAATGACACTACAAGATAAAAAATTAATAAAAAATTACAACAAGTAGTATCAAATTGCAAAAAGGGATCAAAATTTTAATAAGCAAAGTTCAAGCTATAACACTGAGGCAATTGAGGGTTAATAGTGAGTCGAAAGGTATTGAACTTAACTAATTAATCAAACCACGACTAAGAAAAAAATCATACCAAAATAGTATACTAATTAAAAATTGAAATATTGAGAAAAGTAGTGAAAAAAAGAACTTAAAGCAGGAAACTCTAAAGAAAAGAATGATTAAACCCAAACTAACATCAATTTAGATTAGAAAAAAAAAGTGAATTAAAAGTTATCGGGTAACTCAAGATGAAACAATGGATTA
This sequence comes from Capsicum pubescens, assembly GCA_030864215.1. NCBI lineage: Eukaryota > Viridiplantae > Streptophyta > Magnoliopsida > Solanales > Solanaceae > Capsicum > Capsicum pubescens. Next base: position 142,412,071 of record CM061549.1, on the reverse strand, counting down.
AAGTGTAAAGCTAAAAGTATGAAGCTAAACAATGAATTAAATATTTAAAGAAAAAGCACTTAGCTACATAGAACATCATACTACATGAAAATCCTATGGCTTTCAAGGCCTTCTACAAAACATAATCCCAACTCTCACTTAGTGAGATTTCAACAATGATATTAAGACCATTAATTCCACTAAGAATATAAAAAACTAATAGTAACTTAAAAAATTTAAAAGGAATAGCGGCTTTACCTTTTTTCAGGCAGCCAACAGAGACGCTGAAAATAGATGACATTAATTCCGACAACTTTGACTTGAAAGTGAATATGAAATTCCTTAGCTCTAAGACTAGAGATAAAAATTCAAAATCCCCGTCGACTAGGAAGATTCTCAGCCTTGAGTGTGTGAAAATACTTTAATTTTTTTTGTGAAAGATCCCAAGCCCTTTTTGAGTCGTTGAGGATTCTCTCAATGCTTAAAAATATTTTTCAATTGAGTTAGTGAATGAGGCTTTTGTAGGTTCATTTAGATTGATTTGAGGGATGGATGTGATATTGAGGTGAGTTCTTTGAATTCTTAATTGGAAAAATATCTAGTTAACGCTAGTTGTACGAAAATTATATTATTTCCTAGAAAAAGCCAGAATCAAAAACACAAAAATTAAAGAAAATTGGAAATAATTCTTAGGTAAAAATCGTGGAACCCTGTATGGTTTTTTTCTTCTTGTTTGTAGCACGCTGGTGCTGTATGGAGCCGGAGAAAATCGATTGATGATGAAGAGATGGCATTTCCCAGAGTTTCTCATCATTTTCTTTTGAGAAGGATCACTTTTGGGGTTGTTTGGATTTTTTGTTGTTTGTATCATAGTTAATGTCCCAAATTATCATTGACCTTATACAAACATCCCATTAAAGTAACTTTTATTTATTTTAGAACAATATTATCATTGAACTATACACATTTTTCCAATATACGGTGAAACTAAGAAATAGTTAAGGACATGTTTGAAAAATCACAAAGAGATTGAAACTGGTTGTAAATACACAATCCAATTCTTAATTAGGGGTTGGAAATTAGGTGCAATAACGTGATGTAATTACAAGGTTACATTTTATTTCTTTCCTTTTTATTTTAAATTTTTTATTTATTTCTATTACTTTAGTTTCTTTTTTATTTTTCCTTTTCTTCATTTTACATTATTTATCTTTCATCTCTTTTCTTCTCATTTTCAAATCTTTAATTCTTATGATTCAATATAACTACTCGTATATTTTTCATTAAGCGTATTATTGTATTTTTATTATAGTGTTTGAATTAAAGTAGAATTTCATTGTTGAATGAGATTATAGACTTATGTGCTTTCCTTTCTTTTGGATTATATTTAATGATTGAATTTTTATAAAAGAGTATTATGTTTATTTTTTTGATTTAGAATTTACGCTTTGTTTTAAGTTTCAATTTATTTGTTTTAGTAGTATAGACTTGTTATTTCTTATTGCATGTCATTCCAAACTATCTAATTACATATAATTTAAATTTTCTTGTGACTTTACTAACATGTCCTTAAATATTTTTTAGTTTCACCTTATTTTTGAAAGATGTACATAGTTTAATGAAAATAATTTTCTAAAAGAAGCAAAAGTTAATTTAGTGGGATGTTTGCACAAGCTAATGACAATTTAGAAAATTATTTATTGGTATCATTGCTGGAGAAGACAAAAAAGTGAATGTTAAAGAGAGGCTTTGAGCTTAGAGCAGGTTAAGATAATAAATGGGCTGGGGCGGATGGAAATTGGGGTAAGGGTAGATTAGGAAATTTATTAAATAACCAATAGGTTAGGATTTTAATAAAATTTATTTAAATCTAAATAATTTGAAAATCAATTCGCTAATTGCATTGCAATCGTGGCTAATTTGCTTTCAATTATGGTCAAATCTAATAGATTGACTAAATTGAGGCAAGATCAACACGAGCTAATATCCAATTGAATCCAGAGATTCTTGATTTAATGAAATTAAATAAAGATTTTCCTAAATGATTTATTTTCAAGGTGAAATATATTTAGACCAAGATTTCCCTTGTCTGAACAAAACACTAGTCTTGATTTAGAGCTAGTTTTTGACAAAATATTTATTCTGAATAATTAAACTATCTAGTCCCGTACATTTAAATACAAGAATGTATAATTATTACCCAAAATGACAAAATTTAACCTAAAATTAAATTTAGAAAACTTTTATTCGGGTAAAACAAATGCCTCAAATTCATTTAAAATAGAAGCAACTCAAGGATTAAATTAAATAGTGTAGTGAAAAAATTAGGTGTCAATTACTGCTTCTCCCTTTAGGTAGGGTGAATGCAAGTAATTCTTGTCAAAAAGATTTTTATAGCCTTAATTTTATCCTACCACAAATTTATTTCTTGAAGGCGTTTGATTTTTACATCAATTTTAGGATATTATGGTCGAATCCTAGTATCAGGTTTCTTACATATTTCAGTTACATAATACTTAGGTCACTTTTAGTTCACAATGCTTGATTTTTAAGAATGATTTTATAAGAATTCATAAGCTATTGTAATTTTAAATTTTAAAGAGACTTAAAAGCTAGGAAATAAGAGGATTGAGGGAAGTTTAGAATGCAATCAACTTTTCAACAACATGAAGCCCGACCTATATATCCTAATATTTAAGAAATCAGACTGACATTTGACTTGATTTATAGAAAAAGGCAGTAATTTATGCTAAGACAATCTTTGCATCAAGATGAGTGACGAATAGTTGAGTTAGGGAGAAAAAACTAGTAATTATCTCAATTACAAAATATGGAAACTTCACATCCTTAGGTATTATTTTACCAGAATATAGTCTCCAAAGATCGAGTTGTATTATCACTTGGATTTGATGAAATGAGAAGGTTTCCTTCGTGTGAGTTTAGAACTACTCCAAAAATAAACTAAAAACAAAATATCCTGAAATGCCCATGTGCCTTCTGATAGGGGTGTGGTTTGATTATGGTAGAATTCATCATTTAGGTCACATTCAAAGGGTTTGATATTTTTCTCCATACTACTTCCCAGTTTTCTTCCAAGAAAAAATCCACGTTGTAGTTCTTTCTTTTTGGGAGTCATCCGTAGATGTGATTTTAGATTAAGATTTTCATCCTTCTCGACCACTCTCAAAAACATCTGAAAATAAATTTTCTTCTAGTAAAATAGAGATAATGTTTTCACCTTAAATCGACATTGTGCTATATCCTTCTTAGTGTGGCCTTCATCATACTATAGGTAAGACACTTTCTTTGATAAATTTATTTATTCTCTTCCTACACTTAGACAGTTTTTCTTGGGATAAATCTATGGTTTTAGGTTAATAATTTCATCCTCTCAAATACTTTTTGAAATAAGAATGTTAATAGAAAATGTAACTGAGGAAGGGTAGATAGTTCCTTTACTATAACTGCGTGTTTATTAATATCTAAAAAGTGATGTAATCTTCTTTTATACATATTTTTGAAAGATAACAACTTTTACTAGCAACAACCTCCTGGTTTGCTGGATATGAAAGCCCTCTTGGAATTGGAATTTTTTTCAAAATAGGGTGGCCTTTTTAGACACCAACAAAATTCTGAGTAGAAAGGTTTTTGGAATTTATTATCTTTCTGTTTGATATGGTAATCCTCTCTGTTATCTATAATGATGTAGAAATAAGAATTCTTTAAATATGATGGCTCTTTTGGAGATGATATGCAATTAAAGAAGGTACAATATGAATATGCAATGTCCATCTAAGCAAAATAAATATGATTATGAAATGAGTATGCAATGTCCCTCTCGATAATGAAATTTATGCAATATGAATATTTAATGGCCCTCTCATAATGATATGAAATATTTGAATATTAATATGCAATGACCCTCTTGGCATGGATATCTCGGAGATGGTATGAGATTTATATAATATGAATATGCAATGGCCATTTCAGTATGGCCCTCTTAGCAATGTTATGAATATGTATGCATTATGAATATGACTATGCAATATCCCTCTTGGCATGGACTTCTCAGCAATGATATGATTATGCATGCAATATGAATATGCAATGGCCCTCTCAATGATGATATGAAAAGTATGCAATATGAATATGTAATGACCTTCTGAATAATGATATGAAATGTATGCAATATGAATATTAAATAGACCTATAATCATGACCCTCTTAGCAATGATATAAATGTACGCAATTTGAATATATAATGGCCCTCTTGGCATGACCCTCTTGATGGTTGCACATCAAGTTTCTCTAATTTTGACATGACTTATGGATATCTCTTTTTGATTTCATACATTATGTAATGAAGATATCATGACCCTCTCGGTTGTTATGTATCAACCTCCTCTAATTTTGGCGCAACCTATGTATATTTATTTTTGATGATAGCCTTGATGTAGTAAAGATATCATGGCTTTCCCAGCTATTGCATATCATTCTCTTCTAATTCTGACGTGATTTATGACTATTTTTTTGAAGTCAACGTTGATGTAATGAAGATATCATGGCCCACTTGGCGGTATAAATGCAATATCCCTCTCGATGATATAAATACAATGGCCCTGTTACTGGTATAAATTCAATAACCCTCTCTAAGGTATGAATGCAGTATCCCTTTCGATGATATGAATGTAAAGGCCTATATGTACCTGTACTTGGAACATATAGTTCATAGACACATTTTTTATTTATCTAGTGAAAACAAAAGATAGTACTTCAGAAAAATCTATCAAAGAATGAATATCGTCCCTTTGATAAGATCATTGTGAATGTTTTAGTCCATTAGAGGGACACAAATTGATCTATTGGGAACATATATATGTTAGTCCATCGGATGGATAATAGTTGATCTATCAGCAGGATCTATTGTTCCATTAGAGGGACAATAATTGATCAATAGTAAGATCTGTTGGTCCATTAGAGGTCTAATGTGTTGGTTTATTAGAATAACCCATATATGTAAGCATGTCCATCAAATAGATAGTTGCATTTGTTTTTTATAGGAAACAAAGGTCGATCCATTAATAGTATCTGTTGGTCTGTTGATGGGACAAAGATTTGGTGGAGTATTTGAGGTCCTCCTAAAAAATTCTTCCTGAAGATTCAAGGCAATCCCTTATTTTTTTTTTTTGGGAAAATTGACATCTTGTGCAATTAATAAGCTTTCTCCAAACCTGGAACTTTTAAAATATTTTGTTATTATTTCAAACCTTAGCTTGCTGGAGGAAAGCATCTTCTTGTGAATTTTTGATATCTCTTCAATTTTTTTGTCCCAGTTACCCTGACAAAGAGAAATAGAAATCTTATGAGGAACATGACCAAACCATTATAATAGTTATGTATCCTATTGAGATTGGAATCAGGTTAGACATAGTTCAAATTCTTGGGGTGAAAATCTGAAATGAAACCATTCGTAGAAAATGTATTACAAACATAAATTCCAAAATAAGAATAGAAAGATGTATCTATTGGTCATGTTTTTGGAGCGGACGACTTAATTTAACAAAATAGGCATATTACCCTTGCAAGTTTAGCGTATTGGTCACGCATTTAGGTAGATGAACCAAATAAAATAATAGCCACTTTTTAAGTAATACCAAGCTACTTAAATATATCAAAGGTAGGCGTCTTGCTATTTTCAAAAACGAAGAAAGAGAATCAAATCCTAAATGCTATCAGTACGGACTATCATTATTGCATGGAAATAATTTTCACTTGATTCTGTTATAATTAAGTCTGCTTTGAGATAATACCTATAACTTCGAGTGGTACATAACACACGCTAAGTATCAACCAGATTTTTTTCTTGCCTCAAACAAAGGTTTTGAACTACACCTACACTAATGATTCAAGTGCCCTTAGCATAAACAATGTCTTCCCATACACCTTTGATTTACTTTATTTGAGGACTTTTGAAAAGTTCTCTCAAACTCAAAAGGATGTTCAAAGAATGTGATTGAGATTTCATATGCTTGGACTTCATGTAAGTCTTCACTAATGTGAGAATGCTTGGAATGAGATCACGTAGGGTTTGTTATTGGATTGGAATATCAGCGTAGGGATCGGTATGCTATTCAATTGGGATAAGAGTGACTTAATCCCTTCTTAAACGTTGCACTGAATTCGGTGCTATTGATCTTTGTAAACTTTTGGTGCTCGTTCGTCTTTGTTGTCCCTTTCTTTTTGTATTCGGTTCTAAATTTTTCTTTTGAATTTTCTCCCTTTTTGTTGGAGTATTTTCTTCCTCATTTTCCATTGAGATTTCTACATGCTTTAGGAGATTTTTACTCTTTTTCTATTTTTTTAAAGTTGTTTTTGCATTTTTTACTTTAGGGACTTTGCATATATTGCCTTAGGCATCTTTAAACTTGATATCCATTTCTAATTTGCACATTTTAGTACATTCAAGAAGGTTAATCCAAGAGAGGTATAATGCTATTAAGCACTCAGAAGGGTATAAGTTAAAATGTCGTTGTCCAAAGAATAGGCTATAAGTTCAAAGTGGGGTATACTAAGATTAAGAATCTGTTAGAAAATCAAAGAGTGTCAAAGGTAGTGCATGGGCATTCGACATATCATTTTCAATACTCTCACTGACCTAGAATTGATACAAAGTGAATCAATAACTCATTAAAACAACATGAAAAGGTCTAAGTAATCAATTCTTAGGATGCTATAGCAATTTGAAATTATGGTTTTAACAAAAATGATACTTGACAGAACTCCCACCTTAGGTGATAGTTCTTCCAAATCGTATGAAGCAAAACAAAGGTTTCATCTTCTTAGACTGGTTTACACAAATCACCATTGATTGAGGTTCTTCATTGTTCAAAAGATGTCTTATGTTAACTTAAGTTTTGGTCTTCATTGGATAGAAAGAAAGAACAAAGAGAAGAAAGAATAAAGAAAGGGTAAATGGGTATACTAAAGCTATCTCGCTTTAAACATCCTGAATCAGGAAACTAAAAGCATCAAATTATCTAATTTGTATTGTAAATACAACCTATAAGACCCAAGAAATCATTATTCATGCTAAATCATCACTAGGAAGGAATCCAAAACTAAGCTAGTTAATTAAGAACACTTGAACCAAACAAATAGGCAATCACCTTAGAACTAAGATAAATAATTTAACAAATAAAGGGAATCAAACAAAGTACTCATACATAGACTCCTATTATTTCTTAATTTCATGGATATTTGAATCACCTAAACAAACTAGAAAATATCAAGAATGAGTCTCCATGTTGAATTTTTTTTTAAAAAAGGAAATCCACTACAAATTGATAAAGGTGACACTCTAAAGACAATCTGTGTTGGGGTTTTACTAAGGAACAACCCCAAATGATGCCCTCTAAGCCTATTTAAACTACTAACAAGAAAACAAAAATGAGGATGCTAATAGTTTGTGGAAAGAGAGTATGAAGACTAATTTTTAGAGGAGGGGTTGAGAATAAGTTTTAAAATACAACAATAATAGAACCAAATGTGATTTTAACATTCCCAAATATTGACATAACCAATACCTATAAGAAAAAAACATGTAAGATATGTTGTTTTAGGTATATTTCTCATCATCACCCTCTTTTTTACAATATCAAAATAAGCTTTTAGTAGATGAGATAATCCTTGAGGAATCATGGGACTTATAAAATTCCTTTGGCATTTTAGAAGCCAACGGAACTCAAGAGGCAGTCCTATTGATAATACTACAAGGTAAATAGTGAACAAAAAATTGCAACAAGTAGTATCAACATGGAATAGGGGATCAAAATTTCAATAAGAACAGTTCAAGCTATAATACTAATAATACTGAGGGTTAATGACTGAGAAGAAAGGCATTAATCCAAGCCAATTAATCAAACCACGACTAAGAAAAATACTAAACCAAAATAGTGTACTAATTGAAACATGAAATATTGAGAAAAATAGTTTAAAAGGGACTGAAAGCAGGAAAAACTGAAGAAAACAATGATTATATCCCAACAAACATCAATACCGATTAAAAAGAAAAAAAGTTAATTAAAAGTTATCAGGTAACATCAAGATAAAACAATGGATTAAAAGGATAAAGAAAAAAGTGTGAAGCTAAACAGTGAATTCATTAGCCAGAGCAAAAACTCTTATCTCAAAAAAATATCATACTACATGCAAATCCTATGGACTTCAAGGTCTTACGCAACACATAATCTCAGCTCTCACTTAGTGGGATTCCAATTATGATATTAAGATCATTATTCCACAACTAAAGAAAACAACTAACAGTAACGAGAAATTTTTTTAAAAGAAGAGGTGTTTTACCTTTCTTTGGGTAGCCATCCGAGATAATAAAACTCATGGAAAACTCCTTTTAGCCGTGATTGTAGAAGCTTGTTCGCAATTGTAGTTACCGCGACCTCGATAAGGACTCCATGATTGAAGCTTTTTTAATTGCTTGACTGGACGCAATTGCGACTCACAAACTGCGATTGGGGTAACTAAGGCGTGTTTTTTCTTTAGGTCTTCCAATTTCACTTCTATCTCCTTTTTGGTCCCTTTCATCTCAAATCCACATCTTTCATTCTCCTAACCTATAAGCCTGTAAAATGTGGAACATAGTGCATTTAATCACAAATTTGTCTCATTTATACATTCAAATCATAGTAGTATGCACGATGATTGAGTGCAATTGATTGGTAAATTCACCACTCATCAACACCCCCAACTTAAAACTATGTTTGTCTTGAAGAAACACTACTTCTTAACATAAGACAAAGTACGTGTATGCCCAAATTATATGACAAATGATAACAATGACTTCAACTTGATTACTACCACAAATAGCTCTACAAACATGGGAAAAACTATTTTCACGACACCCCTCAACATAAAATGGGATTTTCAAGGATGCAACAGACTTTGAAGAGCAACCATGCAACAATCACTAACCTCTAGAAGTGAATCACATTTTGACCTAAACTACATTATACTCCTTTTGCCTCATTTATGGGGAGATGAAAAAATCACGTACCCCAATATGTTTACATGCCTTCCTCAAGAAAGAAAATTCCACACACCAAGTTATCAAATATGCAAGAAGGGATTTAAGTGCAAAATTCTCTCTCTCCTAAGGACTCTTGATTCTAATAAGTACTATGACATAGTCTTTCCCTTATTTTCAATTGCCACTACAATGAATACACTTGGTTGGAGATCTTGTAAGGCTTATTAAGCCTATAAGGTAGGTTTACGTAGGGTAGGATATCATTTAGGATCAACATGGATATACCTTTCTTGAACATCTACATCACACTATTCTATCCAACTTTTGATCATAGGATAATTCTTTTGTTTCCCCTATTTACCCATGTGCCTACTTTTATTTCCTTGGTTTACCCATTTTCTTTTTATTTTTTTCTTGAACCGTTCATGCTTTTATTTCATTTGTTGGATCCTTTCTTTTTCTTATTCATTTGTTCTCAATGCTTAAGCCCTTAGGAACTCACTTAAAACTTTGTGGACAAAAGTTATCTCTTTCAATCTTTACTACCCCCAACTTAGGCTTTTAGCCTTGAGTTGCATTTTTAAGTTCAAGGAAGGTAGGGTTTAAAAGAGGAATAAAAATTGAAAGGCTCATAGCTTGTAATGTGTTTACCAAAGAAAAGTCCTAAGGTTTAAAGTGGGTGACTAGGGATAACATCTATCTAAGGGTAGGCTTTTTAGTCTAAAGTGGACTTCCAATGTCAAAAAGATGGCCTAAGATCATCTCACCAACCAAGTGCAATCAAAATTATCCTTGAGTGAATAATGGTGAAGGTTCTAGATTGTGCAAGTACATATAAGATTTAGACAAACAAGCTCACCACACATGGTATGAAAATTTGCCAAGGAGGTTTAATTTTCCTCCCGCTATGGAAAAAAATGGAGTATTTATCAATTTTCACGAGCCAAAATATTTGGATTCCCAAAAAGAAAAAAATGTAATTTTACAAGGTCTCTAACATCCATTCCCTTGATATTTTTTGAAATTTTTTTGATGGGGGGGCGGAGGGGGGGGGGGGGTTGTTTTCTTTGCATTTGCAGAACACATAATTTGTTAATTATGGCACCAACCCAAGACTTTGTCTCATATTTTATATTTCATACGGGCAAACCATATGGCTACTCAAACTTTACCATAGGTATAAATACAATCCCAAATCCAAAATGCCACTGGTACTCAGACTTCCCTTACATTTGTGACCTCTATGCCACGGGTACTTAAACTTCCCTTGTGTACATGGATCAACACCCAACCACGATGATTTTTTCCTTAAGAATATTGTCACTCAATCTATCATAGGGAAAAGGTCGTTCCATAATGTAATACACAAAATAAAAATAATCTAAAAATTTAAAATCCAAAAAAAATTAATCCATACAAATGTGGGCACAATCAGAGTGAGCAAATATTACAACCCAAAAAAAAATAAAAATCATCTAAAAGAACATAAAAACATCAAAAAATATCAATAATATAGTCAAAAATTAAATGAATGCGGAGACATGCACCCCCAACTAAAATCTAGTAGTGTCCTTACTGCATAAATAATCAAGCATAAAGAGAGATAAGGGTGCTCCCTAAAATTGCATCAAGAACTTCTATAACTCTTGATATCTGCATCATCATCAGCTTCCTAAAGGCTGGACCACTTAGTTGGGGTCTTATCATCACTATCCACTTAGGAGAAAAGAAGTCCATCATGGGGTTTTAGGACCTTTCACAGGACCTTCACCCCCTTCCACATATTGCTAAAGCACTTATATCTCTTTTTCTCCCTTTTTACCATTTTCTCATGTGAAACCTAGATATCTTGATGTGACGCTGTCAAGGATGAGTAGGCTCTCTCAAGCCTAGAAATGGTAGCTCTCTACTTCTTCTGGTCCTATCGATACTTCTTAGAATAAAATAGGGACACATATGAGTGACGGGTGGTGGGCGGCTCTCTCGACACCTGGGGAAAACCTGACACGAGATCTCTAATGGATGCGATGTCAACACCAATCTCTTCAAGAGTTCTGGTGATGGATGGCCTACAAGACCCAGAATCCTCATATGTCGACTTTTCTAAGTTGATTTTCCTCTTTTTCCTTTTGTTGATGAGCCCTCACCTTGAATTTTTAGAGAATAGATGGGGATGCCAGGGCACACCTAGTATCTCTAGGGTACTCCTCAACTACGCCTTGCTTGTATAGATCAGTAATCAAAGAGGGAAAAGAGAGATGCATACCACCCTAGTTCTTGAAGGATTTTATGTCATAAACCATGAGATGACCAATATTCATAGAAATGCCATCTAGAATGCAAGCAACCATTAAAGCCCACAAATCTAGATTGACTGTCATATGAGTGCAAGGAGAGACTCGATTACATATAATGTTCAACCAAATCTGAGCCATTATAGTGAATACATTCATGGATATGTTTCTCTTGGTTACCACCCATGAGACTTATTTTCCAAGACATAGTCAGTCTCGACCTGATACAACCCCCTAGTCGTGACATGGTGCTTGAAACCATAAGTGATCCCAAGCTAACCCATGAACTGACACAGTGTTGAGAAACTAATTTAATATGTAAAACAAAAATTAATTTCCTGAGAAGAAGCATACAAGTGAAAAGTTTGAATAAAGTTAATGCTGTTATAGTTTACATCATGATAAAACTGAAGAAAGAAACTCAAATTACTTGACTGACTCTTACTGACATCTTTGAATCCTCTATAATACTGACTTTATATAGCTGGGACATGCCTCCAACTACCACTAATCAATACAAATGGAAAAAATCAAAAAAATATAGTACATGATCTACAACTGTCTGGAGTTCACGAAATAGAAAAACTTATCACCTACTAGCTGAAAGCTCTAAACTGTCCGAACCTAGTGCAAGAGCTATATATAATACCTACATTATGAAGGATGTATCTACAAACCCATATATAAGGTCAATACATTGGAATATACTGAGTATATGGAGACCTACACTAAATAATGGAAAATTTTCAAATATATTGTAAAACTTAGGATATAAGTTATTTGATGAAATATACATTTAAAACATAACTATACATTAAAACTGTAAATCATAGAGAATTTATAAATCATGAGCTAAAAACAATTTTGTAAGCTAGCAGGCAGTAGAAACATAAAGGTTATAAGCCATTGTAATACCCCATACTTCTACCTAGCTTAAATTCATCCTGAAGATGTCAAAGACATGAGTTAAAGAAGAATAAAATATCATACATGTGGTATTTTCAATATTTTTACTTTTTATCATGTGGAAGATTGATTAAGCTTTACATCGATACCAAATTTTCCCAAGTACGGCACCTGGGCGAAGAGTTAGAGCCTTTTTAGTAAGATAGTATATCACCTGAGCCATCAGCACATCACAGAGCCAACATAAATAACAATTTTCAATTTTCAGTATTGCTTCGCAATAGTGGTACATTGTGCCAAAGGCCTAGTTCACAATTGTCCTTTTTCCAGTGAATCTCTGCAATGTCTCCGCGTCGCGCCAAACTTCTAAGTCGTAAACAATGGGCAATGTGATAGCTCCATGTCGCGCCACTATGCAGATTCCCAATTGTCTAGTTTCAGTGGCTTGGAGCGATAGTGGCGCGTCACACCAAGGATGAAAATTGGGAATTTTCCAGTTTTTACAATATTAAATCCCAGGGGCCGTTTGATCTTTTCCCATGACTTCAATTCTTCCCAATCACGGGATTTAACCCTAAAAGTGCATTATTTGCTCACTTTTTCATTAGTCTCTCAAATTAAAATCAACTCTACTCAAGAATAAAAACCTTATCTCTCAAATTCAAGGGACAAATTACAAGAACTCTCCATCAATCCCTCCAAATTCATTAACTCAGGTATGCATAGTGTTCATTTATGGATTCCTTTCATCCATGAAGCCCCAAAATCAAGTTTTAAATCATTTATTATGAATATTATGTTGTGGGTTGATTATGTTTATGTGATTTTTGTTGTATGGTTCCCAAGTTGGAATCTTGAGTCATTTTTATTAAATTACATTAGTATATGAGTTTAAATCCATGAATTGAGTGGTTTATAATGTGTTAATTGATGATTATACCTATTCCCTAAGTGGTGAATGTAAAGGGTTTGATAAAATTCCTAGAAGACTAGAAATCATGTAATATTGTTCAATTGTGACTTAAGTGATGGATTCATATTTTACCCTTATGTTCAAAGAACTCCCATGCTATAAATGTTCCTTGTAAATATTTGTTAGATGACACATGAATTATCCTTAAGAAATTGTACCATGTTTACATGCAATCCTATTCATGTATAAGTTTGTGATAACCATATACTTCATGAAATCCTCAACTTATTGTATTATGGATTCTTGATGTTGGTCATGTATTCAACAATGTCACGCCTTGTCAGTTTTCTTCTATTGAGTTCTGGGGGTACTTGTACCGGACAATTTAGTTGTGTGCCTAGAGCCAGTGCCTTGTTTTCACAATATCCTTAGTCAAGCCATGTTTAGTAGAATTCAGCCAGTCATGTGACTTAGGAAAATTTAGTAAACTTAGTAATCCCAGTAAATCTCAGAAAGCTCAGTAATTCAGTAATCTCAGTAGTATTTCATCACTCAACGGAACTCCATGAACTCAATCCAGTTCAGTTCAGTTAATCATGTTCATTGTCTATTCAGATAGGAGTAGGAGTTAGCACCGAGTGAGCCCAAGGATAGGAACTCACCAGTTATTATAGGGTGTGATTCTTAGAAACAATCATTGTGCTCTAGAACTATGTAGCCAACGTAGGTTGAGACATCATAACCTGTTATATGAGGGTAGATAAGGTGGCTTAACTTGTTATATGAGGGTTCCACCATTCTCATTAAAGTAACCTATTATATTAGGGTCACTCACAGTTTGTAGTTACCAGTAGCGCGACATTGACACCCTTCTGATTGGGGTTACATATTGAACCCCAATTTAGCAATAATTGTTTATTAGGGGCATGTTGGTTCAATGACTACTTCCCACTGTTACAATTTCAGACTCAGTCTCAGTAATAGAACTCAGATAGTTCTTCAAAATTTTAGTACTGTTAGGTACAGTCAACTCAGAATAGTACGAAACTTAGTTAGTTCCATCAGAACCTCGACTATCAGATATAATCACTCAGTATCAGTTGTATCAGTTATCAGTGACTCATGTTATCAGTAATAAGACTCAATAATCATGTTATCACAAATTCAGTTACAGTCTCTTATTCATGCATGTACTCTCACATTCATGTTATATAGTCAGTTAGCATTGTTCATGCATTTGAAACCTTTACATTAAGCCTACCTCACTTGTATATAAGTATATTCAAACGTACTGACATATTTGCGCTATGGTGTTTAATACCATAGGTTCAAAAGCACAAGCTTCAAAGCATCAGTAGCATTCCAGTACTAAGCAGTCAGAGTCAGCAGTGAGTCTTCATCCTTCAAGGACATGAGCATTATTTTATCATTTTAGAACTTAGTTGATTTCAGTAGTTGGAGTTAGTTAGAGACATATCCCATCAACTCCTTATTCAGATAGTTAGAGGCTTTTTAGAATATCATGATTAGACAGTTATTTCATTTGTTTTGGGTATTTCATACCCCACCCAGATGTTATATTTTATCAGATATTATGTCTCAGATTTGAACTTTTGGCCTTTCGGCCTTTATTTCTGCATTTATACAGTATGTTATGAAATGTTCAGGTACATATATAAGTAATGGGTTAGCTTCTGGTCCTTCGAGGTTATAAGAATCGTGTATCATTTCAATTACCTGATTCGGGGCTTTACAAACATGGTATCAGAGCCTAAGAGTCAATAGAGTCCTAGGAAGTCTAAAAGCCGCATCTAGTAGAGTCTTGTACATGGGTGTGTTGAACTCCACATTAATGTGTAGGAGTCTATGAGATGTTTTAGGAATAGTTTCCCTTCTTCTACAGAATATGCCTTCCAAAATAACATGCCTCCAAAAGAACATGCATAATATCCAGTTAATCTCTTAGTTTTTTCTAATCTATTTCTCTCTTTCTTCTACAGAACATGTCTTCCAAAAGAAGAAATGAAAATTAGTCAGCCCCTTAGCCCGTCCAAGCAGATCCCTTGGATGTAAACGTTTCTCATGCAGAGTTCAGAGTTGCATTCGCCACTCTTACTAATTCAATTACTGCTCAGAATGAATGACCAGCTATCGTTCTGGCCATTCCAGTGGCTAATTTAGATGCAGCAAGGATTTAGGACTTTACCTAAATGAATCCTCCATCCTTTTTTGGGTCTAAGTCAGATAAGGACCCTCAAGAATTCCTTGAACAGGTTCAAAAGGTTATAGACATTATGGGGGTTACTTCTAGTGAGAGTGCTGAACTAGCTGCAAATCAACTACAAGATGTTTTTTACACTTGGTTTAAATAGTGGATGTTAGAAAGGCCATATGATGTAGGGCCTATTGAGTGGGAGGAGTTGGTCACTGCATTCTTAGATAGATTCTTTCCCCAAGAGCTAAGGGAAGCTAAGGTTTTAGAATTTATCAACCTCAGGCAGGGCAACATGATGGTATAAGAGTATTCTCTTAATTTTACTCAATTAGCCAGATATGCTCCTTATCTGGTTGCAGATAGCAGGGCCAAGATGGGTTAGTTTGTTTCTAGGGTAAATGATAGTGTGGTCAATGAGTGTAGGTCGGCGATGTTGAATAGTGAAATGAACATAGCCAAGCTTGTGAACCATGCTTAACAGATAAAAGAGCAAAAGATTAAGATGGGTGAGAGGCAGAATAAAAGAGCAAAGACAGATAGTTTCAACTTTGCTCAGCCTAAGTCAGAGGAAGGAAACCGTTCTTAGTTCTATCCTAAGTCATTCATTCCAGCTCCTTCTTCAGCTAGTGCTCCAGTGCCAAAATTTAGATATGGCAACAGAGATAGGGCGCCAGGCTCTAAATCTCAGGGCAGTGTTAGCAGTGCTCAAACCTATCCTCTTTGTCAGACATGTGGCAAGCACCATCAGGGTACTTGCAGAGTGGGCAGTGGTATTTGTTTCAGATATGGAAAGCCAGGCCACAGAGTCCGAGATTGTCCTCAACCAGGTTCTCAAGGTCAGCTTAACCATTCTTCAGCCCAGTCCGATCGTCTAAATCAACAGGGTGCCACTTCTAGTGCTACTAGTGGGAAACTCCCAAATAGACTTTATGCTCTCCTATCCCGACAAGATCAGGAAGATTCTCCTGATATAGTTACTAGTACGTTATTGATATTTAACTTGCATATTTACGCTTTGCTTGATCTAGGAGCTTCCTTGTCTTTTGTTACTCCTTATATATCAGTTGATTTTGGAGTCACTCCCAAAATTCTAGCAGAGCAATTTTCAATCGCTACCTCAGTGGTAAAAACTATCATAGCCTGGTAGGTATACAAGAACTGTCCGATTATAATATTTCATAAAGTTACCTCAGCATACTTAGTCGAATTAGAGATGACTGATTTTGATGACATGCTCGGCATGGATTGGCTTCATTCCTGCTATGCCACAGTCTACTGCAGAAACAGAATAGTCCATTCCAGTTTTCGAATAAACATGTCCTATAGTGTAAAATGATATCTAAGGGATATGTCTATCATCTTATTCATGTTAAGGATTCTAGTTTCAAGACTCCCAATCTTGAATCAGTGCCAGTTGTAAGTGAATATCCAGATATCTTTCCCAAAGATCTTCCAGGAATTCCTCCCGAAAGTGAAATAGACATCGGCATTGTTCTTCTTCCAAATACTCAGCCCATATCTATTTTTCCATATAGAATGGCACCAGTAGAACTTAAAAAACTGAAAGAGAAGTTGAAGGATCTCTTAGATAAAGTATTCATCAGACCCAATGTGTCCCTGTGGAGTGCACCAGTCTTATTCTTACGCAAGAAAGATGGTTCTCTCAGAAAGTCCATTGATTACCGTCGGCTCAATAAAGTCACCGTCAAAAACAAGTATCCACTTCCCTTAATTGATGACCTGTTTGAATAACTTTAGGGTGCCAGTTATTTTTCTAAGATAGACCTCAAATCAGGTTATCATCAGCTCAGAGTCAGGGAATGTGACGTTTTGAAATCATCTTTCCGAACTCGGTATGGTCACTTTAAATTCATAGTTATGTCCTTTGGTAATACCAATGCCCCTGCAACTTTCATGGACTTGATGAAACATGTGTTCAAGCAATACTTGGACTTGTCCATCATAGTCTTTATCGTTGACATCCTTGTCTATTCCCGTAGTAAGCGTGATCATGTAGACCATCTCATAATTATACTTCAGAATCTCAGAGATCATCAACTATTCATCGAATCTAGTAAATGCAAATTTTGGCTAAGGTTAGTAGCATTCCTTGGTCATATAATTTCTGGTGATGGCATTAGAGTTGATCTTTAGGAGTTTCTTAGGTTTGGCTGACTATTATAGATGGTTTATTGATATAGTTTCTTCTATTGGATCCCCTATGTCTAGATTGAGTCAGAAGAAAGTCAAGTTTCAATGGTCAGATCCTTGCTAGAAAAGTTTTCAGGAGTTGAAGACTCGACTTACCTCAACTCTAAGTTTGGCTCTTTCAGATGGTCAAGATAGGTTCGTAGTGTACTGTGATGAATCTAGAGTAGGTTTGGGTTGTGTCCTCATGTATCATGGTAAGTTCATAGCCTATACCTCCAGAAATCTTAAACTCCATGAGAAGAATTATCCTACTCATGATCTTGAGTTAGCAGCCGTAGTATTTTCCTTAAAGATTTGGAGGCATTATTTATACGGATTTTATGTAGATATGTTCATAGATCATAAGAGCCTTCAGTATGTATTTTCTCAGAAAGATCTCAATATTCTTCAGAGAATGTGGTTAGAGCTCTTGAAAGATTATGACATGAGTGTTCTCTATCATCCGAGCAAGGCCAACGTAGTGGCCGATGCTCTTAATAGACCATCTATGGGTAGTGTTACTCATGTTGAGGATAATAAGAAGAAGTTAGCTCAGGATGTCCATCAGCTTTCCAGACTAGGTGTTCTCTTAGTCAATACAAAGGAGGGTAATATATGGGTTTAGAGTAGTTCAGAATAATCTTTAGTTTTTGAGGTGAAAAAATAGCAAGATAGAGATCCCAGTGTATTCAATTTGAAAAAGTCAGTCAAGGATCAGAAGTTTTAAGTTTTCTCCCAAGGGGGAGATGGTGTATTGCATTGTCAAGGTCGTCTGTGTGTTCCAGGTATAGATGACTTGAGGCAGCGAATTCTTGTAAAAGTGCATAGTGCGCGCTACTCTACTTATTTAGGAGCCACAAAGATGAACCACGACTTGCGGGAGATCTATTGGTGGATTGGGATGAAGAGAGATATGGAAGAATTTATGGCTAAGTGCTCTACATGTCAGTAGGTTAAGATAAAGAATTAGAAGCCTAGTGGGACCATGCAGGAGTTCAGTATTTCTACTTGGAAGTGGGAAGAAGTGAACATGTACTTTGTAAAGGGTTTGCCTCATATTCGTCATCAACATGATTCAGTTTTGTTCATTGTAGAAAGGATGACCAAATTAGCTCATTTTTTCCAGTCAATACCTCTTAATCAGCCGAGGATTATGCCAAACTCTACATCAGAGAGTTGGACAGATTTCATGGTGTTCCATTATCTATTATCTCAGACAGAGGTACTCAGTTCACCTCTTATTTATAGAAAGCATTCCAAAAGGGTCTTGGTACCCAAGTTCATCTCAGTACATCCTTTCATCCTCAGACAGATGGTGAAGTAGAAAGAACCATTCAGACTTTACAAGATATGCTGCGAGCATGTTCAATTGATTTCAAGGGTTGTTGGGATGACCACTTGCCTTTGATTTAGTTTGCATACAACAACAACTATTACTCCAGTATTAAGATGGATCCATTAAAAGTTCTCTATGGTAGGAAATACAGATATCCAGTTGGTTGGTTTGAAGTTAGTGAGGCCTCAGTTATAGGTCCTGACTTAGTATTCGATGCCTTAGAAAAATTCCAGTTGATCAGAGAAAGACTTTGGGCTGCTCAGAGCTGACAGAAGTCTTATACAGATGTGTGCAAAAAAGATGTCGAGTTTGAGATTGGTAACTATGTTTATCTAAAGATCTCTCCCATGAAGGGAGTGAAAAGATTTTGCAAGAAGGGAAAGTTCAATCCCTGATATGTCAATCCATTTAAAATTCTTAGTCGCTTCAGCAAAGTAGCTTATGAGATCGAATTACCTTAAGACGTAGCCTAAGTTCATCCAGTCTTCCATGTTTCTTTGCTTAACAAGTGCATAGGTGACCCAGCAGTTGTAGTCCCTAATCAGAGCATAGATATTCAGAAAGACCACTCATTCGAATAAATTCCTGTTGAAATACTTGACTACCAGACTCGTAGACTAAGGAACAAAGAAGTCCCGCTAGTCAAAGTTCTTTGGCGGAATCAGTCCGTTGAGGGAGCTAGTTAGGAAGTAGAAGCAGGTATACAAAACAAGTATCCTCACCTCTTCTCCGTAAACTCAGACTCAGCCCAAGGTAGTTTCTTTCTTTAAAGATTATTCAGTTTCATGTTCAAGTTCCAATTACAAACCAATTTCATGCTCAGATTACCATTTTAAACATGGTATCCATTTACCATTGCATATTCAATCATATGCTCATGCATCAGATCAGACATGTGTTCATGCATCAGACATGCATTCTCTTTATGAGAAACACAGTTATCAAAAATCTCATTAATGTATTCATGAGTCAGTTTAGTCGTGAAATCATGCATCAGATAATCATTCTCAGTATGAATCTCAGAAATGTCATTCATGTAGTCATGTATCAGGTGCTTATGTTCAGCATGTACTTTAGTCTATTATTTCTTCTATCTCAGTTAGTTTCATTCGAGGACAAATGTTCCCAAGGGGGAGATATTGTAATATAGTACCTATATTATGAAGGATGTATCCATAAACACATATATATGGTCAGTACATTGGAATATACTGAGTATATGGAGACCTACACTAAATAATGGAAATATTTCAAACAAGTTGTAAAACTGAGGATATAAATTATTTGCTGAAATATACATTTGAAACATAACTATACGTGAAAACTATAAATCATAGAGAATACCCCGTACTTCTACCTAGCTTAAATTTGTCCTGAAGATGTTAAAGACATGCTTTAAAGATGAATACACTTTTATAAATGTGGTATTTTCAAGATTTTCACTTTTTATCATTTGGGAAATTGAATAAGATTTCCATCGATACCAAATTCGCCCAAATCCGGCACCCGGGAAAACTGTTAGAGCCTTTTTAGTAAGACAGTGTATCACCAGAGCCATCAGCGCGTTGCGGAGCAAGATGAAATAGAAATTGTCAATTTCCAGTGTTGCTCCGCGATAGTGTCGCATTGTACCAAAGGCCCAGTTCACAATTGTCATTTTTTCAGTGAATCTCCGCGATGTATCCGTGTAGCGCCAAACTTCCAGGTCCCAAACAAAGGGGAACACGATAGCTCCGCGTCGCGCCACCATGCAGATTTCCAATTATCCAGTTCCAGTGGCTTGGAGCGATAGCGGTGCGTCACGCCAAGGATGAAAATTGGTGATTTTCCTGTTTTTGTAATATTAAATCCTAGGGGCCGTTTGGTCTTTTCCCAGGACTTCAATTCCGTCCAATCACGGGATTTAACCCTAAGAGTGCATTATTTGCTCACTTTTGCATTAGTCTCTCAAATTAAAATCAACTCTACTCAAGAACAAGGACCCTAACTCTCAAATTCAAGGTCCAAATTACAAGAACTCTCCATCAATCCCTCCAAATTCATTAACTCAGGTATGCATAGTGTTCATTTATGGATTTCTTTCATCCATGAAACCCCGGAATTAAGCTTTAAAGCATGTATAATGAATATTATGTTATGGGTTGATTATGTTTATGTGATTGTTGTTGTATTTTTCCCAAGGTGGAATCTTAATGCATTTTTATGAAATTACGTTAGTATAAGAGTTCAAATCCATAAATTGAGTGGTTTATAATGTGTTAATTGATGATTATACCTATGCCCTAAGGTTTGCATGTAAGGTGTTTGATAAAATTCCTAAAAGACTTGAAATCATGTAATATAGTTCAATTGTGACTTATGTGATGGATTCATAATTTACCCTTATGTTCAAAGAAATCCCATGAATTAGCCTTATTAAATTGTACTATGTTTACATGCAATCCTATTCATGTATAAGTTTGTTATAACCATGTACTTCATGAAATCCCCAACTTATTATATTATGGATTGTTGAAGTTGGTCATGTATTCAAGAATGTCACGCCTTGTCAGTTTTCTTCTATCGAGTCCTGGGGGTTCTTGTACCCAAAAATTTAGCTGTGCTTCTAGAGCCAGTATCATGTTTTCATGATATCCTCAGTCAAGCCATGTTTAGTAGAATTCAGCCAGTCATCTGACTCAGGAAAATTCATTAAACTCAGTAATTCCAGTAAATCTTAGAAAGCTCAGTAATTCAGTAATCTTAATAGTATTCCATCAGTCAACAAAACTCCATGAACTCAGTCCAGTTCAGTTCAGTTAATCAAAGTCATTGCCTATTCAGATGGGAGTAGGAGTTATCATCGAGTGATCCCATTGACGAGAACTCACCTATTATTAGAGGGTGTGATTCCTAGAAGCAATCATTGCACTCCAGACTACGTAGCCAGTGTAGATTGGGACATCATAACCTATTATATGAGGCTAAATGAGGTGGCTTAACCTATTATATGAGGGTCCCACCATTTTTGTTAAAGTAACCTATTGTACGAGAGTCACTCACAGTTTGTCCTTACCAATGGAACGACATTGAAACCCTTCCAATTAGGGTTATAGATTGGACCCCAACTCAGCCATAATGGCGTATTAGGGGAATGTCAATTAGATGACTGCTTCCCACAGTTACAGTTTCAGACTCAGTCTCACTATTAGAACTCAGATAGTTCTTCAAAAGTTCAGGACTTTCAGATATAATCAACTCAGAATAGTACAGAACTCAGTTAGTTCCACCAGAACCTAGACTGTTAGATACAGTCGCTCAATATTAGTTATATCAGTTATCAGTGACTCATGTTATCAGTAATCAGACTCAATAATCATGTTATTATGAATTCAGTTACAATCTCTTATTCATGCATGTATTTTCACGTTCATGTTATATAGTTAGTTAGCATTGTTCATGCATTTGAACCCTTTGCATTCAGCCTACCTTACTTATATACTAGTCTATTCAAACGTACTGACACATTTGTGCTATGGTGTTTTATACCATAGGTTCAAAAGCATGACTTCCAGAGCATTAGTAGCATTCCAGTACTCAGCAGTCAGAGTCAGCAGTGAGTCCTCATCCTTCAAGGACATGAGCATTATTTTATCATTTTAGTACTTAGTTGATTTCAGTAGTTGGAGTTATTTGGGGACATGTCCCATCAACTCCTTATTCAGACAGTTAGAGGATTTTTAGAATATCATGATTAGACAATTATTTCATTTGTTTTGGGTATTTCATACCCCACCCAGATGTTATATTTTATCAGATATTATGTCTCAGTTTTGAACCTTATGTCCTTTCAGCCTTTATTTCCACATTTATACAATATTTTATGAAATGTTCAGGTACAGATATCAGTCATGGGTTAGCTTGTAGTCCTTAGGGGTCATGAGCACCGTTTAGTATTCTGGGTACTAGATTTGGGGCATTAGAGACATTCTCTTATGAGGCTGAATATGTTGTAGAAATTGTATAAGGATGACATATGAGTACTGGGTATGAAACTATGTGGTGGGAATTTACTTAACTCATGGATGTGAATATACAAACAAACTGAGCCTGAATGGATAAACTTATAAATCCAAAATAACATGTATTAAGTAGATCTAATTAACTGAATGACTGATGTTTGTGTGACTGAAAAATTGAAATCTAAGAAAAAGGATAACTAACATCGGTATGTTGAGTAGCGGATATATGAATACTGATTCTGTAAAAACTAAACTGTACTTAGTCTGAATAATTGGACTGAAACTATGGGGTATTGTGTATATGAGATAAGGGTTAACTGAACAATATGAGATAACTGAGCATGAATGCATTAAAACTGTAATATCTAGGAATGCAAGACTAAGCATAAGTGTATTTTTGAAATAATCAGTAAAATAAAAGACTGAAATCTGTATAGAAGAATAACTGAGCATCAGTACACTTGGTCAAGCAAACTTTAACTTAAAATACACTAAATACAGTACTGAGATTATAGGAGGTACCATCTAACCGTCATGCCCCAATCTAAGATAATTAGGGTCTAACCAATAACCCTATTTGGAAGGGTATCAGTACTCTGCCATGGTTACTAACACTTGCTGTGTGGATCCACCAAATTGATGTCCCGAAGGGCTAGGGTGTCAATCTTAAACTGACGAGTGACCCCTAAGAGAAATTTAAGCCTAAACTAATGGGTGAAACCTCATATCCTATACTGGCTACGTAGTTCTGGAATATAGGAACTGCTACCAACGACTCTATCTAACTAACGGGGAAGATGCCATCCCTGTATTTTCTCAGTGCTAAATCCTACTCCCAGTTGAATTGACACTGGAATTGTAAACTAGTGCATGCACTAATGACTGATATACTCTAGTATGGTATTCTAAAAAGTGACAGTTCATGCATAATCTGAAGTAACCATGAACATGCAAACTGATGTTTATAACATGGAGTAAAACTGGTGAGTTCGTTATAAAAATGATAATCTGAATATGGGAATAAAATCATGATTCTGATTGGCTTGTTAATTGAAAATCTAAAATCATGTAAAACACGTAGATATCGAGTATTCATAACCCACCAGTACAGAATGATCATTAAAAATATGACATTTAAACTATACTGTAGTATTGAATCATGGTTCAAATCAAGACATGGATATTTCACCAAACATGCAGAAAGCATGGACTTGTACATGGGAATATCCTAAACATGAGAATTCAACAACATGAAATTTACTTGAATAAGACATGGGAACTAAAATTCATAGCATGAGGAAATCAAATCTTTCATGGTATCATACATGGGCCGAACTAAATTTAAATCACCATGAAAACATGAAATTCAATATTTATTGAATATATAAAATATCATAATGATAGAAAGTTCATTCTTTAATTGAAAGAAGGATTCTTTGGCTGCATGGGTTAAAGGGACCAATGGATTTATACCCCAAATACCTTAATCTTTTAACTTGAAGAGAAACACCAATCTTGATACTTTGTTAAAGGCTTTTAAACTTAGGGAACTTGAATTCTTGATTTCTTGGGGATAAAGGAATTGAATTGGTGTTCTTGGGAAAAGGAATGTTTTCTAGGGAGGATACTTGGAGAAGAAGGGAAAAATTATGCCCTAACTGATGCCCAAGTCGTGTTATGAACAATAAACTTGAGGGGGGAAAAGACCCAATAACCCTTATAAAGTTTAAATAAAATGAAACTAGACCCAACTACATCACCGCGACACGGTCTTATTGCGGTAGCTTACTGGTTCTGACGAAAATGATCATAACATTTTGCTCGGATTTCAGATTAAGGAAAAATTGGTATCGTTGGAAAGCTAATTCAATTATCTACAATTTGGTAGGTCTTGAGACAAAAAATTCTCTTTATGTAAAAATTTATACACGTTCAAAGTTGACACTTGTAGAATCATATTCAAAAATTTGGCTGAATCAAAGGCTCTTAGCTCAACTTTGTTCTAAGTGATTCCAATGTACACTTTTCACTCCAAAAGCACTTCACATACTAGGATACAGATCTTGAAACATGTATTCAATTATAAATTAAGAACTAGAAATAACACATTTATTGCGATGTGGTCAGCATGTGATCAGGACTAATGCCATATCGCGGGCCTATCATGATGACCCATTGTTTCTGTGATCCAAACATGCCCCAAACCTTGTCCCAAAAATGTGAAAATCCTCCGAGACATACTTCTTACATCACTAAACATGAATTAACTCAAAAACTAACATCTTGGGGTTGGGGAGGTCAAAATAAAGATCCTCAAAATTTAAGGGTCTTAAAGATCACTAAGTCCCCAACACTTGGTGAAAATTTTAACCTTAAGCCCCTTAAGCATGAAACTAACAACTAAATTGATCTAAGATTAGTACGGGGTATTACATAATCTTTCTTTCAACAAGTTTCTCAGCTCATACCCCTTTTTCTTTGAACTAACCAATGTTTACATTTGGGAGCCCATAGATATTATTGATTTGCTCTGCCCCAAAGTCCACCTTCTTCCCCCGGATCCTAATAATCATGTTGTCCTGGTCTGAAAAAGACACTACACTAAGGTTTGAAAAGAACTTATGGACCTCTTACTCATTTTCCTTGCAAGGATCCGAGGCAAAGCATCGCCACCCCATGGACAAAAGCCTATCATGAAATGGCGGAAGCTTTTCCGGTACTTTCTCCAAGAATATTCCTCTCTCTTGGAGTAGCTTTGTCCTCAAAAGATTTACATAGTAAAGATTGTGGCACTCGAGTTCCATAAATAAGACTTGGTCATATTATTTCATGATATGATCCTGAAAAGCCAGAGAACGACGCAACCATATTAATAATTGACATATACATACACAAACTTAACTAGGTTGTTCTAAAGCTCATGGGTTGGCTACTTGGTGGTGTTTAGGAAAAAAAATTGAAGTACTGAACACTTGGAAAAGGCTGAAAATAATCCTCACTTACTGCGATCGAAGGCCATAGAGGCACGATCGCGGTCCAAGCCAAATTTTTTCAATTTACAAAAATTCTCATTTTAAGCAAGAAAATCTTCTAGAATATGAATTCACACTAAAATCACTGAACAAGGTTACTAGGTACTCAATTATGCCCTTAAAGTGTAAGAATCACTAGTGAATAGTTATTTGGCAATTTGATTGAGCATCTGGTGAGCACCCTTCATTTTTCGCTATTTCACATACAAATTTGATACTCAAGACTTCCCCACATGACTGCATACCATTTCTAGTAACTAACAACCACATCAAGATAATTAACTAAGTATTTAAGCATGAGAATCATAGCTTTAGGCCTTTTCTACAACATGCATTCTATGACCTATTTTCAGTATTTAAAGCATGGGTTTAATCCACTAACCGGATGAGTGATGCAAGATAAATGCAAGGATGCAATTGTAATGTTCAAACTTTATCCATAAATGGGTTCAATTAGAGAGAAAAGTCGAGAAACGGGTGTGGGGGAATTGAGGGATCTGGATATTCCTGTAACTTCTTTAACCACGATCGTGGTCAAAAGTTTACGATTGTGGACATACAGGTGACCATGATCGCAGACACGCGGGTGACCGCGATTGCGGCTCTAAGGTCCTGAGATCACGGTTTCTGGGAGCATTTTTTCACCCCTGTCTTCCCCTATTTAGCCTAACTCTTATTTTGATACACTTTACCCTGTTCAGATCAGCATGTAGAAATTTTAAACTTTCCCCTTTCTCAACCTCATTAAACACACCCTAAAGTGCCATGACTGGATGGATTATTTAATTTAAAAAAAGAAAATTTACCCTAAGAAATTTAAAACAACAGATACAAGCCTCTTTCAAGGCATTTGTGGGTTGCCTCTCTGATAGACCCTTAGTTATCACCGTGGCATGCCGTATTCCTTCTCTATCAAGTTGGGTCCTTAAAGTCCCCCTCTTTTACTTTTTTGACTTCAACATCGATCATTGATACTACTTGAATATCTATGGGTTATTTGTTTATTTTGCACACTCGAAAGGACACTTCACCATTTGAGCTCTAAACTTCATTTCCCCAAGCTCCAAATCAACAATAGCTCTCCCAGTGGCAAGAAAAGTTCGACCAAGAATTATAGGCACATCTTGTTTCATTCATAATCTAGAACCACAAAATCCATTGGGAGGACGAAACTATCCACTTTCACCAGCACGTCGAACACAACACCAATCGGTTTCTTGATAGACAGGTCTGCGATCAAAATCCTCTTTATTGTTGGAGTAGGAGTGCCTAAGTCAAGCCTCTTATATATTGAGAAGGGCATGAGATTTATATTCTTACCAAGGTCACATAAAGCCTTCTCAAACTTATGTGTCCCGATAGTTCATGGAATTGTAAAAGCTCCCAAATCTTCCTTCTTTTTCGCTATCATATTAGCCATGATAGTACTACACCCATGAGTAACTTTAGTGGTCTGAAACTCAACAATTTTATTGTTGGACATCAATTTTTTCTTACACTTAACTTACTTGGAGATATCTTTGATAGCCTCAAGCAATGGGATATTAATGAAGAGTTTGGCAAGCTTAGACATGAATGTCTTGAATTTGGCATTATCCTCCTTCTTTTTAAGACTTTGAGGGAATGGAGAGGAAACATCATGGTAGTCAATATATCACTTTTCACTTCATTACATTCAACTAACTTTGGATCACCTTCTTCATTCCACACCGACTTTTTTTCTTTCCCTTTATTAGACTTAAGTGTCTCTTGCTTTGAATTATTCACCAAAATTTTCTCCATATTGAGATCTTTTTTGAAATCTACCACAAGATCACCAAGGGTTTTACCACTCCTAGTTACAATAGCCAACACTTGTGCCTCATTTTTTGGGTTTTTGGGTTCACAATAGTGTCACTAGGGAGGCCTCCCTTTGGCATAGCATCGAGTTAGGTGGAGATTTTCTTGATTTGATTTTCCAATTGCTTGATCAAAGTGGAGTGGGATACAAACATTTGGTTGAGTTTCAAAAAATTGCCCTTTAATTGACGGATGCCTTTGCCCGTTCCCTCCAATTTCATCAAAATTCTTGCTAGCATATATCCCATTTTATACTTTTTAGGGTCAATGGAGTTGGAATCCTTAGCCTTTGCCTAAACATGAGGGGTAACATAACGATCATACTCACGATCATTATCCCTACAATCATGGTCATGGTCCCTATCTCTCTCATTCCAACCTTTGTTCCGACCTTTCCTTTGATAAGCGGGGTAGGAACCCATCAAAAAGTTGGCCAAATACAGAATCTCCTCATCAAGATTCTTGGCCTCTTCATCATCCTTCGATGACAAGAGATTCACTACTTTTTTTGGTGTACCCATCACATGTTTCGTCAAAAGCTCCAATTGACTCATAATTTTTTCCATATTGTTCTTTCTCACCTCATCTCTCTTTTTTTTGTTCCTTATCAACAACGAAGGTAGTAGGAGATCCTTTTGGTACCTCAACATCCTGGGTATGCCACCACCAATTTTTCTTGGTAACTTTATCAAGAAAATTTAAAGCCTCATGATAAGTCAACTTCACAAGAGTTCCCCCCACCACATTATCTACCACGGTTTTATTATGAAAATCAAGAGCCTAATAGAAGGTTTAGAGAAGCATCTTCTTTGATACCTCATGGTTGGGACAATGAAATAGTTTTCTATTGAATCTTTCCAACACCTCGTACAAGGTTTCCCTATTTAATTTCCTAAAGTTCATGATCTCATCCCACAATTGGAGCATTTTGGACGGTTGGAAATACCTGTCAAGGAACACCATGGTGATTTCATCCCATGAGGTGATAGATCCAGTTAGAAGAGAGCGAAGACATAACACCGCCTCTCC
Source organism: Capsicum pubescens (assembly GCA_030864215.1). Taxonomy (NCBI): domain Eukaryota; kingdom Viridiplantae; phylum Streptophyta; class Magnoliopsida; order Solanales; family Solanaceae; genus Capsicum; species Capsicum pubescens. The sequence goes on along the minus strand of CM061549.1, from coordinate 142,383,297 downwards.
TATTAAGGAAATATGAAACAACGAAGCCACATGGACTCTTGGGTTATGTGTGAAATATTAAAAGGATCACACACTTTGATGAAGTTATTCAAGTGAAAGTTGGGGTCCTCATAAGATTTTCACGCAAAATTTCCCTTCATTTGTAGCCTATGCAACATGATTCTCATGACACAAAATACGTCTTCCCCTGAGTAGGTGGGATACAAGTGTAACTTGAATGACTAACGTCATTGAGTTGCTCCTCGTCATTAAGAAATCCATTGAAAGACCTGACAATGCATGCATTTTCATTCATGGTTTCATGTACAATATGGTAATCACATAAAAGTGAAACAAAAACAACAACCAAAATAAATACAAACCACTATAGGTGTACCAAAATTAACACTCAACACTGCACAAGTGAAAACTAAATTTCAGTTCCTGGCATCTTTTTCATTTTTATAACTCTCACCTATACCATCTCAAGTGGTAGAGGACGGTCATTGTCAATATCTCAACTTTCATTGAGTTTGAATCCATGAGGAGTGATAATTAGAATTCTAGTCCTATGAGTGTTAAATGATACTAATAAGCTACCCATAATGTGAATAAAATGAAAAGCATAAATAAACATAGTGGTTGGTGGTTTGATTGGCACGTGTTTATCAATAGAAAGTCAAGTCAACAAAGTGAACAATAAGTGTGATTTAAATTTGATATGAGAAGAATCTTGGGATTATGTCTACCTAAGGGAAAGTTATGCATGGTTGCATGAAGATTTAATGTCCATGCTAGTTATCAATTATATGGTAGGCCAAGTCTAAGATCCTTAAGGCTAGTTTGTCAACACAACCTTAAGAATTTCACTTGTTGACCATTTTGAGTACCTAAGAAGTGTGTCAAATTTCAACCATACATTACCTCAATTAGAAATCCCTATTTCTAGGAAGATTCCCAAGATATAGTCAACTTCTTAATTACCCTTATATCTAAGATAGTGAAAATTAGCAAACTACATCCATTGATTATCTACTATCATCTTGTCACCCACACCCTTCTTTCAAGGATGATATGGGTCCCAAAAGTTCATCCAAACCCTCTTTCAAGGATGGTTTGAGCTTTCAAGACTTTGGAGTTTTTACCCCAAAACCCATTTTGGGTATTTTGGGCTTTCAACCACAAATCCCAACTAATTTAACCAAGAAATAGAAAAACCCATCATAAAAAAACTAGCATATACATAATTACACCACAACCCACACATAATTTCACATTAATTCAACATAATCCCAAGATAATGAAATTTTAGCTCCTCAAGAAGAAAAGGGGGAAAATATACCATATTAATTGTTCAAAGCATCCATTCTTCACAAATACTAAATTTAAAGTCTCCAAATCAAATTATAATTCATGGCCAATTTAGGGTTTAAACTTCAAATTCTAATTAGTTTCAATAGTGTAGAATTCCCAAAAGAGGAAGGGTTCAAGCCTATAAGAGGAATTGGGTTTCGCTGGGTGAAGTTACAAAATTACCCTTGGGCAAATTCCCTCTTAGCCGCAATTGTAAAATCTTGTCTGCAATTGTAGCTATCACGATGCGGTAAAGACATTGCTATTGCGGCCCACTGACCACAATTACAATAACTGAGGCTTATTTCTACTTCAGGTCTTCAAGATGCACTTCTTTTTTTTTTTTGGTCCCTTTCAGCTCAAATACATATATTTCATTCTCCTAACCTGTATGCCTGCAAAATGTGGAACTTAGTGCAATTAATCACAAATTTGTTTCACTTATAAATTCAAATTATAGTAGTGTGAACAATTGGTGAGTGCAATTGAGTGATGAATTTACTAATAATCACCTTTAAGGGTTCTTTTAATACTAAAAAATATTTTTCAATAGAAGAAGGAGGGAGGTTTTTATAGGGGTTTATATAGATGGATTTGAGGGTTAGGAGACATGGGATTGAGGTGAAGTCTTCAAATCCTCAATATGATAAAGACCTAGGTGGTGCTAGTTGTACGAAAATCATACTAATTCCCAGAAAAAGATAGAAATAAAGAGAGAGAAATCAAGGAAAATTGGAAATTATTCTGAGGTGGAAATTGTGGAACCTTATAGGTTTATTTCTTCTCGTGCATAGTACGATGGTACTGTACAAAGCTAGTGAAATCAATTAATTATGCGACGGCGCTTCTTAGAGTCTCTTACCATTTTTTTTTTGAAAATTTTGATTTTGAGATCATTTTGGTTTTACTTTTATTGGTATAATTGTTGGAGAAGACAAAAGAAGGAATTTTAAGGTGGGGTTTTGTGCTTGGAGTAGATTAGGATAATAAATAAGATGGGGTAGATAGAAATTGGAATGATGGTAGATTAGGATATTTATTAAATAACCAATATATTTGGTTTTTAATTATTTTTATTTAAGATCTGGCGAATTTGAAAATCAAGGACAATAGTGCTGCAATTGTGGATAGTTTGATTTCAATTACAGTTATATCTAATTTATTGACTAAATTGATACAAAATTGAAACAAACTAAAGTACAATTGAGTTTCAAGACTTTTGATTTAATACACCAAATAAATATTTCGCTGAATGCTTTAATGTCAAGGTGAAATATACTTAGACCATGATTTTCCCTGTTTGAATAAATGATTAGTCTTGATATAGAGATGGTTTTTGACTATGTATTTATTTGAATAACAAAACTACACAATGCACTAAATTTAAATATGGGAATGTAATATTAGTACCAAAAATGATAAAATTTAACCTAAAAATAATTTTAGAAAATCCTTTATCAGGGTGAAACAAATATTTGTATTCATATAATATCAAAGTAGCTCAAGGATTAAAGTAAATGGTGGAGGGTAAAAATTTGGCGTCAAAAATAATTATAAGATCAATCATAGGAAGGAATTCAAGAAATAAGGCTTGCAGATGTTAAGTGTTAAGAGGATCAAATGAGAAGATTCCAAGATCGTCGCTTGATACCATGAGATCGTACTAAAGACCGTAAGAGGATTAATCTGCAAAGTGAAAATTATGAGTAAGAAACACAAATGTGTTCTATGTCTGAATAATGAAACCACGTGCTCGTATTGAGAAAAGTTATAACCAAGATAAAAAAGATGAAAAAGTCAAGTGTGAATATACGAGCACATAGGAAGATCATGGTATCTACCCTTGATCATACCTTCCATCGTCTAAGGTGCCGACTTAGCAAATCCCATTATTTTTAGTATTAGTTTTAGTTATGTCTATAAATACACATTTAGTTTATTATTTAATTTTACATTCAATTAATATTTCGATATATATTGTTGATCTTTGAAGTATAAATATCTCTTTTGAGGGCTTTTATCCAAAAGTGAGATTTGTAATTTTCATCTTATACTTGTTACTGTGTGCATACAATTATGAGTAACAGTTGCGGGAACCATGATGGGCTAACAAAGTAGTGTTCAAAGTACAATTTGCTTCTCAAAGGGTGTTTGTTCATGTATTTCTGTACTCTTTAGTTTGATTTATTTTTAATGGATATAGATATTAGAACTCACCTTATCATTACTCTAGATAAAAGGAGGAGTAACTATAATGCCCTGATTTTTGGTGATTTGTGTGAAATATTTATTTATATATGATTTGATAATTTTACTACTCCCTATGGTTGCATTGTGGTATTTTTGGGGTGTAGGAATGATTTACTTGATTCCCAATGAATTTTAGTGTAATTTTTGTGAAATCATGATTTTTAATGGTCTTAAAGGCTTATTACTTGACTTCGGTCAACATCTTTTGATCTGTATATCGGATGGAAAAAAAGACTGTGCCAACAGACTTGAAACATCAATTTTAAGTTGGTAACATGGTTGGTGTAGTTTTATGACTTTTATATTTCATTTCAACCCTCTATTTGTAAAATTGTGAAAATAGGTCTCGGGGGTGAATTCTATTAAAACATCATTTTTTTGAAATTTGAATATTGCTATTGAGTTTTAATCATCAATTTTGATAGGGTAGCTTAGTTTTTTTGCATTCTCAGTGTTGAAACGTGTGTTGGGGGGTCACACTCTGAGTGACCAGGTTCCTTAAAGTCAGACACAGGCAATAAAATATTAAAGCAGTAAGTAAACAACACTTTGCTGGTAATTAAAAAACACAAATATTTAACGTGGAAACCTAATTTCTTAAGGGAGGAAAATCCACGGCTTCCCTCACAAGCACTCAACAATCCCCTATAATCAAAATCATGATTACAAACACCATTGGAACCTAACTCTAGGCTCAACTAGTTTGCGACAACTCTATTACAAACTCTCTTTAATAACTCTATCAAGATCCCACCTCGAAGTGATTAACTCTAACCAATATCAAACTCAGGTAACTCTACCTAAGCACTCAAAAATTATATAAAGACATTACTCTTATAACACGAGTAATTTATTAACAGAACAAGACTTGACTCAAGAACAAACACACTCTCAACACGCAAAAGCTTAATGCTTGAGCAATATTTGAGTTTTCGTCGATTTCTCTCTTTGAATGATCAAATTTCAAAAACTATAAATCGATAAGCACTATTTTCTATTTATAGTAGGGTAATGTTTAAGGTAGAATTTTTATTGGGCCAGGTGTCCTAATAGGCACACAACTAACCTTCACAGTTTGTTACATTAACATACAAAATAGATTAGGACAGTGACATCTATATATGTTTATGAAGACCCAAGGATCTGGTCCCTAGTTGTTAGATGTTGATCATCCTAACAATATATAAAAATTTCCCCCTTTTTTCCGATTACTAACAACCACAGATATTGAGCATCAAAGTTCATTCACCTTATTCAATCAGAGTGATCACCACTACTATTGAGAAATGTTCCGTTTATCACTGTGCATCATGCTTCTCTTTATCACCATGCACCATGCATGCTTCACCAACATCATTCCACTTTCAATATGACGACATTTTTTACAAACATTCAACACATCATTCTCATTTCCCCCTGTTAATATACAAACACTTCTACATATCATCCCTCATATGTGTCATAATTGGTACCTAGTCCCTACCAAATAAATTCAATAGTATTCCACCTTTTGGCATCATTTAAAAGTAAGAAAAGTAAACCAAGAGTAACATAAGAACAAGTTAGTTAACACATGGTCACTGGGAAAACACTAACATAAAGAACAACTTTTAAAGTAAAGAAGAGAGAAATAAAACACACAAACAAGGATCCATTCATATTTTAAAGTAAATGTTTAGTATCATTGCAATACAATACTTAAATATTCCATAGAAAAAGCCACAAGAATTAAGAAAATGTAAACAGGTGAAGGACTTAGGAAGAGGGTTTGGAGAAGTAGATCCATCTTATTATTTTCTATAACACGACGGTGTAACAATTACTTGGTTAGCTACTTTATCAATGCATTCAAGCTAAGAACCTCATCAGTTAGAGTTGAAACTCTCCTCTTTAGTTTAGCATTCTTAGTTCTAAGATTTTTAGAGACACTTGGATCCTCATTAGAAAGATGTTGAATTTTCATTTGTAAATTGCTAATCTCTGCATCCTTAGCAACTATGCTGATCTTCAATTCCTCTAATTCTTTTCTTAACTCCGCTTAAGAAATGGTTCCTCCTTTCTTTTCCACATACTTAGGTTTTATCAAAATTTTCATACCAAATAGTTTTATCACAATATCAGGAGTTCCATTTTCATAGATAATACCAAAATGAGAAAACACTCTATTCCACCAGTATCTATAAGGTATGCCATGTTTTCCATTTTCCCAAGAACAACCTTATCTATGTGCTCCATCATAAAAGTAGATAAATTGTTGAACTCAAAGATGATAATACACTCTATCACATACAAATTAGCAGCTGAATAAATGTCTATCTTTTATGATATGGGAAGAATCACTATGTTAAAAAAATCAAAGATTAATTGTGACTCACTTTTGAGTGATTTTCTATTTATTGCAGCCACAGATTTTCCTTTAACCTTTGATCGATTTTCCATGAAATCTATAACGGTTGTTGCTTTGAGAAATTCCTCACACCACTGATTGGAACATCCAAAATTCTTCCAAGTAATACAGCATCAAGATTCAGCTTCTTCCCTTGAACACATTAGTCTTCTTAGTCTGTCTTCAAAAAAATTCAATGGGGAATACAATTCCCTAAGTACCTCAACAAAGACGGTGGGAATGGGTCCTTTCATAATATGGAGCCATATTTGATCTTTAAAAATCTCAACTAATTTCATCATACCTACTTTTGTTAATACACTTGAGTAAATTATTGTCCCAATTAGCACCTTTTGATTTCTCTATAACCTATTTCGCACTTCTTTAGAAACAAACTTTCCTTCTTTCTCCAATTTTCCCTTTTTATAAACACTGATAGATTCTCCTTCAGTCACTTTCCTCTTCTTAGGACTAGGTCCTTTAGAAATATTCTACTTTTCAGTAGAACTTCTATAATTTGTTACAATATTTCTTGTTATCTTATTGACATTTAGTTCCTTAGAACCAAACATGTTCTTTCTTGGGATATTTGATAGTAAGGTGAGATTTTCAGAAACCCAAGCATCATGTGTCAATTTACTACCGGATGGGTTATGAAGCTTCAGGGATGAATCTTCATTAATGAGATGAGTGAAGAAGTAGTTTGTCTTTGGAAGGGTAGGAGAAGAAAGGTCTTTTTCAAAAAGGTTTGAAAGAGGATTTTTATCTATGCTAAGTTCAGAATCCCTTAAAAGGAACGAGAATGAAGAATTAGCAGCCATTTGGGAATTTTTGTCACAATAGGGCTATTTGTAGCTAGATTTTTTCTTATGATAAGAGAAGGTTTGGTTACAATAATATTTAAGAAAATCAATAAGCACAAGTAAGGGCTTATGGAAAGAATGTGATATGATCAATTTAAATTTTTAGGTGACTCATTTTTTTTAAGGATAAGATAATTTCTAACAAATAAAGAGAGAGAGAGAGAGAGAGAGAGAGAGAGAAGCTGCAACTTTTTCTGACAGAATAAAAAATGCACATTCACAATACTAACCTTAGAGATGGAACCAAGTCCCTCTCCTTCTTGAGTGAATCCTCAAATTTGAGTCTGTCTCAATTGTTCTTTTCTAAAGTTATTTCCATTCATGTATATCTGCAAAGGTAGGACACTGAGTTAGACTAATAAGTACATACTTTATCAAGGATACTCGTCTCTTGATCATAACAAATTTTAGTGAGATCACCGGATTCATCTAATAGGTCAAGTTATTTTGATCAACCGCAGGCTCAACCTGTTCATCACAAATTATTCGTTGTGATGAGCCTTAGTAAATATATCTATTATCTAATATTTAGTATTGTAAAACATCATGAAAATAACTCTCTTCTCAATATTGTCTCTCAAAAAATTATCTCCCAAATCAATATGCATGGTCCTCTTGTGTTGCACTAGATTCTTATCTATGTTAAGAGAACTTGTGTTGTCATACATCATAGGGATAGTGTCTGAGACAACCCCAAAATACTTTAGTTTTTGTTTGATCCACAACAGTTGAGCACAACAAGAAGTTGTAACCATATATTCAGCTTCAGCAATAGATAAAGCAATTGAGTTTTGCTTCTTGGAACACCAGGACATTAAGGAAGAACCCAGAAAATGAGCCATTCCAGAGGTGATTTTTCAATCCACTAAGTATCTACCATAATTAACATCAGCATAGCCTTTCAGGTCAATATTGTCTATAGATGGATAGTACAGGACCAAGTCCTCTATCCCTTTCAGATACCTGAGATTTTTTTTTACAGCTTTCAAATGAAACTTCTTTAGGTAAGCTTGAAATCTTGAAAACATTCCTCCACAAAATACAATATATGGCCTACTTACAGTGATATATAGTAAGGATGAAATAATCCCTCTATACATGGTATCATTAACCAAGGGACTAAATTCATTATTATCCATGCTTGAACTGGAATTTCAATTGGCTTGGCATCTTCCACATTGTATTTCTTCAGTAACTCCTTGATGTACTTATTTTGACAAATCATTATCCCTTGAGAAGTTTTCTTGATCATTAAGCCTAGGAAGAAACTCAATTTACCCATCGTTCTTATTTCAAATTCACTCCCCATTAGCTTTATAAACTCTTCACATACTGATCCAGAAGAAGCTCCAAAGATTATGTCATCAATATATACCTGAACAATTAGTAAGTTTCTATCTCTGGACTTTAGAAAGAGAGTATTATCATTTTTCCCTATTTTAAAGCCATTTTCCAAATGAAACTTTGAAAGATCCTTTAACCACATGATGAGGACAATCTTCTTCTTTGAAACCTGGAGGTTGCTTAACATAGACTTTTTTCTTCAAGTTTCCATTCAAAAAAGCACTTTTGACGTTTATTTGTAAGAGTTTGAACCCTATGTAGGCACTAAATGCAGTAAGAATCCTGATAGCCTCTATCCTTACTACAGGGGAAAATATCTCATCATAATGAATTCCTCCCTCCTGGTTATGGCCTTGAACAACCAGCCTTGTTTTATTTCTGTTGACAGTTACATATTTATCCTGCTTATTTATGTTCATCCATTTAGTTCAAATAATTGTTCGGTCAACAGTTCTGGGGACCAGGTACTAAATTTTACTTCTTTCAAATTATTGAAGCTCTTCAAATATTGTGTTGATCTAGTCAATATTTTTTTTAGCTTCTTTCACATTTTTAAGCCCTATTTGGGATAGGAATGTTCTGTATGCCATGAAATTTCTAGCTTGAGCTGTTGTTTGGACTTAAGATTCCATAGGTGTAGTCAAATTCTCAAGTGGGTGAGAAGATTTGTTCACCCAGTTTGATCTTTTGAGATGAGTTCCACTGGGATGAGGTCCCTGAGGAGTTTGACTGGACCCTTCTTGATGTTCTTTAATTAGATAAGGTGTCTATGACTGAGATCCTGGATCACCATCACTATCATCATTCTCCTCTACATCATTTAGTCCTTGACCATCATCTTCAGCAATATCATCTCTTTGAACTGGAATGAGTTCTTCAATTTCAAAATCTTCACCAAACCTGGATTCATTATATTTCTTGACTCATAAAAGACCACATGCACAGTTTTTTCAACACACAAATTTCTATTGTTTAAACTTTTGTATGCTTTTCTTGTTGAGGAATACCCCACAAATACTGCTTCATCACTTTTGGAGTCAAACTTTCCTAGATCATTCTTCCCATTATTTAGAACAAAGCATTTACACCCAAAAGATCTAAAGTAATCAATCTTAGGCTTTATATTAAACACAAGCACATATGGGTTATTTTTCATAAGTGTTCTAATCAAGCACCTATTTGTCACATAGCAGGCAGCATTCACAGTTTCCACTCAAAAGTTCTTTGGAAGCCCACTGTCAATCAGCAAGGTTTTTGCAATCTTATGAGGGTTCTATTTTTTCTTTCAACAACTCCATTTTGCTGAAGAGTCTTCGGGGAAGAGAAGTTATGAATGATTCCATTTTTATGATAGAATCCTGCAACTTGGAAGTTCTCAAATTAAGTTCAATGATCAAATCTGAATTCAGCAATCTTATAGTTTAAGTTCATTCCAATTCTCCTGGTAAAATTTACCAGAACCTCATAGGTTTCATTCTTGGTTCTCAAGAACATTGTCCAACTGAACCTAAAGTAGTCACCAACAATTAAAAATACATACTACTTTCCTCCTTCACTTTAGACTTTAAGAGGCCTACATAGATCCATATGCGATATCTCAAGGAGTCTAGAAGTACCCACCTCATTCTTCATCTTAATAGAAGACCTGGTTTGTTTTCCCTTAACACAAGCATTAGAAACCTTATTGTCTGGAAGTTTCATAATTGACATGCCACGAACTAGGTTTTTTGAAATTAACTTGTTCAACAAAGAGAAACTTACATGTCCCAACCTTTGGTGCCATAGATCAACATCTTCACTTTGAGCACTTAAGAAAGTTAATTCCCCATCAGCCACAAACTTTAAATCAGCCACATGTATATTTTTTATCCTCTTGGATTTGAGAATAACTTTCCCAGACTTCAAGCTTGACACAGTACAACTAGATGTGTCAAAATGCCCAAACTAAGCTGACCCGCCCAACCCCACCCTTCCTCCATTATATATATTATTTTTATTTCTTAAAAAACTTCTAATAAAATTTTTCCCCTACCCCACACAACCTCATTGCCATGCCCCTCCCTATCCCAAAACCCCACCCCCACCTCCAACTAAAAAATTAATTTTTTTAATTTTTTTAAAAGATAAAAATCTTTTCTTACCTCACGATCAAAATCCTACCCTCCCCCTTAACCCCATTCCTACCCCTCCCAAAAATATATTTTTTATAAAATATTTTTTAAAATAACTAAATATTTTTCATTAAAAGAAAATCTTACTCCAACCCACTTCACCCCTACCCCCTGCACCCCCTATAAAACAATACTCCATTCCCCTCCAAAAATATAGTTTTTGAAAAAAATTAAATATTTTTTTAGAAAAAACATTGACCTCAACCCCCATCCCTTCCCTACCCCCACACCCAAAACCCCCATAATCACACCACTCCCAATTTTTCTAAAAAAAATATTTATATTTTTTTAAAAAATTATTTTTTATTAAAAAAACGCTAACCAAACCTACATCACCCCTAAACCCCCACCCACATGGCATACCCCTTTCCCAAGAATTATTTTTTAAAAAAATTAATTACTTTATTAAAAAAGAATTTCACCTTAATCTCATCCTAACCCCTAACCCCTATCCCACACCCATCCCTCTAAAAATAAATTTTTATTTTTTAAAAAATAAATTTTTCAAAAAATTCTTACCCCACCCCCACTCTCTACAAACCTACCCAATTTCCCAACCCCATCCAATTTTATTCTTGATTTACATTTACAAAAGGTAAATATCAATATATTAATAGTTTTTAGATTAAGTGGGCAAAGTTGGACGGGTCAAGACCCAACCCATTTGAACCCAAAGTAAATTTGGGCAGGTCATAACCCAACCTTATATTTAATTTAACCCATTTAATCTTTTTAATCTTAACCCGACCTGCCCATTTAACACCCCCTATTACAACCATCATATGAGAATTTAACCTCATTACCTTTGTCACAGATTTAAGAAACACTTAGAATACTGTACTTTAGACCATTCACATAGTACATATCTTCTATTGCTTGATCTAGTGATCTTCCAATCTTTCATACACCATTATATAGCCATTTTTTACCATTTCCTAAAGAGACACCTCCACTCTGAAGTTTCTTGAGAGAAAGAAAGCAATCAATTCCCCCAGTCATATACTTTGAACATCCACTATCTATGAACCAGATCAAACTCCACTCCCTTTTTCCTACAAACAAACATAGTCATTTGTTAGATTTGGGAGCTCATTTGAGTTTGAGTTCCCAATAGGAAGACAAAGGTGTGATCAAGTCTTTCTTTACCCATCTAGGTAGATATTCTTCTTCATATTTTTCAAGGGTATGAAACCCTTAGGACAGTAATTATCCTGTTGGATGTATCTGGTACTGCTTATTCTAGCTTTGATATACTACTCACCTTTTTTCCTTAAGTGTCCATCTATTCCATAATGAGTGCGTAGAGGTTTGTGAACCTAGTTTCCAATACCATGAATAGCTTTCCCCTGAGACCCAAGTGATTGGGGTTTATGCTGATATCTAAGGACTTTACCATTATTGATATCCTAACCCATTAACTTAAAAAGAATTTTAGAGGATGTGGTCCATTTTAATGATTTGTTAAGTTCTTCCCTTATACGAACCAGGTCCCTTTCTAATTTTTTGTTGTTATGGAGAGAAATCATAATATGCTTTTGAGAATCCTTTAACTTTTTTGTCAAGCTCAATTTAAAGACTTGAGTCTTCTTTCTTCCCTTTACAATTAGAATTATCCACTTTTTCAGTCTATTCATTAAATTTAAATTTTCAGATTTCAACTTAGTAAATTATACCTCTATTTTAGATATCTGGAGTGTTAAAACAATTAATTGAAGCTCCTGATTGTCTACTATCTTCTAGAGCATTGTTCTCAGTTGCCAATTCAAACAAAAAATCAATCAACATATATGCTAGCTTTTTTATCTTTCTAGCAGAGTAGTTATCTATGTTTTCCTTAGTGTCAGACAGGGTTACCTTATTTTATTTTTCATTTATAGTTTTTGCCATGATAGAAAACAAAAAATCATATGTAACTTTACACTCCTCCACATCCATCATAGACACATCTACCCTTTTCAACTTCATCAGATTCATTCAAAGAATCTCCCTACACTGCAAGGGCACTTCATTACATAATTAGTTGCAACCTTTCTTCTTAATTTAACAGGGACCTGATCCCTGTTCTTTCATTTTTCATCTCCTGTATTGAGATATTTTTGGTAATCCATGTTGTATATTGGAAGTCCTTAATGAAATTCTTAGGACTTCCACATTTGTGACAACTTCAACAGTCTCCCCTTCTTGCTGTAACTTTCTCTTCTTTGAAACTGAACACTTTTCATCATAGCTCTAACTATCATTTTGGCCAAATAGGCAACTTCAGTGTCTTCATTACTTGAATGGGATTTTGAATCCTTTAATGATCGAGATTTTTCCTTTTTTGCTTCCTTCTTCTCTTGTCTCTGCTGCTTCTTCATAGTGAGAGTCTTCAAGTTTCTTGCCTTAGTAATAGCATCCACTTTGCTTTCCTAGGACTTAGGAAGAACACTAAGAATTTTTCTCACTTTCTTATACAAAGGAATCACTTCTCCTAAGTAGTGTAGTTCTTTTGTGATAGAAGTGAATCTTGTATGCATTTCTTGAATTGTCTCTCCTTCCTTCATAGAAAAAGTTTCATACTGAGTAGTAAGCATGTCAACTTTTGGATACTCCCCATCAGTTGTTCCTTCATGAGCTGTCTTCAGGAAATCCTATTTTTCTTAAGTATTTTCATAATTAGAAATCCTATTATACTCACAGGTCCTATTCCACAGAGAAGTAATATCTTTGCCTTGTATTTTTTTTTCAACACTCTTTCGATATTCATCTCAAACTCTCCTGTTTATGACAACCATCATTTCTATGTTTCTTTCTTTGACCTCTTTAACAGGCACATGAGGACCATCAAGTATTATGTCGATCAGCTTACTGTCCTCAGGCATAATGAAGTCATACCTCCTAGTTTTCAACCACCCATAGTACTGCCTATTAAATTGGGGTGGTTCCATTGTTGATTTCCATTCTTCCATATTTGGTGAAGCATCCATGATCAATAAATAACTCTAGGTATGAACCTTTTAGGGTATCCTTGCTCTGTTACCAATTGTTGAAACGTGGGTGGTTGTAACACACTATGAGGGACTATGTCAATTAAAGTCAGACATATGAAATAAAATAGTCTAGCAGTAAGTAAACAACACTTTGCAGGAAATTAAAGAACATAAGGATTTAGTGTGGAAACCTCTTTGCTCAATGGAGAAAAACCACGGTCTGCCCTCACAAGCACTCAATAATCACCTATAATAAAACTCATGATTACAAACTCCATTGGAACCTAAATCTAGGCTCAAGTAGTTTGTAATAACTCTATTACAAACTCTTCTTGACAACTTTGTCAAGATCTTACCTCAATATTGATTAACTCTAATCCATATCAAACTCAGGTAAATCTACCTAAGCACTCAAAAATCACAAATATTCATTACTCTTATAACACGAGTAATTCAATTACTAACCAAGACTTGACTCAATAACAAACAAACTCTCAGCATACAAAAGCTTGGAACTTAAGAAATATTTGAGTTTTTGCCGATTTCTCTCTTTGAATGATCAAATTGTAAAAACTTTGAATTGAGAATAATTGTCTTCAATTTATAGTATGGTAATGATTATGGTAGAATTTTAATTGGGCTATGTGTACTGATAGGTACACAACTCACCTACGTAGTTTGTTACTCAAACAAACAAAATTATGTAGGATAGTGATAGTTGTATGTTTCATGAAAACACATGAACCTGGTCCCTTGTTACCAGCTACTCATCATCAAAACAAGATATAGAAATAGGGATTATTGATGAATCTTGAGGGGTTTATTGAGAGTTGAAATTTTTTAAGTCTCTGTAGTTGGTGTACCACTCATTAGGTGAAATTGCTAAAGTGCCACTTGGCCACTTTAGAGGTTGGATACCTGTTGGGCAAGAGCATTTTAGCATTTCTCTTTAGCTTTAGTGGAGGGAACTAAAACTATCGTTGTTTTCTTTAGCGTACTGGAACGTATTGACAGATACTGCTAATGTGATGCTTGAACGCTTTAACAGTGACCGCTAAAGCGACTACTTGACCATTTTAGCGACGATTTTCACCTGGGTATATAATATTCTTTTTTCATTTTCTTCACCATTTTTGGGACTTTGAGCTTTGAGTATTAGGTTTTTAAGCTATTTCCTTCACTTCTATGCTTGGGTAAGTTCCTAAATCCTATTTCAACTACTTTTCTTTGACGTTATTATTTAAAAGGTGGAATTTGTGGATTTTGACTCAAAAGGCCCAAATTAGCATTTCTTAGATCAAAACTCTAATTTCATCCCATTTTCACTTAGATTTTCTCCTATGATTTTCTTTAGTCCAGGGGAATATATTTTTGGATAAAAATTTCAAATTTATCCCTTTTTTAGAATCCATTTCAACGGTCCATTTTGACCCTAATTCATAAGTAGGAAATATGGGAATCATTGGCTTTTTCTTCAACATGTAGATTTTATATTTTTGCATCTTGATTTATTCTGAGTTTGTACATAATATGAAAGATCAGCGATAAAGTCTTATTTGTTCAAGTTTCAACATTCGAGGTAGCTTATGGCTTAAGTTTATTTAGACTGGGTTGGGTAGTTAATAACTATGTAAAAGAATTCTATAGGTATGGGTTGTATCATGGAAAATATGGTTAGGTGATTTATGTTCTCGTGGGGGTCTATGTGGATATTATTTGGTAGTTTTGAGATATTATTTGTAATGTGAGATCGTGTGGGGTCTGGTACGATGTTGTCGGTTTGGTATTGATATATGAATGCTTTATTGCACTATTTTTGGTGGAAAATCCTACATTTTGGGATTATGTTGTATCAATGACATTTTTCTTGTTTGTTTCACTTGATAGTTTATGGATTATATTCGATCATGGATGGTTTGTTGATTTGAGTGGATTTTTGGCTTACATGGTTGGTATATTGGTTGGATATTGAATATTCTTATTTTTTTTGGTTGTGATCATTACATCCTTAGATAATATTCATTCATGAAATATTGTCACCATTGTAGAAATGCAAGATTTTTCAGACAAAAATGTGGCATCCTTAAGAACCCTCAATTGATATTTGTGCTAGAGAGGAGTTATAGATATTGGTATTGGATATTGGTTGTATATGGGTTGATAAACCATGGGTACTACCTCGAGAGCACAAATTGGTAGGTGTATAAAGATATTGTGCGATGGCCTAGTGCATCACATCATTATCATCATCTTTATTTCGTTCCATGTATTATGCTTATTGTGTGATTGTATTTTTGTTCTTTACATGATATCTTTCCATTTATTCTATCTTCTTATACTTGTATTTGGTTCATGTGTTTATTTGTTCTTCTTTATCCTACCTATATTTGTTATATGTTTATTTATTAGAATTATTAGTTTTGATAGTACGGGCTACCGTTTGGAAAATTTTCTGATTTCATAAGACGTGCCCATAATTTTTGTTTATATGCTTTAGTTTCTACTTTACTCGGTCATCCTATGATACCTATTGAGTATAAGTGGATCATACTCATTCCTACTATGACATTTCGGTGCAGATCCCTGTATGAGTGCACCACATGGATAGCTAATTCAAGCAACATTTGGAGTCTATTTGAGGTAGAGGTTGATCTATGCATTTTGAGTTGACCACTACTTTTTCTTATCTAGACTATGTCTTATTATATTCAAAGATAGAGTTTGTTCCCTTTTGGATATCCTATGTATATTTTGAATTCTTGTCGTATTGGTGGTTTTTACATTTGGACACCAGGTTTTGTGATTTGGTTTGGCATTTTGATTGTATTTTTGATAATATCATGTTTGTGTGATTCAATTTTGCTCTAGAAGCCATGCCTTGGGTTTTTAGTATTTATTTCCCTATTTATATTAGTTTGGGTGGTAAGCTTACTTGTCAAGGGTTTTTACAACAAGTTCCATCATGACCTTTGGTTTTTGTGTCGTGACAAATTAGTATTAGTGAATCCAGGTGTTTATTGGTCTCATCAGTGTAAGAATAGGGTGTCTAGTAGAGTCTCATGGATCAGTATGTATACATTTGTATCAATCTTCAAGAGGCTATAAGATATCTTTAGGAAACTTTCCTTAAATATTTTTATATCATGTAGATCTTTCATACCTTGTGTTTTAAGTTATACTTCACTATTGTCTGCGCACATAGTGAGGACTAGATCCATCGAGGGAATATATGAGAATCAATTATCTGGGGATAGAGCCTAGTCTAGGGGGTGAGTTGTAAGTCATGGTCAGGATTGAGGTAGAGCACGATCGTGAGGATCTTCCCCATCCAAATATAGGACTAGGGGAGTCTCTCCTGAGTAGCAGGTTGAGCATGTAAGAGTTATGGGGCCTACCCCGATCTCACAAAGTTCTTCTATCCTCATCTTTGAGGGGTAGTTGATTCGATCTCATTTGAAGTGTTATTCTATTAGTATACCTAGTTTTCACGAACCGAACTAGGGCCTAGTCGTGTTGGGCATCGCAAGTCCAACCTGGACCGGAGACCACCCCCAATACCCATCTATAACCACCCTACACCCAATGCCGATGTATTCCAAAAATATAAAAAGATAAATCAACAATAATTGAAAGACATTTAATCAAATCTATAACCATGAACAACCAAAAATCTGACCAAATGTCCTACAAGTGTCAACCCCAATTCCAATACCAATACCAAGGCTGACACTTACACCGGCACCTCCTATGCCCATAGTAGTCCCACAAAGCCTCTAACCAGAATCAATAACATCCGGTCGGGACATGGCCCCGACCAAAGCCAAAACCAAACCAAAGAATTGACAATAATGAAAGAAGTCCATAACATTAAATAGAGTCTTCCGGAGTGTGGAAGTTCACAGATTCAGTCAGACACAAAGTTGTCCCCGAATCTAAGTCACTGAGAAGTAGGAGTAGTGTGGCCAATTCCTGCATCACGTAGGGATACAATGCCTAAAGAAGGTTAGCGAAATGAACGTTACCATTATTCAAAACCAAAGTAAATAACTATATGCAATCACATATATACACATATATATATATACAGTGCCTTGAAAGGGAATCGGGGTTAGCATGCATTTAAAACCTTTAACTTGGGTTGTGTAGCTTTGCCATCCTAAATCCACCCATGGGCTATATGGGTTCATCTCCCCATACTTAAAGGGCCCCAGTGCGTGTTAGACGTACCAACCAGAGAAAACTTAAGATGACTATTACATCTCAAAAAATATAAGTGTGACATCATGCATACGGTCAGAAAGATCAAACCTCACATCGGCAAACATGAGTTTCCAATTCTTGTTCCCCCGGGACCTCCACCTTCCATGACTTAGCTTGAATGAAACTCTTTAAGCCTATATTAAAACCATTCAAATATAACTAACCATTTACTTAGGAGTCTTTTTAGTTAGACATTAACCATTGGTATCATCATACCATAATTAGAGCTTGTAAGTCTATCCATTTATGCCATACCCAAGCCATTAACCAATTTGACTCCAAAGTTTCCAATTAAACTAATACCATGGACACCGAGGCCTTTACAATCCATTTAAAACCATCCAAAGCAATTTATGTTCCATTACTATATTATGCAATGCAAAGTTTTCAAGAATAGCCAAACTATGTGAAAAAATCATTGTCATTGGCATTTTAACAAACAGGTTGAGGGAATATAGTTTCCAAAACCAAAACCAAGTATCAATTAACCATTCCCATGCAACCTCATGTTTAAATGATAATTATAACATAAAAAAGCATAAGTAAAATTTGGGAAAACATCCACTCATAAAAAAACAAAACCCCCAACATCTATTTTAAAAGAAAAACAATACCATAATAATACCATGAAAATCACTCATTAAAACATGGTTTTAGTTGAACTAACAATGAGGGAGGAGTACCATGACTTAGACACCAAGGAATATAGATAGATTCACTCTTGAAAGCCCCCAATTTGATTACCTTGTAAAAACCCTAACCCTTTCTTGAACCAAGATCTTGAGAGAGATTTTAAGAGATTTCTAAGAGTGTTTGATTTATAATAATAGGTTAATAAAGTCCCAAAAGATGTTTTATGTAGTGGGGTCAATAGTAAGAGGGTACGATTTGACCCTCTAACTTGTCACCTCCTCATACGATTGGTACTATCAAGTCGTAATCAGAACAAACTATTGGACACCCACACATTGTCCATCATATGACTCCATTGCCCCAACCTGTGACCAGACCATATGACTCATATGGTCTGGTCATACCTAAGATAGAAACCAAAGGGATCGACACTAGACAATGTATGACTTTATTATACCACTTGCACCCTATCCTCACTGCTCTTAGTGAGCCGCTCGTACTAAAAAACAAGTCAAGTTACAAAGATTCAGATTAAGTGAAAGATCCACCAAAGGACCATAACCAAACTATACGACCCGTATCTACAACAAAAATCCAACAACCAATCATAGGACTCCTTATGAGTTAGGTCACCTGATCCGTACCTACATCATTCAACTCGTATGATGATTCATTGCAAGACCAGTAAGATCGGAGCAAGGAAATTTCCAAGGGGAAAAACGCAGGATGTTTCAATTTTCCCCAGCTTAAATCATTCGTCCTCAAATGTTAGAACAAGGTAGTGCAAGCACGATTTGGACTACACACGCCTCTACTTTTACCTTTAACTAACTTAGAAAACAATGATTCAAGGAATTTAATCTTTCCTTTAACTAAGTTTAAAAATAAAGATGTTAAGAAGAACAAATACCTTTCGTACGAGTTTATGGAGCAAAAAATAGGAATGGATATTTGGACTAAATACCTCTTCTGCTTCCCATGTAGCCTTTTCCGCCTTGAGGTTCCTCCATAGAACCTTTACTGAAGCTCTATATTGGTATGCAACTAGATAACTTAACGATACAAGATCTCAACCACGATCTCCTCATAATATAGGCAATCCGAAATACCAATATTATTGATAGGCACAAATTGCGATGGATCACCCATATGCTTCATCAACATAGAAACATGAAACACCAGGTGAATGGAGTTCAAACTAGAAGGTAACTCCAACTCATACAAAATATTGCCAATCCATATGAAAACCATGTACAGACCAACATATCCAGAATTGAGTTTCCCCTTCTTCCCAAACTGCATCACTCTCTTTGTGGGAGACAGCTTCAAGAACACCCTAACCCCAACCTCAAACTCTAAATTTATTCACCTTACATCAATATAGGACTTTTGGTGACTTTGGGCATCCATAAATCTATCTTGAATCACCTTACCTTCTCCATGGCTTAGTGAACTAAATATGAACCAAACATCCCCACCTCACCAACCTCTAACCACCCAATAGGAGACCGATACCTCCTACCTAACAAAGCTTCAAACAGAGCCATCCTAATGCTAAAATGGTAGCTATTATTTTATACAAACTCTATAAGAGGCAAATTCTCAACCCAACTACCACCATAGTGAATCACACAAGATCGAAGCATATCCTTCAATGTCTGAATAGTCCTTTTTCTTTCCAATCCGACTGTGGGTGAAAAGCAGTACAAAGACCCACATTGGTCCCCAAATTTTTTTTAAATGACTGCCAAAATTGAGATGAAAACTACTTACCACGATTCGAGATGATAGAAATAGGTACCCCATGCAACTTCACAATATCTTGGAGGTGCAACCTTGCATAATCCTCTGTCAAAAAATTAGTCCTTACTTGCAAAAAGTGAGTCGACTATATATCATCCGATTTACAATGACCCAAATTGAAACAAATTGATTTCAAGATCGAGGAAAACTGGTAATGAAATCTATATTTATCAGTTCCAACTTCCACACAGGCAAATCAATCTCTTGATTCAATTCTTCGGGCCTCATGTACTCAACTTTCACTTGTTTGAACACCATACACTTAGCCACCAAACTAGCCACGTCCCGATTCATATTGTTCCATTAATACATCTCCTTAAGGTCATAAGAGATTTTCATCAAACAAGGATGAATGATAGAGCATGACTCATACGCCTCAGCAAAGATCCTCTCTCGCAAACCATCAACATTAGGAACACATAACCTCCCTTAGTACCACAAGGTACCATCACCACTAATCTTAAAGGCCATTACCTTCTTCCCACCTACATCACTGTTGATCCTCATCCAGATAAGATCTAACATTTTTTTCTCCTTTATTTTAGCACCAATAGACGACTGTGCCACCTCTTGCACAAACATACCCTTTTTTATTTTCTAAGAGATGAACTCCTAGGTTATCTAGATGGTGAATATCCTTCACCAACTCAAACTTCTTCTCATCCACATGAGCTAGACTCCCTATAGAAAACCTACTAAGAGCATCAACAACCATATTAGCTTTAGCTGCATGGTAGAGAAAATTCATGTCATAATCCTTGAAAAGCTCAAGACACCTCCCTCTTATGATCATAAATGATATCCACATCAATCCATACAAATAGTGATTCCAAATTTTCAACACTAACCCCACGACTAACAATCCCAAATCATTAGTCGGATAATTCCTCTGATGCATCTTTCATTAGCCAGAGGCATAAGTTATCACCATGCTATGTTTGATCAAAATGCAACCAATCCCTATACGGGATGCATCACAGTATACCACAATTTCATCTGTATCTTCCAGTAACATCAAAACTTGAGCCAAAGTTAGCTTATCCTTCAGCTTCATAAAAATACCCTCACAATGATCACAAATAAGAACCTCACCTTCTTCTGACTCAACTTACTGAATCGGACAGCTATAGAAGAAAAACTCTCCATAAATCTCCTGTAGTAGCTAGCTAAACCCAAGAATCTCCAAATATCAGTTGGAGTCATGGGACTAGGAAACTTCTTAACCACAACAACCTTTTACGAATCCACCATGATCCCTACATTAGAAAAGACATAACCCAAAAAAGTAACAACATTAAACCAAAATTCACATTTCAAAATTTTAGCATACATCTGCTTCTCTTTCAGTGTTCACAATACAATGCAGAGGTTATCAACATGATCCACCTCACTTTTAGAATACACTAGAATGTCATCTATGAACACAATGATGAATAAATATAGAAATTAATGGAAGATCCTATCCATCAAATCCATAAATGTCGTTCAGCATTAATCACCCTAAAATACATAACCAAGAACTCAAAATGCCCATACTAAGTATGGAAAGCAGTCTTAGGAATGTCTGCCTCCCTAATCCTTAACCGATGATACCCAAATTGAAGATTAATCTTGCAAAAATCTTTAGCACCCTACAACTGATCAAACAAATCATCTATCCTTGGAAGAGGATACTTATTATTTATCGTTACCTTATTCAATTGCTTGTAATCAATGCACAAATAACATCGGTGCACCCTATTATGACATACTAGGATGGATGAAACCCTTGTCTAAAAGATCCTTGAGTTCCTCTTTAAGCTCCTTCAACTCAATTGGAGCCATTCTATACAGAGGGATAGAAATTGGACGAGTTTCTAAAACAAGATCAATCCAAAAGTCAATCTCCCTATCAGGAGGAACACTAGGTAGGTCATAAGTTAAGACGACAGGAAATTCATTTAACACCGAGACGGAATGCAAGGAAAAAACCTTTGAGTTAAAATCTTTAACCCAAACCAGATTATAGAGACACCCCTTGCAGATTAATCTTTAATCTCTAAGATACGATATAAAGTTTCCCTTATTAGCTAGGCAACCACTCTCCCAATCAATAACTAGCTCATTAGGGAATTTAAAGACAACCTTATGGGTCCGATAGCCTAGAGAAGCATAGCATGAGTGCAACCAATCCATCTCCAGTATGCTGTTAAAATCAATCATGTCTAATTCAAACAGATCAACCAGATTCTTCCGACCACCCACAGATACCACACAACCCCCATAGACTTTGCTAGCCAATATAGAATCACCCATAGGGGCAGAAATAAAAAAAGGTCCCAAAATACACTCGGTACTGAAACCAAAATACACAACCACAAATATAGTCACATAAGAGAGAGTGGACCCTGGATCAATAAAACAATACTCATTATGGGAAAAAAAAAATTAACATACAAGTCACGACATTAGGTGATGCCTTAAACTCCGGGCAGGTAGTGAGAGCAAAGAGACAGTTCCAACCAGTGTTGGAACTTAATGGTTCACTCTTTGGTGATGGAGATAAAGAAGAGGACACAGAAACCTTATTTTCCCCCAAAGCAACCTTGGCCACTGGATAGTTTCTAATCATATGCCCTGGCTGACCATAGTTGAAGAACTTATCCATTTTTTCTTCATAGTAATGCCAATGTGATCTACCATAAAATCTATAGAAAGGATATGATGGAGCTAACTAGGCCCACTATTATGAGATTACGCACCCTATGCCCTATAATTGTTGCCACCCTAGAAAT
Source organism: Capsicum pubescens (assembly GCA_030864215.1). Taxonomy (NCBI): domain Eukaryota; kingdom Viridiplantae; phylum Streptophyta; class Magnoliopsida; order Solanales; family Solanaceae; genus Capsicum; species Capsicum pubescens. Next base: position 142,360,512 of record CM061549.1, on the reverse strand, counting down.
GTTTGTCACCCGACATCTTTGGGTAATGAAAACTAGCAGTCGAGTAAGAACATTACCCTACTTCTTGTAGGGCCACTTCCTACCATCCCTGACTCTTCTCTATCTTAGCCTAATTCTTCTTCTCTTCCTCTACCTGATGCGTGTACATAACAAACCTAGAGATATCTATGTCCTTGTTCAACAAAGTAATCTTTCTCTCCAGAATCAAGTCTATAGATAACTCAAAAGCAAACTTTCTAATTCTATCCCTCACGATAAAAACTAACTCCATAGCCGACCAAGATATCTGGTGAAACATCAAGGCATTCTTCTTTAGTGATACTCTTCCATTTTTGCTTTCCTAACTCTTGAGAAAAGAAGTGGTCCAAGAAAGAATTAGAGAAATCTTCCCATATGGATGACTCAGCATCATCACCCATCAAATGATCCCATTCCTCATACCATTGGTACACTACATCTTTCTCCTGGTGGGTGGAAAAATCCACATTCTCTACATTTGTGGCATGCATAAAATGGTAGATCTTTTCTATCTCCTATAAAAAATCTTAAGGATCTCCTCAATCTTAACAATAAAAAAGGTCGGAAAATTCAACCTCATGAGTTGGCTAACCTTTGTGGCCTCAAAAGATAGTGTAAAAGAAGCACCAAGCTCAGCTTAAGAATCTACCAACTTATCCAACATGAAAATAAACAGATAAAACTTAGCATTCATCAAATTATCCTGAGGATCTCGAGAAGGACTGGACGGAACCAATTAAACTCTATGAAAGAAATCATGAACTGAACCCCTAGACCAGGTCTAGACCCTATAAGTTGAATGGGCCCCATTAATATTATCCTCAGGTAGGATAGAGAAATTTCCATGAACTTCAGATCTTTGAGGAGGAATGATCTAAAAAGAAAACAAACGGGAATTAGAGAAGATTTCAGGACCTTAGATTATACAGCTTGGTAATAGAACTCAAAAAAGAGAACCATTCCTAAATTCCTTGTAGCCTCTCCCTTATGAGTGTGGCATGTTACACACCCTTACAAGAGACTCTACTCGACACAACTTTGTGGACTCCTAATTGACCACAAATCTAGGGCTCTGATACAAATCTGACATGACCCAAACAAGGTCTTAGTCGTGTCAGGCATCTCAAGTCCAACCTAGACCGGAGCCCAACCCAATACCCATCCATAACCACCCATCACCCTATACAGGATGACTTCTAAACATATAACAAGATAAAACAACAATAATTGAAAGACATTTAATCAAATCCATAACCATGACCAACCAAATATCCAAAAAAATGTCCAATATGTGTCAAGCATAATACCAATACAAATACCAACACTGACACCAATAATAACATTGCCCATACCTATAGTAGTCTCAAAAAGCCTCTAACCAGAATCAATAACATCCAATTGGGACATGCCGCTGACCATAGCAAAAACCAAACTAAAGAAATAACTATAATTAAAGTAGTCTATTGTATGAAATGGAGTCTTATGGAGTATGGAAGTTCACCACTTCAGTCTTGCATAAAGTTTTACCTGAATCCAAGTCATTGAGTAGGAGTAGTATGGTCGGTTCCTATATCACATAGGGATACATCGCCCGAAGATGGTTAGCAAAATGAATGTTAGAATGTACTCAGGAATAAGAATAAAATAATGCCATTATTCCAAACCAAAATAACCATATACAATCACATACATACATATATATATATACATACACCATGCCGGGAAAGGGAATCAAGTTTAGCATGCATTTAAAACCTTTAACCTGGGTTTTGTAGCTTTGCCGTCCTAAGTCTATCCATGGGCATTATGGGTTCATCTCCCCCTGATGAAAGAGCCCTAGTGCGTGTTAGCTACACAAACTGGAGAAAAACCTTATATGACTAGTACATCTAAAAAATATAAGTGTGACATCATGGACATGGTCACCAAGACCAAACCTCACATCAGCAAACATGAATTCCAATTTTGGTCCCAATAGGACCTCTACCTTCCACGGGTTTTCTAACATGACCCTCTTTAAGCCCATATTAAAACCATTGACATATAACCAATAATTTACCAAAGAGTCTTTTTAATTAGGAATTAACCATTGGTATCGTCATACCATAATTAGAGCTTGCAAGTCTATCCATTTATGCCATAACAAATCCATTAAACAAATTTGACTCCTAAGTTTCCAATTAAACCAATACCATGAATACCAAGTCCTTTCCTATACATTTAAAACCATCCAAACCAATTTAAGTTCCATTACCATATTATGCAATGCAAAGGTTTCAAGAATAGTTAAACTATGTGACAAAATGATTCTCATTAGCATTTTAACAAACATGTTAAGGGTATATAGTTTCCAAAACCAAAACCAAGAATCAATTGACCATTACCATGCAACCTTAAGTTCAAAAAATAATTATAACATGAAAAACCATAAGTAAACCATTGGAAAACTTTATCCAACCATAAACAACCAAAACCCCCAACTTCTATTTCAAAACATAAATAATACCACAATAATGCCATGAAAACCATTCATTAAAATATGCTATTAGTTAAACTAACAATGAAGGAGGAGAAACATGCCTTAAACACAAAGAAATATGAAGAGATTGAATCTTAAAAACCCCAAATTTGATTGACTTGTAGAAACCCTAGCCTTTTCTTAAACCAAGAGCTTGTGAGATATTTTAAGGGATTTCTAAGAGTGTTTGATTTAGAATAATAGGCTAATAAAGTACCAAAAGATGTTTTATGTCGTGGGGTCAAAAGGAGCTAAGTGGAGAAATATCCAGAATACCCCAAACATAAACTATAAATATCTTATAGGTGGGTAAGAGTTCACCTTCTAACTCATCTCTATATAATTTGATTGGTACCATCTAGTCATAAACAAAATATAAAGTTGGATGCCCACACACTATCCATTATACGACTCTTTTGCCCCAACCCATGACCATACCATACGACTCGTATGGTCAGTTGTACCCAAGACAAAAACCAAAGTGATCGACATTGGACAACATACGACTCCACTAGACCACTCATACCTTATACTCATGGCTCTTAGTAAGCCACTCGTACTCAGAGCCAAGTCAAGTTACTATGTTTTAGATTAAGTGAAGGATCAACCCAATGACCCATCACCAAACCATAAAACCTGTACCTATCAAGTCATACCCACAATAAAAATCCAACCACCAATTACTAGAATTCTTACAAGTTGTGTCACCTAAACCATAACCATATTATACGACTCATATGATAAGTCGTTATAAGACCAATGAGCTCAAAGCTCATAAATTTCCAAGGGACAAAATCCAAGTTGTTTCACTACTATTCATCCATCTCTAAGTATAGTACTTTTATCTGTACTAGAGACTGCTGATGGTGTTCCTATGTCTCAAGTATGGATCATTATATTTTAAAGATATCTACTTATGGTACTCCACAGACTCTAAGTAATATTCATCCTTCAGTGCTTGTATCTGAATATGGTATTTAGAGATCTACAGTTCATCCTTCTTTTTTGTTTCCTCCTCTGATGTGTTCTAAACCAAATTAATTTATAATCATCCTATTATTACAAGTGTAATTATGTCTTTTAAGGATATGAGGAGGTTTAAGAGATTCACTCATTTGGGTCCTCTTAGGTTTAGTGGTGCTATAGGACAGGATGCCTATGAGTTCTTAATGGATTGTTATTAGAAGTTTCATAACCTTGAGTCACTTGAGTTAGAGGGTTTGTGTATACTACTTATTAGTTAAGAGATTAAACTAGAGATTGCTGAAGTTCACTTATTGGTTGCTGACATCTTGGTTTGTCAGAGATGACTTGGGATCAGTTTACTTAGTCTATTTTTGATAGATTTGTGCCTTTTGAGTTTGAGGTATCAAATGAGAGATGATTTTTATTTCTTAGAGCAAGGCTCCATGACTATTTCAGAGTATGAGGCATAGTTACATGCTTTGTATAAATATTTTTATGCTAGTATTACCACCAAGTATAAGGAGATTCAGATCTTTGTGAAGGGGGTGGATGTTTCTCTTTCGCTTTCTATGACTTAGATGGTAATGTGGAACATTATTTTAGAGTATTATGGCTCATGCTAAGATGACTGAGTCTATTCTTCAAGCATCTCAGGGAGGCGCCAAAAAGGTCTGCTGTTAGGGAAAGTTAAGACGCTATACTTCTTAAGTTAGAGATTATAGAGGTTTTTGTGGCTTTCATAGTAGACCAGTGCAGGAAGTCTCACAGTGTTCAGGTAATAGGTCTTCTAGTTCAATAACTTTAGGTGGTCATTCTAGCTTAATCATACATCCTTCTACTTAGTTGGGTTTTAAGGTTTGCTGCGTGTGTAATAATACTAGCCATTTTGACAAGGAATGTCCCTATCATGTTTTTAAAGCTACCCCAATGTATGTTGTGAGAGGTAGAGTTTCTACTAGAGATGTGAGAGACATAGGTAGTGGTGCCTGTGGTGGTTGTCACGAGTCCATAGATGCGGTTAGTTCCATGTTATACCTTCTTATATTGAGGCAAAAATGTTTGATGCTATTATTACAAGTATCATTTTTCTTTTTTTTAGATCTACGTCTGAGTGATTTTATTAAAGATCAACTTTTTCCTATGTGCTTGCATATTTACTTTGTGTTTTTATTTTGCTTTTGAGCCTCTTGATGTTCTTATCCGCTTATCTACCCTCGTGGGAGACTCTTTAGTAGTGGATTGGGTTTACAAATATTGTGTTGTGACTTTTGCTGGTTGTGAGACTTGGGTAGATCTGGTTTTCCTTAATGGTAGATTTTGATGTCATCTTAGTATGGATTGGTCAGCTCCTTACCATGCTATCCTAAAATATTATGCTAAGACTGTGACTTTAGTTTCACGTGGTGCACCAAGGATAACTTAAAAGGTGTGCTTCATTCGGGTCCCAAGAGAGTTATATTTTTCCTTCAAGATTGTCATTTGGTAGAGAGGGGATATTTGTCTTATTTGTCCCATATGTATTATACTAGTGTTGCTTCCCCTCCTTTTTAGATTCTGTTTATATTGCCGGTGAGATCATGGATATTTTTCTTATAGATTTCCTTGTATACCTTCAAACTATGATATTGACTTTGCTATTGATTTTGAGTAAAGCACCAAGCCTATTTCTATTACATCTTATATGATGGACCCAACAGAGTGAAGGAGTTAAAAGATCAGTTAAAGGAGTTATTGGATAAGGGATTTATCTAACCTAGTGTATTACCTTGCATATGTGTATTGATTATAGATATTTAAACAAGGTCAAAGATAATAGTAAGTATCATGTTCCTCTTATTTATGAATTTTTAATCATCTTTAGGGTGCTTCGATGTTTTAGAAGACTGATAAGAGGTTTGGGTATCACTAGTTGAGGATTAGAGCTTCAGATATTCTGACGATACGTTTTTTTGACTTGGTACGATCATTATGGATTCTTTAGTTTCCTGAGGATTATGACTTGCCAATTCAATTCCATTTGGGCAAGTTTAATATGGTTGTGGATGCCTTAAGCCAGAAGTCAACTAGCATGGGTAGCTTGTACATCTTTTGACCCAAGAGAGACCTTTTGCCTTAGAGGTTTATTCTTTATCTAACCAAATGGTTAAGCTTGATATTTTGGAACATGGATGTCTTTTGGCAATTGAGAAGGCTAGGTATTCCTTGATGGAATTGATTTGGTCTCATTAATTTTATGATGCTGGGTTGAGTATTTTCTGGGATAAGGTGTTGAGTAGTGAGGCTAAAGAAGTCTTGCTTAATCTAAATGGTATTTTGAGGATTAGAGGCTGAATTTCTGTGTCAAGAGTAGGTGACTAGTTTAGATTGTTTTTGTAGGAGGCTCCTATTTGAGGTATTCCATCCATCAGTAGTAACTAACATACATCATAATTTGATACAACATTACTGGTAGGGTGGTATAAGGAGGGATATTATGGATTTTGTTGCTCGTTTCCTATATTGTCAGCAGGTGAAGGCTGAGCATTTGAGACCTAGTGGTTTGCTTTAGAGGATATCATTCCTAAGTAAAAATAGGAATGGATCACTATGGACTTTGTGACTAGGTTACCTTATACTTCTCATGGTTCTGATAGTATATGGTAATTTTAATTCGATTCAGGTTTCCTTCAGTGCTGAAAGCTTGGCTCATATCTTCAACCATGAAATAGTTTGTCTTTATGATGTGACGGTGTCTATTATATCTTATCGAGGTTTAGTGATCACATCCCACATTTGGAAGACTTTCAGGAGGAGTTGGATACTCAGTTGACCTTAGTACAACTTTTCACCCCTAGACTGACAGTCAGTCAGAGTGGACTATTTAGGTTTTTGAGGATATGCTCTACGCTTGTGTCATGGACTTTGGAGGTTAGTGGGAGAAATATCTAGTTTTTTTTTAAGTTTGTGTATAATAATCAGTACCATTCAAGTATTGAGATGACCCCTTTTAAAGCTCTGTATGGTAGGCATTGTCTCTCTCTAGATAGTTGGTTTGAGATTCTAATATTAGGCCTCAATGTATGGACATGCTTTATGAGACTTTGGATAGAGTTTGGGTCATTTAGGACAGACTTAAAGAGTCTCAGAGTAGGCAGTAGTTTTTTACGGATCATAAACTTTGTTCCTTGAGATTTAATGTTCGTGATTGTGTCTTCCTTCGTGTATTGCCTATAAAGGGCATCGTGAGATTTAGGAAGAGAGAAAATCTTAGCCCCAGGTATATTAGACCTTTTGAGGTCCTTCAAACTTTTGGGGAGGTGTCTTATGAGTTAGAATTACCTCCAGATTTGTGAGCTTTTCATCCATTTTTCATGTTTCTATGAATCGACGTTACATACTAGATGAGTCTTATTTTATTTAGTGTGATTCAGTCTAGTTAGATGAGTGGTTGTCTTTAGTTGAGGACCCTATTTCCATTCTAGCTAGGGAAATTAGATGATTAAATTTTAGAGTTATTCATGTTGTGTCTCTCTGTTGGATTCATTAATCTATGGATGAGTCTACTTAGTAGGCTGAGTCTGATATGCGTAGTAGTTATCCATAGATTTTTGTTAATTCAGGTAATTCTATTTCCCTTAGATTTAAGATGAACTAGATTCTTAGTGGTGGATGATGTAATGACTTAATATTTGGTGAATTATGTGAATAAGTTTTTGTATGATTTGACCATTTTACCCTTCTCCATTGTTGCATTCTCGTATTTCTATGGTATGCAGATGATTGGCATGATTCCAATGCATTTTGGTCTGATTTGTGTGAAATCCTGGTTATGATGTTCTTAAAGTCTTATTAGTTAACTTTTGTCAACATTTTTTGATTTTTGTGTCGGATGGCAAAAAGAACGACGCCAACATACATGGAACATCAATTTTATATTGGTAATATGGTTGTTGTGGTATTATGACTTTTGTATCTCATTTCGACCCTCCATTTAGAAAGTTGTGAAAATAGATCTTAGGGGTTAATTCTATGAAAATAATGTTTTTTTTAAAATTCTGATATCGTTGTTGAGTCTGGAGCATCAATTTTGATAGGGTAGCATAGTTCTCTTGTGTTCTCGGGATTTTGGATGAATTTTTTCCGATCTGCGGAGACTTGAAATTTTCTAAGTATCCACAGTTGGAGAAACTACTATAGTGCCACTTCGCCGCTTTAGCGGACGAATACCATATGGACAAGGGCTTTTTAGAGACCCTCAATTGCTTTAGCAGAGGGTGCTAAAATGACCCTTGTTCTCTTTGGCGACACCTAACACCTGAGTATATAGTATTCTTTTCTCATTTTCTTTTCTATTTTTTAAACTCGGAGCTTTGAGTTTTAGGTTTTTTAGGCAATTTCCTCTATTTCCAAGATTGGGTAAGCTCTAAACTTCTATTTCAACTACTTTTCGTTGATTCTATTATTTAAATCTTTTTTAAACTCAGATTTAAAAGTAGAATTTGGGATTTTGGCCTAGAGGCCCAAATTAGCATTTCTTCGATTCAAAACCCCAATTTCACCCAATTTTCACTTGGGTTTTCTCCTATGAGTTCCTTTAATCATGGGGTATATATTTTAAAAAAAAAAATTCTAGTTTTACCCCTTTATTTTTGAGAACCCATTTTGGGGGTCTGTTTTGACCTCTATTTAGAAAGGGGAAATGTGGGTGTCAAAAAGATTAATTTGACCCATATATTTTATATTTATGTGTCTTTGCTTGTTTCAGGTCTGTGCATAAGGTGAAAGCTTGGGGATAAATGCTTATTTGTTCCAGTTTTGGCATTTAAGGTAGGTTATGGCTTAACTTTCTTCAAACATGGTTGTGTTGTTATTAATAATTTAAAAGCATGTTATGGGTATGTGGTTGTATTATGGAAAATATGATTAGGTTATCTGCCCGTGTGGGGGGTTATATGGATAGTATTTGGTGGTTTTGAAATGTTATTTGCTATGTGTGACCGTGTGGGGTCTTGTATGATGTTGTTAGTATGGTATTAAAATATTTATGCTAGATTGCACTTTTTTTATTAGGGGAAAAGCCTATATTTTTTTATTATGTGGTATCAATGACATTTTTCTTGCATGTTTGACTTGATGGTTTATGGATTATATTGCATCATGAATGATTGGTTGATTTGAGTGGATTTTTGTTTCACATGGTTGGTATATTTGTTGGATATTGGATATTCTTATTTTGGTTGGTTGTGATCATTACATCATAATATTATAATTCTTCATGAAACATTCGTACCACCGGGGAAATACTAGAAATACTGGCTTTTCTAACAAAAAATGTGACATCTTTAAAAATCCTCTACTGATGTATGTGTTGGAGAGAAGTTATGAATATTGGTATTAGATATTAGGTGTATATGGGTTGACGAACCCCCTATGGGTCCTATCTCGAGAAGACAAATTAATAAGCGTATATGAAGGTTGTGCGACGACCTCGTGCATCATATCACCATCATCTTCAACACATTCCATATATTGTGATTATTCTGTGATTGTATTTCTGTTCTTGACTTGATATTTGTCCATTTTTTCTATCTTCTTATACTTGTATTTGGTGTATGTGTATATTTGTTCTTTATTCCTCTACCTGTATTTATTATATGTTTATATAGTAGAACTATCAGTGGAGACGGTGTGCGCAGATGTTTGGGATATTTTTTGATTGTAGGTGACGAGCCCATAGTTTGTGTTTATATGCTTTATTTTCTACTTTACTTACTTGGCCTATGATATTTATTAAGTATAATTGGATCGTGCTCATCCCTACTGTGCCCTTTTGGTGCAGATCCTGGAATGAGTGCACTGCACGAACAACCAATTCAGGCATCATTTGAAGTCTATTTGAGGTAGCGGTTCATCTATGCATCCGGAGTTGACCACAACCTTTTCTTATCTAAACTATGTTTTATAGTATTTAGAGATAAGAATTTATTCCTTTTGGATATCCTGTGTATATTTTGACTTCGAGTTGTATTAGTGGTTCTTACACTGTGACACCAGGTTTTGGGATTTGTTTGGAATCTTGTTTTTATTTTCGTTAATATCATGTTTTTATGGTTCGTCTTTGGTCTAAAAGTCTTGCCTTGGGTTTCCAGTATTGATTTTTCTTTTTATATTAGTTTGGGTGGTGGATTACTTGTGAAGGCTTGCTGCAACAAGCTCCATCATGACCCTTGGATTTTGGGTCGTGATAGTAACATATGGAAAAAAGAATAACTAACAGATATTTGGAGCTATCAACTTTCAATGAATATCTACAGACGATGGCTTGGGAAAGCTAAGACTAGGACCCAAGATATGGGTTAATAATGCAAAAATCAAGAGAATAGAAAACATACTTGAGGATAGTTACTTACACAAGTGATTGAAATCATTTAAGTGAACATAACCTATCAATTCTGCATGTCAAGTAGTACAAGACATCACTATTATGACAAACCTACGAAGTGATGGACTTATAGTGAACATAGTCTTAGTGCCACTCACATCTTGATTATAAATTAAATGAAATTGATAACTTCTAATATTGGAATTCAAAATTACAGAAACCCTTTTTTACTAAAGATTATTTGTAAATCGCTTACATAAACAGTTGATAGATATTTGACCTATTACTCGTTGGATTAAACGTAACCCAGTTGGGTTATATATTTGATCAATGACTACATTACACTTTGTACAGGGGTATAATTTGGGCAGCATCATTGGATGGCTAGAGAATTGGGGGTATGATGTTAGTAAGACATCAAGTGTATGAATCCTAATTTGTTAGCCTTAGAGGCAGAGAAAAGGTTATGAGATATCTAAGAAAGTAAACTTAGAATGGATTTTAGTATCTACAGATATAACTCTCAAGGGAGAGAGTTTAGAATTCATGTGTATATTATTACCCTTACCATGTACAACTATTTCATCATAACCTATTTAGAGTGGAAATACGGAAACATAGAATATATGCTTTTTAGCTAAGGGAGTGATAGGTTGAAAAAACAAGTCAGGTTTAATGAACCAATCCATCATTATTTAGAATATCTAAATAAATACCTAGTCTAATTCATTACTCTATAATTTTATAATTAGCGATCGTTTTGGGTACTATAAATTTTTAGCAAAAATTAAAGGTGGATTGGTCGACTGCCCATGATCTCTATAGTGGTCGCTTGCTTAATATAGTACGTGCATTGTAGCAAAACTCAGGTTGTTGTAAGAGAAACAAATAGTGGTCCACCTTGGTTTTAATTAATTTTTTCTCCATTTTTTATTTCAATATTATTTACTCCTCCTATGAAATCCTTAGAGCTATTTCTAATCCAAAAGATAAAAAAATAGTGTGGTAAAGCCTTTTTATCGACCTGACTTTTAATGACTAATGTGAAATATTTATTTTTGTGGAATTTAACAATTTTATTCCTCCCCGTGGTTGCTTTGGGGTATTTCTAGGCTATGGAGATGATTGTAATTGTTCCAAATGCATTTTGGTGTGATTTATATGATATTGTGGTTTTGGGTGTCTTGATAAGCCTTATAGTTGACTTTGGTCATCATTCATTGATGTATATGTCGGATGAAAAAGTAGAGTGCACCAGTAGATCTGGAACATCAATCTTAGGTTGGTAACATAATTGGTGTGGTTTTATGGATTTTTTATCTCATTTCGACCCTCGATCGAAAAGTTGTGAAATTGGGTTTTCGAGGGTCAACTTTGTGAAAACAACATCTTTTAAAAAATTTGATATCGCTATTGAGTCTGGAGCATAAAATTTGATAGGGTACCATAGGTTTTTTACGTTCACAAGATTTTGAATGAATCTCGAGGGATCCGAGGAGACTTGGAGTTCCCAAGTCTACAACTAGTGCTGGTGCGCCAGCGATTGTAATTGGCCAGTCGCATACGTGACTCAGCTGATCGTTACCAATGGTCGCATATGCGAAATCTTGTTCTTGATCGCAAGCTCCTCTAATGTAATTATAGGATCGGAAATGCAATACTTTCCCTTAGGCCAGGTATCTCGTACGCGACCCGAATATCGCCTATGCGATTCTTGGGCCCTTTATATAGCCATGTTTCGCCATTTTTCACCATTTTTGAGACTTGGAGCTTTAGGTTTTATGATTTTTAGCAATTTCTTCCACTTTTAAGCTTAAGTAATCTCCTTAACACCTATTTCAACTACCTTCTTCAAATCTTATCCTGTTATCTTTATTTAAACACAAATTTAACGGTAGAAATTGGAGATTTTGGCTCGTAATGCCTATAAATTGAACTTCTCCATTTTAAACCCTGATTTCAATTTATTTTCAGTTGGGTGAGTTTTTAATATTATAATTATCACTTTTTTCCCATTTCATCTTCAAAATCACTTTAATTCTCAATTTTAAAATGAATATCAGGGATTTTTGCTGGTAAAGCATGAACATAGTTTTTCTATAATTGGGACCTCATTTTTAACCCACTTTTTCTTGGGTTTTTAATTGTAGACTCCTAAAACTATCAGGAACATCTTTCAAAAATAAAATTATGGTTTTACCCTTCTTTTTTGAAAACCTATTTTATGGGTCAGTTTTGGCCCCAACAAGAAATCCGGCAATATGGGTATCGTTGGCTTTCTTTTGACGAATAAAATATGTTTTTCTTTATTCTAGTTGATCTTGAGTCCTTCTATGAGGAGTAAGGATTTGGGTTAAATGATTTCATACCGATTTTTAACATTCAAGGTAAGTAATCGCTTAGCTTTCTTCAAACTAGGTTAGGTAGTTAATGTTAATACAAAAGCATGTTAAGGGCGTGGCAACTAATCACGAAAAGGGCTATAATTATTGTGATGTGCCTGTGTAGGGGACTACATATTGTTTTATTTGGAAGTTTTGGAATTTATTTTTGATGTATGACCGTATAGGATCCTATATGACATTGTTGGCTATGAATACATTAAATTAATTGTGTCTTGTCAATTAAAAAAGCCTAATATGGTATCAATGGGGTATTTAATTGTTATCTACTCTCTTGGCATATATTTATATTGGCATTCGTGGATGGTAGCAAATATTGGGTTGATTATTGGCCCTCTTAGTTGGTATATTAGTTGGATATTGAAATACTTATCCTGGTTGGTTTTGAGCATTACCTGCTTATATCATACAAATTCATGAAACATTGGTACCATTGTGGAAATTCTGGAAATATTAGAAATACTACTTTTTTGACAGAAATGCGACATCTTTAAATCCTCTACCAATGGATGTGCTAGAGATGAATTATGGATATTGGTAGTGGAGATGCAGTTCTTTCCCCCTTATAGTTTCTTTAAACGAACCGTATCATCATCTTCTGACTCGTATGACTGAGTCGTATCTTTTCATTACTTAGCATTTCTTCTTGGCCTTTGGTTATGATGTGGTTACGAGTCAACCTACAAGCCGTATGATGTGTTGACGACTTAAAATATGACTCGTATCATATGCAACCTTCATCTTTTTCAGGTGTTTTTCTTCCAATTTCATTCGTAAAATATTATTGACCTGTTTCTCCTACAACAAGCAACAAACCACATTATATCATCCAAAATAACCAGTGTACAAGCATAAATTCTTTGTTTTAAGCATCGAAATTGTCATTTTTCCATGGCGCATCAACACCCTCAACTAGAAGTTTTTGTGTACTTAGGCCAAACAAAACTCAAAACTACCAATCACAACATCTGTGCTTAAACAGGAAGATCCTAAGATACTTTTTGCAGTGACTTTTCAATTAAGTTTTCAACAATTTTGTTCTCCTTCTAGTTTTAAATTTTCAATACTCAAACTATGTATATCGATTTGGCATATGGAGAAACATAAATAAATCCAATGATGGTATTACATTAGTAGCAGACAACAAGACATAGACACTAACCAGATTAACTAAACAATCTAACAATCTAACAACATAACCCATGTGCGCTCACAGTAAAAAAAATCCCATTCACTTAGTTAAGATCGGTCAAATTATGTAGGGATATTATAAAGGATGCTCTCACTCAAAAAGAAGTATCGACCGGTGTATAAGGAATACCATAGGCTTGCCCATATACTCTCTTCCTAAGTTTTTTGACCGTTGAGACAGGATCATTAAAAGACTTTATTTGGCTTGTAACATAGGTTAAGGGCTAGTATGATATCTTTTTGGGATAGATTCAGTGACTACGCTTCCTTGACACCACTCTTTATTTGGGGTGCACCTATTTTTCACTTTTTCTTCCTTCTATTTCTACCCTTATATCTCCCTATTTCTTTTAAAGAGCATTTGACTAGACCAGGTGCAATTTTTTTTCTCACTTTCCTTTTCTTTTCTTTCATTGCAATTTTTTCCTTCTATTTCGTTTATTTTCACCACACCTGCCCTTTTTATTTTTTATTTTTACACTTCATTATTTATACACATTTTTGCTTATGCACCCCTATAATAGCTACCCTCAACTTAGGCTATTTTCCTGAGTTGAGGTGCACAGTGTCCTAGAGGACCAGGGCCAATATAGGTTCATTATAGAAGTTGGAAGGTGAAATTAGTGTAAACAAAAAAATGGATCAATTAATGCTCAAACATTTGGATCAATGGATTCATTACATATTTGGTTTGGCATTTAGGTTTGGGTGGACTCACAACAAAAATGGCCTATGATCATTTCCTACTCGACTATATTGAACTCTAAGTAAGAGTAACCAGATAAGTTATAGATTTAGATACACTGGGAACTAAGTAGCTTCTCACATTCACTCGCACAGGGTTATACTACTAAGTACTACTTATCCAGTTATGCAATTACTATCCCTAATCCTAATGCCATTATCTGATTCATAGTTGTCTCACATAAATACACATCACACATAATCAAAATTTTAGGAGGGGCATCAATTTTTTAGCACATAATTATTTCAAAATCAAAAAGTTTTCAAACATACTCATTCAAAACATTGTCTCCTGCCACTAAGACAAATTTTCCTCATTTTTCATCTATTTCCAGCACACAAACACAAACACAAACACAAAAACATCAATATGCCAGTTCTTTAATATTTTTTAGATTGTGGCCACGGGCTTCAAGATATGGAAAGTATAGCTCATAGAGACACCCCCATCCCCAACTTAAAGCCTATGCACTGTCCCCAATGCATCTAACAAATGTAGTACAAGGGATCGGGAACATGCCTGGGCGCTCAGGGCACTATATTTAACAACATCATGATACGAGCCCTCAAGTATGGTCCCATCATATTTCTCCTAAGTCCCATAAGCTGTCAGGACTGTCTCTGCAATTATGGCACCAGTTGTGCACGATGCGCTCAATTATACATCAAAACAGCAGTCTGCATCACCCCCTCCATCAATAACATCAACTATCAGTGTTGAGCTACCGGCTCCAGTTTTTATCTCTTTGACCCTCACCTATCGGTCGCTCTCACTCTATAGGCTATCTTTCTAAGCCTTCTTTATTGCTCATTTTTTCTACACTTTGGTGTTTTCTCCTCTTTCTTTTTTCTCGGGGTTCTTTTTTTATTATGAAGTAGCCAGATGTTTTCAACATGTAGTTTAGGAACAACTTCCATAATCACGAGTTTCAGGATGATCGATCTACTGTATAACTCAGCAACCATCATCTTTATTTTGGCCACAATAAATTTCACCTCTACTATATTTGGAATTTAGCCACTTACCAATTGTCTGGTCACCTGCTTCTCAAATATATCTAACTGACCTTGCACTCATCTAAATTGGTTCTCCAACTTTTTCTGAAACCAGTGCTTAGTACCCCTTTCCATGTTCTGGACTTTGTCCTCCAACGTGGCCAATCTCATCACAGAATCATCCCACATAGCTTATGAGATCCTAATTAAGCCAACCAATATTGCACAGGGTCGAGGTGGTAGAAAATGAGTTGGATGAGGGGAATTAGATGTACCCACTATATTTGAAGCCCGTGTCTCAATCATTATATATTTACCTGTGGTGGCATCAGTCTCAGTAGCCTCAGTTTATCCAAACATCTCTTCTATTATCTTAGATCTTCTCTTTCCCTGTCTTGCCATTGGGTTTGCTGCATTTCTAATAAGCTCTAAATTAGTAGTGTTTGAGGGCTCAATCATCTCATCAATCCCTAGAAGTTCCTACACTCCCACAGCAAAGCATAACCTCCCACATATTAAACTAGTACCCAACCATCAACCTATCTATCAATGTTGCATGAACCGGGCTGTGTATGTTTTCCCTAATAGTGGGATAAATTCTGTGTCGAGCTAGTATCCACCACTCCTTAGCCTCAAAATTTAAAGTTTTTTTCTCAATCTTTTGGGAGACCACTTCTAGGCCTCCTACCAGCCGAACTGCATTCTCACCAATTAAAGAGATCAAACTTTCAATCCACCTGAAGTTTACCATTATGTTGTTCGATCCTAGTAGCTTTTTGAGTAATCTTCCACATCTCATCTATATGGACTTAATCTCTCCTGTGTTTATCATTGGCTAAAAGTTCTCTCTATTCCAGAACTTAGAGATAGTGAGTGGGGAGATATTTACTTGTAATCCCCAAATGATCAATAATGTGATTAGGTCACCACTTCTCCACAACTTCCCCTGCGGATACTTCCTCTGCAACTCCCCCTTATACGCTACATAAAAATCCTGCACTAGTGTAAGACTGTACTTTTATAGCGGTGTAGTCATCCACTGAAATCCACATTATATGAATCGGGCCTTAAATCAAGGAATCTCAGTCATCCCTGTAGTTGTCAACCTCCTCTTGAGATACAAGCTCCTCTTGATTTTTTTGTTCTAGAGCCTGCTCAGCTCGTCATTGTATCTGTTCTGCATACCGAGGTATTCCCACCATTCAATGATAGGTACCGGAGTAAGATTAATGGACAGAGATGTGTCTTGTCTATCAACTAGAGTAGCATAAACTTCTTTCTCATCAGTATTCTCCAAAATCTCTTCCTCAGAGCTTGATTCAACATTATTCTCTACCCCCGCATCACTATCAAGTTCTTTATTTTTATCATCTTTATCATCCTCCGAAGATAAAGATGAGTATGGAAGGGATGTACTGGGGTTCTTTATTCTTTGTACCCATGGTGGTGTGTCCTCCGAATTGGCTATTTTTTCCCCTTGCAGGTCTTTTGCCTCTTGTGTCTGTCTTTCCCTTCATTGGGTATTCGAAAATGTCACCTCCATTGATGGATGACTCTATGGAATCAGAACTTGAAACTGGTGTCTTTTTGTTTCCCTTCTTGGCTACTGGATTTGAAGAATATACACCTTTGGGAGGGATGGTACATGATGCACACATATATTAGTATGTACTAAGAAAGGAAAGTAAAAATAAGAAAATAAGTGTTAGTGTATAAGTTCTATTAATAGTACGACTGGGGTAAGAGGCGTATGAGATGGGTACGACTCATATGACTGAGTCTTATGATAGACATTATGTATACGAATGTTCACTAGTATGCTTATGAGTCCTCCTAACCAGTCATAAGGATAGATTATGACTCGTTACCAATAATCGTAAGTAAACTAGAAATAAAACTAAATCTTATGATATCTTTCCAGGTCATTATGACTTATGTGTACGAGTCGTATGGTATGGATACGATTCATATTGGCACGTCATACCTATACCAGAATCTACACTCATTTTGAATTCTATGTTGTCATTAGGTAAGAGTATCGTAATGACTTATTACCTGTAGGTACGAGTCGTAAAGGGTCTCGTATCCACTGCAACATAGAATTTTAATTTAATGAGTTGATTCAGACATACAATGTCCAATCTACCCTTTAATGTACAACATTACCACCCCAATTTTATCTAAAAAAACACACATTTTCAAAACACAATATCAATTTCAACCCCAATTTCTATTTTAAGTTCAATTTCTAAGAACTAGGGTTCCATATTTCAATAGACAAGTAAATTCAACTCAAATCAAGTTTAAAATCTCAAACATTTACAATTTCAACTTGAGATATAATGAATTTAAGTTCAAACACTTACTTGAGTTGGTGAGATTCTAGGTTTCTTGAAGTGCACAAGTTTCTACCCCAAATTCTTTTAAATTTCGTGAAATATGACAACCCCAACAAATTGGTAAGTGTTGTGGAGTGAATTCTTGCTTTAGAAGCTCAGAAATCAGTTGTTAATGGAGGTTTCTTGTGTTTGCGATATCGGGTACCTGAATTGGGTGCCCTTTTTGTTTATAATGAAGTAATCTGGTGTAACGACCCGAAATCGCCTCTCAGGATGTCACACGGTGCTTAATAATCACCTACAAGTAGACCCAAGCTAACCCTTTGAGACTATTTCTACTAATAACACTCATTTCAAGATGAAATAATTCAAACACTAGCATAGTCATATCATATGAAAGGAAATACGGAGAAAATGCTCGGTCCAAATGACCAAGCAATATCGGAAACATCAACACAACCACAATCTGATAACTAGTCTGACAAAGCCTCTAGTAATTTATTAAATAGAGAGCCATTGGGACAGGTCCCCAAACTGACTCGAAATGAACTGGAAATAACAGCACAGTCTCTCAAAATATGTAGATATCTGAATATAGGTCCTCGAACCATGAGGACTCACCACTGTAGGAATGTAGATAGAGGTACTTAAAAATAACTGACTAGGTTGGGACTGAGCACCTGAACCTACATTATAAGACAATGTAGCACATAGACGTATATGTGGATCAGCACTTGAGAATAAACTGAGTATGTGGGGGTGCATGCATTTATAGAAAAAAACATCAATACTCTTTAATCAAATCATGCATGTAATAATTAATGACTCACATGGCTTGAATAAGTATAAAATTCAAAGCTTATGAATCATGTAAAATGGAACATGTAACACAATCTCGTGAGTCATTATACTTTCAGCTTTGAAATTTGTACTCTTCTCTTATTCTCATTACTCAAGGCTAAAGGAAATTTTAAGCAGTACTTCCAACTCATGCATATGGATCATGGAGAGTAAAACTTCTTTAATGCTCAAGGACTTATAACTCTTTTTAACTCAAATACTTAGAATTCGAAATCATATAACTTTGGAACATACTTAAAGGCATTTTATTAACGTTAGAAAAATATCTCATTTCAAGCTTTGGGGAAAAATACTCATATCAAGGTAAAGTATTTTAGTTTTAAAAGAAAATATATTATCTCAAAGCTTTAGGTTTAAGGGAGATTCTCTTAACAAACATAAACCATGCGAGCTACATGGAGTACAATGTTTTGTCCTCTTAGGGAAGGGACCCCACATTGGGGAGGAGCGTCATACTCTTTGCCAGGTAGTATAAGCTCAATTCAGTAATCACTTATCTCAGCCTTGGGCCCAATATCTTGGGCTTGGGCCCAACTATCATCTCGGCCTTAGGCCCAACCTATGATGGCACGTAGTTCTGGGGTAAGAAACCGTGGTAACTTACCCAACTCGGTACTAAATACTACTCCCTTTAGATTATCTCGATCATCTCATGAAAATCCACTTTACAATAATCTCATGGTTCAATAAGAACCCAATAATCAAATATGTAATCTCATGTAGTAGAGTGGATTTCAAAACTCAATGACCATTAGGTCAAAACATTTCTCAATAATCTCAGAATACTCAAATCATGGGTGCTTATAGCATAATAGTTCGTAAAATCTCCAGTCTCAAGTAGGGCTTAATAACCCATAATTCAATCTTAAGTTAAAACTCCTCAAAAGCATAATAGATAGCATATAGATTCATAACTCATGTAGAAATCTGGAAATTTCAGCAATTTGTCTCAAAATATCAACATACTATAGACCCAACTGTAATTTCTCAAGAAAACATGTAAAACTCATGCCATTAGACTCTCAATTCAATGGAAACATCAAAATATTGTAATCAATAATAATGGGTGAAAAACACTAATTCAATTTCATGTAAAATCTCATAAACTGTAGAGAATTGTAGTTTAAATAAGCCTTTGGGTACAAGGGTGAAAGGATTACCGATGTTCAAAACCCCACATACCTTAAATTAGAAGCTTTGGATGAACTCTCACTTTTGGAACTCTATTCGTACTCTTGAATGAGGGTTCTTGAAGCCCTTGACTTGGGAACCTTGAATCTTGACTCAATTTAGAAAATCTATGGTGGATTCTTGAGATTCTTTGAAGTGGTTTTGGATACTTATGGTTCTTGTTGAGAGAAAACTTGAGAGAGACTTCATAGAATGCTTGTAATTGACTTTAATTTGGTGTTTTCATGGTTTAATAGGCTTGGAAAAAGTCCAAAGTGCCATTTTTAACTTCTGTACGAAGCTGGAAAAATTGAACTAGGAACTTGATTTTATGGGCCACCGCGACGCGCCACTATCGCGGTGGCTCAATAGAAATTGACAAATGGGAATCTGGGAGTCACCACAACGTGGAGCCATCGCATTTTCCCACTTGTTGGGACCTGGAACTTCAGTGTGACATGTCACAATCGCACTAGGCCACTGGAAATTGACTATTGAGAAATTGTGGTCCTCCGCAATGCGCCACTATTGCGGAGTTCCACTGGAATTTGACTATTTTCAAATAGATCCTCTCCGCGATGCACTAAGAACTAAACTAATGCCGTTTTATGACTAGGACTCAATTAGCCATAGCTTCTTACCCGAGTATCGAGATTGGGTGAATCTTATATCAACAGAAAGTTTATTAAATTTCCCATGTGATAAAAAGTCAAAATTATGAAAATTCTATATGATTAACATGATACTCACTTAGGAAGTTACTTCTCAATCTTTTAGGGATACAATCATGCCTCACTTGACACGCCCTAAGGCTCATTCTACGAGAGAATTTTTGTAGGGTCTTACATCTGGGCCGGCTTTTCCCGCGACCCTGGACCTGGTAAGCTTGGTTATAAGTTATGTTTATGACTCATACCCAGGATTATGGGTCTTTTCCTACATTCTTAAAGACCAGGAACTTTACCTAGGTTCTGGCGTCAATACGACTCAAGGTGATGACTCATACCATGAGGGTATGACTCGTTCTGAGAGGCATAAATACTCCAGAAACTCTTACCTGAATCCGAGTCAACCCCCAATCCTTACGACTCTTGATCACTAGTCGTAACCTTAAGATAGGACTCATAAATAGTCTGTATGACCTAATTTTTTAAATTTCTGGTTCTTTTCCACAATCTTTAGTTCTAAACACTGAACACACATATTACCCTATAAATATATAAGTACAAAAAATGGGTAGCCTCCTATGTAGTGCTTAATTTCACATTGATGTTTTATGGGGCTCTATTGGATACCATATTTCACCAACTAGCCTTATGTGTTGCCTCCCATGAATTCTTTATTGAACGCCGCAACACAACAAAATTGCCTTGGTTACTCAGACTTCACCAAGGTCCATTTCAAAAATCACATTAACTTCCTTAGTGTTTCCCATATAATTCTTTACTCTTTACCATTCAGCTTGAACGGGGCTTCACCGTCCCACTTCAATTCCAAAGTACTATATGGGAACACTCTTAGAATAATAAAGGGACCATACCATCTAGACTTCAACTTACTTGGAAATAAGTCAAGCCTTGAGTTATAATGTAATACCAGGTTACCTTTTTCTAAGATCTATTTCTCAATATAATAATCATGATGCAGCTTCATATTTTCTTTGTAAAGTGTCAAACTTACATATGTACGGAGTCAAAATTCATCCATCTCATTCATCTTGTTCATTCTTGACTTTACTGCATCTTGCCACTAAAAATTTAGCTTCTTCAAATCCCAGAGTGCTTTATGTTCAAGCAAAATAGGAAAGTGACAAGCCTTGCCATACACTAGCTAATAAGATGAAGCACCAATTGGGGTCTTGAAAGTTGTTCGGTAAGCCCATAATGCATCATCTAACTTTCATGACCAATCAGAGTCTAATATCACAAAATTAATAGGAAAGATGAAAAAATCCACCTTCATTACTACATCATATAGAATACAGACTAGGCATTACACAGTCCTATCTGCCATCAATAGTCTCATGGTACTTGTTATGGGAGATCCCAAAGCTAACTTCTTAAATACTAATAATGGAATGAGGTTGATACTAGCACCCAAATCATATAATGCTTGAGTGAAGTTGAAAGATCTAATGGTGTAAGTTATAATGAAAGCAATAGGATCCTTCTTCTTCTCCACCTATGATGTAGTAGCTACAACACTTCAATGATGAATATTGTCAACTTGCTCATAAATGACTGGCCTTTTCTTGGTGGTTAAATCTTTCATGAATTTTGCATATCCTGGTATATGCTCCAATGCCTTTACAAGTGGTATGTTGACTGAAAACTCATTTAACATTAATAAAAACTTTTTATACTTAGCCTCTTCTTGCTTCTTTTTTAGCATTTGAGGAAGAAGATGGAGAGGTCTCGGGATGGATTTCAAACCAGGCTCCTCGACCATGTGTTTTCCTTTATCTTGATTGCTACTACTTTTAACATCAAGAAAATCATTATCTATTTTTTGTTCCTAAATAGTGGGTACAGGCAAATCCATGGTGGTTTTACTACTCCGAGTTGTAATGGCATGACAATGACTATTATTCTTTTGATTTACCACTATTTTACTAGGAAGAGTGCCAGACTGCCTTTTATTTACTATGGTTGACATCTAACCAACTTGTGGCTCTAACTGTTTGCTTGCAGTAACATGTTACTTAATTTTCGAGTTTAGTCCTGACAGATCTGTCTTTACCTCATTAAGACAACTTTATTGAATCTTTTGTCCTTTGACTAATTATTATAAAAGTGCCTCCATTTTGGATTCTGAATTAAGACTACCTAGTGGAACATACTTTTCACTCTTCTCCTTGTAGTCATGTTTTTGCTGCTAATTACCATCTCTCTCTACTTCTATCTCTGTATCCGTCATTATAATAGTTCCGACAATGGTTTCTTTTCCTTTGAGCTCAGAAATATGCCAACCAACAATTAAGATACTTTGCTTCCTATTCAAATTCAATCTCAAATATTCTAGAAGTATATCCTTGTGTCGCAATTACATTCACTTTCTTAGCACTCATTGTGAAAAATTATTTTGTAAGAAACCTAATATCTGTCTGAAATTGTGAAACCTCTTATACTACCAAATAATGACTAGCTCCATAATCATTAGTTGCTCCAATACCATAGGTACCTTTACCATGCTTAGTATCTCTAGTATGCCAACCTCTATATGTCACCGAAATATCATCCATCATAACTTGCGCAACATCTCACCAAAGAAAAATAAATGCACCTCCTAAAATTATATCTACCATTGCTCCCGAGCAGAAATTTAGTAATATGTAGATGATTTCTAACAAGTTAAACCCTATGATTGTGTGATTCTGTGATTAGGTACCATTCTCAGTTTTTTCTTAAATCTAAACTATGCCTCATACATGGATTCTATAGGTAATTATGTAAAATTGTAAAATTCATCTTTCAATTATAATATCCTAGAAGGAGCGAAAAATTAATGTAGAAACTATTTATGCAACTCATACCAAATAGCGATTGAACCCATTGGAAGTTTCCCTAACCATAGTGATGCTTCATATATTAATAAAAATGGGAACAACCTATACCTCAAAGCTTCCTGATCCACCCTCGAAATAGTGGATGACTTGTAGATCCCTGAAAAATTAGCAAGATGCAAGTTTTTATATCAATATCTTATCCCAAAAACAGATCTTTCAAATTCAAAAATTTGATCATAGCGCTAGTAAAATCAAACTTCACATTGGGGGTAAAGTAGGAAGAATGACGGCTCCTGTCCTAGTAGGTTCAACATAACACTTATCTTCTTCATCATCGTATGGGTGTAAGTGATGATATATAGGAATCAATAGAGTTCTGCCTTTCTGAACTCTTCCTATCTTGGCCTAGCCAGTCCTCTTTACTGAGCTAATACAAATTCTTCAGCTACTCGAGCCTCATTGGCTGTTCTTCTCTCACCCTCTATAGAAGCTAGAAGTTATTGCATCTATAAATCTACAACATTATACGAATCACCTAAAGTATACGAAAGTAATGCATTGGGATCAACATATGGAGGGTCTTAAACATTAGTAGCAACACCATCACAAACTTGTCCAGACATCCTTATCGGTGTTTGAAGAATTCTTTCAGGCTCTAGATGAAAAAAGAGTATGATATTTCCTCATGTATTAGTGTTTGATATAAACTGGCATTTGCCAAATTAAGTACAGAAAATAAAACCCTTGAACATCACTAATTCAATTATCTACTCAAAATTTCTTCCTCGCCAACGCCAAAATTTGATGTCACCCAAAACTAACCCCCAAAAAATTATGATACATCGATGCCAAATATAGTAACCCAACTAGGTTATGGTTGATTCCACAGGGAAAATATTGAATAGTTGCTTAACCTTGGTGTAATTCACGAATAATGTAGAAAGTAAATGGGGGAATTCTGAATTATCAGTAACTAGTAACCCAATCATGAATGTTTTGAGTTGTAAATAATAGAAGTTGAACACTAGGACTGTATTCCCCCTGGCTTCTCAACTCTGTATTTTTCTCGTGTTCAACCCGCCTATTCTTCTTCTTAGCATGTAAAGTCAGCAGGATATGTATTATCAACCATCTTGTGAATGCGTTGACAAATATCACCGTTTAACTTATGAGTTTGTGTCTCCTTATTTCCCATTGTCTATAACTTCCGTTCAAATTCATATTTTGAGTCTCAAGTTTATTAGATAAGATGATGGAATAGTAAGATGGACGTGAATCTTAAATTACTGTGGTAATCCTCTTTTCCTAATCTCAAACTCCCTTGTTAGGATGTTTGCAAATACATGCAATCCCCAAGCTTCTGCAGTAGCTTTGATGTCAATTATTAAGAAGAATATTATCATACATGCATAAACCTTAAAATAGATGAATCTCCCACTTCCTTTATGTAGATAATCCATGATAATAAATATAAAATTGATGTAATTAATTGCACAAGAAAATGAAGAATAAAATACTAAGTCTTCAATTGATTGATAACCAAAATCTCAAGAATAATGTAAAGTATGTAAGAATATTTCAAGAATACGTCTAAGAGTTTCACTTAACAAAAGATAAACCATAGGGTATTTATTGTATCTTGAAATACTTAGAATTCCTAATTAAAATATAAATGGAAAAGTAATGTTGGCATAATGTCTGACTCATTCGTCAACTCATAAGGTCTTCTTATGAGTTATATTTTTTTGGTCGTATCCATTCCAGTGTTTGTCTACCAGGCTTTAATTTTCTATTTTTTTATGACTCCAGCTCATGAGTCGTACCTTGACCATACGACTCATGGACTTTACTCGTTACCACCTAGAACTTCTTCCTTCAATTCTATGAACACTGGTCTGCTTACAGTTTAATCATACGAGTCGTACTCAGATTTCTGACTTATCTTATTTGGTGACTTAAACTCTGAATGGAAGCCTAAGGTTCTATTCTTCTTATGGTTTCTTGACACAACTCATATAATCATTTTATGACTCATATGACTTAGTCATATCTTTTCTTTACTTAGCATTTCTTCTTTTCCTTTGGTTCTGTTGTGCTTATGAGTCAACCTACGAGCCATATGATGCATTGATGACTAGTAATTTGACTCGTATCATTTGCAATCTTTATTCTTTTTAGGGTTTTTTCTTCCAGTTTTATTCCAAAACTATTATTTACCTATTTCACGCACGACAAAAAAAATCACTACATATAAACCAAAATAACCAATGTACATACATAAATTCTTTATTTTAAGCATCAAAAGTACTGTGTTTCCATGGCGCATCAATATGGGTTGACGAACTCCCTATGGGTCCTACGTTGGGAAGCTTTGGCTTTATAGGTGTCTATGAAGGTTGTGCAAAATCCACGGGTATCATCATCATTATTATCATCACTATCATTAACATTATCATGACCATCTACATTGCATTTGTATTTACCTTGTACAATCTATGATGTATTAGTTTTCTTGATGTGAGACCTATCTATGTGTATTTCTTCCTTCGTATTCATATACGTGATACCTGTATACTTACACTTCTCTTTTGTATTTTTATGGTGTATGTGAATATAATATAATAGTTAAAAGAGACGGTATGGGCTACCATTTGGAACATTTTTTAGATGCAGGTGATGTGCCCTTAGTATGTATTTTGTATGCTTTATTTTCTACATTGCTCAATCAGCCAATGATACCTACTAAGTACAAGTGGACCGTACTCACCCCTATTGTGCCCTTTTGGTAAAGATCCTGGTTCGAGTGTGCCTTATGGTGGTTGGCTTTGAGTGATACTTTGGAGTTATTCAAGGTTTGGATTCTTTCTTCCGGAGTCTACTACTACCTTTCTTTATTTAGACTATGTCTTTATTTAGCATTTATAGACAAAGTTGTTCCTATTTTGGATATCTTATGTATTTTGAAGACAATGTTTTACTAGTTAGTTCTTACACTATGAAACAAAGTTTTGGGATTATGATGTGATATCTTTGGTTATTTTCATCCACTTTTAATATATTGTATGGTTCATCTTCATTGTAGAAAGCTTACTTTGGGTTATTTATATTATTTCCCCTTCAGGTTATTTTCCATGTTTCCATTTATTTTCACTGCTAGAGCTTTTCCATAGCTGTTGTAAGTCATTTATGACTTATTGTGACTAATACTCTGGTTATCGAACAATTCATTTGGATTTTAGAGCCAATTCCTTATTTTGAAGCCTTCACTAGTTTGAAATGGATACTAGGAAAAACCTTTAGTCAAACCAACTCTTATGAAAATAATGATTTCTCCAATAGCTCTGGAATGTCTACTTTAGGCTAGAAGGACTCCTGGTTTGGGTCTTGAGGCTCCCGGGCTTATTTTGACCTATTGGTCAGAAAGTTAAGAAAATGGAATGTGTGTGTAGGACCCACTTTTAGTAGAAACAACCTTGGATGAAATTTTGGACTGCGCCACTAAGTTTGAAATGTCAAATTTGTAATGGTAGCATAGTCCATTTGCATATAAGGGATTCCGAATGAATCCCGAGTTCTTGATGGTGACTTGGAAAATCAGTTTTATTTAGTGAACTTGTTAATAGCGAGTCAGGGGATGCATTTGTGATACCCTAGGAAGGCAAGTATATACCATAATTCTGGGCATATATCATGAATGCAACTCATACGAAAGTCACCTGAAATTGCAATCACGAGGTGTCGGGTCGCGGTAGCAATACCCAAAAACCTGGGAATGGTATAAATACCCCCTTTTAGACTATTTTTTCCAATTATTTATCCATTCTAGGAGAGCTAAAACCCAAAAGGTCTGATAGCTTGGTATTTAAGCTTGTGGCTGATTTTGGAAGCTTGACTAACACTTATTTCTTGATTCTTATTCGTATTTGAGGTAAGATTCCTCTAATTTCAGGGGTGATTTTCCTTTTTCTTATCCAAAATCCCTAAAAAAATGGGGTCTTTATTTTAGCCCTAAAGAAGCTCAAATTTTACCCATTTTTAGGGTAATTTCTACTAGAACATAAGGGAATGTTAGGTTGACCTCAGAAATACAATTTCAGAAAATAAAATCCACATGGGGTTTTTGTGTGATTTTTAGACCCGAAGGAAAATGGTGGAATATGGGCATCACTAATCTCTTATTGATGAATAGAATGTGTTTTTGACAGCGTGTCATCTTGAGGAAGTTCTCGAAAGATAAAAATGGTAATTTAGTAGATCTTTTGAGCTTTCTTCGGCCTCATGTAGGCTAGGCATACCGTCCTTATAGATTGAGTTATTTCATAGTATATTTATGTTATTTTGTTTGATTTAGGGTGGTTTTAAGGTGCTGGGATGATGAATTGCAATACATAGGTTAGTTGGAAGGTTTGGGCTACCTTAAAATTGTAGACTTGGAGTACTTAACTTATTTACTTATTCCTTAGTTGAATTGGGCTTAATGGATCATGTTTATAATGAGCATACCTTAGTTACTCAATTTTGGTGAAATTTTAGTCATTCATGTCCAGGGTAAAATTGGCCTTAGATTCTTAAGATAATGAAGATTTCCCTAGTTACTAGTATGTTAGTTGGTATTGACTTAGTTGCTCGTGTTTGGGAAGGATTACTATATTATGGATAATTATGGCTTATTGAACATCTATAAATGGATTTAGATATCTTAGCCTAGTCTGGGGTAGAATTTTCCTTAGATTGTATTTCAGAGATTAGAAGTTGGCCCTTTGACCCACCTTAGGCCAGGACTAGTGTTAGTTCTCAAAAACCGTTATTTACTCATTATACACCTTGGAAATGCTTATATGATTTTGTGCTGATGTCACCTAGATATGTCAAGAGGTTCAATTTCTCATAGTGCATATATATAACCTCTGGTTTGTGCGCCCAGACATACTCGAGCCCTACTATTTGAGGGAGAGCTGGGCCCATATAGCACATGGGTGCTTTCTTATGTTATGATGATTGAGCTATACAATCCAGTATGTGATACATATGTATATGTATTTGATTATGTATATTGTCTTTGAATGATTTTTAATTATTTATCACAATATTATGTTAACCTTATCCACGAGTTACATGCGAGTGTTCTCCCTACTAACTGCCTCTGGATACTGTATACTCACGGGATATAGTCACCAAAGATAACTTTAATTTTCCTGTGAAGTGCTAGATGGATCAAATCTGTTTGTTGATTTATTATAGTGAAGTGGTGATCTTCCATACTTCAGAAGACTTAAACATTTCATCAATTCTTATCATAGACTAAAGTTGAGAGTTTCATTATCATTAACATTATCATTTTCATTGTCATTATCATCTATCAGAGTAGGGGACATGTCTCGACCAAAAGTGGTTTTTGGTTCTTGTGTTAGAAGGCTTTGTTCGATACTATTGATTTGAGAGATGTTGGTCCGTTGTTTAGGTTTGTCGATGGATATCGGTTATAGACATACCCTTTTTTCTTTGAACATATCTTGTTATATATTTAGAATTCATCGAATATTGGGGATATTGTGTCTGGTTTGGATTAGTGTAGGAGGTGATCTCTGGTCCAAGTGGGACTTGAGATACCTATCATGACCAGGCCCTAGTTCAGGTTGTGATACTTATTTATGGATTGGTTTCCCAAATTTTCCTACTGGAAACATTTTCCACCATGGTAGCCCATCGCAAATAGATTTGAGCTATGGTTTGGCTTACCTATAAGAAGGGTTTAGTATGTTCCATCATGACTCATAAATAAGATCGTGGCTGAAATGATCCTCTCGATGATGCTATGCAATAAATGAAATGGTCCTCACAGTATGGCCCTCTCAGTGATGATATGTAATAAGATGAAATTCCCCTCTCAGTATGGCTTTCTTGGCGATGATATACAATAGGATGAAATGTCCTTCTTTGCGGTTTTTAAGAGAATATTCACCCGAGTTTGGTTGTCAGTTTTTTGTCTTATTTGTATGTACTTGTACTAAAGGTAAATGTTTTGTAGTCACAATATCAGTCTTGTTAGTGGTTGTAGTCAAACTTTACAAAAGTTTAGAGGAAAAATATTTAGAATTAAATTCCCAAATGATTTAGTCTATACAACAAGTCCTTCAGATGTAAACAAGTAGCTGACATCCCTTTATGGGGAGAACTCAAATACCATTTGTTTTAAATCATGTCAAACCAAAGGATTGTTCTATTAAGGGATCCTTTTGATCGCTTCATTATTATACCGACTTGTTTGAATGTA
This sequence comes from Capsicum pubescens, assembly GCA_030864215.1. NCBI lineage: Eukaryota > Viridiplantae > Streptophyta > Magnoliopsida > Solanales > Solanaceae > Capsicum > Capsicum pubescens. Next base: position 142,331,167 of record CM061549.1, on the reverse strand, counting down.
CTCTGTGCTTAAGGTAAGCATTTAGTAGACATAGGGTCGCTCTTGCTAGTGACTAGTTTTAGAAAAAGGTTTGAATAAAATATTCATAATTAGGATAAGACATCTTTGTTTGTTATGCATATTCTATTGAAATGAAGTAGACAAGTCAAGAGGTACTTAATCCTAAATAGGCGATTGAACCCATCACTGGGGCCACCTAAAAATTACAATTCTTAAGCATTATATGCTTTGGTGCAGTTCCTGATTCACATAGGGGATTTGAAGGGGACCCTATTCTTTTGAATTGATCCATGCATCCATAGAAAAATTATTAGTTTTGGGTGAAACTACTCATGTTGTCCTCCTTTGATATTTGGTTTACTTCTTTCTATCTTTTGGGTGCTTTGACATGTTTGGACTTTTGTCTTGGATCCTTGTTTAAATAGATGTAAGGAAAAAGTAGACAAGTAGAAAACATATATAGGTTTTCAAAAATAATTTGTTTTTTTAAAGAATAAGTTTCATAAAATTGTGCAAAAGCTTTTTTGAAAAGCTATTGCTAGTTATGTCACTTGCTAGCTCAACAAACGTCTTTCAATTGATTCTTGGCTTTGTATGACATCCAAGGGAGGTCTTTGGAAACCCATTGTTGTTACTGGTGAGTTTAATAACATAATTTTGTAGAAGCTTCTCATATATTTGGATTTAGCCTATTTGGACTCTATCGTAACTGGTGATTTTTGAAGTTTCCTTGAACCTACTATTGTGAAAATTTGGAATTCATTCCATAATTTTAGTGGAAATTTTGTGAATCTCCTCAAAATTTTTGCCCCATTTAGATACTATTTGAGATGATCTCAACTTGCGAAGGTCTTGAGACGTTCTCCAGAAGTCCTTATTGGCTTTCATTCTCTCTACCAGAAGGTGATCTTTTTCTTATGAATTCTTGAGATTCCTTCTATAAAATTCAGTAGTAGTTTCTATTTTAGGGTTGATATGACCGAGCCATTGGGGTACCTACATATTCTGTTGAATAAGGAACTAGGCCAAACTTATTTCATGACTATGCTAATGGAACATAAAAAATATAAAAGATTAACTAAAGATGACATAAGCCTCCTACGTATCACATTCTTGGGAGTTCAGGTCATCACGTAGTTATACATAGAAGGAAAAGGTAGATTTACTAAGGAGTTGATAGAAGCTTACATGGGCTGCCTATGCGTCTTATTCATTAGAATTAGGTCAAACATAGATCGTACATAAATAATAGGGGAATTTAAGCTACTACAGACCATGAAAATGATTATACTAAGAAAAGTGTGATTACAAGGAAAAAAACATAAAGAGAACTTTACCTTCAGGCATAGAATTTCTTAATAGCATTAGAGTAGATTTATTTTCATCTACTCTTTGTTGTTTATCTAAGATAAAACTATTATGGTTCTATTAGATCAGTGCAAATTTCCTTTTGTTCTTGTTTTGATGTCAGGGGATCAACCATCTATTTCTTTGGATTGAATTCTACATAATTTTGTGACCTATAGGGATAGGTACCTGCACTCTGCTTTGTCATGCTATCATAAGACAGGGAGAATATGTCAACATATTCCTTAGCAAATTGATAATCTTTCCCTTTCTTGACTTTGTTAGGTAGGTACCAATTGTGGTCTCCTTAACTATATTATTATTACCCAGATAACTGCCTCAATATGTTAAATGTTAGATTTTTCTCAATTTTGGAAGTTTATTCATTGTTTCTTCATTATTGGCATGCCTAAAATCCTATTGGGGCGGACAGGCACCCGTAACCGTGAAGTCTTGAGAGAACCAATAGATAACCTTGTACTCCTCATGCATGTAACTATAATAACCAAAGGTTTTACCATACATGGATATAATATATTGATGAGAAATAAATAACATGCCCAAAACTATATATATATACATACTTAGTTGTTGGGGCCATAATATCTAAAATAAAAGACACTATCATGCTTAACTTTACATTGGTCTAAAAAGACAAGAAAAGATACATAGACATCTAGTTAATGTCGGGACAAACCCCTGCCTTACTATTGACTACTGTACAATAACAAAATAAATAAAATAGACTCGGAAAGCCACGAATCAATGCAGAGCTCACCAATAGCTACTGGATATCCTGGGCTCATACTGAGAAGGTGTATATGCTGAAGAGCCTATACCTACAACAGGAAATACAGGTCCCCCACAAGGGGCATCAGTACGATGTATGAACTGATTATGTAAGTCTAAGAGTAACCACATATGATATAAGATCTCAATGGAAATCAGATATAAGTGTACAAATAGTTCTAGTAGACCACCTTTATATATACTTGTAGGGTCAGGGACATTACATTTTTTTCTTTATTTTACCTTTCTTACATCACAATCTTTATAAGTCATACGATACAAATGACCAGATGATTAGTGGTAAATAGGTAAATCGGGTTGGACAGATGCTAGGCTTACGCCTCTGAGCTCCCACTGATAAATAAACTTTAGGATCTACCAATTCTAGTCTTACGCCCCTAAGCAGCCACCCACATATAAAATATCGGGATCGACCCATGCTAGGCTTATGACCCTGAGCTTTGACCCATTTAATACAAATTTGTACTTAGTTTATTTAGCCTTTGAGATTCTTACTTTAGTGGTCATTACATTATGGTACCTTGAAACAATAATCTACCAATAAGATACTTGTAAATAGGAACTTAATGCAATAAAAATAAGGTAGGGAGCTATTTTCACACAAAGAAGTATTTAAGAGCTTAAAATAACACATGGGTCTTATTTGAGTAAACAGAGAACTCCTAAAATTTTCTAGTGAAAATAGATGTGTAGGTTTAATAATAAGCATGTATTGAGGTTTTTAACACGTTAGAGAGTGGGAAAAAGGTCATTGGCTACATAGGATATAATGCATTGCTATTATGTATCACTTGTAATAGGATAACATTGGAAGCTTACTTGATGGAACAAATATCTGATTTCATGCTAAATAGTGCAAAATAGATTATGCCTTACATACCTGGTCGTACAACTCTGATACTAACCCAACTTGTATTTCCACCTTTTGGATTACCTATCTATAATAAAATATATAGTTAACTAATATTAGCAACCAACCGACATATTTGGGGTATTTAACTTCACCAAACAGTGGTCGGGCAATAAGCCCATAATTTTTCAATAAAGGGTGTTATTTTAACACTTTTCATTTCCAATTACATCCACATACCATACATATACTTATAAGATCACCCGATACAAAATTGGGTTCATTATATACTCAAAACAATACACAAAATAGAATGGCCAGTAGATGTATACAACCATTAGTTCGATGGTGTACCACCACACCCTTCTTCTATATTTCAATACAAATTAATTTCTTCTTTACCCAACATCAACCTATATTCCCCCAACATATACATACAAAAAAGCTCCAAATCCATTTTGTTGTAGCAATCAATTATTGAACTCATCATCTCTTGAGTTCTTAATAAGGGCACATCCATAATTCTTTCCCAATTTCATATATAAGAAGAACAAAATAAGGCAGTCACCTTACCTCAATTTTGCAACTTATCTTTTAAATTTGAACTTCTCAAGAACTTCAACATTTAGTTTCCTTTACACTTTAAACCAAAGAAGAAAATAGATCTCTTAATAACAAAGAAAAGGTAACCAAGTAGCTTGTTCTATATTCTGCCATGAATTAATAATTAAGCACTTATAGCATGTTTTACTAATCTTCTATGAGATAATTAAGCTAAACCATAAGTGGCTTCACTTACCTTGTCCTACAAAGGTTGGGAGTTTCTTCAAGAACCCTAGAAAGAGAATAGGGCTGCTCTTTGTTGTTCTAGAGAAAGTAGAATTAAATTTATGAAATATGGCACTTTTGTGATTTAAAATTTATGGAAATGACCTGAAACTTAGCCTTATTCATCCCTTATTTTTGGCCATCTATTTAGCTATATTTTGGACCTCAAAATCGGTCAAATAGGTCCAATTAGGTGATGCACCTATTTAAAGAGATCAAGCTACTCAAAAGGTCAAAGTAGGTAATGTACCTACTTGATTTAGTTCTTATTTGGGCTCCATTAACTTGGTCCTTTAGCTTATTTAAATGTTGGGCCATTTATTAAATTTCTTTTCTTTTACTTAAGTTAGGCCCAAATGAGTACCTTTACATAGGATCAAATATGATCCATAACCTTGGGTCCATTAACTTTGTTCATATATCTCAAGTAGGTGACTCACCAACTAGCTTAATTAAGTAAAGCAAGAACCTCAATAAAATACTCCATTTTCACATATTAATCCCTTGGATCTAACCTAAAACTTTAATATACTTGGTTATTTTAAACTTTAGATTCAAATACTAGCTTACGATCCCAAGTTTAAATGGTTGATCGGACATTAACTTGGTTTCACACATTAAAATGTACAGGCATCATCTATAATTCCATCTACACTATTAATACTCGCATAAAAAATCTCATCCATTACCTATAACACAAGGCTATAACAAGTTCCATATAATTATAATAAGTACAAGTAAAATACGGGATGTTACATCCTCTCCCCTTTAGGAACATTCCTCCTCGAATGTTAGCATAATTTTCTAACCAAAATAAGTTCAAGCCTAGGTTTATACATATATTATCACGTAGTACCTATATATTACACTTGTTTTTGCCCCAATTCAGCATCTTGAACTTTCTCTTCGTAGTTGAATACATAGGGGTACTTGGATTTCATCGCTTCTTCAGCTTTCTATGTTATCTCTTCTACTTGTTGGTTTCTCAAAGAAGTTTTACAGAAGTTATTTGATTATTCCTTAAATTCTTAACTTGTCGATCTAGGATAGCAATAGGTATTTCTTCATAGGTGAGATCTTTCGTAACTTGTACATCTTCAGTAGAAATAATATGAGATGGATCTCCCATGCACTTTCAAAACATTGAGATGCGAAATATTGGATGAGATGTTGAGAGCTCTTGGTGTATCTCTAATTCATAATAGACTTGGACAAAACTCCGAGTAACCTTATATGGGCCTATATAACGTGGACTTAGTTCTCCTTTCTTACCAAATCTCATAACCCCCTTCATTGGTTACGCCTTCAAGGATACCCAATAACCTATAGAAAACTCTAGCCCCCTTCTTCTAACAACTGCATATGATTTATGTCAACTTTGGTATGATTTTAGCCTCTGTTGGATTACTTTAACCTTTTTCATAGCTTGATAAACAAGATCTGGCCCGAACAAGGCAGTTTCACTGACTTCAAATCATCCAATTGGTGATCTACACTTTCTTCCATACAAAGCTTTATATGGTGCAATTTTGATCATTTAATGATATCTATCTTTGTAGGTGAACTTGATGAGAAGTAAATAATCATCCCAACTACCTTTAAAGTCCAATACAAAAGCTCGCAGCATATCTTTAAGTGTTTGAATGGTACGTTCCTCTTGTCCATCTGTTTGAGCATTGAAAGTTTTACTTAAATTAACTTGTGTTCCCAAATTTCTCTAAAAACACTTCCAAAAAATTGCAGTAAATTGAGCTCCCCTATCTAATATAATAGAGACTGGTACTTTGTGTAATTGAACTATCTATTTAATATTCAATTTCACATATTCTTCAACTGTGTAAGTGGTCTTAACTGGTAGGAAGTATGCTAATTTGGTAAGCCTATCAACTATCACCCATATGGAATCAAACTTTTGAGATCTACTAGGCAAACCAGTGATGAAATCTATGTTGATCACGTCCCACTTCAAGATTGGAAGATCTATACATTTCATATAACCCTTGGGATTTTGGTGCTCTACTTTAACTTTTTGACAATTTGGGTATTCGACTACAAATTCTGCAATGTTCTTCATCATGTTGCCCCACCAATACATTCCTTTTAGATCCTGATACATTTTACTTGGTCCTGGATGGATGGAACACCTTGAATGATGTGCCACTATTATAATCCTCTTTCTTTGTCCATCCACATTAGGTATACACAATCTATTTTGGCACCAAAGTACTCCTTCTTTTGTAAGCTCAAATACCTTTGTTATACCACATTGTACATTCTCCTTAAGCCATAATAGAATAGGATGTGCATATTGCATCTGTTTCACTTCAGATACTAATAAAGATTCTGCCGCATTATGCACAATAAACCCCTCATCTAGAGTTTCAAGAAGGTGAACCCCAAAATTGGTTAGTTGGTGTAGATCCATAGTCATCCCTTGTCATTTTGTAGGATTACCATAAGTGCCCACCATAGCCTTACAACTTAATGCATAAACTACCATATTTGCTTTTCTCGAATGATACAAAATATCAACATCATAGTCTTTTAATAGCTCAATCCATCTTCATTGCCTCAAATTTAGGTCCTTCTGATTAAAAATATATTGAAAACTCTTGTGGTCAGTATATATGTCAACATAAATCCCATACAAGTAGCGACACTATTTTTTAAGGCAAATATAACCGCTGCTAGCTCTAGATCATGCGTTGGATAATTCTTCTCAATGGGCATAATTATCTTGAGGCATTAGCTATTACTTTACCATACTACATCAACACACACCCTAAGCCAATTCTTGAAGCATCACAATACACTGTATACCCTTCTATTCCTTCTGGAAGTACCAATATAGGTGTAGAAGTCAACTTATTCTTCAGATCATGGATACTCCTTTCAAATGCATCATTCTATTTAAACTTGGATACTTTGTGTGTTATATTTTTTAAAGGTGTAGAAATTGAAGAAAATCCTTCAATAAATCTTCTATAATAACCTTCTAACCTATGGAAACTATGAATATTTGTAGGTGTTGTAGGTCTTGGTCAGTTCTTCACAACTTTTATCTTTTACTCAACCTTTATTCCTTTATTACATACAATATGACCCAAGAATGTCACATAGTTTAACCAAAACTCACATTTAGAGAACTTTGCATATAGCTTACGATCACGAAGAATTTGTAACACCTGTCGTATGTGACTGGTATAGTCCTCCTTTGATCTCAAATAAACAAGAATATAATATTTAAAAACTATCACGAACACATCTAAGAATGGCTTGAACACCCTATTCATCAAATCCATAAATGTTTTGGGTGCATTAGTTAGATCAAAGAATATGACTAAAAACTCGTAATGATAGTACCATGTTCGAAAGGCTGTCTTAGGTATGTATTTCTCTTTGACCCTCACTTGGTGGTAACCAGACCTTAAATAAATTTTTGAAAAACATTTGGCGCCTTGCATCTGGTCGAATAAGTCATCAATTCTTATAAGGGGATATTGTTCTTAATAGTCACCTTATTTAGTGGTCGGTAGTCAATATACATTCTCAATGAGCCATATTTTTTATTCAAAAATAACACTGGTGCACCCCAAGGGGACATACTAGGCCTTATGAATCATTTTTCTATCAAGTCTTTCAATTGCTCTTTCAACTCCCGTAATTCTGTTGGAGCAATTCTATATGGTGGAATTGAGATTGGTTGAGTACCTAGAATCATATCAATACAAAACTCCACTTCTCGTTCTTGAGTCAAACCTGGAAGATCTTCAAGATTACATTGGGAAATTCATTTACCACTGAGATAGTTTAAAGATTTTATGGCTCTGTATCTATAGCTTTCACTCTACATAGATTATATATGTAACATTTAGAAATCATCTTTTTTGAATTAAAATAAGAAATAAATTTAACTCTTAGTGCACCAATATTACCCCTCCATTCAAGGACCACCTCTCTTGGAAAATAGAAATACACCCTCTTAGTTTGTCAATCTAATGCGGCATAACAAGAAGACAACCAATCCATACCCATTATAACATCAGAATCTACCATTTTTAACTCTACAAAGTCAACCATTGTATTTCTACCATAAATAGTTATTATAGAAATTTGATACACTCTCATAGCTATAATAGATTCACCAACCGGCGTAGACACTTCAACTGGCTTAACTAGCAATTTTGGTGTTCTTTTGAACTTTCCATTAACCAATGAAGTGACATATGATAATGTATACCCTGGATCAATAAATGCATATACATCATGTGAAAATATGGACAATGTACCTGTAACCACACCTGAAGAAGCCTCTAAATTTTGTCGATCCGCTAAAGCATATGTACGATTCTAAACTCCACTAGAGCTAGATGATCCTTCAGGACCTCGACCATGACCCATAAGTTGTACACCCCTACCTGAATAAGGAATTGTGATGATAATACAAGGACTGATCAAGTAGGTCATGTCATACCACCTATGCCTCTTTGTGGGCATTCTCTCATCATATGTCCCGACGTACCACATGAAAGCAAGCATTTATAACCAACCAAAATTTTCTTAAATGAAGATTTCCAAATTGTTTACATTGCTACCAAGGAAGTCTTAATTGGATCATACTCCCTTGCTCTTGATACCCCCTCTATTCGTGAACTATGACTCACTTTTTTGCCCAAACCGGTCCTTTTAGACCCTTAAAACTATGGTGGAGCCCTAGTTATAAGATAAAATAATAATGTCCTAGGCGGTCTATTAGAAAACTGAGGCCTAAACTCTCCTTGGGATTCCATAAACTGCCACGTAGATCTATCTCTCTTGGAATACCTTCTTTCTAATTCCTGTGTTCTTTTTTTTGGCCTTTAATCCTCCATCTTTTGTACAAAATCTTGTATCCTTGCTATGTCCATGTCTTTGTTCAAAGAAACAATATTACAATCTTTAACAAGATATGGATCCAATCTATCCATATATCGATGAACTCTATCATCCATAGTAGCTACTACATTAGGAGAATACCTGGGAAAAGAGTTAAACTGGAGGTTGTACTCCCCCACACTAATATTCCCTTGGTGAAGATTTAGGAATTGATCTGCACGAGCCCCTATGATCTCAAATAGAAGTTAATGATCAATAAATACCTCTTTGTACTCTTTCAAAGTAGATGAAGGTACATTGATACCCCTAGATCGTTTCCAGTCTTTATACAAAAATATATCCTCCCCTTTGAATTTATATATTGCTAGCTCAACCGTCTCTTTACCCGATACATGCACGAAATTTAGAGACTTTTGGATTTTCTAAGTGAATTCTTGTGGGTCCTCATTAATATATGATTCGGTGAATGTGGGAGGATCTACATTAAGTAAATCATGTGCCCGTAGGCTAGATTCCCTATTTGCACCACTAGAACCTGTGGTTGGAATAGTTTGTCCTTGAGCTTGTCCAGCAACTATACGAGCCAACAATTGCACCGCATTCCTTAGATCTTTCACATTAATATTAATATGTGGTTCAGAAGATGCAGTTCTTCTCCTTCTATGCTTTTCTGGAGATGGAGAAGTAGAAGAAGTTTGCGATACAAATTCATCTTGAGCCTTACTTTTATTAACTTGCCTAGGGTGTGACTTGCGGATCCCTTCACCTTTAGCCACATCTATTCGCTTACTTGTATTGTTACTCCTTATAACCGGTATATTTATAATAATAAAAGAAAAAAATAGATTAAATGGTTAAATATGACTTCACCTACAACATGGGCTCTATTGCATGATCTAATATATGAAGAAAAAGAGACAACCCCAAAATGTCCCATAGCTTCCTATTTATAGATTTGGTGCACAACCCACCCATAAGTAAAACTCTTCATAGGCACGGCTTTGTAGACTCCATAGGATGACCCGCTTTGATACCACTTTTGTCATGCCTCAAATCCTATTGTGGCAGACAAGCACCTATAGCCGTGAAGGCCCTGCGAGAACCAATCCATGACATTGTAATCCTTATGCATGTAACTATAAGAACCAAAGGTTTTACCATACATGGATATAATGCATTTATGAGAAATAAAAGACATCCCCAAAACTATATATTTATCAGACTTGGCCGTTGGGGCGATAACATCTAAAAGATAAGACACTATCATGCTTATCTTTACTTTGGTCTACAAAGCCACTAAAAGATAAATAGACATCTAGTTAAGGTCGGAATAAAACACCGCCTTACTCTTGACAACTGTACACTACCAAAATATATAAAATAGACTCAGAAAGCTCTGAATCAATTTGGATCTCACCAATAGCCACTAGATATCCTGGGCTCCTACTAAGAAGGTGTATTTTTTGAAGCACCTATACCTACAGAATGAAATACAGGTCACCCATAAGGGGCATCAGTACAAAAGTATGTACTAAATATTTAAACCTAAAAGTAACCACACATGATATAAGAGCTCAACAGAAATCAAATATAAGTGTACAAATAGTGCTAGTAGACCACCTTTATATGTAATTATAGGGTCAGGTACATTACATTCCTTTATTTATTTTAACTTTGTTACTTCATAATCTTTGTAAGTCATATGATACAAATGACCAGTTGATCAGTAGTAAATAGACAAATCGGGATCATCCCATGCTAGGCTTACGCCCCTATACTTTCGCCCATTGATAAACATTGGGATTGTCCCATGATAGGCTTACAACCCTGAGCTTCCACCCACATATAAAGTATTGGTATCATCCCCTGCTAGGCTTATGCCCCTGAACTGCCACCCGCTAATACAAATTTGTGATACTTAGTTTATTTAGCCTTTGAGATTGTTACTTTGGTGGTCATGACATTTTGGTACCTTGAAATAATAATATACCAATAAGAGAAAGATAAATGGGCACTTAATTCAACAACAATTAGGTAGGGATCTATTGGCACACAAATGAAGTGTTTAGGAGCTGAAAATAACACATGGGTATTATTTTAGCAAACGAAGAACTCCTGAAATTTTCTAGTGAAAATAGACGTGCAAGCTTAAAAATAAGCATGTATTGAGGTATTTTAACACGTTAGAGAGTGTGAACAAGTTCATTGGATACATGGGATATAATATGGTACAATTATGTATCACTTGTTATAGGATAATCTTGGAAGCTTACTTGATGGAACAAATGTCCGATTTCATGCCAAAGAATGCAGAATAGAGTATGCCTTACATACCTGGTCGTAAAACTCCAATACTAAACCAAATTTACTTCCTTACTTTTGGATTACTTATCTCTAATAAATATATGGTAAACTAATATTAGCAATAAACTGAACATTTGGGCTATTTAACTTCACCAAAATAGTGGCCGAGTAGTAAGCCCTTAATTTATCAATCATGGGTGTTATTGTAACCCTTTGCTTCTCCAATTAAATCCACGTACCATACATATTCTTATAAGATCCCTCGACACAACTTTGGGTTCATTACACCCTCAAAAAAATAGACAAAATAGAATCGACAGCAGACATATACAACCATTAGTTCGGTGGAATACCACCACAGCCTTCTTCTATATTATAATACAAACTAATTACACCTTTCCCCAATATCAACCTAGTATCCACCAACATATAAACATAAAAAAACCCAAATCCCTTTTGTTGTTGCAATCAATTATTGAACTAATCATCTCTTGAGTTCTTAATAACAACACATCCATAATTTTTTCCAAAATTCATATATAAGGAGAACAAATTGGGGAAATCACTTTACCTTAATTTTGCAAATTATCCTTTAAATTTTAATTCCTCAAGAACTTTAACTTTCACTTTCATTCACACTTTAAACCAAATAAGAAAAGATATCTCTTAATAACAAAGAAAAAGTGAGCAAGTAGCTTGTTCTATATTCTACCATGAATAATAATTAAACACTCATAGTATGTTTTTCTAATCTTCCATGAGATAATTAAGTAAAACCATAAGTGTTTTCACTTACCTTGGCCTGAAAATATTGGGGGTTCCTTCTAGAACCTTAGAAGAAGAATAAGGCTACTCTTTGTTGTTCTAGAGAAAGTAGAGAGAACTTTATGAAATATAGTACTTTTGTGACTTATAATTTAAGGAAATGACCAGCAAATTAGATTTAAAAAGCCCCTATTTTTGGCCATCTATTAAGCTACATTTTTTACCTCAAAATGGGTCAAATAGGTCCAAGTAGGGGATGCACCTACTTAAAGAGAACAAGCTGCTCAAAAGGTCAAAGTAGGTGATGCACCTAATTGATTAAGTTCTTATTCGGGCTTAATTAACTTGGGGTTTTTACATATTTTAGTGTTGGGACATTTCTTCATTTGTTTTTCTTTTACTTAAGTTAGGCCCAAATGAGTACCTTAACATAGGATCAAATTTGATCCATAACCTTGGGTCCATTAACTTGGTCCATAAATCTCAAGTAGGTGACTCACAAACTAGCTTAATTAAGTCAAGCAAGTAACTTAACAAAATACTCCATTTTTAGTTCTTAATCCTTTGGATCTAACTTAAAACTTGTATATACTTGGTCACTTTAAACTTTAAATTCAAATGCTAGCTTACGATCCTAAGTTTAAATAGTTGTATCGATGTTAACTTGGTCGCATCATATTAAAATGTACAGGCAACATCTATAATCCCATTTACACCATTAATACTCACATAACAAATCTAATCCATTACCTATACCACAAGGCTATACCAAGTTCCATATATTTAGAACAAGTACAAGCAAAATATGAGATGTTACAACTATGCTCTTTCCATTCAGTGTTGTTTTCTTCATTTTGTTCATTGAGCTCTTGACATAACACGATATTGGCAGTTTCTAAAATTTCTATAATTGTAACCAAACAAACCAAGTCAGGTAATAACAAGATAATCCAAGTAGAAAAATAAGAATAACTTAATTCGAACTAGTTTTACAGATAAAAAAAGGCCTTTTTATTTAAGACTTTGGAAATATTTACAAAATATGGGTCATGATCCACACAAACAAAGGACCGTGCATTATTGAAAGTACTAAAATATGAAAAGTGAATTTAGAAGATAAGATGTGGATCACATGGCTTTCTCCGAATCATAAATAATTTTTTGAAAAAAAATTAAAAATTTCCCTAATATCTACCACGTAGGTTGAGGAGTCATGAGAGGAGTCAAGGTCCAATTCTGTAAAGCCTCTCTAGGTGTAGCCTTATTTTCCCCACCTATCTCCGAGAAATCTTCCAATATCGAACTGTAGTCTTCAAATAGATTCCCAACCCTATCCCCAGACTGTCATCTACTGGTTTTTCACATATAGTTAAAAACTAGTATAAAAGTGGAAATGGATCTGGAGAGCACATATTTTTTTTACTTTACGTCTTCCTTAGACCCTCTGGATTAATATTGATGATAGACTTAGTGCCTATCTATTCCTATTTTTTTCAATCATGTTGATAGAAGATCCTCTGTGGTTAGGCAATAGATTACTATTTATATTCAGTGCTGGTTCTTAAAGATTATTGACTTTGTAATTAATCAAGTCTTGAATTTTATAGTTTAAGTTCATGAAATCTTTGGTAATGTGCTCAGTTCCTCCTAAATTATAGGCACAATTATGATCAACCTGGTAAAATCAGAAATTAGTATTGGTAGGGTTTGGTTGAATAAGTTAGAGATAGCTTACTGCTCTTAATATTTTTTATAGTTGAGTGCAACTTTCATCTAGTGGTGTGATGTTTTGTGGAGGTTTATTTTTTATATTTAGATGAGGTAGGTTGTAATTATTTTTATTTGTAGAAGATGGAACTTTATAATAGTTTGGAGTTTCTTGGATATTAGTTTTATTATTGGGGATGATGGTTTGGACATTGGGTTGATAATTTTTCTTTAGAGAAAGGATTGAGGTAGGACATTTAGTTGTTAAGATTAGTACTAGAGTTGGGTATAAAAGATGGTATGAGAATTTTGTGGTGGAGAGTAAATAGAAGGGAAAATATTATTTCTAGGTCAACATTTCATTTTTGACTTACTATTATAAGCAAAGGACACTATGTTTATGTGTTTTCTTTACTTCTTTGGAAAACCTGAGGGCCCAGACAATGCTAGACTCTTAATAATTTCCCATATTTGAATACCATCTTCAAGTGATTCGCCAATCTTTACCAAGTGTGAACTTCGTACGAACCGTCGAAACCATTCTAGTTTAAAACTCTCCTCTTGATCAAGGGGAAATATTACTGTTATTTCCTCCTTTGTAATTGGAGGCTGTTTCTTGGTGATGTTAAGCCAAAATTATATTTTTTAGTCATTATTTACCTTATAAGTAGTATTGCTATTTGTCCCTTTTTAGCATTAATTTTATGTGTTGTGCATGATATTATTTTTGAAGTGTAGGATTAAATGATGTGAAGATGAAGAGATTCGGAGCTAAAGAATTAAAGATGAAAGATTTTAGAAGAAAATCAAGAATACAACTTAATGGAATAAATTTGCAAAAATAATTAAATGTGACCTTTTCGAATTAAAAGAAATTTGCCTTCCATTCTAGTGATTGCCTGTGATTGGAGCTTGCCACAAACAAGGATTATTCCGTTATTAATTCTTTCTAGTTTATTTTGAACTTAGTTATTTTATTTGGGGTTTTTTCTATACCTATAAATATTCTATAAAATTAATTTACACACAAATTTTGACCTAGTGAGAGTTAGGAGCTTCCGTGGAGGCCGAAAAATATTGGTTACATCATTTCTTTTCCTTATTTATTTAATTCGTAATTTTTTCTTTAGTAGAATAAGAAATTGATTTGTGGAGAGGATAGGAATATTCCAAGATTACCTTACTTGGTTACAAAACAAAAAAATAAATAAATTTGTTTGAATTAGCTTCTCACATCCCCGCCCAATGATGTAGTTGTGTGACTAGTATAATTAGACGATTAGAGGATGATCATTCCCGAATCATAAAATCCACCTCGTAAATCAACAACTAGATAATAGAATAAGTTGATGAAATTTAAACAAAACATGATTGTTAGAGAAATCGTAGTCCTGGTTGATTCATCCATTGATTGTTTAATAATTTACCTTTTTATTATTTAATTATTTATTAGTTATTTGCTTTTTAATATTATTATTATTACTATTTTTGGTTTAGTTAATTCATAAATACATCTTTTGGGATTTAATTCTCGAAAAAATAATAAGGATTATTTTAATTTTGAAAAATAGTTAATCGAAAAGTCTCTATGGGTGCCATATATAAACTATCAATCCTATATTACTTTTACGACCGCGTACACTGGCTTATGTGTTTGGATGCAACAAGTTTTTGGCACCATTACTTGGGATTTTTAAATTAATTGTTTATCTAGTTTAGACTTTTTTATTTTATTTATTTAAGTTTTTGTATATATTTTATTTTTTTTACTTTGTATAATTTTTTTTTAATAGTTTTTACTTCTCTTCTTCAGATAACTTCTAAAAATGTGTGGAGTTATTTTTACTCATTTTTTAATCCTTGTCTTATTTTTGGAGGACTCCACCTATGGGAACATTGTTCAAATCTTTTTGTCTTACAGAATGAGTTATGTGACCCTTCTAAATCTTATGATTTGGACTTTTGTAAATGGTGTGGTGGCCAATCGAAAGATTGTTCCAAGTGTTATACCCCCCCAAGCTCTGATTATGATGATTTTAATAATACTTGTGTTGTTGATAGTATAGATTCTTAGAATAAATTATTTGATGAATATGAGGGCTTCCTTAAGAAAATTATACATGGGATGAAACACTTCATGAAAGAAAGAGTTAAGCTTATACAAGAGGTTGAAAAGTTTGACTTGGACATCAACAATTTGAAAGTTGAGTTGAGTGTAAAGGTTGATGCATTTAATTCCCAAAAAAGTAATGATGAGTGGTGTAAGGATGAGAATACACTTAACCATATTTATATTGAAGTTTTCACTATTGAGAAGAGTACATATGAGGATGTAAATGATAATACAGTGAGTTAGGGTGTATTGGACCTTATTCCTATCATTTTTTCACATTATGCATAGATTGTAAGATATTAATCGAGCTATTTAAGCCTATGGAAAAGTGTAATAAGGAGGAACCATGTGTCTATATTATAGAATTTCTTATGCCAAACCCGAAGAATTACATTCCTCAATCAAGGGACAAGAAGTGCAAAAGATCTATTATTTGGTCCCTGTATATTTGTAGAACCACCCTATGAACGAAGAAAAGAGATGGATGCAATGTTAAGGGTGAAATTCATATTTTCAAGGTGGAGAAAAAAGTTGATGGATCGTGTATCAACGTAAAATTAGGTGTTTTTTGAGAGGCAACCCAACATGTAGTAAGTTGTTTTAATTTTTATTTCTTGTTGTTTTTTTAGTGTCACTTGATTTTTTCGTTCTTTTTTTGTGTAAGTCTGAGTACCCAAAATTTTAAAGATAAGGAGCATGTTTGAGATTAAGTGTGGGGTGTGTACGATCCTTTAATTAATGTGAAGAAACATGTTGCTAGCTAGGCCCTAAAGGGCCTCAGGAGTATCGTTAACCCTTGTTTTACTTTGTTTATTGCTTTGAGGACAAAGCATGATTTTAAGTGTGGGGTGGGATGTCATATGACATTTATTTAGAGTGAAGTATGCTATTGGAGTTTCTTTTATTGCTGTTTTGGTTTAGTTACATGATTTAGGTTAAAGAAAGAAACGAAAAAAATTTGAAAATCTTTAAAAACACTAAAAGTGTTTTATTTTTTTTCTTTAGATTAGATATTTTTTTGTTGGTTTTTAGCTTTTTAGTTTTTATTAGAGCATGCTTTGTCCAACCCTTGATTTATTTTTTTTGATTTTTTTTCGAAGGGGTTCCCTTTGAACCAATTATCTTTTTTGAGGAGTAATTTTTTTTTTTTTGTTACATATTGGAAAGTAAGAAAAGATCATATTTGATTACTTGCTTATACTAGCATTTTAGGCCTGAGCTTGAATAGTACTTTCTTGTAAGTTCTTTAATGTAAATAAAATAGCAGATTTTTTAACACCTAGGTTCATGGTTGGGACTCTGTATACAACTTGTTCTTATTTTTCATTACGATCTGTCCGTGTTAGAAGTGAAATTAATCCATCTTGATTTATACTTATGAAATGTATGGTGAGGATTTGCATATTCCCTGTTTTGCATCTTAGTCTAGAACTTGACCTACATGTTATTAAAGCAAAATAAAACAACTTCTATGCTTTCTTTGATTTTTCTTGTGAAATTTTAGCCCTTTTAGATATTATACCACTAGTTATCCCCTTTGAGACTGTAGCCTTTTGTTTGATAGCCATATTTTTGTCGTGATACTTTTGTTGAGTCCCTAATTTTTGTCCCTTGATTTCTTGAGAAAAGGACATAGACTATGATAAAATTCTTAAATCAGTAAAAAAAAGTGGTTGAGTGTTAAAAAGGAAACCAACGATAGATGCAAAGTGATGAAAAGACCCTCTTTGAAAGAATTTGACATCAGAATAAAAGAAAATAAATTACTTGAAAAAATGAAACATTCTTGATTAGATGAGAATACTAGTGACAATAATAGTTGAAGAGGGGGCTAAAAATAAAGAGGAGAAAATAAGGGGCAACGAAGGTTAAAAAGTGAGAAGCGTTTAGAAAGTGTAAGTCACTATTACATAGTTTTCCTACCTGTCCCCTAAGCAACATTATAACCCATTAAAAGTCCTATTCTGTTCTATTCGAGAAAGCATAATTAGTGGACATGTACATAATGGGAAAGTCTATGGTTCTTCGTTTCACGACCCGATTTACGAGTCATGATGGCACCTACTCTATCCCACCAGTAGGTAAGTCAAACTGTAATCCAAAGTTAAACACAATGGGTTAACTTGGTGTAAAATGCCCAACATTGGAAGAAATCAATAACACAACTTATAAATAAGCATAGTGTTTGAAATAGGTAAGATAGTCAGCATAGATAACATTCCACGACCTGGTAGAGTCAATACAAGAGAATCTAGTAGTAATAATACAACCAAAGTAGCTAGAATAGTCAATACCATCATCTTTGAAACAAAAGATTGAACATAGAAAGATTGAAGGAAATAGATGACTCCAACTCCAAGAGCTCACCCTATCTCCGGATATCAACATAGCACAAACATTGATCAATAGTGGCAACTAACACTCAGATCTGCACCAAAAAAGGTAATGAATTGTAATATGACTACAAAAATCACAGGTACTTAATAGGCATCATCGGTCGACTGAGCTAAATTATGATATAAGTATGATAAAATGAAAGATAACATAACTAAGCCAAGGTATAGAAAAACCTGAAGTAACTCAAACATCGTTGTGCATAAATAAGTAAATAAAAATACTAATGACATAACATAACATAAATCATCAACATATGCAATTATAACGACAAAATTGGATCCCATATGCTAATTAGTGTGGAAAAGTCTACAACCCATCGCAAGCCCCATAAGCCTGGAAGGTACAAAAAAGACAGAATAACCCAGTATTGTCATTTATCAACGCTCATAATACAATTGGAATTCATCCATGTCATGCCACACTATAACCATCGATTGTCCATATTCATCATTTGTCAATTAATCAACACTTATCAACTAACCATCACATTGCAACTAATCCTCTTGTACCAATAAATTATCCTTTATCATCAAAACATCACTTATCAACTAATTCTCATATAGTAGCTATTCTTCATTAATCAACTAGTCATTATTTGCCAGCTAACTAACATTTATCAACTAATAAACATTTATCAACTAATACTTATATCCCTACAATCCATTCATGTCGTACCACATTGTAACTATTTCTTCGTTTTCATACATAGCTAGAATCTCTATTGTTAATTTTATACGCTAATATCATCATATCATAATAAGTCTGACATCATAGTATAATATGTGTGTGTCTGTATATATATATACATATTTGTGTATGTATATGTATATCCAAACTTTGAATCGGTAATAATAATCAACAATATCCTCATGGATATAATCATCGATATCATCCTCCATATAATCATTGCAATATCATCAATATCAGA
Source organism: Capsicum pubescens (assembly GCA_030864215.1). Taxonomy (NCBI): domain Eukaryota; kingdom Viridiplantae; phylum Streptophyta; class Magnoliopsida; order Solanales; family Solanaceae; genus Capsicum; species Capsicum pubescens. The sequence goes on along the minus strand of CM061549.1, from coordinate 142,312,243 downwards.
TCCATACTCTGAATTTCTAATGGGTGTAAATAGTTGATACCATACTCAAAATCATAACAATCCACAAGACTTCTATCGGGACTAAATAATCAATTCCATCATCAATATCATAACCATTCTCTAGACTTCTATCAGGTAAAAATAATCGATTCCATCATCAATATCATAACCATCCTCTGGACTTCTACCGAGTATAAATAATTGATGTCCTTATTATTATCCAGACTTGAAACAGTATTTATATATTTCCCAGCATAAGTAATATTTTTACATAAACCGATAATCATATCATCATTACCATGGCCAATAGCATAATCATTAGAGTATTCAATAGCATACCCATAAACATAGTATATTAACATGATAAATAATCATAATCAAAATCAATAACATGATTGTCAAAATACTAAATAAGCATGATCTTTAGAATAATTGATAATATAATCAATAAGCATGCTCTTTAGCATAATCCATAACACATTCGCCAATATAGTCATTAATTATGATCACTAACATAATCAATGTGTACTTTCAAGTATAGAAATAACTTATCAATAGCCTAATCAATGGCTTATCATTAGCATAATAGATATCTTTTCATTTGTATAATCGATAGCTTACCAATAGAATGATCAATAGCTAATTCATGGTATAATTTATAGTTTATTCATAGTATAATCAATAACTTAACCGCCAATGTAACCATAAAGCATGACATCTAGCGTAAATGCTAATATATCGATAAGCATGATCACTAGAATAGTTAATAACTTATTCATTGGCTCAATCAATAGCCTAATTAATTACTTAGTTAATATTATAATTAAGGGCTTATTCAATAGTATGTTCGGTAGCCTAATCAATCGCAAAGTCAATAGCATATTTAATAGCTCATCATAAGCTTAATCAATGATTAATTCATAGCATAATCTTTATGTATTACTTTCAATGTCATTCATCATACCCAACAAATACTGAGACATCTACATATCACCAAAATAACTATCTTCTTAAATGTACAGAAGCGGATCAAAGAATCTTTAATAACTATCACAAGTCTTGGCCTATGGTGGGTTAAAAAGCTCATTTCCAAATCCCCAAAATACTTTACCAAGTAATGTCTACCACAGACTAGGTTAAGGTATCTAAATGCATTATTAGATGTCGAACAAGCCACATCTAGACTAGGATAGCAATTCCTCCTAATGTACAACAACTAAGCTCATTTTACCTAAGGTAGTGAGAACTAGGGTAAGATTCACCTTAAACCTAAGTGACTAAGAAATTCTCCTCATTGGTTGAGTAACTAAGGAATTTCCATCCTAAACAAGATCCACAAGGTCAATTTTACCTAAGATAGGAATAACTAGGGTAGTTATGCCTAAAATAATATCCATAATAGCCTAAACAGTCCAACTAACCAAACTATTGAAATTTAGAATACCAACACCAATACCCATCCCACATCTAATACAATATGATAAACATACTATGAATTCACTCAATCTAATAAGGGGTAAGACCTAGCCTACCTGAACGCTAAAGAAAGCTCAAAAGATCCATCAAATCACCATTTTTCTCTTTTGAGAAGCATTGACAAGATACCAAGCAATCAAAATCACATTCTACTCAATAGTACAAGAATAATGATACCCAGATTTCACTATTATGCTTCGAATCCAAAAATCACCCAAAAATCTCATGTGAGTCCCACTTACGGAAATTGCATTTTTGAAACAAAGCCAATGTTCCATCATGATCATGGAATCATTACCCACAAAAATGGGTGAAATTCGAGCTAATTTGGGGATAAAATCAAGAGTCTAAGTTTTTCAGATTTTTGAACAAGAAATTAGAAAATCCACTATGAAAAGGGTGAAATCTTATCCCAAAATCGAATGATAATTGTGTAAACAAGTGTAAACCAAGCTTTTAAATCACCCACAAGCCTCAATTCAAAGCTATCTCTATATTTAAGGTTTTAGTCATAAGAGAATAAATGAAGGAATGGGAAAATTAGGCTAAAAGGGGTATTTATACACATACCAGGTTCTTAGGTATCACCATCGTGACCCAATCAAAGCTATTGAGATATATTGTAGCTATCACACGGGTCTATATAAAGACAAATATATTGCGTTCATGGTATTTTGGGCTGCAAAAATAGAATTGCAATCGCGGCCAAAACCATTGGTATCGCGGTACACCAGATACAATAGTAGACTTTGAATTTTCCAAGTCTCCGCCAAGCCATTAGGATTCATCAAAAATCCCATAATGCAAATGGACTATATAACCCTATTAAATTTGAAGTTTCAAACTCAATGGCACAGTCAAAATTTCCATCCAAGTATGTTTCAATAAAATATGGGTCCCACACACAATTTCCATTTTCTTAACATTCTAACTAATAGGTTGAAAGGATCTCGGGTGCCTTGGGACCCAAACCAAGATTCCACCTAGCATAAATTCAATATTTTGGAGTTGCTGGAATAGTCAAAATTTGCATTTGAGGTCATTTGAATGATGTTTTTTCCTGATATCCATTTGGGACCTGTGAAAATTTTTAAACATGAAATTGGCTCAAAAAATAAATGAATTGCTCGGTAACCAAACTATTAATTCCAGCAAGTCATACAAGAATTAGAGCAACTTTAGAAAATCTCTAACGACAAAAATAATTAGAAATATGGAAAATGACTTGAAGGGTCATTACAATATCCACTACTAAAGAAATATTTATTTACGAAAGTTAAGGATTAGGATTACCTAAAGTCTCAAAAATGATAGGATACTGGGTCTAGATCTCCCAAGTAGCCTCCTATGTTGGACTGTCCCTCCACTAAACCTTTACTACAGGTTCTCTCTAGTGTGCAACAACCTGACATCACTAGACAAAATAAGCACAGGCTCCTCCACAAAGGTCAACCGCTTATCTAGCTGGAATGGGTCCCATTTAAGCACAAGATATAGATTAGGACTATATTTCCACAATATAGAAACATGGAAAACTGGATGGAAAAATAAAATTCCTGAGGTAAAGCTAAGACATAATCCACCTCACCAACTGTTCGAAGAATATTGAAAGGTCCAATATATATGGGGTGAGTTTGCCCTTCCACCCGAACCTCATGATACTCTTCAAGGGGGATACTTGGATGAATACTAGATCACCAACTCCAAATCACAAGGCGTAAAGCCTATGATTTACATAGTCCTTTTATCTAATATGAGTTGCTCTTAACCTGACCTGAATCATCCTGACTCTATCTAATGATTCATAAAGCAAATTCGTATCACGAGGTCTAATCTTAGAAGTCTCAAACCATCCAACCAAAGAATGAAATCTCCTACCATATAATACCTCAAAAGGCGCCATTTCAATAATCGAATGATAACTATTATTATAAGCAAACTCTAACAATGCTAAATACTCCTCCTTATGGCCTCTAAAATCCATAACACATTCTCAGAGCATATCTTCAATTACCTAAATAGTGTTCTCAAACTAGCCATCGATCGGTGGATGAAAGGATATACTAAATCCATATAATTACTCAAATCCTCCTAAAAAAATCTCCAAAATCTAGAATTAAACACTAAACCTCAATCTGAAATGATAAATATGGGTATGCCATGAAAATGGACTATCTCACGCACATAGATACGAGCTAACCACTTAGCACTGAAGGACATCAAAATAGAAAGGAAATGTGTTAATTGGTAAATTAATCCATGATGACCCAAAAACCATTAGAACAAAGGGAAGTAATAGGTAAACTACTAACAAAATCTATGGTAATCTACTCTTATTTCTACTCGAGAATGGGCAACCACTAAGTCAATCCACCTGGTCATTGATGCTCGACCTTTACCTACTGACAGCATAGACAACTAGTGATAAAATCTGCCACATCTCTTCTTACGTGACTCTACTAATAATGTTGTCTCAAATATCTATACATCTTAGTTGTGTCCGAATGAATAGTATATGTAGAGCTGTGAAGCTCATACATATTCAACTAGATCAAGCCATCAATTCTCAAAAGACAAATACAGTTATCAAATCTAAAAATTCACTCAGAATCTAGGGTTATTCTCTCAAACTCACCTCTCCACACCTGATCACGGATGAAGCGATGTTACTATCCTTAAGATGACGATTTCTAATACGCTAAAAAGGTGAAAAACTCACCTCAAAGAAAGAAAAAATCCTCCTAGTGTCTAAAATATCAATGTGAACTATCATGTTCGATACAGACTAAAGTCACATACCAATAACCTCTGAGACACTGAAATACTTGCCAAGCTACCTATATCTACTGTCTTCTGACTCAAGTCATATGTTGCCACATTCACCTTCCTCGAATGATACAAGATATAAATATCAAAATTATTAAGCAACTCCAACTATCTATGTTGCATAGATTTAGTTCCTTATGTTTCATATGATGCTAAAGACTACGTTGATCGGTGAAAATCTCATCATACACACTATAGAGATAATGCCTCAATATATTAAGTGCAAAAATTGCCGCCACCAATACCAAATCATGAGTAGTGTAGTTGAGCTCATGAATCTTAAGCTGTCTAAAAACATAGCTAATAAAACAACCTTGCTATATCAAAACAAAACCTGTCCAACACCAAAAGAATCACAATACAAGGTGAGTCCCTTAACTCTAAAGGAAAAGATAAAATATGGGCTGAAGTGAAGAAATCCTTGAGCTTTCCAAAGCTCAACTCACATACCTCTAACCATCTAAAAGGAAACTTCTTTCGGATAAATATGGTCATAGGAACTTACATAGTAGAAAATCCCTTAAAGAATTATCTATAATAATCGACCATACCAATAAAGCTACGAACTTCAATCGGAGATGTAGGTATAGCCCAATCACGAATTGCCTCAGTCTTATCTGGGTCTACCATAATAAATTCCTTAGACATCACATATCCAAGGAATATCACCACTTAAGCCAAAACTCATTCTTAGAGAACATGGCAAACAATAAATGATCTCTTAAAGTCTAGAGCATAATCCTTAATAACTATACATGCTCCTCTCTACACCTCAAATACATAAAGATGTCATTGATGAATACAATCATAAAGGAATTGAAATAAGTTCTGAACTCTCCGTTCAATGAAATCTATAAATGCAGCTGGGGCATTAGTAAAACCAAATGACATCACCAAGAACTCATAATGACCATAATAGGTCATAAAAGTTGTCTTCGGGATATCCTCAAACCGAATCCTCAACTTATGACAACTAAATCTCAAATCAATCTTAGAAAATACCACTGCATCCTAAAGTTGGTCAAACAAATAATAAATGCGAGGCATAGGATAGCGGTTCTTTAACGTCACCTTTTTAAGATGACTATAATCAATACAGATATGCATAGAGCCATATTTATTCTAGATAAACAACAAAATATCTAATCAAGGAGACATACTTGGTCTAATAAAAGCCTTACCAAGAAGATCTAGAAGCTAAGAATTAAGATCCTTAAGCTCGACAAGAACAATATGGTAAGGTGCTATAGAAATATGTGTAGTACCAAGATCAAGATCAATAGAAAACTTAATCTCAAAGATAGGGGGAATACTAGGTCATTCGATAGGGAACACATCAGTAAACTCATAAACTATAGGAATAGAGTCAAGTGATAGACTCTCCGCACTAGTATCAAAATAATAAGCAAGATAAGACTCGCAAGCCCTCAAAATAAGCCTCCTAGCAGTAACATAAGAAACGATCCCTATCGGCTCATGGCTAACTTCTCCCTGCCATACGACTGGGGGTACACCAGGCGTTGCTAAGGTAATAGCCTTGGAAAATTCATCCATGACCGCATGATAGTGAGATAACCAATCCATGCCCAGAATCACATCAAAATCTAGCATATGCACAATAATAAGATCATCATTAGTATCAACATCTCAAAAAGTCACAACAGAGGATCTAAACGCCTAATCTACTGATAAAGAATAACCCACGGGAGTAGATACATGGAATAAAATGGATAATAAATTCCAAGATAACTTTAACCGCGGATCATAATAAGTAGATACATAACAATAAGTAGATCTCGAATCAAATAAAGCAAGGTTTAACTGACGGTAAACCAATATCATACCTATAATAACATTCAAAGACTCAGCCTCAGATCTAGCAAGTACTACAAAGAACTGACCACACCCACCACCTAGCTAGACTAACCGACCTTCTATCCTGCCTGCCTAAGAACCTCCTAGAGTACCCTAGAAACTACCCCTACGACCCTGAGAAACACCATTAGTTTACTGATAAACTACACTAATAGGGGAATACTCTGAGCTAAAACAATAATCTCTCTACGACTAGGGCAATCTCATAAATAGTGACCAAGAGCTCTGCAAATGTAACATGTACTAGGAGCTAAACAAGAACCAATAGATCTGACTGACTCAAAATAACCACCATGTCTATAATAACTGATGAGTGTTGATTTTACCACTTATTTCCACCCAACATTCAAGCATATTACTATATTTTAAAAGAATAAATGAGACATATTTGTGATTGAATGCACTATTATCCGCATTTTGCAAGAACATTACTGATGAGATAGAAGGATGCTGATTGAAGCTAAAAAGGATAAAAAAAGAAGCAAGAAAGTGAAACTGAAAAACTTGGAGTAGACATGGCCTCAGTGATCGTGATCGCAGTCAGTAAATAAAGTTAACCTACCATGGTATGGTCATGGTGTTCATATTCATGAATAATCCTATGCAATCGCAGTTTAGCGGACAAATACACCACAAGGCTAGAAATGTTAATGCACGTGGCTAATTCCAAATTTAGAAAAAAAAGACTCAAACCCTAGTTATTCATCATATTCTAGCTTCCCTAATTTTTAGACATTGTTCTAGGGTTTGTAGCCTTCATTCTTGGAGAAGGAAATATTATATAAATTTTGGGTAAATAATATTTTTGAGTCACTTCCAAGTGAAGAATTAGTGAACTCCCATTGAAGATTTGTTGGATCTTATAGTTTGAAGTAACATTCACTTAGATTTTCTCAAATCAAATCAATAAAGATTGTTGATAAAATCTTTACTTATTTATCTTATATGTAACTTGTTTTTCCTCTAGGGATTATGCTAGAATAGGGTGTAATTGCATGTGGGCTGTGATTAATTTGTGCATATTTTAATGTGTTGATTGATGGGTTCTATTTTGGCTTGAGTAAATTGGTTGGGATTTATGGATCATGACCCCAAATACTTAAATGGGTTAGTGGATGAAAATCCCAGCTCTTGAAAGCCCAATGTATCTTTGAAAGAAGGATTTGAATTAAATTAAGGAACCCACATCATCCTTGAAAGAGGGATGTCGGAACCAGAGCAATAGTAAACTATTGTTGGCATAGTTTGCTAAATTTTCACTTAGACATAAGAGTGATTGTGAAGTACACTATTCCTAAGGTATCATCCTAGAAATAGGTATGCCTAATTTAGGTATTGGGTGGCTTTATTTGACACACTCATTATGTACTTAGAAGAGTTAATGAGTTGAATCTTTGAGGCTATGTTGACAAACTAGCTCCAAAGACTTACAACCTAGCCTACCACATTATCATAAATAAGAACATGCACCGAATTATCATGTATCCATGTATATTTACCCCTAGGAAAGCATAATACAAAGATGCATGCCTAATTTTTTAGACTTTAATTATTCGTTGCCCCAAGTTAACACTAGAAAATCCCAAAAAAGAAATATTTAGTGTGATATCTTTCAAGCCCCCTATTTTTATATTTTTTGTACTATTGGTTTGAATTTAGCTTGAATCTATCATTTCTAACTAATTTAGTCACCATTCACATTGTTCTACGTGGATTCGACTCCGACTCCAAAGGTTGGTCAATATATTAATGACGACTGCTTTGCACTTAAATTGACATGTAAGTTGAGCGTTATAAATAATGGTGTTGTTATAGGGTAACAATTTAGTGTGTTGAGTTAGTTTAGAATTCTAGCTTACTTGGTTGAATTCAAACTTATATATATTTGTTTGTGATTTTCTTTTCTTTCTTGTGTTAGGTAGATTTTTATTTTTATTTTACTTTTCTCTATTGCATCTTTGGACAAATACGATTTTTTTAGTTGGAAGTACTATCTTGAATATCAATGTTGTAAGACCCCGCAAACTCATTTTGTAGTCTGAGCTTTAGAGCGTGTCAAGTGAAGTGTAAATCCGGCCCTAAAAGATTTTGAAGTGACTTCCCAAGTGAGAAATATTTTGAAACATGTAGAATTTCCCTAATATCAACTTTTTGTTATGAAGAGAATTTAATAAGCTTTCTGTCGATACCAAATTCGTCTGAATCCGACAGTCGGGCAAAGAGTTAGAGCCATTTTAGTGAGACAGTGTGCCACCTGGCACTTTAGCACGTCGCGGAGTCAGCCAAAATGACAATTTTCAAATTCCAGTGAGCCTTTGCGATGCCACCACATCGCGGTGTCTTTCCAGTTTGCAACCAAGGTGGCAACGCGAGTTCCATCGTATTGCGCCATCAAGCAGTTTCTCAATTGTCCACTTTCCAGCAAGCTAGCGCGATTATGGCGCTCGCGCCAGTGTGTAAAATTGGGATTTCATTCAGGTTCAATTATTTAAATTTCAGGGACCCTTTATTAATTTCCCTAGAGCCCCAATCAGTCTCTACACGGGATTTAAAACCCCAATATCCAAAGTTGCTCATCTATTCTCATTACTTTATCAAGAATAAAACACTCTCTCTCAAAGATAGAAAACTTTAGCCCCAAGTTTCAAAATAAATCTCAAGAATCCTTCCAAGAGTCTTTAAGAACTTCAAGAATCTAGAAAACTAAGGTATGGAAATGTTGATTCTTCGGTCCTTTTCATCCAAGAAGCTCAAGAAAACTTTTTAAAAATTTTAATGCTTTTATGTTTATGAGTTTTCATGATTCATGTGACTTGGAATTGATGTTCATGCTATTATTAAGTTGTGATTCATGTTTGTTTATAAGGTTTTCAAGATTTGACCCTAGTATGTGATATTCATGTGATGTTCATGATAAACCCTCTTTAAGTTGCTTGTTAAATGGTGTTTTATGTTAATTAAGTGTAGAAATTGTTGAATAAGCAAAGCATGCTCCCTATATGTTTGATAAAATGCTTATGTGAAGGAATTAGAGTCATTCTAGCATGTTGATTAGAAATCCCCAATTGTGTGCAAGTCCATGCATGGCAAGTGTTTGTTGAAATGACTTAGTGAATGTATAATGATAAGTTGAATGAATTCTTGTCTATGAGATATTAGTATACCTACCCTATACATTTACATGCTTATGACATTTAAGTGATTGACAAAATATCGTATTGATTCTGTTGTGAATGATAGTCCATTGTCATGATATTCAAGTGTGGTTCTGTCTTATTAATTTATGCTATAGAGTCCTAGGGTTATTTATACTGGAAAACTTAGCTTCTTATCTAGAGCCGAGTCAGTCTCAATATAATCTCAGTCATGCTATGATCCATAGAATTCAGTCAGTGATAGAACATTTAGGAAAATTCAAAAATCTCAGTATTATTTCAATCTAGCCTTAGACATCAGTCACTTTCTGACAGAAAGTAGAATTTATAAGTATTCCGTCAGATAACGGAACTAAGTGAACTCAGTCAGATCAGTCAAGAAATATGATCAGTAACAGATTCAGGTCAGTCTAAGTTCAGTTAAGAATCAGTTCAGAGTCCTTCAGTTAGGAGTAGTAACTAGCACCGACGAGGGTAGATATGAAGTCTTACCCGTTAGAGAGGCAGAGTCATTAGCATAAATCCTTGTACTCCATAACTGCATAGCCAACGCAGGACCAGGAGTCACCCGTTATATTAAGTCTTCACTATTATATTGTCTTAGGCTTAACTTCTCTGTTCAGGGTCACCCATTAGAGAGGCTTGACTATAGTAGAGGTCTTTACCCGTGGCACGGTATTGACACCCTTCCAGCTGGGGTTATAGGTTAGACCCCACCAGATCAGATTCGGGGCATTTCAGTTAAGTGAGAACTCCCACAGTTATAGTTTCAGTATCAGTCTTCTGAGTAGAACTCAAAAATCAAGACTTTCAGATACAGTCATCATTCTTAGTAAGGAACTCAGATAGTTCTATAGATTCATAAACCACACGCTAGATAGGCTTGGTCTCACATAAAGTTATTTAGTATCAGTACCTACAGAGGTCACCCATCAGATAGGCTTGATCTCAGTCTCAGATTCAGTTGAGTTTTCTCAATATCAGTTCCAGTGATCTCCCGTTAGTTAGGCCTGATCTTAAGCTTAGTCAATCTTAATCATTATTAAAAGATTTAGAGATCATCCTGCTAGATAGGTTTGATCTTACATTTAGCCAGTTGGAATCAATTATCAATAGGTCATCCAGTTTATTAGTATTACTAAGTATGGATATCAGTTTCAGTAGCTTCAGATATGTATAATCTCAGTATGTTCTGAAACCTCAGATTGACGACATATTCAGTATTTGTTATCAGATTCAGTCCCAGTATGCTCAGTAACAGTATGCATAGTATGTTAAGTAGTTATAGATTCTCTATGTATGCTAATCCAGCTCTTGCATATCATTCCGTTAGCTATTGTTCATGCATAATCCCTATAATACCCGTGTATTTTTCCTAGATAGAAATCATCTCAAAAATGCTAGGACTTACTTTGAAATGCAAATCTATTTTTGTACATGCAATATTTTTGAGATTTTCACTTTTTATGACGTGGGAAATGGAGTTGGCTTTCCAATGATACAAATTTTGTCCAAATCCAACATCATACGAAGGAGTTATGGATGTTTTACTTGGAATAGTAAGAATCGCCCAGGTGCGACGGGCCCAATTGGCGGACCGTCAAATTAGTGACGGACCACCACTTGGACCATCACTTCCAAGGCAGAAGGGTCCCATTCTAGTTAAGGCCTGATGGCAAAGTTGACGGACCATCAACTTAGTGACAGACCACTACTTGAACCGTCAAAGCCATGTTAGTTAATCCTTGTTCTGGATAAGGACTGACGGACGAGTTGACGGACCATCAAAGTTGTGACGTACCATCAGCCAGGCTATCAACCCTTATCTAGTGGAGCCTATTTCTGGTCCACGTCTGACGGGCTGAATGACGGTTCACCAGGAGTCTGACGGACCGTCAGTAAGATCGTCACACGCCACATTTAGATTATTTCTAGGTCGTTTTAATAGGGGTATTTTGGTCACTTATCATCTGCCTCGATATACCCAGATAAGTCCGAATTCATCCATTTTGCTCATTTTTATTTCACAAACAACAACGAGGGTTTCTCCCTAAATTAAATCTTTAAGACCAAGACTCAACCTTCTTCAAGAATCAAAGGATTTCAAATTCTTCCAGTTCAAAAACATCAAGAACCTTGAGTCAGGTATGCGTAGTGTTCATTTATGGACCCCTTTCATTCATAGAGTTTAAGAACCATGGTTTTAAATAAGAAACTTTGATTTCCTTGTTGCTTTGTGATGTTGTTCATGTCAATGACCATTGTTTAAATTTCAGAATATTATTTTAAGATGATTTCCATGAAGTATACATGTTGTGGTTAAAACCCATGAAATTGGGTGGTTCAAGATGATTAATATTTGTTGAGAAAACGTATGCCCAAGGTGTGCATGCAAGGTGTTTGTTAAAATTCCTAGGATGCTAGAAGTTCATATTTACATGATTCTATGATATCTAAATGACAAGTCCATATTAGCTATACACTCAATATGAATTCCATGTTATTTATGTGTTGCTATTGTTGTGGTGTGAAGCATGTGTGATAATGGAATTATTGAACATGTTCACGAAATGTATCCATGTTTGAGTTGTTGATTAGACTCATGAAGCACACTATCCCTTACTTATGATATTTTGAATTGTGGATCAAATCTTGTGATCAAGTCATGTCATGTGTGTCAGTTTCCTTCTATCAATCCCTGGGGGTATTCATACCCGAAACTATAGTTGTGTGCCTAGAACCATGTCATGTTGTCACGATATCTTCAGTAAAGCCACGTTCCATAGAATTCAGTTAGTCATGTGACTTAGGAAACCTCAGAAACCACATGATCTCAGTCAGTTATCAATATTATTCCGTCTGTCAACGTAAATTCAGTTAACCCAGTTTATGTATAGTCAGTTAAATCAAGTTTATTCTCTTCAGATGGGAGTAGGAATTAGCACCGAGCAAACCCAAGAATGGGAACTCACCTTCTTTAGATGAAGGTGTGATTCTTAAAAGCAATCCTTGTTTTCCAGATTTATGTAGCCAGTATAGGTTGAGACATCAACACTGCCAGCTTGAGTGTTGATGGGGAGGACATCCGTCGTTCTCTTTTAGGGACACCGCCAGATTTGAGGGTCACTAACAACATGTCTTTACCCGTGGCACGGTATTGACACCCTTCCAATCAAGGCAACGATGATTGGACCCCAGTTTAACTACTTTAGCATACATGGGGCATGTTAGTTAAACAACTACCTCCCATAGTTTTAGTATCAGTCTCAGTAAATGAACTTAGATAGTTCTTCAGATATCAGTATACCAGGACTATTGGATATAGTCAAACTCAGTTATAGCAGGGGACTCAGAAAGTTTCACCAGATTCAGGACTGTCAGACACAGTCGTTCATGTTATCAGAACTACAGTTTCAGCCATGTATTAGCGTACAGATTTAGTTATCACGTACTCATGATCTCAGTTACTATGTATGTATGTTTACACTCTTGCATTTATATCAGTCAGTTAGTTAGCATTATTCATGCATTTAAACCCTTCGCTTTAGCCTACCTCACTCGTATAGTCAGTACTCCAGTTGTACTGATGCATTTGCGCTATGGTTCTTTCTTTTCATGTAACACCATAGGTTCAGAGACACGAGTTCCAGACCAGTAGTAGCAATCGCATTCAGCACACAGAGTGCAGTGAGTCCTCTTTATTCGAGGACGATTTTACTGGATTTATTCATTTATTAATTCAGTTAGTTTTCAGTTTATGGAGTTAGTTGGAGACATGTTCCCTCAAATCCTTATTCAGACATTACTTAGAGGTTTTCAGATTTAGTATTTTGATTCAGTTCAGATTCAGTTGTTTTGGGTATTTGTTACCTACAGGGATGTCATGTTTTGACAGTTTCTATATTCAATTGAACCTTATGATCTATTGTTCATGTTTTCTATATCTTACAAGTATATTATGCAGTGTACAGGTACAGATATCAGTCATGGGTTAGCTTGTGGTCCTTTGGGGTCATAAGCACCGTGTAGCATTCTGGTTCAGAAAATTGGGGCGTTACAAACTTGGTATCAGAGACTAAGGTTCAACAGAGTCCTAGGAAGTCTGAAAGCCGCATCTAGTAGAGTCTTGTACATTGGTGTGTTGCGTGCCACATTTATGTGCAGGAGGCTATAGGATGTTTTAGGAACAGTTTCCCCTCTTTCAGTATTCATGTCATGCTAGTGAGCATAATCTCAAGTTAAACTCTCAGTATAATCCATTCTTCTCTCTATCTCAGAGTATGCCTCCAAAGAGAAGAAACCATCCAGCTCCTCAGCCCGAAGATCCTTTGGGAGAACATGTTTCTTATGCGGAGTTTAGAGTTGCAGTCACCATATTTGCTCAGTCTGTGGCTGCCCACAATGAATGGCCACCAGCTATTCCGGCCAATCTATTGGCAAATTCTGCAGTATCTAGGATTCGGGACTTTACCCGAATGAACCCTTCTTTTTTTACAGGGTCTAAGTCTGATAAAGACTCTCAGGAGTTCATTGACCAAGTCCAGAAGGTCATTGCCATCATGGGTGTTACTTTCGTTCAGAGTGCTGAGTTAGTCGCATATCAGGTGCAAGATATGACTCACACTTGGTACAAATAGTGGAAATCCAAAAGGGTAGATGGTGCAGGCCTATTGAGCGGGAGGAATTTGTAATGTCTTTCTTAGACAGATTCTTTTCCCAAGAGCTGAGGGAAGCCAAAGTTCTTGAATTCATCAACCTTAGGTAGGGAAACATGATGGTTAGGGAGTATTCTCTCAGATTTACTCAGCTAGCCAGATATGCCCCTCATGTGGTTGTAGACAATAGGGCTAAGATGAGCAAGTTCGTGTCAGGGGTGAACGACAATGTGGTAAATGAGTGTAGGTCTGCGATGCTAAATAGTGATATGACCTTAGCCCGACTCATGACCCATGCCCAGCAAATAGAGGAGAAAAAGTTTAAGACTAGGGAGAGGCAGAATAAGAGAGCAAGATCAGGCAGTTTCAATTTTTCTCCACCCAAATCTGAGGGAGGAAATCGTTCACAGTTTCATCCCAAGTCATCAGATCCAGCTCATTCTACAGCCAGTGCTTCAGTTCCTAAGTTCAGAGAGGGTAACCAAGATAGAACCCCAGGCTCTATGTCTCAGGGCAGTGTTAGCAGTGCTCGAACCAATCCCCTATGCAAGACTTATGGTAAGAACCACAAGGGTTTTTGCAGAGCCGGTAGTGATGTTTGTTTCGGATGTCCCAAAATTCTCACAGAGCCTTTTCAGTATCTACCCCAGTGGGTAAAACTATCATAGCCCGGCGGGTATACAGGAACTGCCCGGTTATGATATTTCAGAAAGTTACCTCAACAGATTTAGTCGAATTAGAGATGACTAATTTCGATGTCATTCTCGGCATGGATTGGCTTCATAACGCTATGCCACAGTCGACTGCAGAAATAGAATAGTTCAGTTCCAGTTTTTAGATGAACCTGTCTTAGAGTGGCAGGGTAGTACTTCATGTTTCAGGGGTTAGCTTATTTCCTACCTTCGGGAAAGGAAAATGATTTCTAAGGGGTGTCTGTATCATCTCGTGCACGTTAAGGACTCAAGTTCCAAATCTCCCAGTCTCGAATTAGTCCCAGTGGTTAATGATATTCTGATGTCTTTCCCAAAGATCTTCTAGGTATTTCTCCCGAAAGAGAAATAGATTTCGGCATAGACCTTCTCTGAGATACTCAGCCTATCTCTATTCCTCCATATAAAATTGCACCAACAGAGCTCAGAGAGCTAAAAAATCAGTTGAAGGATCTCTTAGATAAGGGATTTATTAGAAACAGCATTTCCCCATGGGGTGCACCAGTCTTATTCGTGCGCAAGAAAGACGGTTCTCTCAGAATGTGTATCGATTACCGTCAGTTCAAAAAAGTTACGGTCAAAAATAGGTATCCACTTCCCAGAATAGATGATCTGTTCGACCAACTTTAGGGTTCCAGTTACTTCTCCAAGATAGACCTCAGATCAAGCTATCATCAGCTCAGAATTAGAGAATGTGAAATTCCAAAGACAGCTTTTCATACTCGGTATGGTCACTTCGAATTTCTAGTCATTTCCTTTGGTCGTACCAATGCCCCTGCAACTTTTATGGACTTGATGAACTGGGTGTTCAAGCAATACTTGGACATATTCGTCATAGTCTTCATAGATGATATTCTAGTCTACTCTTGCACAAAGAGTGATCATTCAAACCATCTCAGAATTGTTCTTCAGACTCTCAGAGATCATCATCTATTCTCCAAGTTCAGAAAGTGTAAATTTTTGCTAAGATCAGCAGCATTCCTTGGCCACATTGTCTCCGATGATGGCATTAGAGTAGATCCTAAAAAAACTGAAGCAGTAAGGAATTGGTCTCGCCCTGTTTCTCAATCAGATATCAGGAGTTTCTTGGATTTGGATGGCTATTAATGATGGTTTGTCAATGGATTTTCTTTTATTGCATCTCCTATGTATAGATTGACTCAAAATAAGGTCAAGTTTCAGTGGTCATATTCATAAAAGAAGAGTTTTCAGGAATTGAAGACTCGACTCACCTCAGCTCTATTTTTAACCCTTCCAGATGGTACAGACGATTTTGTGGTATATTGTGATGCATCCAGAGTAGGTTTAGGTTGTGTCCTCATGCATCATGGTAAGGTCATAGCCTACGCCTCCAGACAGTTAAAGCCACATGAGAAGAATTATCCTACTCATGATCTTGAGTTAGCAGCCATAGTCTTTTTCTTAAAGATTTGGAGGCATTATCTTTACGGAGTTCATGTAGACGTCTTCACAGATCATAAGAGTCTCAAGTATGTCTTTTCTTAAAAATATCTAAATCTTCATCAGAGAAGGTGGTTAGAGATCTTGAAGGATTATGACATGAGTGTCCTTTACCATCCCGGCAAGGCCAACGTTGTGGCCGATGCTCTCAGTAGACTCTCCATGGGTAGTATTTCTCACGTTGAGGATAGCAAGAATAAAATAGCTCAGGAAATCCATCAGCTTACCAGACTAGGTGTTCGTTTAGTCAACTCTTCAGAGGGTGGTGTATGTGTTCAGAGTAGTTCAGAGTCATCTCTAGTTTCCGAGGTAAAAGAAAAGCAAGACAGGGATTCTAGCCTTGTCAAGCTAAAAGAGTCAGTTCAGAATCAGAAGGTTGAGGTTTTCTCATAAGGGGGAGATGGCGTTCTTCGTTGTCAGGGTCATTTGTGCGTTCCAGGTGTAGATGGCTTGAGGAAACAAATTCTTGTAGAAGAACATGGTGTGCGATACTCTATTCATCCAGGGGCCACTAAGATGTACCGGGACTTGCGTGAGATATATTGGTTGAGTGGGATGAAGAGACATATTGTAGAGTTTGTGGCTAAGTGCTCTACATGTCAGTAGGTTAAGATAGAGCATTAGAAACCTAGTGGTTCTATGCAGTAGTTCACCATTCCTACTTGGAAGTGGGAAGAAGTGAACATGGACTTCGTGACGGGTTTTCCTCGTACTCATAGTCAGCATGATTCATTTTGGGTCATCGTAGACAGAATTACCAAATCAGCTAATTTCCTTCCAGTTCGTACTTCTTAATTAGCCGAGGATTATGCGAAACTCTACATCAGGGAGTTGGTCAGATTACACGGTGTTCCCTCATCTACTATCTCAAATAGAGTTACCTAGTTCACCTCTCACTTCTGGAAAGAATTCCAAAAAGGTCTTGGTACCCAAGTCCATCTCAGTACAGTGTTTCATCCTCAGACAGATGGTCAAGCAGAAAGGACCATTCAGACTCTCGAAGATATGCTAAGGGCGTGTGCAGTAGATTTCAAAGGACGTTGGGATGACCACTTGCCTTTGGTTGAATTTTCATACAATAATAGCTATCATTCTAGTATTCATATGGCTCCATTCGAATCTCTCTATGGTAGGAGGTGTAGATCTCCAATCGGTTGGTTCGAAGTTAGTGAGGCCTCAGTCATAGGTTTTGACTTGGTATTCGACGCTTTAGAGAAAGTTCAGTTGATCCGAGAAAGACTCCGGGCTGCTCAGAGCCGATAGAAGTCTTATGCAGATGTTCGTAGAAAGGATCTCAAGTTCCAGGTCAATGACTATGTCTATCTTAAGATCTCTCCCATGAATGGAGTGAAGAGGTTCGGCAAGAAAGGGAAACTCATTCCTCGCTATGTCGGTCCCTTCAGGATTCTCAGTCGCTTCAGCAAGGTAGCTTATGAGCTTGAATTTCCTTCAGATCTAGCCTCAGTCCATCCAGTCTTCCATGTCTCTTTTCTCAAGAAGTGCATAGGTGACCCAATAGTTGTAGTCCCTATTCAGAGCATTGACATTCATAATAGCCTCTCTTATGAAGAGATTCCAGTTGAAATCTTAGACTGTCAGACTCATCGATTGAGAAACAAAGAAGTCCCTCTACTCAAAGTTCTTTGGAAAAATCAGCCTCATGAGGGAGATACTTGGGAAACAGAAGAAGATATGCGTAACAAGTACCGTCACCTTTTCTCCGCCAATTCAGATCAAGCTCAAGGTAACAGTTCTTCTTAAGATTATTCAGTTTCATGTTCAGCATTTAGTATAAACTTGGTATCTATTGACATTGCATACTTAGACATGCGTTCATGTGTTGTTACATTATTTAATAATGCATTAGCTATGCATTCTCACCTTGAGAAACTCAGTTTATCAGATTTCTCAATTACGTATTTATGTATCAGTTATCCATGTATCAGATATGCATGATCAGTATGCTATGTACAATTTGTCAGTCATGAGATCATGTTCCAGATATTCATGTCCAGATCATTATTTCCCCTCCCAGTCAGTTTCATTCGAGGATGAATGTTCTCAAGGGGGAGATATTGTAATACCCGTGTCTTTTTCCCAACTACAAATTATCTCAAGAATACTAGGACTTACTTTGAAATGCAAATTTGTTTTTGTACATGAAGTATTTTTGAGATTTTCACTGTCTATCATGTGGCAAATTGAGTTGGCTTTCCAACAATACAAATTTCATCCAAATCTGAGATCAGACGAAGGAGTTATGGACGTTTTACTCAGAACGGTCAGAATCGCCCAGGTGCGACAGCCCAGTTGGCGAACCGTCAAATTAGTGACGGACCACCACTTGGAACATCACATCCAAGGCAGAAAGGTCCCATTCTGGTTAATTCCTAATGGTAAAGTTGACGGACCGTCAACTTAGTAATAGACCACTACTTGGACCATCAAAGCCATGCCAATTAAGCCATGTTCTGGATAAGGACTGACGGACGAGTTGACGGACCGTCAAAGTTGTTATGTAACATTAGCCAGGCCATCAATCCTTATCCAGTGGAGCCCATTTCTGGTCCACGTCTGACAGGCTGAATGACGGTCCACCAGGAGTCAGATGGACCGTCAGTCGGATCGTCACACGCCACGTTCAGCTTATTTCCAGGTTGTTTTAACAAGGGTATTTTGGTCACTTATCAACCGTCTATACATACCCATATAAGTCCGAATTCAGCCATTTTTCTCACTTTTATTTCACAAACAACAACTAGGGTTTCTCCATAAATTAAATCTTCAAGACCAAGACTCAATCTTCTTCAAGAATCAAAGGATTTCAAATCCTTCCAGTTCAAAAACATCAAGAACCTTGAGTCAGGTATGTGTAGTGTTCATCTATGGATCCCTTTCATTCATAGAGTTCAAGAATCATGGTTTTAAATGAGAAACTTTGATTTCCTTGTTGCTATGTGATGTTGTTCATGTCAATGACCATTGTTTAAAATTCAGAATGTTATTTTAAGATGATTTACATGAAGTATGCATGTTGTGGTTAAAACCCATGAAATTGGTTGGTTCAAGATGATTAATATTTGTTGAGAAAACCTATGCGCACGGTGTGCATTCAAGGTTTTTGTTAAAATGCCTAGGATGCTAGAAGTTCATATTTACATGATTCTATGTTATCTAAATGACAACTCCATATTAGCTATACACTCAATATGAACTCCATGCTATTTATGTGTTTCTATTGTTATGGTGTGAAGCATGTGTGATAATGGTATTATAGAACATGTACACGGAATGTATCCATGCTTTCCCTACTATGTTTGAGATGTTGAATAGACTCATGAAGCAAACTATCCCATACTTATGTTATTATGAATTGTGGACTCAAATCTTGTGATCAAGTCATGTCATGTGTGTCAGTTTCCTTCTATCGAGTCCTGGGGGTATTCGTACCCGAAACTATAGCTGTTTGCCTAGAGATATGTCATGTTTTCATGATATCTTAAGTCAAGCCACGTTCCATAGAATTTAGTCAGTCATGTGACTCAGGAAACCTCAGAAACCTCATGATCTCAGTCAGTTATTAGTATTATTTCATCAGTCAACAGAAATTCAGTAAACCCAGTTCATGAATAGTCACTTAAATCATGTTCAGTCTCTTCAGATGGGAGTAGGAGTTAGCACCGAGCAAATCCAAGGATAGGAGCTCACCTGCTTCATATGAAGGTGTGATTCTTAGAAGCAATCCTTGTTTTCCAGAATTATGTAGCCAGCATAGGTTGAGACATCAACACTGCCAGCTTGAGGGTTGATGGGGTGGACATCCACCGTTCTCTTTTGGGGACACCGCCAGATTTGAGGGTCACTTACAATATGTCTTTACCCGTGGCACGGTATTGACACCCTTCTAATCAGGGAAACGATTGGACCCCAATTCAGCTACTTTAGCATACATGAGGCATATCGTTTAAACAAATACCTCCCACAGTTTGAGTATCAGTCTTAGTAAAAGAACTCAGACAATTCTTTAGATATCAGTATACCAGGACTGTTAGGTACAATCAAACTCAGTTATAGCATGGGACTAAGAAAGTTCTAACAAATTCAGGTTTGTCAGACACAGTCATTCATGTTATCAGAACTACAATTTCAACCATGTATTAGCATACAAATTTAGTTATCACGTACTTACGATCTCAGTTACTATGTATGTATGTTTGTACTATTACATTTATATCAGTCAGTCAGTTAGCATTATTAATGCATGTAAACCCTTCGCTTTAGCCTACCTCACTCGTATACTCAGTACTCTAGTTGTACTGATGCATTTTCACTATGGTGCTTTCTTTTCATGTTACACCATAGGTTCATAGATATGAGTTCTAGACCATCAGTAGCAGTCACTTTCAGCACACAGAGTGTAGTGAGTCCTCTTCATTCGAGGACAATATTACTTGATTTATTCATTTATTAATTCAGTTAGTTTTCAGTTTATGGAGTTAGTTGGAGACATGTTCCCTTAACTTCTTATTCAGACAGTACTTAGAGGTTTTTAGATTTATTATTCTGATTCAGTTTAGATTCAGCTGTTTTGGGTATTTGTTACCCACGGGGATGTCATGTTTTGACAGTTTCTTTATTCAGTTGAACCTTATGGCCTATTGATCACATTTTCTGTATTTTACAAGTATATTATGTAGTTTACAGGTACAGATATCAGTCATGGGTTAGCTTATGGTCCTTCGGGGTCATAAGCACCGTGTAGCACTCCGGTTCAGAAAATCAAGGCATTACAAACCCTTACATTTAGCCTTACCTCATCTATGTACTCAGTACATTCCCGTACATATGCATTTGCACTATGGTGTTTTATTTGATGCCATAGGTTCAGAAGCATGATACCCAGAGCACCTTTAGTAGTACAGACTCAGTCAGCAGCAGTAAACATAGTAGTGAGTCCTTATTATCCGAGGATGCTTCTTATTTTAGTACTTCATTAGATTCACTTTATTATCAGCAGACAGAGTTAGTTGGGGACATGTCCCATCAACTCCACATTCAGATAGTCAGAGGCTTTTTCAGACAGATGTATTAGTATTTAGTTTTCAGTTTGAGTATTTTTGACATTTTGAACCTTATGGCAAGTTTTTGCTAGCTTTCCATATTTATTATATTATTTATGCAGTGCTCAGGTATAGATATCAGAAAAGGGTTAGGTTACGGTCCTTTGGGGTCATGAGCACCGTGGAACGACTAGGGGATAGTCTCGGGTCATTACAAATATCTATATTATGACGGACCTCACTTTGGAAGAGATTACCCATACGCTCTCTAGAGAGAGATGGAAACACCATATCAGTCCTATTAGGATTATGATTGTTCTTTATATGGTGGTCGAGAGAACTTTGGAGTGATTTCCATAATTGCCCCTCCCCTTATTATGCTAACTGAGTTGATAGTTTTTTAATGTGTTGAATAGGTCTTATGATAAGACAAAGGAAAAGAAACATACCGGATCCAATAGTTTTGAAGTAATGCTTCAAACTATTTGGGATCGAATAACTACAATAGAGGATAATGTGCAAGAAATACACCAGTCCAATGAGGCCTTTAGAAGGGAGATTATCAAGATGGAGGGAATGGGAAAGGAACCAAAACTTACAAATACCACTACCGTGACCCTTTCCAAAGAAGAGGTTAATCAAGAAGAGAAACGAAGCTCTGATGATGATCTTGGTAGTAAAGAATCCTCAGTGATTTCCCAATCAACTGAATCAAGTGATGTTGAAGATGCCAAAATAAAGGAAATGGTACTAGATTCTAAAGAAGAAGCCAAGAAAATCACTTATGATGACTCTAGACCATTTTGGGGTGAAAGTTCTAATGAGGAAATGATTCCAAAATTTGGGGATAAACCTCATTCAACCAACTTTTCAACATTGTACCTAGGGAATGTGATGAGAGTCCATTTACCTAGATGAATAATGGATTGTGGGGAGGAGTACGATTCCTACATTTTGGGATTTAACATTCCAAAGGAGCACATGGAAGCCAAACCATAAGTGTCCAAGGAATTCAACTTCCAATGCACAACTAGTGGCCTATTGATGTGTTAACCTTAACCAAGGTGCCAAACTGTAAATTTAATGTGAAATTGGGTAAAAGGTTCAAGTCCTCAAAATGGCGAGATAGAAGCTCCCTTATCACTTTCTCACATCATCCAAGTTTCATCATGGAAGATTTGAATCCTTTGTCCCTCTACCACTAATTTCATAGTGAATGAAATTTGAGACAGAGATTCAAATCTTCTAACTCAAAGGAAAAAAGAAAGTGGAGAAAGCATCGTGCTAAGATGTTAAACTAAGAACTCTATGGGAGTCACCCTATCAAGTCACAAAAAGTGGCTCATATCCTTTTATTTTATGCATGATAGGGTAAATTTTATTTTTCCACTTGTTCATGTATAATCCATAAAAAGGTTGTGCTAGGAGGAATTTTGATAGAGATGGAAAAGTGGAATGGTGAAATTGGCATGTTTGTACTAAATAGAGGAGTACAAAGGACATAATTTTTGGTCTCAATTACCACGACCGCAAACCATTCCTCCAAAATCATGAAGTTCGTGTGCAAGCAATCGCAGAACTAGGACCGCGATTGTGGTCAAATTCGTTTAAATAAACATCCGACTACCATTTTTTCCACATACCCATTCTCAATTCCTCTCAAAATCACTCCAAATTTTGGCTTTGTGTTGAGTCCCCAAGTGCTCACTTCTAATAATTTGCATTATCTACTTGGTATGTTGTCTTATAATCCTATATTTTTTAATGTAATTTTTTGCTTAGAACTTGTACTTTAGGGAAAGGCCTGAATTAGTGTTTTTAATATAAAATCGTTACTTGTTTATGTGTTTTGTGGTGGTTAGCTAATGTAGATAGTGTACACACCAATGGGGAATTCTTGAGTACCCTGATTTAGGCCTAAATTTATTGAAATTAACGTATGCACCATGTGTTCCATTCAATGCCCCAATGAATTCAATATTAATTTCCTCAAGTTTTTGGTTATAATCATGCTTTCTAGGCTTAGGATCTTTGATCACGATGTTTATGTGCGTTTTTGAAACACAAATTTGGGGTTAAAATTATATGTTTTGAGTGATGTGTAGAACTGTCGACAATGGTCTCAGGTACTGTGATCACATTCCTAATAACTGCGATCATAACACTGTGATCGCAATCATTTCTCCATGATCGCCATACTTGAGGGCAGGCGTCTACCACAACCAAAAATTTTGCACACTAATTTCTCACCCTAGAACCTTCTACAACACTACCATATTATTTTATCTAATTAATCTAACATGATTTTGGTGTGATAGTTATAATGATGGTCTGGATTGTAATACTTACTAGTAATAAGCCGCAAAGAAGGGTGACTTTGACAACATTAGCTTCTTGGCCGCCGAATGCCAAAAACTCTACTATAGTTATTAGACTAGGATATAATTACTCCCAGAAAGGGGTATTTGCCTTGATAAAGTAGAGGAGAATCTCAAAGCATTCCACGCCCGACTCACTGATACCAGGTAGATGTGTTTTTCCCTGGACCCTTGCTATGACAATGAGCATTGGGTGTGTGAGTTCTATATGAACCTTACTATAGTTTCTCTCACAAATCTAGTGATAATGATTTGGAGTAAAAGACTGAACTTTTGAGTAGAGTAGATTAATGAGATATATGGGCTCCCAGAAGATGACATAGGACATGTCCAAGCAAAAGCTTATGAGCCAGGGACCTAAAAAGCAAACATATTATGCCCAGGAAAATTATTTCTCTGGGCCACCACTAAGAGAGATATTTTGATGAATGACTTCACAGCTGAGGCTAGGCTTTGGATGAATATTATCTATAGTAGAGTATCGTCGTGAACTCATATAACAATTGTCACAGATTTGGAAGATCTTGTGGTTGTTTTCATTCTCTCTAGTATTACTCTAAATATGGGAAATATTACGCTCTCAGAGTGGCTTCACTTCAAGAATTGGGGAGGTACACTTCTTCTCTTTTATTTCCTTATAACTGAGCTATGAAAGAGGGAAGAGGTAAAGTAGTATGCTTTCGATACCTTGGTTCACCCAGGACCATTTATCTCCCCACTCAAATTCCAAGGAGAGGGTGCCCCTAGTTAGAGAAAAAAAGGAAGATGGACTTGATGAAAATCAACCCAAGAAGACATAGACTCTTGTAGACCTTCATCAGCCAACCCTTTTGCTAATATCCCAGGTCAAATACAGGTAGTTAGGGAGCTATTGTCCAGATGGCCTCTAGGACTGGGAGAGCCCTTCACAGCTCAGTCAGATTATGAGATATACCAAGAGGAGTAGAATAAGCAAGGAGCCATAGTTTCTAGCTTAGACAGAGATTATTCATCCTTGGTTGTATCACACAAGGACCTTAGGGAGTCATACAAGAAGATGGTGAAAAGATAGAAGAAGAGAGATAAATTCTTCAAAAATTTGTTGGAAAGGGGTAAAGGGCATCTTCAAGGTAGTCAAACCCAATGATCGAATACCTTTGCCTAGGTTGGAGAGTCATGATGAGGCCCCTATTGATTGGTTAACTAATGATGTCGGTGGTAATGGTGCAGAGTCATCATGAGAGGAAAACTCCTGATGCAGATTCAGGGAGACCCCTTTTATTCTTGCTTTATTGGACATGCAGTGAGGATACTACTTTCCTTTTAGCCAAATTTGTATAGGTTTGATATGTTCCTGGATATTTTTATGTTGGATGATGTTTTTTTTTGTAATTTTGGGATGTTATATTTGGGTACTCTGATGGTGCCCATGTTTTAATGGATTATCATGGGGTTTTATTTTTAGTTTTTCTTTTTACTTTAGTTTTATTTTGACTATGATGATACATGATGAGACTTTACGTATGATATATTGAGTGAATACATTCTTAAGGATAAAAAATCGTCTTTGGGTTTTGATCCATAGATGCAGGGAAATTTTGTGTACCTGTGGCATCCTAAATCATTAATTCAAGAAAAGTCTGAGTACATGTGGCATTGTAAATTTGTGGTCGATTGTGCAACATTGGCTAAGTCTGAGTAGCCATATGGTTGGTTTTCCCATATTAAGCTAAAATTTGAGGCTAAAACTATAGTTGTAGCCGTATGTTAGCAAACTAAGTTTGGTGAAAATGCAAAACTAACACCCCCCAAAAAACAGTTTCCAAAAATTAATGGCATGGACGTGACAACCGTGTAACAAAACTCTTTCTTTTTTTGGGACTCCATAAATGTTTGACTTGTTAATAGTGATAGATACTCCAATTATATTTCTAACGGGAGGCGCAATTAAGCATCCTTAGCAAATTTTGCATGCCATGTGAGGTGAGATTTCTGTATTCATATCTTGTATACTTTTGTTATCTAGAACTTGTCACATTAGTCTTTCAAAGTTAATTTTTATTGTATATGGTTAGAGAAATGATCTTAGGCTATCTTTGTGACATTGGAAAACCACTCTAGCCTAAAAAGCCTACCCATGCCTAAACATAATCCATAGTTACCCACTTTGATCCTTTAGACAGTTCTGTGTCAAACATATTACTAGTTGTGAACCATTCTTTTTATCTTTTTTTTGAACCATACCCTCTTTGAACTTGAAAATGCAACTTGAGGCTAAAGGCCTAATTTTGGGGTGGTGAAGATTAATGTAAGTAAGTATGGTCCCACGAAGTTGTAGGTGAAATACCTAAGTGCCTAAGTATTGAAATAAATGAATAGAAAAAGAATGGGATCCAACAAAGGAATGAATTGCATGAAAATGTCAAGAAAAAGGAATAGAAGAAAATGGGTGAACAAAGGAAGAAAAAAGTAGGCATATTAAATGAGAAAAGATCAAAGAGGAGTGACCCATATTCAAAAAGGCAAATTAAATAGTGTGATGTAGATGTTTAAAGAATGGTGTAGCCATGTTGTTCCCGAATGATATCCTACCCTAACTCGAACCTACATTAAAATCTCAATAAGTCCTTTGAGATCTTTAACCATTTACATTCTTTATAGTGGCGATTGAAAATAGGGGCAAGCCTATGGCATGACACTTGTTGACATAGAGAGTTCTTTTGTGAGGGAGAGAGTTTTTTCACTTTAATGCCTTGTTGCATATTTGTAGCTTGGTGTGTGGAATTTTCTTTCTTTTGAGAAAGCATAGAAACGAGTTGAGGTAGGTAATTTTTTCATCTTTTGAGAAATGATGCAAATAAAGTATAGATTAGTTTTGATCAAAAGTGAGTCGATTTTAGAGTATTAGTTGTTGTTACTTGGTTGCTCTTCAAAGTCTTGTGCATCCTTAGATATTGCATTTTATTAGATAAGGGGTGTAGTAAGAAAATCTTAGCCCATGTGCAATGAGCTACTTGTGTAGTGACTAAGCTTGAAGTCATTGTGATCTTTGAGGCCTGGAAATTGGGCAATAAAAGTGTAATGTCTAATGATAAGGGGAAGTGTTTCTTGAGGACAAGAAAATCTTTAAGTTGGGGGTGTTGATGAGTGGTGATTTTACCACTCATTTGCACTAAACATTCATGAACATTACAATGTTTTGAATGAATAAATGAGAAATAATTATGATTGAATGCACTAATATCCTCATTTTGCAAGCACATTGTTGATGAGATAGAAAGATTTGAATTAGAGATAATAAGGATCAAAAGGAAACAAGAAAGTGCAACTGAACCCTTGAGAAGACATGGCCTCAGTTACCGCGGTCACGGTCTAAGGAACACAATTGTGATCAGTCATTAAGGTCAACCTACCGCACTCGCGGTAGCCGCGGTCACAGCGAAGCCTATGAGATCACTGTCTAGTGAAAAAATGCAACCCAAGGGAAGAAATGTAAATAAATGTGGCTGATCATAAATTTATACAAAAGGAAGACTCAAACCCAAATCATTCATCATATTCTATCTTCCCTAATTTTTAGACATTGTTGTAGGGTTTGTAGCCTCCATTATTAGAGAAGAAATATTGTATAAATTTTGGGTGAAGAATATATTTGAGTCACTTCCAAGTGAAGAATTAGTGAACTCCCATTGAAGATTTGTTGGATCTCATAGTTTGAAGTAAAATTCACTTAGATTTTCTCAAATCAAATCAATGGAGATTGTGGGTAAATATTTTCTTATTTATCTTATGAGTAACTAGTTTTTCCTCTTGGGATTATGCTACAATAGAATGTATTTGAATGTGGGTTGTGATTTATTTGTTCATATGTTAATGTGTTGATTGATGGGTTCTATTGTTGCTTGAGTAAATTGGTTCGGATTTGTGGATGAAAACCCTAAATACAAAAATGGGTTTGTGGGTGAAAATTCCAAACTCTTGAAAGCTCAATCTATATTTGATATAAGGGTTTGGGTGAACTTTAGGAACCTACATCATCATTGAAATATGGATGTGGGAACCAAAGCAATAATAGAAAATTGTTGGCATAGTTTACTAAATTTTCACTATCTTTGATATAAGAGTGATTATGAAGTAGACTATTCCTCAAGTATCATCCTAGAAATAGGGATGCCTGATTGAGGTATTGGGTGGCTTTATTTGACACACTCGTTAGGTACTCAAAAGAGTCATTGAGTGAAATCTTTGGGGATATGTTGACAAACTAGCTACAAGGACTTATAACCTAGACTACCACATCATCATCAATTAGAACATGCACCGAATTATCATGTATTCATGTATATTTTTCCCCTAGGAAAGCATAATCCCAAGATCCGTGCCTAATTATTTAAACTATAATTATTCATAGCCCAGAATTAATACTAGAAAATCCCAAAAAGGAAATAATAAGTGTAATATCTTTCAAACCCCACATTTTTATATTTTTCTACTATTGGTTTGAATTTAGCTAGTATCTATTATTTCAAACTAATTTAGTTGCCATTCATATTGTTCCTCGTGGATTTGACCACGACTCCAATGTTGGGTAAATATATTAACGACAATCGTCTTGCACTTAAATTAATGTGTAAGTTGAGCGTTATCAATGACAAATAATAAACCATTTGAAGACTAACCATTGCCCTAACCAGGGCGATCAGTTGCACTAGAGTGGCCTTTATTAGTAATATGAAGAGCTTCTAGAATAGGTTGACTAGGCTGACTCTAAGATTAATAGGGTGGACTCAAAAGATGTCTAGTATAAAAATGGCTACCTCTAAATTGGGAACTACTACGTGTCCCACTAAAATAACCTTAAACTCTAGGACTCTTATCGCTGCCCTCCATAGGCCTCATTATGCATCTCTTCCATTACTTAGGGTTGATTCAAAACCTCAGCAAAAGACTTACCCGCAGTTACCAAATTCTATGTAGACATACGAAAAGGAAGTCTCAACCCTCTAAAAAAGCAATGAGCTCTCTCATACTCAGTACCAAGAATCAAAGTAGCATGCCTAGAAAACTTGTGAAAATGAGCGTCATACTCCACAATTGTCATGGATCACTGCACCAATCTAGAGAACATATCCCTCAAATGATCCCTTAGGCTTTGAGTCATATACTTCACCAAGAACATATCAAATAATAGAGTCCATATTAAAGAAGAAGATTCGGATGGTCTAGAATCCATATAACCTCTCCACCAATGTCGAGCAACCAAGTCGAAATAGAATATGATGTAATCCATACCACGAGTCTCAACAAGGCCTAAATTATCCAAATGAAATATGATTTAATCCATGCCACGTGTCTTAAAAAGTCCCAAATTATAGATCCTATCCTTACAAGCAATCAATAACTTGTATGCATCCTCGCCTGGAGCACCAAAAAACCTAAGCGTATCCCACCTAAAAAATCTACCCAACATCTTCTGATCCTCAGAAAACATAGCTGTAATACCCTGAGAATCCCAACCGATAGTAGAACCATGATTCAAGCTCATGATAAATAAATTATAGTGATTTGGTAGTTTTATGATCAATTTAGATGTATATTAAGGCCTCAAATACGTCCTAGCTATTGGACGAATCAAAACATTCCTTACCAACTGAATTCTTTAGAAAGGCATTGCCATAGTCAACTTCAAACAAGCATATCTCAAATTATAAAGTGAATTTTAGATCTCATTACTCACCAACAGCTAGATTATTGAATTATCTTTCCAATGATATAAATTTCACAAAAATCCGGCATTGGAGTAAAATGTTATGTCCGTTTTACTGAGAGCTGCTCGAGCTGTCCAGGAGTGACGGACAAAATGACGGACCGTCAAGTCAGTGACGGACCGTCACTTTGGCCATCACAACTGAACCAGTGTGGCCATTTTATGGACCAAAAATGAAGGTTGGAGTGATGGTTAGTCACCAGAGTGACGGTCCGTCACTCAGACAGTTAGTTTTGTTCGAAACAGCACTGAAACGCCATTTTAAAAGTTTTTTTTAGGTATTTTTCCACCCTATTTAACACCCAATCACATCAAATCAAAGAACATAACTTATCATTCATCCAAAACATCAAAATTAGGGTTTTTTTCAAGATAAAAACTCAAGAACAAGATTCAAATCCTTCTCCAAGAAAACTCAAGAATCAAAGCGTCACCATTTAAGAACCCTCAAGAAAAGTTAACCTCCTTCAAGATTTGGGTTTTTATTACTCCGTGATTTATCTCAAGCTCAAGGAAAACTAGTCGATTGGGGATTCAATTACAAGAAATTTCCACCATTAATCTTCAAGAATTTTCCATCTAAGGTATGCTAGTGTTCATCCATGGATCCCTTTCATCCATGGAGCTCAAGAATCAAGTTTTTAAATCATAAATTATGATTATCTTATTTTGGTATGATTATGTTCATGTTGATGGTTATTATTTGGTATCTCGATGTATTTTCATGAAGTATGTGAGCATGTTAGTTGAAATCCCTGAATTTGGGTGGCTTAAGATTGTTAAATTGATAAGTATACCTATGCCCAAAGTTATCCATATAGGGTGTTTGATAAAATGCCTAGAATGATAGAAATCATATATTATAGCTTAGGGATGAATTATATGATAAATTCATGCTAGTCTATTATGTTCAAAGGGCTCATATGTTGTTGTTGTGCAATATATGTGTTAATGGAATGTACATGATGATTGGAGAATGGATTCATAGTGTGTCTATACACATTCCATGTTATGAACAAGATCATGATTATGAACTACCACATGAGTTATCCCCCCAATTATTACAATATGAACTAAATGTTACATGCTTTCTATTCCCTTATGTTTAAACGGTTTCCATCCTATCATAATGAAAAGTATATGTTGTTGGAATGCCCATGATATTAGAATATGAGGTTTATGACTTAATTTCAAGAATTCCCATTCATGTTAGATATTATGAAGACCATGTACTTTATGAAGTCCCTCACTCATGTATAATGGATTATTATTGATGGTCATGTATTCAAAAAAGTCACGCTGTGTAATTTTCCTTCCATTGAGTCCTGGGGGTACTTGTACCCAAAAAATATAGTTGTGTTCCTAGAGCCATGTCATGTTTTTATGCTACTCTCAGTTAAGCCATGTTTAGTAGACTTCAATCAGCCCCATGAATTAGGAAAACTCATGTAAATTTAGTATCAGCTCAGTTCTACTCAGTACTCAGTAACTTCAGTAATCTCAGTAAGTCAGTATTCTCAGAAATCTCATAACTAAGTACTCAGTAAGATCAGTAATCTCATGAACTCAGTCAGTTATCAGATATCAATAGTATTCCATCAGTCAATGGAATTCAGTAAGTTTAATCCAAGTACAGTTCAATTAATCATGTTCAATGTCTCTTCAGATGGGAGAAGTAATTCGCACCGAGCGAATCAAAAGATGGGAACTCACATGTCAGTTTAGGGTGTGATTCTTAGCAGTCATCCTTGTGTTCCAGAACTACGTAGACAGCGTAGGTTGAGAAATCTTAACCTTCCAGATTAGGGTTTATGAGGTGGCTTAACCTGTCAGTTTAGGGTTCCCACCATTCTCATTTTGAGTACCTGTCGGATAAGGGTCACTCATAGCTTGTCCTTACAAGTGGCGCGGTATTGAGACCCTTCCAGTCAGGGTAGAGATTAGAGCCCAGCTCAGCTATTATAGCATATATGGGGAATGTCAGTTAGATAACTACTTCCCACAGTTTTTGTATTAGTCTCAGTAAAAGAACTCAGATAGTTCTTTAGATTTCAGGACAGTTAGATACAGTCAACTCAGATACAGTACGAAACTCAGATAGTTCCATCAGATTCAGGATTGTCAGATATGGTCACTCATGTTATCAGTTATATTATCATATAAGTTATGTTAGTTATCAATAACTCATGTTTTCAGTATTCAGATTCAGGCCTGTTAGATACAGTCAATCAGACTAGTTTTTCATAATTCGAACTATTAGAAGTATTCATTCATTTATTCAGTTATACAGTATCAGTTCCTCACTTATTAGTGATTCACATATCGATATCAGTAAACTCAATCATTGGTATCTCAATATCAGTAAACTTATGTTGTCAGTATTTTGACTCAGTAGTCAGTATCTCCACGAGTTCAGTTACCATTATGTATGTGTGTATGTATTCCCACATTCATATCAATTAGTATTTTTTATGCATATAACCCTTTTCATTTAGCCTACCTCACTTGCATACTCAGCACATTCGAACGTACTGACGTATTTGCGCTATTGTGCTTTCTTTTATATTACACCATAGGTTTAGAGGCACGAGCT
This sequence comes from Capsicum pubescens, assembly GCA_030864215.1. Lineage (NCBI taxonomy): Eukaryota > Viridiplantae > Streptophyta > Magnoliopsida > Solanales > Solanaceae > Capsicum > Capsicum pubescens. The sequence goes on along the minus strand of CM061549.1, from coordinate 142,280,308 downwards.
CCAAATCAGCAGTCGATTCCAATCTCAGCAGTCAGAGTTAGAAGTGAGTCCTAATCTTTTGAGGAAATGATGATTTCATTAGTATTTTAAATATTCAATTTATTTCAGTAGATGGAGTTAGTTGGGGACGTGTCCCATCAACTCCTTATTAAGACAGTTTAGAGGCTTTCAGACTATAGTGTGTTCAGATAGTTATTTCATATTTATTTTGGTATTATTATGCCATATTTTCAGTTATGAATTAGTATTGAACCTTATGGCCTTTCAGTTTATGTTTTCGCATTTTTAGTCCTTTATGCAGTATACAGGTATAGATATCAGTCATGGGTTACCTTCTGGTCCTTCAGGGTCATGAGCACCGTGTAGCGTTCTGGTTCATAAAATTATAGAGTTACAAACTTGGTATCAGAGCCTAAGGTTCAATAAAGTCTTAGGAAGTATGAAAGCCACATCTAGTAGAGTCTTATACATATGTGTGTTGTGTACCATACTTCTGTGCAGGAGGCTAAGAGATCTTTTAGGAACAGTTTTCCTTCTTTCATGTCTCAGATCATGATATATAAAGGTTCTCTAAGAAACTCATGTAGATTTTCATTATGCTTCACTCATGTTAATTCCACCTTACTTTCAAGGTAACAGAAACAGAGAAGCTCAAAGTGCTAGAGATAGGGCTTTCTCAGACAATCCCTGTAGACAGCTATGAGATTTTCCATATGCTCAACAGTACCCCTTTCGGTTCAATTATGTTCTAAAGTTATACAAATTTCATTCATGACCATGAGAACTCGTTCACAAACCCAATTTTAGATATGCCATCAGATCTCTTCTCAGAATCCTATGACAGCATAGACCTAGAAATTTTTTTATGCATGAACTTAAGAGTTAACAGAGGTAGATTTGGGATGGTATTATCCAGTTTGATCAGATTATGTATTCATGGGGATAGTTATACCAGAGTAAATCACTAGGATTGAATAGTGTAACCTAGAATATCAGTTTATTGGTTTGAATTAAGTATGAAGGTGTGGATATGATATTAGTAGTATATGAAGAAACAAAAGCAACTAATGGGCTTAGTAAGGCAAGCATGTGTTTGACAGAGTGTAAGTATGTGATTAAGATTGTAGTTCAGTTTAGCATTTATTAAGTGCTCACAGATTTAAGATGATGGCTTAAAGCTAAGGGGGAGATTATAGATCAAGCAATAAAGTCAGGCTCCCAAGTCAGGATCTCAGATTCCTCTAGTAGTGTCAGTATGTATTGAAAAATAGTAAGGAAAAACGATTTCTAACTCATACATATGTGAGTGTAAGGTTTTATACTTCAGTCAGCCTGATACCTATGCATGCTTCACATCTCAGTTCCATGAACACAGCTTATATTCGCACGCTTTCCATAGAATCATGTGCGATTCCAATTTCTATTATAAGGAGTATCATCTCCCTCAGTGTTATAATTCATGTCTCACGAATTCACAAATTTTATACTCAGGTCATGCAACTCATGACTCATGTACATATGTCATGCCTTATAGTATATTCAGTTTCCATGACTCATGTTATGCCCCTATAGATAAGACAAATTCAGACTATGCCATATATATCCTCAGTTCAAACCTTTTTGGTAAATCCATGTTGTTGACATTCTATTCCTCAGGCTTTAGTTCAAGTGTCAAGTTCAGTCAGTATCCATTCATGTTTCAGGTCCTCCTGATTTAATCCTTTATTAAGCTCTTTTTATTGAAATAGTGTAGTGCTGAGTAGTTGCTTATATGGGAGAGAGTAAATAGTATGTGTTAAGAAAAGATTGTTGCATCCTTATATTAAGCGATGGTGTAGTGATTAAGATAGGCTTGAATGTCATGATAAGTGTGCAAGTAAATGGCTAACAAGAGGTAGTATTTAGAAAATGGGAAATTTCAGAGTATGAGTGTAAATTCAAAACCTCGACTTATGTAAGCCTTCAGTGTACAACTATCATAACTCAGTTATAATTTTAGTAATCAGTGTTCAGACTCAGAATTAAGAATTTCAGTTTCAGCCTAACCTTCAACCATCAGTACTAAGTTATCAAGATGCAGTATCTAGTTTCAGTATTCAGTACTCAGAAATCAGTGTTTAGTCTCAGCATTAAGTACTTTTGTATCATTCTAAACCACAGTTATTAGTATTCAGTTATCCAAATCCAGCATCTAACTCTAGTATGAGTCCCAGTTACAGTTTTAGTTAAAATACCAACTTCAATTCAGTAATCAAATCAGAAACTCAGTTAAGTTTCAGACTTGCTTGACCCATGCTACAACTATCATTTATTCGGTCAGTAGTATTTTAGTACCTCAGTCTACAGGGTGTTTCCAAATCATGTTATATGCCTAGCCTAGTATTCTTAAGGTGATACAGTTTTGCTCATTCATGCTCAGTCACCCCTGTTATCCAATTAATAATTGCCCCCTGTGCAAAATATTTTACAACCTTAGTTTAGTTATTCGGACTAAGTATAGACAAGTCTCACATGCCCAGTATTCAGCTATAAGTTATTCAGTTAAACAAATAAGTTAGTATATTCATGCAGTAGTGCTCAACACCTCGTAAATCTTTCAGTTATCTCAGTTGCAGTACATGGAGTTTAGTTTCTTCATCTTAGATCATGTATTATGCCTAAAGTTTTATATCTTAGATAATCAGTCATGATTTAGTTTCTAGGTACCTTGCTCATCGCCTCAATTTCCCTTAGTAGCTCAGCCAAGTCAGTATTCCTGGAGGGGCCTAGTGTCCCAAGGGGGAGATACGCTATAATACTCCAAACTTTTCATGACTTAAATATCCTACTTTATTTTTCATAATGAATTTAGTTTTGAGTGAGGGGTACTCATAAGTTGACCATCAAGCTCCAACATCAGTTATACGCCATGTATTCAAGACTCAGTTCAATTCATCAAATACAGTTCATGCATCACGTTTCAATCTCAGTTATGTTCTCATGTTCTCATGTTTTCGTTCATGCATTCTCATTTCAAGAAATTCAGTTCATCAGGACATTTAGTCATGAATTCATGAGTCAATTTTTCCTACATCAGATATGCACGAATTCATCTTATCAGTCATGCATCAGACATGCATGTTCAGTATGATATGTTCAGTTATCAGTCATGTCAGCTATGAGATCATGTTCCAGTTATTCATGTTTAGTATGTACATCATTTTATGTTTTTTCCCTCTTTCTATCAATCTCATTCGAGGACGAATGTTCCCAAAGGGGAGATATTGTAATACCCCAAGAATTCCAACCGATAGTAGAACCATGATTCAAGATTATGATAAATAAATTATAGTTATTTGTTAGTTTTATGATCAATTTATATGTATATTAAGGCCTCAAAAACATCCTAGATATTAGACAAATCAAAACATTCTTTACCGATTGAATTCTTGAGAAGGTCATTGCCATAGTCAACTTCAAATGATAAAATCTCCCATTATACAGATAATTCTTTAGATAATAACCCACCAACAGATAGATAATTGAATTATCTTTCCAATGATACCAATTTCTCCAAAATCTGGCATCAGAGTAAAATGTTATGTCCGTTTTACTAAGAGCCGCCCGAGCTGTCCAGGAGTGACGGACAAAATGATGGACCGTCAAGTCAGTGAAGGAACGTCACATTGGAAGTCACAACTGTACCAGTGAGGCCGTTTTATGGACCAAAAATGACGGTTGGAGGGATGGTTAGTCACCAATGTGACGGTCCATCACTCAGACCGTCAATTTTGTCTGAAAGAGCGCTGAAATGTCGTTTTAAAGGTTTTTTTTAGGTCTTTTTCCACCCTATTTAACATCCAATCATAGAAAATCAAAGCACATAACTTCTCATTCATCCCTAAAATCAAAATTAAGGTTTCTTTTAAGATAAAAAACCAAGAACAAGATTCAAACCCTTCTCCAAGAAAACTCAAGAATCAAAGCGTCACCATTCAAGAAAAGTTAACCTGTTTCATGATTTGGATTTTTATTACTCCATGATTTATTTCGAGATCCAAGAAAACTAATTGATTGGGGATTCAATTTCAAGAAAGTTCCACCTTTAATCTTCAAGAATCTTTCATCTAAGGTATGCTAGTGTTCATCCATGGATCCCTTTCATCCATGGAGCTCAAGAATAAAGTTTTAAAATCATTAATCGTGAATATCTTGTTGTGGTATGATTATGTTCATGTGGAAGGTTGTTATTTGGTATCCCTATTTATTTTCATGAAGTATGTGAGCATGTTAGTTGAAATCCCTGAATTTGGGTGGCTTAAGATTGTTAAATTGATAAGTATACCTATGCCCAAAGTTGTGCATGTAATGTGTTTGATAAAATTCCTAGAATGATAGAAATCATGTATTATAGCTTAGGGATGAATTATATGATATATTCATTCTAGTCTATTATGTTCAAATGGCTCACATGTTGTTGTTGTGCAATATATGTGTTTATGGAATGTACATGATGATTGGAGAATGGATCCATAGTGTGTCTATACGCATTCCATGTTATGAACAAGATCATGATTATGAAGTACCACATTAGTTATCCCCAAATTATTACAATATGAACTAAATGTTACATGCTTGCTACTCCCTTATGTTTAAACGGTTTCCATGCTATCGTTATGAAAACTATATGTTGTTGGAATACCTATGATATTAGAGCATGAGGTTTATAATATGATTTCCAGAATTCCCATTCATGTTAGATATTATGATGACCATGTACTTCATGAAACTCCTCACTCATGTATTATGGATTATAATTAATTGTTATGTATTCAAAAAAGTCATGTTGTGTTAGTTTCCTTCCATCGAGTCCTGGGGGTACTTGTACCCAAAAAATATTGTTGTGTGCCTAGAACCATGTCATGTTTTCACGCTACTCTCAGTCAAGACATGTCCAGTAGACTTCAATCAGCCTTATGACATAGGAAAACTCATGTAAATTTAGTATCAGCTCAGTTCTACTTAGTACTCAGTAACTTCAGTAATCTCAGTAATAGTACTTCAGTATTCTCAGAAATCTCATAAATTAGTACTCAGTAAGATCAGCAATCTTATGAACTTAGTCAATTATAAGATATCAGTAGTATTCCGTCAGTCAATGGAATTCAGTAAGTTCAATCCATGTACAGTTCAATTAATCATGTTCAATGTCTCTTTAGATGGGAGTAGTAATTAGCACCGAGCAAATCCAAGATGGGAACTCACCTATCAATTTAGGTGTGATTCTTAGCAGTCATCCTTGAGTTCTAGAACTACGTAGCCAGCGTAGGTTGAGACATCTTAACCTGTCAGATTAGGGTTGATGAGGTGGCTTAACCTGTCAGTTTTGGGTTCTCACCATTCTTATTTTGAGTACTTGTCAGATAAGGGTCACTCACAGCTTGTCCTTACCAATGGCGCGGTATTGTGACCATTCCAGTCCGGGCAGAGATTGGACCCCAGCTCAGCTATAATAGCATATATGGGGCATGTCGGTTAGATAACTACTTTCCACAGTTTCAGTATTAGTCTCAGTAAAAGAACTCAGATAGTTCTTCAGATTTTAGGACTGTCAGATACAGTCAACTCATATACAATACAGAACTCAGATAGTTCCATTAGATTTAGGACTGTCAGATACGGTCACTCATGTTATCATTTATATCAGTCATATTAGTTATGTCAGTTATCAATAACTCATGTTATCAGTATTCATATTCAGGACTATCAGATACAGTTCATCAGACTAGTTCTTCATAATTCAAAATGTTAGAAGTATTCATTTATTTATTAAAAAATACAGTATCAGTTCCTCACTTATTAGTGATTCACATATCGATATCAGTAAACTTAATCATTCAGTATCTCAATATCAGTAAGCTCACGTTGTCAATATTCAGTATCAGTAGTCAGTATCTCCACAAGTTCAGTTTCCGTTACGTATGTGTGTAAGTATTCTCACCTTCATATCAGTCAGTATTATTCATGCATATAACCCTTTCCATTTAGCCTACCTCACTTTCATACACAGTACATTCCAACGTACTGACGCATTTTTTCTATAGTGCTTTATCTTATGTTACACCATAGGTTTAGAGGTACGAGCTCCAGATCAACAGTAGATTCCAGTCTCAGCAGTCAAAGTTAGAAGTGAGTCCTCATCTTTTGAGGATATGATGATTCTATTACTATTTTAAATTTTTAGTTTATTTCAGTAGATGGAGTTAGTTGGGGACGTGTCCCATCAACTCCTTATTTAGATAGTTTAGAGGCTTTCATACTATGGTATGTTCAGACAGTTATTTCAGATTTGTTTTAGTATTGTTAGACCATATTTTAAGTTATCTATTAGAATTGAACCTTATGGCCTTTCAGTTTATGTTCCCGTATTTTTCAATATTTTATGCAGTATACAGGTACAGATATCAGTCATGGGTTAGCTTGTGGTCTTTCACGGTCATGAGCACCATGTATCGTTCTGGTTCAAAAAATTGGGGTGTTACAATAGTAGACTGGGCAACCACTTTATTTAACAACTACCAACTAAGAAAGTTCTATTGTAGAAGGTACCTTAACCTAGGAGCCATAGCTAAAGGTTGCGCTCCTACCTCTGTACTACTCAGATATATAGACTATGCACAATCATATGGTGCACTACCAACTAACCCCATGAGCTGAACCAATGTATCTAAGAGCATTGAAGAATAAATGATCCTTGGTAGTTCCTGCAATGGTCCCTTGCCCACTACTGACTGGGGCAAAAGAATTTCTAGCTCAGGAGTTAGAATAGGATATGGTGAAGGCCCCTTCTATTGGACACTAATTGTGGACATATCTCTAGGATATCCACAACCTGTGGGTCCTCCATAAATTAGGGTAGGATACCTATTATTTGTCTTGGTATCCTCTTCTCGCATAGCGATAGCACGTGTGCTAGCCATATGCAAAAGAGTAAATTCTAAGGAATGTTCAATAACCTAACTCATACTCTTATCATGATATAAGTGAAAGAAGTGAAGAATACCTAACAATGTCCCATAGCCTTCTAAATATAGGAAAGAATGTCATCATTTCAACTTGCAAGGCTCAACTAAAAACATGCTCTTGTACAAACAATAGCGATGAAACCTAGCTCTGATACAAATTTTTCATGTCCCAATATATGAGTCATGATGAAACCTACTCTATCCTACCAATAGGTAAGAAAAACTATAACCCAGATTTAAACACAATGTATTAACTTGGTGGAAATTTTCAAACATAGGCGAAAATCAACAAAACAACTTATAAATAAGCATATTATTTAAAATAGATAAGATAGTTAACATTTTTACCGTACCAGACCAGGTAGAGCTAGTACAAGAGCATCTTGTACAAATAAACAACCCAAGTATCTAGAATAGTCAATAACATCTTTCTCAAAACAAAAGTAGAGCATATAAAGATAGAAAAAAATAGGTGACTTTGACTCTAAGAGCCTACCCCTTTTTTGGATATCACACTGCACGAATGTCAATCAATAGCGGCAAGAAGTACTTGGATTTGCACCAAAAATACTATAGAAATGTACTATGAGTACCAAAACCATGGTTACTTATTGGAATAATCGTCCGACTATTTTAAATCTTGATTTAACAATGATAAAAAGGAAGCTAACACAACTAAGTCAAGGTATAGGAAAACCTAAAGAAACTCCCACATCGTTGTTCATAAATAAGTAAATAAATTAGTATAATAGTATAACGTAACATAAGGCATCAACACATGAAATCATAACTATAAATTTTGCTTCCATACCCTAATTATTGTAGAAAAGTAAACAACTTGTAACACCCCGAAATTGGGTCCCGAGACGTCACACGATGCTTAGGGGAACAAGTGACCCCAAGCTAACCCTCCTACTGGCATAACCCATAAGCAACTGGATAAAATGCTTAAATCTAAATAAAATCAGCTAAAACATAAAACTTTTCTGAACTTGATCAATATAAACATGAACTTTACAAGATTACAACTCTACTTTTACAAAACAAAACTGAAACTGAATACATCAACTTCTACTAACTGTCTATGAAGCCTCTACTGGTACTGACTTTAGATAACCAAGTCATGACTCCCAACTCTGTATGCTCAATACGACTAAAATAAGAAAATACAATACTTCTCGAACTGCATAACCAACTCGAGCCCTCAAATCAAAAGGACTCGTCACCTACTGACTGGAAGCGGTGGACTGACTGAATACGGTATATGCGCTACAATTTGTACCTACATTATAAGACACTGTAGCACATAGAAATATATGGGGGTCAGTACTCTATGAAATGTACTGAGTATATGGGGGTGCAATGCAACATTATAAATAATATCATAAATGAGTATGAAAATAATACATGCTGACGATAACGACTTTCTTTACTTGAATTAACTGAAATATATTCCTTGTAAATCATCAATAGTAATGCAAGCATTATATATCTCATAAATCATTATACTCAACTCAAACTCTTTAACTTATGACTTAGAGTGACTCAGTAACTCATGAAACTTGAGCTCTTATGGACTTGGGAGTTTCTTATAACCGACATAAACCATGTGAGTTTACATGGAGTCCAACGTCTTGCCCTTGTTGGGGTGAGCTGTTCTTTCTTTTCCATCGGAGTAGAACCTTAACATTAGTGATCACTGTCTTGGCCTTTGGCCCTTAATATTAATCCTATGGTGGCACGTAGTTCTGGGGAAGTAGGATGCGCTAAACCCACACTTTCCGCTCGGTGCTAAATACTACTCCCAAACTTAAGCTCAGAACGCATTACGAAATCCACCTTAATCGACTCAAAGGTCTATCATAGAGACCAAATCATAAATATTTCTCATCTTTAAATCAAAACAATTGTGGATTCCTAACTCGACTCAAACTCAAACAACCTTTCTCAACATCAAGTGTACTTGCTCATTAACTCATATAAAATGTCAAAACTTCAAAAAAACATCAAAGAACTCATTCTTGACTCTCAAGCTCAAATATCAATATATATATTTAATAATCAAACTGCTCATAGAAAAGCTTAAATCATGACTTTTATCTCAAATTATTCGGAAATCATCAACTCATTATAACAATAGTCAACTCATGGCATAAGTTCTCAATTTAAGAAATAAAATGATGAAATAGTCACGTGTATCAATCTTGAATAGCTCAAATATCATAAATCATTAATAAAGTAATTTGGGTGAAAACACACTTTGCAAAATTAGGAATTTCAATCGTAGAAATTAAATATTTGGTCACAAGAACGAAAGAAGTGTTCTTGTTCAAACCCCACATACCTTGGATTATGATTTTAAGATGAGCAAGCTTGATTGGAAACTCTTCTTCACACTTTTGAGCTAAGTTCTTGATGTCTTTGACTTGGAGAACTTAATACTTGAACAACTTGGTGAAATCTTTGGAAGATTCTTGAATTTTCTTGTAGAAGATTTGATTTAGGATTTTTGAAGAACCCTAGTTCTAGATCTTTCTTGGAAGAGAAATGAGAGAAAATGAACTTCTTTTTTCTACTTGGATATATATATAGGACCAAAATGGGCAGAAATGACCAAAATGCCGTTGCAAAAACATCCCTTAATTACTGGAAAAAACATAGTTGACGACATTCTTGACAAACCGTCAGGACCTTGATAGGCCGTCATGAATTGTCATCCCAAAAAGGGTGGATTTTATGATTTTCGGCTTAAGGTTGACGACATTTTGTGACAAGACGTCAAACTTGTGACAAGCCATCACAAAATGTCATGACAAAAGGTTAGATTTTGTGACTTTCTGCCTTAAGGTGACGACATTTTGTGACAAGTAGTCAGGCTTGTGATAAGTCATCACAAAAGGTCATCATGGAGTTTCCAAGATGACATGCTGGAGTAAAATAAGCATAACTGTTTGCTCCGATATTGGATTTTAACAAATTTGTTATCGTTTGAAAGGTAATTCAATTATCTATCTTTTATTAGGTCATGGGCTCAAGGATTGGTAGTATAACGAGAGATATGATCAGTTGAATATGGATATGGAAAAATCCTTCCCAAGAATTCAATCGGTAAAGAATGTTTTGATTCACCTAATCTCTAGGACATCTTTGAGGCCTTAATACACATCACCTTGATTAGAAAACAACCAGACCACTATAATTTATTTCTCATGATCTTGATTCATGGTTGCACTATTGGTTAGAGTCTCGGGGTATTACAAAATGGCTCTAACTCTCTCACCGGGTGTCCGATTCGGGTGAATCTTATGTCGATGGAAAGCCTATCCAATTCTACATATTATAGAAAGTGGAATTTAGGGAAATACAACACGATATAAACAATAATCACTTTGGAAGTCATCCATATTCACTCAAAAGATATATTTAGGCTTAAGAAACGATCGGGGTATTACAATATCTCCCCCTTGAAAACATTCATCTCGAATGTTGCTATTTGGCCAAGAATACCGAGAAAACTGAAGACACAAAGCTAAAACAACTTGCTAATATGAATCTATATCTTTCTAAACTTTGAAGTACTACGTTGAATGTATAAACTCATGATGAGAATAGCTATACCACTGGATCTGAAACTGGAAAAAAATAGATAGAGGACAACTGTAATTCTCAACTGAATTTGAAATGATTTGCCTTCTGCTTATATTAAAGAGCGGGCTCATGCTTAGAGTTTAGAATTCACTTGATGTGATAAGGGTGCAATCGTACTCATAGACGACGAAGAGATAATTTATGTAGGCATAGGTCATGAGAAACAAGGATAATACTACACAATAGGTATTACATTGTTTGGTTTAGAATACTTGGAAAACAAAGATTGTTCAATGAATGCTTACAGACTGAATCACAATTATATATCCAAATCTAAAACTGATGCCTGATACACATACTGAACTGAATTCGTAGATTTTAGGTGCGAGCAACTACTTACCGTATTGCCCGTACTTATGAAACTTCGAGTGGTAAGACCAGACTAGTTCGAAAAAAATAGAAGACCAAAGAAATCTATCTGCCAAATTTTATAAACTGGGTTGCTAACTATGCAAGCTGAATCGTACTAGATACTCATACTTTAGTAGAGGATTTCTTCAACACCCTCCCAAGGAATTCTAATGGTATGAAGGAGCAAAGAACTTTAGGGAAGATCTAAACAGGACATCTGAATTAAAGATCATAGAATTACCATGATCCCATAACTTGAAACCTAAACCTATGAATCATAAGTTAGGATAAAAGTACTAAGCTTCAAGCAAGGCAACTCCTTACTCTCAAACTCAACCACAATTCTCAAACACTCTCTCGACTATACTATACCCTTCTGATACTATACTTGATCGATTTGACTTACAATCCCCATATGATACCGATACTTCCATCTACTCATATCCCCTCGAACCAAACCCCCTCATCATTTTCATGCCTAACCTAGAACCACAAGATTCTCCACATAACCCCATTCTAAATCATGAGCTCCCATAAATCTACATTCTTACAACCTCTCACTTCAAGAGTAATTCTCATTACAACTTCGACAACTCCAATCCACCTAGTACTAGTCATTTACTAATGCATAAGGCACCCATCCACATGCACACAAACACGACGTTCAAGACTATCTTCATACCCTACACACCTCTTATCAAGAAAAATTTCCATGCCCTCACCTCAAGCACACCTGACATGCTTCTAGCTAATCAAGTCCTACACAAACGCTTTACTCCAATATTCCTTCCAACTCATGGAATTACACAAAATAAACACACCACAATCTTCCCAATCATAACACATTAAACTTCAACTAACCACAGCATATATCAAAGACTTAGCCTCAATATTACTTCACATTACCGCCAAGACAGAGTAGGTATGCCACCCTCTATCGTTGCTAAGGAAATATCTCCTCTCTCTCGACTAATTAACTTTTCACCACCACTATCTTGGGTAAGGAAAGATAGCTAAAAGATTAGAGCATGAGGGTCTGACACACGAATAGATGCTATGGATAACTTGACACTCAACTGAGGCTTGAGGAATAGAGGATTTAACATCATAAAACCATCAAAGAAATACGGCTCAGGAACATGCACGATATAAATCTGAATTCTTTTCTTTGCTGATCATTGAAAGTAGCGCTTGAACATTGGAACTGAACATGTCACAAAACTTGAGTACATAAGTCATGCGTTGCATGACCTAAATTGGGAATTCGTAACTATGAAATGTGATTCCAACCGGTGAAAGGTCTGAAACTCAACATTTCGGTAACTAAGTGAGGACAGGATTCTTTATGTCATGCCTGGACATGAATCATGATCAATGAATCAAAACGCAAAGCATGAATGAATACTGGAATGACTGAAAATATTAAAATAAAATAGGTCGAGCAGTATCCCTTCTCTCAGTTATTCCACAACTTAATGGCACACCCACTAGAACCTGACAACCTAACTTGGTTACTCATTTTACTATCTCCCCCTTAGACTAAAGCCATCACACTCCTTGACTCAATTATTAGGAACATTGTTCATTACCTAACTAGTCTTCCTTCACCAAGCAACTCCACGGTAATTACTAATTACGCCACATACAATGACCCTAGAAAATAAAGCATCCCCATAGCACCTTGGGTAAGATTTCTCACCAAGAACACAAAATTAAAATTAATTACAAGTTGATCAGACTCAAGCTCTTGCATACACTGTCTAAGCTCATTAGATCACTTCTTTATAACTAGAACCATTAACCAAGAAATCATCACATCCACCTTCATAGACACCAATCATCCAAGCTTAATGCCTAACGCTCAGCATAACTTCTAACTCCACCTCACACACACAATTCTTACTTGGAAACTATAAAACAAAACATCAATAAACACTAGCACACGTAAAGCCCCCAATAACAATAATTGGTCATAATCATATGGCCTCTCTCATTTATAATCTATCAACACTCCCCCTTCTACCCATCATTACTATCTATCCTTCATACACAACTTAACTTAGTTCATAACTTTCTAAGCCTCAACTGAACTTTCCCTTACAATCTCATGAGTACCTAAGTTAACAACACTCATCCACTAAGTATCCTCATCCATAACCTATACTTATCTTGTGCAACAAATCTTTTCATACCTTAAGATAACTATTATTTACCTTCACTAATAACTCCTTCTCTTTCTTCCATAAGCTGACACACAAGAATAATATCACTTCATCACTAAATCGATCACATGTAGAAGGCTTGGCTATACATACTTCCAATAAATCACACTTTCCATCTTTCTTACCACTACACCTCTAAACCCAATTCCAACCAACACGAGGAAACAAAATACACAAAGAGTCGCTAGTGAATCAAAATAGGCCTCACCCGGCTTTACTAGTCTTTGATTTTGCATTTTGAAAAAATATTTGAGATGGATAATAAAGAAATTATGCTAGTGAATTGAGAGAGCCCCAAACGGCTTTACTAGACTTTTAGTTCCAACAACATGATGATAACAAGGTTATGAGAGGTAGAAACTCACCATACGATATTCGATGATCTAAGAATACACATCTTACTCTGTCTTAACTGAACGAATCATAAGGTAGAGGGTATAATATTGAACTTAGAAAACTTATAACACATTGGTAAGCTCTTCTCTGGATGCTTTGTGAGACTTCTGAAATTTCTCACTTCAAAGTCTAAGGGCATTGTTAGGGAAGGAAATTAAAACTTGCAGATCATGTTACCTCAAGAACAGTACATAGATAAAGAAGTATAGATTATCATTATGGATTATGAGAAGGAATCTGGAAGTGCAACTGACTAGGGATTATTGCACAGCTCATAAGCAAGGCATGATAAGATACTAATAAGATACTTTCTAGCTCATTTAAAACTCTATAACTGTCTGTGGAGACTGCTTAAGAAAGTACCATCTGCAGAGTTGAGCTTGACTATCTCTAATACCTCAAAAATAAGGCGGGGATGCCTTGAATAGAGGAAGATGAGAATCTGCATAAGTTTCTCAAAGAACCTTTCTGTAGCACGATCTAAGACATGAAACAATGGAGACCTTTTGTAAATATCTTGTAGCCTCTCAAAGAAAAGTACACATGTCTCTGTACCATTTCTCAAGACTCTACTAGACACGGCTTCATAGACACCCTAGGACACTTGAACTCTGTTCTCTGATACCAAGTTTTTAATGCCCCAAAATTGGGTCCTGAGACATCACACGATGCTTAGGGGCACAAGTGATCCCAAGCTAACCCTCTTACTGGCATAACCCATAAGCAATTGGATAAAATGCTTAAATCTATATAAAATTAGAAAAAAATAGAACTTCTCTTAACTTGATTAATATAAACATAAAATTTACAAGATTACAACTCTACTTTTACCAAACGAAACTGAAACTGAATACATCAACTTCTACTGATTGTCTATGAAGCCTCTACTGGTACTAACTTTAGATAGCTGAGTCATGACTCCCAACTATCTAAGCACAATATGAATAAAATAATAAAATACAATACTTCTCAAGCTGTAGAACCAATTTGAGGACTTGAATCAAAAGGACTCGTCACCTGCTGACTGGGAGCAGCAGAATGACTTAATGCGGTATCTACGCTACAATTTGCACCTATATTATAAGACACTGTAGCACATAGAAATATATAGGGGTCAGTACTTTAAGTAATGTACTGAGTATGTGGGGGTGCAATGCAACATTATAAATAATATCATAAATGATTATGAAAATCATGCATGCTGACGATAACGACTTTCTTTTCTTGAATTAACTAAAATATAATCCTTGTAAATAATCTTTAGTAATGCAAGCATTATATATCTCATAAATCATTATACTCAACTCAAAGTCTTTAACTTATGACTTAGAGTGACTCGGTAACTCATGAAACTTGAACTCTTATGGACTTGGGAGTTTCTTATAACTGACATAAATCATGTGAGCTTACATGGAGTCCAATGTCTTATCCACGTTGGAGAGAGTTGTTCTATCCTTGCCATCAGAGTAGAACCTTAACTTTAGTGATCACTGTCTTGGCCTTTGTCCCTTAATCTTAATCTTATGGTGGCACGTAGTTCTGGGGAAGTAGGATGCGCTAAACCCATACTTCCAACTCAGTGCTAAATACTACTCCTAGACTTAAGATCAGAACGTGTTAGGAAATCCACCTTAATCACCTCAAGGGTCTATCATAGGGACCAAATCATAAATATTTCTCATCTTTAAATTAAAACAATTGTGGATTCCTAATTCGACTCAAACTCAAACAACCTTTCTCAATATCAAGTGTACTTGCTCATTAACTCATATCAAATGTCAAAACTTCAAGAAAACATCAAGGAACTCATTCTTGACTCTCAAGCTCAAATATCAATATATATATTCAATAATCAAACTTCTAGTAGAAAATCTTAAATCATGACTCTTATCTCAAATCATTTGGAAATCATCAACTCATTATAACAATATTTAACTCATGGCATAAGTTCTCAATATAAGAAATAAAATGATGAAATAGTCATGTGTATCAATCTTGAATAGCTCAAATATCATAAATCATTAATAAAGTAATTTGGGTGTAAACCCACTTTGCAAAATCAGGAATTTCAATAGTAGAAATTAAATCTTTGGGTACAAGAACGAAAGAAGTGTTCTTGTTCAAAACCCACATACCTTGGATTATGATTTTAAGATGAGCAAGCTTGATTGGAAACTCTTCTTCACACTTTTGAGCTAAGTTATTGGTGCGTTTGACTTGGAGAACTTGATTCTTGAACAACTTGGTGAAATCTTTGGAAGATTCTTGCATTTTGTTGTAGAAGATTTGATATTGGATTTTGGAAGAAACCCTAGTTCTAGATCTTTCTTGGAAGAGAAATGAGAGAAAATAAACTTCTCTTCTCTACTTGGATATATATATATATAGAACCAAAATGGGCAAAAATGACCAAAATGCCATTGCAAAAATGTTCCTTAATTGCTCGAAAAAACATAGCTGATGACATCCGTGACAAGCCGTCAGGCATGTGATAGGCCGTCACGAATTGTCGTCACAAAAAGGGTGGATTTTATGATTTTCGACTTAAGGTTGATGACATTTTGTGACAAGCTATCAAACTTGTGTCAAGCCATCACAAAATGTTGTCACAAAAGGTTGGATTTTGTGACTTTCTGCCTTAAGGTGACGACATTTTGTGACAAGCCATCAGGCTTGTGACAAGTCGTCAGGCTTGTGACAAGTCGTCACAAAAGGTCGTCACGGAGTTTCCAGGCTGACACACTGGAGTAAAATAAGAATAAATCTTTGCTTCGATATCGGATTTTAATGAAATTGGTATAGTTGGAAATATAATTAAAATATATATATTTTGGTAGGTCATGTTCTCAATGACTCATTGTATAACGAGAGATATGATCATTTGAAGTTGGATATGGAAAAATTCTTCCCAAGAATTCAATCGGTAAGGAATGTTTTGATTCACCTGATCGCTAGGAAATCTTTGAGGCCTTAATACACATCACACTTGATTAGAAAACAACCAAAACACTATAATTTATTTTTCATGAGCTTGAGTCATGGTTGCACTATTAGTTAGAGTCTCGGGGTATTACAAAATGGTTGTAACTCCCTCACCGGTTATCTGATGTGGGTGAATCTTATGTCGATGGAAAAATTATCAAATTCTCCACATGATAGAAAGTTTAATTTAGGGAAAAACAATCACTTTGGAAGTCATCCATATTCACTCAAAAGACGGATGTAGGCTTAAGAAACTATCGGTGTATTACACAACCCATCGCAAACCACCATAAGTCTGGAAGGTACAAATAAGATACAATAAATCACCACCATCATATACCAATGTTCATAATACAATTGAAATTCATCAAGTCATTCCACACTATAACCATCACTTGTCCAACTTAATCATTTGTCAATTAATCAACACTTATCAACTAACCATCACGTAACAATTAATCCTCATGTACCAATAAATCATCCTTTACCATCTAAACATCACTTATCAACTAATTCTCATATAGTTGCTAATCATCACTTATCAACTTTTCATTATTCATCGGCTAACCGATATATATCAACTAATCAACATTTATCAACTAATCATTTTTATCTAGAATCTATTCATATTGTACCGCATTGTAACTATTTCCTCTTTTTTAAACTTAGATAAAATTTCTATTATGAATCTCATACCCTAATAACGTCATATCATAATAAGTATGACATAATAGTATAATGTATATATATGTGTTTATTAGACTCAAATTGGTATGGATATTCAACATTATCCTAATAGATATCATCATCAATATCATCCTCCATATCATCACTGCAATATCATCAATATCATAGCCATCCTCCAGATTTTTACTGGGTGTAAATAATCAATACCATCATTAATATCATAACCATCCTCTGGACTTCTAGCGGGTATAAATCATCGATCCCATCATCAATATCATAACAATTATTTGGTCATCTATAAGGTATAAATAATAGATGCCATCATCAATATCATAACCATCATCCAGACTTCTATCGGATATAAATAATAGATGTCATCATCATTGTCCATACTTGTACCAGTATTTGTATATTTCATAGCATAAGTAATATTTGGACTTAGGCCAGTAATAATATAACTATTACCATAGCCATAACATAATCAATAGATTATTTAATAGCATACCCATTAAAATAGTATATTAACATGATCAATAATCATAATTGAAATTGTGAGCTCTATCATAAATAATAGTAGGATTGTTAACATAGTAAATAAGCATGATCATAAGCATAATCAATAGTATAATTACTAGTATAATAAATAAGCATGCTCTTTTCATAATCCATAACATATTAGCACATATAGTCAATAAACATGATCACTAACATAATCAATGTGTACTATCAAACAAAGACAATAACATGTCAATAGCTTAATCAATGGCTTATCATTATCATATTAGATAGCTTATCATTTGTATAATGGATAGCATACCAATAGCTTGACCAATAGCTAATCCATGTCATAATCTATAGTTTATCATATCATAATCAATAACTTATTCATTAATGTTGTCATTAAACATGACCTTTAACATGAACAATAACGTAAGTGATAATATATCGTTAAGAATGATCACTAACGTAGTTAATAGCTCATTTATTGGTTCAATTAATAGCCTAATTTATGGCTTAGTCAATATTATAATCAAGGTCTTATTCAATAGTATATTAGGTATCCCAATCAATAGCTATGTCAATATCATATTCAGTGGCTCATTATAAGCATAATTAATGATTTATTCATAGCTTAATCATTAAGAATTACTTTCAAAAGCATCCATCATAACGAACATGTACCAGGGCATCTAATATTACATAAATAACTATCTTCCTAGATGTACACAGGCGTATCAAAGGGTCTTCTATAACTATCACAAGTCTTGGCCTAAGGTTAGTCGAAGAGCTAACTTTTAAATCCCTAAAATAATTTACCAAGAAATGTATAACCCATAATAGGCTAAGGTATCTTAATCCATTATTAGATGTCGAACAAGCCACATCTAGTCGTATGATAGAAATTCCTCCTAATGTAGAGTAGCTAAGCTAATTCTAGCTAAGGTAGTGACAACTAGGGTAAGATTCACCTTAAACCTAAGTGACTAATACATTCTCCTAATTTTTTGAGTAACTAAAGTAATTACATCCTAAACAAGAGTAAAAAGGTCAATTTCACTTATGATTGGAATAACTAGGCTAATTATGCCCAAATAATAGCCTAAATAGTTCAACTAACCAAAGTGTTGTAATTTACCACTTAATGCGTAAAGCTCATCAAAAATATAACACAATATCACAAACATATTATAAATAACTTCAATCTAACAAGTGGTAAAACTTAGCCTATATGGACGCTGAAAAAAGCTCAAAAGATCTGCTAAATCACTGCTTTTCCCTTTTGAGAAGCTTCCTCAAGATGCCAAGATATAAAAATCACATTCTACTCATCAATATGAGAATTATGATATT
Organism: Capsicum pubescens; assembly: GCA_030864215.1. Classification (NCBI taxonomy): domain Eukaryota; kingdom Viridiplantae; phylum Streptophyta; class Magnoliopsida; order Solanales; family Solanaceae; genus Capsicum; species Capsicum pubescens. The sequence continues at coordinate 142,261,167 of CM061549.1, read as the reverse complement.
TATATTACACTATTATACTTTGGGTCCAAGAATTGTTTAAATATCCCATGTGGGTCCCATTTATGAAAATCATATTTTCAAAACTAACACAACATTCCCTCATTCTCAAGGAATCATTATCCTAAAAAATGGGTGAAATCCAAGCTAATTTGTGGATAAAATAAAACCTCTAAGGTTTTGGGATATTTAAACAAGAAATGAGAAAATTCACGATGAAAAGGGTGAAATCTTACTGCAAATTAAAAGATAATCGTGTAAATGAATGTTAGCTAAGCTCCTAAATCACCGACAAGCCTTAATTCCAAGCTATATCCCTATTTAGTATTTTATTCTCAAGAGAATGTATGAAGGAATGGGAAAATCAAGCTAAAAGGAGGTATTTATACCCATACCAGGTTCGCAAGTATCACTATCGCAACCCACAGATAGCTATTGCGTTACATTACAGCTATCACACGAGTTGCTATTGTAAAATTTTTATTGAAGTTGTGGTATTTGGGGATCCATAAAGGAGGAACAATTATGGTCAAAAACATCACAACCAGATACAACAGTAGACTTTGAATTCTTCAAGTCTCCACCTAGCCCTCAGGATTCATCTAAAATCTCGTATCCGTAAACAAACTATGTAAAACTATCACATTCAACATTCTAGAATCAATGGCATTGTTGAAATTTTCATCTGAGGTTATTTCTATGAAAAGTGGGTCCCTCGCCTAATTTACATTTTCTTAACTTTCCAACCAATATGTCAAAATTAGCCTGGGTTTCTTGGGACCTGAGTCAATAGTCCACCTAGCATAAAATCAATATTACGGAATCACTGGAATAGTCAGAATTTCATTTGAGGTTTTTGACTGTAGTTTATACCTGGTGGCCATTTGGGATAGCAAAGACTTTTAACAGGGAATTGGCTCAAAAAGCCAAATAAATTGCCAGGTAATCAAACTAACAAGTCCAACAAGTGATAAATAACTTGAGGCCGCTATATAAGATCTCTAAAGGTGAAAATAAGTTGATATATTTATATTAACTTGAAGGTTCATTACACTTTGTGCATACATGTGATTTCTTTTGGGTGTGAGAGTTTTTCTATCATGCGAAGTCCTTAAATTATATTTAATCTTTTTAATTGAGTATGCGGAATATTTTATTTATCTTGTGACGGTACTTATTTCAAGATAGGTAGGAGATCTTATTATCTTTGTTTGACATGAGTAGGTGAGAGAGCTTAAATTTTATGAGTTAGATTTAATCTCTGATGTGAGGAGGTTAGATATTTTTCATTTGTTTGTATTTCTTGCATAATGCTCTGGATGTGTACTTGAAGTTTTGAATTGTGATATGGTTTAATTGTTTGTATCAATCACAGTGGTGGTGTTCCTAGGATGATTTGTTGTGATGAGTTTTATTATTGCTCGAGGACGAGCAAGATTCTAAGTGTGGGGTGGTGATGTTTAGGCCAAAACTATAAATTTTTAGTCCTTGTTTACCACATAATTAGTATTTTTATTTGTCCTTTTTGAACATTAATTTTAAGGATTGTGCACAGTATTATATTTGATGTTTAGGATTAAAATGATCTGAAGATGAAGAGATTTGGATGTAAAATGAATTAACGAGAAAAGATTATAGAAGAAAGTCAAGAAGATAGCTTAATAAAATAAATTTAATAAAATAATAAAAATTGACCTTTTCAATTTAAGAGAAATCCATCTGCCAGTCCAGTGATTGCCCGCGACTAGAGCAAAAAATGAACAAGAATTATTTTGTAATTAATTATTCCTAGTTCATTTTGAACTCAGTTATTTTATTTAGGGTGTTTCCTACACCTATAAATATTCCATAAATACGTTTACACGTAACTTTTGACCTAGAGAGAGCTAGGAGCCGCCGCGGAGGCCGGAGAATATTGGTTACATCTTTTCTTCACCTTATTTATTTAAATTTATATTTTTTCTTTGGATGATTTGTTGTAATTGCTCCATGTCTATGTGGAGTTAAACTTTTCTTTCTAGGATTATGGTAGCTAATTATTTATTAGTACCTCTTGATTTTATTTATTTTATTATCATTATAGTTGTTCTTATATTTTTACTTTTACTATTTTAAAGATTCACGACCTTTAAAATAAATTTTTGAGCCTGAAGTAAACTGACCAAGGGACATAAGGTTAGAATGAAGAATATAAGGAGTAAGATCTCTTCTTTAGTAGTACAAGAAATTGATTTATGGCTAGGATAGAAACATACCTAAATCACCTTACATTGTTATAAAATGGAAAGATAAATAAATGTGTTTGAATTATCTTCGCACATCTCTTCGTAATAATGTAGTTGTGAGATTAGTTTTAATAGACGATTATAGGATGACTATTCCCAAATCATATAATCAACCCCGTAAATTAACATCAAGATAATCGAATAAGTTGATGAAATTGATATGAAATATGATTGTTAGAGAAATCATAATCCTAGATCGATTCATCCATTGCTTGTCTAAGAATCTGCTCTTTTCTTGATTCATTTTTCATTAGTTATTTTTATTATTATTATTATTGTTATTATTATTATTATTATTATTATTTCTAGTTTAGTTAATTAATAAATATCTCTTTTGGGATTTACTTCTTGAATAAATAATAAGAATTAGTTTAATTTAGAAAAATAGTTAATCGACAAGTCTCTATGGGTTTGATATCAGGAATCTTAATTCTATATTACTTGTATGACTGCGTACACTTGCGCGTTCATTTGGACAGAACACTTAGCTACTTTCTTTGTAGCGATAGGCATAGTGCTAAAATATTCATCACTTTTTTGCTTAATCCTTTTTGGTCAATAATGGTCAGGGACTATTTCTACATTGTATATGAACCTGTTCCAGCTAGACTATTTTTTAGTTCCTATTATTCAAACCTTTCCTGCTTAAACTTTAACAAATATGTTCATTATCAACGTGTATTCCTTTCTATTCTGACCATTTGGTCATAATATATACTTAAGTGAGTTGTGGGATTTCCAATGCCATCAAATGTTTCAAATTTTAAGATTTTCTATCTTTATGATAGGTCTACATCTCTATGGATACATAAATCATCATAACCAAGGACATCATTATCTGTTGTCCCATGAGATTATTTGATTATCAAATTTATTTATTCATTGCCAGCAAGTTCTTTTTAGGATCTGTCCTTCATTTATATTTTTCTCCTCATAATGGGTTACCTCAAGATTAGGGAAGGTGTTATAGAGATTGAGAGGTGTGATGATATAGAATGAAGTTAGAGGTATCACTCAAATGAGAGATGGAGTTAGGATTGTGGTGAAAAGGTTTTGGTATACTAAAGTTTGATTTTAAGGAAGAATAAAAGTGGGGTTGTAGTTAAGGATGACATTATGGGGGCTGCGGGTGCTTTCGGAGTTTGAGAGTGGTTATATGAAATATGGGAATGAATTTGTGGTGTTTGGGAATGAATATCTTGTGTTAGGAAGGGGTTTTGTAGATGGTGAGTATCAGGGTTGTTGTCTCAATTGATGTTTTGGATAGGTGGAGTGTGATTTTGATGAATAAATGTATTATTAATAATAGGTTTGCAGGAAGTTAAGATACAGTGGTGAATGCTACGTTATTTGGATAATTCCTGAGGTTAAGGGTATTAAGGAAATTGATTTGGAGTGGTGATACATGCCTCTTGGAATAGAAACATTGGCGGTGATGACCAGATTAACCAAGTCTCTAGTATAATTCTTCTACACTTGGAGTATTTTTAGCTTTCTTACAAGCTCAACAATGACCTTGCTTTGTTCTTCTATCACATTATCCCTAATGGATAATGTGTTATCATCATTGCTTCCAGTCATATCTGAATCATGGCTATAGGATGGAGCATTAAAATTATTTGATCGAGTGAAATAAGGATGTTCAACCAGCTTATGTCTACCCGAAGTAGTTTCTATTACCTATAAAGTAAGAAAAACTTAAACGCCAACGTGTTAGATCCATATCAATAATAAATATTTCAAGATAATGAGGTAGGAGAAAAACACATGAAGTCATTTCTCATCACAAATGAATTGATCCATAGGGTAATGAAGACTCAGAGATTTTAATAAATAGGATTTGAATTATTTATTTAGCTAAGTGGATTATATCAGGAAGGTCCAACATTTCTTCTTCGGTGTTTATGTCTTCTTTCGCTTAAGTAAGGGATAATAGAGTTTTCACGATAGGGGATGGGCTAAAATGCTACCTACGTATCTTTCAAAGGATAATCAGGCCCTACATAGTTTGAACTAGAATCAATAAAGTTGTTTCATTAATTTCATTCCATAAAATTCATTACATTTGGGAAAGCATAAAGGCATGAAAACAATAAAACTTTCTAGTTTCAAGCTTAATTATGAATAGCAAAATGTGATCTTGCACTTTCTAGCCTTCTTTTATTTTAATGGATAGCCTGGAAAGTACTCCAAGTGGATCTTTCCAATGCTAATCAAGTTCCTTAAATCAAAGTGTAATGTACAACACTTCTTAATGGCATGTCCTTTAATTACATTATGATAATGATAAATGTCATCACTCTCTCTCCATTTTGCAGACCCTTACTTTTTCTCTCTCTTGATTGGATGAAGGATTTTTTTCTCATACTAATTTAGGGTAAATGTCTATGTCTCGGACTAACTTGGAGTAAATTTCCTTATAGTTATCCTTAAAAATTGTAAAGTCCAAATGAAAAATTGTGAGATCTGTAGTGACTCATCAACATGATGCGTGGTCCATGTAAGTGAGCAATCTTTCCATTATTGATCAAATCGCATATTTTAGCTTTCAACACAAAACATTCATATTTGGCATGACTTTCTTGGAGTAAATTGTAAGAACATCTTTATACTGATTTTTGGTGTTACATTATTGTCCTTGTGTCTTAATCGGGCACAAAGTTCCTATATCCTTCAATATTTGGTAAATCTCTATGACTATTATAATTTTTGGTTTTCTTAAGTATCGCCTTGCATTTTCTTTGAGTATGATTTTTCAGTTTCCTTATCTGAACCTTGAAGTCAAGAATATCTTGTCCATATTTTGTGATCATTCTTTTATTTGAGTCATGAGTTTTTTGAGTGTCATTGGCATTCCTTCTTGTACAAGGCTGTCATCTTGTAATTTTCCTCCTTTGTTTTCTCCCATCACCCCAACAATAATTTTAAATTCAATGGAAAGTTGTTTGATTTATCTAGTAAGATCCTTTCTTAGCATTTTATTCTTTTCCAGCATTTGGTTGAGCATAATGATTTTGTCTTTGTTAGGGCACTTTGTTGTCCCTACTCTTTTCCATGGCAAAATCCTTTTCTTCTGTAATCAATAGATTGACTTTGGATATCTTTCTTTTTGTCACATCAATCTTCTTAACCACTTTCTTATTTTCCACCTTTAGCATCACATTTGTTTGGTCTAGCTCAAATAATTGCCTATAGGCTTGAGAAATTCTCCTATTGACCTCTCCGGTAATTTCTATGGTGTCTTCTTCTCAATTTAGAGGTGACCTTTCTAGAATGCCAAGAGTAACTTTTATGATTTTTTAAGAATAGTTATGGGCTTTTCTATGAGACTTAAAAGACTTGGAGTATATTGGTTGAAATTTTGTATAGTGGGTGCATATTTCTTCCTAAAAGGGTTCTTACAAATTATAAAAGTGGATCAATAAATATTTTATTCAAACAACATAGCACACATAATCATAAACCATAATTCACACAAGCATAATGACGTGCGAGTACTATTTAAAGTACGCTTTTGAGCTTGAGGTAGGCCTAACGATTGTTTAAAAGGATGTATGTGTTGTTGTAAAACCATTTTATTTCCCCAAAATAGGCTTCAAAGATTTTTTCAAAAAGGATACAAATATCGTCAATACGAGATACATTTTAAAGGAAACAATGGTAAACATAAGAAAAGCCTGTGCTAGGAGAACAAGCTAACACATCTAGCGGTATTTTAGGATCATGAAAAAATAAGAAATAAGCCTATACAGGGGAGAGAGCCAAGGTGATCTTGAAGAAGATCCATCCTCATTGTTATTCTCTTGTATCTCTTGGGGATTACCCCAAGTTTATTGGTTTCTCTAATACCATTCTCTAACTTGAGAATCGTTATGTCCTAAAAAATAAGTAAACTATTAGGCCCCACCCCAAGACAATGGTACAGTTACAACACATACGTCTTTTTGAATTAGACGTAACTGAATGTGGTGTCGACAACTCTTAAACCCATTAAACATATTTAGAAAATTTTCAAATGGACTTAATATCTCCCAAGACATTAAGACATCCTTGGATAATTCTTAATCATCGAGATTTGGTTTTGCTCAATCCTAGTTTTACTAAAGTGGACTTTATTGAAAAGAGAAATTAAGAACCCGAGCAGACTACCATAGATTGAGATCATTAGAAGAGCCAAACGACCCAGATAATTGTTTTATAATCTCAAGAATTTATTTTTCAGTAAATAAAATAATCGCAAAAATGTGTAATCTCTGGTCCCTAATGTAATCTATTTTGGCATTTGGCATAATCGTTATGCCATGAAATTCAACAATTAAATATGTTAGACCCCAAAATTTTAATGATTTTATTTTGATAGTTCCTTCGTGTTTTAATGCAATTTCTAATTTAAATAATGATAAGGGGTGTTAACGAGACCATTAAGAAATGTTTCAGAATTTTTGAATATGTTTTGGGACCCCAAAGTAGAGAAAGTCCATGATAAGGGTGTGATTTTGAGGCATGGCACAACCTGATGTGAAAACCAATGGCCTAGACTGATAAGGGCATGCCACGTTGGCTAACTTTTACCATGAGGATGTGTCGCGCCGTTGGTGTGGTGTGATAAGGGTGTTCCATGCCCAAGGGTTTTGCAATGCTAATTTTTCTTTTTCTTACATATTTTAAGGGATTTTTGGTATTTCACCTCCTAATTTCATAACAAAGCTAAATACATTTCCCCACCCTCATAAGTCTAAATACACATCCCCTCTCCTCCCCAAATCCTCACAACCAAAAAAAGGATATTCATCTCCAAAATTCAAACTTTCAATGTTCCAATTCAATTTTTCTCCAACCAATTCACTAAGTATGGGTATGTAGGGTTTGAACAAGGATAAACACGTATCCTTGAGCCTAAAAGTTTTTATTTTTACATAAATTTTACAGAATTGATGACTGGGGTTTAAAACCATTTTTCATGTTTTTAAATTATGATATTCCCATGTGACTTAAAAATTATTTAGTAAATTAATTGATATTTAATCATGTTTTTATCCACATTGTTGATTAAATAAGATGAGTTTGATTATTTTGACATGAAGTATCATAAGTTGGTAAATATACATGACTTTCAGCATAATTCAGGTAGTTTACAAGTAAAAGTATGCGATTTTAGCATGATTCTCTAAATTTACAAGAACTTTTTATTTGTTACTTCATATTATAAATTATTATTGTATGATTTAGATTTGAGTTTTGATCTTATGATCCCACACATGATATGAAATTCACATAGTTATTCATGAATATGTAGTAATAGAAACATGTTTATTTTTTAGAATTATAAATCCATATGCTTAATTTAAGGTGAATTTCATACATGATAAACACTACTATATATTTTGGGTGTTGTATTTTACACCAAGGGGAATATGATTTAACATATCCTACTCCCTAGAAACTACTTGACATTGTAGATTTAAAGGGCCTCGCTAGGGAGTGTCTCACTTGTCCAAATGAGATCACTTTAGTGATCACTCTAGTTCAAGTTCAATATTGATGTCAAGATATTGGAAAACTCTCCTCATTGTGGGTCAGACATTGGACCCTATGCTAGCTCACATGGTTTATGCCAGTTATTAGAATCTCCCACAAAAAAGATAAATTTCAGGAACTTGAACAACCTAATCAAATTATGCTTTACTATCCAAGATTTTTTATATTTCAGCATTTAGTTTTATTCATCCTTATGATGTATCTATTTACACTTTTCATGTTTGTTTTCAGTTCGACATTTATCAATTTAACTTGTTGCATTCAACCCTTATACTCAATACATTCAAGAAGTAGTGACCACACATATGTCTATGTGGCTACATCATTTCATAATGTATTTTCTAGTGTTCGTCCTCAATAGTAGAATCATCCAAGATGACCATATCTTACATTCCATCAATTAGTGAGAACTCATGGTTCGAGGGAAAATTCTATGATTACTTTCAAATGTTAAACTTTCTTTTTAGGCTCTTTAGTTCTAGTTAGAGGCTTGTCAAGATTAGTCAGACGATGTGTTTCTTTTAGTATCTTAAGAGTTGTTAATGTTAAATTTATAGTGTTTTATTGAGATTCTCAATTATTTAATATAGTTTATAATCTTTTAGTTTCCGCTCATTTTTTATTATTATTTGGTGAATGTTCAGTGCTAAGTAGATTTCATTTATTAGCTCAGGGCTTCTTGTAGTCCTAACCACCATGAGATATCTAGGGGGTAGACTCAGGTTGTTACAAAGTTGGTATTAGAGATAAAGGTTGTAAGAAGTCCTACGAAGTTTGACAAGCCACATCGCATAGGGTATTAATCATGGGTGTGAAGTGTACCATACTTATGAGCGAGAGGCTACAAGACGTATTAGGAAACTATCCCTTATTTCATTATCTTTTTTATTATTTAAGGTGATCTCTATGTTCTCTAACTCATTCTTTCATATGACAGAGAATGCCTTTTTGTAGAGCTTTTTCCCATAGAAATATGGGCTAGCTAGCCCAACTACCACCTGCAGACCCTTTGATTGAGATTGTCTCCAATGCTGAGTTTTGGGATACTTTCCAAGTGTTAGCTCAGGCTATGAATGCTAATACTCAGGGTAATCAGCTAGCAAAAGTCCTAATTCAGTAGAATGGTAACTTAGCTACAGCTGGAGTTTGAGATTTCATAAGAATGAATCCACTTAAGTTCTTAGGATCGAAGGTGAAGAAGGAACCATAACTTTCATTGACAAGGTGAAAAAGATCTCAAAATAGGCTTGTCACAGAAAAGAAAAGTGTGGAATTCACATCTTACTAGCGGAAAAATGTTGTTGGTGACTAGGTTACTATGAAGAAGAAAGGTATAGGTGAGAATACTTCTCTAATTACATAAAATATATTTGAGATGACCTCTAAGATAGGTTTTTTCCTCATGGCATGAGGGAGGATAGGGTGGAGGAGTTCATGAATCTTTCTTAGGTATCTATTTCTGTGAAAGAATAATTCCTTAAGTTCACACAGCTTTCTATGTATTCACTAGAGTTGATGCCAAATTTTAGGGCTTATATGTATGAATTTATCACTAAACTGTCTGACTTTGTATTTAAGGGGTATAGGACTGCCATATTTCTTGGAGATATATATTTATTGATTGATGACCCATGCTCAGCAGATTGTGGATGAGAAGTAAAAGGAATGATAAAGAGAGAATAAAAGGGCCAAGACAAAAAAATTTGAGTATGATCAACAAAAGTCAGGAGGAGGAAACTGATCTTAATTTTAGAGTTGTTTGTCAGCACCCGCACCATTTTTAGCTAGTGCACCCACACACAGGACTAAGAAAGAGTAGTGGGGTAGGACATAATAGATCTTATGCTAGAAAATCTAAGGGAAAAATTAACCCAACATCTCAAATAGTATGGTTGAAATTATCTGATAAGTGCATGATGAGTAGATATGGTTGTTATGGTTGTGAAAAAATGAGCCAAGAAATCAAGGAATTTCTTTTGCTAAGTAGGGTAATCAAGGAATTCCTATTTCTAAGTAGGTAAATAGAGATGCTTGCTGACTGGACAAGTTTACCATTTCAGCAGCTCAGTCAAGCTGCCTAGATCCACAACAGGGCACATCATCCAGTATCGGTGGCATCCTGTGTTAGAACTAGATTTATGCTACACCTTCTCGTCAAAAATAGGTGAGATCCCTACATATAGTCACTAGTATGCTTTATGTCTTTCTTTTTTATGCTTATGTGTTGTTAGCCATGGGGTCAACCTTCTTTTTTGTAACCCCACTTATTGTTATGAACTTTGGTATGAGTCCTTAGAATCTTTCTAAACCTTTTTCAATTTCCATTCCTGTTAGCGAGTCAGGTGTTGCTAGAATGGTTTATAGAGAGTGTCATATTACAGTCCTTTATAAGTTTACCTTAGCAAATTTAATTGAGCTAGAGATGATAGATTTTGATGCTATCCTTGGCATGGATTGACTCCATTAATGTTATGCCTCAGTTAATTGTTGCATCCGCATGGAGAAATTTTTGTTTCCTAATAAGTCCATCCTCTTATTGGAGGGTACTTCAGTAACCTCTAAGGGTCGTTTCTCTCCTCTTAAAGTTAGAAAATTAATTTCAAAAGTATGTTTCTATCACCTAGTTTAGGTTAAAGATACTAAGTTTGAGACCTTAACCATTCAGTCACCTTATGTGGTTAATGAGTTTTCCAAAAAAATTCCAGATGACCTTCAAGCTTTACTTCCCAATAGAGAATTCAAATTTGGGATTGACCTACAATCTGATACTCAACCCATCTTTATTCCTTCCTATTGGATGGCTCCTGCAAAACTTAAGGTGTTGAAGGAGTAGCTTAATGACCTCTTATATAAGGGGTTTACCAGATATATTATTTCTCCATGGGGTGCTCCCGTCCTATTCGTGTGCAAAAATAATGGTACTCTCAGAACGTGTATAGATTACAGATAGTTAAACAAGGTCACCATCAATAACAAGTACCACATCTGTAGAATTGATAACTTATTTGAATAGCTTCAGAGCACCCGTTGGTTTTCAAAAATTAATCTTAGGTCAAAGTATCATTAGTTGAAGATGAAAGAATCTGACACTTGGAAGACTGCTTTGAGGACATTGTATGGTCACTTTATGTTTATGGTTATGTCTTCTAGACTAAAAAATCCTCTTGTAGCCTTTATGGAGTTAATGAACATGACCTTGAATCCATATTTGGAGATGTTTGTCACTGTTTTAATAGATGACATACATGTCTATTGTTGAAATAAGGAGGAGCATGCAGACCATTTTAGAATAGTGTTGAAGACTCTCAAAGATAACTAGTTGTTTGAAAAGTTTAGTAAGTTTTAATCTTTGTTGAAATTAGATACCTTTATGGGAAATGTGTTTTTGGGTGCAGATATTCATGTAGAACCTCAAAAAATAGATGCAGTGAAGTGTTGGCCAGGGACCAATACTCCATCTTATATTAAGAGCTTTCTAGTTTTAGCCGATTAGTATAGGGTATTTTTTAGGGTTTTTCCTCATTAACAGAACCATTTACCATGTTTGACTCAAAAGAAGATAAGTTCAAATGGTCAGACAAGTGAATGAAAAGTTTTAAAGAATTAAATGATAGATTGACTTCAGCACCATTGCTAGCTTTGCCAAATGGTTTAAATCAATTTATTGTGTATTGTGATGCCTCCAAAGTTGGGTTAGATTGTGTGTTGATGCATAATGAAATGATAATAGCTTATGCCTTAAGGAAACTTATGGATCACAAGATCAATTACTCAACTGACGATTTGCAATTAGAAGCTGAAGTATTTTCCTTCAAAATTTTGAGACATTATTTATATGGGGTGCATGTTGATATCTTCACCGATAATAAGAGTTTACAATATGTATTTACACAGAAGGAGATAAATCTTTCTCAAAGAAGATAGCTAGAGTTGCTAAAAGATTTTAACACGAATGTGTTGTATTATCCGTTTAAGGCAAATATAGTATCAGATGATTTTAGTAAGTTATCTATGGGTAGTGTAGCCTATGTGGAAAATGAGAACATAGAGTTAGCCAAATTGGTGAGAAGATCACCTTTATTGGGAGTACATTTTCTTGGCATGAAAGATGATGGTTTAGTGGTTTAGAATGATTAAGAGTATTCCTTAGTTGTTGAAGTGAAAGAAAAACATTGTAATAATCCTATACTTAGCCAGTTAATTAATGCAGTTCATTATCAAAAGGTTGAGGTTTTCTCCTAAATGGAAGATTGTATCCTTTGTTATAAGGGTTTTTAATGTGTTACCATTATTGATAGGTTGATAAAAATATTAGTGAAACCTCATAGTTTTAATTATTTTATTCACCTTGGTGCTACTAAGATATACCATGATCTGTGAGAAGTTTATTGGTGGAGTGGTATGAAGAGAGACATAACAGAGTTTGTGGCTAAGTATTCCAATTGTTAGCAAGTGAAGGTGGAGAATCAGAGACAAGGAGGTATGCTTTATGTTATTCGAATCCCTGCTTTTAAATATGAGGTTATTAATATGTATTTTATTATGGTACTTTCTTGCACTAGACGTCATCATGATTCAATTAGGGTCATCATGGACAAAATGACCAAGCCAGCTTATTTCCTATGAGTTAAGACCTCATATATAACTAAAGATTATGCTAATTTGTATATCAATGAATTAGTAAGGCTCCATGGGATTAACCCATCCATTATATTAGACCGAGATACTCAGTTGATGTACAATTTTGGAAATCTTTTTAGAGATGCCTTGGTACAAAGGTGAAGCTTAGTACTGCTTTTCACCCTCAGATAGATGGTCAGGCTGATCGAACCATCAAAACTCTAAAGTATATGAAGAGACATTGTGTGATTGGTTCTAAGAGATGTTGGGATGATGATTTATCTTTAATCGAGTTTGCTTAGAATAACAATTACCATGCTACTATCTAGATGGCTCCATTTGAGGCCTTGTATAGGCATAGGTGTAGATAACCTATAAGATTGTTTGAAGTTGGTAAAACAACCTTAGTTGGGATGAATTTGGTCCTCTAAGCTATGGAGAAGGTTCAATAGATTCGTGAGAAGTTGAAAAACCGCTAAAAATCCTCAAAAATTGTACGCAGATGTAAGGATGAGAGAACTAAGGTTTAAGCTAGGTGATTTGGTGTTTTTGAATTTGTCACCTATGAAGGGAGCAATGAGGTTTGGAAAAATTGGAAATATCTACCGTTGATATATTGGTCCTTATGAAATCATCAAGTGTGTTGGCGAAGTTGCATATGAATTAGTTCTTTCATTCGAATTAGCCATCGTCCATGCAATTTTCCATGTGTCTAGGTCAAAGAAGTTCATTGGAGAACCATCATTAGTAGTCCCCATGGAAAGTATGAGAGTTAAAGATAACTTACCCTATGAAGATATCCCAATTGAAGCTCTTGATCGACAAGTTTGAAGGTTAAGCAATAAGAAAGTGGCTTCGGTGAAATTACTTTGGAGAAATCTGTTAGTTTAGAGAGAGAAAAGGAAAGAAGAAGCAGACATGATGAATCAATATCCTCATTTATTCAACCCTAGCACAGAGTAAAACCGAGGTAATAAATCCCTCCTAATCAATTCTATTCACCAACATCTTTACTCATATTAATTATCCTATGAAGTTCCTATGTAAAAAGTAATTTTTATTGAACGTTCATGTTTTGGGTGAGAAGTCCATTTGTAGAACAAGATAATCTTTGGATATCATCTTATCAAGTACTTAATATGTATCTCTCCCCATGCCAACCTTTATTGGAGGACGAATGGTCCTAAGAGGGAAATAATATTAGACCCAAAAATTTTAATAATTTTGTTTTGATAATTCTTTCATGCTTTAACATAATCTCTGACTTGAACGATGAGAAGGGATGTTAATGAGACCATTGGAAAGTGTTTCAAAAACTATTAGAAAGTGGTTCAAAATTTTTCTAAAAGGTTTTTAGTCTTTTTAGGACCCCAAAATAGTAGGGGTATGCGATTAGGGTGTGCCACAGATTCATGACAAACCCTGATGCAAAACCAAGAGGCCTGGCATAATAAGGGTGTGCCATGCCAGTAAATTTCCTTGGTAATGGTATGCCATGCCCACGTTGTTACACAATAAGGGTGTGTCGGTCCAAGTGTGTTGTGATGCAAATTTTTTATTTTTCTATTAGTATTTGGGGTCTTTTACCTCCTTAATAATGTTATAACAATGCTAAATCTATTTTCCTGCCCTCACAAGCAAAAATACATGTTCCCTCACCTCTCCAAACCTTCAAGAGCACAAAAGAGGAATTTCTTCTCTAAAATTCGAGCTTTCAAGGTTCTAATTCAAGTTTCCACCAGGCAATTCACTATGTCTAAGTATATGGGGTTTGAACAAGGATTTTCATTCTTGGGCCCAAAATTTAATAATTTTACATGAATTTTAAGGAATTGATGATTAGGGTTTATACCCATTCATGCTTTGAAATAATGATATTCCTTTGTGAGTAAAAGTTTATTTTGAATAAGAATTCATATTTACTTATGTTTTTATCCACATGGTTGATAATATGAGTTGAGAGTGAGTATTTTAATATGAAGTTTCTTGAGTTGTTAAATGTACGTAAATTTTAGCTTGATTCAGTCAGCTTACATGTAAAAGTATGTGATTTTAGCATTATTCTCTTTGCTAATAAGAATTTTAGACTTACTACTTTAGATTATATATTATTACATTATGATTCAGATTTTGGTTTTGATCTTATGATCTTAATCAAGATACAAAATTCTCACAGTTATTTCATGAGTATAATTTAGCAAAAAACCATGACTGGTTTTCAGATTTATAAACCAATATGCTTAATCTATGGTGAATTTCATATATTATAAGCACCAGTATATATTTTTGGAGTAGTACTTAACACCGAGGGGAATGCGGGTTCAACACATCCAATTTTCCAAAAACTACGTGCCACCGTATATATAAGGGGCCTCGTTAGAGAGTGTCTCCCTTTCCTAAATAGCATAACTTTAATGATTACTCCAATTTAGGTTATATACCGATTGCAAGGTCTGGACAACCCCCCTTAACGTTGGTCAAACATTGGACTCCATGCTAGCTCACATAATTTATATCGGTTATAAGAGTCTCCAATACAAAAGATAAATTTCAGGAACTAAGTGTAGTGACTCAGACAACTTTTCAGATTCTTCTTCACTATCCATGATTTATGATATCTCAGTGTAAAACACCGTATTTACCTAGTATAATCTAAGTTCCAGTGCATGATTATTCGTAAATAAATATTTTGAAAAACTCATTATTTTTCAGTTTAGAGCCTGCAATTTCATAGGAAATTCAATTAGCTTCCCAATGATATAAATTTAGCCTAAATCCAATAACCGAGTAAGAAGTTATGGCGATTTAAAGATTTAGTCATTAAACACCGTCATTTTAAACCTTAGCGCGTCGCATAGGAAGACCAAATGACAATTTTCAATTTCCAGTGTGACTCCGCGATATTAGTGCACCGCGGAGTAGTCCAATTTCCAGTTTTGCAATTTTTAGTTGGCCTCCATGATGGTGGCACATCACGGAGTTGGCTAAATTTGAACTTCAAAGGATTAATGCGATAGCTCTGCATCACGGTGTTTGTCTAGGACCCAATTTTCCCTTTTCCACTCACTTGGTATGATAGTGGTGCATCGCGCCAAGACTAAAATCGGGATGGTCAGTTTTTAGCTTATGTTATAAATCTATTTAAGGGTATTTGGGACTTTTTCCTAACCCCTAAACTCATCCTAAACATGAAATTTAGCCTCAATTGACCTAAATAATCATTCATTAGTCAATTTCTCTCAAATTAAAGATCCCCTTTTCTAAGAACAAGAAACCCTAACTCTCAAATTCAAGATCAATCCTCAAGAACTCAATAAGAATTTCAAGAAATTCATCCATTAAGGTATGTTAGATGTTTATCCATGGATTCCTTTCATCCATGAAGTCCAAGTAACCTATTGAAATTTCAAGTTTTGATCTTTTCAAGAAATTTGATTTTAAATTATGATTTCATCCATGAATCTCCATGTTCTATTGATTTTGTACCATGTTACCATGAATTCTTTATTATTATTCAATCCTTGATGTTTTAATATTATTATTTATTTAATTAAACCATGAGTTAATGCTATTATAATGAATTAATTCTATTCCTACAAGTTCCATGATATTCCTATGATTATTGTAAACCATGAACTACAAGTGCTTGATAAAATGCCTACAAGAGTGATTTATTAAATAAAAGCCTTCGTGTTTTGTCCTTCAAGATTTAGTGTCATTTTACTATTATTGTTTTTAAGTCTTGGGGTATTGAATACCCAAAATCCATAGTTGTTTACTTAGTCTAGTATCAGTACATTACAGAATAGTCTTCAGAACAAACTATGAGCATTATCAGAACAGTCAGTTACTAGTCAGATGAACTCAGAACAATCTAGTTTTCAGTGTATTTCAGTAGGGTGTAGCATTTAGAACCAAGCGAGTATAGGGATGATGGCTTCCTCGTCAGATAGGTAGAGTCATTAGTAGCAGTCCCTATACTCCAAAACCACGTAGCCAGTGTATGGTATGAGAAATCATCCGTCAGATTAGGTTTGATTATCCTGCAGGGTCACCCATCAGTTCAGGCTTGACACACTTATTCTTTTGGACATTATATCAGTTTAGTGGATCCACAAAACCATCGTTAGTACCTTTGGCACGGTATTAACACCCTTCCAACTTGGGATTACAGGTTGGATCCCGATTAGCTCAAATTGGGGAATGTCGATCAGATGATGCCTCCCACAATCTCAGATATAGTCTCAGTTACAGTCTCAGTTCAGTTACATAGTCTTAGAGTTGCTTGACCAAAGCATACAAATATCATTATTTTTTAGTGTTTCAGTTTACAGATTTTACTCAGTCCATGTTATATGCTTGGTCATGCATTCCTAGTGTTTACAGATTTTCACGTATATTCAGTATTTATAGACTATCATGTATACTCGGTATTTACAAATTCTCTATTTTTTTGGTATCTTCAGATTCCATGTTCTCTACTCAGTACTCCATGTTTTACATGCATATTTAGTTAATTATTAGTTCTATTCATAAAAATATGCATATTAGCCTACCTCATTTAGCATACCAGCATATTCAAAGTACTAATCGCATACTTTTAATTGTGCTATGATGTATCATATCATAGGTGTTGACGCTTAGTTGTCGAATCACACTTAGTCCCTCATATCATCAGTAGTACAGTAGCAGTGGTGAGTCCTCATTATCTGAGGACATATTCTATTATTTCCTCTCTTTATCTCAGTAGTTAGTAGAGTTAGTTGGGGGCCTATCCTATCAACTCACAATATTCAGTTTAGAGGCTTTTCAGACACTACAGTTAGCTATTCAGATTATTCAGATTTCAGTATTGTGCAAGATTCGTAATTCAGTAGTCGTTTCATTATTAAAATCTTATGGAAACTTAGTTATTCTTCCGCATTCATGATTCTATTATTTAGTGCTCATAGTGGGTACCATCTCATTGGTTAGATTGGTCCCTCGGGACCGTAAGCACCATGTAACGACTAGGGGGTAGTCTCCGTTCGTTACAAATATGTTATTAGAGATTAATGTTTTAAACTGTCCTAAGAATTCTAAAATCCATGTCAAGTAGAGTCTTGTGCATGGGTATGTAGCGTGCCACACTTATGGACTAGAGGATACAAGGCGTTTAGGCAAAGTTTCCATTCCTTCAGTATTTATGTCGTGCGAGTGAGCATGAGCTCAAATTAAAATACTTGTCTAATCTATTTCTTCCTTCCATTTACAGAACATGCCTCCCTAGAAGAATGGAAGAATAATAGGATATCAGCCAGCCCCTCAGTCCATCTAGGAAGATCCTCTGGATGAGCACATCTCTCACGCAGAATTCTGGGTTGTGTTCACTACTCTAGCCAATTGTAATACCCCATACTTTTTCGTAGCTAATTTTATCTCAAGAATGTCTAGTATTAGATTCTAAATTGAATGATGGTTATTCCATGGGAAATTAAAAAAGCTTTCCATCGATATAAGATTCGCCCAAATATGATAATCGAGTCAGAAGTTACGACAATTTTAAGTTCCCGTCGTAAAACAATGACATATTAGTCAGTGGCATGCCATGCCACAAGAGGAAATGGCATTTGGAAAATTCTAGTATGGGTCCACGATTATGGTTCATCGTGCCAAGGCCCAAATTCAGAATTGTACTTTTCCAGTGTCTTAGCACGATTTCCTCCGCGTCACACCAAAGTTCCAGGTCGCGAAAAAGGGGGCAACACGATGGCTCCTTATCGCGCCATCCCTTAGTTTCCCAATTGTCAAATTCCAGTTACATGGCGTGATAGCGCGTGTCGCGCCAGGGGCTTAGTTTGAGAAAAAATTACTGAAATTAAATTATGCATCCAGGGTTAAAAGGGTCAACTTCCCACCCCTATTTAAGCCCCTTAACATGTGATTTAGCCATTTTTCACCCAAAATACACTCTCTTCTCTCCAAAACTTCTCAAGAATAACCTAGGGCTTTTCATAGAATATTTAGAATTAAGAATTTCCTCCTTCAATCTTCATGAAATCACAAACCAAGGTATGCGTAGTGTTCATTCATGGACTCCTTTCGTCCATGAAGCCCAAGAATCTCTTTTCTAAGTTTATGTTTATGGATTTCTTTATGATTTTCATGTTGGGTTTGTTTTTTATGTTGAGAATGATCAATTAAATTCAAATACATGTTCGGTGATCAATTTTATGTGGAATTGATTTGTATAGACGTATATTCATGTGAACCTATGAATAAACCCTAGGATGATGAAATTAGAGATGAATCATGATGATTAATTGTTGTATAATGTTGTCTACATGTGCTATGCCTTCCATGTGTTTGATTAAATGCCTAGATGAAGATACTATGCCCAACTAGTATGATATCTTGAAATCCACATGTATGAACAAGTTATGCCTATCACATGTTTTGATGGAAAGCTTCTATAAATGTATTATGGAATATGATGATTAGTTATATGTTCAAGTAAGTTATGCTAGGTCAGTTTCCTTCCCTCGAGTCCTGGGGGTACTTGTACCCAAAACATTAGTTGTGTGCTTAGAGCCATGTCATATTTTCACGATACTCTCAGTCAAGCCATAATCCTTAGACTTCAGACAGTCTTATGACTCAGGAAATCTCCATAATCTCATGAACTGAGTCAGTTGTCAAATATCAATAGTATTCCGTCAGTCAACGAAAGTCAGTATATCAGTCCATGTTCAGTTCAGTAAATCATGTTCCGTGTCTATTTAGAAGGGAGTAGAAATTAGCACCGAGCAAACCCAATGGTGGGAACTCACCTTCTATATGAGGGTGTGATTCTTAGAAGCAATCCTTACATTCCATAACTATGTAGCCAACATAGGTTGAGACATCATAGCCTGCTATATGAGGGTAGATGAGGTGTCTTAATCTGCTATATGAGGGTTCCCACCATTCTCATTAGAGTTACCTGTTATATTAGGGTCACTCACATATTGTCCTTACCAGTTTTGCGGGAATGACACCTTTCCAACAAGGGCATAGATTGGACCCCAATTCAGCTATACTGCATCATTTGGGGCATGTCGGTTAGATAACTACCTCCTAAAGTCTCAGTATCAGACTCAGTAAAAGAACTCAGATAGTTCTTCAGAATTTAGGACTGTCAAATACAGTCAACTCAGATACAGAACGGAACTCAGATAGTTCTACCAGATTCAGGACTGTCAGATACAGTCACTCATGTTATCAGTTATATCAGTTATCAGTATGTCATGTTATCCGTATTTAGATTCAGTACTCATGTTATCACGATTTTAGATATAGTTACTATATATGCATGCATGTATTCTCATGTTCATATTAGTCAGTTAGTCGGTATTGTGCATGCATATAAACCCCATGTGGTCAGCCTACCCCATATGCATACCAGTACATTCAAAGTGCTGACGTATTTCCACTATGTTGTCTTATACCATAGGTTTAGAGACATGAGCTCCAGATCAGCAGTAGATTCCAATTTCAGCAGTCAGAGTTAGAAGTGAGTCCTCATCATTTGAGGACATAATTATTTCTCTATTATCTCATTAATTAGTTTATTAGTTGAAGTTATTTGGGGACATGTCCCATCAACTTCTTACTCAAACAATTTAGTCAGTTAGAGTCTTTCTAGACTATCATGTTTCAGACTTCAGTATTTTCAGTTTTGTTTTGGGTATTTCATACCCCATTTAGATGTTATATTTTACTTTAGTTATGCGAACCTTATGGCCTTTCAGTTCATGTTTCTGCATTATTTAGTATTTTATGCAGTATACAGGTACATATATCAGTCATGGGTTAGCTTATGGTCGTTCGGGGTCATGAGCACCGTGTAGCATTCTAGGTACCAGATTTGGGGCGTTACACCAATTCCGTAGCAGCACAAAATGAATGGCCAGCTACTATTCTGGCTAACCTAGTGGAAAATACTTCTGCGACTAGAATTTGGGATTTCACCTAGATGAATCCTCCTTATTTCACGGGATCCAAGTTTAAAGTGTATCTACAGGAATTCATAGACATGGTTCATAAGGTAACGAATGTTATGGGGGTGACATCTAGTCAGAGTGCTGAGTTGGCTGCATATCAGTTGTAGGATGTATCCCATACTTGGTTTAAGTAGTGGAAAGTTGATAGGGGTGTAGATGCGGGGTCTGTAGAATGGGAGGAGTTTGCCATAACTTTCTTAGCTATATTTTTTCTATTGGAGTTAAGAGAGGCCAAAGTTCTATAGTTCATTAACTTGAGGAAGGGTAACATGAGCGTGAGGGAGTATTCCCTCAAGTTTATTTAGTTAGCTAGGTATGCTCCTTATGTGGTAGATGATAACAGGTCTAAGATGAGTAAGTTTGTGTCTGCGTATCTTATAGTGTGGTTAAGGAGTGTAGGAACGCAATGCTTATTAGTGAGATGGACTTGTCTAGGACTATGTTCCATGCTCAACAGATAGAGTAGCAAAAGATTAAGGAGAGAGAGAGTAAAAAAGATGGCTAGGACAGGTAGTTTTAGTTTAAATCAGCCAAAGTCAGAAGGTGGTAATCGTCCTCAGTTTCATTAGAAGTCTTCAGACATAGCACCCTCTTCAGTCAGTGCTTCCATATCAAAATTAGTAAATGATAATAGGGATAGGGCATCAGGCTCTATGTCCAAGGTTAGTCTTAGCAGTGCTTGTACAAATTCTCTATGTGAGAAATATGGCAGACACACTCAGGTTGAGTATAGAGCGGGTAGTGATATGTGCTTCGATTATAGCAAGTCAGGTCATCGGATTCGGAAGTGTCGGGTAGTTTCTCAGAAAGGTAGGGATATGTGCCAACAGGGCCAGTTCCATTAGTCATAAGTTCCATCCGGTCGTCCGACTCAGTACGGTGCCGCTTCTAGTGCTATATTTGGTCAGCGTCTGAATAGATTATATGTTCTTCATTCCCGCTAAGATCAAGAAAATTCCCCTGATATAGTTACTGGTACATTGTACGTCTCTCACTTACATGTTTATTCTTTAATAGACCCTGGGGATTCTCTTTCTTTTGTAACTCCATATATAGCCATCAACTTCAGAGTCAGTCCTAAAACTCTAGATGAGCCCTTTTCAGTGTCTATCCCAGTAGACATTTCCATTATAGCCAGACAGGTTTACAAGAACTGTTCGATCATAATATCTCAGAAAGTTACCTCAGTTGATCTCATGGAGTTAGAGATGATGGATTTTGACATCATTCTCAGCATAGATTAGATCTACTCATGTTATGCCTCAGTTGACTATAGACACAGAATAGTTAATTTTTAGTTCCCAAATGAACCAGTCCTTAAATGGAAAGGTAGTACTATAGCTCCTAGGGGTCAGTTGATCTCATACCTTAGAGCCAGAAAGATGATATCGAAGGGGTATATTTACCATCTTGTGCGAGTCATAGACTCTAACTCAGAAGCTCTAACTCTTGAGCAGATTTCAGCAGTGAGGGAATTTCCAAATGTGTTCCCTGAAGATCTCCCCGGAGTTCATCCCAAAAGGGAAATCAACTTCGAAATAGACCTTCTCCCAGATACTTAGCCTATATCTATTCTGCCATATAGAATGGCTCCATCTAAAATCAAAGAACTAAAAAAACAGTTGAAGGATCTCTTAGATAAGGGATTCACCAGACCCAATATCTCATCGTGGGTCGCACCAGTCTTATTCATACGTAAGAAAGATAGTTCTCTCAGAATGTGTATTGACTACCATCAGTTGAACAAGGTTACAATCAAGAATAAATATCCACTTTATAGAATCGATGAATTGTTTGACCAAATTTAGTGTGCTATCTATTTTTTCAAGATAGACCTCAGATCAACATATCATCAGCTCAGGGTCAGAGAATGTGACATTCTGAAAATAGCTTTTCGAACCCGGTATGGTCACTTTGAATTTCTAGTCATGTTTTTTCGTCTTACAAATACCCCAGTAGGCTTCATGGACTTGATGAAATGGGAGTTCAAGTAGTACTTGGACATGTTCTTCATAGTCTTTATTGATGACATTCTTGTTTACTCCTGTAGAAAAAATAGTCATGTAGACCACCTCAGAATAGTACTTTAGACTCTAAGAGCCCATCAGTTGTTCGCTAAATTCAGTAAGTGTGAATTCTATCTAAGATCAGTAGTCTTATTTGTCCATATTATTTCCAGTGATGACATTAGAATTGATCCTCAAAAGATCAAGGCGGTGAGAAACTGGCCTAGACTCATCTCTCTATTTAATATCAGGAGTTTCTTGGGTTTGGCTAGCTATTGCCGTTGGTTTTTTGAAGGGTTTTCTTCTATTTCATCCCCATGTCTAGATTGACTTAGAAGAAAGTTAAGTTTCATTGGTCAGATTCCTGGGAGAAGGGTTTTTAGGAGTTGAAGACTCGACTCACCTCAGCTTCAGTCATGACTCTACCACACGGTTCAGATGGTTCTTTTGGGTACTGTGATGCATCCAGAGTAGGTTTGGGTTGTGTCCTCATACAGAGATGTAAGGTCATAGCTTATGCCTCCAGACAACTTAAACCCCATGAGAAGAATTACCCTACTCATGATCTTGAGTTAGAACCTATAGTATTTTCCTTAAATATTTGGAGGCATTACTTGTATGGGATGTATGTAGATAGGTTCATAGATCATAAAAGCCTTCAGTATGTGTTCACTCAGAAGGATTTGAATCTGTGGCATAAAAGATGTTTAGAGTTATTAAAGGGTTATGACGTGAGTGTTCTGTATCATCCGGTAAAGGCTAATGTAGTGGCTGATGCTCTCAGTAGATTCTCCATGGTAGTGTAGGTTATGTTGAGGAGGCTAAGAAGCAGTTAGCTCAGGAAGTCTATCAGCTTGCTCGACTAGGTTTCCGCTAAGTCAACTAAGAAGAGGGTAGTATGTGGGTGAAGAGTAGCTTAAAATCAACTCTAGTTTTTGAGGTGAAGGAAAATAGGATAGAGATCCCAGTCTGGTTAAGTTGAAAGAATCAATCAGAGATAAAAAAGTGGAGGTTTTCTCCTAAGAGGAGATAGTGTGTTGCATTATCAGGGTAGATTATGTGTGCCTGGTGTGGATGACTTGAGGCATTTAATTCTTATAGAGGGTCATGGTGCATTACTCTATTCATCCAGGGGCCACTAAGAAGTATTGCAATTTGTAGGAGATCTATTAGTGGAGTGGGATGAAGAGAGATATTGTAGAGTTGGTAGCTAAGTGCTCTATATGTCAGCAAGTTAAGGTTGAGTACTAGAAGCCTAGTGGGTCCATACAGGAGTTCAGTATTCCTATGTGGAAATAGGAGGAAGTGAACATGGATTTTGTGACAGGTTTGTCGCGTACCTGTCATTAGAATGATTCTATTTGGGTTATCACAGATAGAATGACCAAATCAGCTCATTTCTTTCCAATCCATACCTCTTATTCAGTTGAGGACTATGACAAACTCTATCTCAAAGAGTTGGTCAGGTTGCAAGGTGTTCCCTTATCTATCATCTTAGATAAAGGTACCCAGTTTACCTCTCATTTTTGGAAAGCATTCCAAAAGGGTCTTGGAACCCAAGTCCATCTAAGTATAGCCTTTCATACTTAGATAGATGGTTAAGCAAAAATGACCATTCAGACTCTTTAGGATATGCTGACAGAATGCACAGTTGATATTAAAGGTACTTGGGATGACCACTTTCCTTTGATTGAATTCGTATACAATAACTGCTATCATTCCAGTATCCTTGTGGCTCCATTTTAGGTTGTCTATAGTAGGAGATGTAGATTTGTAATTATTTGGTTTGAAGTAGGTGAGGTTGCAGTTGTAGGGCCTGACTTGGTGTTCGATGCCTTAGAGAAGGTTCAGTTGAACAGAGAAAGGCTTAAGTCTTCCCAGAGCCGACAGAAATCATATGAAGACATGAGGAGAAAGGATCTCGAGTTTAAGGTCATTGATTTTGTGTACCTGAAAATCTTTCCCATGAAAGAAGTGAAGAGATTTGACAAGAAGGGAAAACTCAGTCCCCGATATGTCGGTCCTTTCAAAATTCTTAGTTGTTTCTGAAAGAAAGCTTAGGATCTTAAGTTGCCTTCAGATTTATCCTAAATACACCCAGTGTTCCATGTCTCATTGTTGAAAATGTGTTTTGGTGATCCAGTTGTAGTTGTTCCCTTAGAAAGTGTAGATATTCAAAATAGTCTTTCCTTTGAGGAAGTTCCAGTCAAAATTCTTGATCATCATGTTCATAGACTAAGGAACATACCAAACTCTTTCCTTTGGTCAAAGTTCTTTGGCGGAATCAGTCTGTTGAGGGAGCCACTTGGGAAGTAGCAGTAGATATGCGCACCAAGGAACCTCATATTTTCTCTGCGAATTAAGATTCAGTATAAGGTACCAAACTTCTTAAGATTTCACTCTATGATGCTCAGTTTCAGTTGCACATCCTGTTTATGTCAATCGTCAATTTACAAATTAGTTCAGTCATGTAATCCATGCATCAAATATGCATGTTCAGTGTGTAAGCTCGGTCCAGTAGTTTTCCTCAGCTTAACTAGTTTCATTTGAGGACAAATTATCCCAAGGGAGAGATATTTTAACACCCCGTATTTCCCTAGCATAATCTAAGTCCTAGTGCATGAGTATTCATAAATAAAAATTTCAAATAACTCATATTTTTAAGTTTAGAGCCTTCTATTGCGTAGGAAATTTAATTATCTTTCCAACGATATAAATTTTTCCTAAATCCAATAACCGGGTAAGAAGTTATGGTGATTGAAAGTTTCAGTCTTTAAACACCATCATTTTAACCCTTAGCGCATCTCGTAGGAAGCCCAAATGATAATTTTCAATTTCCAGTGTGACTCCAAGATGTTGGCACACCGCAGAGCAGACCAATTTTAAGTTTAGCAATTTTCAGTGGGCCTCCGCAATGGTGGCGCATCGCGAAGATGGCCAAATTTGCACTTCAAAAGATTAGCGCGATAGCTCCACATCGCGGTATTTTTCCATGTCCCAATTGTCCGATTTCCAATGGCTTGGCACGATAGTGACGCGTAGCGCCAAGGCTAAAAATCAGGATAGTCAGTTTTCATCTAATGTTTTAAATCCGTTAAATGATATTTAGGTTTTTTTCCTAAGCCCTAAACTCATCCTAAAACACAAAATTTAGCCCCAATTGACCTAAATAATAATTCATTATTCAATTCCTCTCAAATTAAAGATCCCCTATTACAAAAACAAGAAACCCTAGCTCTCAAATTCAAAACCAATCCTCAGTAACTCACCAAGAACTTCAAGAAATTCACCCATTAAAGTATGTTAGATGTTCATCCATGGATTCCTTTCATCCATGGAGTCAAGTAACCTATTGAAATTTCATGTTTTGATCTTTTCAAGTTATTTGATTTTAAATTATAATTTCATCAATGAATCTCCAAGTACTATTGATTTTGTACCATGTTACCATGAAATTTTTGTTATTATTCAATCCTCTATGTTTTAACATTATTATTTATTGAATTAAACCATGATTTAATGCTATTATGATGAATTCATGCTATTCCTACAATTTCCATGAGATTTCTATGATTGTTTTAAACCATGAACTACAAGGCCTTGATAAAATGCCTACAAGAGTGATTTATTAAATAAAAGCCTTCATGTTTTGTCCTTCAAGCTTTAGTGTCATTTTACTATTATTATTTTTGGGTCCTGGTGGTATAGAATACCCAAAATCCATTGTTGTTTACTTAGTCTAGTATCAATACATGACAAAATAGTCTTCAGAACATACTATGAGCATTATCAGGATAGTTAGTTACCAGTCAAATGAACTCAAAATATTCTAGTATTTCAGTGTCTTTCAATTGGGAGTAGGATTTAGCACCGAGCGAGTGTAGGGATGGCGGCTTCCTCGTCAGATAGTAAGAGTCGTTAGTACCAGTCTCTATACTCCAGAACTACGTAGCTAGCGTAGGGTATGAGAAGTCACCCATCAGATTAGGCTTGACTATCTCGTAGGGGTCATCCGTCAGTTCAGGCTAGACAACCTTAGTCCTTTGGACATTATATTAGTTTAGTAGATCTACACAGCCATAGTTAGTACCCATGGTATGATATTAAAACCCTTCCAACTGGGGTTACAGGATGGACCCCGATTAGCTCATATTGAGGAATATTGGTTAGATGATACCTCCCACAGTCTCAGATTTAGTCTTAGTTACAGTCTCAGTTCAGTTACGCAGTCTTAGAGTTGCTTGACCAAAGTATACATATATCATTATTTTTCAGTGTTTCAGTTTACAAATTTTACTCAGTCCATGTGATATGCTTGGTCATGCATTCACAGTGTCTACAAATTTTCACGTATTTTCAGTATTTATAGACTGTTATGCATACTTCGTATTTATAGATTCTTAATATTTTTAGTATCTTCAGATTCCTTGTTCTCTACTCAGTAATCCATGTTTTACTTGCATATTCAGATAATTATTAGTTCTATTTATGAAACCATACATATCAACCTATCTCATTTAGCATACAATACATTCAAAGTACTGTTCGCATAATTTTCTTTGCGCTATGACGTGTCATATCTTAGATGCTGACGTTTAGTTCCAAGATCACACTTAGTTCCTCACATCATCAGCAGTACAATAGCTGTGGTGAGTCCTCATCATCTGAGGACAGATTATATTACTTTCTATCCTTTTCTCAGTAGTTAGTAGAGTTTGTTGGGGGCCTATCCCATCAACTCACAGTATTCAGTTTAGAGGCTTTTCAGAAACTACAGTTAGCTATTCAGGTTATTCAAATTTTAGTATTGTGCTAGATTCATAATTCAGTAGTCATTTCATTATTAAAACCTTATGGCAATCCAATTATTCATCGGCATTCATGATTATATTATTCAATGCTCACAGCGGGTATCAGCTCATGGATTAGGTTGTGGTCCCTCGGGACCGTAAGATCCGTGTAACGACTAGGGGGTAGTCTCGGGTTGTAACCCTCGATTTTTAATTTTATTCATCATTATGGTAGGTCTATTTACACTTAGCATACATGTTTTCAATTACACCACTTATCTATTTTGATTGTTGCATTTACCCGCATATACTCCGTACAATAAAAAAGTAGTGACGACATATATGTCTGTTTGGATACATTATTAATAATGTAGGTTCTGCTGTTCATCCTCAGTAGTACAGTTAGCCATGATCACTACGACCTACATCTAATTAGTTGGTGAGTCCTTGTAGTTTGAGGGCCAATTCTATGATTATTTTCACATGGTTAATTTTCTTTCAGCTAAGACATTATGTTTCCAGTCTAGGTCAGCTGAAGGATGTCTTAGTGGCTATTTAATTTTAGTTATAGCCTTGTAAAGACTAGTCATACGATGTGTTTCTTTTAGTTTCATACAATTTTCAGATGATGTTAAGATTATAGTGTTTTATTGATGTTGATCATTAATTGAACCCAGTTTATCATCTTTTAGTTTCTATTCATGTTTTATGATTAGTTGGTCAATGTCCAGGTCTAAGTAGATAGCATAGGTTAGCCCAGGGCTGCTTATGGTCCTAAGCACCATGTGCCATCTAGGAAGTAGCCTCAAGTCGTTAAACAATATCATGAAAATTTAAGCAAATAAGAAAGAAAATTAATTATTAAATATTTCAAATAGTTAGTTCAAATTTTTTGTTAGAAACTAGTTGAAATCCCCAACAAAGTCGTCATTTCTATTTTATGTAACATTTCTTTTGCGTTTTTTGAGTTCAAACATTTAGGGAAAAGTTCTAATTCAATTTTGAAAAAATAGAGTTGTCACTTAATTTGACCAAGGAAAATTAAGAAACCTAAAAAAACACTTAAAATATTTAAAATAGAACAATCTAAAAACACCTAAAATATTTAAAATAGAAAAAATCTTTAAGTTTAAATTATTCAGGTAAGGGTTTTTATTTAATCCTCAAAAAGGCTTTTAAAGCATTATATGTATGTGCTAACTTGCGGTTATCCAATCTATTTGTGACTAGCTTTTGACTAACTCGGGAAAACGAGGTTGTTTAATAATTTAGAAGAAGGATGATTTTTTCATTAAAAAGTGGTTTGAAAAATTTTAGCCAACGGTGTAGGAAGTTCTCATTTTTAATCCAATTTGATTTTTGCGCACAAATGTTTTAAGGAATATAAAATCTAACTTAATACTTTAAACAACTGATAACTAAGTTCAGCTAATCTTTAAGGAAATCATTCACAAAACAAGGAAATTCATAAGGAGATTTCAACTAAGTCAAATAAAAGTTAGCATTTATATAAATAATTAAATTATTCAAATAACAGATAGGGAAAAAATGGGTTTAGGAATTTAGGCCCAAACCCCTATGAATGTCCAAAATGAGTTACCAAATTTATATGGGTTAAGCCCATTTTTATAATTGTCTTTCTTCCTTCCTTTCTGTTGTGCTTAGACTTAAAATCAGTCCACAAAACCTGATTAGAGGATGACTCGAATGCAATTGTTAGGTTTTGGCCCAACTCAAAATACAAATGGGGAAGAAAGAGTCCACTTGGATTAGAATCCATGTCACATACACAAGAAAAGATAATTATTAGAAAATGCTCCTAATAGTTAATTTAAGACAAATTAAATGGCATGCTTAAATATTTACGATGTTGTATCAGAGAAGAAAACTCATGCCATGAACTGCACATTATCATTTTATACCTTTAAAAAGAAACCAAAACAATTAGCAAATAGGTGACATGAAAGGGCTGAACAATATTTAAATAAGCTCAATTTCATCAAATATAGGTGTTAAACAAGAACATAAGGTGATGAAGAAATAAATTTAGTCCACATATCTAAAAGGAGAAACGATCATATCCAGAAACACATATCTTTCTTAATAATTTTAAACGTCATTAAAAGTTCATTACTTATTCTAGCTTATATTGATAACAAAAACCATGATTAGCCCATATATCCTGTTAATCTAGAGAAAAAAACTACTAGGAAACATCTTGGGGAAATAAATTCATGAATCAAGACATTACAAAAAGCATGCTTACATTTACACAATATTTTCGGTGATCAAAGCAAGACTTTATTGTCAAAAAATAATTCACAAGTCATGGTGGCACCTACTTTCATGATTCAGACTACCCCTAATCGTAACATGGTGCTCAGAGTCACAAGTAACTTAAGCTAACCCCTTGCCTGAAAAAACACTAAGAATACTAAAACAAATAATGAGAAACTAAGAAGAAACTATACTCTAATGACATAATCATAATGGAAGAAAAATCAATAATAGATGTCAAAACTGAGACCATCTGACATAAACAACATTCTTAAAATATAACTATCTGTCTGAAAGCCTCTAAATCATATGAGTTGTTGGGACAAGCCCTCAACAAATTCAAACTATCTTAAAATAAAATAATACTAAAAATATTGATAAATAGCACTTGAATGATAATGAATTACCAAATACTATATTTATATAGTGTGAAATAATACCAAATACGATCTTAATGTGGAACGTCATAATCTATATCATAAGATAATATAACACAAAAGAAACTATAAAACCAACACTTTAAAATGTATTTAGTATGTGTGATGTAAAATAACTAATATAATCTTAATATGATGCACAAAACATGATAAATCGATGCAAGACAAGTAATAAACATGTACTATATGCTAAGTTGAACAACTGATTGCAAGGTCATGCAAGCTATCTGAATATGAACTATAAACTGTGGACCAAGGTTGCTACAATTAACCCACATACCCCAATCTAGATAATTAGGGTCCAACCTGCAACCCCAGTTGGATGGGTATTTAGTCACTTACAAAGGGTACCAACACTGGCTGACGTGGATCCACTAAACTGTTTTCTAAAAGGATTAAGGTGAAAAGCCTAGTTTGAAGGGTGACCCTTTAGAACATACAGTTGCACCGCCGTTCTAGGAATTAGGGAATTTTACTACGGGTCTCAACCTAACTTATGGGTGAGCCTTCATCCCTTCATCCATTTGGTGATATGTACTACTCCCAACTGAAAGACATTGATACTAATAATGCTCAATAATAATAATATTCTAAAAACTAAAAATAAATACATAATCTAAAAGTATTAAATAATAAGTAAACTAGGGGATGTAACACTAATAAGTGTATGCATGAAATCCTAGTTCGTTGGATGTTCATAACACACTATCTCAAAAGAATGCAACTAATAATGGCAATACTACAATCTGAACGTAATAAGAAATTTCATAACTCAAGCCCAAAATCAAGAATTTATCAATATAATGAGATTTCATAGTTATGAGTATGAAGAGATGCTCAAACTTATGGGAAAACTTATATTTATTGTTTTGACAAAACAATAAACTAAAAACTTGTGGAATTTGCAATTTGCATCAAAACCCTAAGCTTGAAGGGTGAATTAAAATTTGCGAATTGAGTTAACCTTGGGACTCAATAGGTGAAAGAAAAATTATTAATGAAATCCCACATACCTATGGTTTAAAACATTGATGAAATCTTTAGATATGAAGCCGGAAGTTGAAAATCCCTTGTTTTTGCTTAGAGAAGAAAATCGTCCCTTTCCCTCTAAATTTTCAAAATGTTGAGAAAATTTTGAGAAATGAGGGACTTGAGGGTGTTATAGGATAATTATTAAGACCTTGGGAAGGTTAAATTGTGTAGTTTTGGAATTAACAAAGTGTGAAAACACAAAACATACTCTTAAAAATGTTCTAGAAATTTCCCGGAAGTAGTCCCAATGGATCAGGTGATGACTCATATGGTCTGAGTCATCATCACTGACACCTATGACAGTGCTTCAGTAAATTGGCCATAACCTTTTACTTCAATATCATATTAAGGACAAAAAGGATGTATTGGAAAGATAATTCGATTATTTGTCATTTGGTGGGTCCTTAGTTCAAAATATCCTAGGAATATATAAGTTAAGATTGTTGAAGTTGACTATAGTAAGATTCTACTCAAGAATTCAATCGGTAAGGGATATTTTGACTTGTTAATAAGCTAGAAGTTATTTGTGGCCTTAATATATGCATAAATCACTTATTAAACTAACAAAACATGATTTTTTATTTTGCATGTACTTGAAACATGGTTCTAATATTGACTTACACTTAAGTATCTTGGGTCATTGATTCAGCGGAATGAGGAGATTGATGAGGTTGTCTCTAAATGTATTGGAGAAGGTTGGATGAAGTGGAGGCTCGCCTCGGGAGTGCTCTGTGAAAAGAAGGTACCCTTAAACATTAAAGGCAAGTTATACAAAGTGGCAGTCCATCTAGCTATGTTGTATGGTGTGGAGTGTTTGCTAGTCAAGAACTCCCATATTTAAAAATTAAAGGTAGCGGAAATGAGAATGTTGCATTGGATTTGTGGACTTAATAGAGGAGATAGAGTTAGGAATGATATTATTTGGGAGAAGGTGGGAGTGGCTTCGGTGGAGGACAAGATGTGGGAAGGAAGGCTGAGATAGTTTGGGCATGTGATGAGGAGGGGCACGGATGCCCTAGTGCGTAGGTGTGAGCGGCTAGCTTTGGATGGTGTCAGGAGAGGTAGAGGTAGGCCAAAAAGTACTAGAGAGAAGTGATTTGATTGGACATAGAGCTGTTACAGCTGTCTGAGGACATGACCCTAGATAGATAGGTGTGGAGGTCGCGAATAAAGGTAGAAGGCTAGTGCGTGGGTGGGTTGTAACAAATAGTTAGGGACCTCCGATGTAGCCGGGTTAGTAAGCCTATGACTATGTACATTGGTAGGAACCACTAGTGTATGCTACTATTAGGGGGCACCCTTTTCTCCTTTTCTCTTCCTTTCCCTTTTCTTATTTCTTATTTCCTATTTTTTTAAAATTTTTGTATTTCTCTTTTTCATGGCTTGCTTAGATCTACTGTTATTATTTCTCATTTCTTATTTTGTATATACCACCCATTTCGTGTTATATATTACTTTGACCTTGTTGACTATTTATTATCTTGTGTCGGTGGTCTATCAGAAACAACCTTTCTACCTCTTTGAAAGTAGTGGCATGGACTGCATATATTTTACCCTCCCCAGACCCCACTTGGTGGGAATACACTGGGTTTGTTGTTGTTATTGTTGTAAAATATCTCCCTATTGGGGTCATTCGTCCCCAAATGAAAAACTAACTAACACAAAGTATTAGGGGAAAAAGTTGTAATTCCCACACTAAATTCCAATGAGATTAATAATGACTTGGTAACTAAGTCTGTAACTAAAATATTGACTAAACCAAACTCATGAATGCATGGTGTGACATGAAAATAGCGGGGTGGGCTGAGAAAAAAATTTAAATTAGGATACACTATTACCTCGAGCTGGGATTGAGTTAAAAGAGAAAATATGGAGTTACTTTGTCATCATAAATACCTATATTTCCCAACTAGCTCCCACAACTTATTGATTTCTCCACAAAACCTTACAAAAGTGACCTCCTAATTTCTCAACTTACAAACCTGACGATCAAGGATCTCAGCTAGGACCTATTCTTAAGAGAGAGTATCTTTCAAACCCAAACTCTCTAAAGGAAAAATTGATGCTGGATCACCAATGCAATTCTTTAACAAAGAAACATGGAAGACTAGATGCATTGATACGAAATCTGTAGGCAATTCTAACTCATAGACTGTATTGCCATAGCAGCTCAAAATATTTATTGTCCAACGTAGCAGGGCAGTGATTTCCCTTCTTACCAAATCTCTTCACCCCTTTCATAGGCAAAACCTTCAAGTAGACTAGATCAATAATACCAAACTCAATCTCCCTTCTCCTCATATCTGCATAGGAGTTTGACATCTCTGAGTTGTTTTCAACCTTTATTTAATAAACTAAACTTTTTTTCATAGCCTCATGTACTGACTATGGCCCTATCAAAATAGCTTCACTAAAACTAAACTAGATAATAGGAGATCTAAAACTCCTTCTATAAAGTTCTTCAAACGATCCATCTAGATACTGGAGTGGTAGTTGTTATTATAAGAAAACTAAATCAAAGAAAAATGATCACCCCAATTTCCCTTGAAATCAATCACACATGATATCAACATGTCTTCTAAAGTATAAATGGTCCTCTCTACCTAACCATCCATCTGTGGGTGAAAAGTTGTACTAAGCTAATTTTGGGTATCAAGAGACCTTTCTAAAATGTCTTCCAAAGCTGGGAGGTAAACTGGGTAACCTTTTTATGAAATAATAGTGAAAAAAACTTCATGCAATTTCACCAACCCTCTAAGATAGAGTTTAGCATAATCTTTGGCTGAATCTAAAGTGTTAATGGACAAGAAATGGGATGACTTAGTCATTCAGTTCATGATAACCATAATAGAATCATGCCGTTGATGAGTATGAGGCAACCTTGTAATAAAGTCCATATTCAGCACTTTACACTTCTAAGTAGGAATGATGATATCCTAAAGTATACCTGTCACGACCTAAACAAGGTCCTAGTACTGTGAGTCGGAGACCACCCACCTAGCCTAAAATCCCAAACACAATAAAAAAATAAGTGAAAGTCTACCAAATTGTAAAAATAAGGATAGATAATGAAATATAAACTCTATGAATGAAACAAACATCTATCCCACACTTGTCTACAAAATTCTCTAAACTAAAAATACACAACGAGGTCGGAACAAGCCCCTGGCCATATCTGAGAAAAGTCACAATTCAATCTGAAAGAAAACCTAATGAAATGATAGGGCTTTCAAAATATGGAGGCTCACCACTTTATAACAAATCAATTGGCGATCAAACCACCTAATGCTGCACAGGAGTAACAGAAAAAACCTCGGACCCTATATAATGAAATGATGTAGCTTTCAAGGATGATCAGTGGGATAAGCACTAGCATGTAACTCGAGGAAAGTGATAAATAAGCCACATAAAAAATAAGTCAAAACCACATAAAAACATTCATATATACATATATAGGATACTGGAATAGGGTAAAGGTTCGTGAACATGATATTTTAAAGTCTTAGCATTAACTGTGTAGCTCGCTCCATCCTAAGGGAAACCACAGGCTATATGTGTTCAGCTTCCCTTGCTAAAAGGGCCCCAACCCGTCTTAGCTGAACGAACTGAGGAAATTCATAAGAAATGATAAAGAAACCAAGGAGATAGATATTCGAATATATATATATATATAAATATAGATATCTATAGTATGTGTGTGTGTACCATGAACACGATCATATAGACCCCCACGCCGGCAAACAAGGTGTTCATTGTTGGTCCCCCCAGGACCTTCACCTTTGCGGCTAGCTACTAAATTTCTTTTAATCCTAAATTAACACCTTTTTCACGTAAAACCAAACAATAGCCTAAGAGTCATTTATCAAGGCATTTTTTAACATATTATCATCATACTAATTATGCTTGCAAACTTATATAATTATGCCAACCAATAAAATTAACCATTAGACTCCCAAGCTTTATTTAAGTTCAAAAACCAAGGCCACCAAGGGCAACCCAAAACTATTTTTGATTATCAATTATCCTTTAATGTAATGTAATGTTCCATAAGTAAGTTGAACATGCAATTTCCATATTCAAAATTAATGTTATGAAGGTGTGTTGGGGTTATTATCATTATCAAGCCAAAATCCATCAATTTGGGGTAATCCATGTCCCCAATTCCCCTCATTAGACATATGCACTCATTCAAACCCAAAATCCATCAAATAAAGTATAAATAACATATTTAAACTACGGGTAATACAATTCAAGTAACAACCATTAAGAACCCTCAACCTAATTTCAAACACAACAGTAAAAATCATATAAACAATGATTAAATATATGCCATGCTATAAAATTCATGTTAGGGAAAAGAGACATGCCTGAAACACTAAAGAATTTGGAGAGAAATTCAGGATTGGAGCCTAAGTGTTGAATCCTTTGTAAAAACCTTATTGTTCTTTCTTTGAGAGTTAAAGAGGAGAGGAGTGAGGTTTTGATTTGATTTACTGAAGATAATAAGGGCCCTTATTTACTTTTAAGTTGTTGAAATAGTGTTGAGAGAGAAAAAGACAAAAATAATCTTGATTAAAATGTGCAGGAAATTTTAGGCCCAGCCGTCACGATACAAGTAATGACTCGTGATGACTGACGATGAGTCATTACCTAGACTCATTACCTGAGGACTGAAAAGTTGGTACCTCACTTTTATTAACATGTGTTGCCCCATCATGACTCATTATCAATCATAATGACTCGTGGTGAAGACTCATGAACATAGAAGAACTCTATGGAAACCCTACTGAAACAAGTCCTACGTCACGTGTTATGTGAGGTAATGACTCGTTACCTTAGTCGTTGTCCTAGTAGTGTTTGACTCTACCTCAAAATTTTCTAATTAAATTGTCTATCACCTGAGGGGCCTAGAGTTAAAGTACATGGGGTGTCACATTACCCCTCTTAAGATTATTCTTCCTCGAATAAGAAGTTAGGGAATCCTTAGCTCGATAATAGAGATAACACAACGAGATTTCTAGGAAAAATTTAAGAATGTAATAAGAGGAAAAACGAAACTCATACCTCAAGCATTTTCATCCAAGGTTAGGAAAAATATTGGGTACTTGGACTTCATATCTACCTTAGCTTCCCATGTAGCTCATTCAACCTTTTGATTTCTCCTAAGGACTTTTAACAAAGTTATATCCTTAGTCCTCAATCAACAAATCCGCCCATCTAATATCTTAACCGGGACTTCTTCATAAGACAAAGATTTCGTCGCACCAACATCTTCAACAGGCACTATCAAAGAAGGATCAGCCACACACTTTATCAACATGGACACATGGAAAAAAGGATAAATAGAGCCCAAACTCTTAGGCAAATCCAAATTTTAAGCAACATTCCCAATTCTCCTTAAAACCTGACACAAACCAATATAGTAGGGACTGATTTTTCCTTTCTTCCCAAACCTAATAAATCCTATTATAGGAGAATATTTCAATAATACCCAATCACTAACATCAAATGCCAACTCCCTCCACCTCACATCAACGTAAGACTTTCAGCGACTCTGGGCAGTCCTAAGTCTCTCTCTAATTACTTTAACCTTCTCCATGTCTTAGTGAACAAAGTTAGGACCAAATAGCCTACTATCACCAACCTCAAACAACCTGATAGGAAACCTACACCTCTTACTATAAAGAGCCTTAAAAGGGACCATCTGAATGCTAGAACAATAAAATGATAACTATTATTGTATGCAAACTCAATTAGGGGTAAATGGTCAATCCAACTACTCTTCAAATCAATATCACAGGCCGTTAGCATATACTCTTAAGTTTGAATAGTCTGTTCCTCATGTCCATCCATTTGAGTGCGGAAAGTGTGCTAAGGTTCACCTGAGTATCCAAACCTTTCTAAAATAACTGCCAAAAATGAGAAGAAAATTTCTTAAATTGGTCTGAGATAATAGACATTGGCACCCCATGATACTTAATTATCTCCTAAATAAACAACTAAGCATAATTCTCTCCTGAGTTGTTAGTCCGCACAAGTAAGAAGTGAGTAAACATAAGAAGTGAGTAAACATAGTCATTATATCCACAATGACCCAAATGGAATCTTATTGATTGCAAGACCGCAGAAAATTCATAACGAAATCCATGTAAATTATCTCCCACTTCCACATAGGCAACTCTATCTCTTGAGACTTTCCACTTGGTCTCAAATTATAAACCTTGACCTACTAACAAATTGTACCCTTATCCATAAAATTTTCCATATCTCTCTTTATGTTGTTCCACCAATAGATTTCCCTTAAGTCATGGTGAATCTTTATTAAATACTGATGACCTATATATCTAGACTCATGAGCATCAGTCAAAATCCTTCCCTGTAACCTATCAACATTAGGAACATAAAATCTCCCTTGATACTTCAAAATGCCATCTCCCCCTATCTCGAATTCCATAAACTTTTCACATCATCCTTAATCTCTATAATTATGGGATCCAAATCCTAGTTCATACTTACCTCAGCACCAAGAGATGACTTAACCACCTCCTGAACAATCACCTTCATCTTCAGAGTCCAAAAGATAAACTCCCAAGTTAGCTAACCTATGAATATCCTTAACCAATACCCTTCTTTCCTCATTAAAGTGGAATAATATTCCCATAAACAACATATGAAGAGTATCAGCAACAACATTAGCTTTATCTAGATAGTAGTGAAGGATCATGTCATAATCCATAAGTAGCTCGAGCCACTGCCTGCCCAAGATTTAATTTTTTGAATGTAGAAACATACTACAAGCTCTTATGATATAAATAGATATACATATGAGCCCCATATAAATAATAGTACCAAATCCTCAAAGAAAAAACTACGAACACCAACTCTAGATTGTGAGTCGGGTAATTTCTCTTATGAACCTTAAGTTGCCTAGAAGCATAGGCCACAACCTTACCATGCTTCCCCAAAACATAAACTAGTCACACCCGAGATACATCACAATACACAACAAACCCTTCAGTACCCTCGGGCAGGGTCAAAACTAGTGCAGAAGTCAACTTATTCTTCATTTTCTCAAAACTACCCCTACAAGCGTAGAACCATAAAAACTTAAGCCTTTTCTGAGTCAATTTCGTTAATAAAAAAGTAATAGATGAGAAACTCTTAACAAACCCCCTATAATACCTTACCAAGCCCAAGATTCTCCTAATATCATTTGGAGTCATGGTTTTAGGCCTCTTCTTAACTGCCTCAACTTTCTGCAAATCTACCTTGTTTCCCTCACTAGAAATAACATGCCCAAGAAAGGTCACAACATTTAATAAAAATTCAAACTTAGAAAACTTTGTATACAACTTCTGGTCCTTAAGGGTCTGCAACACAACACAAAGGTGATTGGCATGCTACTCCTTACCCTTAGAGAATACAAAGATGTCATCAATCAAGACTATAACAAACCCATCCAAAAACTACCAGAAAAACCAATTCATAAGATCCCTGAAAGTAGTTGGAGCATTAGTCAACCCATATGACATAACTTGGAATTCATAATGGCCACACCGAGTTCAGAAATCCGCCTTGGGAATATCAATCTCCTAAATTTTTAGTTGATAATAGCACGAATTGAGATTAATATTATAAAAGCATTAAGCACCTTGAAGTTGTTCGAATAGATCATCAATTCTTGGAATAGGGTACTTATTCTTCACTATAACCTTATTTAACTAATGATAGTCTATACACATGCAAGGATATCCATCTTTATTTTCCACAAAATTACAGGAGCACCCTATGGAGAAATACTAGGATAAATTAAACCTTTATCAAGAAGATCTTTTATCTTCTCTTTTAGATTGTTTAGTTCAACCATAACCATTATATAAGGAGGGATTTAAATAGAACAAGTGTCTAATAGAAGATCAATCCCAAAATCTCTTTCCCTATCGGGTGAAATCTAAGAAAGGTCATTGGGAAAAACATTAGAAAACTCATTAACCACATGGACAGATTCAAAAGAGGGACCTCAAGATTTAGAATCCTTAACCCAAACTAGATGACACATACACCCTTTAGAAATTATTGTTTGAGCTCTATGATAAAAAATAAACACCTTTTGGGGACTAAGGAACTCTTTTCCCATTCAAATACCGATTATTTAAGAAATTTAAAACTGGCCTTTCATGTCTCAGAATTAATAGAAGAATAGCCTGAATAAACCCAATCAATCCCTATGATTATATCAAAGTCTACCATATCAATTTCTATCAAATCCACCAATGTCTACCTATGAAAGATGGACACCATACAACTCCTCTAGATTTTTATAGGAACTACAGAATCACCCACCAGAGTTGACACAAAAAAGGGTTGAGAAATATTTTTAGGATAAAAACCAAAGTGCACATCCAAATAAGGGGTCACATAAGATAGGGTAGAACTCGAATAGAGAAAATAATAAATACTATAGGGGACGATCTCTAATATATAAGTAACAATATCTGGGATGCCTCAAATTCCTAACAAGTTACAAGTACATAGAGAAAATTTAAGCTACTGTCAATTCCGAGGAAGCATCCTTTGGTGCAAGAGATGAAAAGTGGTGATCCAAACATGATTGGCTCTAGTGGAAACCTTAGATAATGGACAATCCCACTGCATATGACCAAGCTGACCATAATTAAAACCCAAATTTATCCTCTTCTCCCAATAACAACAGTTAAGCTACCCATACAAATGGCAAGGAGGATAAGGTGGGGATGACTGAGTTCCACTAACCTGAGACTCGGAACCTTGTTCCTTAGGACCATTACTACTTTGAAAGCGATGATCACTAGAAGTCTTGGGATAAGAAACATTAGCCATAAAATAAGAATTCTTCCAATTATTCTCTTTGGTAGACTACCTACTATCTCTCCAATTGTTGTTCTTTCCTACACCCTGCTTTGAATTTTTAAACTTCTTATTCTACTTCAATCCCATCTTTACTTGCTTCTTCTTTTCATCTTCCACCTGTTGCATATAATTCACCAAGCTAAAAATAACAGTATTATTGCTCAACATCACAGCCTTACACTCCAATACCATGTCACATGATAAACCAAAAACAAACTTTCTCATTCTGGATCTCATGTTAGACACCATTTCAGGAGTATATCGAGATAAATTCTGGAACTTCATAGCATACTCCTTAACAATCATCTTGTCTTCCTTCAAGTACACATACTTTTCTATTTTAGATTCCCTTAACTCATGAGGAAAGAAGTGATAAAAAAAGCAACAAAAAATTCATCTCATACTGACCTCTCAACATCATTAACTCTTGATTGTTCCCACTCCCCATACCACTGATATGCTAAAATATTGAACTGATAGGCACCAAACTCCAAACCCTTTAAATTTGTAGCATGCATTACCCTAAAAAGCTTTTCCATCTCATTAATTAACCTCTAAGGATCCTCTCAACTCTATAGCATGTAAATATTGGGGGATTTAACCTCATAATCTTTCCAACCAGAGTGTCCTATGATGAATGAGCAATATAACTAACATGATCATATTTATGAGATTGTGAGGACACCAGATCGGCAAGAATATGAATAAAATAACAGAACTTTACATTTAGGATATATCCCTGGGGTGACTAGCCATAAGTATCATCATCTAGGAGAGCACAATAAGGACTAGTAGGGATTGGTGTAACACCCTGTATTTTGGGCTAGAACAAAAATTGTCGTTTCTATGCGTAGATGATCCAAAATCCATAAATCCTATGAAAATTTGGCATGTTAAGAAATTATGTAATGTGGTAACCTATTTGATCATAAATTGAGATCATAGAGGTCCCCAAACTGAAGGATGAGTCAAAAGATTTCTTACCGTTCGTGTTTGAGTGAGCATCAAAATTTGGATCAACTTCAATCAACCATAACTCCTTTTATAGGACTAACTGAGTGACTTACTATATATCAAATGAAAGGCCTTTGAGTCCTATTTCAAAATCCACTAATTATTCCAAAATACAATATTGGAGCAAAGAGTTATGTCCAGTTTACTCCAGCATATCAGCCAGGCAATTGAGTGATGATAATTCTGACGGCTTGTCACAAATATGACGACTTATCAGAATATGTCATCATCCTTAGGAAGAAATTCACAAATTTCAGCTACTAGGTGACGAGCTGGGTTGACGGGCTATCACAGATCTGACGGCTTATCAACCTTGGTCATCAGCTAAAAACTTTAGCAACTAGAAAGTGATTTCGTAGAGGTATTTTGGTCTTTCCCTCAGTCTAAAAACCTTATCTACGAATATAAATTTAACTCTAAGCATTATAATCCATATATTATCAGTTTTACAACATCTCAATTCTCTCTACTCTTAAGAACAAGATAGAAACTAGGGTTTCCTCCAAGATAAAGAAATCAAGAAAATCAATCCTTAAGTTTAAGAACTCCAAGAATCAAATCAATATTAAAGTTTCTTTATCTTCCATAGATAAAGAATTCATCTTTCTAAGTGAAGATACTCAAGAAACGAATCAAGATCCGAATTTCATCTATCTAGATCCGGGTTCTATCTTTCATAGCTTTTAATTTAAGATACGTGGGGTTTATCCTAAAACTACATGGGCTTGTTGAAATATTCATGTATGATTTAAATATCTATCAAGCATGAATTTAGAAAAGGATTTTGAAATCCATGATTTTATTATGCATTATGAATGTTAATGATATTGTTTTGGTCTTTAGGCCTTCCCCCAAATTGATTCAAAATTATATTTATATGTAAGTAGGTGTTTAAGGATGAATATTCAATTGAGAGAATGAATAATAAATAATCCCTCTCTTGTACGATTTTTCCCATCTTTCATATAATATGAAATGTTTTGAACAGCATCTTGAAAAACATGATATGAAATGTCTTGATTAATGCTATGACTTGAGTATAATTTTTGAATTCAAAAGATAGGGTTATTCATGTTTAATATGCATATAACAAAGAGTATCATGGTTTTAAAAAAGAACATATTACCACCATATGTTTGAATAATCTCAGCATAGTTTTGACTTGTATTTTCGAAACATGAAATCTTTTATATTATTTGCATTTTTGGGTGGTCTGAACAGTGTTTTAATGAAAGAATTATGCATGATACATTATGGCTCAGAAAAGAGGACTGGAAGTTTTTTTGTGACAAAACCAATTCATATTATGCCATGGTAATTCAGAACAAAATAGAATGCATGTTTGAAGTCAGAATTTTTAGATGCTGAATGTAGAATAATGCATGATTCAGAACAAGATAAAATTAGGCATAAAGAGATGTTAGGTGGTTCCCTGAAGAAGGAACGAGTTCAGACAACTCATTTCTCAAAACCATGATTAGTCCATCTAGGTATATTATATTCCGCTGGCCTAGTGCTATATGGCGTATCAGAATTAGAATCTCTAACTGTTGTGGCATACTTGGGTTGGGGGCTTCCCCACCGAGTCAAAGGCGGATTCCATACCGCCCGTGGAATATTTGAATTGTAGGGGAGTCCTACCTAGCTCAGAAGTAATACAAAGATCAGACATTGCATTGATAAGAATGATTTATGATTTTTAGAAAGTGCCTATATTTTTTAGAAATATTTCATACATGATATTTTGAAAAATTTCTCTCTAACTATTTTATTTATATACAAGCTTTATTATGGATTACTTTGTATACCAGTACATCTGTATTGACTCCCCCTTCCTATAGGTTTTGAGGCATAGTCTAAGGGTCCTGATAAGCTGTAGATTTCATCAGACATGAGTGAAAAGTACCAGTTGGTGATCCTTCTATATTTCAGAAGGCCTAGTTTCTTTCAAACAATTATTATTTATTATAGTTTTTTATCTACTGGGGGCCTTTTCCTAGTTTTCAGACATTTATTATTTGATCATTTAGTAGAGATTTTACAGATGGTTTTCAGATGGTGTTTAGTTCATATTGGATTTTATTCCTCATTGTTAAACTAAATTTAGATTAAGACCATATTTATGTAGAAGATTTTATTTCTGCATGTCTTACTTATATATAAATGGTGTATATGATCACACGTTAGAAGGGCTCTCGAGACTTCATGGTTTGGGATGTTCGTCATGGCCAGGGACCTGGTTTGGGTCGTCACAAACTTGGTATCAGAGCACGGTTCATGGTCCTAGGGTGTCTGCAAAATCGCGTCGGGTAGAGTCTTATTTATGGGTGTGTAGCGCGCTATACTTATAAGAAGGAGGCTACTAGGCGTTTAGGAATATTTTACTTTCTTCATGTTATAGTTCATGCTATTGAGCTAGAATGTTCCTCTTTCATAATCTAATTCGTGCTATGGTATCACCCATACGAAAGTAAAGTTGTCCCAATTCATTCCTTACTTTTATTTTCCAAGATATGTCTCGTTATTAGGGTTATTCAAGTGCAGAAGTTTAGAGTTTAAATGGTATGGTCCTTTTTGATTGAGCCATATAAGATTTTAAAATTTTTGCAAGGACTTGAGAAGAGTCCGTTAGTGCTTTAGAGTTTATTAATTTTTGTGTGAACTTTGATTATGATGAAATTGTGCTTTTCGGCCTGCGGTATTAAGAGTATTCCATCACTTTTCAAAAATTCATCTTGCAGATTCCATACTTCAGGGGGAATGATGTGTAGCAGAATGTTAAAATTGTATTTCCATCCGATTAGTAGTATAAGTTAAAGTGTCGGTGTTATGACCTATTGGTAGTGAGATTAGATTAAGAGTTTGGTGATATGAAGTCATAAAGTTAGAAGTCAGAGTGAGGGTGACTTTTGTGTAAATAAATATTTTAGTTGAATAATCGATGTTTGAGGATGATTTACCACTTTGTAATGATAGACTAATGTGGTAGCTAGTAGCATATGCGGAGTGTATGGTAGTCTATGGGGGAAGTGTTTGACTCAGATTTTTATTTATACAGAGTAAGATATGTATCCTTAGATCATTGAATATTGTGTGTCAATTTTCTATCTCTTGTAATATGTAATCTTGTTATCATAGTGTTTTTGAAAAAAAAATCATAGTCTAGTGAAGCTGCGTGGGGCTCTTTCGATTCACTAGCGTAGTTACTTTGTTATTCATTTCATTTTCTTGTTCAAAACACAAAAATCAAAGTCTAGTGAAGCCGTGTGAGGCCTATTTCGATTCACTAGCAACTTGTTGTTCTTGTGTTGGTTGAATATATGTATAGTCGGATCTTTTTGCATAAGATAGAGTTGGTAATGAAGTGATATGTTCTTGTGTGTTAGTTTAGTAGAAGGTAGAGAAGGAGTTATTAGTTAAGGTGATATGTTGTCTTCTTGAAGTATGAAAATGGCTAGATTAGCTAGTACGTTATAATTATAGACTCATGGTTGTTTTTGGAAATTGAATGTAGTCTAAATGTACGCTTGGATAA
Organism: Capsicum pubescens; assembly: GCA_030864215.1. Taxonomy (NCBI): domain Eukaryota; kingdom Viridiplantae; phylum Streptophyta; class Magnoliopsida; order Solanales; family Solanaceae; genus Capsicum; species Capsicum pubescens. Next base: position 142,216,726 of record CM061549.1, on the reverse strand, counting down.
GTAAGTGTGATATGATAAAGCCGTATAAGTAGATAAGATTTTATGGGGTTATAATATAAGATTAAGGTTGAACTGACAGAAGTAAGAGTTGAATCACTAGATGGTGTGCACTCCGACTATGGGGATACTCATAAAGACCTGAACTTAGTAAGTGTGTAAGTATTATATGATGACTATTGGAGCTATAGAATGATAGAGTGTATCTCAAAAGGTAATATTACCAGTGGGTTTTCCACTTTCAGGTGTGGTCATTTGGGTTACGTTCTATTAATTGTGTGTATTGTCGCATTTCATACCCCAAAGTGCAGTTAGTGTAGTTCAGTTTATAGTCTAGTAAGGGATCTCTAGAACTAAATATGATGGCTTAAATCTAAGGGGGAGATGATAGAACAAGTAACCAAGCCAGACTCTCAGATTCAAATAGTAATGCCAGTATGATATAGAACATCAAAAAGTGAGTGTGGGACTCAACCCATTCTTATCTCGGTATTTTTCAGTGATCCTAATAACTACTCATGCCTTACATTTCAGTTCCATGATCATAGTTTATGTTCATGTATATGATAGAGAATCATGTGCTTTTCCAGTTCTAAAATGAAGAGTTCCAGTTCATTCAGTATTCAGAATCACATTCCATATGTTATGAACTTTAAATTGAGGTCATGCATCTAATAACTCATGTTCTCACTCTTTATAGTGTGCTCAGTTCCCATAATTTATGCTATACTCTTTATGATTGATGAGATTAAGCTTATAGTCATGTATACCTCAATTTAGATCACTTTAATGAATCCCTGATGTTGATTTGCTATTCCTTCGGCCTTAGTTAAGTGTCAAGTCTCGTATAATATACTCCCATGCTTCAAGGTATTATGTTCTAACCTTTTAGTGACTCCTCCTTATGTGATGATAGTGGTGATGAGTAAATGTTTCTTGTTGATAGAAGATCATAGTATGCTTGTTTCAGATAAGGCCATAAGTGTGAAGTAAGATCTGGGGCCAAGTCTTTGATGCATGTGATGGTTAGTGGAAATTTTTGTGTGTATGTTCTTGGGGTAGTGGGTAGGAGTTATATTGATAGTGGTTTAGAGAATAAATTAAGTGTGTCTTCATGGGTGTTTGCCTTTAAGTTCATATGTGGTTATAAAGATAGCCTTGAATGACATGTTAGGATTTTACTGAAGGAACACAATATGCGCTAGTGAATCCATAGTAAGAGATCAGAGTTAGTCATTGAAGTGGTAAGGCACGATATGCTTAGGGTGTGATCTTTAAAAAAAATATAGAAGATTGAATCATATTGTTTAGACTAGTATCGTGGTGTAGTATGTTGTATTTTGTGATTTGAAGTTAGGATTGATCATGGTGAGAGGACTTATGTTACTTTAAGCATTAGTAGAAAGATTTATCAATGCACATATAAGAATTCTAAGTTGAATCAAATGAGTATGGTATTTAAAGGGAATAATATAGTTAAGGGAGTATTTGAGAAGTGCGCTAAGCTTGAACGTAAGAAGTATTGCCTAAGGACTGGTAATTCTATCCTAGTTTATGAGTTATATGTTTATATTTCTGCTATAGAGTGGTGTCATTGTTGTAATTCCTTAGTTGGATGTCTTGTGCAACTCATGCCCAAGATTTATTGCTCCCTAATGATACTAGGATTTCTTTAGAAAGAGTGTTAGAGAGATACTCCTGTTAAGTATAAGTGTCCAGTATAATTCAGTCAGTGTATCTAGCAATTCAGCTTAACAGTCAGGCAGACAAGTTACTGTGGTTTTTCCACCTTTTCACCTAGTCCTACTATACGAAGTCTCATGAGTACGACTATACCAAGAGATAATCTATTTTATCCATGTAAATTGTGGATTCAGTTCCATTCGAGCATCATGTTTCAGAATCATCTATGTAATCATGACTCAGTTTGTAAGAGTTCAACTCATAATCTTAATTTTACTAAGTATATCAGCTCAGACAGTGTAATACCTTTGTACGATCTAAATCTTGTTTTCTCAAGGTTCGTACTTTCATTAGTTATCACTTCTCAATTTGATACGTATGATTAGATCAAGAACACCTCAGGGGAATCCTAAATTCTCAGCATGAATCAACTCCTTAAAGAAAGTATGGGCAAATCAGCTCAGAATTCAATTTCATGATGGAAATTTAAATTTTTCAGATCAGTATATTCTTTCTTAGGAAACATATCATGTACACATTATTCCATACATTTAAGACTTCCACATTCCTACCCATCATTCGGTGATGAATGATCCCAAGGGGGAGATAATGTAACACCCTGCATTTCAGGCTAGAACAAAAATCATCGTTTCTTTACGTAGATGATCCAAAATCCATAAATCCTATGTAAATTTGGCATGTTAATAAATTATGTAATTTTGGAACCTATTTGATCATAAATTGAGATCATATAGGTCCCCAAACTCAAGGATGAGTTGAAAGCTTTCCTATCATTCAGGTTTGAATAACCATCGAAAATTGGGTCAACTTCAATCGACAATAACTCCTTTTATAGGATGAAATGGGTGACCTACTATATATCAAATAAAAGGCCTTTCAGTCCTCTTTACAACTCCATCAATTTTTACGAAATCCGATATCGGAGAAAAGAGTTATTCCTACTCTACTCCATCATATCAGTCTAGCAACTGAGTGATTACAATTCTGACGGCTTGTCACAAATCTGACGACTTATCAGAATATGTCGTCATCCTTAGGCAGAAACTCATAAATCTGGGCTGACGGGCTATCACAGATCTGACGGCTTATCAGCCTTGGTCGTCAGCTGAATATTTTACCAACGGGAAAGTGATTTCATAGGGGTATTTTGGTATTTCCCTCACTCCAAAATCCTTCTCCACGAATATAAATAGAACCCTAGTCATTATAATCCATGTATTATCAGTTTTACAACATCTCAATCCTCTCTACTCTCAAGAATAAGATGGAAACTAGGTTTTCCTCCAAGATCAAGAAATCAAGAAAATCAATCCTTAAGTTCAAGATATCCAAGAGACAAATCGATATTCAAGTTTCCTTCCCTTCCATAGATCAAGAATTCATCTTCCTAAGTAAAGATACTCAAGAAACGGATCAAGATCCAGATTTCATCTATCTAGATCCGGGTTCTATCTTTCAGATCATACAATTTAAGATACGTGGGGTTTATCGTAAAACGACATGGGCTTGTTGAAATATTAAAGTATGATTTGAAGATCTATCAAGGATGAATTTAGAAAAGGGTTTCGAAATCCATGATTTTATTATGCTTTATGAATGTTAATGATTTTTTTTGGTATTTAGGTATTCCCCCAAATTGATTCCAAATTATATATATATGTAAGAAGGTATTTAAGGATGAATATTCAATTGGGATCATGAATAATAAAGAATCCCTCTCGTGTATGATTTTTTCCATCTTTCGTATAATATGAAATGTTTAGAAATGCATCTTGAAAAGTATGATACAAAATATCTATATTAATGCAATGACTTGAGTATAATTTTTGAATTCAAAAGAGAGGGTTATGCATATTGAATATGCATATAACAAAGAGTAGCATGGTTTGACAAAAGAACACATGACCACCATATGTTTGAATAATCTCAGCATAGTTTTGACTTGTATTTTCGAAACATAAAATCTTTTATATTGTTTGCATGTTTGGGTGGTCTGAACTGTGTTTTAATGAAAGAATTATGCAAGATACATTATACCTCAGAGCAGAGGACTTGCAAATTTTGGTGTGACGACACCAATTTAGATTATGCCATGGTAATTCAGAACAGAATAGAATGCATGTTTGAAGTTAGAATTTTCAGATGTTGAAACTAGAATAATGCATGATTCATAGCAGGATAAAATTGGGCATAAAGTGATGTTAGGTGGTTCCCCGAATAAGGCGCGAGTTCAGACAACTCATTGCTCAAAATCGTGATTTATCGATCCCGGTATATTATATTACGCTGGCCTAGTACCATGTGGTGTATCAAAATCAAGAATCTAAGCCCTGCGACATACTTGGGTTGAGGGATTTCCCGCCGAGTCAAAGGAAGATTCCATACTGCCCATGGAATGTCAGAATTGTAGGGGAGTGCCACCTAGCTCAGAAGTAATACAAATATCAGACATTGCATTGACAAGAATGATTTATGATTTTCAGAAAGTTCCTATGTGTTCTAGAACTATTTCATGCATGATATATTGACAAATTTCTCTCCAACTATTTTATTTATATTCAAGCTTTATTTTGGATTACTTTGCATACCAGTACATTTGTATTGATCCCCCTCCCTCCAGGTTCTGAGGCACAGTCTAGGGGTCCTGTTAAGCAGTTGATTTCATCAGACAGGAGTGAAAATGAGTAGTTAGTGATCCTTTTATATTTCAGAAGGCCTAGTTTCTTTCAGACAATTATTATTTATTATAGTTTTGGTCTACTGGGGGTCTTGTCCCAGTTTTCAGAAAGTTGTTATTTGATCATGTAGTAGATATTTCACAGACGGTTTTCAGACTGTGTTTAGTTGATATTAGATTTTATTCCTCATTGTTAAACTAAATTTAGATTATGACCATGTTTCAGTAGAAACTTTTATTTTTGCATTTCCTATTTATATATGAATGGTGTGTATGATTACAAGTTAGAAGGGCTCTCGGGCCTTCATGGTTCGGGATGTCCATCACGGCCAGGGCCCTGGTTGGGGTCGTGACAACTGGTGGGACACCATCTGGGGCAATATATACAGGAGTAGGGTCCAAAGATAGGGTCTGCACTCCATAAAAAGGATGAGTTCCCTCCATTTTATCCTCAAGTTAGATAGATGTCCTAGTAGAGTTTCTATAAACATCAAATCTTTGGGGAGGCATAATCTGAAATGCGAGTATGTTTTGAGTTAGAGAAGATATATGAAAGAAGACTCTATAGCCCGAATTAGAACACAAAGAAGGAGAAATATTTCTAAATTCCTTGTATCCTTCCACTTATAAATGTGGCGCACTATACACCCATAGAAGGGACTCTACTCAACATGTCTTTATGGACACCCGAAGACCCTAAATTATGCTCTGATACTAAGATTTTGCAACCCAAACTAAGGGTTAGTTAAAACGGGTATCTCAATCACACCATGAGCCAAAGACAAACCCCTTAGCATAACATCCAGAACACAAAAAATACAGTGAAAGCCGACCAAATAGTAATAAAAGGATATATAATCCTATGTAAAATCTATGAATCAAATAAACATCCATCCCATACTTGTATAGAAAAGCCCCTAAACCAGATTACCAAACTAGGGCTGAACTTGCCCCTGACCATGACTAAGAAAAGTCTTAATTCCAAAAATCTAAAAGGAAACCTAATAAAATGGCAAGGCTTTTCGAAAGATAGTGGCTCACCACTACCCAACAAATCAATCAGTAAATCACACAAATTACACAGGAGTAATAGAAAAACCCTTGGACCCTACATCATGAAATAATGTAGCATCAAGACATGGTAATTTGGATAAACACTAGCATGTAACTTAGGAAAAGTGATAAAATATTGCAATGCTCAAATTCAGTCAAAATTGTATGTATACATTCATATATACATATATAGGATATCGGGATAGGGTAAAGGGTTTTGACTAAGAGAGTTTAAAATCTTAACTTGACTTGTGTAGTTTGCTTCGTCCTAAGGGAACCTGTAATTTATATAGGTTTAGCTTCCCACACTGAAAGGGCCCCAGTGTGTGTTAACCACACAAATCGAGGAACTTCAAAAGGAAGGCTATAGACACCAAGGTTATAGCCCTCCCAATATGTATATGTATAGAGTGTACCATGGACACAATCATTTAGACCCCAACACAGACAAATATGGTTTCTAGTATTGGTCCCCCAGGACCTCCACCTTCAAGGTAAGAAACACAATTCATTTTAAGCACAAATTAATATAGTTTTCACATAAACCCAACCAATAACACCAGAGTCATTTATTAAGGAATTTACCGATATTGTATCTTCATTCCAACTATGCTTGAAGTCTTATATAATTAAGACAAAAAAAGAAATTAACAATTAGACTTTCCAAGTTCTATTTATGTTCTAAACCCATGGCCACCATGGGAAATCCAAAACCATTTTTGATTATCCATTATCTTTTAATGCAATGCAATGTTCCAAAAGTAAGTTCAACTATGCAATATCAACATTTAAAACCAATGTTATAAAGGTGGGTTAAGGTTATTACCATTATAAAAACAAAATCCATCCATTTGGGAAAACCATGTCCCCCATTCTAATCATTAGAACCGTGCACCCATTCAGTGATAAAAACCATCAATTAAAGTGTAAAAAAGACATAAACCATGGGAAATACAATGCAATTAATAACCATTAAAAACTGGTAACCCAATTTTAAACCCAACAACCAAAATCACATGAAAAATGATTAAATAAATGCAATGTTATAAAATTCATGTTAAGGATGAGAGAAATGCCTAAAACACCAAAGAATTTTGAGAAAAATAAAGGATTGAAGCTTAGGTGTTGAATCCCTTCTAAAACCATAGTGTTCTTGCTTTGGGAGTTAAAGAGGAGAGGAGTAAGGTTTCAATTTGACTAACCCTATTATTCTTGCTTTGTGTTTTAAAGTCGTGGGAATAGTGTGGACAGAGAAAATAACAAAAATAACCTAAATAAAATGTGTAGGAAATTTTGAGCCCAACCCTCATGACTGAGGTACTGACTCATAATGACTAACCATGAGTCATTACCTGGACTCGTTACTGGAGGACCAAAAAACAGGTACCTCATTGTTATGATCACGATTTTCCCATCAAGAATCATTCTCAGTCATCAGGAGTCATGGTGAAGACTCATGAACAAGGAAGAACTCTTGGGAATCCCTATTGTTCACATAATAAGTCCCATCTCATAACTCGTTACCTGAGTCATTGTCCTAGCAGTGTTCGCTTATACTTCAAAAATTTTCCAATTAAAAAATTTATCACCTGGGGGCCTAGGGTTCCTGTACTTGGGGTTTCACAGTACTATCAGGTATATGGTGCTTAATATTAACTTTTTTGCAATTTCGAAACTTAGTCAAAATTCTGCTATATCCCTTTTCATGCCATTCCACCAATTTACTTCTCATAAATCACAATACATATTATTGGATCTTGGGTGAATATAATACCAAGAAACATGAGCTTCACTTTGTAAACACTATCTCAAGTCATCTATTTTTGAAAACATAGTCTACCCTGATAATGAAGAACACTATCTCCTCATTGGGAAAAAATTGCAACATTTTGACATTGGATTTCTTTTTTCAATCTAAGAAAAATAGGATAATTATATTTCTTTTCCTTTACCTCAGCTATCAATGATGATTTTGCACCTTTCTGAACCAACATATTACCTTTTGTAGAATCAACCAAGTAAAATCCCAACCTAGCAAGCTGGGAAACTCACGAACTAGCTCTTTGTTCTCATCATTAGTATGAGTAACACTCCTCATAGATAATCTACTAAGATCACTAGCCATAACATTGGCCTTACCTAGATGGTATAAGAAACTCATTTCGTAATTGTTCAAAAACTCTAGCCACCTTATATGACAAAGATTTAGATATTTATGGGTGAACACATACTGAAGACTCTTGTGAATACTGAACACATAACATGAACCCCATAAAGATAATGCCTCTAAATCTCAAGGAAAAAACTACTACTGCTAATTCAAGATCATGAGTCGGGTAGTTTTTCTCATGTGGGTTTTTGTTGTCTAGGGTCATATGCTATATCTTTGTCCGCTACATTAACACACAACTAAGTTCAACTCTTGAATAATTACAATAAACCAAAAATCCATCTGAACCTTCTGGTAGAGTCAAAACTGGACTAGAGCTTAGTCGAGTTTTCAATTCCTATAAACTCTTTTCGCAAGAATCAAACCATAGGAATTTAAATTTCTTTTGAGTTAGTCGGGAGATAGGAGAAACAATAAAGTAAAATAATTCCACAATCTACCCGTAGTAACCAGCTAAACCCAAAAAAATCCTGATATCTGATGGAGAGATGGATCTAGGACAGTTCCTCACTACTTTTATCTTCTGAGAATCAACTCAAATGCCTTTATCGAAAATGATATGACAAAGGAATCGACTAATTTAAACTAGAATTCACACGTGCTGAACCTAGAGAATAGCTAGAAATCTTTGAGAGTCTACAAGAGAATTCTCATATAGTCTGCATATTCATCCTTACTTCTAGAATAAATAAGGATGTCATCTGTGAAGACTATAATGAACATGTCCCTGTATTGCTTGAAAACCCTATTCATCAAGTCCATTAAAGTTATAAGAACATTCATTAGCCCAAAATACATAACAATAAATTTCAAGTGACCATATCGAGTTCTATAAAATGTCATCGGAATGTCACATTCTGTAACTCTAAGCCAATGATAGCCAAATTTGAGGTCTATCTTTGAGAATTTTTTTTTAACCAAAAGCTGATCAAACAAGTCATGAATTCTGGGAAAGGAATACTTAGTCTTGATTTTGACCTCGTTCAACTGATGGTAGTCGATTCACACTTTAGAGTATCATTTTTCTTGTGCATGAAAAAACCCGGGGCACCGCATGGAGAGTTACTAGGCCTTATAAAACCCTTATTTAAGAGATCTTACAATTGTTCCATAAATTCCTTAATCTCAATTAGAGCCATTCTGTTTGGTAAAATTGAAATAGGTTGTTTATATTGAAGGAGATCCATTCTAAAGTTAATTTCTCTCTCGGGAGGAACTATCAGTAGATCTTTAGGAAACACTTATGGAGATTTATCTACCAGAAGAACAAAATCAAGACTTGGGGTTTTAGAATTTGTATACTGAACCCAAACAAAATGATAGATGCATTCTTTGGAAATTATTTTCATTGCCTTTCATAAAAAAGACAAATCGACCTATAGGCACTACGATGCTACCCTTTCCTTGTAAGACAGGATCATTTGGAAACATAAACTAAACAATCCTATTTCTTTAATCAACTATGGAATATCAAGAGTTGAGCCAATCCATGCCAAGTAAAATATTAATATTTGATAGATCTAACTCAGCAAGATCAACTGAGGTATCTTTAAAGGATATTATAATTGGGCAATTTTTGTATACCCATCCATCCAGCTATGACTAAATTACTGACTAAAGTTGTAACTCAGAAGGGTTTTGAGAGAATTTCATGGTTGACACTGTAGTATACTACTATATAGGAAGTCAAAGGAACGTTTGTCTATAGGATCTAGCAATGCATAAACATGAATATGAAATACTTGCAATGTAATAATAACCACATCAGAAAATCCCTCCTGATCTTTTTGAGTGTGAACGGATTAGTATGTATTCTAGCACTGTCCATTTTCTATACTAGATGAAGCATCCTCCAAAGTTGAGTGACTTAATAGAGCTAATGAAGGGTCAGATTGACTTTGCTGATAAGCATCCCTACCTATACTTGAAGACACTAGTCGTTCCCTCAATCCATGGCCTAACTTGACACACCCAAAACAAACATCACTACCCTTATGCACTCACCCTTTTGGTTCATACTAAATTTCTTGCAAAGTAGGTTAACATGAATACGATTTACACTACTGTAGGAATGAGAGCCTGACACTCTATATCGAGAATCCTCCAGAACTTAGATACTGGAGAACTAACATAAAATGGGGCTGAAGAAACATATTTTTAGTCGAACTAAGAATGATTACTACCATATTAACTTTACTGAGAGAAACTAAAGGTACCAATTCTAACCCTCTTACTCTCCCTTTACTTCTCCTTGATTTTCTCTTCTTCAATATGTTAAGCATGAACCATCAATTTGGAGATGTCCACATCCTTTACCAACATAGCCATTTTACATTCTTTGACCATGTCCTTAGAAATACCTGACACAAATTTTCTCAGTTGGGACCTAGAATCAGCAATAATAGCCGGATCATATCTTGTCAACTGAGTAAACATAAGAGAGTACTCTTGCACTAATGTTTCCCTACTTCAGTTTTATGAATTCCTTTACCTTGTCTTCCCTTAAATAAAGTAGGAAAAACCTGTAAATAAGTGAGCTAACAAACTTATCCCACTATATCGATCCTGCATCTCTACCTCTATCGATCTTCCATTGCTTTAACCTTATGTGAGCAACCCTTGTAACTGATAAGCAACCAAATCAGAATATTCAGTAGGAGTGACACATATGATTGTAGTAAACTTTCGAATACTACCCAAGAACTCTTGTGGATCCTCTTCAAATTTAGAACTAAAGAATATCAAAGGATTCATCCGAGTGAAGTCTCAAATTCTGGTTACTTCCATATTCACTGATGGGTTGTATGATGCAATAACCTATTGGTTATTTTGGATGGTAATGGATTGGGATAATTTTGTGAAAGCAACTAAACTCAACATGGGAGACTTGTTTGTTGAAAGTGTTTACTGGAGCAGGTGGTGGTGCTTGCTGATTCACATTCCTCTTTTTGTTAGTTCTCTTAGGAGGCATTGTCAGCAACATATAGTTAGAAGAAGATTTTAATAGAGATCAGACATTATCTCAATAGATGAACATGAAAGAAGTTAAACTTTTCCTAAGAAATTTCATTGCTTCTCACTCATAAGTTTGACATGCTTCACACCCATGAACAAGACACTACTTAAAATGACTTTCAGACAGCCTAGGACACTTTTAGCAGATGCTTTGATACCAACTTTATCTTGACCCAAGACTACCTCTTAGTCATGACATGGTGCTAGAGTCATAAGTAACCTCAAGCTAACCCATAACATGGTAAAATAATGAAAATACTATAGTAAGTAATAAGATACTATGTAGAAACTAAATTCAAATGACATTATAAAAATAGAAGGAAAAATCAACACAAGATGTCAAAAGCAGGACTGTCTGACATAGTTAAGATTTTGAAAATATAAATGTATGCCTGAAAACCTCTAAATCATATGATTTGTTGGGACAAGCCCCCAACCAACTCCAACAGCCTGAAACTCTAATAATACTAATAACAAATGCTGATAAATATCCCTCAAATGATGAGGTATCAACAAAAACTCTGTTGATATGATGTTAAACCATACTAAACGTGATCTGGATGATGTAAGAACATATATTATAAGACAATATAGTGTAATAGAAAATATAAGATCAGTAATTTGAGTGTGATAAGTATGTGAGATGGGTAATAAGTAATATAAGACGAACATGATGCACGTGACATGATAAAATAATGTAAGAACAAATAATAAGCATGTGTTATATGATAAGCTGAACAACTAAATACAAGTTCATGCAAGCATTTTAATTTAAACTATGAACTATGGTTATAGGAGATACCATTAACCAATAACCCCAATATATGATAACCAGGGTCGAACCTATAACCCCAAGTGGATGGATGTACCTTGCAAAGGGTGCTAATACTGACTGACGTGGATCCACTAAATTGATGTACGAAAGGACTAAATTGTCAAGCCATGTCTGGACCCTTTAAACCTCTGGTGCCATCATAGGTCTGGGACTTAGAGACTTCTACTAAAGGTCGCAACCTAACTGACGGGTGATCCTTCATTCCTGTGAATTCCCGATATTATGGACTACTCCTAACTAAAAATCTTTGATAATTGAAAATGCTTAATAATAAAATTAATATTCTAAGAATTGAAAATAAATGCATCATCTAAAAGTATTAAATAACATATAAAAAGAAGGATCTAACACTAATAAGAGTGTGAATGAAATCCTATGTCATCGAGTGTTCATAACCAATAATCTCAGATTAATAAAACGAACAATGGAAATACAAAAATATAAACGCAATAAAGAATTTCATAAGTCAAACCCAAAATCAAGAATTTATCAATATAAAGAGATTTCATAGTTAAGAGTATGGAAAGATTCTCAAATTTATTGGGAAAAATATATTCATGGTTTAGTCAAAACAATAAACTAAAATTTTATGGAATTCTCACATTACATTGAAACGCTAAGCTTGAAGGATGAATTAAAATTGGGGAATTGAGTTAACTTTGGGACTCAACAGGTGAAAGGAAACCCATTGATAAAATACAACATACTGAGGTTGAAAACCATGATGAAATCTTTGAATTTGAAGTTGGAAATTTAACACCAATATTTCTCGCTTGGAGAATAAACCCAACCCTTTTCTCTCTAAAATTTTAAAGTGTTGAGTGAATTTAAGGAATGTAGGACTTGAGGGTGTCAAAATAATCATTCCTCCCTTGTTAAGATGAAATAACATAGTTTTGGTCTTAAACTAGTGGAGAAAGACCAACCAACCCTTAAAAATCATTTGAAAATTCCTGAAAACAGTCCTGACTGCTCAAGTGATGACTCGTAGGATCTAGCAATGAGTCGTAGTATCAGTCGTAGCCAAAGGACTCAAATTTTTGTCCCCACTACTTTCAATACGAGTCATAATACAAAACATAGTATGACCCAATGATGTGTAGGGTTTGATGACTCGTCGTCGTCTGAGTTGTTGTCATTGGAAGCATTGATAGGTCTTTAGTAAATTGGCCATAAGTCTTTTCTCTGATGTCAAATTAAGGTAACATTGGATGCATTGAAAATGTTATTCAATTATCTATCATTTGGTTGGACTTTAGCTCAAAAACCCTTAGTAATCTAAATGTTCTGACTTGTTTGAAGTTGATTATGGCAATTTTCCTCTAAAAAATTTAATCAGTAAGTGCCATTTTGACTTGTTTATAATCTAGGAGTTATTTATGGCCTTAATATATGTGTAAATCACTTATCCAACTACCACAACATGATGTTTGATTTTGTATATATTTGAATCATGGTTCTAATATGGGCATGGATTTTGAGGTGTTTCACCAACATTATTAACTCAGTAAGTAATCTAAACTGTAGTTCAGAGCTCTAAGCAATTGGCTAATTTTGTGGAAGATGGCAGAAATGAAATTTTTTTGCAAATAAAGATTTGCAATAATAATGATTTAATAATGATAATATGTAAGATAGTTAATATAACAGTAACATCTCATGACCTATTAGTGTTGGTATAGAAGCCACTAACAAAGAATATGAGTAATGTAATAGTAATATTACATTACTCTCAAAATAAAGATATAAGGAAAAACTAGAAGAAGGAGAAAAGGCAACTCCAACTCCGAGAGCTCACCTTACCTCCGAACTCTAGTCAGCATAATCGTGGTGCCAAAGATAGAAACTAGTACTAGAATTTGCACCAAAAAGGTATACAAGTGTATTATAAGAACCAAAACCATGTGTACTCAGTAGGAATCATCAACCTACTGACCTAAATCATAATATAAGTACAATAAAATACAAGATAATAAGCTAAGCAAAGGTAAAAGGGAAAACCTTTAATAATGCTCCCATTATTGTAAATAAATGAATAATCCAAAATTATAGCATAAAAGAACACATAACTAACAGTACAAAATAGGCCTCCATAAAATAGTAATTTCAGAAAGGTAAATAACCCAAGGTGGGCCCTATAAGCTTGGAGGGTTCAATCAAAGAGAAGAAGCAACCAAAATTATACTAATTAACTGTATCTCAAAAACCATAACCATGAATTCTTCCATACCATTAACATATCAAGAATAACCTCTTAATGCCTGACTCAAACAAGGACTCATATCATCATTATTTGTCAGACTGAAATCAAAACTCATATCATCATCATTTGTTGGACTCGAATTGAAACTATCATCAACTCTCAAGTGCCAATATAGAATAAGAATCATTTATCGTCTCTCTTCAAGCTTTTAAATATACAATTTAATGTTATATAATAGGCCTATAAAGTCTGCACGATGCTAATGATAGTCTTGACCTACGGTGGGTTGGAAGGTCCTTTGTCTAATCTTAAAAATTCATTCTAAGGAAAATTCTACCAGGGACCAGGCTAAGGTATCTAACTTCACTACTAGATATTAAATAAGCCACATTTTAGTCCTACGATAGCAATTTTACCTAAAGTAGAGTAACCAAGTCAATTACTCTTGATTTATGGTTCCTTAATAGAGTAAATAATCCAATTTACACTAATTATGCCTCCAAGACCTAATTTCCAACCAATAACTAGAATATTATCATAAATATAGTACATTTGATCATAATATTAAAGAAATGTAAACCTAGTCTACTTTGAAGTCAAGCCCAAAGAAATTTGCTAAATCATTGATTTTTCCTTTCGAGAAGCTTCTACTTGATGCCATTCTATAAAAATGATAATTTACTCATCATCGAGAGAACATCAGTACCCATATTAAATTTTTATGCTTTGGGTCAAAAATCTCATTAGATTCTCATGTGGGGCTTGCTTGAGGAATTTCACTTTTGAAACCGTCAATGCATCCCTCTATGCTCAAGGAACATTTACCCTCATGGTTATATTTCAAACTCAAATAGTTCAAAAATCAATCCACTAATAATCTAGGAATTCTGGAAGATAATTGAGAAATTCACCATGAAATTAATGAAGACTTACCTAGAATTCAAAGAAGAAACGAGTAATTCAAGTCCACAAACACCCCCAAAATCACCTTCTACTATTTCTCCCAAATTTTGCACACTTTATCGTGTTTTTCACTCGTGAACTTGTATGATTAATTTGAGAAAATCTAGAAAAGGGCATTTAAGGCTACCCAAGTGTAACTAAAGAGGAGACTACGTCTCTTAAGCGGTCACCGCTTTCACGGCAAAGTGCCTCTTTTATGGTACCTTCTGCTTTCACCCTCATAACTTAAAAGGATGATTTGCCACTTAATCAGTGAGGGCTTCACTTAAGCGACACAAGTGATGGTTAAGCAAATGCACAAACTGAAGACTTGCAATGCTTCTAAATCTCCACCGACCCTTTAGTATTAATTTAAAATCCCATAAATACAAATGAACTATGTGACCCGACAAAATTTTCCTTCCAAACTCAAAGATGTAGTCAAATTTCCAACCGAGGTAGTTTTGATGAAAAGTGTGTCCCACACCTAAGTGCCATTTTTTAAAATTTTAGATCAATAGCATGGAATCTGGAAGCCTTAGGACTCGAACCAAAGGTACCATAGACTTAAATCAATGTTTCAGAGCTGTTGGAACTTTCGGAATTGGCATACAATGTCATTTGTCTAAAGTTTTAGCCCAGTAGCTAATTCTTACCAACAAAAACATCAAAACATATAATTGGCTCCAAAAATCAAATTAACTGCCCAATAACCCAGCAATTAACTACAGTTATGACTTGGTCTAGCTATAGGAAAACTTTAAACAATTAAAATAAGTAGAGATGTAGAAAATGACAAAGAGGGTAATAGTAATATCCACTACTAAAAGAACTTTAATCCACGAAAGTAAAGGGTTAGGATGTACCAGAAGTCTCGAATAGTTGAGAATATTAGGGCCGTAACTCACTCTAGATCTCCCAAGTAGCCTCCCTGTTCTGGGTGATGTCTACTCTAAATCGGAACCATTATAATATCTCTAAAGCGGAAACAACTGACATTTTTAGCTAATACGAACTAAGGATCCTCCACCAAGGTCAATCATCCATTCAACTGAATTGAGTCCCACTGAAGCACATGAGACTTGTTGGGATATATCATCACAACATAAAAACATAGAAAATTGGATGAACAATAGGATAATCTAGGGGTAAGGAAAACTCATACGCCACCTCACAAACTGTGCGAAGGATCTCAAAAGGTCCAGTATATATGGGGCTAAGATTGCCTTTTCTCCTAAATAATATCACACCCTTCATGGTCGGTACTCGAATGAATACTCGGTCACTAGTAAAAAATCTTAAGGAATAAAATCTATGATCTGCTTAAGTGTTCTACCTACACTGTGTCTCCCATAACCTATCCTGAATCACCCTGAATCTATCCAATGAGTCCTGAGAATAATGAGTACCATGAGGTCTAATATCGAAGGTATTGAACTAACCAATTGGATAACAAAAATGCCTACCATATAATTCCTCAAATGGTTCCATCTTAATACTTGAATGTTAGTTACTATTATGTGAAAACTATGCCAAAGCAAAGTGATGCTCCCACTAACCTCTAAAATCCATTGCACAAGATATGATTATATCTTAAAGAATCTAAATAGTCTACTCCGATAGTCCATCGGTCTGAGGGTGGAAGGTTGTGCAAAGAACTACCCGAGTACCTAACTCTTCCTAAAAAGCTCTTTAAAATCTAGAAGTGAATACCAAACCTCGATCTAAAATAATAGATATAGGCACCCCATGAAATTAGACTATCTCACAAACATAGATAGGGCTAACCTCTCAACTTTGAGGGACGTTTGAATAGGAATGAAATGTGTTGATTTTGTCAACTTATCCACAATCACCCCAATACCATAAGGACCATGGGAGGTATGAGGCAAACCACTAACAAAGTATATGGTGATCTACTCATACTTTCACTCAAGAATGGACAACCTCTGAATTAATCCACCAGGTCTCTGATGCTCGACTTTCACCTACTGATAAGATAAGCAATAAGCTACAATATTCACCACATCTTACTTCATACCAGTCCACCAATAATGTTACTTATAAATCCTATATGTCTTAGCTATACTAGAGTGAATAGAGTACCTGGATCTATGTGCCTCACACCAAATCAACTGAATCATGTCTCCAACCCTCAGAACAAAAATGCTGCCATTAAACCTCATAATACCGTCAGAATATATAGTAGCACTCTTGGAATAACCACTCAACATCTAACTACAAATAACACATACCTTAAATTCTTGAACTGACAACTCCAAATCTACTCAAATAAAGTAGACCTTGCCTATAAAGAAGAAAGAATCCTCCTAGGTCAGAAATATCAAGTCGCAGTATCAAGTTTTCTAAGGACTGAATGTGCCATACCGATGGCCTCTAAGAAACTAAGATAGAGGCCAAACTACTCCTTCTCACTTCCTTCTAGCTCGATGCATCAGCTACCACGTTCGCCTTGCCCGGATGATATAAGATAGAGATGTCATAATCCTTAATCAACTCTATCAATCTATGTTGCCCAGAATTAATCTTTTTCTGGGTCATAAGATGTTGAAGACTGTAATGATTGGTCTAGATCCCAGAATGCATGCTATAAAGAAAATGTCTCCAAATCTTAAGCACGAAAACTACCACTGCAACTCCAAATCTTGAGTGGGTAGTCATGAACCTTTACTTTCCTCTGCACATAATTAATAAGTCAATCATGATGCATAAATGCAAAACCCAAACAAATCCAAAAGTATGACAATATATGGTGAATCCCTAAACCTGAATAGAATAAGCCAATAGGAGTTAAAATGAGAAATCCCTTGAGCTTCTGAAATCTCGAATCATAATTCTTGGACCACTGAAAAGGAACCATCTTCTAGGTTAATTTTGTCAATGATGCTGCAATAGTAGCAAAACCCTCAATGAACCACCTATAGTAATCATCCAAAGCAATGATGCTATGAACCTCAGATAAACATGTATTCCTAGCGCAACCATAAAGATCCATCATTAGAAACCACATGTCTTTAGAATGTCAGCGACTTATGACAGAACTCACACATTGAGAATTGAGCAAAATGCCTATGATCTTACAAAGTTTGGAGCACAATCCTTAAATATTGCATATACTCCTCTCTATTCCTCAAATACACAAGGATGACGTTGATGAACATGATTATGAAGGAATATATATGGCCTAAACATGCATTTCATCAAATCCATAAACAATGTTGGTCATTGGTTAATCCAAAAGACATCACCAGGCACTCATAATAACACTAACAAGTCCTCAAGGCTGTCTATGGGATGTCCTTAGTCTGAGTCCTCAACTGATGGTAATCGGACCTCAAGTCAATCTTAAAGAACCCTACTAATCCCTAAAGATGGTCCAATAAATCATCAATATATGGCATGGAGTACATATTATTCACCCTCACCTTATTAAGCTGCCTGTAATCAATACACATATGCAAGGAACCATCCTTCTTCTTCATGAACTAGATAGGAGCACCCTAGGTGACATACTCAGTCTAATGAAACCCTTAACTAAAAGATCCTAAAGCTAAGAATTAAGATCCTTAATCTTGGTAGGAACTATATCATAAGGTCCTATAGAAATAGGTCGGGTGCTCAACTATTAACTTGATTAATAACAACCTCGATATCTTGCTCGGGAGGAAGACCACATTGAACAGTATGGAAAATAACAAGAACCTCATGTACATTAGGAATAGAGTCAAGCGAGGGACTCTCCATACTAACATCAAAATATAAGTGAAGTAAGACTCACAACCCCTCGAGAAAACAATCTTAGATTGAACAAAATAAATAATCCCCTTTTCAAGACTAATAGATCCCTGTGGTACAATCCAGGCTACGTTGACCATGGCTAAGGTAACGATCTATGAAAAATAATATAAGTCCGCATGACAGGGGGATACCTGTCCATGCCTAAAATCATATTAAAATTTACCATGTCTAAATAATAAGATATTCCTGAGTATCAAACTCTTTAATAGTCACAACACATGATCTATAAATCCAATACACTACTAAAGAATCACCCACAAGAGTAGATACACATAATGGTACAGATAAAGAATTCAAAAATAACTCTAACCGTAGGGAATAATAAGATTATACATAATGGTATGTGGATCCCAGATCAAATAAAGAAAAAGGCGACTGATGGAACATTGAAATTATGCTTGTAATAACAACATCCAGACTCTATCCCAGGTATAGTAGGTATGACATACAACTAACCATGTCTACCACTTGGCTATTCTTTTGACCAATCTCCTGTGCTACCTACCTAAAGATCTCCATGAGTACCTTAGGGACAATCCCGATGGCCATGCTCTGGCTGGGGAAGCTACTACACTATTTGGTGGAACACTCTAAGCTCTAGGAACCACCACTCCATGATTGGGGCACTCTCTCATGAAATAGCTAAAGTCTCTACAACCTTAATATGCCTAGGTGTTGGACAGAAACCTTAAGATCTGCCTGACCCAAAATAACCACCATGGCTAGAATACCAAAAGATAAACCCTTTAGAGGCTGACTACTATTATGGCTAGGATGTTTACTGTAACTAGACTGGCCTCCATCCATAATCTAAAGTGCATCTTGAATGGTCCTAATAGATTTACCCTGATACTGATAAGACTAATGAGAAGGGTACCTACCCTAAGAACTACTACTTCTAAACCATGAACCACTATTACTCCCACTTAAACTACCTTGATATCTCGACCTCTTATCATTGCCACCTTGGTCCTTCCAATGTACCTCCTCCATAACTTTTGTATGATCATAAACCCCAATAAAAGATCTTCCTATATCTACCAAACTCTATGTATCCATTCAAAGAGAAAGTCTAAGACCTCACATAAAGTATCAAACCCACTTTTACTCGGTCGGCAAGATATGAGTGTCATGCCTAGACAACTCATGAAATAGAGTATCATAATACACTATAGTCATAGAGCCCTACTACAATATCGAGAACTGGTCCCTACGAAAGGGCAAATCTGGCTCCGAGAGCTTGCCCTACCTAGCATAATCACAACATCTATTAGTACTCAGATCTACACCAAAAAAGTCTAGAAGTATAGTTGGTACCAAAACCATGGATACTCAGTAGGCATCATCGGCTGACTAAACTAAATCATAATATAAGTATAAAAAATACTAGATATAAATAAGCTAAGCTAGGGTAAAAGGGAAAAACTGGAATAATGTTCCAACTACTGTAAATGAATGAATAATCCAAAATAATAACATAAACAAACACATATATTCACTACAAAACTAGCCCCTATAAGCCAATAAATACAGAAAGGTAAATACCCAATGTGGGACCCAATAAGCTCGAAGGGTGCAATCAAATAGAAAAAGTAATAAAAAATATGCTAATTAATCGTATCTCAAAAACTACAACTATGAATTCTTTCATATCATAAATATATCATGAATAACCTCTTAATGTCGGACTCAAATTACATTTCATATTAGTATCATCTGTCGAACTCAAACGGGAATTCATATCATTGTCATTTGCTAGACTTGAATCGGGACTAACATCAACTCTGACGTACCAATATAGTATTAGAATCATTTATCCAACCTCTTCAAGATTCTAAATATATTAATTTTAGGTTATGTCATGCTTATACAGTCTACAGGGTGCTAATGATAGTCTTGATCAAAGGTGGGCAAAGGGGCCCACATCTAATACTCGAAATTCATTCTAAGAAAAATTCTACCCTAGACTAGGCTACCATATCTAAATTCAGATCTAGATATTAAATAAGCCACATTTTAGTCATAAGATAGCAATTTTACCTAAAGATGAGTAACTAAATCAATTACGCTTAATTTACGGTTCCTTAATAGGTTAAATAATCCAATTTACACTAATTACAACACCAAGACCTAGTTTCCAACCCATATCTAGCACGTTATCATAATATACTAAAATTAAGTCCAATATAAAGGAAAGGTATGCCTAGCCTACCTAGACGACGAAGAAAGCTTAAAGAAATTTGCTAAATCAATGATTTTCCCTTTTGAGAAGCTTCCACATGATGCTACGCCATCAAAATGATAATCTACTCATCAATACAAGTACGTTCATACCCATATTGTAATTTTATACTTCTATTCTAAAAATAAATAAAAGCCTCATGTGGGGACGACTTGCGGAATCACACTTTCAAAACTGTCAATGCATCCGTGTATGCTCATAGAATATTTACCCCAAAGAATGGATAAATTCTGAGCTCAAATGGTGTTAAAATCAATTCACCAATAATCTATGGATTTTGGGAGATAATATAGAAATTAACCATGAAATTAATGAAAATTTACATAGAATATGGAGATTATATGGAGATTAAATGAGTAATTAAAGATCATAATACTCCAAAATCACCTACTAATGTTTCTCATAAGTTTCCAAACTTTATAGGTTTTCTAACTCTTGAACTTATGTGGAAAATGGGAGAAAATGGAGCAAAGGGGCATTTAATGCAACCTAGGTGTCGCTTAACAGAAGACAACTCCGCCTAAGAAGTCATCGCTTTAGCGGTCAAGTGCCGCTTTAGTTGTCACCACTTTCACAAGTAAGTTTTGCTTATGTGGAAACTGTTGTCTGGACCCACATTGCTTAAGTGAACCATTATTTGCTTCAGCAGCTTTTGCTTAAGAGTCTTTTTATTAAGTAGTGAGGGATCCACTTAAGCGGCCCTCAGCTAGGCAAGCTAGGTCAATGTTTAAGATACCTTTATTTAAGCAACCCAAGGGGTAGCTATAGGAAAGCTTTAAATCGCAAAGATGAACAAAGATGCAGATAATAACCTAGAAGGTCATTACAGTTATAAATAAAAAGCTTAACACACAAGGCTTCACCTAACACTTAAAGCATCGACCAATAGCCATGAATATCATGAGATACAACAAAAAGAAACCCAAAACATGGTGAAGTAGATAGATTAACTTGAAACATAACCTAATTAGATGAACCAGTGCACTTTGAGCATACGATAAAGAACAAAACAACCCGTACAAATTCTTAATAAAACATCAATCAATGACAAATTTGAACAAAATAAGATCAATGGGGTCAAAGGGAAATTGAATTGATCAGAGAGACTTCAAATAACCAGATCCTTAATTTTATCTTTATATCATGTCTTTTAAAAGGGAAATTCACATTGCTAGTCATTCTATCATCATAAGAAGAGTGACATCATATGATTCAAACACACAATAATTCAATAGATACATAATAAAAATTATATTTAATAATCTACATTTTATCCAAATACACAATATGCTTCAAAAATTAAAATCTAAGGATCGAAAAATACACTTTCCTATAACACATAATCACAAAAAAAGAAAATATCAAAAGTTGATGGAATAACAAATTTTGGTGAAGCAAATTGGAGCTAGACCTTTCGTCGGAGCTTTTCTACCACCACTAAAAAAAGTTCACTTACATTTCATTGCCAATGAATTCAAACTTGAAGATGTGTTTCAGAGAATCCTTAGGCTCAAAATCCTTTTTCGATAATAAAATCTCAAACTTTTTTATGCTCTCTCTATCAAACCTCTTACGCTCAAACCCAAATTAGTAGAATCAATTCGGTTTATACAGGGAAAAATAGTATTACATTATTTAGGGAAGATTAAAAATCCAATGAATGCGAATGAGTTGCCTTTGTCCTTACCTATACAAATGTCCCTTTTAAATTATATTCTATCATTTCCATGGGGTTTTAAGGGGAATTAAAGAGGGAAAACAATTTCGATATAGGGATAGGGTTGAATGAGATGGATTTGTACTATCTTCTCATACAAGGCATGTTGTTATAAAAACAAAGTGATTCATCAAA
Source organism: Capsicum pubescens (assembly GCA_030864215.1). Lineage (NCBI taxonomy): Eukaryota > Viridiplantae > Streptophyta > Magnoliopsida > Solanales > Solanaceae > Capsicum > Capsicum pubescens. The sequence continues at coordinate 142,194,217 of CM061549.1, read as the reverse complement.
TTAGCATCCGTTTGGAGAGGATTTATGGTTGTATTTTGGGTAAGCAATTGTAAAGTGTACTTTGTTCTTGATTAAATTATTTGTTATTGGTGGTGTCAACTTACATTGATGATGAGGTGTTATAAGGTGTGGGGATCGGGTCATGGGTATTTGTCTTAGGTTGATGGATAAAAATTAAAGGTTAAGGGTTGATTTAGGATACTTGTTAAATAACCCATATTTTTTGGATTTTAGTTAGTTCTATCTAAATTCTAATCAAACAGAAAAATCCTTTGTCCAATTACAAGTTACTATGGCTAAATAGATTTTAGTTATGGCCAAATTCAATAAATATACTAAATTAAATTGCAATATGATATGAGTTAACAACTAATTTGATCCCAAGTTTCTTGGTTTCACAAAATCAAACAAATATTTTCCAAATAATACATTTAAAATCCAGATTTACCTATTTAAATAAATTTTCATGATGAGTCTAAATAAAAATCTAATTTAGTTGAAAATAATTCATTAATTAACATTATACAATCTAGTATATTTGAATACAGAAATGTATAATCACTACTTAAAGTGACAAAAGTACCCAAAAACATTTTTTAGAAAACCTTTATCAAGATAAAATAAATATTTTATTTTTATTTAAATATCAAAGAAACTCAAAAGTAAACCTAGTCGTGGAGAAAAAAATTAAGTGTTAACAATGCTATAAAAGACTATTTTCCATTGTAGTGGTGCCACTATAGAAAGAACTTGTTAGCTGTAGTGTTCATGTATAGCCAATCAATGTGTTTTATTTTGTGCTGTATTTTGTATCATTGGTATTTTCCTACTGTCCCAACGTTATGAAATTTTTGTAAGGACCCCGTGTAAATATATACTTTCCCAAGGACCAACATAATACATGTGTATTTTATTAATTTAGCACCATGTAAACCTACTTACTTTAGAGTCCAAAAGCCTTTGATAATAGGCTGAGGAGATGTTAATAGGAAAGGCATCCAAACAATGAGCGGTTAGCCAATTTTTAATTTATGCATTTTGATTCGTATTTATGCTTATTCATGATCACTTTAGGGATGAATGGTTGGTAAATTATTATATAATGCAATGACCCAATCCATTGTTATTGAGTATACCCCGATAAATATCTTCATGTAATACAATTCGTCTATATCAAGTTACTGTCATAATTAGCCACCATTAGGGGTACCATAAATATTTTAGAGAAAATTACAGGTGAACAATTTGAATGCTTAGGAAAACTATAGCAAGTCCATTTTCTTCTACTGCAAGCTACTATAGCGAATCCCAGGCCACTATAGCCGATTTCGATAGTGGTCTACTTGAGTTTTAAATTTTTTTTTTGCTCCATCATTTTTTTAAGATGGTTGCGTCCTCCCAAAATGGTTAAGGGCTATTAATAAGACAAATTGTATTAGAATATAGAGGCAAGGACTCAGAAGAACACATTCAAAATATTTTTACGTATATTCTCCTTCAAATTTTCTAGAATGGTGTCAAGTAAAGTGGATTTATGCACTTAGTAATAGTAGATTTGCAAGTAAGGTTTTGGTATATAAGTAGAAGACTATCATTAGGGTAACATAATCATAGTATATATTTGACGAAAGAATCTTTCTTAGGCCTACGGGCATGGTGTTTGGATAGATAAAATATGGTCAAATCTAATAAAAAGAGTTAATTTAGTGTTGATGTGTATTATTTGTGAATTCATTATTGAATGTTGTATTTTTTATGATATCTATGCTAATATTTATGTGTTTAGGTGTTCTTATGTATCACTAACAAAACCTAATGAGTATGTAATTTATTAAATTGTCCTAGACATTTAATTAGAGTGCGTGGCGGAAGCATGGTTGTTAAGAGGTCACTAATATGATGAGGCTACAGTGAATATATGGTTTGTATGGTTTATATGATGTTAGGTACAAGTTGGTTTTTATATTCTAATATAAAATGTAGTTATAGATTTGATTTAGATTTCATGCCTATTTGTAAATTTATTATTTGTGAACTGGCCATCGGGCATACTTGTAATATTTTGTTAGTTGGTGGATACTGGTTTGATGCATGACATTGTGAACATGTATTTTATTTAGTGTATAAATAGAGTGTGTACTTGCATTTTTGGTGCAATACATTATATATTGATTGACTTTTGATTTAGTATTCTTATATATTGATATTAGGAGGGTGGGTACTACATCGGTATATGTTACTTATCTATTGATATTTAGAGAGTTAGGTATCATATTGGCATGATATATAGATGAAGTTTGTCCCTATAGGTCTTAATATTAGGTATATAAGTCCCTTAGTATGTATGGATAGATTTGTGGAGGGTTGTAATGATTCTAATTGTAGTGTTGCATATATATAGTCATTTGATTTCTTATTTGTACTTCATAAAATGTCATAGTGAATTTGAGAAAGTATAAGGATGTTCTTACGAATTTAGTGATAGTGTGAAGGTTTGTCTTTTTGAGTTTATTGGATGTTTAAGTGTTTCATCCGTGGATAGTAATTGCTGGTTGAGATTACTTATTATCTGTTGAGTACTAATTTACTCATCTTTGGTTAACGTTTAAATGTTGTAGTGATTATCAATTAATTGAGATAGTTTATGAGATTTGTGACTTATACACCTTGGTATTTGTTATGAATCGAGACCACCCCTAGTTGTAACACAGTGCTTAGATTCACAAGTGACTCAAGCTAACTTATGGCCTATCATAAATATTGCATAAAAGATGATAACCACTGTGCGGAAGCTAAAATTCTAAATAATATAATAATTATAGTCAAATTAAGACCAATAGTAAGTTAATACAAAAAATCTCTAATCAAAACCAATAATCTAAAAATCTACTATCTGTCTGTCTTAAAGACTTTACTATGATAAGTTGTTGTGACAAGCCCTCAAATAACTTTAATTGTTTGAAACTTAAATAATAAGGAGGTAAGATATCGAGAACAAATCCTTCAATGATAAGGTATCACCAATTCCGTTGTAAATATAGGTATTGGATCATGTTAACCTTGAGTTGGATGTTAAACATCTGAACTTATATTACAAAACAATATCGTGCAAAAGAAAGTATGTGATCAGTACTTTGAATGTACTGAGCTTATGAGATAAGCAACTATACTATATAAACTAAATATGTTGAAGATGACATGATAAACTAAAAATAAAACTAAAAGATGTAAGATGCTTCAATGATCAAGTAATAAACATGTAATTTTATAATATTCTAAATGAATTAAATACAAGATCAAACAATTGTCGAATCTGAACTATGGGAGATACTGTAAGTCATACTCTATCTGAGATAAATGTAGACTAACCTATAACCATATCTATAAGGATGCTTCGCACCTTACCAAGGGTATAAACACTAACTGACGTGGATCTACTAACTGTTGTTCAATAGACTAAGGTATTAAGCCTAGTCCGAGATGACCCTTTAGAACCTACGGTGGAACCTTAGTTTTTGGACTTAGAGATTTCTACTTAAGGTATCTGCCTAACTAATGGGTGAGCCTTTATCCCTATTTCTGTTCAGTTCTAAGTACTACTCCCAACAAAATATAAGCTAATATACTAAATAACTCAATAATACTAATGTTCTGAGACTAAATTATAAGTGTTTTATCGAAAAGAATTATAAATACTATGAACCTGAAAGGCTGAGTGTTCCAGTAATAGGCAATGAGAGCTCAACTCAACAAGTGTACATAATCCACCATATCTGAAGGATGCAACTAGTCATGTCAATTTAATAATATGAACTTAATGTGAAATTTCTTATCATAAGTCCAATATCATGATTTATTCAATATATTGAGGGTTTATGTTTTACAAGAACACATGGATTCTAGAATTCATGAAAACCATGTATTCAAAGGTTATTTATTATAAGACATCGAAGCACAAAAAAATCATAACATTCATGAAACTCTAGTATCTGAAGATCTAATTAAACGAAGAAATTGAGTTAACTTTGGGAATCAATGGGTGAAACGAAACCCATTGATGAAATTTCATATACCTAAAGTCAAAACCCTTGGTGAAATCATTAGATTTGGAGCCTAAAATTGATTGTCATTTGTAGAAGAAAATTGCCTCTTCCCCTCTCTTATTGCTAAGTGTTTCTTGAATTTTTAATGAATAAGAGACTTGGGATGATTTGGAATTTTTAATAATCTTTATAATAGCTAAAACAACATAGTTTAGGGGTTTAACAATGGGGATACATTGGAATAAACCTCTAAATTCATCACATAATAATCTATGTTTCGTGATGGACGTCACATAATAATCTATGTTACGTGATGGACGAACCTTTCAACGATCATTGGATCTAACAATGATTATTCATTGGATTTTAGGTTGATAAATTATTTTAATGGTTGTATAGACTCAATCATACAAGCTAAGGAATAGCTCAGTGGTCCCTCCAAAGATCGTTCCTTAGTTAATTGTTGGATTTCTAAGATGAACCAATCTTGAAACCACAATCTCTACCAACGATCATTGGTTCAACCAATAGTCATTAGTTCATTTAATTTCTAGGAAGGAATATTTGTCAACTTTAAGGTATTTGAGGTTGTTTCATGCAGATGAAGGTATATGAAAATTATCTAATCTATCGATGGTCATTGGTTTGTTTGTCGTATCTCACTGCTAGTTAGTGCCTCATGAAAATTTCCCCAAGTCCTTGCTTCAAAATTGAATTTATGAGAATTAGATGAATTGGAAAGTAAACAAAAATATATGAGATTAATAGAAGTAATAAGGAGGAAACTATTACCTTAAGTTGAAACTAAACTCAAAGAGAAAAGGTAAGAGTACTTGCTCATCATATCTTCTTCCACTTGCCAAGTTGCTCTATCAACTAGCTAATTTTCTTAAAGAGCCTTTACTGAAGTGACTTTCTTATTTCTCGACAAATTCAAGAATCTTACTTAGACCTCCCGTTAAAAGAGACTATATTTCACACCCACTCAATCTAAAGGCAAAAATAATGTTGGATAAGCAATGCATTTCTTCAACAAAGATACAAGAGAAGCTTGATGTCTTGATGCTAAGTTTTTATGCAAATTCAACTCATAGGCCACATTACCAAAGCAACTTAAAATCTAATAAGGGCAAACAAAGTGGAGACTAAGTTTCCATTTCCATAAAAATAACCAATAGTGAACTTAAGCTCTCTCTTCCTCATATCTTTATTGGACTTTTGGCAACTCGAAACTATTTTCAACCTTTTTTTATCAGTTGAACTTTCTCCATAGACTAATGGACTGAATCAAGACCTATGAAGGTAGATTCTCTACCTTTAAAATAACAAATGGTAGAACTATACCTCCTACCATTTAATGCTTCAAATTAGTCAATCTAAATATTGGAGTGATTGCTATTATTATTGGAAAACACAGTCAATGATAAGTGATTATCCCTACAATTCTTGAAATCAATCACACAAGATCCGAATATGACCTCTAGCTTTGAGTGGTTTGATCTTTCTAAACTTCTCTTTATGGATGAAAATTTGTACTTAGATAAACTGGGGTACCAAGACCCTTATGGAATGTCTTCCAAAACCAAGAGGTAAAATGAGTTTTGGAATGTCTACATAAGGTAGAGTATAGCATATTTCTCAATTGAATTTGAAGTCCTAACTGCCATGAAATGTGTTGACTTAGTAATTTCATCTAAAATGACCCATGTAAAATCATGTTATCGACAAGAATGATGCAACCCTATAATGAAGTCCATATTCACCACTTCTAACTTCCAAGTAGGAATATAGATATCCTAAGTGAAACCACCTGGTCTCAACTATTAAACCTTGACCTACTAAGAGTTTGGACACTTAGCCACAAATTCCAAGATGTCCTTACTTATAACATTCCACACAATAGACTTCTCATAGATCACGATACATCTTAGTGGCTCCTGGGTGAATAAATCATAAAGAACTATGAGCTTTTATCAACATTTGCTTTCTCAAGTCATCTACATCCGGAACACAAAGTATGACATAACAACAAAGAACACCATCTCTTTCTTAGGATAAAACCTCAAATTTCTAACTTTGGAATTCTTTCAACTTAAGAAAAATTGAATCACAATCTTGTTTTTCTGTCTCGCCAACTTCTAAAGAAGATTCTAAACTATTCTAAACCAAGATAATACCTTTGGCTAAATAAATTAACAAAAATCCAAATTAATATAGCTTGTGTACCTCGCAAAGTAATTATTTCTTCTCATCCTCTACATGAGAAACACTCCGCTTAGACAAACCACTTAGAGCATCAACCATTACATTAAATTTACCTGGATGGTATAAGATCCTTATATGATAATCCTTTAATAAAACTAGTCATGTCCTCTAATAAAGATTTAGTTCTTTCTAATTGAACACATACTGGAGGCTTTTGTTTGCCATGAACATATCCACATGAATCCCATAAAGTTAATGCCCCACATCTTTAAGAAAAAAATAGCCACTATGAATTCAAGATCATGAGTCAGGTGATTATTTTCATGAAGTTTGAGTTTTCTAGTGGCATATGTTATAACCTTTTCATGTTGTATCAATACACAACCAAGGAGAACTCTTAAAGTACTACAATATACCACAAACCAATCCAAACCTTATTTTAGAGCCAAAGGTAGAGTTGGGTGAGTTGAGTCTCTAATTCGTTAAAGCTATTCTCGCAAGAACCAAACCACTATAATTTGACTTTCATATTTGTCAATATATACATAGGAGAAACAATAGATAAAAATCCATCAACAAATTGTCTGTAGTAACAGGAAAACCTAAGAAACTTTTGATATCTGATGGAGAGATGGATCTAGGAAAATTCTTAATTGTTCTATTAATTTGATGGTCAACATGAATGCCTTCACTAGAAATAATATAACCAAGGATTTCTATTTATTTCAATAAGAATTCACACTTTTGAACTTAGGAAATAGCTAGCGATCTTTGAGAGTGTGCAAGGCAATTCTCAAATGGTTTGTATGTTCATCCTCACTTCGAGAATAAATAAGAATGTCATCAATAAAAACAATAATTAACATATCCAAGTATTTCTTAAATAACCTATTTATAGAGTCTTTAAAAATAGTAGGAGCATTCTTTAATCCAGAATCTATAATAAAAAAATTAAAAGTGACCATATCGAGTTTTAAAGGCTTTTTTCAAAATGTTACATTCTGTTACTCTAAGCTAATGATAAATGGATCTTAGCTCTACCATAGAAAAGTAATTGTCACCCTAAAGATTCTAGAATTGGGAAACTTATTCGTTATTTTCACTTTATTCAACTGATGGTTATTGATGCATATTTTAAGAGAACCATCTTTCTAATGAATAAAAAGAACTAGATCACCCTATGGAGAGATGATGGGCATTATATAACCTTTATCTAAAAGATATTTCAAACTTTCATTCAAATATTTAATATTTTAAGGATATGTTATGTAAGGTGGAATTAAAATTTGCTAGGTATCTTGTAATGCCCTGATCATTTCTTAAGCCTAAATCCATCTTTTGAGTGGATTTTTATGACTTCCAAAGTGATTTATGTTTAAATAATGTTGTATTTATCTAATTTATACTTTTTTTCATGTAGAGAATTGAATAATCTTTCCATCAATACCAATTTCATTGAAATCCGACATCGGACGATTGAGTTATGGCTGTTTTACTGAACGGTATCGGATTAGCCAGGTTTAACGGTCGACCTGGCGGACCGTCAGGTCCCTGGTGGAACTTCAAGTTCCCCGTAAATACAAGTAAGTGACTCCTTTTTTAGTCCATCATGCGATGGCCAAGTTGGTGGACCGTCAAAAAGTTGACGGACCGTCTAGGGGTCCGTCAGGTCGAGACAGAATGTCTCGTTTTTGGCCCTCGAGTGACCGACTCCTTGGTGGTCCGTAAGTTACCTGACGTACCTTCACTTCGAACGCCAGTCCGAGGAAGAATATTTCAGTTTTGGCACTTGAGTGACGGACGATCTGGTGGACCGTCAGATCGACCGTCACAGGCCCCGATCAGCGAATTTCAGCTTTTTCAAAAAGGATATTTTGGTCATTTCCGCCCCATAAGTTCTTATATATATATATCCTAGTAGATAGTAGCCCTTCATTTTTTTCCTTTCCTCTACCAAGAAACATCTAGAAATTACGGTTTCTTTCGAAACCCAAAAATTCAATCTTCTTCCAAGAAATTCAAGAATCTTCCATAGAGATTCGAAGTGATCCAAGAATCAAGCATTCCTAATTAAAGGAATCAGTAAATCTAGCTCAATAATTCTATAAAGAAGATTATATCAAGTTTATACATCTCCAAAATCATAATCTAAGGTATGTGGGGTTTGAACAAGAACACTCCTTTCGTTCTTGTGCCTAAAGATTTACTTTCTATTATTGATTTACAAGATTTTGCAAGTGGGTTTACACCCAAATTTCTTTATTAATGATTTATGATATTTTAGTTGAATAAGTTTGATATATATGATTATTTCACAATCATGTTTCTTAAATTGAGAATTTATTCCATGAGTTGTATATTGTTATTACGTATTGATGATTTCTAAGCGATTTAACACAAGTGTCATGAGTTATTCCTTTCCATAAGAAATTTGACTATTGAATATATATCAATATTTGAGATTGAAATTCAATAATGAGTCCTATGATATTTCCTTGAAGCTTTTGTTTTTTGAAAATGATTCGACAAGAAAATGTACTTGATGTTGAGAAAAATTATTTTGATTTTTAGTCGAGTTAGGAATCCACAGTTGTTCATGATTTATAGATGAGATATATTTATGTTTTGGTCTCTATGATAAACCCATGAGCTGATATTGATTAAGGTGGATTTCCTAACGTGTTCTGAGCTGATTCTGGGAGGAGTATTTAGCACCATACAGGAAATGTGGTATTTCCCCAAAACTACGTGCCACCATAGGATTGATGTTGATAATTGTGGGATAGAGGCCGAGTATGGGATTTTGATAATGATATTGAGGTCGTACTCCCTGGAAAGAGTACAAAACCCCTACCAATATGGGGTTCTCTCCTTAGGAAGGCAAAACGTTGGACTACATGCGACTTACATGGTGTAGTTCTGTCGGCTATAAGAAACTCCCACATCCATAATGATCTAAGTACCATGATATACCGAGTCACTCTAGGTCATGATTCAAAGAGTTTGAGTTGAGTTAAGTGATTTATGATATTTATGAAGCATATTTTATTACTGATGACTTACGAAAATGATTTTTTAGATAATTCAAGCGAATAGAGTTATTATTGTCAGCATGCATCATTTTCTTATACATTTATGATATTATTTAAAATGTTGCATCCACCCCCACATACTCAGTACATTCCCAAGTACTAACTCCCATAATCTTTTGTATTCTATATTTTCTCATGATATAGGTTCAAGTGCTCAATCTCAGCAGCAATAGTGATCTTTGAGTACCTTCATCTACATTTATGCGGTTGGTGAGGCCTTATGGTTCGAGGACCTATGTCTCCAATTTTGTCTTGTTAATAGATGGTTGTTTACTTTTAGTTCAGTACGAGTCAGTTGGGGATCTATCCCAATAGATCCTCAGTCCTATGAAGTAGACGCTTTGTCAAACTAGTGTGCCAGCATGTACAGAGATTTCAGTATTTTGTTTGTACAGAACCGTATTACTTCGTATCTCATTATGTTCATGTCAGGATTATTCTTCCCTACTTTATGATGATTTGTGTCGTAGATAGTTCTAAAGGTAATCACAGACTTAGAGGGTTATCTTGAGGCCACGTCTGACCTTGAGCACTATGTGATGTCTCGAGATAGGTTCTCGGGGAATTACATATCTAGAAAGAGATCCTTTCTGAAGTTAATTTTCCACTCAGGAGGAACTCTTGGTAAATTTTCTGGAAAAACTTAGGGGAATTCATTAACTACTAAAATTGATTAAGGAGTTGAGTCTCATGATTTGAATACTTAACCAAAATAAAATAATAGATACACCCTTTGGAAATTATTTTTTAGGTTTTAATGTAAGCGATGAATCGACCTATAGACACTAAGGTACTAGCCTTGAACTCTACTAATGGGTCATTTTAAAACTGAAACTACACTAACTTATTTCTACAATCAACTATAGAATAATAAGTATATAGCTAATATATGCCATGAATGACATTGAAATTAGTCATATCTAACTCTACAAGCTCAATTGAGGTAACTTTATGAGATACTGTGACATAATAATTTTTTCTTACCTTTCTGGATATGATGTAATTACCAATAGGAGTAGAGACTAAGAAATGTTCTGAGAGGATTTTGGGAGAACCTCTAAAGTCTACTATATATAAGAAATAATGAAATAAAGTATGGATCAGAGATCTAATAATGCATAGACATTTATACAAAAAAAAAGTAATTTACCAGTGACTGTGTTAGGGGAACCCTCCTAATCTTGTCTATTTTAAAGTGCATAGTATCTGTTTTGGCATTGACTGTCACCTTTATTAAAGAAGTCACCCTAATAATTTAGGTGACCTGCATGAGTTGTAGAAGAGTTAGACTGATTCCGTTGATGAGTATCTCTACATTTTGTGAGGCCACTAAGCAGTCCCTCAATTTGTGTCCTAACTTACTTTACCTAAAACAGCTACCATTGCAAACCTTACAATAACTTTGGTGCTTCTTTCCACAGTTCTTGCAAACTAGATAAGGTTACATTAGGAGTTAGACCCTGTTTACCTATCAAAATATTCATATAAAAACTTTGGCACCAGGGAACTAGCAGAGGATAGGGCTGGAGTTAAAGATTTTTGTTGAAATTAAGAATGATTACCACTATATTTGCCCCTCTTATTCTCTCTTCCCTTCATATTGATATTTTACTCCTCAATCTGTTGAGCATGATTCATCAACCTAGATATGTCCATCTCCTTAACCAAAATTTTTTTTCTATATTATTTTACCATATCTTCATAAACACCCAATATGAACTTGCTTGTATGGGCCCTAGAATCAACAATTATTAATGGAACATGCTTAAGAGGATATTAAATGTAAGAGAATACTCCTTCACACTCATGTTTCCCTACTTCAAGTTAATGAGCTCTTAAATCTTAATTCAAGTGTGTAAAACCTATCCTAAAATATAGATATGAATCTATACCGATCTACCAAATCTGCGTCCACACCCATCACTTTCTCTAACTATTTACAAAAAATACGAGCCACTATATTTAACTGATAAAAAACCAAATCTTTACTCTCAACTATAATAACACCCATGATTTATCGACCTTTTTAATTTAATCAATAAAATCTTGTAGATCTTCTTTATCCTTGAAAAAATGGAACACGAGAGGATTCATCTGAGTAAAGTATCAAATTGTAGCTCTTATTGTGCTAAAAGTAGGGTTGATAGCTTCAATATCTAATTAGTTCACATAGGTAGTCATGTCCTGAGATAGAACCTAAAAAGAACCCCTAAACTCAATATATAAGACTTGCTCTTTTGAATCTACTGGAGCTGTTGGTGCTTGTTGATTTCCATTCTTATTTCCTATTTTCCTTCTATTCAGTCTGTTGGAAGTATTTTAGGGTAAATACATAGTACATGATTTATAAAGAGGTTAAACTAATTTCACACTCTATCGCAAGATATGAACCTGAAAGAAGAGAAACTTCTCCAAAAAAATTCCATAGTCGCCTTTCGCTTATTAATGTAGCGCACTTTACACCCATGAACAAAACTCGACCTAATGTGGTGTAACGCCCAGATTTTCTAAACTGAAATGCTACACGATGCTCGTGACCCCGAAGGACCACAAGCTAACCCATGACTGATATATGTACCTATAAACTGCATAATATCTCATAAAATATGCGGAAACATGAACTGTAAGGCCATAAGGTTCAGTACTGATACATATCTAAAAAACATGGTATAACAATACCAAAAAAGAACAGAAATACCAAAGTCTGAACATCTAATCTGACATCTAGTCTGAAAGCCTCTAACTGAACTGAATAAGGAGTTGAAGGAACATGACCCCAACTAACTCCATGAACTGCAAAACTAATCTAAAATATTGTAATAAAGTAATAATAATATTGCCCTCGAATGAAGAGAAACACTGACTGCTGAAATATGCAATGCTAATTCTACTCTGAAACTCATGCCTCTGTACTTATGGCATCAAATAAAACACCATAGCGCTAATGCGTCAGTACGACTGAATGTACTGAGTATACGAGTGAGGTAGGCTAAATGCAAAGGGTTTTATATACATGAACAATGCTGACTGATATGAATGTGAGAATACATACATACATACGTAAATGCAACTAAACTCATGGTGATACTGAATACTAAGTCTGAATACTGACAACATGAGCTTACTGATGCTGAGATACTGAATGACTGAGTTTACTGATATTGATATGTAATTTACTAATATGTGAGGAACTGATACTGTATTACTGAATACTGGGAGACTGATACTATAATACTAATAAAGGAATGATTGTTTCTGATAGTTCTGATTATGAAGAACTGATTTGATTGACCGTATATAACAGTCCTGAAACTGAGATCGTGATAACATGACTACTGAGTATGAATACTGATGACATATATTTACTGATAACATATCATGAATGATAACTGAATTCTGATAACTGATATATCTAATAACATGAGTTCTGATAACTGATAGCATGAATGACTGTATCTAACAGTCCTAAATCTGATAGGACTAGATGAGTTTTGTACTGTACCTGACAGTCCTGGTATCTTGAAGAACTATCTGAGTTTTTTTACTGAGACTGATACTGAAACTATGGGAAGTAGTTATCTAACCAACATGCCCCAAATACGCTATAATGCTAAGCTGGGGTCCAATCTCTGCCCTGATTGGAAGGGTGTCAATACCACGCTACTGGGAAAGACATGCTGTGAGTGACCCTCATTTGGCAGGTAGTCAATGAGAACGGTGAGAATCCTAAACTAACAGGTTACACCACCTCATCAACCCTAATCTGAAAGGTTAATATGTCTCAATCTATGCTGGCTACATAGTTCTTGAACGCAAGGACTGCTTCTAAGAATCACACCCTCTACTGGCAGGTGAGTTCCCATCCTTGGGTTCGCTCGGTGCTGAATGCTACGCCCAACTTAATGACACTGAACTGATTATACTGAAATGATTTCCTAGTTTGTACTAGAATTAACTAAACTGTTACTGATTATTCTATTTAATGAAACTGCACATAGACTGAGTTTATTGAGTTTCGATGACTAGCGAAACACTACTGAATTCTGTTAACTGACTAAATGCTACTGAGTTCTGTTATCTAACTGAGTTTACTGATGTCTGAACTGAATACTGAACTAAATTATAATGATACTGAGATTTACTGAATTCCATAGACTGACAGAATATTAATGAGGTTTTGTACATCACTGAGTACTAAGTAAAACTGAACAGATACTGCCTTTACATGAGTTTTCCTGAGTCATGAGACTGACTGAAGTCTACTAAACATGGATTGATTGAGAGTATCATGAAAACATGACATGGATCTAGGCACACATCCATATTTTTCGGGTACGAATACCCCCAGGACTCGATAGGAGGAAACTGACACACATGACATGACTTGATCACAAGATTTAAGTCCACAATTCACAATATCATAAGCAGGGGATAGTATACTTTATGTATTTATTCAACATTTCAAACATAATAGGAAAAGCATGGATATATCTTGTGTACATAATTTATATATCCATTATCATACATGCTTTATACCACAACAATAACAACACATAATTGGCATGGGAATTCATATTGGAGTGTAAGACTAACATGAACTTGTTATTTAGATATCATGAAATCATGTAAATATGAAGTTCTAACATACTAGGCATTTTATCGAACACCTTGCATGCATTGTTTAATTCATAGGTGGATTTCATGCTTGAATACTATAAATCCATCCAAAGATCATGTTTTTCAACTAACAACATAACTTTCATGAGACATACAGTCACGATACTATTATATAACAAAACAAACAAGTATCAACATGGGTATGATCATATCACTACAACCAACCAAGATTTTGTATTTTAAAGATTGATTCTTGAGCTCCACGGATAAAAGGAATCTGTGGATGAACACTACGCATACCTTGGAAGGGAGGTTCTTGATGATTGACGGAGGAATTTCCTTGAAATTTAATCTTCAAGCTTGATTGTGCAACCCTAGTTGTTTTTCTCATATGGTTCTCTTGGATAATGAGCTTTGAGATGTTAATAGGGTTGTAATTTGTTTAAAAGCTATAAATTTCATACAGTTAAGTTTAGGGACGTGTAAAGAGTGTTAAAGACTTAATTACCTTCAAAATAACTCAAAATGGAGTTTTTTTTGCACTTGGAACTAACTTAGGTGGCGCCCAAGTAATCGGACAAGCCAGGTTGGGCGGAGCCTAACCAATCACCTAAGTTTGTTTGGGCGGCACCTAACTAATCGCATACCCTTACTGTCTCTCACAAAAATGTGCATAACTTGTTACTCGGGTATTGGATTAAGGTGAAATTGGTATCGTTGGAAAGCTAATTTGATTCTCTATAAATTGGTGGATAGAAATATGCTGAAATAGCACATTAACATCGAGTTATAATCGTTCAAATAAGACCCTTACGAAATCGAACACTAATACATAATGGATTCAAAAACTCTTAGCTTGTATTACCTTAAGTGACTCATATGAACATGCTTAACACATCATAAGCTATCTTATTGCTAGGATACTCATTGTAATTCATGTACTCAAGTATGAATCATAGTATAAGAGATTTCATATGTACGAAAAATTGTTCGTATCCTAGCTTAGAAACATGCGGGTTATTACAATATCTCCCTCTTAGGAACATTCATCCTCGAATGGAACTGACTGAGAGGGGTAAAGACCAATTAAACATGAACTAGACATGAATAAATGGAACATGACCTCATGACTGACGTGACTTATGTACTGAATATATCATACTGAACATGCATATCTGATGCATGTATAACTGATTTATGAATGTAGGGCTTAGTGTTCTGGTGAGCTGAGTTTCTTAAACAGGAATGCATATCTCATGATTAACTGATAAGGTGGATCCATGCATATCTGATGCATGATTATATGACTAACATGATATATGAATGCATGACTGAAAGTACTGATGAGCTGATCACGCATATCTGATACGTGAATTCATGACTAAACTTACTCATGAACATGGAATGGTAAGGTACCAAGTTTGAACTGAAAAATGAGCAAGGAACTGAATACCAAGTTTGGTACTGAAATATGAACATGAGAACGAGTAAGTTTAAGGATAACTGTTACCTTGAACTGAAAATACATATAAGTTTGAGATTAATTACTCTATATGCATGATCGGAAACATGAGAACATAACTGAGTCTGGGACGTGGTAGATATACTGAATATCATGATCTGAACTGAATCTTGAAAACATGGGATACGACTGAAGTTGGAGTTTGAGGTTTAACTTATGAGTACCCCTTCTACAAACTGGATTCATATATATAAAAAAGAGCAGCATGTTTATGTAATGAAAGTTTGGGGGTATAATGTATCTCCCCCTTGGTACACTATGTCCCTCGAAAAATACTGACTTGGATGAGCTACTGAGGGGAATTGAGGCGATGCGCAAGACACCTAGGAACTGAGTCATGACTGAATATCTAGGATCTAAAAATGAGACATGATACATGAACTGAGCTGAACACGAGTGCATAAATATACTAACTTATCTGATTAACTGAATAACTGATAGCTGAATGCTGGATCTGCAAAGCTAAACTATACTTAGTCTGAATAGCTTGTCTGATATTTTTAAGTTTTATGCATAGGAGATAAGGACTAACTGAGTAGAATAAGGTATCTGAGCATGGATTTATGAAGTCTGTATTATTTACGAATGCGAGACCAAGCATACGACATGGCTCTAAGGTGTTCTATAAACTGGGGTACTGAAACACTGATAACTGAGTACTGACAACCTGAATGCTATGGTCAAGCATGTATGGAACTGAACTGAGTTTCAAATCTGGTTATTGAACTAAAGATGACATTATAACTAAGCCTATAGCTAGTACAGAAGTACTAAATTCTGAGGCTAAGTAACTGGTAACTGAAGCCATGATTTTGTAGGACTATCTGAGTCCTTTACTGAATATTGATTTTTGAACTATCATTATAACTAAGTTTTAGACTGATACTGAAGTACTAAATTCAAAGACTGAACACTGATCATTGAGTGTTGGATATTGAAACTATAATTGAGTTCGCAACTGAGTTTTTGATGGGTACATGCTGGGGACTGACATAAGTCAAGGATCTAAATGTACACTTACACTTTGTACTTTCCCAACTTCTAAATACAACCCCTTGCTAGACATTTACTTGCACATTTATCATGACATTCAAGCCTATCTTCACAACTACACCCTCGTGCAAAGTAAGCATGCAAGAATCTTCTCTTATCTAAACAACTGCTCATCACTACACTGTTTCATAAGGAGAGATTACAGAAGGATTTAATCAGGAGGACCTGAAGCATGAATGGAACTGACTGAACTTGAAACATGACTGAAACTTTGAGGAATGGAATATCAAGAGCATGGATTTACCACAAAGGTATGAACTGAGAATATACATAATGTAGTATGAATTTATCTGATCTGTAGGGGCATAACATGAGTCATGAAAACTGAGTATATTGTAAAGCATGATCTGTGTACATGAGTCATGAGCTGCATGACCTGAGTCTAAAATTTCTGTAGTTGTGAGACATAATTCATAATACTGAGGGAGATGGAACTGAACCCCTTATGCTGGGAACTGAAGGAGAACAGGATCCTGTGGAAAGTACGATAAAGTAGATTGTGCTCATGGAACATGACTCGTACTGCCGAGTAAAAAGGACTCCTTATGCTGGAAATTGAATTCATACATGATTATGAAAAAAGAGATTTGGTGACCATAGAGTTGGTATGCAATGCCTGAGTTAGTTTCGTGATAGCTGGAGTGAAAAACTCTGCACTGAGATGAGAATGGGTATAGAATTGTCTTCCCTTACTGCTTTCTCTACATACTTGCTCTACTACTAAAATCTGAGGGCCTGACTTAGGTACTTGATCTACCATTACATACCTACATTTTGTTCAACAACTGCCTGTCTTACTAAACACATCATCTGATTATGTTTCCTCATATACTGCTAATATCATATTCACACCTTCATGCATAATTTTGAGTCAATAAACTTAAGTTTTTAGCTCGTACTGTTCAAGCCTACTGATCTAATCCCCATGAATACATAATCTGATCAAATAGAATAATACTATCCCAACTCTACTACTCATGAATAAAATCTGTACGACCTTGGTACAATAATGAACTGATGGGTTACTGTTTGAGTCTATGGCTAATCCCATAACTGACTGTAGGGACTGTCTGAGAAAGCCCTATCTTTAGGACTTTGAACGTCACTATTTCTATTACCTTGAAAATAAGGTAAAGTGAACATAAGAGGTGCATGATATGAATCTACATGGGTTCCTTAGAGAAACTTGGTATAGCACGATCTTGAGACATGAAAAAAGGGGAACTGTTCCTAAAACATCTAATAGCCTCCTGCACATAAGTGTGGTGCATAACCGCCCATGTCTAAGACGCTACTTGATGCAACATTTAGATTCCTAGGACGCTGTTGAACCTTAGGCTCTGATACCAAGTTTGTAACGCCCCAATTTTCTAAACCAAAATGCTACACGGTTCTCATGACCCTGAAAGACCACAAACAAACCCATGACTGATATCTGTACCTACAAACTACATAATATCTCATAACATATGTAAAAACATGAACTGTAAGGCCATAAGATTCAATACTGATACATATCTGAAAAATATGGTATAACAATACCAAAAAGGAACATAAATACCTAAGTTTGAACATCTAATCTGACATCTAGTCCAAAAGCCTCTAACTGAACTGAATAAGGAGTTGAAGGAACATGTCTCCAACTAAATCCATGAACTGAAAAACTAATCTAAAATACTGTAATAAGGTAATAATAATATTGTCCTCGAATGAAGAGGAGCACTGACTGCTGAAATCTGCAATGCTACTGCTGCTCTGAAACTCGTGCCTTTGTACCTATGGCATCAAATAAAACACCATAGCACTAATGCGTCAGTACGACTGAATGTACCGAGTATACAAGTGAGGTAGGCTAAATGCAAAGGGATTTATATGCATAAACAATGCTGACTGATATGAACGTGAGAATACATACATACATACGTAACTGCAACTAAATTCGTGGTGATACTGACTACTGAGTCTGAATACTGACAACATGCACTTACTGATGCTGAGATACTGAATGACTGAGTTTACTGATATTGATATGTAATTCACTAATAAGTGAGAAAATGATACTGTATTACTGAATACTGGGAGACTGATACTATATTATTGATAAAGGAATGATTGTTTATGATTGTACTGATTATGAAGAACTTATTTGATTGACCGTATATAACAGTCCTGAAACTGAGCTCGTGATAACATGAATACTGAGTATGAATATCGATGACATGAATTTATTGATAACATATCATGAATGATAACTGAATTTTAATAACTGATATATCTTATAACATGAGTTCTGATAACTGATAGCATGAATGACTGTATATGATAGTCCTAAATCTGATGGGACTAGCTGATTTCTGTACTATATCTGACAGTCCTGATATTCTGAAGAACTATCTGAGTTCTTTTACTGAGACTGATAATGAAACTTTGGGAAGTAGTTATCTAACTGACATGCCCTAAATATGCTATAATAGCTAAGCTAGGGTCCAATCTCTCCCCTAATTGGAAGGGTGTCAATACTGCGCCACTGGTAAGGACAAGCTGTGAGTGACCCTCATCTGGCAGGTACTCAATTAGAACGGTGGGAATCCTAAACTGACAGGTTAAACCACCTCATCAACCCTAATCTGACAGGTTAAGATGTCTCAACCTATGCTAGCTACAGAGTTTTGGAACGCAAGGACTGCTTTTAAGAAACACACCCTCTACTGGCAGGTGAGTTCCCATCCTTGGGTTTGCTCGGTGCTGAATTCTACCTCCAACTGAATGACACTGAACTGATTATACTAAACTGATTTCCTAGTTCGTACTATAATTAACTGAACTATTACTGATTGTTCTATTTTATGGAATTGAACATGGACTGAGTTTATTGAGTTTTGATGACTAACGGAACACTACTGAATTCTATTAACTGACTAAATGCTACTGAGTTCTGTTAGCTAACTGAGTTTATCGATGTCTGAACTGAATACTGAACTAAATTGTACTGATACTAAGAGTTACTGAATTCTATAGACAGACAGAATATTAATGAGGTTTCGTAGATTACTGAGTACTGAGTAAAAGTAAACTGATACTACCTTTACATGATTTTTCCTGAGTCATGAGACTGACTGAAGTCTACTAAACATGGCTTGACTGAGAGTATCCTGTAAACATGACATGTCTCTAGGCACACAACTATTATTTTCGGGTACGAATACCCCCAAGACTTGATAGGAGGAAACTGACACACATGACATGACTTGATCACAAGATTTGAGTCCACAATTCACAATATCATAAGAAGGGGATAGTATACTTCATGTATTTATTCAACATTTCAAACATGATAGGAAAAGCATAGATATATCTTGTGTACATAATTTATATCTCCATTGTCATACATACTTTATACCACAACAATAACAACACATAATTTGCATGGGAATTCATATTGGAGAGTATGGCTAACATGAACTTGTTATTTAGATATCATGAAATCATGTAAATATGAAGTTCTAACATACTAGGCATTTTATCGAACACCTTGCATGCATTCTTTAAGGCATAGGTGGATTTCATGCTTCCATTCTATCAATCCATCCAAAGATCATGTTTTTCAACTAACAACATAACTTTCATGAGATATACAGTCATGATACTACGATATAGCAAAAAAAACAAGCATCAACATGGGTATGATCATATCACCGCAACCAACCAAGCTTTTGTATTTTAAATATTGATTGTTGAACTCGACGGATGAAAGGAATCCGTGGATGAACACTACGTATATCTTGGAAGGGAGGTTCTTGATGATTAACGGAGGAATTTCCTTAAAATTTGATCTTCAAGATTGATTGTGCAACCCTAGTTATTTTTATCCTATGGTGCTCTTGGATAATGAGCTTTAAGATGTTAATAGGTTTTTAATTTGTTTAGAATCTATAAATTTTGTAGGGTTAAGTTTAGGGACATGTATGGAGTGTTAAAAGACTTAATTACCTTCAAAATAACTCAAAACGGAGTGTTTTTGGCACTTGGAACTGACTTAGGAAGCGCCCAAGTAATCTCCCAAACCAGGTTTGGCGGCTCCTAACCAATCACCTAAGTTTGATTGGGTGGCGCCTAACCAATCGCATACCCTTACTGTCTCTCACGAAAATAGGCATAACTTTTTGCTCGGGTATTGGATTAAGGCGGAATCGGTATCATTGGAAATCTAATTAGATTCTATATAATTTGGCATTTAGAAATATGCAGAAATACCACATTAATATCTAGTTATACTCGTTCAAATATGACCCTTACGAAATCAAACACTAAAACTTGATGGATCCAAAAAATCTTAGCTTGTATTACCTTAAGTGACTTATATGAACATGCTTAACGCATCATAAGCTATATTATCGCAAGGATACTCATTCTAATTCTTGTACTCAAGTATGAATCACAGGATAGGATATTTCATATGTAGGAAAAATGGTTCGTCTCCTAGCTTAGAAATATGCGGGGTATTTCATGCGGCTTTCATACACCTTAAGATGCTTTAAAATTAATGCTCTGATAACAAGTTTGTGATGACTCGATACTACTCGCTAGTATTAACATCATTATTAGAGTCATAAGTGACTAGAAGCTAACCTATGGCTTTACATGTCACTAAAAGTACTGTATATGACAAATAATCACTTTAAAGATGAAAACTAGAATAATATAATAATATTGAAAAGGAAACCAATACTGAGTTAATATGAAAAACTCTAATTAAAAACAATAAGCTTAAAAATACTATCTGTATATCTAAAAGCCTCTACTAAGATGATTTTCTGGGACAAGACCCCAACTATAATTGCGTAAAACTAAAATAAGGAAATAAAGATACTAAGAACTAGTTCTCAAATGATGAGGACTCACCAAAATGTACCACTAATATAGGTACATGATTGTGCTAACCGTGAGATATATGTTGAATGTCTGAACCTATATTATAAAATAATATATCTCAAAAAAGTATACAATCAGTACTTTAAATATACTGAGATATGAAATATGGAACTACAATGTATAAACTAAATATATTGAACATGACATAATAAAATTAAAAAAGAACTAAAATATGTAAATTACTGTAATGAACATGTAACTTTATAATATGCTAAATAAAATAAATAAAAGTCCATATAAGCTAAATAAAGTCTTACCTATAACCCCAAATGGAAGAGTTCTCAATAACATGACAAAGGTACAAATACAAACTAATGTGGATCCACTAACTAATGTCTAAATGACTAAGGAATCATACTTGGTCTAACGTTTGACCATTTAGGACCTATGGTGGTTCCGTAGTTCTGGACTTAGGGACATCCACATAGGTCTTAGCCTAACTGATGGGTGAGTTTTCATCCTTGCATCGCTCGATGCTAAGTATGATTCCTAACTAAATATAAACTAATATGTTTAATAGCTTAATAATAGTGATGTTCTGAGACTAAAACTTAAGTCTTTTATCTGAAATAATTTGAAATCATATAAGTCTAAAGGGATGAGCATTCCACTAATAATGTATGACATCCTAAGTAATTAGTTTTTCATAACCCACCATCTCTAAAAAATGTAAGTATTCATGACAATTCTATAATATGAATAAAAGGTGAAATTTCCTTATACAAGTCCAATATAATGAATTGCTTAATATATTGAGGGTTCATGGATTACAAGTACACAAAGATGTAAAAATTCATGGGAAACATCTAGTCCAGGCTTATTCATTATAAGAAACTGATGCACAACGGAATTTATAATGTTCATCAAATCCTAGGTTCTAAAGAATAAACTAAACTAAGAAATTAAGTTGACTTTGGGAATCAATGGGTGAAAGGAAATGCATTGATGAAATCCCACATACCTGTAGGCAAAACACTTTGTGAAATCTTTAGATTAGGAGCATGAAGTTGAAGAACCATAATTTTTTCTTTAAGAAGAAAATTGTTTCTTTCCAATATTTTTTCTAAATACTACTTGAATATGGAATGAGGGATTTGGAGTATTTAGCCTTATTTGGTATCTTTATAAAATCTAAAACAACATATTTTAGGTGTTGAAATAATGAGAAAAGACAGGAATACCCCTTTAAATTCATAATTGGAGAATTTGTGTTTCGTGATAGACGAAGCTTCAAATGGTCACTATATCTACCAATGATCATTGGTTATCTCAGTGGTTGAGCTATGATTTTGATGGTTCTATAGAATCCATCAGAATAGCCAAGGAACGACACATTGGTCCCTCCAATGATCATCTCTTGGCTTTCCTTGGATGTCCAATACGACCAAACATTGAAACAAGGATTCCTACGATTAAACATTGGTTCTACAAATGGTTGTTTGTTCCTTAAGTTGCTATGGAGGCATATTTGTAATATTTATGGTTTTTGGGGTTGTATAATGCATATGAATAAATATAAAGATCATTTAATGTACAAATATCAGTTGGTTCATTTGTTTATCTCATTGTTAGATATTGCTTTACAAAATGGTGATAACTGTTTTATCCAGAATCAGATCTACAAGAACCTGGATGCATTGGAAGGAAGACTTAAATACAATTAATTTGGTGGGTATTGTGTCTCAAAACAATTTATAATCTATAATTCATGTTAATTTGAAGATGACTCCAGAAAGATACTATGCAAAAATTAAATCGGTAAGGAAGCTTCAACAAAACTAAGCTAGAAGTTATATCGGTAAGGAAGCTTTCAACTTAACTATGAGATAGAAGTTATATATAGCCTTGACTCATGTATAAAGAACCTCTCATGCTTCCAAATCAATAAGTTTGTGTTCTATATATACTTAAAGTACCATTTTGATCATAACTTTTATTGTAGGGGTGATACAGTAATAGTGGTTTTTATTAGATAATATAATAGAGGATTCATAGTTAAGAGTGTGGGCATATTATAGATACTACTACCTCATAGAGTTGATTAATCAGTTAGTATTTATTATGAATGTGTGGTTTCACTATTAAGAAATATAAGTTAATCCTTGGGTTTGAAATATGAAGAGGTATCTAGTTAGATAATGTTCATAGGTTTAGTAAGGAATTCATAATCATTAGACAAAAAAATTAGATTGTACACTCATAACCATTTTAGTTAAACCCATCTAATAAGACATGATTAAAATTTACTAGAAATGTAGAGTTGTAATGATAATCCTAAACCTAGTATTAAAACATTGTATGAATTGTCATACTTTCTTCCTATGATTTCGATATGATATTTATATGGTCTAACCATAGTTGAACAATGATGTCTACTTATAATTATGGTGTACTGATATTAATCTTGCTATATCCCTTTTTAGGGATATAGATATCTTGAAGGTTTTCTAGGATGATTCTTATATAGAGCCTTAATTATTTAGAATCAACTTTTCTATCTTTTTTCATGAAAGTTGTGTCGTTACTTGTTGTTGTTATAATCATAGAAGCTCTTTTACTTGTCTAGTTTAGTTCAAGGTAGTTAATTACTTAAATTTTTGCATATTATTAATTGGTTGGTAAGGGTTATTCTATCTAGTTTGAAAATAGTAGGTTCCCACATAATCCTCTAATTTAGGTCATGACATCAGGTCTTGAGATTTACATAGAAAAAAGCATCAAAAAAACTACAAAGAGAAAATGTGTTATTCTTATCTCAGCATATTCCTTGTGCTCCTATTAAGATAACATTCTACTCATACCTTTTATATTAGAGTAATACGCATAACCCAGTTTCATGGACTTTATAGATATTATTGTCCATTCTCAGCTCATAGAATATGAAGCAATAACTCTTACTGCATGAGTCTATGAATTTCAGCCTTATATTATACAACTCATAATATTTTAAATCTTGTTTCACAATATGCTTAGTCCCATAACCTCATGATGTATCCTTAATGGATAATGAAATCATGCTATTGTAATAAACTGATCCATCGTTACTAAAATTATTTGTCGTAAATGCATAAGAATCATAGTTTGCATATCTGGTAGGGTGAATTTCTTAGTGTGGGAGTGTGTTATATTTCAATTGAGATCTTACAAAAACCCTAGAACAAAGTTGAGCTTGAAGTATCCATACTGATTGAGTTTTGGTATGAGTTTCTTTTAGGTTCATCTTCAAACAAACATGCCGACTAAAATATGAAGAGTAATGAGGCCCAAGACCTACCGAATTAAATTTCTTTGAGCCTTCAATCCAACACCACTAACTTATAGTTAATCTAATTTTTGAAAAAAAAGTTATGGCTAGCTTACTAAATGGTGCTAGTGCTGAAAACTGAGGTCCACTGTAACAATCCTAGTCCATTATAGTGAGTTTTCTAAAGATAACATAGGTCTGCTACAGAAATAACAAGAATTGATTTAAGGATATTTTAATGGTATTTAGGTCATAAACTCAAAATCATTATTCCAAAGCCCTAGAGGGGCGATTTTCCAAAGGTTAGGATGAAATTATTTTGTTGAGGTATGAATTTTACTCCGTTTTTATATTTATTGATCTATTTTTCTTCTAGAATTTTATAATGGAGAAATATGGTCAAATTTTGAGGGGTTAGAATTCTAGATTTACAAAATTATGGGGAGAACCTATGAGCATGTGCATTATCACCTAAAATTAATTTTAGATTATTAAGTAACACTATATAGAATGAAATTTTTATTGTAAAATATGAATTTTGGTGGTTAGGAATAGTTAAATAAATATATGAACTTTAACATTAAAACTCCATTAATTGAGATAATATGAGTATGATAGATGAAACACCCTAGGTTTTGGACCATAGAAAATCTCCTAGAATTTTGATCTCTTAACCTAATATGACTTATGGGTATGAGGCATATGTTGGGGTATGGATGATATGGTCCAGTCATATACTAACCAGTGTTAGTTAGTAGGATAGATATTGGTTACTGTAATGGATACGACTTAGGGGTACGAGTTATATTAGTTGTTACGAATTATTTGGTTTCTTAACTTAATCTTAGAAATGGTTACTTATGCTTGATCTGAGTAAGAGTTGCACACCATGAGCCATAAGCTAGGGTATGAATCATACCAGGGACTCATATGGTACACAGTGTTCAATCTTCCTGGTATTATATTTTGTAAGAGATACGGGTCATGAATATGGATCGTATGTTGTGGTTATGACTTGGTTGGATGATTCATATGATGGAAAGTGTTTGATCCTAGGGATGATTCCATGTTATCAATGGTATATACCGATCGTATTAGAGGGTATGACTCATGTGGGTTAGTCGTATCCCTGCGATGGGATTTTGGTGCAACTTATGTAGGGGTATTCTGGATATTTCCCAACTTATCCAAATAGGGTCCTATGACTTCTAACCTACTTGAGAGGTTATTTAACCTATTATTCTATTCATTAACACTTAGAAACTCTTCCTAAACACTATATAATTCTCTCAAGAGCTTTTGGGCAAGGGAGCTAGGGTTTCAACTAATGGATTAATTTAGGGCTCGTCTTTGTGATTTCTTTCCTTCATCATTTTTTTAAGGCATGTTCTCTTCCATCATTGTTAATATTACTTAAAGGTATGGTTTATATGAATGTTTTCATGGTTTTACTATTACATAATTTTTGCTTTCAAATATAATTTGGGGTTTTGATGTTAAATAGTTGGTTATGGTTTTCCATCGTCTTAATTATGCTTTTATATGAATTAATAGTGTTTTTGGATAATTAGATTTTATAGGAATGGTTTATTGGTGATTGGAATTGATTTTGGTCATATTATGCTCCCAATGTGTTTGACAAATACATATAAAGATATATTCATAGCATTGACTACTTTTAATGGAATTCTTGCATGTTATAAACTTGGTAAATGAATTATTCATAATTTAAATTGCTTAGAAAGGCTAAATTCCATAGAAGTCTCCCAATTGGTTTAATAGGGTAAATGAAAGGTCACTTGAAACTCCCCTTAAACCTATACATAGTTGACTATGGATCAAACTTACAAGTAAGGATTAGTATGATGATACCAATATCAATGGCATTGGTTAATAAATGGATAATGGTTTTGTTATTTAGAAATTAGTTTTAATTGGGCAATAAGGTCAGGAGATGTAGCTAAGTCGTGAAAGATGGAGGTCCTGAGGGGACCAAAACTGGAACCTCATAGTTGCCGATATGAGGTTGGTCATGGTGACCGTGTGCATTATGTCACACTATATTTGGGGGATGTACTAGTCCTCCCATGGGATAATTCCCTGGTCGTACGACTACACGTACTAGGGCCCTTTCCACAAGTAAGCTAAACCCATATAACCTGTTGGTGGTTTTGGAAGGCAAAGCTACGTGGCCTGGGTAAAAGTTTTAAAGTCAAGCTAAACCTGATCCCTTTTCTCGACATGGTTATATATATATGTATGGTTGTATACATATGGATGGTTTTACTTAGTTTTATAAATGGCATTATTTTATCATTACCTTAAGGTCATGCTAGCGGTTACTCGCTAACCCTGTCTACTATGACTGTATACCCACGGTATGCACAAACAGGTCATGATTGACTTGAGATCAGCATTTGGACTGAAGTGGTGTGCTTTCATCTTTTTGGAAGACATAATTTCATGTTATGGATATTCCTAGACAGTTTGGTTTTATTGTGGATATTGGTTTTGGCTATGGTTGGGGGCATGTCCCAAGTGGATTTTATTACTCTTTTATTTATAGGTTTTATTGTACTTCTATGGGTTGGAATAGACAATATCGGTATTGGTGTCAGCCTTGGCATTGGAATAAGCTAAAGAGGTGATATCATTGGATTATATTGTTGGTTGTTCCAACATATTTAATTTTGGGATTAATTATATTGTGTTTTGAAATGTATTTGGTTATTGCTTAGTTTATGACCCTTGTTTGGCATGGTTTGGTATTGTCAGATTATTGGTATGGAATAATTAGACTTAGTTGGGTCGGTCATGGTTATGTTCTATTCCCAAAGTCATTATGTGAGCTATTATAATATTCTATTTCATGCTCAGAATTAAGCCAACTTAGGGAAGGGGATAGAGATTGGGTTAGGTAACAGGGATGGTCTTCAGTCCTAGTCAGACTTGGTATGCCCATTACGACAAGGTCAAAGGACGGGTCGTGACAAGTTGGTAACAGAGCCTAGGCTCATGGACAATTGGGAATCCACAAAATCATGTCGAGTAGAGTCTTTTTTAGGGGTGTGTAGTGTGCCACATTCAAAAGGGAGAGGCTATAAAGTATTTAGAATGTTTCACTTTCTTGGTACTCTATTTTTAAGCTTGGAGTTTCAGTCCTGAAATCTTCTCTAATCCTTGTTTATTCATCTTTTATATTATGCCTCATCGATTTGGAACACAAGTAAATTTTTCTATCCCATTTGGAGGTAATGCTAAAGGGGTGCATCCTACTTACGGGTTTTATCTTCCATCTCACATTCCTATCCCTAATAGTTTTGTAGTTCCACTAGTTTCTACTAGTTCTCTTCAAGGCAAGGTTACTAATCAGAATTTTGTCAGTCTATTCATGCAATTGCAAAACTAGTTGCTTCTCAGGATGAGCGGGATGTGTCTGGTGCTTTGTCTCCTAAGTCCACAAGGTTTGGCCAATTTTTGAAGATGGGTCATCCTACTTTTTCCAGAGTGAAGGTGGAGGAGGATCCATAGGGCTTCTTGGATGATATGGAGATAATTTTTTGAGTGATGCAGTCTACTAATGTGGAAGGGGTAAACTTTGTAGCTTATCAACTCAAAGATTTTGCATATTAGTTGTATGAAGAGTGGGATAGGGATAAAAGAGATCTGGAGAAGTCTTTTTTGTGGGATGCCTTCTCTTTTGCTCTTATGGATCGTACCTATCCCCAAGAGTTGAGGGAAGCAAATAAGGAGAAGTTTGTGAACCTCAAGCAAGGGAGAATGTTTTTCAAGGAATAAGCCTTAAAGTTTAAGTAATTGTCAAGGCATGCTCTTGATTTAGTGGCTGACATGCAAGATAGAATAAGGAAGTTCACATCTGGATTTAATCGGTATATGATATTGGAGAGCAAGACTGCCTTGCTTATTAAGAATATGGACATCTCTAGGTTGACTATTCATACGTAGCTAATGGAGGGTAAGAAGATAAAGCAGGCACAATTTGGGGTTAGGCATGGTAAAAGGTGCAGGTTTTCTGATCAGGGAGTTGCTCAAACTCAGGGTGGTCAAGATGGTTCCAAATGGTAGCAAAAGAAGTGGTGGAGTTGTGGTTTCTACTCATCTTCTAGTGCTTCTTATCATTCAAGCGACAGGTGTCATCTTGGTGGTAATAATTTTTGGGCGACGGATGCTCAATCTTAGACAAACAAAGGTCAATCAGTTTTTTTATGCCCAATTTTTTGGTTCTATGGTTGGCCCCATTGGGGTTATTGCAATGAAGGGAGGGACAAATTCTTCAAGTGTGAACATGCAGGCCATCAACTCTGGGATTACGTGTTAATAAAGTGTCTACGAGGGCGAATAAGATTCTTGTGGCTTCATCTTTTTCTCCTACATCTGGTGGTGTTGCATCTTCTTTTGTTACTGCTCTTGGTTCTAGTGTTAGTCAGAATAGGTTGTATGCTTTGGCACTCCGATAGGAATCTAAGACATCATCTGATGTTTTACTGGTATGTTACAACTTTTCTCTTCTAATGTATATTGTTTAATTGATTAGGGGATTACACGATCCTATGTCACACCGTATTTGGTTATATCTTTTGGTATTGATCCAGAAGTTATTTCAAAACCGTTTTTTGTTTCTACCTAGTAGGTGACTCAGTGATTGCTAAGAGAGTCTATAGCGGGTTTGTGGTATCTGTTGGTGGAAAGCGAACCTTGGTGGATCTGTTTGAGTTGGATATGGTTGATTTCAATGTCATTTTGTATATACACTAGTTACACTCTTTTTTAAGCATCCTTGGATTGTCGTTCCCATAGGGTTATATTTAGGTTCCCTGGTGCTCCGATTATAGAATAAGAGGGTGTTTCTTTAGCTCCTAGGGGGAGGTTTATTTCTTATCTTAAAGCTTAGAGGTTAATCTCTAAAGATCGTCTTTATTATTTGGTCCGGGTTAAAGAATCTAACTCATAAGGTCCTTCTTTTTAGTCAGTTCCTATGGTTAATAAGTTTCTAGAGGTCTTTCTAGATGACTTTCTTGGTGTTCCTCTAGATAGGGAAATAGAGTTTGGTATTGATCTAATTCCGAACACTCATCCAATTTCTATACCTGCATATAGAATGGCTCCAGCAGAGTTGAGGGAATTCAAGAAGAAACTTAAGAATCTTTTTAATAAAGGGTTTATTCGTCCTATTTTATCTCTTTGGGGTGCACCGGTGTTGTTTGTGTGCAATAAGGATAGTTTCCTTTACATGTGCATTGACAATAGAAAGCTAAACAAGGTGACAATCAAGAACAACTATCCTCTTCCAAGGATAGATGATATGTTTGACCAGTTGCAACGTGCCAAGTTATTTTCTAAGATAGATCTTTGGTCTGGGTACCATCACCTAAAGATTAGGGAGGTGGATATCCCTAGGAGGGATTTTCGTACACAATATAGGTAGTTTGAGTTTTTCGTGATGTCATTCGGGTTGACTAATGCACAATCGGCATTTATGGATCCGATGAACAGAATATTTTATCAATATTTAGATCTTTTCATTATTGTGTTCATTGATGACATTCTTGTTTATTCAAAGAGTGAGGTGGATCATGCTAATCACCTCTGTGTGGTGTTGTATACCTTAAAGAAAATATAGTTGTATGCCAAGTTCTCCAACTGTAAGTTTTGGTGAACGCTATAACCTTCTTAAGTCATATTATTTCTAGTGAAGGGATCATGGTGAATTCTTAAAAGGTTGTTATGGTGAAAATATGGCATAGACCTATGAATACATCTGATATTCATTAGGTTTAGCAGTATATTACATACAGTTTGTGCAAAGATTTTTGTCGATAGATGCTCCTTTGACTAAGTTAACTTATAAAAAGTTTATGTTTGTTTAGTAAGATGCTTGTGAAGGGAGTTTTGACAAGTTCAAGGATAAGTTAACTTCGACTCCAATTCTAACTTTGTCAAAAAGACATGATGGTTTCATGGATTATTGTTAGGCATACGGAGTAGGTCTTGGTTGTGTGTTGATTCAGCATGGGAAGATGATTGCCTATGGTTCCAGGCAGTTGAAGGTACATGAAAGGAGTTATGTGTAGGAAATTCTAAGCGCAACCCTAATGACTCATAACGACTGACCACGAGTCATTACTTGGATTCGTTACTGGAGGACCAAAAACTAGGTACCTCACTGTTATGATCATGATTTTCCCATCATGAATCATTCTCAATCACCACAAGTCACGGTGAAGACTCATGAACAAGGAAAAACTTTTGGGAAACCCTATTGTTCACACAATGAGTCTCACCTCGTAACTCGTTACCTGAGTCATTGTCCTAGTAGTGTTTGCTTCTACTTCAAAAATTTTCCAATTAAAAAGTTTATCACCTGGGGGCCTAGGGTTCATGTACTTGGGGTTTCGCCTTACCACCAGGTATATGGTGCTTCATATTAACTTTTTTGCAATTCGGAAACTTAGTCAAAATTATGCGATATCCTTTTTCATGCCATTCCACCAATCTACTTATCATAAATCACAATACATATTATTGGATCTTGGGTGAATATAATATCAAGAAACATGATCTTCTTCTTGCAAACACTATCTCAAGTCATCTATTTTTGGAAACATAGTCTATCCTAACAATGAAGAACACTATCTCCTCAATGGGAAAAAACTAAAACCTTTTTACACTGGATTTCTTTTTTCAATCTAAGTAAAATAGGATAATTATATTTCTTTTCCTTTACCTCATCTATCGATGATGATTTTGAACCTTTCTGAACCAAGATATTACCTTTGGTAGAATCAACCAACTAAAATCCCAACCTAGCAAGTTGGGAACCTCACGAACTAGATCTTTGTTCTCATCATTAGTATGAGCAACACTGCTCATAGATAATCTACTAAGAGAACTAGCCATATAATTGGCTTTACCTAGATGGTATAAGACACTCATTTAATAATCGTTCAACAACTCTAGCCATCTTATATGACAAAGATTTAGATATTTATGGGAGAACAAATATTGAAGACTTTTGTGATTAGTGAACACATCAACATAAACCCTATAAAGATAATGCCTCGAAATCTTAAGGAAAAAACTACTACTGCTAATTCAAGATCATGAATCGGGTAGTTTTTCTCATGTGGTTTGTGTTGTCTAGAGGCATATGCTATATCTTTATCTGCTAAATTAATACAAAACTAAGCTCAACTCTTGAATCATTATAATAAACCATAAATCCATCTGAACATTCTGGTATAGTCAAAACTGGACTAGAGTTTAGTTGAGTCTTCAATTTCTATAAACTCTTTTTGCAGGAATCAAACCACAGTAATTTAAATTTCAGTTGAGTTAGTCTGGAGATAGGAGAAATAATAAAGGAAAATAATTCCATAAACTTCCTGTAGTAACCAGCTAAACTCAAAAAACTCCTGATATCTGATAGAGAGATGGGTCTAGGACAGTTCCTCACTACTTTTATCTTTTGAGAATCAACTTAAATGACTTTATCAAAAATGATATGACCAAGGAATCGACTAATTTAATCTAGAATTAACACTTTTTGACCCTAGAGAATAGCTAGAAATCTTTGAGAGTCTACAAGGGAATTCTTATATAGTCTGCATGTTCATCCTTAATTCGAGAAAAAATAAGGATATCATCTGTGAAGATTATAATGAACATGTCCCTGTACTACTTGAAAACCCTACTTATCAAGTCTATTAAAGTTATAGGAACATTCATTAGCCCAAAATAGATAACAATAAATTTCAGGTGACCATATCGAGTTCTACAAAATGTCATCCGAATGTCACATTCTGTAACTGAGCCGATGATAGACAAATCTGAGATTTATCTTTAAGAAACAATTTTTACCCTAAAGTTGATAAAAAAATCATGAATTCTGGGAATGGAATACTTATTCTTGATTTTGACCTCGTTCAACTGATGTTAGTCGATGCACATTTTAGAGTATCATTATTCTTGTGCATGAAAAAAATTGGGGAACCACATGGAGAGTTACTAGGCCTTATAAAACCCTTGTTTATGAGATCTAACAATTGTTCTATCAATTCCTTAAGCTCAATTAGAGCCATTCTATTTGGTAAAATTAAAATAGGTTGGTTATATCGAAGGAGATTCATTTTAAAGTTAATTTCTCTCTCGGGAGGAACTATCAGAAGATCTTTAGGAAACACTTATGAAGATTTATCTACCAGAAGAATAGAATCAAGACTTGGGGTTTTAGAATTTTTAGCCTAAACCCAAACAAAATGATTAATGCATCCTTTGGAAATTATTTTCCTTGCCTTTCATAAAAAGACAAATCAAGCTATAGGAACTAAGCTACTACCCTTTCCCTCTAAGACAGGATCATTTGGAAACATAAACTAAACTACCTCATTTCTTTAATCAACTATGGAATATCAAGAGTCGATCCAATCCATGCCAAGTAAAAGATCAATATTTTATAGATCTAACTCAACAAGATCTACTGAGGTGTCTTTCAAAGATATTCTAACTGGGAAATTTTTGTATAACCATCTAGCTATGACTAAATTACCGACTACAGTTGAAACTCAGAAGGGTTTTGAGAGGATATCAGGGTTGACACTGAAGTATACTACTATATAGGGAGTCAAAGGAACGCTTGGCTCTAGGATCTAATAATTCATAAATATGAATATGAAAGACTTGTAATGTAATAGTGACCACACCAGGAGAGCCCTCCTGATCCTTTTGAGTGTGAAAGGAATAGAACCTATTCTATCACTATCCATCTGCTGCACTAGATGAAACATTCTCCAAATTTGAGTGACTTAATAGTGTTGCTAAAGAGTTAGATTGAATTTGCTGAAAATCATCCCTACCTATCTGCGAAGACACTAGTCATTCCCTCAATCCATGGCCTAACTTACCATACCCAAAACAAATATCACTACCCTCATGCACTCACCTTTTTGGTTCATACCACATTTCTTGCAAACTAAGTTAGCATGAATACGATTTACACTACCCTAGGAATTAGAGCCTAACACTCTATATCGAGAATCCTCCAGAACTTAGATACTAGAGCACTAACATAAAATGGGGCTGAAGAAAAACATTTTTGGTTGAACTAAGAACGATTACCACCATATTAACTTTACTGAAAGAAACTAAAGGTACCCCTTCTAACCCTCTTACTCTCCCTTTCCTTCTCCTTGATTTTCTCTTCTTCAATCTATTAAACATGACCCATCAATTTGGAGATGTCCATATCCTTAACCAACATAGTCATTCTACATTCTTTGACTATGTCCTTAGAAATACCAGACACAAATTTTCTCAGTTGGGACCTAGAATCAGCAATAATAGCCGGAGCATATCTTGTCAACTAAGTAAACATAAGAGAGTACTCTTGCACTAATATTGCCCTACTTCAGTTTTATGAATTCCTATACCTTGTCTTCCCTTAAATAAAGTAGGAAAAACCTATAAGAAAATGAATTAACAAATTTTTTCCACTATATCGATCCTGCATGTCTACCTCTATCATTCTTCCATTACTTTAACCTTATGTGAGCAACTCCTTGCAACTAATAAGGAACTAAATTAGAACTTTCAGATAGAGTGACACCCATGATTGTAGTAAAATTTTGAATACTACCCAAGAGCTCGTGTGGATCCTCTTCAAATTTAGACCTAAAGAATATCAAAGGATTCATCCGAGTGAAGTCTCAAATTCTGGATACTTCCATATTCACTGATGGTTTGTATGATGCAATAACCTATTGGCTATTTTGGATGGTAATGGATTGGTCTAATTTTGTGAAAGCAACTAAACTGAACATGGGAGACTTGTTTATTCAAAGTGTTTGCTGGAGCAGGTGGTGGTACTTGTTGATTCCCATTCCTTATTTTGTTGGTTCTCTTAGGAGGTATTGTCTGTAACGTGTAGTTAGAAAAATATTTTAATAGAGTTCACACTTTATCTCAATAGATGAACATGAAAGAAGTTAAAATTTTCCTAAGATGTTTCATAGCCTCTCACTCATAAGTTTGGCATGCTTCAAACCCATGAATAAGACACTACTTAAAACGACTTTTACATATCCAAGGATACTTTAAACAGGATGCTTTGATACAAACTTTGTCATGACCCAAGACTACCTCTTAGTCATGACATGGTGCTAGATTCCTAAGTAACCTCAAGCTAACCCATAACATGGCAAAATAATGAAAATACTATAGTAAGTAATGAGATACAATGTAGAAACTAAATTGAAATGAGATTATAAGAATAAAAGGAAAAATCAACACAAAATGTCAAAAGTAGGTCAGTTTGACATAGTTAACATTTTGAAAATATAAATGTCTGTCTGAAAGCCTCTAAATCATATGATTTGTTGGGAAAATCCCCCAACCAACTCCAAGGGTCTGAAACTAGAATAATACTATCAACAAATGCTGATAAATATCCTTCCAATGATGAGGAATCAACAAAAACTCTGTTGATATGATGTGAAATCATACTAAACGTGATCTGGATGATGAAAGAACATATATTATAAGACACTATAGTGTAATAGAAAGTATAAGATCAGTACTTTAAGTGTAATAAGTATGTGAGATGGGTAATAAGTAATATAAGATAAACATGATACATGTGACATGATAAAATAATGTAAGACCAAATAATAAGCATGTATTATATGATAAGCTGAACAACCAAATACAAGGTCATGCAAGCATTTTAATTTAAACTATGAACTGTGGTTATAGGAGATACCATTAACCGATAAACCCAATATAATCTAACTGGGGTCCAACCTATAACCCCAAGTTGATGGATGTATAGTACCTTACAAAGGGTACTAACACTGACTGATGTGGATTCACTAAACTGATGAACGAAAGGACTAAGTTGTGAAGCCTTGTCTATACCCTTTAAACCTATGATATCATCATAGGTCTAGGACTTAGAGACTTCTACTAAAGGTTGTAACCTAACCGATGGGTGAGCCTTCATTCCTGTGTCTTCTCGGTATTATGTACTACTAGTAACTAAAAAACTTTGATAATTGAAAATGCTCAATAATAAAATTAATATTCTAAGAATTGAAAATAAATGCATTATCTAAAATTATTAAATAACATATAAATAGAAGCATCTAACACTAATAAGAGTGTGCATGAAATCCTATGTCATCGAGTGTTCATAACCAATCATCTCAGAATAATGAAACTAACAATGAAAATAAAAAAAAATATGAACGTAATAAGGAATTTCATAAGTCAAACCCAAAATCAAGAATTTATCAATATAAAGAGATTTCATAGTTAAGAGTATGGAAAGTTTCTCAAATTTATTGGGAAAAATATATTCATGGTTTAGTCAAAGCAATAAACTAAAAAACTTATGGAATTATCACATTACATTGAAACCCTAAGATTGAAGGATGAATTAAAATTGAGGAATTGAGTTAACTTTGGGACTCAATAGGTGAAAGGAAATCCATTGATAAAATACAACATACTGAGGTTGAAAACCATGATGAAATCTTTGAATTTGAAGTTGGAAGTTTAACACACCTATTTCTCGCTTGGAGAATAAAACCACCCTTTTCTATCTAAAATTTTAAAGTGTTGAGTGAATTTTGATGAATGTAGGACTTGAGGGTGTTAAAAAATCATTCCTCCATTGTTAAGGTGAAATAACATAGTTTTTGTCTTAAAATAGTGGAGAAAGACCAACCAACCCTTAAAAATCATCTAAAAATTCCTGGAAGCAGTCTCGACAGCTCAAGTGATGACTTGTAGGGTCTGGCTATGAGTCGTAGTATCAGTCATAGCCAAAGGACATAAATTTTTGTCCCTACTGCTTTCAATACGAGTCATACTACAAAACATAGTGTGACCCAATGATCTGTAGGGTCTGATGGCGATTCAGATGATATCATCTAAATCGCCATCATTGGAAGCATTGATAGGTCTTTGGTAAATTGGCCATAAGTCTTTTCTCTGAAATTTAATTAAGGAAACATTTGATGCATTGGAAATCTTATTCAATAATCTATCATTTGGTTGGATTTTAGCTAAAAATACCTTAGTAATCTAAATGTTCTGACTTGTTTGAAGTTGATTATAGTAATATTCCTTTAAAATATTTAATCAGTAAGTGACATTTTGACTTGTTTATAATCTAGTAGTTATTTGAGGCCTTAATATATGTCTAAATCACTTATCCAACTACCAAAACATGATGTTTGATTTTGCATGTAGTTGAATCATAGTTCTAATATGGGCTTGGATTTTGAGGTGTTTCACCAACATTATCCACTCAGTAAGTAAGCCAAAGCGTAGCTCAGAGCTCTAAGTAATTGGCTAATTTTGTGGAAGATGGCATAAATTAAAAAAAATTGCAAATAAAGACTTACAATAATAAATTATGTAATAATGATAATATGAAATATAGATAATATAAGAATAACATCTCATGACCTAGTAGTGTTGGTATACAAGCCACTAACAAAAGAATATGAGTACTGTAATAGTAATATTACATTACTCTTGAAATAAAGAGACAAGGCAAAACTAGAAGAAGGAGAAAAGGCAAATCCAACTCCGAGAGCTCACCTTACCTCTGAACTCTAGTCAGCATGATTGTGGTGCCAAAGATAGAAACTACTACTAGAATTTGCACTAAAAAGGTATACAAGTGTATTATAAGTACCAAAACCATGTGTACTTGTGGGAATCATCACCCTACTGAGGTAAATCATAATATAAGTACAATAAAATACAAGATAAGAAGCTAAGTAAAGGTAAAAGGGAAAACCTTGAATAATGCTCCCATTATTATAAATAAATGAATAATCCAAAATTATAACATAAAAGAACACATAAATAATAGTATAAAATAGGCCTCCATAAAATAGTACTTTCAGAAAGGTAAATAACCCAAGGTGGGCCCTATAAGCTTGGAGGGTGATATCAAATAGAAGAAGCAACCAAAATTATGCTAATTAACTGTATCTCAAAAAACAAAAACATGAATCCTTCAATACCATAAATGTATCATGAATAACCTCTTAATGCCTGACTCGAACCAGGACTCATATCATCATTATTTGTTAGACTGAAATCAAAACACATATCATCATCATCATTTGTTGGACTCAAATTGAAACTACCATAAACTCTCAAGTGCCAATATAGAATAAGAATCATGTATCCTATATCTTCAAGATTTTAATATACAATTTAATGGGGTATAACAAGCCTATAAAGTATGCATGATGCTAATAATAGTCTTGTCCTACGGTGGATTGGAAGGTTATTTGTCTAATCCCGAAAATTTATTCTAAGGAAAATTCTACTAGTGACCAGGCTAAGGTATCTAACTTCACTAGTAGCTATTAAATAAGCCACATTTTAGTCCTAAGATAAAAAATTTACCTAAAGTAGAGTAACCAAGTCAATTACTCTTAATTTATGGTTCCTTAATAGGGTAAATAATCCAATTTACACTAATTATGCCTCCAAGACCTAATTTCAAACCAATATCTAGCATATTATCATAAATATAGTATATTTAATCCTAATATTAAAGAAAAGTAAACCTAGTCTACTTTGAAGTCAAGCCCAAAGAAATTTGCTAAATCAGTGATTTTTCCTTTCGAGAAGCTTCTACTTGATGCCATTCTATAAAAATGATAATTTACTCATCGTTAAGAGAACATCAGTACCCATATTAAATTTTTATGCTTTGGGTTAGAAATCTCATTAGATTCTAATGTGGGGCTTGCTTGAGGAATTTCACTTTCGAAACCGTCAATGCATCCCTCTATGCTCAAGGAACATTTACCCTCATGGTTAAATTTCAAACTCAAATAGTACTAAAATCAACCCACCAATAATCTAGGAATTTTGGAAGAAAATTGAGAAATTCACCATGAAATTAATGAAAACTTACGAAGAATTCGGAGAAGAAACAAGTAATTCAAGCCCACAAACACCCCCAAAATCACATTCTAATGTTTCTTCCAAATTTTGCACACTTTATCGCGTTTTTCACTAGTGAACTTGCATGAATAATTTGAAAAAATATGGCAAAGGGCATTTAAGGCTACCCATGTGTCAATAAAGAGGACACTACGTCTCTTAAGCGGTCACTGCTTTCATGGACAAGTGCCGCTTTTGTGGTACCTACTGCCTGCACCCCCATAACTTAATAGGATGATTTGCCACTTAATCGGTGAGGGATTCACTTAAGCGACTCAAGTGGTGGTTAAGAAAATGCACAAATAGAAGACTTGCAATGCTTCTAAATCTCCACAGACCCTTTGGCATTAATTTGGAATTCCATAAATGCAAACGAACTATGCTACCCTACAAATTTGTCATTCCAAACTCAAAGATGTAGTCAAATTTCCAACCGAGGCAGTTTCGATGAAAAGTGTGTCCCACACCTAAGTGCCATTTTTTAAAATTTTAGATCAATAGCCTGGAATCTGGAAGCCTTGGGACTCGAACAAAAGGTACCATAGACTTAAATTAATGTTTCAGAGTTGTTGGAACTTTCAGAATGGGTATACAAGGTCGTTTGTCTAAAGTTTTTGCCCAGTAGCCAATTCTTACCAGCAAAAACTTCAAAACATATAATTGGCTCCAAAAATCAATTGAACTGCCCAATAAACGAGCGATTAACTTTGGTAAGTCATAAATGACTTGGGCTATATATAGGAAAGCTTTAAACAATTAAAATAAGTAGAGATGTAGAAATTGACAAAGAGAGTAATTATAATATCCATTACTAAAAGAACTTTAATCCATGAAAGTAAAGGGTTAGGATGTAGCTGAAGTCTCGAACAGATGAGAATATTAGAGCCGTATCTCACTCTAGATATCCCAAGTAGCTTCCTACTTTTGGGTGATGTCTACTCTAAATCATAACCATTAGAATATCTCTAAAGTGGAAACACCTAACATTTTTAGCTAATACGAACTCAGGATCCTCTACAAAGGTCAATCGCCCCTTCAACTGAATTGAGTCCCACTGAAGCACATGAGACTTGTTGGGATATATCATCACAACATAAAAACATAGAAAATCAGATGAATAGTAAGATAATCCAGGGGTAAGGAAAACTCAAACACCACCTTACTAACTATATGAAGGATCTCAAAAGGTCCAGTATATAAGGGGCTGAGCTTGCCTTTCCTCCTAAACAATATCACACCCTTCATGGTTGATACTCGAATAAATACGCGATCACTAGTAAAAAATCTCAATGAATAAAATCTATGATCTGCAAAAGTGTTCTACCTACACTGTGTCACCCATAACCTATCCTGAATCACCCTGACTCTATCCAATGATTCCTGAGAATAATCAATACCATGGGGTCTAATCTTGAAGGTATTGAACCAACCAATTGGAGAACAAAAATGCCTATCATATAATTCCTCAAATGGTGCCATCTTAATACTCGAATGTTAGCTATTATTATATGTAAACTCTACCAAAGCTAAGTGATTCTCCCACTAACCTCTAAAATCCATTGCACAAGATAGGATCATACCTTATAGAATCCAAATAGTCCACTCCGATAGACCATTGGTCTGAGGGTGGAAGGATGTGCAAAGATCTACCCGAGTATCCAATTCCTCCTAAAAACCTCTTTGAAAGATTGAAGTGTTTACCGAACCTCAATCTGAAATGATAAATATAGGTACCCCATGCAATTGGACTATCTCATGAACATAGATAGGGCTAACCCCTCAGCATTAAGGACATTTGAATAGGAATGAAATATGTTGATTTTGTTAACTTATCCAGAATCACCCCAATACCATCAGAACCATGGGAGGTACGAGGAAAACCTCTAACAAAGTCTATGGTGATCTACTCCTACTTCCACTCGAGAATAGACAACCTCTGAATCAATCCACCAAGTCTCTAATGCTTGGCTTTCACCTACTGACAACATAAGCAATAAGCTATAATATTCACCACATCTCGCTTCAGACCACTCCACCAATAATTCCTATATGTCTTAGCTATACTAGAGTGAATAAAATATCTGGATCTATGAGCCTCACACCAAATCAACTGAATCATGTCTCTAACCCTTAGAACACAAATAATGCCATTAAACCTCATAATACCCTTAGAATATATTGTAGCCCTCTTAGAATAGCCACTCAACATCTAACTACAAATGACACATA
The DNA here is from genome assembly GCA_030864215.1 of Capsicum pubescens. Taxonomy (NCBI): domain Eukaryota; kingdom Viridiplantae; phylum Streptophyta; class Magnoliopsida; order Solanales; family Solanaceae; genus Capsicum; species Capsicum pubescens. The sequence continues at coordinate 142,153,291 of CM061549.1, read as the reverse complement.
CCTTATATCCTTAAACTAACAACTTCAAATCTACTCAAATAAAGTAGACCTCGCCTAAAAACAAGGAAGAATCCTCCTATGTCAGAAATATCAAGTCACTATATCAAGTTTGCTAAGGACTGGATGTGCCATACCGACGGCCTCTATGAAACTAAGATAGAGGCCAAACTACCCCTACTCACTTCCTTCTAGCTCAATGCATCAACTACCACGTTCTCCTTACCTGGACGATATAAGATAGAGATGTCATATCCTTAATCAACACCATCAATCTATGTTGCCTAGAATTAATCTTTTTCAGGGTCATAAGATGCTGAAGACTATGATGATTGGTCTAGATCCCAGAATGCATGCTATAAAGAAAATGTCTCCAAATCTTAAGCACGAAAACTACCACTGTAACTCCAAATCATGAGTAGGTAGTTGTGCTTATAAACCTTTAATTTTCTTAACACATAATTAATAAGTCAATCATGATGCATAAACACAAAACCCAAACAAATCCAAAAGTATGACAATATATGGTGAAACCTGGATAAAAAGAGCCAATAGGAGTTTAAGTGAGAAATCCCTTGAGCTTCTGAAATCTCGACTCACAATTCTTGGACCACTGAAAAAGAACCTTCTTCTGGGTTAATTTTGTCATTGATGCTGTAATAGTAGCAAAACCCTCAATAAACCACCTATAGTAATCATCCAAACCAATGATGCTATGTACCTCAGATAAAGAGTATGCCTAGCCCAATCATAAAGATCCATCATTAGACACCACATGTCCTTAGAATATCACTAACTTATGCAAGAACTCACACGTTGAGAATTGGGCAAAATGCCTATGATCTCTCAAAGTTTGGAGCACAATTCTTAAATGTCGCATATGCTCCTCTTTATTCCTCAAATACACAAGAATGACATTTATGAACATAATTATGAAGAATATATATGGCCTAAACACGCAGTTCATCAAATCCATAAACAATGTTGGTCATAGGTTAATCCAAAAGACATCACCAGGAACTCAAAATGACACTAACGAGTACTGAAGGATGTCTATGGGATGTCCTTAGTCCAAATCCTCAACTGGCAACCGGATCTCAAGTCAATCTTAAAGAACACTACTTCTCTCTAAAGATGGTTGAATAAATCATCAATATGTGGCATAGAATATATGTTATTCACCCTCACCTTATTAAGCTGCCTGCAATCAATACACATATGCAAGGAACCATCCTTCTTCTTCATGAACTAGATAAGAGCACCCCTAGGGACAATCCTAGTGGCCATGCTCTTGTTGGGGAAGGTACTACACTATTTGGTGGAACACTATAAGCTTCAGGAACCACCACTCCATGATTGGGGCACTCTCTCAAGAAATAGCCAAAGTTCCTATAACCTTAATATGCCAAGGTATTGTACAGAAACCTAAAGATCTGCCTGACCCAAAATAACCACCGTGGCTAGAATACCAAAAGATTAACCCTTTAGAAGATGACCACTATTATGGCTAGGATGTTTATGTAACTAGACTGGCCTCCATCGATAATCTAAAGTGCATCTTTACTGGTCCTAATAGATTTACCCTGATACTGATAAGACTAATGCGAAGGGTACCTACCCTAAGAACTACTACTTTTGAACTACGAACCACTATTACTCCCACTTAAACTACCTTGATAGTGTGACCTCTTATTATTTCCACCTTGGGCCTTATAATGTACCTCCTTCATAACTTATGCATGATCATAAACCCCATCAAAAGATCTTTCTATAGCTACCAAACTCTATGTATTCATTCAAAGAGAAAGTCTAAGACCTCACATAAAGCATCAAACCCACTCATACTCGATCGTCAAGATATGAGTGGCATGCCTAGCCAACTCATGAAATCGAGTATCATAATACACTACAGTCATAGAGCCCTATACAATATTGAGAACTGGTCCCTAAAATAATCTCTAAGGCTATAAGGCATATTCTTCTCTAAGAAGAGCTTAAAGACTTCACTTTGTGTCAATGGGGGAGATCAAGCTGGCCTACAATTAAGATAACCTTTCCACTAATGTCGAGCCACTAAATTTGATTGAAAATTACTATAATCCATACCAGAAGTATTAACTAGGCCTAAATTATGGAGCCTATCCTTACAAGAAACCATGAACTCATAAGAATCCTCACTCGATGCACTATAAAACCTAAGAAGATTCAATCTCAGTAATCTACCTATTACCTTATACTTCTCGACATATATAGTAGGTTGGGCATCCATCGGTTGAGAAAATAATGATTGACCAACCACCGATGTAGGAGGGACCTTAACACTAGGAGACACAACAATAGGCTGTAGCCCTACCTCAGTGCCACTTTTATTCGTAGACTATGCCCAATAAGACACTGCACTACGAACCAATCCCAAGAGCTAAACCAATGCATCCCTAATTAATGAAAATGAAATAAACCTTAAAGAATCCTGGGTTGGTCCCTTCCTACAGCTGGCTTGGGTGGAAGAATCCATGGCTCGGGATTAAGAATGAGATCTGGTAAAGGGTCCCTACCTTGTCTCCGACTGGGAATTCTTCCATACCATAAACATATCATAAATAATCTCTCAATGTCGAACTCAAATTAGATATCATATTAGTATCATTTGTCGGACTCAAACTGGAATTCATATCATTGTCATTTGTTAGACTCGAATAGGGTCTAACATCAACTCAGATGTAACAATCTATCATTAGAATCATGTATCCAACCTCTTCGATATTCTAAATATATTATTTCAAGGTTATGCCATGCTTATAAAGTCTACAGGGTGCTAATGATAGTCTTGATCAATGGTGGGCAAGAGGGCCCCACATCTAATACTCAAAATTCATTCTAAGAAAAATTCTACCCTAGACTAGTCTACCATATCTAAATTCATATCTAGATATTAAATAAGCCACATTTTAGTCATAAAATCGCAAGTTTACCTAAAGATGAGTAATTAAGTCAATTACGCTTAATTTACGATTCCTTAATAGGCTAAATAATCCAATTTACACTAATTATGACTCCAAGACCTTGTTTCCAACCCATATCTAGCACGTTATCATAAATACACTACAATTAAGTTCAATCTAAAGGAAAGGTAAGACTAGCCTACCTATACGACAAAGAAAGCTGAAAGAAATTTGCTAAATCAATGATTTTCCCTTTCGAGAAGCGTCCGCATGATGCTACGCCATCAATATGATAATCTACTCATCAATAAAAGTACGTTGATACCCACATTGCAATTTTAATCTTCTATTCTAAAAATAAATAAAAGCCTCATATAGGGACCACTTGCAGAATCACACTTTCAAAACTATCAATTCATCCCTGTATGCTCAAGGAATATTTACCCCAAAGAATAGATAAATTTTGAGATCAAATAGTGGTAAAATCAATCCAGCAATAATCTAGGGATTTTGGGAGATAATATATAAATTAAACATGAAATTAATGAAAAGTTACCTAGAATATGGAGATACTATGGAGATTAAATAAGTAATTACAAATCATAATACTCAAAAACCACCTACTAATGTTTCTCATAAATTTCCAAACTTTCTAGGTTTTTTAACTCTTAAACTCATGTGGAAAATGGGAGAAAATAGAGCAAAGGGGCATTTAAGGCTACCTATGTGTCGCTTAAGAGAAGACAACGCCTCCTAAGAAGTCATCACTTTAGCAGCCAAGTACCGCTTTAGTGGTCACCACTTTCACAAGTAAGTATTTCTTATATGGGAACTGTTGTCTGCGCCCACATTGCTTAAGTGGACCATTTTCTACTTAAGCAGCTTTTGCTTAAGCGGTGAGGGCTCCGCTTAAGAGACCCTCAGCCAGACAAGCCAGGTCAATGCTTAAGCTGCCTTTATGTAACGCCCCAAAATCGGGTCCCGAGACATCATACGATGCTTAGGGTCACAAGTGACCCCAAGCTAACCCTTCTACTAGCATAACTCATAAGCAACTAAATAAAAATATAAATCCATACAAATCAGCAGAAATTAACTCTTTTCTGAATCTGATCGATACAAAAATGGAATTTTACAGGATTACAACTCTGCCTTTACAATCAAAATTGAAACAAAATACATCAACTTCTACTGACTGTCTATGAAGCCTCTACTAGTACTGACTGTAGGTAGCCAGGTCATGAATCCGGACTACCCCAACTCAATACGACTGAATAAAGAAAATACAACACTATAACTTTGCATAACTAACCCAAGCCCTTGAATCAAAAGGACTCATCACCTGCTAACTGGATACCATGAGCTGACTGAATCTGAAGGTGCAACTATACCTTGTACCTACATTCCGAGAAACTGCAGCCCACATCCGAAGATGTGGGTCAGTACCATGGAAAGGAACCGAGTATATGGGGGTGTATGCAGTTGTAAAAACATCATCATCATAAATATTTATAAGAAATATGCAGGATGTATGAAAGACTCACATAGCCCGAAGAAAATCATCATAATCATGAGAGGATGAAATAAGTATAATAACACATGTGAGTCATTATATAATTTGTCAATCACTTTCAGTTCGTCAAGAATATCAATTCTCATAATGTAAATGTCATTTAAATCTTTCGAAAGAATATCTTTCACAATTCCACTTTTAAATCACTTCACCATTCACCATAGACACAAGGAAACACACACACACTGGGAGATCCTATAACCGACATAAACCATGTGAGCTACATGGAGTCCAACGTACAACCCACGTTGGGGAGAGCCGTCCTATCCTTGCCATCGGAGTAGGACTTCCAGTATCAATTCAAAAACACTAGTGATCACTATATAAATCATCCTCAGGCTCACATCCTATGGGGGCACGTAGTTCTAGGGAAGTAAGGTCACTTTATACCTCCCACTCGGTGCTAAAGATTACTCCCATACTTAGCTCAGAAATTTAAATCAGCCTCAGGCTCACATTAAAGAAAATCCACAATAAACACTTCAACAATTTTCATCGGGAGCCAATTTGCTACCCCTTTATCATAATCAATAAAAACGTGGATTTCTTTCACAGTCGAGTTCAAAATAACTCATTCACGACCAAAAGGTCATATAATTCAAAACATCTCAAATATTCAACATCAACGTGCTTATAACACATATTTTCTCAAAAACACAATTTCAAATGGGGTTCGCGACCCAAATATCAAACTTATGATAAATATCGTTCAAGATTCATGCTTTATATCTCCACACATGTAAATTCATCTTTCAAAATCATAAACATCAAGATTTCATAATAATCATCATAAGATATGGGTTCATGCTTCAAATTCATAAAAATAAAATAAAAATCATGCCTTTGTAAAGAAAATTACTTTTGGGCACAAGAACGAAAGAGAGTTCTAGTTGAAAAACCCCACATACCTTGAATGATGAACTTTAGGTCGATACTCATTTTTGAAATGTTAATCAAGCCGTTGAATGATGGTTCTTGGAGTTCTTGAACTAGGAACTTGGAATCTTGGATAAATTTGTAGAATTAATGGTGAACTTTGGAGGTTCTTGAAGTTGGATGTAGGAGCTTAGGGTTTTCTTTTTGAGGGAATTTGATGAAATATAACATATAATGCATCTAATAGGTTTTAATATAGGGTTTGGACGGATTTTGGGTGAGGGGGATTGACCAAAACGCCCCTAAAAATCAAATAATTCTCGAATCTGTCCTTTGATGGACTGTTTTGATAGTCTGAAGTAGATTAACCATAATGTTTTACTCCGATATCCAAATTGGATGAAACTAATTTCATTATAAATAGGAATCTCATATATTTCCGTTGATATATAGTATCTCACCAAGATCATTGCGTACAAGTAGTTATGATCGTTTGAAGTTGACCCAAAAATTCACTTTTGATAGGCTGAAGTAGATCGACCATAACGTTTTGCTACGATAGACAAATTGAATGAAATGAATTTCATCGGAAAAAGGACTCGTAGAGCTTTCCGTTGATATATAGTATATCACCCAGATCATTATGTACAAGGAGTTATGATCGTTTAAAGTTGGAGCAAAAATACGCTAGGCCTCAGTACTTTTTTCCTGCACGTTTTACTGTTCACTACTATTCATGGTTCGATCAGAATGTTCATAACTCGTCGCTCGGGTGTCCGTTTTGGATGATCCACATATAGTTGGAAAGATTATTTGATACTCTATGCAATGGTGGGTCATAATATAAGACATTCTGCATGAAAAATTTATAATTCATTCTAGAAGATAGAACCCAATATGTTGACGCACAAAATTTGAACGAAAAATTTCCCGGGGTATTACACTTTATGTAAGCAACCAAAGGGGAAGCTATAGGAAAGATTTAAATCGTAAAGATGAGAAAATATGTAGATAATAACCTAGAAGGTCATTACAGTTATAAATAAAAAGCTTAACACACAAGGCTTCACCTAACACTTAAAGCATCGACTAATAGCCATGAATATCACGAGATACTACAAAAAGAAACCCAAAACATTGTGAAGTAGATGGATTAACTTGAAACGTAACCTAATAAGATGAACCAGTGCACTTTGAGCATTTGATAAAGAACAAAACAACCCATCCAAACTCTTAATAAAGAATCAATCAATGAGAAATTGGAACAAAATAAGATCTGCGGGATCAAAGGGAAATTGAATTGATCAAAGAGACTTCAAATAAACCAGATCCTTAATTTTATCTTTAAATCATGTCTTTTAAAAGGCAAACTTACATTGCTAGTCATTCGATCATCATAAGAAGAGTGACATAATATGATTCAAACAAACAATAATTCAACAGATACATCATAAAAATTATATTTCATAATCTACATTTTATCCAAATACACAATATTCTTCAAAAATTAAAATCAACAGATCAAAAAATACACTTTCCTATAACACATAATCACAAAGAAGAAAAGATCAAAAGATGATAGAATAATAAATTTTGGTGAAGAAAATTAGAGCTCGACCTTTCGTCGGAGCTTTTCTACAACCACTAAAAAAAGTTCACTTACATTTCTTAGCCAATGAGTTCAAACTTAAAGATGTGTCTCAGAGAATCTTTAGGGCCAAAATACTTTTTCGATAGCAAAATCTCAAACTTTTTGATGCTCTCTCTATCAAACCTCTAACACTCAAACCCAAATTAGTAGAATCAATTAGGTTTATATAGGGAATATTAGTATTAAATTATTTAGGAAAGATTAAAAATCCAATGGGTGTGAATAATTTTTAATGGAATGAATACGAATGAGTTGCCTCTGTCCTTAACTATACAAATGTCCCTTTTAAAATATATTCTATCATTTTCATCGGGTTTTAAGGGGAATTTGAGAGGGAAAATCATTTTGATATAGGGATACTGTTGAATGAGATGGATTTTTACTATCTTCTCGTACAAGGCATGTTGTTATACCAACGGAGTGATTCATCAAATTAGCATCGGTTTGGAGAGGATTTATGGTTGTCTTTTGGGCTAAGTCATTGTTAGGTGTACTCTGTTCTTTATTCAATTATTTGTTATTAGTGGTGTCAACTTACTTTGATGGTGAGGGGTTATAAGGTGTGGGGATCGGGTCTTGTGTATTTGGCTTGGGTTGATGGATAAAAATTAAAGGGGAAGGGTTAATTTAGGATACTTGTTAAACAACCCATATTGTTTGGACTATAGTTAGTTCTATCTAAATTCTAGTCAAATAGAAAAATCCTTTGTCCAATTACAAGTTATTATGGCTAAATAGATTTTAGTTATGGCCAAATTCAATAAATTGACTAAATTAAATTACAATCTGATGTGAATTAACAACTGATTTGCTCCCTAGTTTCTTGGTTTTACAAAATCAAACAAATATTTTCCAAATAATACATTTAAAATCCAGATTTACCTTTTTGAATAAATTTTCAACATGAGTCTAAATAAAAACCTAATTTTGGTGAAAATAATTCATTAAGTAACATTATACGATCTAGTATATTTGAATACAAAAATGTATAATCACTACTTAAAGTGACAAAAGTAACCCAAAATATTTTTTTAAAAAACCTTTATCAAGATAAAATAAATATTTTATTTTTATATAAATATCAAAGAAACTCAAAACTAAACCTAGTCGTGGAGAAAAAAATTAAGTGTCAACAACGCTATAAAAAATTGTTGTCCATTGTAGCGGTGCCACTATAGAAAGCACTTGTTAGATGTTGAGTTCATGTATAGCCAATCAATGTGTTTCATTTTTGTGTTGTATTTTGTATCATTGATATTTTCCTACTGTCCCAACTTTATGAAATTTTTGTAAGACCCCGTGTGAATATATATATATTCCCAAGGACAAACATAATACATATGTATTTTATTAATTTAGCACTATGTAAACCTACTTATTTTAGAGTCCAAAAGGCTTTGATAATAGGCTGAGGAGATGTTAATAGGATAGGCTTCAAAATAATGAGCGGTTAGCCAATTTTTAATTTATGTGTTTGGCTTTGTATTTATGCTTATTCATGATCAATTTGGGGATGAATGGATAGTAAATTATTATATAATGTAATTACCCAATCTATTGTTATTGAGTATACCCCGATAAATACCTTCGTGTAATACGATTTGTCTATATCAAGTTACTGTCATAATTAGCCACCATTAGGAGTACCATAAATATTTTAGAGTAAATTACAGGCGAATGATTTGAATGCCTAGGACAACTACAACAAGTCTATTTGTTGCTATTGCGGGTTACTATAGAAAATTTTGATAGTGTCCTACTCGAGTTTTAAATCTTTTTTTGTTCCATCATTTTTTTAATATGGTTGCGTCCTTCCAAAATGATTAAGGGCTATTAATAAGACAAAATGTATTAGAATATAGAGGCAAATACTCAAAATAACATGTTCAGAATATTTTTACGTATATTCTCCATCAAATTTTCTAGAATGGTGTCAAGAAAAGTGGATTCATGCACCTAGTAATATTAGTTTTGCATCAAGTAAGGTTTTTGTATATAAGTAGAAGACTACCATTAGGGTAACATAATCATAGTATATATTTGACAAAACAATCTTTCTTAGGCCTGCGGGCATGGTGTTTGGATGGATAAAATATGGTCGAATCTAATAAAAAGAGTTAATTTAGTGTTGATGTGTATTATGTGTGAATTCATTATTGAATGTGGTATTTTTTATAATATCTATGCTAACATTTATGTGTTTAGGTGTTCTAATGTTTCACTAACAAAATCCAATGAGTATGTAATTTATTAAATTGGCCTAGACATTTAATTAGAGTACGTAGTGGAAGCGTGGTTGTTAAGAGGGTATTAATATGATGAGGCTAGGGTGAATGAATGGTTTGTACGATTTACATGATGTTAGGTACAAGTTGGTTTCATGTGTAGTTCTAAGATAAAATGTAGTTATAGATTTGATTTAGATTTTATGCCTATTTGTGAACTGGCCAACGGGCATAATTGTAATTTTTGGTGAGTTGGTGGATACTGGTTTGATGCATGACATTGTGAACTTGTATTTTATCTAGTGTCTATATAGAGTGTGTACTTGCATATTTGGCACACTACATTATATATTGATTGACTTTTGATTTAGTATTCTTATATATTAATATTAGGAGGGTGTGTACTACACCGGTATATGTTACTTATCTATTGATATTTGGAGAGTTAGGTATCACATTAGAAAGATATATGGATCAAGTTTGTCCCTATAGGTCTTAATATTAGGTATATAAGTCCCTTAGTATGTATGGATAGATTTATGGAGGGTTGTAATGGTTCTGATTGTAGTGTTGCATATATATAGTCATTTGATTTCTTATTTGTATTTCATAAAATTTCATAGTGAATTTGAGAAAGTATAAGGATGTTCTTGCGAATTCAGTGATAGTGTGAAGGTTTGTTTTTTTGAGTTTATTGGATGTTTAAGTGTTTTATCCGTGGATTTTAATTACTGGTTGAGATTACTTATTATGTGTGGAGTACTAATTTACTCATCCTCAATTAACGTTTAAATGTTGTAGTAATTATCAATTAATTGAGATAGTTTATTTGATCTGTGTCTTATACACCTTGGTATTTGTTATGACTCGAGACCACCCCAAGTTAACCTATGGCCTATCATAAATATTGCATAAAGACTGATAACCACTGTACGGAAGCTAAAATTCTAAATAATAGAATAATTATAGTCAAAATAATACCAATAGTAAGTTAATACAAAAAATCTCTAAACAAAACCAATAAGCTGAAAATCTACTATCTGTCTGTCTGAAAGCCTTTACTATGATAAGTTGTTGTGACAACGCTCAAATAAATTTAATTGTCTGAAACTTAAATAATAAGGTAATAAGCTATCGAGAACGAGTCCTTCAATGATAAGGTATCACCAACTCCGTTGTTGATGTAGGTATTGGATCATGTTAACCTTGAGTTGGATGTTAAACATCTAAACTTATCTTATAAAATAATATAGTGCAAAAGAAAGTATGTGATCACTACTTTGAATGTACTGAGCTTATGAGATAAGAAAATATACTGTATAAACTAAATATGTTGAAGATGACATGATAAACTGAAAATAAAACTAAAATATGTAAGCTGCTTCATATACCAAGTAATAAACATGTAACTGTATAATATGCTAAATGAATTAAATACAAGATCATACAATTGTTGAATCTAAACTATGGGAGTTGCTGTAAGTCATACTCTATCTGAGATAACTGTAGACTAACCTATAACTAAAGCTATAAGGATGTTTTCCACCTTGCCAATGGTATAAACTCTGACTGACGTGGATCTACTAACTGTTGTTCAATAGACTAAGGTATCAAGCCTAGTCCGAGGTGACCTTTTAGAACCTACGGTGGCACCTTAGTTTTTGGACTTAGGGAGTTATACTAAAGGTCTCTGCCTAACTAACGGGTGAGCCTTCATCCCTATGTCTGCTCAGTTCTAAGTACTACTCCCAACAAAATATAATCTAATATACTATATAACTCAATAATACTAATGTTTTGAGACTAAATTATAAGTGTTTTATCGAAAAGAATTCTAAATACTATGAACCTGAAAGGCTGAGTGTTCCAGTAATAGGGCATGAGATCTCAACTCAACCGGTGTTCATAATCCACCATATCTGAAGGATGCAACTAGTTATGTCAATTTTATAATATGAATTTAATGTTAAATTTATTATTACAATTCAAAAATCATGATTTATTCAATATATTGAGGGTTTATGTATTACAAGAACACATGGATGCTACAATTCATTAAAACCATGTATTCAAAGGTTATTTATTATAAGACACCGAAGCACAAAAAAATCATAAAATTCATGAAACTCTAGTATCTGAAGATCTAATTAAACTAAGAAATTGAGTTAACTTTGGGAATCAATAGGTGAAACAAAACCCATTGATGAAATTTCATATACCTAAAGGCTAAACCCTTGGCGAAATATTTAGATTTGGAGCTTGAAATTGATTGTCGTTTGTAGAAGAAAATAGCCTCTTCCCCTCTCTTATTTATAAGTATTGCTTGAATTATTAATTAATAAGAGACTAAGGATAATTTAGACTTGTTAATAATATTTATAATAGATAAAACAACACAGTTTAGGGGTTTAACAATGGGGATACAATGGAATAAACCTCTAAATTCATAACAAAAGAATCTGTGTTTCGTGATGGACAAACCTTTCAATGATCATTGGATCTAACAATGATTGTTCGTTGGATTGTAGGTTGATAAATGATTTTGATGGTGGTATAGACTCAATCATACAAGATAATTAATGGCTCAGTGGTCTCACAAAGATCGTTCCTTTGTTGATTGTTGGATTTCTAAGACGAACCAACCTTGAAACCATGATCTCTAACAAGAATTCATTAGTTCATTCAATTTCAAGGGAGGAATATTTGTCAACTTTTAGGTATTTGGGGTTGAATCATGCAGATGAAGGTATATAAAAATTATCTAATATATCGATGGTCATTGGTTTGTTTGTCGTATCTCACTACTAGTTAGTGCCTCACTAAAATTTACCAAAGTCTTTGCTTCGAAATTGAATTTATGAGAACTGGATGAATTGGAAAGTAAAAAAAAATTATGTGAGATTAAGAGAAGTAATAAGGAGGAAACTATTACCTTATGCTGGAACTAAACTCTAAGAGAAAAGGTGTAATACCCCAGGAAATTTTTCGTTGAAATTTTGTGCATAAACGTGTTGGGTTCTATCTTGTAGAATGAATTATAAATTTTTCATGCGGAATGTCTTAGATTGTGACCCAGATTTGCGTAGCATATCGAATAAGATTTCCAACGATATGTGGATCATCCAAAACAGACACCCGAGCGACGAGTTATGAACATTCCGATCGAACCGTGAATAGTAGTGAACAGTAAAACGTGCAGGAAAAAGTACTGAAGCATGGCGTATTTTTTCTCCAACTTTAAATGATAATAACTCTTTGTACATAATGATCTGGGTGATCTACTATATATCAACGGAAATATCTGCGAGTCCTGTTTCCTATGAAATTAGTTTCATCCAATTTGTCTATCGGAACAAAAAGTTATGGTCGATCTACTTCAGCCTATCAAAAGTGAATTTTTGGGTCAACTTCAAACAATCATAACTCCTCGTACACAATGATCTGGGTAAGATACTATATATCACCGGACAGATATGAGAGTCTTTTATCTAATAAAATTAATTTCATCCAATTTGGATATCGAAGTAAAATGTTATGATTGATTTACTTCAGACTATCAAAATAGTCCACCAAAGGATAGATTCGAGAATTATTTGATTTTAAGGGTCGTTTTGGTCATTCCCCCTCACCCAAAATCCTTCCAAACCCTATAATAAAGCCTATTAGAAGCATTATATGTTATATTTCATCAAATTCCCTCAAAAAGAAAACCCTAAGTTCCTACATCCAACTTAAAAAAACCTTCAAAGTTCACCATTAATTCTGCAAATTTATTCGAGATTCCAAGTTCCTAGCTCAAGAACTCCAAGAACCATCATTCAAAGGCACGATTAACATCTCAAAAACAAATATCGATCTAAAGTTCATCATTCAAGGTATGTGGGGGTTTTCAACAAGAACTCTCTTTCGTTCTTGTGCCCAAAAGTAATTTTCTTTACAAAGGCATGATTTTTATTTGATTTTTATGAATTTGAAGAATGAACTCATATCTTATGATGGTTATTATGAAATCTTGATGTTTATGATTTTGAAAGATGAATTTACATGTGTGGTGATCTAAATCATGAATCTTGCACGATATTTATCATGATTTTGATATTTGGGTCGTGAATCCCCATTGGAAATTGTATTTTTTTTGAGAAAATGTATTTTATAAGCACGTTGATGTTGAATATTTGAGATATTTTGAATGATTTGAACTTTTGATCTTAATGGAGTGGAGTTGTTTTGAACTCGAGTATGAAACAAATCCACAACGTGGTTGATTCTGATAGATGGGAAGCATGATGGCTCCCAATGTATATTTATAATTACTGAAATAGTTTTGTTGTGGATTGTCTTTGAAATGATCTGAGCTAAGTTCGGGAGAAATATTTAGCACCGAGTGGGAGGTATAAAGCGACCTTACTTCCCTAGAACTACGTTCCCCGTAGGAGTGAGCCTGAGGCTGATTTATATAGTGATCAGTAGTTTGTGTGGATTTGATATCGATAGTCCTACTCCGATGGAAAGTATAGGATGGCTCTCCCCAACGTGGGTTGTACGTTGGACTCCATGTCGCTCACATGGTTTATGTCGGTTATAGGATATCCCAGTGTGTGTGTGTTTCCTTATGTCTATGGTGAAAGGTGAAGTGATTTGAAAGTGGAATTGTGAAAGTTATTCTTTCGAACAATTTAAATGATATTTACATTATGAGAATTGATATTCTTGATTAACTGAAAGTGATTGACAAATTAAATGTTGACTCACAGGTGTTATTATACTTATTTCATCCTCTAATGATTATGATGATTTTCTTCGAGCTATGTGAGTCTTTCATGCATTCTATATATTTCTTATAAATATTTATGATAATGATGTTTATACAACTGCATACACCCCCATATACTCGGTTCCTTTTCATGGTACTGACCCACATCTTCGAATGTCGGCTGTATTTTCTCGAAATATAGGTTCAGGTGCTCAGTTCCAGGTTCGACAGTGATTCTTCGGGCACGCTTTTCTACATCTTTTGTTGTGGTGAGTCCTCATGTTTCGAGGATGTGATGTCTGATGTTGGCTTCACGGAATTGTTTACATTTGATAACTGAGTATGAGTCAGTTGAGGCATGTCTCAATGGCTCGCTGGTTTTATTGATTTTCTTAGAGGCTTGTCAGACTAGTATAGATGTTGGGAGTTGACTAATAAGTCATATTTTTTTACCTTTCTAAAATTCTTTTATTCTTGGATGATGATTACTCTGTTGATATTTGAGGGTTATTTATAGAAACCCCGTTGATTTGTGTTGAACTAAATGAAAATGGCTCAAAGGGTTAGCTTGGGGCTACTCGTAGCCTCAAGCACCGAGTGACGCTCTGGGACCCATTTTTTTTGAGTTGTTACAAACTTGGTATCAGAGCCTAAGGTTTTAAGGTATCCTAGGGAGTCTGACAAGCCGCGTTAAGTATAGTCTTGATCTTCGGTGTGTAGCGCGCCATATCTATGAGCAAGAGGCTACAAGACGTTTTAGGAAAAAATGTGATTCTTTCTTTCAGAAGTCTATCATGCTTAAAGTTTCTCTCTCTGCTATTGATTCGTACTCTCTTTTTTCAGAAATATGTCTCCACGTTGAGCGAGAAGAAATAATGATGGTCAGCAACCTCAACCCGCTGACCCATTGAATGAAAATGTGTCTCATGCTGAATTTTGGGCAGCCTTTCAGGCGCTGGCCCAAGCTATTACTGCAAATGTTCAGGCCAACCCGCCCCCGGATCCACAGCGACATGGAGGTGATTTAGCTGCTGCCAGGATCTGTGACTTCATACGGATGAATCCGCCGAAATTTTATGGGTCCAAGTCTGATTAGGATCTACGGTTGTTTTTACAGGAAGTGCGGAAGATTACTCAGGTGATGCATGTATCTGAGGAACATAGTGTGGAATTGGCTGCGTATAGGTTGAACGACCTTGCTTATGACTGAGTTTTTGCTTGGAGGAAAGGTAGAGGTGAGGGAGTTGTCCCTACGACTTGGAAAGAGTTCCAGGATGCATTCCTGGATAAATTTTTCCCTTTGGATATAAGGGAGGCAAAGGTGGAAGAGTTTATGAACCTGTGATAGGGCTCTATGACTGTTAGGGAGTACTTTCTAAAGTCCAATCAGTTGGCCAAGTATGCTCCTGACTTAGTGGCTGATAATCGGGCTAGTATGAGTAAGTTTATGACTGGAGTGTCTAGTTATGTGGTTAAGGAGTGTAGGTCTACTATGTTGAATAGTGAGATGAATCTTTCTAGGATGATGACTCATGCCCAACAGATTGAGGCAGACAAGATTAATGAGAGAGATAGAATGAGAGGGAATAAGAGAGCTAGGTCCGAGCAACACGGACAGGGTCAGACTAGATCACAGGGAGGGAGTCGTCCTCAGTATCAGGATCATTCATCTATGCCAGCACCGTCATCTGCTAGTGCTCCCATTCCTAGAGGTAGGCAAGAGCAAGGTAGAAGGTCATATGCATCCAGGTCCCAGTACAGTGCTGGCAGTAAGCCAAATAGTCCCCTGTGCCCTTAGTGTGGTAAGGCTCATTCGGGTGAGTGTTGGGGTGAGAAGAGGGGTTTTTTCTGGTGTGGTGACATGGGTCACAGAGTTAGAGATTGTCCATAGGATGTACAAGGACGTCGAGACTATCTCCCTCAGACCCAGACTCAGACTGTTAGTGCTCCAATTCCAGTGACTCACCCAACCTCAGCTCAGGGCGCCTCTTTTAGCAATGCTGGCGGGCAGCACCAGAATAGATTCTATGCTTTACCGTCCCAATAGGAATAGGAGGACTCTCCCGATGTTGTTACTGGTATGCTTTGTATATTTCAGTTTGATGTGTATTCTTTGTTGGATCCTGGATCCAGTTTCTCATATGTTACACCTTTGATTGTTGTGAATTTTTAAATGAGTCCTGAGATTATTCCTGATCCTATCCTAGTTTCTACCCCAGTGGGTGATTCGATTGTTGCCCAAAAAGTGTATAAAAAGTGTCCTGTTACCGTTCTTCATAGAGTCTTGTTGGCTAATCTGATTGAGTTAGACATGGTAGATATTGATGTGATTCTGGGTATAGACTGGTTGTATTCTTCTTATGCCTCTATTGATTGTCGGACCCAAATGGTCAAGTTTCAGTTTCCGGGTGCATCCGTGTTTGAGTGGTCTGGGAAAGTTGTGTCACCCAAGAGTCATTTTATCTCTTACCTCAAAGCTAGAAAGCTTATTTGAAAGGGGTGTATTTACCATTTGGCTAGAGTCAAAGACACTAAGTCTGAGACTCCAACTCTCCAGTCTGTTAACGTCGTCAATGAGTTTTCTGATGTTTTTCCTGATGATCTCCCAGGGATACCTCCTGATAGAGAGATAGAGTTCGGGATTGATCTTCTTCCCGATACTCAGCCCATTTCTATTCCTCCTTACCGTATAGCCCCTGCAGAACATAAAGATTTGAAAGAGCAACTCAAATATCTACTAGATAAGGTTTTTATAAGGCCCAGTGTTTCTCCTTGGGGTCCTCCTGTGTTGTTTATGAGAAAGAAAGATGGCTCTTTGCGTATGTGCATTGATTACCGCCAACTGAATAAAGTCACCGTAAAAAATAAGTACCCCCTTCCGAGAATAGATGATTTGTTTGACCAATTGCAAGGTGGAAGTTATTTCTCAAAGATAGACCTTCATTCCGGCTATCATCAACTCAAAGTTAGGGAGTGTGACATCCCAAAAACCACTTTCCGAACTCGTTATAGCCATTTTGAGTTTCTTGTTATGTCTTTTGGGTTAACTAATGCCCCAGCAGCTTTCATGGACCTCATGACTCGAATTTTCAGACCATATCTGGATATGTTTGTCATAGTGTTCATCGATGATATACTGGTGTACTTCCGTAGTGAGGATGAACATTCTGATCATCTCCGAACTATCTTGCAAACCCTTAGAGATCACAAGTTGTTTGCCAAGTTCAGTAAGTGTGAGTTTTGGCTAAGGTCAGTTTCTTTTCTGGGTCATATCATTTCTTCCAAGGGTATTAGAGTTGATCTCCAAAAGACCGAAGCTGTTAGAAATTGGCCTAGACCTATTTCTTCGACTGATATCTGAAGTTTCTTGGGTTTTGCTGGCTATTACCATCATTTTTTTGAAGGTTTGTCCTCTATAGCGTCTCCTATGACTCAGTTGACCCAAAAGAAAGTGAAGTTCTTGTGGTCCGAATCTTGTGAGAAGAGTTTTCAGGAGTTGAAGACTCGACTCACTTCAACCCCTGTTTTGACTTTGCCTAATGGTGTTCATGGTTTTATGGTGTACTGTGATGCTTCGAGAGTTGGGTTGGGTTGCTTATTGATGCAGAAGGGTAAGGTGATAGCTTATGCTTCTAGGCAGTTGAAACCCCATGAGAAAAATTACCCCACCCATGACCTTGAGTTGGCTGCTGTTGTGTTTGCTTTGAAAATATGGAGACACTATTTGTATGGTGTCCATGTTGATGTTTTCCCTGATCATAAGAGTCTGCAATATGTGTTTACCCAGAGAGAATTGAATCTTAGGCAGAGACGATGGTTAGAATTGTTAAAGGACTATGATATTAGTGTGCTGTACCATCCGGGCAAGGCCAATATTGTGGCAGATGCCCTAAGTAGAGTGTCCATGGGTAGTGTTTCGTATGTGGTAGAAGGTAAGAAAGTGTTGGCTCGTGATGTACATCGTTTGGTTAGATTGGGGGTTACGTTGTTTGACTCTGCTGAAGGTAGTATAGGGGTTCAGAGTAGTTCCGAATCCTCCTTTATTTCGGAAGTGAAGGAAAAACAATACTTAGATGCTAGTTTGGTCAGACTGAAGGAGTCAATCAAGGACCAAAAAGTAGAGGTTTTCTCCCAAGGGAGAGATGTTGTGTTGAGATTGCAGGGTAGATTGTGTGTCCTGAATGTTGATGATCTGAGACAGAGGATTATGGCTGAAGCGCACGGGGCGCGATATTCTATTCATCCTGGTGCCACCAAGATGTACTGAGACTTGTGGGAAATCTATTGGTGGAGTGGCATGAAGAATGATATAGCAACGTTTGTAGCTAAGTGTGCAATATGCCAATAGGTTAAGGTTGAACACCAAAGAACTGGTGGTATGATGCAAGAGTTTAGTATTCCCACCTGGAAGTGGGAAGAGATAAATATGGACTTCGTGATTGGTTTACCTCCTTCCCGACGCCATCATGATTCCATTTGGGTTGTGGTGTATAGATTGACTAAGTCTGCTCATTTCTTGCCTACTCATACTTCATATACTGCTGAGGATTATGCTAGATTGTATATCCGAGAGCTAGTCAGACTGCATGGAGTTCCCTTGTCTATCATTTCGGATAGGGGTACTCAGTTCACTTCATAATTTTGGAAAGCTTTTCAGAAGGGTCTTGGTACCCAAGTGCTTTTGAGTTCTTCTTTTCATCCGCAGACCGATGGTCAGGCTGAGCGGACCATCCAGACCTTAGAGGATATGTTGAGAGTTTGTGCACTTGACTTTAAGGGAAGTTGGGATGATCACTTACCATTGATAGAGTTTCTTACAATATCAGTTTTCACTCTAGTATTGGCATGGCTCCGATTGAAGCATTATATGGGAGAAAGTGTAGATCACCCATAGGTTGGTTCGAGGTGGGTGAAGAGGCTGTGAGTGGTCCTATTTCGGTATTTGAGGCTATGGAAAAAGTTACGTTGATTAGGGAAAGGTTGAAAACAGTGTCGAGTCGTCAAAAGTCATATGTAGATATTAGAAGGAGAGACCTTGAGTTTGAAGTTGGTGACCTAGTGTATCTGAAAATTTCACCCATGAGGGGGGTGAAGAGATTCGGAAAGATGGGGAAGCTTAGTCCCCGTTATGTTGTCCCTTACAAAATTCTTAGTCGTGTTGGTAAGGTAGCTTATGAGTTTGAGTTGCCTTCCGAGTTGTCCTCTGTTCATCCAATATTCCATGTCTCTATGCTTAGAAAGCATATTAGTGATGTTGTGGTAGTGGATTCCTCTGTGAGTGCTGACATTCAAGAAAACCTTTCTTTTGATGAGATTCCTGTTGAGATTCTTGATTTCAGTGTCCGAAGACTAAGGAACAAAGAAGTTCCCTTGGTCAAGGTGTTGTGGCGAAACCAATCTGTTGAGGGTGCAACTTGGGAAGTTGAGGCGGATATGCGATCCAATTACCCGCACCTATTTTCCGCGAAGTCCGATCAAGCCGAAGGTACCGTTCTTTCCTAAATAATGCACATTTGATAAAAGTTACAGCAGTTCAGCTGTCATTTATTATGTGTTCAGCTGTAGTTTCTTGAATTTATGCATTCTATGTTGCATTCGGAGTGAGAAACAATGTGGTGATGAGTCTAACGAATGGTTTCAGCTGTATGCTCTATTCCCTATATAATCTTGACATGTCTAGCGTCATTCGAGGATGAATGTTTCCAAGGGGGGTGATGTAATACCCCGGGAAATTTTTCGTTGAAATTTTGTGCGTAAACGTGTTGGGTTCTATCTTCTAGAATGAATTATAAATTTTCCGTGATAATGTCTTATATTATAACCCACCATTGTGTAGAGTATCGAATAAGCTTTCCAACTATATGTGGATCATCCAAAACGGACACTCGAGCGACGAGTTATGAACATTCCGATCGAACCGTGAATAGTAGTGAACAGTAAAACATGCAGGAAAAAGTACTGAGGCCTGGCGTATTTTTTCTCCAACTTTAAATGATCATAACTACTTGTACATAATGATATGGGTGAACTACTACATATCAACGGAAATATATGCGAGTCCTCTTTCCAATGAAATTTGTTTCATCCAATTTTTCTGTCGGAGCAAAAAGTTATGGTCGATGTACTTCAGCCTATCAAAAGTGAATTTTTGGGTCAACTTCAAACGATCATAACTCCTCGTACGCAATGATCTGGGTGAGATACTATATATAAACGGAAAGATATGAGAGTCCTCTTTCTAATGAAATTGGTTTCATCCAATTTGTAAATCGAAGTAAAACGTTATGGTTGATCTACTTCAGACTATCAAAAAATTCCACCAAGGAATAAATTCTAGAATTATTTGATTTTTAGGGGCGTTTTGGTCATTTCCCCTCACCCAAAATCCATCCAAACCCTATATTAAAGCCTATTAGAAGCATTATATGTTATATTTCATCAAATTCCCTGAAAAAGAAAACCCTAAGCTCCTACATCCAACTTCAAGAACCGCCAAAATTCACCATTAATTCTGCAAATTTATTCAAGATTCCAAGTTCCTAGTTCAAGAACTTCAAGAACCATCATTCAAAGGAACGATTAACATCTCAATAACGAGTATCAATATAAAGTTCATCATTGAAGATATGTGGGGTTTTTCAACAAGAACTCTCTTTCGTTCTTGTGCCCAAAAGTAATTTTCTTTACAAAGGCATGATTTTTATTTGATTTTTATGAATTTGAAGCATGAACCCATATCTTATGATGATTATTACGAAATCTTGATGTTTATGATTTTGAAAGATGAATTTACATGTGTGGTGATATAAAGCATGAATATTGAACGATATTTATCATGATTTTGATATTTGGGTCGTGAATCCCCATTGGAAATTGTGTTTTTTTTAGAAAGTGTATGTTATAAGCACGTCGATGTTGAATATTTGACATATTTTGAATGATTTGACCTTTTGGTCTTAATAGAGTGGAGTTGTTTTGAACTCGAGTGTGAAAGAAATCCACAATGTGGTTGATTTTGATAGATGGGAAGCATGATGGCTCCCTATGTATATTTATATATTACTGAAATGGTTTTGTTGTGGATTGTCTTTGAAATGATCTGAGCTAAGTACGGGAGAAATCTTTAGCACCGAGTGGGAGGTATAAAGCGACCTTACTTCCCTAGAACTACGTGCCCCCATAGGAGTGAGCAAGAGGCTGATTTATATAGTGATCACTAGTTTCTGTGGATTTGAAATCGATAGTCCTACTCCGATGGCAAGGATAGGAAGGCTCTCCCCAACGTGGGTTGTACGTTGGACTCCATGTAGCTCACATGGTTTATGTCGGTTATAGGATCTCCCAGTGTGTGTGTGTTTCCTTGTGTCTATGGTGAATGGTGAAGTGATTTGAAAGTGGAATTGTGAAAGTTATTCTTTCGAATGATTTAATGATATTTACATTATGACAATTGATAGTCTTGATGAACTAAAAGTGATTGACAAATTATATGGTCACTCACACGTTTTATTATACTTATTTCATCCTCTCATGATTATGATGATTTTCTTTAGGCTATGTGAGTCTTTCATACATCCTGCATATTTCTTATAAATATTTATGATGATGATGTTTATACAACTGCATACACCTCCATATACTTGGTTCCTTTCCATGGTACTGACCATATCTTTGGATGTGGGTTGCATTTTCTTGGAATGTAGGTTCAGGTGCTCAGTTCCAGGTTCGACTGTGATTCTTCGGGCACGCTGTTATACATCCTCTGTTGTGGTGAGTCCTCATGTTCCGAGGACGTGATGTCTGATGTTGGTTTCACGGAATTGTTTACATTTAATAACTGAGTATGATTCAGTTGGGGCATGTCTCAATGGCTCACTGGTTTTATTGATTTTCTTAGAGGCTTTCAGACTAGTATAGATGTTGGAAGTTGACTAATAAGTCGTATTTTGTTACCTTTCTGAAATTCTTTTATTCTTAGATGATGATTACTCTGTTGATATTTGAGGGTTTTTTATGGAAACCCTGTTGATTTGTGTTGAACTAAATGAAAATGTCTTAAAGGGTTAGCTTGACACTACTCGTAGCTTCAAGCACCGTGTGATGCTCCAGGATCTATTTTTTTCGGGGCGTTACAAAAGGTGAGTGTACTTTCTCATCATATCTTTTCCACTTGCCAAGTTGCTCTATCAACTAACTAATTTTCTGAAAGAGCGTTTACTGAAGTGACTTTCTTATTTCTCAACAAATTCAAGAATCTCAGTTAGACCTCCTGTTAAAAGAGACTATCTTTCACACCCATTCTATCTAAAGGAAAAAAAATGTTGGATCATCAATGCATTTCTTCAACAAAGATACAAGAGAAACTTGATGTCTTGATGCTAAGTTTGTAGGCATATCCAACTCATAGGCCACATTGCCAAAGCAACTTAAAATCCAATAAGGACAAACAAAGTGGAGACTAAGTTTCCATTTCCTTAAAAATAACCAATAGTGAACTCAAGCTCTCTCTTCCTCCTATCTTTATTGGACTTTTGGCAACTCGGAACCATTTTCAACCTTTCTTTATCAGTTGAACTTTCTCCATAAACTTATTGACTGAATCAAGACCTATCAAGGTAGATTATCTACCTTTAAAATAACAAATGGTAGAACTATACCTCCTACCATATAATGCTTCATATTAGTCCATCTAAATATTGGAGTGATTGTTATTATTATTGGCAAACTCAGTCAATGATAAGTGATTATCCCTACAATTCTTGAAATCAATCACGCAAGATCCGAATATGACCTCTAGCTTTGAGTGGTTTTCTCTTTCTAAACATCTCTGTATGGATGAAAAGTTATACTAAGATAAACTGGGATACCAAGACCCTTATGGAATGTCTTCAAAAAACAAAAGGTAAAATGAGTACCCCTAGAAAAGATAATAGTCAAAAGGATTTCATTCCATTTCAACAACTACATAAGGTATAGTATAACATATTTCTCAAAATAATTTGAAGTCCTAACTACAATGAAATGTGTTGACTTAGTCATTTCGTCTAAAATGACCCAAGTAAAATCATATTATCGACAGGAATGACGCAACCCTATAATAAAGTCCATATTTACCACTTTCCACTTTCAAGTAGGAATATATATATCCTAAGTGAAACTACCGGGTTAAACCTTAACCTACTAAGAGTTTGGACACTTAGCCACAAATTCCAAGATGTCCTTCCTTATACCATTCCACCAATAGACTTTTCATAGATCACGATACATCTTAGTGGCTCCTGGATGAATAAAACATAAAGAACTATGAGCTTTTATCAACATCTGCTGTCTCAAGTCATCTATTTCCAGAACACAAAGTATGACTAAATAACAGAGAACACCATCTCTCTCTTAGGGGAAAACCTCAACTTTCTAACTTTGGGCTTCTTTCAACTTAAGAAAAATTCGATCACTATCTTGTTTTTCTGTCACACCAACGTCTAAAGAAGATTCTAAACTATTCTAAACCAAGATAATAACTTTGGCTAAATAAATTAACAAAAATCTAAATTAATCTAGCTTGTGTACCTCGCAAAGTAATTATTTCTTCTCATCCTCTACATGAGCAAAACTCCGTATAGACAAACTGCTTAGAGCATCAACCACTACATTGAATTTACGTAGATGGTATAAGACCTTTATATGATAATCCCTTAATAAAACTAGCCATTTCCTTTAATGAAGATTTAGTTCTTTCTAACTGAACACATATTGGAGGCTTTTGTTTTCCATGAACATATCTACACGAATCCCATAAAGTTAATGCCCCACATCTTTAAGAAAAATATAGCCACTACGAACTCAAGATCATGAGTCAGGTGATTCTTATCATAAAGCTTGAGTTTTCTAGTGGCATATGTTATAACCTTGTCATGTTGTATCAATACACAACAGAGTCCAACTCTTAAAGTACTAAAATATACCACAAACCCATACAAACCTTATTTTAGAGACAAAATTAGAGTTGGGTGAGTTGAGTCTCTAATTCGTTAAAGTTATTTTCGCAAGAACCAAACCACTATAATTTGACTTTCATATTTATCAATCTATACATAGGAGAAAAAATAGATAAAAATCCATCAACTAATTGTCTGTAGTAATAGGAAAACCTAAGAAACATTTGATATCTGATGGAGAGATAGATCTAGGACAATTTCTAATTGTTCTATTATTTTGATGGTCAACATGAATACCTTCACTAGAAATAATGTAACCAAGGATTTCTATTGATTTCCATAAGAATTCAAACTTTTAACTTAGGAAATAGATAGCGATCTTTGAGAGTCTGTAAGGTGATCCTCAAATGGGTTGTATGTTTATCCTCACTTCGAGAAAAATGAGAATATCATCAATAAAAACAATAATTAACATATCCAAGTATTTCTTAAATACCCTATTTATCAAGTCTTTAAAAATAGTAGGAGCATTCTTTAATCCAGAATATATAATAACAAATTAAAAGTGACCATATGGAGTTTTAAAGGTTTTTTCAAAATGTTACGTTCTCTAACTCTAAGTTGATGATAAATGGATCTGAGCTCTATCATAGAAAAGTAATTGGCACCCTAAAGATTCTAGCATTGGGAAACTTATTCGTTATTTTCACTTTATTCAACTGATGGTTATTGATGCACATTTTAAGAGAACCATCTTTCTTATGGATGAAAAGAACTAGATCACCCTATGGAGAGATGATGAGTATTATAAAACCTTTATCAAAAAGATTTTTTAATTGTTCATTCAATTATTTAAACTTTTAAGGATATGTTATGTAAGGTGGAATTAATATACGCTAGGTATCTAGAAAGAGATACTTTCTGAAGTCAATTTTCCACTCAGGAGAAACTCAGGGCAAATTTTCTGGAAAAACTTAGGGGAATTCATTAACTACTAAAAATGATCAAGAAGTTGAGTCTCATAATTTGAATACTTAACCAAAATGAAATAATAGATACACCCTTTGGAAATTATTTTTTAGGTTTTAATGTAAGTGATGAATCGACCTATAGACACTAAGGTACTAGCCTTTCACTCTACTAATGGATCATTTGAAAATGTAAACTACACTAACTTGTTTCTACAATCAACTATAGAATAATAAGTATATAGATAATCCATGCCATGAATGACATTGAAATTAGTCATATCTAACTCTACAAGATCAATTGAGGTAACTTTGTCAGAGACTGTGACATGATAATTTTTGTTTACCTTTCTGGATATGATGTAATTACCAAAAGGAGTAGAGACTGAGAAATGTTCTGAGAGGATTTTGGGACAACCTCTAAAGTCTACTATATATAAGAAGTAATGAAAGAAAGTTTGGCTCAGAGATCTAATAATGCATAGACATTTATATAAAAGACAAGTAATCTACCAATGACTGTATTAGGGGAACCCTCCTAATCTTGTCAATTTTAAAGTGCATAGAATATGATTTTACACTTACTGTCACCTATATTAGATAAGTCACCCTAATAATTTGGGTGACCTATAGGATTTGAAGAAGAGTTAGACTGATTCTGGTGATGAGTATCTCTATAGTTTTGTGAGGCCACTAAGCAGTCACTCAATTTGTGTCCTAACTTACTTCACCTAAAACAGCTACCATTATAAACCATACACTCACTTTAGTGGTTCTTACCACAGTTCTTGCAAACTAGATGAGTTTGCCTTGGGACTTAGACCATGCTTACCTATCACAATATTCATGTCAGAACTTTGGCACTGGGGAACTAGCAGAGGATAGGGCTGGAGCTAAAGATTTTTATTAAAATTAAGATTGATTACCATTATGTTTACCCTTCTTATTCTCTCTTCCCTTCATATTGATATTTTAGTCCTCAATCTGTTGAGCATGATTCATCAACCTAGTGATGTCTATCTCCTTAACCAACAAAATCATTCTATATTATTTGACCATATCTTCATAAACACCTAATATGAACTTGCTCGTATGGGCCCTAGAATTAACCACTATTAATGGAACATGCTTAGGAGGCTATGTAAACTTAAGAGAATATGCCTTCACACTCATGTTTCCCTATTTAAAGTTAATAAGCTCTTGAACCTTAGTTTAAGTGTGAAAAACCTTTCCTAAATTATAGATATGAACCTATACCGATCTACCAAACCTGCGTCCACACCCATCTCATTCTTTAACTATTTACAAAAAATATGAACCACTATTTTAACTGATAAAAAACCAAATCTTTACACTCAACTATAATAACACCCATGATTTATTGACCTTTTTAATGTAATCAATAAATTCTTGTAGATCTTCTTTATCCTTGGAAAAATGGAACTCGGGAGGATTCATCTAAGTAAAGTCTCAAATTGTAGCTCTTATTGTTCTATTAATAGGGTTGATAGTTTCAATATCTAATTGGCTCATATAGGTAGTCATGTCCTGAGATAGAACCTAAAAAGAATCCTTGAACTCAATATATGAGACTTGATTAATTGACTCTACTAGAGCTGGTGGTGTTTGTTGATTTTCATTCTTATTTCCTATTTTCCTTCTATTCAGTCTGTTGGAAGTATTTTTGGGTAAATACATAGTACATGATTTATAAAGAGGTTAAATTAATTTCAAACTTTATCGAAAGATATGAGCAAGAAAGAAGTGTAACTTCTCCAAAAAAATTCATAGTCCCTCTCGTTTCTTAATGTAGCGCACTTTACACGCATGAACAAAAGTCAACCTAATATGGCTTTCATACACCTTAAGATGCTTTAAAATTAATGCTCTGATAAAAAGTTACTGATGACTCTAGACTACTCCCTAGTCGTAGCATGATGCTTAGAGTCACAAGTGACTGGAAGCTAACCCATGGCTTTGCATGGTACTACAAATACTGTATATGACTAATAATTACTTTAAAGCTGAAAACCTAAATAATATTATAATATTCAAAAGGAAACAAATATTGAGTTAATATGAAAAATTCTTAATAAAAACAATAAGCTTAAAAATACTATATGTATATCTAAAAGCCTCTACTAAGATGAGTTGCTGGGACAAGACCCCAACTAACTATAATTGACTAAAACTAAAATATTAAGGAAATAAAGATACTAAGAACTAGTCCTCAAATGATGAGGAATCACCAAAATGTACCACTAATATAGGTACATGGTTGTGCTAACCGTGAGATGTATGTTGAATGTCTGAACCTATATTATAAAATAATATATCACAAAGAAAGTATACAATAAGTAATTTAAATGTACTGAGATATGAAGTATGGAACTACAATGTATAAACTAAATATATTGAACATGACATAATAAAATTAAAATAGAACTAAAATATGTAAATTACTGTAATGAACATGTAACTTTATAATATGCTAAATAAACTAAATAAAATGCCATATAAGCTAAATAAAGTCTTTCCTATAACCCCAATGGAAGGGTGCTCAATAACATAACAAAGGTACAAACACAGACTATTGTGGATCCACTAACTAATGTCCAAATGACTAAGGAATCATACTTGGTCTAACGTTTGACCATTTAGGACCTATGTAGGTTTCGTAGTTCTGGGACTTAGGGACTTCCACTATAGTTCTTACCCTAACTTATAGGTGAGTTTTCATCCTTGCATAACTTAATGCTAAGAATGATTCGTAACTAAATATAGACTAATATTCTTAATAGCTTAATAATAGTGATGTTCTGAGACTAAAAATTAAGTGTTTTATCTGAAATAATTTTAAATCAGATAAGTAGAAATGGATGAGAATTCCACTAATAATGTATGACATCCTAAGTAATTAGTTGTTCATAACCCACCATCTCTAAA
The DNA here is from genome assembly GCA_030864215.1 of Capsicum pubescens. Classification (NCBI taxonomy): domain Eukaryota; kingdom Viridiplantae; phylum Streptophyta; class Magnoliopsida; order Solanales; family Solanaceae; genus Capsicum; species Capsicum pubescens. Next base: position 142,125,425 of record CM061549.1, on the reverse strand, counting down.
AAATGTAAGTATTCATGACAATTCTATAATATGAATAGAAGGTGAAATTTCCTTATACAAGTCCAATATAATGAATTTCTTAATATATTGAGGGTTAAAGGATTAAAAGTACACAATGATGTGAAACTTCATGGGAAACATCTATTCCAGGATTATTCATTATAATAAACTAATGCACAACGGAATTCATAATGTTCATCAAATCCTAGGTTCTAAAGAATAAACTAAACTAAGAAATTATGTTAGCTTTGAGAATCAATGGGTGAAAGGAAATGCATTGATGAAATCCCACATACTTGTAGGCAAAACCCTTTATGAAATCTCTGGATTAGGAGCCTAAAGTTGAAGAACCATAATTTTTGCTTTGAGAAGAAAATTACTTCTTTCCTATATTTTTTCTAAATCCCACTTAAATATTTATGGAATGAGGGATTTTGAGTATTTAGGATTATTTGGTAGCTTTATAATATTTAAAACAACATATATAGGTGTTTAAATAATGAGAAAATACAAGAAAACCTCTTTAAATTCATAATTGGATAATTTATGTTTTGTGATGGACGAACCATCAAATGGTCACTATATCTACCAATGATCATTGGTTGTCTCATTGGTTGAGCGATGATTTTGATAGTTCTCTAGACTCTATCAGAATAGCCAAGGAAATACTCATTGGTCCCTCCAATGATCATTTCTTGGTTGCCCTTGGATGTCCAATATGAACCAACATTGAAACAAGGTTCCCTACAATTGAACATTGGTTCTACAGATGGTTGTTTGTTCCTTAAGTTGCTATGGAGGTGTATCTCTATGGTTTTTGAGGATGTATAATGCATATGAAGAAATAGAAAGTTCATTTAATGAACAAATGTTAGTTTGTTCATTTGTGTATCTCATTGTTAGATATTGCTTTACAAAAATGGTGATAATTGTTTTCTCCAGAATTAGATCTACAAAAACCTGTATGCATTGGAAGAAAGACTCAAATACAATTAATTTGGTGGGTATTGTATCTCAAAACAATTTATAATCTAGAATTCATATTAATTTAAAGATGACTCCAGAAAGATATTGTGATAAAATTAAATCGGTAAGGAAGCTTTCAACATAACTAAGCTAGAAGTTATATTGGTAAAGAAGCTTTCAACTTAACTATGAGATAGAGGCTATATATAGCCTTAATTCATGTCAAAATCACCTCTCATGCTTCCAAATTAATAAGTTTGTGTTCTATATATACTTAAAGTACCATTTTGATCTTAACTTTGATTGTAGGGGTGATACAGTAGTAGTGGTTTTTATTCTCTAAGATAATAAAGGATTCATGGTTAAGAGTGTGGGCACATTATAGACACTACTGGTTCATAGTGTTGATTAATGAGTTAGTATTTATTATGAAAGTGTGATTTCACTATTAAGAAATATAGGTCAATCCTTGGGTTTGAAATATTAAGAGGTACCGAATTAGATAATGTTCATAGGTTTAGTAAGGAATTCATAATCATTAGACAGAAAAACTAGATTATACACTCATAACCATTTTTGTAAGACCCATCTAATAAGACATGATTAAAAGTTACTAAAAATGTAGTATGGCAATGATAATTCTAAACCTGGTATTAAAATATTGTATGAATTGTCATACTTTCTTCCTATGATATCTATATGATATTTATATGGTCTAACCATAGTTGATCAATGATGTCCTCTTATAATTATGGTGTACTGATATTAATCTTGCTATATCCCTTTTTAGGGATATAGATATCTTGCAGGTTTACTAGGATGTTCTTATATAGAGGCTTAATTATTTAGAATAAACTTTTCCTCCCTTTTTCATGAAATTTGTGTAGTTACTTATTGTTGTTATAATCATAGAAGCTCTTTTACATGTCTAGTTTAGTTCTAGGTAGTTAATTACTTAAATTTCTACATATTATTAAATGGCTTTTAAGGGTTATTCTATCTAGTTTGAAAATAGTAGGTTCCTACATGATCCTCTAATATAGGTCATGACATCAGGTCTTGAGATTTACATAGAAAAAAGCTTCAAGAAAACTACAAAGAGACAATGTGTTATTCTTATCTCAGCATATTCATTGTGCTCCTTTCAAGATAACATTCTACTCATGGCTTGTATGTTGGAGTAATATGCATGACCCAGTTTCATGCACTTTATATAGATTATTGTCCATTCTTAGCTCATAGAATACGAAACAATAACTCTTACTGCATGAGTCTATGAATTTCTGCCTTATATTATACAACTCATGATATTTTAAATCTTGTTTCACAATATGCTTAGTCCCATGACCTATGATATATCCTTAATGGATAATGAAATCATATTATTGTAATAACCTAATCCATCGTTACTAAAATTATCTGTGGTAAATGCATAAGAATCATAGTTTTCATATCTGTTAGGGTCAATTCCTTAGTGTGGGAGTGCATTATATATTAATTAAGATCTTACAAAAACCCCAGAACAAAGTTGAGCTTAAAGTATCCATACCGATTGAGTTTTGGTATGAGTTTCTTCTAGGGACATCTTCAAACAAGCATGCCTACTAAAATATGAAGAGTAATGAGGCCCAAGACCTACCAAAATAAATTTCTTTGAGTCTTCAATCCAACACCACTAACTTATAGTTAATCTAATTTATGGAGAAAAAGTTATGGCTGGCTTACTAAATAGTGACTGAGGTTCACTACACCGATCCTAGTCCATTATAGTGAGTTTTATAAAGAGACCATAGGTCTGCTACAGAAATGACAAGCATTGATTTAAGGATATTTTAATGGTATTTTGGTCATAAACTCAAAATCATTATTCCAAAGCCCTAGAGGGGCGATTTTCCAAAGGTTAGGATGAAAATTCTTTGTTGAGGTATGACTTTTACTCTGTTTTTATATTTATTGATCTATTTTTCTTCTAGAATCTTAGAATGGAGAAATATAGTGAAATTTTGAAGGTTTAGAATCCTAGATTCACAAAATTATGGGGAGAACCTATGGGCATGTGTATTATCTCCTAAACTTAATTTTAGATTATTAAGTAACATTGTATAGTATGACTTTTTAATTGTAAAATATGAATTTTTGTGGTTAGGAATATTTAAATAAGGATGCGACCTTTATCATTAAAACTTCATTAATTAAGATAATATGAGTATCATAAATGAAACACCCTATCTTCTGGACCATAGAAAATTTCCTAGAATTCTGATCTCTTAACCTAATATGACTCATGGGTATGAGGTGTATGTTGGGGTATGGATGGTATGGTCTAGTCGTATACTGACCAGTGTTAGTTAGTGGGATAGATATTAGTTACTGTAATGGATAAAACTTAGGGGTACGAGTCATATTAGTTGTTACAGATTTTTCAGTTTCTTAACTTAATCTTAGAAATAGTTACTTATGTTTGACCTGAATAAGAGTTTCTCACCATGAGCCATAATCCAGGGTATGAATCGTACCAGTGACTTATATGGTACACAGTGTTCAATCTTCCTGGTTTTATATTTTGTCAAGGATACATGTCATGAATATGGATCGTATGTTGTGGTTATGACTTGGTTGGATGATTTATGTGCTAGAAAGTGTTTGATCCCAGGGTTGATTCCATGTTGTGAATAATGGATATCGATCGTATTAGAGAGTACAACTCGTGTGGGTTAGTCATATCCCAATGATGGAATTTTGGTGCAACTTATGTAGGGGTATTCTGGATATTTCCCAACTTATCCAAATAGGGTCCTATGACTTCTAACATACTTGAGAGGTTATTTAACCTATTATTCTATTCATAAAACATAAAAACTCTTCCTAAATACTCCATAATTCTCTCAAGAGCTTTTGGGCAAGGGAGCTTGGGTTTCAACTAAAGGATCAATTTAGGGATTTTCTTTGTGATTTTTTTCCATCATTATCTTTGTTTAAGTAATATTCTCTTCCATCATTGTTAATATTACATAAAGGCCTAGTTTATATGAATGTTTTCATGGTTTTACTATTACATAATTTTGGCTTTCAAATATGATTTGGGGTTATTATGTTAAATGGTTGGTTATGGTTTCCCATGGTTTTAATTATGCTTTTATATGAATTAATAGTGGTTTTGGATAATTAGATTTTATAGGAATAGTTTCTTGGTGATTGGAATTGGTTTTGGTCATGTTATGCTCCCAATGTGTTTGGCAAATATATATAAAGATATATTCATTGCATTGACTACTATTAATGGAATTCTTGTATGTTATAAACTTGGTAAATGAATTATGCATGGTTTAAATTTTTTAGAAAGGCTAAATTCCACAAAAGTCTCCCAATTGGTTTAATAGAATAAATGGAAGGTCACTTGAAAGTCCCCTTAAACCTATACATGGTTGACTATGGATGAAACTTGTAAGTAAGGATTAGTATGATGATACAAATATTAATGGAATTGGTTAGTAAATGAATAATGGTTTTGTTATTTAGAAATTAGTTTTAATTCGGCAATAAGGTCAGGAGGTGTAGCTAAGTCATGGAAGGTAAATGTCCTGAGGGAACCAAAACTGGAAACTCATATTTGTCGATATGAGGTTGGTCTTGGTGACCGTGTGCATTATTTCACACTATATTTGGGGGATGTATTAGTCATTCCATGGGATACTTTCCTGGTCGTGCGACTACACATACTAGGGCCCTTTGTACAGCTGTGCTAAACCCATATAACCTGTGGGTGGTTTTGGAAGGCAAAGCTACGTGGCCTAGGTAAATATTTTAAAGTCATGCTAAACCTGATCCCTTTTCTCGACATGGTTATATATATAGATATGTATAGTTGTATGCATATGGATGGTTTTTGTTGATTTTATACTTTTCATTATTTTATCATTACCTTGAGATCATGCTAGTGGTCACTCGCTAACCTTGTCTACTGCGACTGTACACCTACGGTATGCACAAACAGGTTGTGATTTACTTGAGATCAACATTTGGACTGAAGTGGTGAGCTTTCATCTTTTTGGAAGACATAATTTCATGTTATGGATATTCCTAGACAGTTTGGTTTTATTTTGGATGTTGGTTTTGGCTATGTTTGGGGACATGTCCCAAGTGGATTTTATTACTCTTTTATTTATAGGCTTTATTGTACTTCTATAGGTTAGAATAGGCGGTATCGGCATTAGTGTCGGCCTTGGCATTAGAATAAGCTGAAGGGGTAATATCATTTGATTATATTATTGGTTGTTCCAACCTATTTCATTTTGGGATTAATTATATTATATTTTGGAACATGTTTTGTTATGGCATGGTTTATGAAACTTGTTTGGTATGGTTTGGTAGTGTCAGATTATTGGTATAGAATGATTGGACTTGGTTGGGTTGGTCATGGTTGAGATCTATTCCCAGAGTCTTTATGTGAGCTATTATAATATTTTATTTCATGCTCAGAATTAAGCCAACATAGGTCAGGGGATAGAGATTGGGTTAGGCAACAGGGTTGCTCTTCAGTCCTAGTCGGACTTAGGATACCCATTATGACAAGGTCCAAGGACGGGTCGTGTCAAGTTAGTATCAGAGCCAAGGATCATGGACAATTAGGAGTCCACAAAGTCATGTCGAGTAGAGTCTCTGTTAGGGGTGTGTAGTGCGCCGTATTCATAAGGCAGAGGTTATAAAACATTTAGGAATGTTTCACTTTCTTGGTACTCTTTTCAATCTTGGAGTTTCAGACTCGAAATCTTCTCTAATCCTTGTTTATTCGTCATTTAGATTATGCCTCGTAGATTTGAAACACAAGTAAATTCTTTTATCCCATTTGGAGGTAATGCTAAAGGGGTACATCCTACTTCTGGGGTTCATCTTCCATCTCACAATCCTATCCTTCATAGTTTTATAGTTCCACCAGTTGCTATTAGGCCTCTTAAAGGCGAGGTGACTAATGCAAAATTCTGTCAGTCTATTCATGATATTGCAAAACTAGTTGCTGGTCAGGCTGAGCGGGAAGTGTCTGGTGCTTTGTCTGCTGAAGCCACAAGGTTTGGCCAATTTCTGAAGATAGGTCCTCCCACTTTTTCCAGAGTGATGGTGGAGAAGGATCCATAGGGCTCTTTGGATGAGATGGATATTATTTTTGGGTGATGCAGGCTACTAATGTGAAAGGGTTAAACTTTGTAGCTTATCAACTCAAAGAGTTTGCATATTAGTGGTATGAAGTGTGGGATAGGGATAAAGGAGATGTGGAAGAGTCATCTTTGTGGGATGCCTTCTTTGGTGCTCTTATGGATCGTATCTTTCCCCAAGATTTGAGGGAAACAAATATGGAGAAGTTTGTGAACCTCAACCAGGAGAGAATGTTTGTCAAGGAACAAGCCTTGAAGTTTAAGCAATTGTCAAGGCATGCTCTTGATTTAGTGGCTGACATGGGAGCTAGAATAAGGAAGTTCACTTCTGGTTTTAATTAGGATATAATACTTGAGAGCAAGACTACCTTGTTGATTAAGCATGTGGACATATATATGTTGACTATTCATACGTAGCTAGTGGAGGATGAGAAGATAAAGCAGCCAAAGTTTAGGGATAGGCATGGTAAAAGGTGCAGGTTTTCTAATTAGGTAGTTGCTCAAACTCAGGGTGGTCAAGATGGTGGCAAACGGTAGAAAAAGAAGTGGGGGAGTTCTGGTTCCTACTCTTCTTCTAATGCTTCTTATTATTCAGGCGACAGGTGTCATCATGGTGGTAATAATTTTTGGGCGCCGGATGCCCAATCTTATACAAACAGAGGTCAGTCAGTGTTTTCATGCCTACTTTATCGGTTCTATGGTCGGCTGCATTGGGGTTATTGCAATGAAGGGATGGAAAAATTCATCAAGTGTGAACAAGTAGGCCATCGACTCTGGGATTGACTATTTATAAAGTGGCTACGTGGGCGAATAAGATTCTTGTGGCTTCATCTTTTTCTCCTATGCCTGGTGGTGTTGCATCTTTTTTTCTAACTTCTCCAGGTTCTAGTGTTGGTCAGAAAAGGTTGTATACTTTGGCATCCCGACAGGAATCTGAGGCATCATCTGATATTGTTACTGGTATATTACAACTTTTCTTTACTGACGTATATTGTTTAATTGATTTGGGGACTACGCGGTCCTTTGTGACTCCTTATGTGGCTATATCATTTGGTATTGATCCAAAAGTTATTTTGAAACCTTTTTTTGTTTCTACCTAGTAGGTGAGTCGGTTATTGCTAAGAGAGTCTATAGGGGGTTTGTGGTATTTGTTGATCGAAAGCGGACCTTGGTGGATCTGTTTGAGTTGGAAATGGTTGATTTTGATATCATTTTGTATATGGACTAGTTATACTTTTTTTATGCGTTCTTGGATTGTCGTTCCTGTAGGGTTATCTTTAGGTTCCCTGGTTCTCTGATTATAGAACAAGAGGGTGTTTCTTTAGCTCCTAAGGGGAGGTTTATTTCTTATCTTAAAGCTTGGAGGTTTATCTCTAAAGATTGTCTTTATCATTTGTTCCGGGTTAAAGATTTTAACTCAGAAGGTCCTTCTTTTCAGTCAGTTCCTGTGGTTAATAAGTTTCCAGAGGTCTTTCTGAATGACTTTCTTGGTGTTCCTCCAGATAGGGAAATAGAGTTTAGTATTGATCTAATTCCGAACACTCGTCCAATTTCTATACCTCCATATCAAATAGCTATGGTAGAGTTGAGGAAATTCAAGGAAAAACTTAACAATCTTTTAGATAAGGGGTTTATTCATACTATTTTATCTCTTTGGGGTGCACCGGTGTTGTTTGTATGCAATAAGAATGGTTTTCTTCGGATGTGCATTGATAATAGGCAGCTAAACAAGGTGACAGTCAAGAACAACTATCCTCATCCAAGGATAGATGATACGTTTGACCAGTTGCAAGGTTCTAATTTAGTTTCTAAGATAGATGTTTGGTCTGGGTACCATCAGCTAAAGATTAGGGAGGTGGATAGCCCTAGGAGGGCTTTTTGTACTCAATATGGGCACTTTGAGTTTTTCATGATGTCATTCAGGTTGACAAATGCACCATCGACGTTTATGAATCTGTTGAATATAATATTTTGTCAATATTTAGATGTTTTCATTATTGTGTTCATTGATGACATTCTTGTTTATTCAAAGAGTGAGGTGGATCATGCTAATCACCTCTGTATGGTGTTGCAGACCTTAAAGAAAAAATAGTTGTATGCTAAGTTCTCCAACTGTGAGTTTTGGTAAACGCTGTGACTTTCTTGGGTCATATTATTTCTAGTAAAGGGATCATGGTGAATTTGTAAAAGGTTGTTATGGTGAAAATATGACATATACCTATGACTACATAAAATATTCATAGCTTCTTAGGTTTAGCAGGGTATTACATGCGGTTTGTGGAAAGATTTTTATTGATAACTACTCCTTTGACTAAGATGTAGAAGGATAAGTTAACATCGACTCCAATTCTGACTTTTCAAAAAGACATGATGGTTTCATGGTTTATTGTTAGGCATACCGAGTAGGGCTTGGTTGTTTGTTGAAGCTGCATGGGAAGGTGATTGCCTATGCTTCCAGGTAGTTGAAGGTACATGATAGGAACTATCCTACTCATGATTTGGAGTTGTTAGCAGCTGTATTTACTTTGAAAATATAGTAGCATTATTTTTATGGTGTTCACGTGGATATATTTTTGGATAATAAAAGTTTACGATATGTGTTCACCTAGAAAAAGCTTAATCTCCGACAGAGAAGATGGCTTGAGCTTCTTAAGTATTACTGTATGAGTCTTCACTATCACCCAATTAAGGCTAATATTGTTGGTGATGCTCTTAGAAGGTTATCTATGGGGAGTCTGGCTCATGCAGAGGAAGGGAAGCAGAAATTAATGAAGGATATTCAAGGCTTGGCTAATCTTGGATTCCTTCTCTTGAACTCCAATGATTATGGTGTGATAGTACAAGCATTTTTTTGATTGTCTCTTGGTGTAAAGATTAAAAAGAAGCAAGTGATGGATCCTATCCTGATCAAAATCAAGAGTGACATTGGTGGGAAACACGTAGTGGTTTTTGAGATCAGTGGTGATGGTACTTTGCTGTACCAAGGGAGGTTGTGTGTTCCTGATGTCGATAGGTTGCTACAAAGGATTTTGGCTAAGATGCATGAGTCGTGCTATGTTGTTCATCATGGCTTAGATAAGATGTATCATGATCTCAATGAGATCTATTGGTGGAATGGTATGAGAAGGGATGTGTCTGGTTTTATGGCTAAGTGCATAGTGTGTCAGCAGGTTAAGGTTGAGCACATGAGGACAAAAGGGTTGTATCAAGAAATTAATTTCCCCATATGAAAATGGGAAGTGATTAATATGAACTTCATTACAAATCTTTCTTGGTCTCTGAGTTAATATGATTTGATCTGGGTTATTGTGGATAGGATGACTAAGTCTGTGCACTTTATGCTAGTGCGGGCTACCTTTTCAGTGGAGGATTATGTGAAGTTGTATCTTTAAGAGATTGTGAAGCTTCATGGGGTTCCTATTTTGATTATTTTTATCATGGCACACAGTTTACATCTTACTTCTAGCAATCTTTTCAAAGAGGGTTGGGAACCAAGGTGAGTCTGAGTACTACTTTCTTTTCGTAGATGGATAGGCAAGAACAATGAACTATTCATACATTGGAGGATATGCTATAATCTTGTGTGATTGATTATGGTGGAAATTGGGTTGAGCATCTACCTTTGATGGAGTTTGCTTATGATAATAGCTATCATTCTAGTATTAGTATGGCCCCTTTTGAGACATTGTATTGTAGGAGTTGCAGATCTCTTATTGGTTGGTTTGAACTTGGTGAGGCAGACAAGTTTGGTCCTGATTTTTTCTACAAGTCTATAGAGAAGGTGAAGGTTATTTGGTATAGGCTTCAGGCTGTCCAAAGTTGCCAAAAGTACTATGCAGATGTTAGGCATAGAGACTAGGAGTTTAAGGTTAGGGATAAGGTTTTCCTCAATGTATCTCCCATGAACTTAATAGTACAGTTTGGGAAAAAGGGGAAGATCAGTCCCCGATATGTGGGCCCTCATGAGATTTTGTAGAGAATTGGTAATGTTACTTATGAGTTAGAGTTTCCTTCTAGCTTGATCTTGGTTAATCCGGTCTTTCGTGTTTCCATGTTGAGTAAGTGCATTGGTGATCCTACTTCGATTGTTCCTTTGAATGTGTTGGGCCTCATAGATTCTTTGTCTTATGAAGAGGTTTCAGTTGAGATCTTGGATAGGTAGGTTGATCAGTTGTAGACCAATGATATGTCTTTGGTTAAGGTTCTTTGGCGGAACCATAAGGTGGAAAAAGCTACATAGGTAGCGGAAGAGGACATAAATTCCAAATATCAGCATTTATTTCTTCTCATGGGATTCGTGCAAAAGGTATGTGTCTTCAACACATCTTTATTTTAAGAGTTTGTTAAAAGAAAGATTAATATCTTTGTCTTTTTGTCTTCAAAGTTTGGTAAGGATTAGGAATATATTTGATAATGTAAATGACTCTTGCTTGTGGTTACCCCTACCTTGTTTGTCATTTGGGGACAAACATTTCTAAATAGGGAGACTAAAACACACTAGTTTTTGGACCTAAGAAAATTTCCTAGAATTTTGATTTCTGGACTCAATACGACTCATGGGTACGAGACGTATGTTGGGGTAAGGATTGTATGGTCTGATCATATACTAACAAGTGTTGGTTGGTGGGATAGATTTTGGTTACTGGATTGGATATGACTTAGGGGTATGAGTCGTATTGGTCGTTATGAATCATTTGGTTCCTTAACTTTATCTTAGACTTGTTTACTTAGGTTGGATCTGAGCACGAGTGGATCACCATTAGCTGTAAGCCAGGGTATAAGTCATACTAGGGACTCGAATCATAGAAAGTGTTCAATCCTTCTGGTATTTTATTCTGCTAGGGATACGGGTCATGCCAGGTTACGAATGGTGGATACCGATTGTATTGGAGGGTACGACTCATGTGGGTTAGTCGTATCCCTGTGACTGGATTTTGGTGCAACTTAAGTAAGGGTATTCTATACATTTCCCCACTTATCCTAATAGGGTCCCATAACTTATAACCAAATTTGGAGGTTATATACAATATAATTCTATTCAATAACACTTAGAAACTCTTCCTAAATCCTCCATAATTCTCTCCAGAGATTTTGGGCAAGGGGAGCTAGGGCTTCAACTAAAGGATTAATTTGGGGCTTGTCTTGGTGATTTCGTTTTGTCAATATCTTGGATTAATGAATTTTCTCTTCCCTCATTGTTAATTTTACATAAATGTATGGTTTATTTGAATATTTTCATGGTTTCACTATTACGTGATTTTGGATTTCAAATATGATTTCATTGTTTCGATGTTAAATGGTTGGTTATTGATTCCCATCGTTTTAATTATGCTTTTATATGCATTAATGGTGGTTTTGGATAATTGGATTGCATGTGATTGTTTATTGGTAATTGGAATTGGTTTTGGTCATATTATGCCTCTAATGTGTTTGACAAAAATGCTTATAAAGATATGTTCATTGCATTGACTACATTTAATGGAACTCTTGCATGTTTTAAACTAGTTAAAGAAATTATGCATGGTTTAAATGGTTTGGAAAGGCTAAAGGTTAATTAGTTATTCTTGTGGGGAACACGAAAGTCTGCTATGTAGTTTAATATGTTAGATGGAAGGGTACTTAAAAGTCCCCTTAAACCTATACATGGTTGTCTATGGATGATACTTGCAAGTAAGGATTGGTATAACAATACCATTATCAATGGCCTTGTTTAATATATCTAAAATGGTTTGTTTTTTTTGAAATTGGTTTTAATTGGGCTACAATGGTGGAAGTTGTAACTAAGGTGTAGATGGTGGAGGTCCCAGGGGGACTAAAACTGGAAACTCATATTTTTTCGTTATGAGGTTGGTCTTTGTGACCATGTGCATGATGTCACACTATATTTGGGGATGCACTAGTCATCCCATGGGATACTTCCCTGGTTTTGTGGCTACACGCACTGAGGCCCTTTAAGTAGGGAAGAAGAACCCATATTGCTCGTGGGTGGTTTAGGACGGCAAAGCTACACAACCCAGGTAAAGGTTTTAAAGGCGTTCTAAACCCGGTCCCTTTTCCCGGCATGGTTATATATATACGATTGGTTGTGTGCGTGTGGATGGTTTTACTTGGATTTATAAATGGACATTATTTTATCGTATTTGGAGATCATGCTAGTGGTCACATACCAACCCCATCTATTGACAGTTGTATACCTACGCTATGCAGGAACCGTCCATTCTTCTCCTCCCACATAGAGATTGACTCAGGATCAAAATTAGTACTAAATTAGTGAGCTTCCATCCTTTCAGAAGGCATCATTTCATGTTATTAATATTCCTAGACTTTTAGTTTTATTTTGGATGTTGGTTTCGCTATGGTTGGGGGCATGTCCCAATCGGAGTTTATTAAACTTTTGGTTAGAGGCTTTATGGTGCTTCTCTGGGTTGGAATGGATGATATTGGTATTGATGTTGCCCTTGGAATTGGAATAAGCAGAAGGGCTGACATCATTGGACGATATTATTGGTTATTCCATCCTATTTCATTTTGGGATTAATTAAAGTATGTTTTGGAATGTCTTTGGTTATGGCGTAGTTTTGTCCCTTGTTTAGTATAATTTGGTATGATCAGATTATTGTCATGGAATGGTTGGACTAGGTTCAGTTGGTCATGGTTGTGATCTATACCCAGATTTTTATAGGAGTTGTTACACTATTTTTTTCATATTCGTAATTGAGACAACTCTTGGTAGGCGGCTGGAGGTTGGGTTGGGTAACGGGGGTTGTCTCCAGTCCTGTTTGGGCTTGGGATGCCCATTATGACAAGGCCCCAGGCCGGGTTTTGTCAATAAAACTAGTTAATTGTTTATTGACAATTGGGTAATGATATTGAGGATGGAATTAGCTGGTTTATTGTATCAAAGTTTTATTGAAAGTTTAACTAATTAATTAATTACACTTATAATTACTTATTCATTAGATGATTGAATATTTTGAGAGGCATGAAGGAAGGGAAGGAGCATTTATACTGTGGCATACTTGTTTCAAGGTCTTTGATTAAGATAGGTTATGTTTTATGAGTAGTAGACCATAATTATTAACTATATGCATAATATATAATTCACGAGAGAATCATGATTAGACCTTGGGGTACAATGTTGAGATGGCTAAAATATGAAATTTATGTGGAAGAGATTTAATTGTATGTTGAAATATTGTTTCATGAACTCCTTAATGGGTTCTAAGAATTTTTATGACTTGCTAGATGAATTACATGGGGAATATGTGAATTTGGATGATGATAGAGGAATTCAGTGAGCTTGGAATCGAATAAAAGTGTATTTAATACCTTAAAAGTGATAATTATCTCAACCAAGTGACTAAACTCGATATTGAAATGTAGAATCCCTGAACATAAAATAAGGATAGATAAGAAACTAAAATAAGAATTAGATGAAAATAGAGATGAGAAATAGAAGAAAGAAAGGCTCAATTGAATAAAAATTAAATCAAGGGACAAGAGTGATGATTTATGTAATGACACTCGAGGTTATTTTCTCAATTCATGCATTTTCAACCTTTTGAGCCTTCCCACAATGGCTATAGGTCATGATGACTTTCTGTAACTGTCGGCTCAATTATCGAATATTTCATTTGGTTTTAGGCTCATTTCCATATTTTGGAACTATCATTGTTAAGGAATTGGTCTCAGACAAAAACTCATTTTACATAACCTCACATGAGATTTTCAACAGTGACATCAACTCCAAAACATTGATTTTAGGCTAAAGGGAACCTTGATTCATGTCCCAAGGCTTTCAGTCTCGTTTTGGTCTATTGGGTGGTTATATGGAAAATAGAACTATGGGTATAGGCTCCACATTTTGTCAAAACAATCTCAGATGAAAGTATTCGTAGTTCCATTTAGTTTGAAATGTCAAATTTTGTATGTAGCATCGTTTGTTTTCACGCATGGGGTTCCAAACAAATCCTGAGAATTCGGTTATAGTTCTTTTGGACTTAGAAAAAATCTGGTGCCAGATATCTAGTTTGCCTACTTTAGCAATGTCACGACCTAATTTCTCGAATCATGATGGCGTCTACTATGGACCACCAATCGGCAAGCCAACCCGTAGTTTGGTACTGCTAGTAACGGACTACCCAAAAAGATAAAGGAAAGAATGCGGAAAAGATATAATAATAGATCAAATATATAAAATATCCCATAACCTGGTAGTGTAAGTACAAGTGCTTCTACATAACAAGATTTCAAAGTGAAGTATAAATGAATACAATGATACAAATTACCTCCAAATAAAACATAGAGAATAGTCTAGTACATGAGAGACATAGATAAGTAATTCTCCAAATATCAGGAGATCACTCTAATTCTCCGAGCTATGGCTGCTCTACATGATGCAAACATCAACGATGATAACCCGTACTATAATCTACAGGCTGAAGAAATTTAGTATGAGTACCAAATACGTAGTTCTCAGTAGGAACCTGCTAACTAAGCTACATAGATAAAGCGCATATAGGTAACATATAAACAGAATGAAAAACTACATCCAAATGTCCAACAACTATAAAACAAATCAAAGGAGCTAATAAGGATAAACAATCCTATTCATGTCCAAGAGACTAGCATTTTAAAGGTAAAGAAGTATCAAGGATGCACTAGATTATTCCAGCCTTACTTAGGAATCTCAACATTATACAGTATATCACTTGCCAAGATACAAAGTAAAGGTGAAAGAAAGAAATATATATATATAGGTACACAAAGTCAAGGAACAAATATGAAATTTGAATAAATTAAAGGAAGGGATATACAGTAACACCATAAATACATATAGCTAGATATGAGTATATATATATATATATGTAATTATATATCCAAGGTCTACTAGAAGTACAACCTAAGTTATCAGACTAGCTATTTAGGGCCTCATAATCACAACAGGAGCTCGTGCTAGAATAGTTAGGGTTCTAATCCATATATAAAATCATCAGCTGGTCATATGTTATAATATAATTGTAATATAAAGAGGTTAGAATCATACCTCAAGTGTCGGTACAGAATCAATGACTAATTTTTCATAATTAGCCACAACAATGATCATAACAAGGATAATAACAATGATAATAATAATGTCAATTACAATGCAAGGACCTGGCTAGTCTAGACAACCAAATACCTATCCGAGCCAATACATACCCCCACCGTCCTATGTTCATAAGGTTAAATAATCATGCAATCAGACAAGGCATAGTCATAACCTATATCTATGCAAACCTCCCATACAAGCTGATAAATATAAGTTCATACTGGTGATAGGCGATGCACATGCAAGAATGAATACAAGAGTATCAATAATATCATAATACCAATGTCATAACCATCATTGTCGTGACCATTATCATCATAATTATCATTGTCATCATCATCCTCTAGACTTGCTGGCTATGTGTATATATATAAATGCCATATATAGGGCTAGCCAGACACGAACTGAAGGATGCCCACATAGGCACATCATAATAATCATCCTCTGGCCTTTCCATCCATCAATATCCTCATCATAACTTCCTCTAGTCTGGCTATCTATCATCACATCATCATACTATCCTCTAGCCTTACCTGGTATCATCATATCATCATAATACCTAAATCAAAGTCAATAATACAGAGCAAGCTCTACGAGGGATAAAGTAAAGTGCAAGACCTTTGAGAAATAAAATAAAGTAACAAAAAAAGAGAAGCAAGGTAGAGTATACTTCTATAATTCATCATTTATCATCAATGTCACATATCAATAACAAGTACATATAATATGAATATTATCATTTTCGTTGGGTTTTACCCAAAATTTATATTATCAATCCAACATCTTTCTCCATCCCATACTAGAGAGATGTGTATCTTGATATGATAAGTGCATGGGCTCAAGCCCTGGATAAAAGTGTAAATCCGTAAGTTTGGTGCCTTGAGTGGACTTCAGGACTAAATCATTATAAAAGTGTAGAAAGGGTCGAAATCTCTCACAATTAGAATAATTAGTAATATAAAATGATAGACCGGAAGTTATCCCAATCACATCATCATAAACATCATAATAAACCACTTTTAAATATAAGTTATTCACTAAATCAGACATTTATCATTATGAAGAAATTCATTGTAAGGTAGAAAGCGTGCTTGGACCATAATTAGTATGAATAGTAATCAGATTATAATCTTATAGGAATCATATCAATCATCAGTGTAATGATCTTGAATGTACCGAATCTATGTATGAAATCACCATTATTAATACAATGGAACCATAAGCATTAACATATCAATAAACTACGATCACATCCTTTACAAGGATGAACACTTCCCGTATGGTCAACTCTTATCATAACACTGCCTTGGGCCCAATAATATGTACGAAATATTACAATATCATAACAACGGCCTTTGGATCACATTCATATTCAATACCAATATTAATAATCATGTTTATTATTCATCTCATATCTATAAGCCATAGCATATTTACAAAGCATAACACCTCTATAAACTATCAGTCATAATCCGAGGAAGTCATCATAATCACAAAGTCATGCAATAAACTTATTCTAAAGGCTCAATAGCCTCAAATATGCCTAAAATCCACAACTAAGTCACAAGGTCTAACACAAGTCGTGGCCTAAGACAGGTAGTACGAAATGACTTCTAATCCATAATTTCCTTATTTAGGCAATTGATACGCCAAACCAGGATAAGGTATCTAGTTCAACTTCTAGATGTCAAGTAAGAAATAACAAAAACTAAGATAGGTATTCCTCCTATAAACATGGGCATTTAAGTCAACTAAACCTAAATTATAATTTCAAGATCACAAGAGCAGTCCAAATTCCAATGCTAAAACAATATCCTATACCTAGCATTAATTCACATCCATATTACGAATTATCTCATTCCAGTGAAAGGGAAATATGATTTGTAAAAGGTATTAAGTATTTCAACTTACGGGTCAAAATCCTCATCTAATACCTAAACTTCAATATTCAATGCTAATTCATTTTATCCATAATCAAACATAATATTCAGATTCACACGCAATATTTAACATGCAACATCTTATGTAGAAGAGTAGACAAAAACCTACTTCATAGACGAACTGCAAATCCTTATATCATTCACCAAACATCAATTTTCACTTTATAATTGCAAAATGGAATCAAATTATCAATATCTTAATCTACTCATATATACCAGAATAAAGATACACATATTGCACCATTGTGCTTCATGTCCAAAAATGACACCAAAAATCCCAAGTGGGCCCTACTTACGGAAAATATATTTTTGAGGCCAACTCAACATTATAACAAACTCATGAAATCAAAAACCTCAAGAAATGGGTGAAGACCAAGCAAACAATGGGCTTCAATAAAGCCCTAATTTGAGGCTTTAGGTAAAAACTAACAAAATTCACCAGGAAATTGATGAAATCTTAACTTAATTCGGATGATAATTATGATAAATGATAGTGAACAAGCTCCCAGGTTATCCAAAAGACTCAATATGGAGTTATCAAACTCATTTAGGGTTTCTAGGTCTCAAGGATGTGTCAAATGGACAAAACGAGGCCTAAAGAGCTCATTTACACCCATACCTTATATAGAGATATTGTTATCGCAATTCAGGTATTTATACCATGATAGGCAGTCTCCATAAACCTTGTGCAATCGCAGTATCCTCTGCAGCACTAGAAAATCAGTTGAAACTTAGAAAGTTTTCCAAGTTTCCACTATTACTTCGGGATTCATTCGGATGCTGATTTACGAAAATGAAGAATGTAAACCCACTAAATATGATGTTCCAGACGAGATAGAAAAGTTGGATATTCCATCCGAGGTTGTTTTGACTAAATGTGGGTACCATACCCATACTTCTATTTTTCCAAGTTTTTGACCAATAGGTCAAAAAAAGCTCGAGTGCATTGGGACCCAAACTAAAGGTCTATCTAGCCTAAAATTGATATTCTGGAACTGCTCGCGCAGTAGGAATTTTCATTCGAGATTGTATTTTTAAAGATTTTTCTCAGCGGGCATTTGAAACCAACGAAGACTTCTAAATTGGGAATTGGCTTTAATAACCAAAAGAACTGCCCGATAACTAAACTATCAGTCCCAACAAGTCATAAATCACTTGGGGAAACTATGGAAAAACTCTAACAATAAAAATAATAAGAAATATGAAAAATGACCTAAAGGGACATTATAATATTCACTACTAAAAGAAATTTTATCCCGAAAAGTCAACACTGTGGGGGAATGCCACGACCCTCTTTGTTCATTAAAATCAGTGTAGAGGAATGCCACTACCCCCTTTTTTCATTAAAAAAATTGATTCTTTAGACTTTTTCTATTAAATAGTTCCAAAGATATTTTCAATGTGTATATTCTTATTTTCAAAGCATGTTTCACATGATTGGGTTGACTTTATCTCTAATTCCATTATAAAAATCCACATAATTTGGGGAATCCATGACCTCCTAGTTTATTCACTTTGACCATGTACCCTACACATTCAAAACCATCATTAAAGCATGAAAATTTACACATAAACCATGGGAACATCATTTAAGAAAACAATCATTCAAAACCCTCAACCAACATTCCAAAGCAAACATTCAAAACCACTTTAATCACAATTTAAATGCATGCTTTAACAAAATAAGATTTAGGGAGGAGTAACATTCCAGAGATATCAGTAATTATGGAGAGAAGTCACCTATGAAAGCTGTAATTGATCAGCCTTGAGATACCCTAGGTACTCTTGATTTAGGGATTTGAAAGAGAAGGGAGTATGTATTTGATTGTTAAAAGATGGGAATAACCCTTTTTTATTATTTTATATACGTGGGGTATAAGTGAGGGAAAGAGGGAAATATCCAAAGTTCACTTAATTAAAATCTGAAAATTTGTCGCTAGTAACTATGGGTCACCCTATGACTCATGAGTACATATTACGACTCATCACCACAAGCCGTAGTCTGGACAATAGCAATAGAAACCCACACTGGTCATACTATGAGTCGTACCCTATAAATCCTACTCTAAATTTATGACTCGTGAGGTTCAATCAAAAGCACATCAGAAACAAGGGATCATTACACTTGTTTGTCTATGAAAGGGACCCTATGACTCGTAAAGAATCCATACGACTCATTATGTCCTATTCGTACCCAGGTCAAAGATTTTGGGAAACATACTGGTCACCCTATGATTTGGGGTTCTACGACCCCTAATAATATCATATGACTCGTAAGGTAAGTCGTAAACTAGGCAGTGAGATCAAATTCAAGGAATTTTCCAAGGACTAGAATCTAGGGTGTTACATTCTCCCCCTCGTATCATTCATCTCTAAATGATGAGTATAGGCAACCATTAGCACAACTTAGAACAAAAATGCAACCACAATATCCTTTAACAAGAATAGAACACAAAGATGTTAAAGACTACACATACCTTAATCACGATTATCCAAATCGGGAAACAAAAATGAATATTTGGACTTCATGTCCTCTTTAGCTTCCTAAGTAATTTCTTTCATCTTATGATTCCTCAATAGAACCTTCACCAAAGCCACATCCTTAGTCTTTAAATGACAATCTTGCCAATATAAAATCTCAATTGAGACTTCCTCACAAGACAAGGAATCCAAAACACCAACACTCTCTACAGAAACTACAAAGAAAGGATCACCCAAGCAATTCCTCAAGATCAAATCATGAAAGATTGGGTGAGTAAAACC
Organism: Capsicum pubescens; assembly: GCA_030864215.1. Classification (NCBI taxonomy): domain Eukaryota; kingdom Viridiplantae; phylum Streptophyta; class Magnoliopsida; order Solanales; family Solanaceae; genus Capsicum; species Capsicum pubescens. The sequence goes on along the minus strand of CM061549.1, from coordinate 142,105,515 downwards.
CAATCTCAAAGGCAACTCCAACTCATAATGCACATTGCCCACTCTTCTCAAAATCAAGAACGGGCCAACATAATGGGGGGTCGAGCTTTCCCTTCTTTCAAAATCTTATCAGTCCTTTCATGGGAGACACCTTCAAAAACTTTGCCAACATAAAACTCTAACTTCCTATGACTCATATCTGCATAGGAGTTTTTGCAACTTTGGACCATTTTAAGACTATCCCTAATCACCTGCACCTTCTCCATAGACTGATGAACTAAGTCAGGACTAAAAAATATAGCCTCACCAACTCAAAACATGCAATAGGAGAACAACATCTCCTACTATACAAAGCCTCAAACGGAGTCATCTTAATACAAAAATTATTGCCATTATTATATGAAAACTCTATGAAAGTAAAATGATCAACCCCAATGCCACAATAGTCAATCACATAAGCCTTTAGCATATCTTCTAATGTCTAACTAGTACTCTTTACTTGTCCATTCCTTGAAGGTGGAAAGCAATGCTAAGGTTCACCTTAGTTCCCAAACCCCTCTGAAATGACCACCAAAAGTGCAACGAGAATTGCATGCCTCGGTCATATATAATAGATTTAGGTTCACCATGCAACTTTACGATCACCTAATTTAAAAGATTAGCATAATCCTCCGCAAAATGATTAGTATTTTCAGGAAAGAAATAAGAAGACAATTTCATCCTATCCATGATGACCCAAATTGAATCAAACTGACTAAGAGATCACGGAATTCTAGTAATAATGTCCATGTTAATTAATTCCCACTTCCGCATGGGCAACTCAATTACTTGAGACACAATACCAGGCCTCAAGTGATCCACCTTCACTGGATGATAAACTATACACTTGGCCATAAAATTAGCCATATCCTTCTCCATGTTATTCAACCAATAGATCTCTTTCAAATCATGGTACATCTTCATTGAACTAGGATGGACAGTGTACCTAGACTCATGAGTACCCAAGATCTTCTCTTACATCCCATCAACATCGCGAACACACAATCTACCTTGGTATCTTAAGATACCACACCACTAATGTCGAAAGCCATAACATTCTAATGACCCATATAATCATTAATCTTTATCAAGATAGGATCCTAAACCTTCTTCTCCTTCACCTCAGCACTAAGAGATGATTTTACTACCTCTTGCACAATTATATCTCCATCCTCAGAGTCCAAGAGACGATCTCCAAGATCATACAAATAGTGAATATCCTTCACCAAACTTTGCTTCTCCCTATAAACATGAGCTAAGCTCCCTATGGGAAACCTAATAAGAGCATGAATAACCACATTAGATTTACCTGGGTAATGATAGAGATTCATATCATAATCCTTGAGAAACTCAAGTTGTCTCCTTTGCCTGATATTTAGCTTCTTTTGGGTGAACACATACTGCAAACTCTTGTGGTCTAAAAAGATATCTATATGAACTCCATACATGTAATCACACCAAACCTTCAAAGAAAAATCCACATCCAACAGTTCTATATCATGAGTCACATAATTTTTTTCATGCACCTTAAGCTACCTAGCAACATACTCCATATCCTTACCATGCTGTGTCAAATCAAAACCCATTCCCATATTGGAGTATCACAATAAACAACAAATCCATTAGTACCCTTGGGTAGGGTCAAAACTGGTGTAGACGTCAACTTATCCTTCAACTTCTTAAAGGTACCCTCAAAAGTATCTGATCATTAAAATTTCACTATTTTCTGAGTCATCTTAGTCAATAGAGAAGATATCAATGAGAAACTCTCAACAAACCTCCTATAATACCAGGCTAAACCCAAGAAACTCCTAATATCGGTTGGAGTCATGGTTCTAGATCACTTCTTAACTGCCTCAACTTTCTGTGAATCCACCATGATTCCTTCACTAGAAACAACATAACCCAGAAAAGTAATTACATTCAACCAGAACTCACACTTCAAAAACTTAGCATACGATCACTAATCCTTAAGAATCTGCAATATTGTACGAAGGTGATTGGCATAATCCTCCTCACTCTTACAATGTACCGAGACGTTATCAATAAATACAATGACTAAAAAATCCAAAAAAAATTACCTAAACACTCAGTTCATAAGTTTCATAAACATCATTGGAGCTTTAATCAACCCAAAAGACATGACTAAGAACTTATAGTGACTATACCGAGTAACCCAACATAAGGTCAATCTTAGAAAAGCATCTAGCACCCTGCAGAAGGTAAAACAAGTCATCAATCCTAGAAAGAAGATAGTTATTCTTTACCGTTACCCTATTCAACTATCAATAGTCAATACACATTTGAAGTGAACCAACCTTCTTACAAAACAAATGAACAGGAGAATTACATAGAGAAACACTAGGGAGAATACAACCAATTATCAAGAAGGTCTTTCAACTGCTTCTTAAGTTCCTTCAACTAAGCTAGAGCCATTCTATAAGGAGAGATAGAGATAGCATGGGTATTCGGTAGAAGGTAAAACCCAAAGTATATTTCCCTATCAAGAGAAATGCCATGAAGATCATGAGAAAACACTTTAAGAATTTTGTTAACCACAGGGACAGATTGTAAAGGGGAAACCTCAGAAATAGAATCTTTAACTTGTACCAAATGGCATAGACATCCATTGGAAATCAACTTCCAGGCTACAAGATAAGATATAAAGCTTTCCTTAGGTACTAGGAAAGTCCTTCCTACTCAATCATCTGTTCATTGGGGAATTAAAAGCTAACAGGTCAGACAATCAACAGATACATAGCACAAATGGAGCCAATCAATCCCCAAAATAGCATCAGAATCTAACATATCCATATCAATTAAATCCACCAATGTCTCCCTACCATAAATAGATACGACATAACCCCTATGGAATTTTCTAGCCATAAGAAAGTTACCCACTAGGGTAGAAATAGAAAAGTTGTAAAGTACTGGTAATAATATCGGGAGATACCTCAAAATCCTAATGGGTTACAAGAGCAATAAGATGATTCCGACTAGTTCCAGTACTAGGAGTCTCCCCTTTGGTGATGGAGCTGAAGACGTAGCAACTAGAACTTTATAATCTCAAAAACACATATTACCCACAGGATAGTTCCTCTGAATATGGCAAGGTTGGCCATATCTAAAATACTTATTTCTCCACTTACCACAAAAACCATGGTGCAACTTCCCATAAAATCATTAATGAGGATATGATGGAGCTGACCAGGCCCTACTAGTTTGAGATTGGGCACCTTGTACCTTAAACTCATTGTTGCTTTGAAAAGGATGAACACTAGATGACTAAGGATATGGTGAACTAGTTATCAATTAAGAATTAGATTTTCCTCACTTCTTCTTATACCAATGCCTTCATCTCTACTACTATTCTACTGGCCTCCGCCCTACTCAGAATACCTGAATTTCTTACTTTGGCTCTCTCCCATATCTTTTTGCTTCTTCTTCTTATATTTTACCTATTGTATATATACCAAAATCCTAGAGATAGCCATCTTCTTGTTCAACAAGGAAAAATTGCACTCAAACACCAAGTCCTGAGACAAACACAAAGTAAAATTCCTTATTCTAGCCCTCATAGAAGATACCAACTCTAGAGAATAACAGGACAACTGATGAAATTTTAAGGCATACTTATTCATAGTCATTTTTTTTCATATTCACAAACTACTCATCATTTTTATCCCTCAACTATAAAGGAAAGGAGAGACCAAGAAGGTCACTAGAGATGTCATCCATCGTAGCTGGATCAACACCATACGCTCTCAACTATTCCCAATCCTTATACTACTGATATGCAACATCCTTCCACTAATATTTATCCAACTCCACACCCTCAGAGTCAGAATTATGCATCACTCTAAATATTTTCTCTATCTCATCATTTAATCCTTTAAGATCCGCCTGAACTTTAGAACTAATAAAAGTTAAGGACTCAATCTTGTAAACTGACAAACCATTGTGGCGTCATAAGATGGAGTGATACAAGATACACGCTTAGATTAGCGCGACTGAGAGCCGACCAACTAAGTAAGAAGATGAATAAATAGGGAAAACTCACAATTAGATATATCACCCTAGGGCATTGGGGCAGAAGTACTATCAGCCTGAGGAGCTAGGGAGGACTAGTATTGACTGGTGGAATTTTATGGGGGAAGTCAAGAGCAGGGACCCTAGACTGGGTCTTTACCCTAAAAGCAAGACAAGTTCTATCCACATTATCCTTAGGTGGGTTAGAGAAGTTTCCACAAGCACCAATTCTTCGAGGAGGCATGATCTGAAATACTAACAAATAAAATTAGATGAGACTTTAACATCCTAGATTCTATAACACAAAGTAGAATATAAGAGAGGGAAACATTACTAAATGCCTTGCACCCCCCCCCCCCTATAAGTATGGCACACTACACACCCATAAAAGAGACTCTACATGACACGAATTTGTGGACACACAAATTATAATGAACCTGGGCTTTGATACCAAGTTGTCAAAAAACAAATTCTGGGCCTAGCCATGACGGTTATCCCAAGTCAGTCGAGGATCGAAGACCACCTTTTTTTCCTTGTCAAAACAGAACATCATACACCTATAAATGGGTGAATTCCCAACATATAATAAGATAGGTTGAATTCTACATCTAACAATATAGGAAACTCAAGTAACTCAAAAAAAAGTCTAACAATTTCAAAACCATCCCAATCCATAGTAGTCCACAAAGGCTCTAAATAGATCAAAACTAATCTAAGTCTGTACTTGCCCCCGACGATAGCAAAAAGAGTTCAATAGAAGTAGTCTAATGAATAAATAAAATAAGACTTTAAAATGATAGCTCTTTCAAAGAAAGAAAGCATACCACTTTAAAGTTGACTATTGAAATCACAAAAATCCTATTACTACATAGGAAAAGCATGTGTCTCAAGTTCCTACATCGCATGGGGATATGACATCCGAAGATGATTAGCGGGGTAAGCGCATAACATTATGACATGATCAATCTGTTCAAAATAATTAAGAATCCAATGCACATAATCTAATACATATATTTAACATGTTGTCATAGGTGAAAAGGCTTGACATGCAAGTAAAACATTAGCATGAACCTTGTAGCTTAACCATCATAAAAAGACATCTACGGGCTATATGGGTTCCACTCATCCTACTGGAAGGGACTAGTATGTGTTAGCCACATGAACCAGAGGTATCAAGGATGACCAGGGAATGCTCAAACCACACATTAATTTGTGATATAAATAAATATAACTAGTGATAACAATGAACGCGATTATCAAAACCAACCCTTATTCTGGGAAATATGAGTTCTAGTATCGGTCACTTCCGGACCTCTACCTTTATGGATTAGCTACATAACCCCCATTAAGACTAATTATAAGAAGTTTTGCATAACCTATCTATTTTACAAAGGAATTTACCACTAAGGCACACACAAGGTATCATCATACCTTTATGCTTGCAAACTTAAAATTATGCCATTACAATTCCATTAACTTAGGAGAATGCCTCAACCCCCTTTGTTAATTAAATTAGTGTGGGGGGATAATATGAGCCCTTTTGTTTATTAAAATCAGTGGTGAGGAATGCCACAACCCCCTTTTGATGTGAAAGCCATTGCTAACACAATTAAGACCTTTAACTATGAATAATTGCAAAGTCTTAAGCAACTTTTGTCATTTTTAATTTGTCTATATCTAATTTTATAGTTTAAGCTGATGGGATAGAGAACCAACAAGAATGGAAGAAAATAAGTTAAAATCTGGAGGAATCTAAAGAGAAGTTTGGCTGACGACATTTGTGATACGTCGTCAGTCCTATGAAAGGCTATCACAGTTATCGTCAGACTTAACTAGAGATTTGGCATGAGTTAAAGCCTGTGATAATATCTGGTGATATGACGTCAAAAGTGTGATACGCCATCATGAATGTCATCATCCCTAACCAAAGAATGGGAGTTGAAAAGAAGTTGTAACGACATTCATGCTAAGTCTTCAGCCCAGTGATAAGGCATCATGAGCACCGTCAGACTTAGGTAGAACTTAAAAGTTGAGATAAAGTTTTGAAGACATTGGTGACAAGCCGTCAAACTCTTGATATGTTGTCATTGTCGTCGTCAACCTTAGGAAGCAAAAGAAAAAATTGCATAGAAGCTGACGACATCCGTGATAAGCCGTCAGACTATTGATAAGCTGTCATGGATGTCAACGTCTATTCTAAGAAAAAGTTGCAACTTTAATTTAATTTCCTTATTTAGGTTGAACTATTTAAATCTTTGTTTTAGGGTTTTCTAGAGGCATTCAGGAATTCATTCATTGATTCATCATCGTCATTATTCTAAAGAGAGTTTGATACTTTGAGTCTGGGAGAAGATTTTCTGATATTTCTTTCTCTATCTTTTTGGATTCGAATAATAGATCTATTTTGGGGATTTTCCTTTATGAGCTAATCTATGATTCACTAATTATTATTCATCTACGTAAGTTAATTTTCTCAATTATGAATTCAATTATGTGTTTAGTTCTTTGCATTATGAGTGGGAAAACTCCGTTAACCTGAATTATGGGATCTAGGGTTAGGTCATGATGTGGTGCTAAATACTCAAGATTCAATAGGCTTTAGGATTTCTTGATAATTCTAAAGTTTTAATAAACGTCTGTTGGTTACAAATAGTAGACACACCTTTTTTGATTTTCTTGAGAAAGATATCAAATATAGTAGGAAGTGAATTACGAACAGGGACACAAAAATACTTCGTTTAATAGTCAGCACTGTAACAAGGTTGGTTAACCTGAGGTAAAATCTGGGCAGTGAACAAAAATTCCCTAAGTCTGAGAGGATTAGGAAATTAGATGGTTAAATAGGTTGAGAGACTTTTGAGCATATCATCGATAAAGATAGCTTGTTATCCTAACTTCCTTGAGAATCTTGAGTCACCCTTAGAAGATGTCATGTACCGTAAGACCTAGTGAACATAATTCTAGTTTTTTCATAAATCTTAGTTACAAATATTGAAATTATAGTGACAAACAATCATTTGTGAAACTTAAACCCCCATTTTAGGAAACGTTAAACTATCATTGAATTAAATCGCAAACAACTTGAGTTCACACCATATTCCCTGTGGGATTCGACCCCAACCTATTTGGGTTTTATATTCACAACAATTGCTTACACCCATTCAAGAGTGTAGTTTGAGCGTTATAAAAAATGGTGTTGTTACTGGGGAATGCGGTTGTAAACTGAAAGTTTTGTGCGTTAATTGATTGCTAGTTAGGTTTCTTAGATTTACGTTTATTTGTTGTTTTTGTTTATTATAGATTCCTTGTTGTTTATGCCAAAAACAAGAAGTTACGAAGAACCGTTATTACCAATTAATTCGGAACCTCTGCTGATCAAAAGAATGGCAGAATAGCAGGAGGTTGATAGACTGGAAGCCTTGGCTAGGTCTTAGGTGAATGTACAGAACCACGGTCAATAAGTATGTCACCCAAACCATGATGATGAAGACTTGGGTGATGAGGAATTACTGAATCGTCAAAACCCAAGGCTAGCTGAGCAAATTACTGCACCAGTGCTGCGAAATTTTGACAGAAACCATCCAGTCAAAGGAAGGTATGGTCAACAGCCTATCCATTACGAGATTGATCACAATGACGAAGTAATGGATGGAGAAGGTGCAATGGCTTCTACCATTCCTCCAACATTGTAACCTAGTGCAAAATTCATCATAACAAGTACTATGATTCGACTCCTGAATTTGAAGGGGTTGTTTTGAGGCTTTCCTGGTGATGATCTGAACATGCACTTGGTGAACTTTATCACCATTTTCAAATGTTTTGATAATTCGGGAGTGAGCCAGAATGCAATCCAGTTGAGATTATTTCCATTTTCTCTTTCTGGGGAGGCAATAATATTGTTAAATAAGTTGGAGCCCTATTCTTTAACCAACTGGAGACAGTTGAAAGAGGCATTCCTAGAATGGTTCTATCCATCCTCCAGGTGGGTATGGTTGAGGAATGAAATTAGTAACTTCAGGTAGCTCCAGAATAATGCATTACCTGAAACTTGGGAGAGATTCAAGAAGAAGATGGCATAATATCCGAACCACAACATACCAAACTTGTGATGGAGACTTTGTACAGAGCTTTTAACTCTGTGACAAAGACAATTGTAGATAATGTTGTAGGTGGTTCGTTCATTGACCTTTCATTTCAAGATGCTTCAGTCATGCTGAATAGAATCATAAAACAGAGTCAGGCCTGGCATACTAGGGATTTTGTGATAGCTAGCCCAACTATTTCTGGTGGTATAACTGCAGAGCAGTGTAGAAGGGATGAGGACAGAGACCAATACATGGCCCACTTAAACACTCAGATAGACTTGCTGACCAAGCACTTGTTGTCAGGAAAGACTGAAAAGGTTAAGGCTGTGGAATCTCAGTACACTACTAATATTGATGTAGATGAGGAGGCAAATTATATTAATAATCAGGGTGGTTTCCGAGGAAATAGACAAGGGAATCAAGGTCGGAATTTTTATGACAAGATTGATTATAAAGATAGAGAGCAAGGAAACTGGAGAAGTAATAATGATAAAAGTTGTTTATATATTCCTCCTGGAAGTCGGGATGTTGCACATGATGGAAAAATTATTAAAGGGAGTTGAGAATAGAAACTCGGGGGTAACCACTATGAATAGTGAATTCTCTACCCTGAGTTAGTTAGTTAGTTCACACTTCACTTCTATCAAGCAGTTAGAGCAGCAGATGAGCCAACTTTCTGCAACACCAAACCAAAGAAAAAGTGGTACTTTACCTAGTGATATGGTTCAGAATCCACGGAATGATGGCTCATGTATGGCGATTACCACTAGGAGTGGTAAGATCTTACCTGGCCTTTCTGTGGGTAAATCTATCGATAGTGAGGTGGTTGTTGATGCATTTGAAGAAAGCAAACTAGTGGAGTCTGAGAAGATGGATAGTTCTGTTGATGCTTTGGAGAAACAAAAAGAAAAGGAAGAGGAAGTGGTGTTGAAATCTATCCCAATACCACCACCTCCCTTTCCTCAACGATTGAAGAAAAAGGCTGATGATGCAAAATTTAGAAAATTCATGGCCATGCTTAAGAAATTGACAATTAATATACCTCTGGTTGAAGCACTTGAGAAAATTCAGGATATGCAAAATTCATGAAGGACCTTTTGACTAAGAAACGAGTAGTGAGCTGTGAATTAGAGGTAGATCACCACCTTTGTAGTGATATTTATACAAGGACCTTAGTATAGAAGAAGACAAACCCAGGTGTAGTCACTATTCCCTGCACGATTGGGACTATAGAATTCACTAAAGCACTATGTGATCTGGGAGTAAGAGTTAATTTGATGCCAATGACTATTTATAGATAGTTGGGTATGGGAAATCCCACACCCACCAACATGAGAGTCGTGATGGCGGATAGGTTAGTAAAATGACCTGTTGGTATTCTGTATGATGTGTTGGTGAAGGTGTCCAACTTTATATTCCCTGCAGACTTCATCATTATGGATTTTGAAGTAGACTTTGAGGTACCCATAATCTTGGGTCGACCTTTTCTTGCAACTGGAAGTGTGCTGATTGATTTGAGAGCGAATGAGCTCTTATTCAAGATGAATGATAAAGTAGTACGGTTTGATATGGGAAAATCAATAAAGTATCATGATGAAATGAGTGTGCTCTCAATAATTGATGTGTATTATGAGGAAGAATAGGAGGTGCCCATAGTTGAGCAACTTGTTATCGAACCTTTAGCCGCAGTCATAATGAATTATGATAGTGAAGGTATTGGGGAGTATGAAGAGATCGTTTGTGCCTTGACAGGCATGGGTTCATATCCTTATTCTCCTTAAAAGATAGACCTTGACCTTGCTGAACGACCAACGCCACCAGCCTAGACATCTATTGAGGAGCCTCTAGTGTTGGAATTAAAGGAATTACCTAGGCACTTATGGTACGTGTTTCTGGGAAATGGGAACACGTTACCTATTATTATTTCAGATTATTTGGGTGAACAACAGGTGAATGCACTTATTTTAGTACTTCAGAGGCACAAGAGAGCTATAGGGTGGACCATCCCAGATATTATTGGCATTCCTCCGGGCATCTACACGTATAAAATTTAGCTTGAGGAGGATGGTATTCCAACCATAGAGAATCCACTCCATCTTAATCCACCAATGCAAGAGGTGGTTAAGAAGGAGATTATTAAGTGGTTGGACGCAGGAGTGGTTTACCCTATTTCTGACAGCAAGTGGGTGAGCCCAGTTCAATGCGTACCCAAAAAAGGGTATGACGGTGGTTTCTAATGAAAGAATAAGTTGATTCCACTCAGGCCTGTAACTGGGTGGAGATTTTGCATGGACTACCACAAGCTAAATTCTTGGACTCTGAAAGATCACTTTTCGATGACCTTTATGGACCAAATGCTTGATCGATTAGCTGGAAGGGGGTGGTATTTCTTCTTGGATGGTTATTCTGGATATAACCAAATATGTATTGCTCCTGAAGATTAGGAGAATACGACGTTCACATGCCCATATGGAACCTTTGCATTTAAAAAGATGCCATTTGGGCTATGTAATGTACCCGACACTTTTCAACGGTGTATGATATCTATCTTCTCTGACATGGTGGAGGACACCATATATGTATTCATTGATGATTTCTCTGTGGTGGGTGATTCATTTGAGAAGTGTTTGGCAAATCTAAATATACCCTTGCAAAAATGTGTTGAATTTAATTTGGTGCTTAACTGGGAAAAATGCCATTTCATGGTCATGAAAGGCATCATTATCAGCCATAAAATTTCTAAAAAGGGGATAAAAGTTGATCGAGCAAAGGTGGAAGTTATTGAGAAACTAGAACCTCCCATTTCAGTGAAAGGAGTACGTAGCTTTCTTGGACATGCTGGTTTTAATCGGAGATTTATAAAAGACTTCTCAAAGATTGTAAATCCATTTTTTAAACTTTTGGAGAAGGAGGTGAAATTTTCCTTCAATGACGAGTTCTTTAAGGCATTTGAATGCCTTAAAAAGAAGCTGATTGAGGCACCTATTGTTATTGCACCTGACTGGGCAAAACCATTTGAGATCATGCATGATGCAAGTGGTGTTGCCCTTGGAGCTATATTAGGGAAAAAGATGGACAAACTGTTTCATCCGATATATTATGCTAGCAAAGCACTGAATGGAGTGCAAAAGAATTATACCATTACTGAATAGGAACTTCTGGTGTAGTGTATGCTTTTGAGAAATTCAGAGTTTATCTGCTTGGGACCAAAGTAGTGGTCCACATCGACCATGCTACCTTAAGGTATTTGATGTCTAAGAAGGATGCTAAATCAAGGCTGATTAGATGGGGATTGCTGCTGCAAGAATTTGACTTTGAAGTCAAGGATATAAAAGGTTGTAAAAACCAGGTTGCAGATCATCTATCTAGAATAGAAGGTGAACATGAAAGTAGAGATGAAATGAAGATAAATGATGCATTCCCTGATTAGGAGATCCTGGCTGTCGCTATGGAAAAATTGCCTTGGTATGCGGATTATGCAAATTATATTATGAGTGAGGTCATCCCTGAAAACCTTTCTTTCCATCAAAGGAAAAAGTTCTTGCATGATGTGATGTATTGCCTCTGGGATGAACCGTATCTTTTTTGGTGGTGTGCAGACAATATTATAAGGAGATATATGCCAGAAGTGGATGTATTGTGCATATTGGAAGCATGTCATGCTTCCCCAGTCGGGGGTCACCACACAGGTGACCGAACGACTAGGAAGGTGTTATAGAGTGGCTATTATTGGCCAACATTTTTCAAGGATGCCCAGAAGTTTCTGCTGAAATATGACCAATGCCATAGACAGGGGTAAATCTCTGAAAGACATGAGATTCCCTTAACTAAGATGCTTGAAGTGGAATTATTTGATGTATGGGGAATTAATTTCATGGGTCCTTTTTTGAGCTCGTACGAGATGAAGTATATTTTAGTTGTTGTTGACTACATCTCAAATGGGTCAAAGTTGTGGCCATGTCTAATAATGAAGGGAAGAGGGTTGTTTCTTTTCTCAATAAGAACATCTTTTCTCGCTTTGGAGTACCACGTACTATCATAAGCGATGGAGGATCTCATTTTTGTAACAAAATATTTCGAGCAGCTTTGGAAAAATATGGGGTGAAATAGCACAGAGTGGCTACTCCATACCACCCACAAACCAGTGGGCAAGTGGAGGTATCAAATCATGAGATTAAAGCCATCCTAGCCAAAACGGTGAATGCTAGCCAAAATGATTGGTCTCGAAAGCTCAATGATGGCTGGTGGGCATATCGGACTGCTTTTAAGACACCCATTTGCATGTCACCATTTTAGCTGGTCTATGGAAAAGCTTGTCGCCTTCCAATAGAGCTGGAGCACAAGGCCTTATGGGCACTCAAAAGGTTTAATCTGAATTGGAAGGAAGTAGCAGAGCTGAGACTGGGGTAATTCAATAAGATGGATGAATTCCATCTCAGGGCCTATGAACGAGAAAATGTGTATAAGGAAAATATGAAAAAGTACCATGATTGGAGAATAGAGAAACAAGAATTCCAAAAGGGTTACTTGGTGCTTCTGTTCAATTCCAGACTCAAATTGTTCCCAGTTAAGATGAATTATAAGTGGTCAGGCCCTTTTAAAGTTAGTCAAGCTCACTCATCTGGAGTAGTGGAAATCAAAAATAAAGATCGCCGTACCTTCAAGGTAAATGGGCAACGTGTCAAGATTTACATTGGCCCAAAAGATTTAGTGAAAAGTATCACCATTATCTATCACGATGAAGTCTAAAGTAATCAAACTACCTAAGTTGTGACGCAACATTAAATCAGGCACTGCATGGGAGGCAACCCATGACCCCCGAGATTTATCCATTCCAGGTATACTCTAACCCTTAGTTTAGTTTTGCTTCAATTTTGAGTTGAGGGTGTAGGGTAGTCTGTTGTTGTAACATATTTTGTGGTAAATAGGAGAAATACAAGTACAGTATGAAGTTGACATGTTTTTGATTGATTTTTAAAAACCTCTCCAATGTTTTGTTTGCAAATACTATGTGAATTACATTTACTTTTGACCATTGTGAATCTTGTTGTGGCATTAGTTCTAGCTGCTTGATGATCATTGATGAACAACTGCATGATCTAGATAAGTGGTGGTTTGAGATATACTTGCGTTCCATGCGTGTGTGAGAAACTACTTCATTCCCTCTATATACTAAAGCCAGAACTTGTCTTGTTAGTCTTACAATTGTTAAAGGATAGGGTTAGGAAATGATCATAGGCCATTTTGTTGATTAACCCACTTTTAGCCTAAATAGCCTTCCCTATGTGAATCATATCCCTTGATCCCTATTTTGAGCCTAATTATCCTATTTCTTTCTTATGACACCTTTCACCTTCCCATTTATACCATAATAAACCTATTTTGGCCCTGGTCCTCCTCGGACACTGTGCACGTTCACCTAGTCAAACAACCTAAGTTAAGGGTGGCTATTATTGGGGTTCATGGTGTAAGATGAGTATGAAGAAGGGTAGAATAAAGGAAAAAGAATAAAAGTTGGGTGCTATTCTAAAAAAAAAGGTACCCAACTTGAATATGTGCGATCAATAGAAAAAAAACAAAAAAAAGGTTAATAAGTGAGGCCTAAGAGAGTAGTGTAGTGTCAAGGAGGCATAGTCACTCTAAATATCATTGAATATCATACCAGCCCCATCCTACATTATAAGCCTAAAAGAAGTCCTATAGTGATCCTAGCTGGCCTATCTGAAGGTCTTGGTAATGAAAATAAGGGCAAGCCTATGGTACTTGGCACACACTGATTAGGTCTTCATTTTGAGAGTGAGAGTGTTTTGATGATCCTCACATTTACATTTTTGGTTTATTATATGTGAGGAGGGGAATTTCTTTATTGTGAGGGCACACTGGTATTGTTGCTAGCTACTTGCTTGTTTAGATAGTGCAACATTGGTAAATGAATGGTTCCTGTGGCTAAGATTGATGCCATCGCTTGAGTCCATTGTTTTACATTATTGTTCTTCAGGGACATAAACAGTTGGTTTTAATTGGATTGACCTTGGAGTTGGTAACTATGTTTTGAGCATAAAAAAGAAAATCGGTTGTTGAATGTGCTATGTATTCTCTTAGTTGGGATGAGTTGCTTGAGGACAAGCAATTGTTTTTAGTTGAGGGTGTTGATGTGTGAGAAATTTCTAACACATTTAAGAACTTTAACTAAGAATAATTGGGATGTTTTAAGCAAATTTTATCGTCTTTTATTTGTTTATGTCTGATTTTATAGTTTAAGCTGATAGGATAGAGAACCAACAAGAATGGAAGAAAAGAAGTTGAAATCTGGAGGAATCTTAAGAAAAGTTTGGCTGACGACATCTATGTAAGTCATCAACCCTATGATAGGCTAACACAGTTGTCGTTAGACTTAACCAGAGATTTGGCATGAGTTCAAGCCTGTGACGACATCTAGTGATATGACGTCAAAAGTGTGATATGCTGTCATGAATGTCTTCATCCTTAACCAGAGAATGGGAGTTGAAGAGAATTTGTGATGACATTCATGCTAAGTCATCATCCCGGTGATAAGGCGGCAGGAGAACCGTCAGACTTAGGCAGAACTTGGAAGCTGAGATGAAGTTTTGACGACATTGGTGTCAAGCCGTCAAACTCTTGACACATCATCATTGTCGTCGTCAGCCTTAGGCGGCAAGAGTAAAAATTGCATAGGAGCTGATGACATCAGTGATAAGCCATCAGGTTGGTGATAAGGCGTCAACGTCGTCGTCAGCCTTAGACAACAGAAGCCAAAAGTGCAGAGGAGCTGACGACATCCGTGATAAGCTGTCAGACTCCTGATAAGCTGTCATGGATGTCGTCGTCTATTCTGAGAAAAAGCTGCAACTTTAATTTTATTTACTTATTTAGGTAGAAATATTTAAAGCTTTGTTTTAGGGTTTTCTAGAGGCATTTAGGCATTCATTTATTGATTAATCATCATCATTATTCTAAAGAGAGTTCTATACTTTGAGTTTGGGAGAACATTTTCCAATATTTCTTTCTTTATCTTTTTGGATTTGAACAATACAACTATTTTAGGGATTTCCTTTGTGATCTAATCTATGATTCACTAATTATTATTCATCTCTGTAAGTTAGTCTTCTCAATTATGAATTCAATTATGTGTTTCGTTCTTTGCATCATGAGTGGCTAAACTCCGTTAACATGAATTATGAGATCTAGGGCTAGGTCATGATGAGGTGATAAATACTCAAGATTCAATAGGTATTAGGATTTCTTGATAATTCTGAAGTTTTAATTTATGTCTGTGTGTTGCAAAAAGTAGACACATCTACTTTGATTTGCTTGAGAAAGAAATCAAATATAGTAGGAAGTGAATTATCAACAGGGACTCGGAAATACTTCATTTAATAATCAGCGTTGTAACAAGGTTGGTTAACCTGAGGTAAAGTTGGACAGTGAACAGAAATTTCCTATGTCCGAGAGTATTAGGAAATTCATTGCTCAAATAGGTCGAGAGATATTTGAGCATATCATCAATAAAGATAGCTTGTTATCCTAACCATCGTGAGAATCTTGAGTCACCCTTAGCGTCTGTCATGTAGCGTAAGCCC
Source organism: Capsicum pubescens (assembly GCA_030864215.1). Lineage (NCBI taxonomy): Eukaryota > Viridiplantae > Streptophyta > Magnoliopsida > Solanales > Solanaceae > Capsicum > Capsicum pubescens. Next base: position 142,089,782 of record CM061549.1, on the reverse strand, counting down.
TAGTGAACATAATTCTGGTTATTTCATAAAATCTTGGTTACAAATATCGAAATTAAAGTGACAAACAATCATTAGTGAAACTTAAACCCCTATTTCATGAAACGTTAAACTATCAGTGAATTAAATTGCAAACGACTTGAGTTCACACTATATTCCATGTGGGATTTGACCCCAACCTAGTTGGGTTTTATTTTGACAATGATCGCTTACACCCTTTCAAGAGTGTAGTTTGAGCGTTATCACCTTTGTTCATTAAAAGTAGCGTAGGGGAATGCCACGACCCTATTTGTTCATTAAAACAAATTTGGTTCTTTAGCCTTATTCTATGCAATATTTCCAAAGGTATTTTCAATGTGTACATTCTCTTGTTCAAAGCAAGTTTCATAGGATTAGGTTGAGGTTATCACCAATTCCATAATCAAAATCCACATAATTAGGGGAATCTCGGACCCCCTAGTTTATTCACTATGCCCATGCACCCTTCACATTCAAAACCATTATTAAAGCATGAAAATTTACACATAAACCATGGGAACATCATTTAAGAAAATAATCATTCAAAACCCTCAACCCATATTATAAAGCCAACATTTAAATACACTAGAATAAAAATTTATACACATGCTTTAATGAATTAATATTTGGGGAAGAGTAATATTCTTTACATATCAAGAATTACTGAGAGAATTTTCCCTTATAAGATCTAATTGATCAGCCTTGAGAAACCTAGGAATTCTTAAAATAGGGTGTAACCCCTCGGGAGTACCACGTGGATATCACACAGTGCTTAAGACTACGAATAGCCCTAATCTAACCTATGATATATGTTTAGCTTGAAACTCATATGAAAAGTGAATTAAAAAATATAGAAACTTGAAGGTAAATGGTTCAATATCTTAATAAAAGTCTTTAACTTGAAAATATTTAAACAACTCTTTGAACTTAAAGTATAAAGTATCTGACAAGTCTTTACTTATGAATAGATAGACACTAGGATAGCCCCTAGCTGACCCAAACATAGCTAGAAATCACATAACTAAAATACTTTCAACAATGAGTATAAATCTGAGAATTGGGTCCTCGGACAAAGAGAACTCATATAAAGTTGGGACGTAGGTGATGATGCCCATAGTCAATCTTGTTGCTAGAAACGAGCACCAGAACCATCATTATAAGACAATGTAGCATATAGACATAGATGTGGGTCAGTACCTCTTGAATGTACTGAGTATGTGGGGGTAAATTCATAAGTAAAACAATAACTGAATATATATATATATACTTTCAAATGATGTATGCTAAGTGTAAATGACTCACCATGAACTTGAAATAAATGAAAGCCTACAAGATCGTAAACATGAATCAAGAAGCTTAAGAATAAACATTCTGAGAAATAATGCTTAGTTTCTAAAAACCTTACTTTATTCTTTCTTTTGGGAGATTCTTCTAACCAACATAAACCATATGAGCTATCATAGAGTCCAACGTCTTACCCATTTTGGGGAGAGATATTCTATCATTGCCATCGAAATAGAACTTTAACTTAAGTGATCACAAAACTTTATCCATATTGGGAAAAAACATAACTTACAGTGGCTCATAATTTCAAGGAATTAAGGATACGCTCATCTGCATTTCCTTTTCGATGGTAAATACTACTCCTAGAATACTTATTTGCTCGTACTTTAAGAAATCAACCTTAAAATTGTATAAAGGACTTATAGACTGAAAACCAGTTATGCTTCTCTTTATTTTAAATTATAATCAAGATGAAAAGTTGCAGATTTCATATCTTATCTTAGTGTTAGAGATCAATCTTACTTTAATCAAGCTATAGTGTATGTGAATGAAGTTTTAAGTGATTAAACTTCCTTCTAAACTTAATGCTTTTTACTTAAGACTTGAAATGCATGCTTTATTTCATAGAAATTCATAATAAAACATAATACTCAATAATCACCTTGAAATCTTTCGACAGTATCTAGTCAAGATAATGAAATTCAAATCACAATACAAATATTACAAGTCAAAACATGAATATATATAAACCTTGGAGCACTTAAAGCATTCAATCACATGGTAGTATCATACTTAAAGAATATAGCAATTTGGGTATGAACCATAATTCAAAACAAGTAAAATTAATCATAAAACCAAGCACTTTGGGCACAATGATGAAAGAATAGCCTTGTTCATAAACCCTACATACCTGTATTTTCTTGACTTGTGAAGAAAGTTTGAACCTTGATACTTAGAGGATGAATTTGTATGAGTACCCTTAATCTCATTGTTCTTGAAGAAGAGAGGAGGTAAGTTTTGTTATTTGATTGAGGAATAGAGGAAAATATTTTCACTTAGTGAGTTATGTGTCCTTGGTTGGTAGTTATAAGAGGGTAAAAGGCCCAAAAGCCCTTTAACTAAATTTTATAGAAATTGCTCCCCAGTCTTTACGAGTCAAACATTTGACTCATATGGAGATGGTACAACTAGGCCTATCAACTAGTAATCTTGGCAGAATCAAAGATGGTGTACATTGATCATCATACGTGTGGTAACATCCGAGTAGTAACATCTCCATACAACTTGTATACCCCTACTCGTATCTTGGATATAATCATGGGGAGTCTACACTGATGAACTTATGACTACCATTCATATGACTCATATGGTAATATTAGGACTCTAAAGGTTGAGTCATACAAAAATAGGATGTCCACTATTCCATTCTATTTTTAATATGACTATAACACACCACTCATATTTTGTATGTATACTAAAAAAGATGAGTCGTATGATGCATAGAGGCTTTCAAACATGTGGTATTAAAATATCTCCCCTTCGAAACATTCATCCTCGAATGTGATTCATCTAGGATTGGGATTTTGACCACAATCGACACCTCCACACTAAATTTATTATAAAACTTGCCACTACCACAAGGATTTAGTTTGTCACAACATAATATACAACATAGAAACACTTAAACTAACTTAAAGTGAAGGAAGTTGCTGGAAATAACACTTTACCTTAGGTAGGAACTAAATTAGAGGAAAAATTATGACGATACTCGGTCATTATGTTTGCTTCAGCTTCCTAAGTAGCCCCTTCAACTAATTGGTTTCTCCTAAGAACCTTTACTAACACTGCTTTCTTATTACTTAGCCTTCAGACCTACGTGTCAATTATCTCTATAGGAATCTCTTCATGCATCAAGTTATGTTTAACCAAATACTCTCTAGGGGAACTACTAAGTATGGATTTACAAAAAACTTTTTAAGTATTCTAACATGTAACACTAGGTGAACTGCAGCTAAGTCTGACAGAAGTTTCAATTCATAAGCAACTGCTCCTACGCATATCAATATCTCATATGGACTAACAAATCAGGGACTCAACTTTCATTTCTTTACGAATATCATAATTTCCTTCATAGGATACACTTTCCAAAATACCCAATCATCAAATTCAAACATGATCTCTCTTTTTTTACATCAGCATACAATTTTTGGCGGCTCTGGCCAGTTTTCAATCTCTCATGAATCAACTAAAACTTTTCCATAGCTTTAAGAATAAAATCTGGCCCAGTCAAAGCATATTTACCAACCTTAAACCATCCTATAGGTGAACTGCACCAACGCTCATGCAATGCTTCAAAAGATCAATCTAAATGCAAGTGCAAACTAATATTATATGCAAACTCAATCAATTGTAGATGGTTATCCCAACTTCTTTAGAATCTAAAACATACAACCTCACTATGTATTCTGGTGTCTAAATTATGCATTTAGCCTGACCATCGGTTTGTGGATGAAATGCATTACTAGGCTTACCCTTTGTGCCAAGGGCCATCTGAAAAAATAGCCAAAGCTATGAAGTAAATTGCGGGACTCTATATGAAATTATAGATAAGGGCATCCCATAAATCCTTAATAACTCATGGACATACATTTTGGCATAATCTTCCCTGGTATCTGAAGTCTAGACAGGTGATTTAGTCATTTGATATACTATGATCCACATTGAATCATGCTAACGTCTTGTACAAGGAAAAATTATTATGAAATACATATACAATGCCTCTCACTTCTATGTGGGGATACTAATCTCATGCAATGTACCACCCTATCTTTGTTGTCCCACTTTAACTTCCTGACAATTTGGACTCTTGCTACAAACTCAGCTATGTCCCTCCTGTTACTATTCTACCAGTAAATTTCCTATAAGTCGTGGTACATCTTATTAGCACCCAGATAAATGGAATATCTCTAAACATGAGCCTCAACTAGTATCCTTTACCGCAATACATTTATATTTGGAATACAAAGTCTACCTTGATAGAAAAGTACACCATCTCCCCCTTGGCAGAGAAACTCAACCTTCTGTTGCTGAACTGCCTCTAATATCTAGCTATGTATAGGATCATATTACTGTTTCTCCTTCATTTTGACTAGTATAAATGATTCCAAATTGTTCTGATCATCTACTCCCACATCATTAGTGCCGAGAAAACATACTTAGTGGGACACACTACCTATAGACAGCATACTTTGTGCATCTACCATTACGTTAGCCTTACCCAGATGATAGAGAACATTTATTTCATAATCTTTCAATAACTCCAACTACCTTATCTGATAAAGATTTAGCTCCTTTTGAGAAAATACATACTGAAGACTCTTATGGTCAGTAAAAATGTCAACGTGCAAACCATAACGATAGTGCCTCTAATTTTTCAAGGAAAAAACTATTTTAGCCAAATCCAAATAATTAGTTGGGTAATTCTTTTAGTGATCCTTAAGTTTCCTAGAGGCATATGCTATTACTATCCTATATTTCTTCAACACACACCCTAACCCAACTTTATACACTTCACAATACTCTACAAATTCATCAAACCCTTCTGGCAGAGCTAAAACTGGTGCCAACATCAATCTATTCTTCCACTCTTGAAAACTCTTCTCAAACTTATCCGACTATATGAACTTTACTTTCTTTTAGGTCAGCTTAGTCAATGGTGCATCTATAGAGGAGAACCCTTCAACAAATATTCTATAATTCTAATCCAAACCCCACAAGCTCCATATATTAGATGGAGTTATAGGTCTAGGAAAGTGCTTCACTGTATTAGTATTCTGAGAATCTGTATGAATACTATCCCCTAAAATGACATGTCCCATGAAGGTAACAAATTTTATCCAAAATTAACATTTACCAAACTTTGCATACAATTAATGGTACTTTAGGATCTGAAGCACCATTCTTAAATGGTCTGCATTTTCTTCCTCACTCTTATAATACACCAGCATGTTATCTATAAATAAAAACATGTCCAAGTACTACTTGAAGACCCTATTCATCAAATACATAAAATCTACAGGAGTATTATCAGTCCATACGACATAACCATAAACTCGAAATGTGCATGCCTCATTAGAAAAGCTATTTTCAGAATGTCTTGCTCCCTAATCTTCAAATAGTGGTATCCCGACCTAAGGTCAATCTTGGAGAACAATCAAGCACCCTAAATTTGATCAAACAAAGCATCTAGTCTGGGAATTAGATATTTGTTATTAATGGTAACCTTGTTTAGTTGTCTATAATCTATACACATTAAGAGAGTACCATCTTTCTGAGAATTTTTGGCGGATCAGCTCCAGTTCTGTAAGGTTAGTATTATGGGATTCTGTCAACAGGACTCAAATGTTTTTCTTCATAGTTTGGAGTAGATGGAATATTTAGAGAGGGAAAGAAAGGTTAGATTTAGATATTGAAGGTGGTCATACAACTCATGCCTTGGATTAGCTCTAGCCTGGTTAGGTTTTTTGCTTGGTTTTTGTTGCTATTGACGTAATATTAGCGTGATGAGGATTATCGTGCATCAACTATTCTCGGTTATATTGAAGGCCAATTGGTTATTGAGGTTGAGTTTTTGTAATTTTATAAGTGAAGTAGATAACTTGGTTGAAAAAAGGATACCTATAGCATTCTTGGAAGAATTGAATCTCTATTGTGGTTATATGGGGAGTGGGATACCTATGAAAAATCTCTTAAAACCATTGTCTCTCAATAAATTCTATATAGGGAGTCATGCTCGGGGCATCTTGGATCAGGTACCTTATTCTTTTGAGATTTTAGGCTTTTTCTATCCAACTTTCGCAAACAAAAGTCCTTCTAGTAGTGAATATTATAATGTCCTTCCAGTTCATTTTACCTATTTTCATGTATATCTATCATTTTGAACCTCTCCACAATGGCTATAGGTCATTTATGACTTGTTGAAACTGACGCCTCGGTTATGAATAGTTCATTTTGGTTTTAAGCTCATTTCTTTATTTGGGAGCTATCATTGTTAAGGAATTGATATTGAACAAAAAATCATAGTAAACAATCGTAGATGAGAATTCCAACAGTGCCATCATCTCTAGAACATAGATTTTAGACTAGAGGGACCCTAGGTTTAGGTTCCAATGCTTTCAGACTCTCTTTGGGAAATTGGTGTATTATATGAAAAATAAATCTATATGTGTAGGCCCCATATTTTGTCAAAATGATCTTTGATAAGAGTTTTTGTGGTTCTATTTAGTTTGAAATATCTAATTTTGTATGGTAGCATAGTTTTTTGCGCGCACAGGGTTCAAAGTTTTTTGGACTAAGCAAATAATGTAGTGCCTGATATTTGGTTTAACCGCTTTAGAGGTCAAATAACCCATTAATTGGTAGTCATTTTAGAGACCCTAAGATACTTTAGAATATTTGGTCATTTGGCTGAGGTTTGATTTTGCAATAAAGGTCTCCTAAGCGGATGATACACAAAAATTACAACTCTCGTTAGAAAGTGTAAGAGGTCGTCGTCAAATATAGAACCCAAATAGGCTGGGGTCAAATCCCACAGGGAATGTTGAGTAAAGTAAGTGTTATGATTATTAATGGATGGTTGATCGGAGGTTCTCAAATAAAAGGGGGTTTGTTTGTTAACACTGAAGTATGCTTGTAGCAAATCGTGTTCCAACTAATGAGTATGCTTATAAGTTTTGATTCAATAAGAATGAATAAACTATGATTATCTTAACCAAGATGTTACAATATTCAAGGTTGTGAGTTATCCCGAATTCATACGCAACAAATTCCAATTGCAAGAATTATTAAAATTTAAATTTCATCAATTCACTTCTCAACCTTAATTGATGATTACCCTTTAATTATCTCGAACTTAAAAAAATATTGATATGTTCAATGATTTCTCAAGTGGGTTAATCCTGTTAAGAAATCAATATTTAACCCAAATGTTAAAGCCTTTGAGATACTTGTAAATTCATCTTTTCCCATCACACACATTTATACTCAAACAAGTGGTGTTCTTGGGCTCACCCTTCAAGTTTGCAACCAAGAAAGATCGTAATAATGAAGAGGAGTTTATACCATTTCAATTAGTTACAGAACTCAGGAAATTTCACAACTCTAAATAACCTATTATATCAAGGCTCCCACAATCTTAGTAATGGGAGATTTAGCCATACCTCATAGAAGGAGAAGAAGATTCCATTGTGTTTCTCATAGATAATTTAGAAAATTGCTTACACAAATATCAAAATGATTTTTCTTGATCTCCAAAGAAGAATAGTGAATAAAATGTTCAGATCCACAATATTAGCTATTTCTCAAAGAATAATATGTTACAAATTTCTCAAAGGTTGAAAAAGAAATAAAAGATAGTTAAAAGATACCTAATCTAAACCTAGACTAGGTATTTATATCTTTCCACGTACTAGGGATTTAAAATTCAATTATTAATATTGCCACGTCACGGTTGACGGCCAAGTTGATGACTCGTCAGTGTCTAATGGTCCATCACTTTGACCATCACTTCATCACTTGAGGGACTAGCTTTTGTTTTATGTTGATGGTCAATTTGATGGTACGTCAGAGGTTTGACGGTTCGTCACATGGATCGGCGCATGGATACCTAGAAAGCCTTGTTCTATTCAGGTTTATAGCCATGTTAACAACCCGTCAGACCTCTAACGGTCCATTGCTTAGACCGTCTCTTGGAACCTCAATTTTTTTCACTCTATTTAAGGCTAATGGACATCTTAACAATTCGTCACATAGTTGACGGCCCATCAGTTTGACCATCAAACGTCTTTGGTTAATGTTTTTCCAAGTTATTTCTTCTATTGAGTCCTTTCGCTGAAAATAGTAAGACCCGGCATCAAATACACTAATAGTTTCTTAAAGACACACAATAATCCCTTATAAACGATGTAAAGTGGTATTTCAAAATATGAAACATCAACACCCTCAACTTAAGACAATTGTTTATCCTCAAGCAACTTAACACCATTTCCAATTCATGATCAAAAATAATGATGGGCATTTAATCATTCAGCTATGCATGATTCAACCAATCAATTGCCACCAAACTCGTGTAGTTTTAACATATTAAAAACCACAATTGGAACTATTACAATTTAGCACATACACGATCATAGATTTAATATCCCACATAGATCTATAAAATCAAGTACAACTCAGATTGACCTCACAGTCAAAGAAGTCCACCATATCTAACTTATGGTGATGCTTTCAGATGAGGTGCACATTATCTAACTAGATCAGGGCCAGATAAGGCATTTTCTTTCAACTCCAAACCACCTACATCAGATACTAACTTCCCAGCAACAACCACCCTCAACTTAGGCATTTTGCCTAAGTTAAGGTACTCAATATCCAACACTAGACCAGGGCCAATACTTGGTGCTAACATCTTACTGAGAGAGAATCTGAATTATTAGGGCTAAATAAATAACAACAAAAGTTCAAAGAGGGTGAAAAGGAAAGAAATTACATATTTTTGGTTGGATTTTTATGGCTAAGTGGACTACAATTGACGTAGGCCTACTATCCTATCCTATTAAATAAACCATAAGGTAACACAAATGAACCGGGAAAGTTTTAGTTGTACACAATATGTAAGAACTACATCAAAATAGTTGCACATACAGGAAACAAGCTCAGACTTATTCTATAAACTCTTGTGTTCATATCATATGATCATGCTTACGTTATCTTTGCATCCTAATGCCAATCAAAGATTTAATACGGTTGGTTAACAAATATTGAGTGGCAAGAAAGCATACACATATACAAACATATTCATAGTATCCTTCCACAATTTATCATTCATCCATACTTACAAAAGGTGCTAAAGGAAAAGAACATGAAACATCTATAATCACTTAATGATATGTACATCACAATGCACAAGAGAATTAAATAACAACCTAAACATGCCGGTTCTACTAGATAGCACATGAGGGAAAATAACACTGGAAACAAAAAACCCTGTAGTGACCAACAACACAACAAGCACCCCATCTCCTCTAAACAAAAATTCTTTTTCCTTAAATGCATCAACAATAAGGTACAAAGGAGTGAGATACTTGCAAAGCCTCTTAGGATTGTGAGTCGATCTAATTTGGTGAGTTTTTTTTGGCCTTAGGTACAACTTTAGTGACCCTAAGAATGGTATGGGTGCTCAAAACAGCTCCCTCCTGAGTTGGAGGTATCTTGAATGGGGCTGCATCAGGTGTAGACACCTTCAGTGGGGATGAACTAGTTGAGACTCCTTCCGCTTTATTTGCAACCTTTTTTTCCTCCTTTTTCATCTCTTTTGATCTCTTTGTATGTTTTCTCATGTCTCTAGATTCTCTTTCCTCAGGTGTCATATCTTCATGGCTCCTTCTATTAGATGTCTTCCTGTCAGCACTTTCAAAAACCTACTTACCTTTATATTTCAGTGGGCTACCTGTAATATCAATAAGACCCTCATCTTCATCACTGATTATCAATGTAGGATCAAAAAATTGGTTTGTTGGTTTATTTTTCAGCTCAACAATATCAGTCTATGCTTATTAAATCTCTACCATAAACCTCGCAAAATCTGGAATTGATAACTCATTCAACTTCTTGCTCACACGCTCCTCTATGTCATCCATCCTGGCATGGATATTCTAATAAGGTCTAAGGACTTCCTCAACAATGTAGTCCACAGATGGCTTGAACTACTTTGCCTATGCATTCAAATGCTTCTCAAACTTTTTTTGTGCTCTCACAAATTTTTCAAAGTTCTATTGTGTCAGCCGGCATTCAGAATACTGAGGTAGGACAGATGTAGTGTCTGTAGTTTCTCCACCAGGGGATTAGATGTTTAACCTACAGAAGCTTCAGGATGCATAAAACTGGTGGAACATAAGTTATAATAGGTAATGGAATACCTGTGGGGATCTCAAATATCCCTGGGGCTAGATCAGACTATGACTGATAGGACCGTGGTTTATTAGCTCCTATCTCATATTTAAAATCGTCATTCATTCTCTCAATGCCCTTTCTGTGAATTTCTTGAAACTTATTATCAACCCCTCTAATCAAAGTAACATTTTTTTGTCTGCATAGTTCCATGATAAAAAATGGGAATGGTAAAGCTCTCTCCAATTTGTGTGCATGGATAAACATCTTATCAGTAATAATTTAGTCGAAATCAATCTTCAACCCATCAGCCAGACTAGCAACCAACACTGCCCTGCGACTGTATAAGTTTGTATCTCCCCCTGTCGGTATCAATCGTAGTCTGACAATAACCCACCAAAACTTAGCCCAAAAGATGAGGGATGATTTAGCAATATGGTCTTTGGTATTATGTGCCCATTATGAGTTACAATCATCAGTGAGAAGCCTCGACAACCAAGGACTTTGGCTGGTGACCATCATCACATGATGCTTAAGTTCTATTATGGACGTCGGTGCTTCATAATCAGGCCTAAATAGAATTTCGTTCAGCGTATGGGAAGAGATATTAATGGTGACATATTTCATAGGAAGTGCTTCCCTATTTGGAAAGTCTGAAACTTTTGTACCCTTGGGATAATTCTTTTCTATTAGTGCCAAATATTTGGTGAAAAAATCTTATATGATATTGGGATAGTATATTCCAGGAGGTTTGCTCATCCACCCTAACTCATACTCATTAAATCGTTGCTCAAGATCTAGGTACTCATGCAACTCGAAAGTGACAATTTTATGGTCCTCTGATATGGGACTCTTTATTTTCCTTTTTGTTGTTGGTTCAATCCCACCAAGGTAGATCTTACGTGCTCCTTCAATTTTCCACTAAATTGCTTCCCGCATTTAAGGGTCTTAGCTTTTAATCACTTTATTGTCTTTAATATTTTATGCCTCTACTTGGTCGGGGTTTGATATATTAACCCCTACCTTTATGGGGCTGGAAATAGTACTACTGCTGCTATGTCTCTCACTGTCCTCCCCAGACTAGGAGATTACTTAAGTCGTTCTCTTACGAGTGTTGAGGAAGGTGCTTCTTGACTGGGTGTTGGTTCACCTCTACCCCTTGCCAATTGAGATCTACCAACTCCCCTATGTGGTGCTAGTTTCCTTGAAATTTTTACCTAAATAGAGAACAAACCATCAATTTTGTATCAGAATCAGAAAGAAACAAGGTTAAGAGTCATGTTGATGGATAGTTTGATGGTCCGTCAAGGTGTCCATTGCAGCTTCACTAGTGAAACCTTTATTTAGTAGCCTTTTGACTATCAAGTTGATAGTCCATCAGGGTCTAACAGTATGTCAAGCAGTCTATAAAGGCTAAACCAAAGGGAGAGTTGTTCAAAAAGTAGTTGATGGATAGTCCAGCGGTCCGTCAACATGATCGTCAACTGAATTTTTTGATTTCCCCTTTCTCTTCGGCAATTTCGCAAACATTTGGTATGCATCTTATCATTAAGCACCATAATCACCATATCAAGTCAACCTTTAAACACTAGTTTTTCCATTTTTTTGTCATTGGGTTACTCAAACTTCACCCAAAACAATATTTACTAAAGTCTGATTAAACCAGAGGCACAACATTAATAATAAGAAAAGAAGAAGTTCTTCCAAAACTTATCAAACCCACATTATTCATGTTCTTCCTTCTAAAAAGAGAAGTAGAGTTTTGATCATACCTTATTCTTGAAATACTCTTCAATACTTTGAACATGCAAAACTTAGAACAAACTATACTATTTAGTTTCTCAGTGAGTGATATAATTTTGATTCTGATGAGAATAAAAGAAGAGGGTGATATTTTAAATAGGAGAAAGGAGAAGATAAAGAGTCCTAAGATGGGATGTATTTGAAATCCAAAATGAATATACAAGAATTTAAATGGTTTTGGGAGTTAAAGTAGTGAGAACGTGTGTGTAACTAAATCCCATTATTCATTAAATATTATTTGCATCGGATCAAAATAACTAAAAAGCCCTTTGGTGACCCGACCCACTCATTTAAAAACTAGGGTTTGTCTGACAGGAAACCTGACGGTCCATCAGTTCCACCATCAAGCCTTACTAGAACTTGATTAATTTTTACTTACTGCGACACAAAAGATAACGGTCCATCAAATGGTTGATGATCAGTCGTGAAGTCTGTCAGATCTTATCTAGAATCTCAATTTTTTAGCTCCATAATAATGGTGACTTTGATGGTCCATCGAGCATGTGGTGTTCCATCATCTTAGTCGTCAATCTTTATCTAGAATGTCCTTTTTTTCCATGTCTTCGATAGTTTCAGTGATGGTCCATCAGGCCATTCACAGTTTGTTAACATTCTTTTCAACCTCCCTCAACTTGATTAGAGTCTGTTTTCCGGCATTTTTATTACTGCATACTTCAATAAACATATCAGATTACACAAAAAAAAAACCTCTAACTACACTTACAACAACACATTGTTGGTTGCCTCCCATTAGTGCCTGATTTACTAGCGTGGCACGACTTAGTTATCTCGATTACTCAGACTTCTATCTTGTTTTTAAAGTTTGACTATTCCAAATAAGTAGACTTGTGTAACTTTAAACGGGCAAGACCACTTAGACCTAAGTTTACCTGGAAAGAGCTTCAGTCTGGAGTTGAAGAGTCATACCCAATTATCTTTCTGAAAATCTCATTTTTCAATACTTCAATCATGGTATTTCTTCATTCTTTCCCTATATAGGTACTCTTTTTCATATTCCATAAGACGGAATTCATCTATCTCATTCAGCTTCCTTAGTCTCAGTTTTGCTGCCTCTTCCCAATTCAGGTTTAACCTCTTAAGTGCCCACAAAGCCTTGTGCTCTAGCTCAATCGGCAAATGACATAATTTTCGATAGACCAGCTGATACAGTGACATCCCAATGGGTGTATTGAAATCTATTTGATATTCCCACAAGGCATCACCGATCTTTCGATACCAATCCTGTCTACTTGAGTTGAAATCTCCACTTGACCACTAGTTTGTGAGTGGTATGGGGTTGCTGCCTTATGTTGTTTCAGCCCACATTTTTCCAATGCACTCCGGAATACATTGTTGCAGAAATGGGATCCTCCATCGCTTATAATATTATGTGGTACTCCGAAGTGAGAGAAGATTTTTTTCTTGAGAACGACAACCACTCTCTTGCCTTCATTGTTAGCCAAGGAGACAATTTCTACCTATTTGAACTTATAGTCCCCAGTAACCAGGATATAGTTTATCCCATTGGAGCTTACAAAGGTACCCATGAAATTATTACTCCAGACATCAAAAAATTCAACCTCCATTTTTTTTTCATAGGCATCTCATGGTGTTTCAAAATTAACCCTTGTCTCTGGTACTGGTTGCATATTCTTCCAAACTTATATGCATCCTTGAACAAGGTTGGATAATAATATCCACTCTTCATCCCTTTGTTACTGTATGATCACCTGCATGGTGTGGGGAAGCATGACAGGCTTCCAGAATATTCAACATGTCAACTTCTGGGATGCATCTTCTGATAATATTATAAGCACAAAGCCTAAATAGATATGGCTCATCCTATAAGTACCTTTTGGCATCATGGATGAATTTCATTTTATGATTGAAGGAAAGATCATCCTGAATAAGATTACTTACCACATAATTGGCAAAGACCGATAACCAAGGTACCTTTTTAAGTACAACAGCAAAGATTTGCTCATCAGGAAATGCATCATCAATTTTAAGTTCATCTTGCGACTGCCTAATTTCCCTCAAGCCTGGGTAGGTGGTTTGTGACTTTATTTTCGTATTCTTTTATGTCTTTGACTTCAAAGTCAAACTCTTGCAGAAGTAGCACACATCTAATTAGACTTGGCTTACCATCCTTCTTCCCCATAAAATATCTCAAGGCAGCGTGGTCTGTATGAACCACCATCTTGGTTCCCAACAAGTAGGCATGAAACTTCTCAAATGCACAGACAACTTCGAGAAGTTCTTGCTCCGTAACATTATAATTATTCTGTGCCCCATTCAATGCCTTTCTCGCATAGTAAATCAGATGAAATTTTTTTTCTTTCTTTTGGCCATGCACAGCCCCAAGTTCCACATCCCTTGTGTCACACATGATTTCAAATGGCTTTGACGGACCAGTCTGGAGCAACAATAAATGGGGCAGCCACTAGTTTCTCTTTAAGGAATTCAAATACATTCCTGCAATCATCATCAAATACAAAATTATCCTCTTTCTCCAATAGCTTACACAATGGATTTGCAATTTTGGAGAAGGCTTTAAAAAATCGACAGTAAAATCCAGCATGTCCCAGGAAACTACAAACTCCCTTCACTGAGATAGAAGGGGATAATTTCTCTATAACCTCTACCTTCACCAGTCATCCTCAATCCCCTTAACTGAAATTTGATGTCCAAGAACAATGCCCTGCTTTACCATTTAGGGTCATTTTTCCCAGTTCAACACAAGATTGAATTCCTCGTATCTCTACAGAGTACTACTTAAAATCATCAAACATAACTCAAATAAATCACCTACTATTGCAAAATCATCCATGAACACCACTAAGGTGTCCTCCACCAGTTTGAGAAGATAGACATTATGCATCATTGGATTATCGCGGGTGTATTACATACACCATACGATATTCGCTTGAATGAAAATGTTCCTTATAGGCATGTAAATGTTGTTTTCTCCTGATCTTTCGGGGAAATCAAAATTTGATTGTATCCTGAATACCCATCCAAGAAGAAATACAAACCCCTTTCTTCCAAGCGATCAAGTATATAAACCATGAAGGGCATTGAGAAGTAATCCTTCAATGTCCATGAGTTCAACTTGTGATAGTCCATACACACTCGTATTCCAATCATTGGCCTAAGTGGAATCAACTCATATTCTCATTAGCAACTACAGTCATGCCCCCTTTCTTGGGCACATATTTCACGGAACTCACCCACTTGCTATCTGAGATAGCGGTACACTAGCCCTACATCAAGCCATTTGATAATATACTTTTAAAAACTTCTTGCATCAGTGGGTTTAATCTACGTTGATGCTCAATAGTTTTTGTGTACTCTTCCTCTAGATAAATTTTATGGGTGTAGATACCCAGCGAAATACAAATAATATCAGCAATCTTCAATTCTATATCCCTTTTATGTCTCCTAAACACAGAGATAAGGGCTTCCACCTATTGTTCACCTAAGTCTACTGCAATGATCACAGGTAAGGTGTTTTCACAACTTAGAAACACATACCGTAGATGGCCCGACAACTCCTTTAACTCCAACACCGATGGCTCTTTACTAGACGTCTTAGCTGGTGGTATTGGATGATTTTTTAGATCCAAATCCAATTTCTTCGGAGCATGTGAATATCATTACATTACCATTAGAGCACATACTGGCTCTTCATATTCTTTAATACCTTCACTATCAAAGTTCATCAATACTAAAACCAAAGTTTCAACAATAATTTTTTCCTCAATCCGTACCTCTTTCTCGTATTTATAATATATATCAACAATGTAGAATACACTCATCTATTTGTGTTGTTTTATTAACTGGCAAACATCAAATTAGACCATCTCATCATTGAGCCTAAACTACAACTCATTAACCCGCAAGCTAATCAATACACTCCCAGTTACGAGGAAGGTCTATCAAATATTATGGGTACCTCAAAGACCACCTCACAATCAAGGATCACAAAGTTGACGAGGAAAATAAAACTGCCTTCTTTCACAAGACATCATATAATATACCAACTAGTCGCTTCACTAATCTATCTTCCATCACAAGCCTTATGTTTGTAGGTGTGGGACCTCCCAAACCTAACTTCTTATAAACTGCCAGTGGTATTAGATTAAAACTTTCCCCAAGATCATACAAGGCATTCTAAAAATCCAGCAATCCAATAGTACATGGGATAGTAAATGCTCCAGGATTTGCTTTATTTTGCACTAAGGACCTTGTATAAATAGCACTACAATGGTGAATATGGTCCACCAATTCATTGCTCACCATACTTTTTATTATGACAAGATCCGTCATGAACTTACCGTAGCCAAGCATTTGTTCCAGTGCCTCCACCAAAGGCATATTTACAGTCAACTGTTTTAGAATTGCCATGAACTTTCTAAATTTCTTGTCATCCATATTTTTCTTTAATCGATGAGAAAACGAAGGAAGTGGCTTTGGTATTACCTTAACCATCTCTTCTCCATCCTTTCCCTTATCTTTCTTTAACTCATCAGGCTGCTGATGGTTAGATTAGATGTCATCATTATCCAACTTCTCAGACTCTATTGGATGGTATTTATCTGCTTTCTTATCCAACCCAACCACGTCATCAGTTATAGGTTTTTCCACTGAAGATTTCGTTAATACTTTACCACTACAGGTAGTAATCGCGATACAAGAACCATCATTCTGAGGGTTTTGCACTATATCACTTTGTAATTTATTGCTCTTTTTCTAATTAAATGTCACCAAAAGCTGGTTCATCTACTGCTCTAGCTATTTTATAGAGGTTGAATATGAGTCATCTAACTGACTAATAGTTGATAAGTCACTCTTCACCATTGCTACACCTTTATTAGTAGACATCTTACCCGAACTAGTAGCAGCAGTATCATAATTTCCAGGAGGTACATATAATCCAATCCTGTTGTTCTTATTTTTCCATCTCCCTTGGTTACGATCTCTGTAAACAACTTTGTCATAGTAGTTCCAACCTTTATTCTCTTGGCTATTGCCTAGGAAACCCCATGATTATTCAAATAGTTAGCCTCCTCCTCAAAATTGGCCTTGACTACCCTACTTTGTGACCCCACGGCCTTCACCTTTCCTGTCTTTCTTGAAAGAAAATGCTTAGTAAGAAAGTCCATCTAGTTCATTATATGGGCCATGTCTTGATCTTATTCTTCCTCTTTCCTGAGTTGTTCAGCTGTCATACCACTAGATATAGTAGGTCTTACTACCAAAAAATCCCTGGTATTCCAAGATCTACTTGTATTAGTCAATCTCTCCAACATATTTGTATCCTCAATGAATGTAAGCACCATGAATGCTCTCACTCACCACTGTCCACAGTTTGCTTAGTGATGTACATTGAAGCTTTGTAAAATGTCTCTATAAAATACTCATCGGTCATCTTATTATTAGGGAACTATCTAAACTTCTTCTTGAATCTCATCTAGGTCTCATGGAGTGCTTCATTCGATAACTGCCTGAAGTTTCTAATCTCTTCCCTCAACTGTAACATCCTAAAGGAAAAAAGAACCTTTTTAGGAATGCTCTTTTCAATTCCCTCTAGTTTACTATAGAATTAGGAGCTAACTAGTTCAACTATATTGTTGCCTCCCCAGACAAAGACAATGAGAATAACCGCATATGAATTATGTTCGATCCAACTCCAGGGTTGTCAAAAGATTTGCATATGTTGAAAAAGTTCACCAAATGCATGTTTAGGTCATCCCCTGGATATCTACCAAACAACTATTTGAGGTGTTGTAGATGTATCATAGTGCTTAATATGTTGAAATTTGCTCCTGGTAGTAATGGTGGTGGAATAGTTGCTCCTGTAGCACCAGACTCATCAAAATCACTGTCATCTTCCTCATCAGCTGCAAACTGCATTGATGGTTGGCGGTTTGCTCTTTATCTAACGGGTTGATTCCTGTTGCATAGAATAGCTACATTCTCAACACACCTCCTATTTGCAGGCTCAATCATATCATCATCTCCTAGGTCCTCCAAAACTGGGTTAGGATCACGCATTGGTTGACCATTATTTTCTTAATTCAATTGAGCTCTAGCCAAAATGGCTATACTATCTGTTTCTTTCTGATCTTCGATTCTGCAAATTAATTGAGGTTCTGAATGATATGGTAATAATGGTTCTCTTGACCTCATCGTGTGTGGCATAAAAAATAAATATCCTATAACGAAAAAATCAACAAATAAAAGTAAAATTAGGAAACTTGACCTAATGTCAATTAACTCACATAAACTTAATTGATAATCATATTCCCCGACAACGGAGCTAAAATTTGATATGCCTAAATTACAACTCTCATTAAAACCCATAAGAGGTCGTCACCAAATATAGAATACAACTAGGTTGGGGTCGAATCCCATAGGTTTATACTATTTAGACTATCTATTATGATAATTAATAGATGGTTGATCGAATGTTCCCAAATAAAAAGGGGTTTATTTGTTCACAGTGAAGTATGTTTATAGCAAATCATGTTCCAACTAATGAGTAAGACTGTAAGTTTTGATTAAATGGGAGTGAATATACTAGGATTATGTTTACCAATATGTTACAACAATCAAGGTTGTGAGTTATCCCAAATTCATACGCAACAAATTCCAATTGCAAGAACTATTAAACAATAAAGTTCATCTATTCATTTCTTAACCTCAATAGATGATTACCCTTTAATTCTCTCAAATTTAAAGAATATATTGATATATTCAATTGATCTATCAATTGGGTTAATCCTATTAAGGTATCAACCTTTAACCCAAAGGTTAAAGCCTTTGAGATCCTTGTAAATCTCCTCTTTTCCCCCACACACATTTCTACTCAAATAAGTGGTGTTCTTGGGATCACTTTTCATGTTTGCAACCAAAAAAGATCACAATAACGAAGGGGAGTTTATACAATTATAATTATTTACAGAACACACGCAATCTCACAACTTTAAACAACCAATCACATTAAGTCTCCTATACCCTTAGTTATGGGAGCTTTAGCCATACATCATAGAAGGAAAAGAAGATTACATTATGTTACTCATACATAATTTAGAAAATTACGTATAAAAATATCCAAAGGATTGTTCTTGATCTCTAAAGAATAATAGTGAATGAAATGTTTAGATCCAAAATAACAACTAAATCTCAGAGAATAATAGGTTACAAATAGCTCAAAAGTTTAAAAAGATATAAAAGATAGATAAAAGATACCCAATCTAAACCTAGACTAGGTATTTATATGTTTCCAAGTACTAGGAATTTAAAATTTGAACTACAGTATTGCCGCATCATGGTGAACGACCTAGTTAACGGGCCGTCAGTGTCGTGTGGTGCATCCTTGGACCGTCGCTTTATCATTTTTGGGGCCATCTTTTGTTTTATGATAATAGCTAGGTTGATGTTCCATTACAGGTATGACGGTTCATCACTTCGATCATCACTTGGATACCCACAAGGCCTTGTTTTATTTCAGGTTTATCAGCCATGTTGATGTCCCGTTAGACCTCTTACGGTCTGTCACTTGGACCTTAATTTTTCTACTCTTTTTAAGGCTGAAGAATATCTTGTTGGTCCATCACATAGTTGACGGCCCATCAGTTTGACCGTCAAAAGTCTTTGGCTTCTATTTTTCTAAGGTATTTCTTTCATTGAGTCCTTTCCCTAAAAACAGTAAAACCCAACATCAAATACACCAATATTTTCTTAAAAAAACACAATTATTCGTTATAAAAGATGTAAAATGGTTCGTCAAAAGCCAGAACATCAGGGGACACCCCTTTTGCAGATAGGAGACCACTTTAGTGACTTTCACATTCCCTTACCTGACTACTTTAGAAGACTTTTATTGCATAAGCGATAGCTACTTAAGCAGATAATTATCCACTTTATCGATAATAAAATAATGTATTGGTGAAGAAGAATGTTCTATTTTAAATAAGGAATTTTAGGTTGACATATCAATTGGATGGGCTAGTATATTATGCAGGATATTTCATTGGTGGTGCATGATTATTACTAGAAACTAAGTTTGAACCTTAGATGTTGATAGTGGTGATAAAAATATTAGCTCGAGGATAGTGATGGATGATTTGTGAGATTACAATAGTAGTCTTTATATGATGTATAAAAGAGATTAGGACGATAACTTATAAATATTAGAGTGGGTAATTGTGATATATGTCAAAGGTCTAGTGTTCTACCAATCAGTTGGGAATAAGTCATTAAATGGATAAGAGTATTAAGTTTAAAAAGATATGTTGAACCCCAGGTAGCCTCTTCTTAGATGAGGTTTTAAGTTTGTAAGTGTCATGTGTACCCAGTTCATGTTATTTAATGTCTTAGTATGGGGAAGTCTAGGGAGTTTTTATACGGTTTTCTTCAAAGCTGAATTAAGAAGAATATAGAGAGACAATGTGATCCCTTGGTATAGTCTTAAGAATTTTTTTAAGTTCTAACATCGTGCAATTAGAGGTTTTGTTATGGGTTAAGAGGTATGGATGTGTAGTCTTATGTGAGTGTGACTTATAAGGTGATATATATAGAGGCTAGAAAATATTATATTAGTATCTATAAAGGGAAGTGGAATCATTTGTATCTATATGAGGAGGAGGGAGATGGCGAACTAAGGATGATCTTAAATTTTCTCACGGCGGTGAGTTTTAAAGAAGAGTCATGGGAAATATATGTTCATTATATCAAAATCCTCCTGCTTTGATATAAGGAGACATTCTGTTAATGTCTTACATATTCAAATTTTGACTATGCCTAAGGTCTGAGTTCTCTATGCAGCTTATGTCCATGATCCAACCCCTGAACTAGACGCAATAACGGTTCTCACTAATCCAAGCCTCCAAGTATTTAAGATTTATGTGATGTCACTAATGATCCATAAATTCATGTATCATTTTATGTTTTTTTCGAAGGATCTATAAGTTCTTTATGCCATCTATTCATGTTATGGCATGTCGTAGCCCAAAGTGATGTAATGTAAGCACACCCGTGTCCATTCACAGTTCTTAGGATGATAAGTAATATTTTCTTGTAGCAATCCTTGTCATAATTCTTTAATATATAAATCTCGGGCTCTTGTAGTTATATGTTAGTAGGGGAATCATAAGATTAAAATAATGAAGTGTTGTGTCCATAGCTGAAAGCATATTGGAGATGTGTTTCTATATTTATGATCTATTATATTGTCTTATTTGAGGTGGATAATGTTTCTATTCGATTCTTATGTCCCGCGGGCATCTCAATTTGTGTATGGTATCAACGTTCCATAGAACAAATGACCTAGATCATTTCTATGTCATGTCTCATTATGGCATGATTAGTGCTTAAGGTATGCATTTTCCTATTATTTTGGTTCTCTAACTTTGTTAATGGATTTGTTATTGCATTACTATCTCACGTTCATGCTAATGGATGCCTTGATTCTCATTCGAGGCCAAGTGATCCTGGGAGGGATGTAACACCCCAGATCTTTTCCTCTAAATTTGTTTTGAGTTTTGAGCTCACAACCTCGGCGACGACTCACTTCACAAGTCGTAGGGACTTCTTATGAGTCATGGTGTTCCAGTCGTAGGGTAACCAGCACAGTTTTCCAAACACTTTGTGGACATCACGACATAGACATCATGAGTCATAGGTAGACATTATGAGTAGTAAGGTGATACTTGTGTTCCCACAAATATAATGGTCCATTGTTTCTGTCTTTAGTATGACTAGGACCCTACGAGTCATAATTTCTCATTATGAGTTGTATGATACAAATCATAGGGTCAATAGTGAGGGAGTCCCTTGTCTCTACCTAGACTACAAGCCGTTGTGACAACTCTTAACCATAAATCATGAGACATCACATTTCCTGTAATGACTGGGTGGAAAATTTCATTATTTTAATATTGGGCACTTTGCTTATTTCCCCATTTCCCCTATTAAAAATACATTACCTAAAATACTTTAAGGGGCCCCATAACTCCTCATTACTCAACTATAATCTACCCTTACTGTCTCAAATCCCTAAGGCAAAAACAACTAGGGTTTCTAAGGATTTGTCATCTAGAGATCCAATTGGTGATTTCCATCCATATTTCTCAATAATTTTAGGCATGTATCTCTTCCCTAAAACATGCTTTGTTAAACTAATGTGATTAAATTGTTTTTATATGTTTAATTGATGGTTTTGGAAATTTGGTTGAGGGTCCTTTAATGTTATTTATGGAATTGCTTTACACATGACTTTTCTGAATTATACATGATTCAAATTGATAGTTTTAAAACTAATTAGGTGCATAGGTATGGGAAATAGAATGGGGTTGTGGATTCCTCCAAATAAATGAATTTTGGTAGTGGAATTTGTAATAACCTCAACTTAACCTTATGAAATTTTCTTTGAAATATGAGTATATGTATATTGAAAATAGTTTTGGAACTATTGTATGATATAGAAGGTTAATCAAACATAATGGTTTTATATTTATCCTTGGGGGTCATGGATTTCCCCAAGCAAATGTATAATTGAACCTAGGTCTCATCGATTCCCCATGTGGAAGAATGATTAGAACTTGTGGGGTTGTGGAATCCCCTCAATATTAATAATTCCAATGGCATGGTGATATTAGCTTGCAAGTGTATTGGTACGATGATACGAATGGATTTTGCCTTAATGGATGATTATTAGTTCAATGAACAGTAATGTGTAAATGTTCTAATTGGGGCTCAATGGGGGTTGTTTAGCTATACATGTAGGTGGATGTACCGAGGGACTGATACTAGAAACCCATATTTGTTAGGGTGAAAGCTGGTCTTAACGACTGTATGCTTGTGTCATACTTTATATATTTGTATCCTATATTGGCGTAGGGTCGTCATAGATTCATTTCCCTTCCTTGATACCCCTGTTTATGTGGCTAACACACCCTGGGACCCTTTTAGCAGGGTAAGAGCTGGACCCATATAGCCCATGGGTATAGATGACGATTTGAGCTACACAGTATAGGCTAATGTTTTTAATATCATGCTAAACCCTATTCCCTAACCCGATATAATGAAATATATATATGTACCATGTGGGCATGTTAATTTACTGTGGTTAGATCATGGCATTATTTTATCCCTTCCCTGAGTTACATGCTAGTACTTACCCTGCTAACCTCCCTGAAAGTTGTATCCCCATGCGATGCAGGGTCCGAAGATATAAATGTTTTATTCCGCAGTGGTAGGTGATTTCTAGATTATTCGTGAGTTAGCTTGAAGTGGTGAGATTTCATTGTTTTGTAGTCCCTTATTTCATGGTCTTGACTATACTTATATCCTAGACTACTTCGGTGGTTTTTGGCAATGGTTGGGGGAATGTCCTAATTTTGATTGATGTTTGGTTTCCTAGAGGCTTTTGTGGACAAAGTGTGGATGGACATTGTTATGGATTATTATATCCCTCTTGTTTTTTACTTCTCTATCTTGTTAGATGTTCGGAACAACTCTATCTTATTATATTTTATATTTTTTATACTTTTATATATTAATATATATTGTGTTCTATTTGACTAGAAAAAAGGGGTGGTTTTTGGTCCTCGACGGACTTAAGATACCCATCAATGCAAGGCCCTGGTTCAGGTCGTGAATTCTTCATAAATCATAAAAAGTCTAAGTTAATAAAATGACTAAGGAAGATATTTATAGTTATTAACTTTACACAAATAACATACTACAAATATACAAAAGTAGTTATTTAGGAAATAACCCACTAAGGCTTTTCTTGATTTCCTAAATGGGATCTTGATAAAACCATGGCCTTGCTTATTCATTGCTAAATAGCTTCCTTCGGTCTTCAATCCATCATCCATATGTAGAAGTCCCTTCGAATATTCTCCAAGCTAACCATGCTTATATCAAAAAGGGTGAATTGATTATTTTGCATATTTTAACTGGGAATATTCTTTCTAAAAGATAATTATGAGAATTGATCACAAAGAGGGGATATAGTGTCTTAACTTAAGAACTTAAAATAATGATTGGCTAAGTGTTAGAAACTAAGATGAGTAAAGGTTCCTAACTAAAACATGAATTTTAAGTAAAATAATGTCAAATGGTGGAATAATTGAGTAATAGAATAGTTTCGTGAACCTAGTGATGACTTCAATTTAAGGATTAATATTTAGTAACTAAATTCACTCATCTCAATGAGTATAAAAGAGGATAAAATTAGTTAATGAACTAGTGTATGTTGCATTAGAATGTAGACTCGGTTTGGTTGATAATTGCTGATATTAATAAGCTATTGACTCTTCTTCAGACATACTTGAAATTGAAGAATATGGTTGGTCATGGTTATCTTAAGAGGTTGTTGGTTTGTCTTCTGACATACTTGTGATTAATGAATATGGTTTATAATTCTTATATGAATGAGTTATTGATTGGTATTTAGACATATATGAATCTGGAGATAGTTGATTGTAGATACTTGAATGGCTTGAATTACAATTATAAATAGTTCTAGTAAGAGTATTACACTATGATTGATCCTAAGAGATAGTTTAATTCATAAATTACATATAATAGGGTTGCTGAGGATAGGGTTCCACGAGCCATTATAGGTTTGTTTATTGGTATAATTATTGAGGATTATGTGCCATGGCCAATACAAATTTGGTTATTAATGTGATTGTTGATGATCGGGTGCTACGTTTTTAGATGGTACATGGACCCTAGTGCATCCCATACAGGTCATGATAGTTAGATAAATAAGTCCATTTAGTATTAGTGTAGAAAATTTGAGCAGATGTTATGATGATTATGATATTTAGATGGTCGGGTATCACACCACTACATGTTACTTATATATTGATATTTTGTAGGGATTTATTACCACACTAGTACTGTACATGGATAAAGTTTGTCTCTTTGTCTTGTAACATTTTGTGAGATAAGTCATTTTTACATATATATACAAATTTATAATGTTGAGAGAGGTAATATAGTTTGATTGATAACAAAATAATGGTTTTCTAAATTGTGAGGTTGGGATTAATAAGTTACCATAGTTCTATGATAATTGTTTCATGGTTGTTTGTGAAGTGGTTTATACAGTTATTACTTATTTGGTTGTCTATGGTAGTGTTGTTATGGTGGTTAAACTTTCTAACCTTATTAATTAATTTATATTATGGTGTCATGGCTATTATTTTAGACTGGAGGCTATGGTGATACCAATAATGATTTATGTTTTCTCATTGTAAACTCAACATAGTCATATAGACTGTTAATTTGGTTGAATAATTTTTTATTGTATGTGTTGATGTTTGTATTTTTAGATGTTTCTGAATGGGATTGTGGTTGTGGCTTGTCCTTATTAGGCTATAAAAGAGTTTCAACATATATTTTCCAAGAATTATATGGGTTGGTATCTAGACATCCACATCATATACTCATGGAACGATGACATATCATGGAGTCATTCCTTTTTCTTTTTTCCTATCATGGTTCCTTATTTTATTATCTATCTAGGTTGAGCCTAATTGATAAATAGTAAATTTTATTTGGTATCTCTACAACCACAATTGGAATCTAGTTTATTCAGATTTATATCTTGATGAGCTCACATTTATAACCTAGGTGATTTTAATGGATATCTATTGATAAGCGTTAGGACTTACAATTATCTAGTGAATTATGATGAAATTGTTTGTTTATTCCCTATTTATGGATATTGATAGTAAAAACTAATGTATGTTGGGTTTATGATGATCTTTGTGCATTATTTATACTAATGCATTTGTATGTTGATTTTGTTAATGATGGTGAAGCTAGTTGATTAATTTTTGCTTGTGAAGTTAATAAACTTACATGAGATAAGATTGTGATAAAGTGTGGTGTGTTGGTATGATTCTATATGATTTTATGTAATATAAAGATGATTAATGAGAATTCTATTTCTTTGAAGTGGTTGTTATGGCATACTAAATAAATTAAGGGTTATGGGTAATAGAGTGGTTTCATATACATAACATAATATACATATAGGCGGGTAGAAGTGTTGTGTTATAAGAAGTTGTATGAGAATATATATCAGTTAATAGTAAATTCTTTAGTTGTGGTAGCATTAAAGTGCTAACGCTTGTGAAGTAAGTGGGGTTGATTATAATTGATGACCCTTAGTTATAGGGTCAATTGAGAATGTAGAGTAACTATCTGTGTTTATTAATATTCATACCTCCTTATTTTTGTTGCTAATTATTTGTTTATATTGTGCATTGACTTAATTCTGAAATATATATTCTTACTATACCGATAGGAAATTGTTTGTGCGAGTGTTATTATTTCGATGGGAAACTTCCTGAGTGGCTATTATGAATTCTCGTACAGTTAGAGCAACATTGTTGATTTAATATGTCAACTTGGTGACTTGCATATCCTTAAGGTTTAGACATTGATTATCTATTGGTAACTTACATGTCCTTAAGATTATAAATTTCATTAGTATTAACATAATAAAGAAGGCAAGAATTCAATGAATATATATCACTAACTTGTTGTGACCTCTACTAGAATAGATAGATCTGAGTCGTGGTGGATAGTTATGTGTTAATGAACTCATACTTATGTGTTTGCTGGTGTTTGTACTTTAGATGAATTATTTTTGTGTGATTACCTTTGATGTTTAAAATAGATTCATAACATAGATGTCCCGAAGGGAAAACATAGTGTAGTATTTGGTAGTATTTTGTTTATTGTAGAATTTTTTTGGTTGAGACTATCTGAGTAGAGTTTTCTCTATGATGAGAGTTAGTAAAATCTCAAGCTAGGGATATTTTTAATAAAATTTGGTGTTGTGTAGTTTAGAGATTGTTTGTGTTTGGAGGTTTCGAATTTTATAGTTTGATGTTTGTATCATGAGAGTCAAAGGAAATATTAGCCCATCAAAACTTTTAAAATAAGAAACAAATTCATAGGACCCCAATTATGTCATTTTCCACGATAGGATAAATATGAATTATCATACTTTTAGGTGCGAGGTATGATATGGGGAAATTTGGAAGTACCCCTGAGAGACTTCCAGTCACTGTTGTAGTTGTAACGCCTTGAGTTTTTGGTCCTTAGATATTTCTAAAATTTTATCCTCACTGTCTGGACTACGAGTTACCCTTAAGAGTCGTATGGAGTTTTGACGGGTCCTAGGGACACAATCGTAACCTAAACAGTATATGTGTGACTAAGTTCTTCTATGAGTATGAGTGGCTCACTAAGACCATAAGGACTTATTATGCGTCATTGGGTGCAAATCGTAAGATGTACAGTCTTTACCCCAAATGATTTTTATACTGACTACGACTCGACCCTATTAGTCGTAGGGTCCTATTATGAATCCTAGCAATTGAGCGTAGGGTCAATAGTGTGTGGAAGCCCTGGAAACTACATTTTCTATCACTCATGGTGATGAATCATAAAGAGACCTTACGAGTCATAAAGTGACCCATTATCACTGACGACTAGATTCCTGTTTTTAAATTGAGGGCATATTGGACAATTACCTCCATACCCAATTAAAACCACAAATTCATAAAACACTTAAGATGGGTTATTTCTCATTCATAATATAATCAAACACTTTAAAGCTCTCTCAAATCTCTCGAGCAGCCATACTTAGGGTTTCCAAGAAGTAGGTCATCCAAGGGCTTGAGGGTGCAATTCTCTCCATAAAATTTGATATTTCAGGAATTTTACTCTTTCCTAATTACTAATTTGTTAAAAGCGAATGTATTAATATTTTTTCATATGGTATTGATGATGGTTTTGAAACAAGGGTTAAGGGTTTTGAATGCTCATTGATTGAACAATGTTTCCCAAGGCTTACGTTCATGCTTTAATTATGGTATTTAAACTTATGGGGTCATAGGTATGCTGGATACACAAGGACATTGTCATTTTCCTAAACACCTGACTTTTGAAATGCATATGACCTCAACCCTATATTG
The DNA here is from genome assembly GCA_030864215.1 of Capsicum pubescens. NCBI lineage: Eukaryota > Viridiplantae > Streptophyta > Magnoliopsida > Solanales > Solanaceae > Capsicum > Capsicum pubescens. Next base: position 142,061,718 of record CM061549.1, on the reverse strand, counting down.
AGAAATTTGTTTCAAATATGAAAAGTATGCATACAGAATTGCTTTTAAACTGTTTCATAATATGAAGAGTCAATGAGGAAAATTTGTTTTTAAATTGAACCTGAAGTGGTTGTAAAATTTCCCAAGTTAATGTATAATTTAACCAAGGGATTGTGAATTCCCACAAGTGATGATAATCACTTTGGCATGTTGACGTTACCTTGCAAGTGTAGTTTGTATGACGATACCGACAATATTTGCCTTAAATGTGTATTACGGTTCAATGAATGGGAATGAGTGATATGTGTTTTAATTAGGGTTTTATGAGGGTTGTATAGTTGAGTCTATAAAGTGGATGTCCTGAGAGACCAACACTTGAAACCGCAGTTACTGATGTGGGGTCTATATGATCCGGTTGTTCAAGTCTACCTTAATATTATCACATGATTGGGAGGTTAGAGTCCCCTAAAATATATTAAATGATTTGTTGCTTGTGTCACCTTTATATGTCGGGAGGCTCGAGTCCCCTATAGTGCACATATATGTCTTTTGATTTGTGAAACCATACATACTGGGGCCCTACCAGCTGGGGGATTTCTAAGCCCATATAGCCGGAGGGTGCCTTCTTTTGTTATGACCGTTGAGCTAAAAAATCTAGGCTAAAGTTTGAAAGTGCATGCTAAGCCTTGTTCCCTATTCCGATATGTGATATATATATATATGTACGTGATTAGGTGCATTGAATTTGAATAATTTGAATTATTAATCACGATAATATTTTATCCTTATCCTTGAGTTACATGCTTAGTGTTCACCCCACTAACTGTCTCTAGATGATGTATCCCCATGTAATGTAGGCATCAGAGGTACCTCTACTTTTCCTACACAGGGTTAGGTTTATCAGCTCAATTTGATGGTTCGTCTGTTTATTGTGTTTAAGTTGTGAGCTTTTATTCTCTAGATTACATAGACATTTCCTCTGTTATTATCATAGGACATAATTAAGAGTTTTCATTGTCATTAACATTATCATTTTTATTGTCATCTACAAGAGTCGGGGACATGTTCCAAACAAGATTGGTATTGGTTTTCTTTGCATGGAGGATTTGTTGGATTACTATAGGCTTAGGTGATATGAGTCAATTTTTTTAGTTAGTTACTTATTATTGGTAATATACTTATCTTATATTCTTTAATCTTACCTTATGTTATTTTTTTATAGGTTTTGAAATCATCCAACGCTGGGGATATTATGTTCACTTAGTTAGGTGCAGGGAGTGGTCTCCGATCTATTTAGTAGTTGAGATGTCTGTCATAGCTAGGCCCTAGTTTAGGTCATGAGAAAGATAGTATCAGACATGAGGTTTGGTTTAATTGCGTGTCCAAAAAAGCCGTGTCAAGTAGAATTTGTTTTATGGGTGTGTAGCACGCACAGTTATGACGAAGAGGCTACAAGGCATTTAGGAATATTTCAATTTTTTGTTGTTCTATTTTGAGCTATAGAGTCTAAGGTCTTGAATCTCCTCTAATTCCCATATGTCTGCTTTTTAGATCATGCCTTTTAGAAGATCTGATGCTCATGGAAACTCATCTGTCCCATCTGAGGACAATATAGATGGAGCTCATCCTATTCTAGAAGTTCAGAGCCAGTCTAGGGTGGCTTCTTCTGATTTCCCTGATAGAGCTCCACTGATTCCTTTTATCCCTCCTCAGGCACCTCGAGCTAATGTGGCTAATATTAAGTTTTGCCAATCGATTAATTTGCATACTAAATTGGTAGCATCTAAATCAGAGCGTGATGCATCTGTTATTCCATCTTCTGAGGCACAAGGGTTGGCTAGTTTATGATGTTGCACCTCACTTTCACTGGTTCTAAAGTTGAGGAAGATCATCAAAATTTCATTGATGATATTGAAAAGATCTTCTATGTGATGCATGCTACTGATGTTGGGGGCATAGTATTTGCAGTTTATCAGTTAAAGGATGAAGCTTGCCAATGGAATGAGGAGTGAGAGAAACATAGGGGAAACGATGCTATGTTTTATATTTGTGAGGACTTCTCTAGTGCTTTTCTGGATTGCTTCATTCCTAAGGAGTTGAGGAAGTCAAAGGATGAACAGTTCATAAATTTGAAGCAAGGTAGGATGACAAGAAAGGAGTAAGCCTTTAAAGATCATTAGTTCTTGCATTATGCTCCTGAGTTTGTGTACTTTATGAGAGCTTAAATTGGGAAATTTGTTTTGGGATTGTCCCATGATTTGGTGTTGGAATATTGAGCTGCTCTGTTTAACAGGGACATGGATATCTCCATGTTTGTGGTGTACATGCAATAGGTTGAGGATGAAAACAAAAAGTAGGTTAAGATGAGTGAAAGATAGAATATAAAGTTTTGATATTCAGATTAGGGTAGAGGTAAGTAGCAGAGTGGTAGATATAATGGAGAGTGGTCTAAGTAGAAATGGGTCAATTCTGGTTCCTACTCTATGGCTAGTGTTCTTTATCTGAAGTTATTGTGATATTGATGTTCTAAAAATAATAGTGGATTTAAAACACTAGGAGCCTATCCTTAGGCTAGTGGGGCACAATCGGCTCTTTCATAATCACCATGTTGATTTTATGGTCTAGCACATCATGATGTTTGCGAAGATGGGAGGACCAAGTTCTTTATATATGGTTATATTGTCAATATGCAGAGGGATTGTCCTTCTAATGTTTCTTCTGGAGAAAATAATATTCTTGTTTCTACTTTATCTACTTCTGCACCAAAGAGTACTACTTCTGCTATAGGCTCTGGCAATGGACGGAACTATCTCTAAGCTCTTTCCACCCGCCAGGATTCTGAGGCATCCCCTATTGTTGATATTGGTAGGCTCAAACTTTTATCTCGTGATGTACATTATCTTCTTGATCCAAGATCTACCCTATCTTATGTGATCCCTAATATGACCATCCATCTTGGTGTTGATCCTGAGTGTATTCCATACTATTTTTCTATGTCCACCCTGGTGGGTGACTCCATTATGTCTAGAAGGGTCTATAGGAGTTGTGTGATATCGTTCTTTAGTAACAAGACCTTGGTAGATCTAATAGAGTTGGAGATGCTAGACTTTGATGTGATTTTAGGGATGGATTGTTTGCATTCATGTTATACATCTTTTGATTGACAGACCCAAAAGGTTAGTTTTCATTTCCCAAATCAGCCAGTGATCGAGAGCAAAGGTAGTTTCATAGCGCCTAAGGGAAGGTTCATTTTGTATCTTAGAGCCTAAAAATTAGTTTCTAAAAGATTCCTTTATCACTTATTGTATGTTAAGGATTCTAGATCTTAATGTCCTTCTTTGTAGACTGTCCCCGTGGGCTGTGAGTTTCTTGAGGTGTTTCCTTATGATCTTCTTTGTATTCCTCCTAATAGGGAAATTAATTTTGGGATTGAACTTCTTACGAACACTTGTTCTATTTCTATCCCTACTTACAAAATAGCTCTAACTGAGTTTAAAAAACTTTTGGAGTAGTTGAAAGATCTTCCAGATAAGGGTTTTATCCGCACTAGTGTGTCTCCATGGTATGTTCCCATTCTCGTTATGTTTAAGAAGGATGGATACCTTTGAATGTGTATTGATTTCCACCAATTGAACAAGGTAACCGTGAAGAATAAGTATCCACTTCCAAGGATTGATGATCTCTTTGATCAGTTTCCTGGATTTAAGTACTTTTCTAAGATTTATCTTTTGTATAGGTACCATTAGTTGAAGATTAGGGAGGCGAATATCCCTAAGACTGCTTTTCGAACATTGTATAGTCATTTTGAGTTTCTGGTGATGTCCTTTGGATTAATTAATGCCCCAGCAACATTTATGGATATTACGAATTGTGTTTTTCGTTAGTTCTTAAACATGTTTGTCATTGTCTTTATTGACTATATTTTTGTGTATTTTAAGATTAAGGTGGATCTTGTCGATCACCTCTACTTGATATTGTAGACCTTAATGGATCAACGTTTAGATGCAAACTTCTCTAAGTAAGAGTTCTGGTTGAATGTTGTGACTTATCTGGGTCATGTTATTTCAAGAGAAGGGATCATAGTAGATTTCCATAAAGTTTCAATGGTTAAGAGGTGTCCTAGACCCATGACACACACCAACATTTGGAGCTTATTGGGTTTAGCCAGTTATTATAGAATGTTTCTGGAGGGTTTATCTTTCATTGCTTCCCCATTGACTAGGTTGTCTCAAAAGAAGGTGAATTTTTTATGGTCTTATTCTTGTTGGGTAGTTTTGAGAAAATAAAGGATAAGTTAACTTCGGCTATGGTCATGACTCTGCTTGATGGCACTAGTGATTTTATTATCTATTCTGATGCGTTCGAGGTATTATTGGGTTGTGTGTTGATGCAGCATGGCAAGGAGGTTGTGTATGCTTCTAGATATTTGAATGTTCATGAGAAGAATTTCCCTTCTCATGATTTAGAATTATTAGTGGTGGTGTTTGCATTAATGATCTGGAGACATTATTTGTATGGGGTCCATGTTGACATTTATTCTGACAGTAAGAGTCTGCAATTGGTTTTCACTCAGAAGGAGCTATATCTTTATCAAAGTAGATTACTTGAGTTACTCAAGGACTATGAAATGAGTTTTAACTCTCATCCAGGCAAGGCTAACATGGTTGTTGATGCTCTTAGAAGGTTGTCCATGGGAAGTTTATCATATGTGGATGAGAAAAAGTGGAATTTGGTGAAGGATATTCACTATTTAGATAATCTTGGATTCCGAGGATGGTGGTATACTTGTACAAGAGATGGATAAGTTATAGCTTGGAGTGGAGGTGAAGAAGAAGAAAATATTGGACACTATCTTAATGCAAATCATGAATGATGTGGGTAGGTAGAAGGTGATGGTTTTGATCTTGGTGGTGATGGTATCTTGAGGAACCAAGGTAGATTATGTGTTCCCGATATCGATGGGTTGCAGGAATGAATTTTGGCCAAAGCACATAAGTCGCGTTATACAGTTTATCCTGGTTCAATAAAAATCTATCATGATCTCAATGAGATGTATTGGTGGAATAATATAACGTGGGATGTGGCCTATTTTGTGGTTAAGTGTGTGGTATGTCAGCAAGTGAAAGTAGAGCACTTGAGGCCTGGTGGGTTGACTAAAAAGATTGAGATACTGGTCTGGAAATAGGAAATAATTAATATGGATTTTATTACCAGCCTTCCACGGTCTTTCCAACAAGTTGATTTGATTTGGGTAATTGTGAATAGGATGACTAAGTCTGTTAACCTCCTGCACGTAAGGAAAAATTTCTCTTCTTTGGATTATGCCAAGCTATTCATTGAGGAGATTGTGAAATTGCATGGTACTATAGTTTCCATAAAATCTGATTGAGGTACCCAGTTTTCATCTCACTATTGGAGGTTTTTCTAGAGAGGTTTCGGGACTAAGGTAACATTTATTACCACTTTCCACCCACAGACAGATGGGAAAGTGGAGAGGACCATTAGGGTCTTGGAAGATATGCCTCAGGCTTGTGTATTTGACTTTGGTTAAAATTGGGTTGACCACTTAGCTCTCACAAAATTTGCCTACTACAATAGTTATCACTCTATCATTGGTATAGTCCCGTTTGAGGACTTATATGATAGGAGGTGTAGGTTTTCTATTGGTTGGTTTAAGGTTGGTAAAAATAAGATTTTTGCCCCTGCTTTTGGTTCACCAAGCCTTGGAGAAGGTGAAGGTAATTCATGTTAAACTTAAAGCTTCCAAAGTCGCCAAATGTCCTACGCAAATGTAAGGCGAATGAATTTGTAGTTTAGTGTTTGTGATTAGGTGTTATTGAAGGTGTCTCTTATGAATTTAGTGATTCGGTTTTGTAAGAAGAGGAAGCTCGGTTCCCGTTATGTCAGTCCATATTCAGTTTTTAAGACGGTTGGTAATATTGCATACGAGTTGAAGTTGCCTTCTAGTTTGAGCTCCATTCATCCGTTGTTTCATGTTTCGATGTTGAGAAAGTGCATGGGTGATCCTTAATTGGTGGCTCCTTTGGGAAGTGTTGATGTTTCGAACTCCTTGTTCTATGAGGAAGTCCTGGTTGAGATTTTTGATAGGCAAGTCAGTCAGTTGTGGACTAATGATGTGGCTTTGGTGAAGGTTCTTCGGAGAAACCAAAAGGTCGAGGAATCTACGTAGGAAGTGGAGAAAGACTTGAAGTCAAAGTATCCGTTCTTGTTTATTGTTTTGGAAAATCATGCTTGAGGTATGTGTATTCCTTCCCATCTTTGTTTTCTGACTTTTGTAAAGGAAAATGTGATTTCCTTTGTATCTTTGTTTTCTGTCTTTATTAAAGATAAGTGTGGTTGTGTTTGGAGTAAAATCATGCTAACAAATGCCTTGTCCTGCCATTCAAGGATAAATGTCCTAAATGGAGAGTATGCAATGCCCTAAGTTTTTAGTCCTTGGAAATTTTTTAAATTCTATCCTCATTGTTGTAACGCGCCAAATTTGGTACCCAGAACGCTACACGGTGCTCATGACCCCGAAGGACCACAATCTAACCCATGACTGATATCTTTGCCTATATACTGCATGATAGGATGTCCAGTGTTTATCCCATTTACCCTATGAGTAGTAGGGTCCCATTACGGGTAGTAGCAGCTAAGTGTTAGAGTTAATAATGTGTGGGTGACTCAGAAATCATCTTGGATATAACACGTGGTGATGAGTTGTAGTGAGACCTTATGAGTTGTAAAGTAACTCGTAGTCAGTGACGACTAGATTCCAATTTTTTAAATTTTAGGCATTTTGGACAATTCCCTACTTACCCGATTAAAACCCCATGTATATAAAGAACTTAAGAGGAGTTATTTCTCATTCATAACGTAATTAAACACTTCCAATCTCTCTCTCAAGCATCCATACTTAGAGTTTCGAATAAGTAGTTCATCCAAGGGCTTAAGAGTGGAATCCTCTCCGTAAACCTGGATATTTTAGATATGTTACTCTTCCCTAATTTCAAATTTGTTAAAAACACATGTTTTGAAGTGTTGTTCATATGGTATTGATGACAATTTTGAAATAACAGTTGAGGGTTTTGAATGCTCATTGTTTGAACAATGTTTCCCATGTCTTACATATATGTATTGATGCTTTAATTATGGTTTTTAAACTTGTTGGTGCATGGGTATGGTGAATACATAAGGGGAGTGTGACTTCCTTAAACTTTTAACTTTTGAATTGGTTATTAACTCAACCCCATATTGTGAAATTGGTTTTGAATATGAAAAGTATGTATATTGAACTGCTCTTGAACTATTGCATAATGTGAAGAGTCAATGAAGAATATTGGTTTCAAAATTAAACCTTAAGTGGTTACAAAATTTTCCAAGTTAATGTGTAATTGAAACAAGGGGTTGTGAATTCCCCTGAGTGATGATAATCGGTTTGGCATCTTGATGTTACCTTGAAAGTGTAGTTGGTATGACAATACTAACAATGAATGCTTTAAATATCTAATATGGTTCAATGAATGGGAATGTGTGACACTTGTTTTAATTGAGCATTAATGAGGGTTGTGTAGCTGAGTTGAGAAACTGGAGGTCACAAGGGACCAATACTGGAAACTAAGATTGTCAATGCGGTGGTCTATATGACTGGGTGGTTCGAGTCCCCCTTATTATTATCGCATGATTGGGAGGTTCAAGTACCCCACATTATATTACATGATTTGGCACTTCTGTCACCTTGATATTCCAGGAGGTTTGAGTCCCCCATAGTGAATATGTATACCCTCGAATTCATGTGGCCACATGCACTGCGCTCTACTAGATGGGGAGAGCTGGGCCCATAAAGCACATGGGTACCTTCTTTTGTTGTGATGGCTGAGCTGCACAATTCAGACTAAAGTTTAAAGTGCATGCCAATCCTTGTTCCCTATCGTGGCATTATATGTATATATATGCATTTGATTATGTGCAATGAATTTGAAGGATTTGAACTATTGGTCATGGAATTATATTATCCTTATCCCTGAGTTACATGCTAGTGTTCACCCCACTAACCTTTTCCTGACGTTGTATCCCCACGCTATGCAGGCACATGAGATACCTCTACTTTTACTGCGTAGAGTTAGGTGTATCATATCAATTCGTTGATTCATTATGTTTAAGTAGAGATCTTTCATTCTCCATAAAACTTAGTCAATTTATCCATTATTATCATAGATTAGTATTAAAAGTATTAACTATCATTAACATTATTATTTTCATTGTCATCTACCAGAGTCAGGGATATGTACCGACCAAGACTGGTTTTATTTTTCTTTGCATAGAGGATTTGTTGGATTATTGTGGACTTGGGTGATATTGGTTGATTATTTGGGACAGTTACTGGTTATCGTTCATAGACTTATATTATATTATTTAATCTTACCTTGTGCCATCTTGTTATATGTTCAAAAATATCCGATATTGGGGATGTTGAGTTCACTTGGTTAGGTGTAGGGGGTGGTCTCCAGTTCATATATGACTTGAGATTCTAATCACTGCCAGGCCCTGGATTGGGTAAAGATATTACCGGACCCCTCACCATTATAGCAGGAGTACCACTAAAAAGTGACTAGTCGTTACAATGGGACCTATACAAAGGTGACTACTACAGCAGTACTTGATAGTTAAATTGATTGATTCCTCTTTTTGACCATATTTCTCTCTAAAATCCATTGGGTTGGTTCTTTGACTGACTGTCAAGACCCAATTTCTTGGATCATAATGGCACCTACTATAACCCACCAGCAGGTAAGACAAACCCATAGCCCTGAACAGCTAGTAATGGACTACCCAAAGAGATAAATGAAAGAATGCGGAAAAGACATAATAATAGATCAAATACATAATATTGTCCCAAAACCTGGTGGCATTAGTATAAAAGTTTCTACAAAAGGAGATTTCAAAGTGATGTATAAATGAATACACTAATATAACTTATCTCCGTATACAACATAGAGACTAGTATAGTATATAAAAGAGAGATAAGTAATACATAGAACATTACAAGCTCAGCTAAGTCTCCGAACCAAGGCTGGTACACACGATGCACACATCAAAGGCGATAACCCACTGCAGAAGTGTTGTTTGAGTAATGCACACGTGGTACACAGTAGTCTACTATAGAATTAGATCCAAAGATAAATAATATATGTACAACATATAAACAGAAAGGAAAACTACACCCAAATGTCCATCCATAGTATAAGACAACCAATGCGATAATAAGGATAAACTATCCTATTCATGCCCAAGATACTAACATATTAAGGCTAAGAAAGTTGTAAGAATGCTCTATCCTATTCAATCCATACTTAGGAATAATAGAACTATACAATATATTACTGGCAAAAATGCAAGTAAGAGTGGAAAGAAGATAGAATAAGTATACAAGGCCAAAGAATGAGTATATAATCCAAGTAAATGAAGGAAAGGATGGATATACGGTAATATCATAGCTGCATATATCTATGTATGCATAAATATATATAAGTATATATCCATGTTCTACCCGAAGAACATCCTAAGTCGTCAGACTAGTTAACTATGACCTCATAATAATAGCAGGAGCTAGTGCTAGAATACTTAAAGTTCTAATCCATATATCAAGTCATTAGACGTTCATGCCTAATAATGTAATTGTAAGATAAAATAGGTTTGAATCATTCCTTAAGTCTCGATAACGAATCAATGACTAATATGTCATAAACTAGCCACAACAATGAATATAACAATGACAATATCAATGCTAATAACAATGTCAATAACAATTCGAGTAATCGGCTAGACTGTAAAACCAAATACCTAAGAGAGTCTATCACGTTCCCCTACCACCCAAGCTTAGAAGGTTCAATCAATATAAAACACACCACAAGGCATAGACATTACCTCTACCTATGCAGCCCCCATATGATATAATAAATATAGGCGCATACTGGTGACAGGAAATGAACATGCAAGGATAAATGCAACATAATCCACAATATAACCGTTGATTATAATCAACATCATGATATCATCACCATAACCATTATCACGACAACCATCATTATCAAAGTTGTCCTACGAACTTTCCGAGTATATATGTAATTTTAATACATAAGACTAGCCGGACTCGAACTGGTAGATTTACACATAGGCACATCAATATAATCATCCTCCATACTTGTTGAGTATCAAAGCATCATTATAATATCTTCAAGCCTTCCCGGGTATCATCACATCATCATAATATGCTTCGGTCATGCTAGGTTTCATAACATAGAGAGAAAGGCCTATGATGGATAAAGTACAAGTAAGCCTCATAAGTGATAATGTAAAGAGCAAGCCCCATGAGGGCTAAAGTACTGGGTAGTTCCCATGAGGTCTAAAGTAAATAAACAAAAAAAGAAAAGCAAGGTAGAGTATATTCCAATATTCATCATTCATCATCAATGTCACATTATCAATAAGCATATATAAATAAAATAAATATTATAACAATCATCGTGTTTTACCCAGAATTTTTATTATGAATATAATATCTTCCTCTGTTTCATACCTAAGAGATTTTTTATTTTGATATATAGTAGGTACACAGACTTATGTTCAGGCTAAAAGTTTGTAAATCCGTATGTTTGTTTCCCGAAGTGAACTTCGACACTAATTCATTATAAAAGTGTATAAAGGGTTAGAATCTCTCACGATTGGAGTAATTAGTAGTATCAAATTATAGATCGGAATCTGTCTTTGTCAGGTCATTAAAAATTCATTATTAATCTCTTTTATATATAAGTTATTCATTAAAATAGGCATTTATTATTATGAAGAAATCAATTTTTAGGTTGAAAGTGGGCTTTAACTCTTAATTAATAATAAAACTAACAAGATTATAATCTAATTGGAATCGTATCAATCATTAATGCCATGATCATGAATGTACTAAATTTATGCATTCCATAACCAATATTCATACAATGGAACCATAAGCATTAACATATCAATAAACTACAATCATATCCTTTACAAGGATAAACACTTACAGATGGTTAACTCTTATCATAACACGGCCTAGGGCCAAATAATATGTTTGAAATAATTACAACATCATAATCATAGACTTTGACCAACATACATATTAGGAACCCATATCAATAATCATGTCTATAATTTATCTCATATCTAAAATCAATAGAGTATTTACGAGGCATAACATATGTATAAGTCATACATAATATCTATACTCATTTTGCATATAGTTGGCATTTAACATTTAGGAGATATAGTAATAATAAGCATCTCACATCTAGGACGCATCTCACATCTAGGATGCATCTCGTATCTAGGAGTCATAATAATAATAATAAGCATCTCACATCTATGAGGCATAGTAATAAAAGGGTGTAACGCAAAACAATGAGGCATATCACATCTAAAAGACACCTCGAATCTATAGGTCATGTGTATTGTAACTATGAGGAGATATCATATCTATATGAAAATATTTCATTTAAGAGAAATAACATCTCTAAAGGCCCAATATCATATCTAATTAGAAATAACATCTATAAATGCATATTATCATATTTATAAGGAATATCTTGGACATAAGCCATCAATCATTATTCAGGGAAAAATACATCATGACGCACCAAGTCCAAAAGTAACCTTGTACTAATGTCTTACTAGTCTCAACTATGCCTAACATCCACCAATAAGTCCACATGGGATAAGACAAGTCTTGGACAAAGGTGGTCCATAAGAGCCCACTTCAAATCATCAATGTCCATATTTAAGGAATTTATGCCCCAAACTATGCGAAGGTATCTAGTTCAACTTCTACATGTCAAGTAAGCCATAAAAAAACCTAAGATAGGAACTTCATCTAGAAACAGGGGCATTTATGTCAACTCCACCCAAATTATGGTCTCAAGATCACAATAATTGGCCAAATTAGGTTTAATATACTAACCATACTTCCAAGGCTAAAACAACCTACTAAACCTAGAATTATACCATATCCATGCTACAAATTATTCTATGTAGGGTGAAGGCAATAGGAGTTAATAAAGGTATTAACTATTTCAACTTACGAATCAAAACCCTAATCTAATCCGAAACTTCAATATTCAATGCTATGTCATTCTACCCATAATCAAACTTAACATAGACATTCATATGCAACATCTTATGAAGAATAGTAGACAATATTCTACCTCAAAGCTAAACTGCAAATCCTTATATCATTCACCGAACATTCATCATCACTTCACAATCAAAAAATGCTATCACACTATCAAAATTATAATATAATCACCAGTATGAGAAAAATGATACTCATATTGTACCATTGTGCATAGAGTCTAAAAACCACACTAAAAAAACATGGGGAGTCCCATTTACTAAAATTACATTTCTAAAGTTAACCCAATGTTCATACATAATCAAGGAATCAGAACCCTCAAGAAATATATGTTAATCAAGCTCCCAAGTCACCCACAAGACTTAATTTTGAGTTAGCACACTCTTTTTAGATTCTTAGGTATCAAGAATCAGAGGAAATAAGCCAAAACGCAGTCTAAGGGGTACTTTTATAGCCCCATCAGTTACCCTAGTATTTCTATCTCACACCTAAGAGTTGAAATTGCACACAGGCTTAAAGACCAGGTATTGCAATAGCAATACCTCTTGGTGTGATCACACCATCCTCTATGACATTAGATATCAATTGAAACTTGTAAATTTTCCAAGTTTTTGGTAGGCCTCGAGATTCATTCAGACCCTAATTTATGTAAATGGACTATGTTACAGCAATAAATTTAATGTTTTGGACACAGTGTGAAGTCTTGTTTTCCATTTGAGGTTGTTTCGACCAAATGTTGGTGGCATATCCATATTTCTAATTTTCTAACTTTAGACCAATAGATTAAACTGATCTCAGGTACGTAGGCACCCAAACAAAAGGTCTACCAAGCCTAAAAGTAATATTATGGAGCTGCTAACATAGTCAGAATTTTCATCCAAGATCTTTTTACTAAATTTTTATCGGTGGGCATTTGGAACCAGTGAAGACTTCAAAATAATGAATTAGATCTAAAAACTAAATGAACTGCCCAGTAATGAATTTTTTAGTCAAATCAAGAGATAAATAACCCAGGGAAGCTGTGGGAAAACACGAACGATGAAAATAAGCCGAAATATGAAAAATGACTTAAAGCTTCATTACACTGTCTTAAGAAAAATAATTTGATTTGTATGTAAAATTTTTATTTCTCACCTCTTTATTTTGAAAGGTCTGGATAGATGCCAAGTATGAAATGGTTATTGTTAAATAAGGAGAGCAAACTAGGCAGGTAAGGGTTCAATATATAAACCTGCATGTAATTTCCATCTTAATTTGATTTTGTCCTCCTCTTCACCAATATCTGTTCAAAAATGAATGATTGGTAAATGGGTATCTTATATAATGATCCATCCTTTTATTACTAAAAAAAGGGTAAAATTATAATATCATAATTTCTGTAGGTTTTAATGTCAATTCGATAGTTTAGAACTACATTAAATATGAATTATGGTTGTACAAAACCACTAACAAGAAGTTGAGTTGAAAGTATCCCTATCGATTGAATTTTAGTATGAATTTTCTCTATAATCATGTTTAAAAAATCACCACTCCTAGAATATAAAGATTTTCCAGACCCAATACCAATGAAATTAAAGGTCATTGGGTCCTTTTTTCATCGCCACAAACCATTTATTAGGTTGATTATGATGTAATAATTTAAGGTTGTGTTATTAAAAGCTATCAGTTCTGAAAATTTGAGGTCTACTGTAGCAATCCTATTCCACTATAGCAACCATAGTCCCTCTAGAATGGTGATGATCAATGATTCTACTTTGACGGATTTAGGTTATAAACTCCATAACTTTATTCCAAATCCCTAGATGGGTGATTTTCCCAAGAATGGGATGAAAATTCTTTGTTTAGTTAAGTTTATATATCCTTTTTACTCCTATAATCTATTGTTCTTATTGAATAACTAGACTGAGAGTTATGGTAAAATTATTGGGGATTAGAACCCTAGGTTCATGAAATTATGGGGAAAACTTATGGGTATTTATATTATCATGATGAATATAGTACTAGATTGGAAATTAATGCTTCCTAGCATGAATTTACTATTTTAAAACATGAATTTTGGTGGTTGGGGGCTTGAGTTTAATAAATATATGGCATTTAACAATAAAACTCCATTAATTATGATAACGTGAATATGATAGAACTAGATGATGGTTAATTGACCCTTGAGTAATAAATCGTTAATGATACAATTAATGTGTTTCAATTAAAAACATGTTTTGATCAAAGAGTAATTTATTAACTACTAAGAGTAATTTATTATCTACTCTTATTGTTATTTCTTTATTATATGATTGAACAATTTGAGGTATGAACAAAGAGGTAGAGCATCTGTAGTGTGACACTTTTTTTACATAATCTTCGATGAATGTAGATTATGCTTTGTGTCTAGTAGGTCATAGTTAGTAATTTTTTAAATAATATAAAATTAGCGAGAATATTAGGATTAGGTTTATAGGCATGGAATTGAGATGGACAAAACATGGAACTTAAATAAAAGAGATTTAATTGTGTGTTGATATGCTGTTGTATGAATCCTTTGATGGATGTTTGGTGTTTCTATGACTTACGTGTTTAATGAAAAGGTGAATATGATAATGCTGGTAGTATAGTGGAATTGTGTGATCTTGTAATCTATAAAACTTGTCTTGAATGCCATATAAAGGATAAATTCACTATTACATGTTTTGACTGAGGGATAATCTTACTGAAAGATAGTTATACGAATTGACTATTATAAGATGATGAAGTGTCATAACTTAAGAACCTAAAGTCATGTTTGTCTATGTGTTAGGAAGTAAGATGCATTAAGGTTCATGCCTAATGCTAGTACTGTAAATTGAATAAATTCAAGTGGATGAATAATTGGTTAATGGAATATCATCTTGAACCTAGGGTTAAATTAAATGTATAGATTACTATTTAGTAATTGAATATACTATTCTCGGTTGTAATAAAAGAGGATCAAATTGGTGAATGAACTTAAGGATATTGAATTAGAATATAGACTCAATTAAGTTGATAATGCTTATACGGCTATTGCTTGGTATTCAAACATACTTATAATTGAAGAATATGGTTAGTCATAGTTATATTAATAAGTTGTTTATTAGTTTCAAAACATACTTATAATTTATGAATATGGTTAGTAATACTTATATGTGAGAGTTGTTGATTTCTCTTTAGACATACTTGTATTTGGTGATGGTTCACTATTTATACTTAAATGAATTGAATTGTAATTATAACGGGTGATAGTAAATGTAGTACCCTATGAAAAATATTAAGAGATAGTTTAATTCATAAAATACATATAATGTGGTTGTTGAAGATCAGGTGCCAAATTGGTATGGATTTGGTTTTTGAAGTGGTTCTTGAATATCAGGTTCCACTAGTCGGTAAGATACATGGATGATAATGCACCCCTTATAAGTCATGAGTATCAGGCAGATAAGTCCTTTCAATATGAAATTGTAGATTTTAATAGATGTTATAGTTATGAATGATATTATAATAATTGGAGGGTGGGTATTGCACTATTAAAGGGTCAGGTACCACACTACTATGGTACTTAGATGAAGTTGTTCCCCTACATATCATGACTATTGGGAAGATAAGTCCCTTTGTCATGCGTGTAAAAATTTATGATGTTGAGAGAGGCAATATGGATAATATTTAATAATGGACTAATGGTGTTCTAAATTGTGGGGTTGAGATTAATAAGTTTTACTTATGTTATGATTGATATTTTCAAATTTTTTGTGAAGTAGTTTATAATATTATTAGTTATGTGGTTGTCAATAATATTATTGGTTTTGGTTGTTGCATTTGTTGAACTTATTCTATTACTTGTTATTATGATGTTCCATATATGATTTTAGAGTGGATGTCATAGTGATATTAGGTATAGTTTTTATGTTCTTATTGTGAATTCTATATAGTTGATTGGACTAATGATTTGGTTGTTTATATGTTCTGATATTTATGTTGTTAACTATTTTTTATTGGATTATTATGGATGGTCCTTATTGGGATATAAGAGAGGTTGAGCTTTTATGTTGTTTGATTCATTATTACACGACTATACTAGAGGATGGATAGTAACATTAGCCTTAGTGGATTATAGAACATTTTAGCATACTTAAATAGACTAAGTGAATTAAAGTAGGAAATCGATATTGTTATGATTAGTAGGGATGTTATAAGATGAAAGTTGATTTGGTCTTAAGTGACTTAATTGATATTGTCATATTTTATCTTGTTGATTGCTATATGATGTTTATGTGATGTAACAATTATCTACTGATGATGCCTACATTGACTTGTGGTGTACTAATACTACTCTTGTTATATCATTTTTTTTATTTAGATATGTTGCAGGTTGATTAGGAGTTTCTTGTGTGCAGCTACAATTTTCGGCATCAACTTCTACACCTCTTTACTGTGGAAGTAATTTTTTTTCTTATTGTTGTTCTCATCTTAGAAGCTCTTGTACATTTCTAGACTTTTTCTTAATGTTGTAAGCTCTTGATCATATTTATAAATAACTATAAGTTTTTTGCTTTTTATGATTATGTTGACTTACATATAAGGATTGTTTATTTTCAATTATTTGTTACTTAAAGTTCTACATAGTAATTGGTTAAGTTGTAGGAATTTTCCTATCTAATTAGAATGGAGTAGGTATCCGCACAATCCCAGAATTTGGGTCATGACAGCTACATCTTTTATATGCTCTCATAACCTTTCTTGAACAATTTTTTCTTATGATCTCTTTGCTTTAAGCCCTACGAACGTCCACCTACGATAGTGATGGATGGTTATGTGATTTCCATTCCTAGAACGACTCTCTATTCATGCTTTTTATGTTTGATAAGTGAAGTATTTGTTCCTATTTTACCCTAACAAATAGGAATTATTTGTATGTCAACTTTATGATAAGTATAAGTCGGGACTGAATAATATCCCTCTTATTCCATATCCTCAAATTATATTCCTTTGATGACCATCAATATGATATTATAGTGGTGTTGATAGTATCCGAGTAATGGTTTATATGGGAAAAAGAACATGTTCATTATTATGGAAATTATGGTGTGCTTATTCCATCTAAGGCTAGAAGTATAGAGAAAGAGTGTGATAAGGATTCCTTATATGTAATAGTTATAAGGGGAATATTTGGTGTGATTTCATGTAGAAGTTCTTGCAGTTATTTGGTAGTACTTGAGAATATTCTTGAATAGTATAGTTACAAAAAATATTTAATAGAATCTAGTGATAGTTTTGAATGATGTGGTTGATAAACATGTGAGTGATGACATTTTGTGGCTAGTGACTCCATCAATATAGACCATGGATTGGTTGATTAAAGTAACAAGAAGTAGTATTCTTGGGGATGAAAGTTTGTAAGGGTACGTAAAATATAGAATCCTGTGACTTAGACAAACATAATACCATTATATATGGCACCTTGTATCTCCAAGTTAGGCATGATCATGGAATTGCAGTTAGACTCAAACATTAGAAGTTATGTATTTCCTTGTGAAGATTATAGGTTGCAAATAATTAATTATTGGTATTCCAAGGAGAAAGAAAAGTTGAGAAGTGTTTCTATTCTTAACGACTATCATTGTCATGACCCAAATGCATCATAATTGGAACCCAAACTACTCACTGAATAGATAACAATCTACGCAAAAATACCAACTTATAATTAATATCTAGAAGTGTCAAGAACTAATCTATAAATAATTTATTTCAAAACCAAACATAATATAAGTAAAACTAAAAGAAGAATAGTGCACTAAACCATAACCATCCTAGAAACCAAAAGTCATCTATAGTTAACCTACTAAAGATTGTTAAGAAGGGGATGCAACCCAAAACTAAAGAAAAGCGTAAGTCCAACATAATAACTATAGCATAATAGAATGTAATGACCCTTCAGGTCATTTTTCATAATTCTGATTGTTTTCATCGTTAGAGCTTTCCCATAACTGCCCCAAGTCATTTATGACCTTCGGGGACTGATGGTTCACATACCGCCAGTTCATTTGGTTTTTAGTGTCCGTTCCCTTTTTAGAAGTCCACACTAATTCCAAATGGCCACTGGGTGAAAAATTTAGTAAAATGATCTCGGATAAAAATTCTGACTGTGCCAGCATCTCTAAAATATCTATTTTAGTCTCGGTAAATCTTTTTATTTGGTCCCAATGCACCTGAGCTCAATTTAACCTATTGGTCAGAAAGTTGGAAAATTAGAAAATTTGATGTGGGATCCACATTTGGTTAAAAGGACCTCGGATGGAAAATCTGTCTTGGGAATTGCATCTAGAACATCAAATTTTGTGTGGTTACATAGTTTTCTTGCGTAAATCGGATTTCAAATGAATCTCGAGGTGTTATTGGAAACTTGGAAAAAATTTCAAGTTTGATGGTGCTCATGCTTATGCAAACGCACAAAAGCCTTCGAGATTTCCCTAGTACGATCACAATAAGACTATGTCAATTGCACCACTTATATTTCAATCTATATCTACATATATCTAAGTATGCATAAATATATATAAGTAAATAGCCATGGTCCACCTGAAATATAGCCTAAGTCATCAGACAAGCTATTTATCACCTTATAATAATTGCAGGAGCTAGTGATAGAATACTTAAGGCTCTAATCCATATATCAAGTCATCAGACGGTCATGCCTAATAATGTAATTGTAAGATAAAAGAGGTTGGAATCATTCCTTAATTCTCGATACAAAATCATTGACCAATCTATCATGGACTAGCCATAACAATTATAATAACAATCGTAATACCAATGTAAATAACAATTCTAGTAACCATCTAGTTCGTACAAACAAATGCTTAAGTGATCCTATCACGTGTACCCACCACTAAGTCTTAGAAGGTTCAATCAACATAAAACATAGAACAAGGCATAGCCATCACCTCTACCTATGCATCCCCCCATATGAGGTAATAAATACAGGTGCATACTGGTGCTAGAGAATGCATATGAGAGGATTAATAAAATAGAATCCACAATATAACCGGTGAGTATAATCAACATTATGATAAAATAATCATAACCATCATTATAAAAACCATCATCATCATAGTCATCATCCAACTCTTCCAGGTATATATGTAATTTCCATACATAGGACTAGTTGGACTCAAACCGGTAGATTACACAAAGGCACATAAATATAATCATCCTCTAGCCTTGTTGGGTATCAATGCATCATGATAATATCTTCCGTCCTTTTTAGGTATCATCACATCATCATAATATCCTTTGACCGTGCTAGGTATCATCACATAGAGAGAAAGCCCCATGACAGATGAAGTAACGAGCAAGCCCCATGAAGGCTAATGTAAAGAGCAAGCCCCCTGAGGGCTAACGTACAGAGCAGGCCCCATGAGGGATAAAGTAAATAAACAAAAAAAAAGGTAGATTATATTCCAATATACATCATTCAGCATCAGTGTCACATTATCAATAAGCATTTATAAATAACATAAATATTATAACTGTCAGCGTGTTTTACTCAAAATTAATATCATCAATACAACATATTCCTCTATTTCATAATGGAGAGATGTGTATTTAAATATATAGTTAGTGCATGGACTTAATTTGTGGATAAAGGGGTGTAAATCTGTATGTTTCTTTCCTGGAGTGAACTTTGGGAATAATCAAGGAATTATAACCCTCAAGAAATAGATAAAAGATAAGCTAATTTATTGCTAAAATCAAACCCTCAAGCTATTTGAAAACAAATTTAGTAAAATGATCTCGGATACAAATTCTGACTGTGCCAGTATCTCCAAAATATCTATTTTAGTCTCGGTAAATCTTTTGATTTGGTCCCAATGCACCTGAGCTCAATTTACCTATTGGTCAGAAAGTTGAAAAATTAGAAATTTTCGTGTGGGACCCATATTTGGTTAAAAGGACCTCGAATGGAAAATCTATCTTGGAAATTGCATCTAGAACATCAAATTTTGTGTGGTTACATAGTTTTCTTGTGTAAATCGGATTTCAAATGAATCTTGAGGTGTTGTTGGAAACTTGGAAAAATTTTCAAGTTTGATAGTGCTCATGCTTATGCAAACGCACAAAAGCCTTCGAGATTTCCCTAATACGATCACAATAAGGCTATGTCAATTGCACCACTGAGATTTCAATCCATAGCTACATATATCTAAGTAAGCATAAATATATATAAGTAAATAGCCATGGTCCACCTGAAATAAAGCCTAAGTCATCAGACAAGCTATTTATCACCTTATAATAATTGCAGGAGCTAGTGCTAGAATACTCAAGGCTCTAATCCATATATCAAGTCATCAGACGGTCATGCCTAATAATGTAATTGTAAGATAAAAGAGGTTGGAATCATTCCTTAATTCTCGATACCGAATCATTGACCAATCTATTATGGACTAGCCATAACAATTATAATAACAATCGTAATACCAATGTAAATAATAATTCTAGTAACCGACTAGTTCGTACAACCAATTACCTAAGTGATCCTATCACGTGCACCCACCGCCAATTCTTAGAAGGTTCAATCAACATAAAACATAGAACAAGGCATAGCCATCACCTCTACCTATGCATCCCCCATATGAGGTGATAAATACAGGTGAATACTGGTGATAGGAAATGCATATGAAATGATTAATGAAATAGAGTCCACAATATAACCGGTGAGTATAATCAACATTATTATATCATCATAATAACCATCATTATAAAAACCATCATCATCATAGTCATCATCCAGCTGTTCCGGGTATATATGTAATTTCCATACATAGGACTAGTTGGACTAGAATCGGTAGATTAAACACAGGCACACAAATATAATCATCCTCTAGCCTTGTTGGGTATCAATGCATCATGATAATATCTTCCGACCTTTCCAGGATCATCACATCATCATAATATCCTTCGTCCGTGCTAGGTATCATCACATAGAGAGAAAGCCCCATGACAGATGAAGTAACGAGCAAAACCCATGAAGGCTAATGTAAAAAGCAAGCCCCACCAGAGCTAAAGTACAGAGCAGGACCCACGAGGGATAAAGTAAATAAACCAAAAAAATAAAAATAGGTAGATTATATTCCAACAGTCATCATTCAACATCAATGTCACATTATCAATAAGCATATATAAATAACATGAATATTATAATTGTCAGCGTGTTTTACTCGAAATTAATATCGCCAATACAATATATTCCTCCATTTCATAATGAAGATATGTGTATTTAAATATATAGTTAGTGCATGGACTTAATTTGTGGATAAAAGGGTGTAAATCTATATGTTTCTTGCCTGGAATGAACTTTGGGACTAATTCATTATAAAACCAAATATTAGCCCCCTTCTTCAAGACTTATCGAGACATTTAATATTGTAGATACTAGCCTTGAATTATGATTATTTAAACATGTTTCCTTCGTGCTCCAACAATTTTACATACATAAGAATGCTACATTCAAAAACTTTAAAGCCGAACCATATTGAGATTGTCTCTCAAAGCACTCTTATTTTTTTTCACGAATCTCTATACTTAAGACCCGTTGGTGAGACATGATATCAAATTTCAAACAGTTTTGGAAGACTTTTTCATTTCTTTACTTAACCAGAAATAAAACTCTTCCGATTTAAACTTAGATTGGAGAAGTAAATAACCTCCAATTTGACTTTGTATAGGAGAAAGAAATCAACCTCCAATTTGAATTTGTATGGGAGAAGGAAATAACCTCCAATTTGAATTTGTATGGGAGAAGGAAATAACCTCCAATTTGAATTTGTATGGAAAAAGGAAACAATTTCCAATTTGAATTTGGAGATATAAGCTATCCCAATCTGAATTTATATTGGAGAAAGAAACAATCTCCAATTTGAATTTGAGATGGAAGTTATTCTAATCTGAATTTATATTGGAGAAGAAAACATCCATCCTACAACTCTATAAAAGGAGGTAGTTTTTCCACTTTTTCAATATCAATTTTGGAGTTTTCAAGCCATCAACAATATTGAGGTAATTTCTTTCCCTCCTACTTTTCTCTTATTTTCGTCACTTTTTTTCAGCACAGTATTTTAGTGGTAAAAAATTCATATATAATAGTAGGAATATCGGAATCATGAACCGTTTGATATTCCAGAAACTAGACTTCGAGATGTATAATATATCCAAAATTTAGATTCAAATTCTTTCAATATAATTCTCGATATTTTTTTGATGTTAGCCCTGAATTTTATCATACTGAAAATTTTAGATCTGCGCGTCTTTACTAAAACTTTCATATCTTGAAGTAGGAAGGATAAAATCATAGGACACTTAATTATTGTGAAATTAGACACAAATATCTATAACATATCCAAAATTCATAATTTAATACAATCGAGATATTTTCATGTGTTATCCTGAATTCAACATTGAGTTTTGATGCTTCAACAATTTCAGATTTATGCGACATCATCAAATAAATTATATCTCAATGTGAGAGTACCAAAATTATGATCCTATTGATCCTATAGATGCTGAAAACATTCATGTATAACATATCCAAAATTTCAATTTTAACACATTTTTTATTGTTCTAGATGATTTTTTGTAGTCGATCTTATATGCTGTCCGACAGAGGATTCCAGATTTACATTGCCTCACCAAATAATTTATTTCTTGATATGGGACCATCACCACCAAAGGGTATTTTGATTTCCTCAAACTAGATTTTGAGGGATTTATTCTCATCCAGGCATCTTGTCACAATCTAAGTTAGTGATATACAACTTTTAAGATCATAACGCTTTGATAGGTAACATCCTTTCTATTTGTGTTTTTGCTTTTTTTCTTGTTTCCTTCTTTTTTATTGTAGGGTTGAAAAAATATGCAACAATCGGCTTAAGGTGTGAGATTTTAACTTCACCTCATTACACCTTAAGACCAACAAATTTGGCTTCAAGATGGTGACTATGCAACAATCGGCTTAGGGTGCGAGAGTTTAACTTCGCCTCCGTACACTCTAAGACCGACCAATTTGACTTCAAGATGCTGACTTTGCAATAATCGGCTTAGGGTGCCAGAGTTTAAATTTACCTCCGTACACTCTAAGACCGACCAATTTGACTTCAAGATGCTGAATTTGCACCAATCGGCTTAGGGTGCGAGAGTTTAACTTCGCTTTCGTACACTTTTAGACCGACCAATTTGACTTCAAGATCCAAGTTTGTGATATACAACTTTCAAGATCGCAACGCTCAGACAGGTAACATCCTTTATATTTGTATTTTTACTTTCTTTATTGTTTTCCCCTTTTTCTTTTTGCAAGGTTGAAACAAATAGCAATATGCAACAATCGGCTTAGGGTGCGAGAGTTTAACTTTTCCTCCGTACACTCTAAGACCAACCAATTTTGACTCCAAGACGGTGGCTATGCAACAATTGGCATAGGGTGCGAGAGTTTAAATTTGCCTCCATACACTCTAAGACCGACCAATTTAACTTCAAGATCCTGAATTTGCAACAATCAGCTTAGGGTGCGAGAGATTAACTTTGCCTCCGTACACTCTAAGACCGACCAATTTGACTTCAAGATGCTGGCTTTGCGACAATCGTCTTAGGGTGCGAGAGTTTAACTTCGTCTCTTTACACTCTAAGACCGACCAATTTGACTTTAAGATCCTGACTTTGTGACAATCGGCTTAGGGTGAGAGAGTTTAACTTCGACTCCGTACACTCTAAGACCGACCAATTTGACCTTAAGACGGCCCCTTTACATAACAAATCCATCAGAATGACAGCTTAAGGTGCAAAGGGACAAATCTTGTCCACCTTAAGGTATGGAAATTTTTTATATCCTTTTAAGGATAAACACGTAAGAGGCCAGCTTAAGGTGCAAAGGGACAAATTTTGTCCACCTTAAGGCATGGAAATTTTGAGATCCTTTTAATGATAAACACGCGAGAGGCCAGCTTAAGGTGCAAAGGGACAAATCTTGTCCACCTTAAGGCATGGAAATTTTTATATCCTTTTAAGGATAAACACATAAGAAGCTAGCTTAAGGTGCAAAGGGACAAATCTTGTCCACCTTAAGGATTGAAATTTTTTTATATCCTTTTAAGGATAAACACGTAAGAGGATAGCTTAAGGAGAAAAAGGACAAATCTTTTCCTACTTAAGACACGGAAATTTTTAGATCCTTTTAAGGATAAACCCGAGAGAGGCCGGCGTAAGAGGCAAAGGGACAAATCTTATCCACCTTAAGGCATGGAAATTTTTATATCCTTTTAAGGATAAACACGTAAGAGGCCAGATTAAGGTGCAAAGGGACAAATCTTGTCCACCTTAAGGAATGGAAATTTTTATATCCTTTTAAGGATAAACACGTAAGATACCATCTTATGGTGAAAAGGGACAAATTTTGTCCACCTTAAGGGATGGAAATTTTGAGATCCTTTTAAGGATAAACCCGCGAGAGGCCGGCTTAAGGTGAGAAGGGACAAATCTTGTCCAACTTAAGGCTTGGAAATTTTCATATCCTTTTAAGGATAAAAACATAAGAGGCCATCTTAAGGTGCAAAGGGACAAATCATTTCCAGCTAAAGGCATGAAAATTTTTATATCCTTTTAAGGATAAACACGTAAGAGTCTAGCTTAAGGTGCAAAGGGACAAATCATGTCCTCCTTAAGGAATGGAAATTTTTATATCCTTTTAAGGATAAAAACGTAAGAGGAAAACTTAAGGTGAAAAAGGACAAATTTTGTCCACCTTAAGGCATGGAAATTTCTATATCCTTTAAGGATAAACCCGTGAGAGGCCAGCTTAAGGTGCAAAGATTTTTTCCACCTTAAGGCATAGAAATTTTTATATCCTTTTAGTTATAGGCTTGTAGAACTTTAGAATTCCAATTTCTATTGAAGGAACTCTTTTTATTTTTGACGGGTTGCCCCCATTGAGTCACAAATATTTGGAGTAAATCCAAAATTTAATTAGAATAGTTTAATACTTGGTATCCATATGGTAGATACTGCAAGAACTTATTTTTTCTTTGACACTCATGCAACTGAACTCAGAATGATATTCCAAGCGCCTACGTATCTAAATAAAGAAGATCAAGTCACAACGTAGTTCTGGGTGAGTGTTTTTTTTCTTTTGTCCTAAATTTTGCCTAGGCCGCCTCTTTTAAGGTTTTAAACCTAGCGGACTTTCATTTTCTTTTTGAGAAATACACAGTTTATTCTCTTGCGGGCTAGGAGTGGACATGCAGTTTATACTCATGCCTTAAAGAGTGTACATGCAATTTATACTCGTGACTTATGGAGTGTACAAACAGTTTATACTCGTTCCTTAAGGAGTGTACATACAGTTTATACTCGTTCCTTAAGGAGTGTACATGCAGTTTATACTCGTTCCTTAAGGAGTGTACATGCAGTTTATACTCATGGCTTAAGGAGTGTTATCTTTCTTTAAGGATAGTACTTTTTCAAGAACTTGGCGTTGATGGGGCCAATCCTTACGCCATCTGCATCGACAAGCTTGTAACAACCATTTGAATATGCCTCTTGTACGACATATGGTCCATCCCACTTTGGGGTGAATTTCCCCCCAGAATATTGAGAAGTGATAATAGGCCTTCTTACTATAAGGACATGATCTCTAACTTGGAAGCACCTTAAGCAAACCCTTTTGTTGAAAGAATGAGATAGCCGGGCTTGATAACATTCAAGATTTTGTTGAGCCTCCAGCCTCTTCCATCAAGAGCTTCTAACTTCGCATGACGCAACTTAGAATTTTCTTCATCAGTTAGCCCTTCTAGAATGGTTAGTCTCAAAGAAGGTATTTGACGCTCAAGTGGAAGAACTGCTTCAACTCCAAAAGCAAGTGAGTATGGGGTTGTTTGCATCAGTGTACAATAAGTTGTCCTATACGCCCACAAAGCTTCTTCCATCTACTCATTCCAGTCTCATTTGGATTTGGAGATGACTTTCTTCAACAAGTTGCAGAAAGTCTTATTGAATGCTTTGACTAGACCATTGGCGGTAACATGGTACATAGAAGATTTGCATTGCTTGAATTACCAAAGAGGCCACTGATTTTATTCATCAGCTTGATATCAAATGGCTTTCCATTATCATTTATTATGTACTGAGGGATTCCATAGCGGTAGACGATATTCACTCGGATGAAGATCACAATATTTTCCTTCTTTACTTCCTTGAGAGAAATAGCTTCAGCCTATTTTGAGAATTAATCTGTCTCGGCCAAGATGTATAAGTATCCACCAGAATACATTGGTAGTGGACCAACAACATCCATTCCCCAAGCATTGAATAGCCAGGACGCTACAGTTGGATGTAGCACCTCTGGAGGTTGATCTATGAAATTTGCATGGAATTGACAAGCTTTGCATCTTATAGCATAGTACAAGAAATCATTCACCATCGTTGGACAATAATATCCCATCCTTTTAATATGAAAATGGAGCTTTGGTCCAGACTGATGTGATCCACAAAATCCTAAGCGCGCTTCTTGCAAAGCTTTAATTGCTTCTTCCTCTCCCAAACACCGTAAGAGTATTCCTTCAAATGATCTTCTATATAGTATGTCTTTGTAGTAAAGAAAGAGAGATACACGATGATGAATGTAAGTCATTATCCTTGGATCTTCTGGAAGTATCCCATAACATAAGTAATCAATAATAGGTTGTCTCTAATCTTCCTTTACAGCTTCAGACGTGGCAACGAGGTATTCAACCTTGTTTTCTATATCATTATCTGATGGCGGTACTACCCATTCTTGGCAGATAGTAACTCGCGTCTGATTTGGAAGAGTTAAGGTTGAGGCCAAAGCAGCTATGGAATTAGCTTGCTTATTTTCTCTCCTTGGCATATGTTGGAGGGTTACTCCTCCAAGCCACCCCATCAACTTCTGTCTATAATCATGATATGGTCGTAGCTCAATCTTTCTGACTTCATAGCTTCCCAAAAGCTTCTTGATCAACAATTAGGAGTCACAAAAGACTTGTAATTGCAGTTGTTTTATGTCAACTGTCATCTCAAGTCAAAGTATTAAAGCTTGATATTAAGCAACATTATTAGAGCAACTATTTATTAGGGTAAAAGAGTATGGGATGACCTCTTCTTGTGGAGTGACGAACACCACACCGGCACCAGCTCCATCTTGATGTACGGAACCATCAAAGTACATATTCCATGGGGATCTAACTTTAACAGCCATTGCATCTTCATCAGTGATTCATCGCTCAGCTCCCAGTCATCAGGTATTGGGTGATCTGCCATGAAGTCAGCCAATGCTTGTCCTTTTACAACCTTTTGGGGAATGTACACAATCTCAAACTGTTGAAACTGAAGGTACCACCATGCAAGTATGTCACTTAGGACTAGTTTTAACATCACAAACTTGATGGGATTTGCCCTAGACACGAGACGGACAACATAAGATTAAAAGTAGTGTTTCATCTTTTGGATAAAGAAATCCAATGCCAAACATAACTTTTTAATTGGAGAATACTTTAGCTCATTTGGTGTCATCATTCTGCTCAGATAGTAAAGTGAGTTTTCATTGCTTTTACTATTTTCTTGAGCCAGTAGTGCTCCAACTGACCTCTCTTGTACCGTCATGTAGAGTATCAATGGCTTCCCAAGTATGGGTTCCGCAAGAACTGGTGGCTTCATTAAGTATAATTTAATACTCTCAAAGGCATTACTACAAGCATGGTCGCATTCGAAGGGAGTGTTCTTCTTCATGAGATGACTAAATGGTTGACATTTTCCGGCCAGGTTTGAGATGAACCTCCTTAAGTATGCAAGCCTTCATTGAAGTCTTTTTAACTCATTAATATTTCAAGGTTTGGGCATCTTTAAAATTGCATCGACCTTGGCTTGATCAATTTTAATTCCTCGGTGTCGCACAATGAAGACAATAAACTTTCTTGAAGTAACTCCAAAGTCACACTTCAATGGATTCATCCTAAGTTGATATCTTCGAAGTAACTTGAATACCATTCTTAGGTCTTTTAAGTGGTCGTCTCTCTTTCTTGACTTCACCATTAGATCATCCACAAAGCATTCAACATTTTTATGGAGCAGGCCGTCAAAGATATTCTGTATATCCCTTTGATAAGTGGAACCAACGTTCTTCAAACCAAAAGGCATCATCTTGTAGTAATAAATACCTTTGGGCGTACGATATGCAGTGAGTTCTTCATCCTTTGGCGCCATACGAATTTTATTATAGTTGGATGAACCATCTATTAAGGACATTGACTCATAACTAGTGGTGGCATCAATCATTAACTCTGGTATGGGGATTGGAAAATCATCCTTAGGGGATACGTTGTTGAGATCTCGAAAGTCAACACAAACTCGAATTTGACCATTCTTCTTTTGTACTGGAAAAATACTTGAAATCCATGAAGGATATTTGACTTCACGAATAAATCCAACTTCAATGAGTTTGTTAACTTCATTTTCGATCAGTGGAACCAACTCCGTCCTAAAGCATCTTTGGGCTTGTTTAACAGGACGGGCACCATTTTTCACTGCCAACTGATGGACTGCTACTTTTAGATCTAAGCCAGGCATTTCCTTATAGCTCCAGGAAAAGACATCCATATATTCTTGGAGTCTATCCATATAAAAAATTTCCTCCTCCACTTCTAGAAATGCACTCAGGTAAGTTGGTCTTGGTCCTTCATCGGTTCCAAGATTAACATTCTTCAAGGGATATATTGTGGTTTTTACTCCTTCTTCAAGTTGCGATGGATCTTCTACAGTATCTTCCTCCTCTTGAGGATCATCGTCATTGATGGATATATGATAATACTAAAAGGTATCTTCTCTTTCTTCATTAACCTTTATTTGAGACGAGACATCTTTCTCGTTTTGGGTCATAACATGATATGAGAAGCCAACACTCTCTTCATCTTCTTTGCGTTGCTTGGTATAAACCATAGTATGCTCCTTTGCTTTTATCACCTCATTGTATGAAACTACGAGTTCCGTCTGTCGCTTCATTCTAGAAGGAATCAAACATTGGAAATCTTTTCGTATTCTAAGTGAAGAGTTCATCATCATACTTTGACGAATCCTCTTACGTTTGTTACTTTTCCTCTTATTTATAGGTCCTAACCTTCAAAACGTAAATGTTCTTGTAGTTGATTCTCCAAGTCGGTAAAAGATAGAAGCCCTCTTATTGGATGTACTGGACTATTCATATCTAGTGATATAATTGCTAACCGCCCTTCTTATGGAGAGGCGAATTGGGGGTGGTTGAGTATATCCTAGCCCTTCACGTGCCTTCCTAGTTGTACCTTCCGATGGAAGTTTGCCCAACTTTGATGTCTCATTTGGATTGTATCCAGCCTTTACAAATAGCTTGTATGCATTTGGATCGAAGCCCTCTTTCGTATTCTTTGTAGGGAGTGTCATATCTTGTGGTAGATTTTGAGCCACAAACTCTTCAATAAGTCTTGAGGATGGATTTATTGCATCAATCTTCCTGATAGGTAAAGTTAGACCCTTTAGCACATTATCTTGGGAATCCGATGGGTGATCTTTTTCTTTTCTTTCCTTTGGTACGTAACGAAGAATGGGAGTTGCCTTCTTTTTTGTAGAAGCGACACCTTCTTTATTTGAAGTGGAGAGAGGCTTCTTGGTGGCAACTTTTTGGATAGTCACCACGAACTTGTTAGATGAGAGATCGTCACACTAGGTCTTGGTGACATCTTCAACCCTTTTCTCATCCACAACATGCTTCTTTAAGTAGAATTTTGCATTGGTAAAATGTGACCCACCTTCAGTGAATAGCCTGTCTTTGGCAACTATATTTTTTTCCACTCCGCGTTCAAGGTACTTCAAGAATTGATAGTAAGAGGATGAGATAATTTTGTTCCCATGCACCGAAGGCCTACCAAGCAATATATTGTATTAAGTTTTGGCATCAATCACATGCATCAATGGGTTTGATTGAAAATCATCCATAAAAATCCCCAACTTAATACATCCCATGGACCTCTTACCCCCTTGGTTGAAGACTTGGATCATTATACGGTTTCCATCCAGTTCGCTAGTAGCGATGCCAAGCTCCTTCATTGTACGGATAGGCAGGATATTAACTCCAGATCCCTCATCTATCAAAATCATATTGATCTTATTTCCTAGAATTTTACCCACCATGTATAAGGGATGGTTATGCAGGGTCTAACCAAGCAGAATATTCTTATTTGTGAATGTGATTTTTGTATCACACATATGCCTCTTCGCCATGAATTTCAGCAAACTTTCCGGAAGGTAAAGGAACCTCCATGGGTAGATTCTCACCCTTTTCCCCCTCTTTGGAATTATAAAAACAAGACAACTCAAGGTTGACTTGGGAAGTCTTTACACGAAACCAACTCGGTAAGAATTCAACTAAAGTCAACGGACGCCAAGGTTTTTGGTGGTGAAGCTCAGTCACCCTCGTCTTCTTTGGGAATTAAACCAACTTCTATTTCCTTGGTTTCTTTACCATTATCCTTCTGGTTGGATGATAGAATGACTCTTTTTACAGACTCATCCTCCTGCGTCTGTGCCTCATCACTAGAGTCCAACCTTCATCATTGCCTTCATGAACTGAAGACCTGTTAGGATCTAATATTTTTTCATTATGCTCTTCGACACATTTTTGGACTGGGTCGAGTGAACCAAAATTAATAGAGATTTGATGAGAACTAGCCGTATCATCGTCGAAGAAGATCTTCTTCTCTTTTTCCAGTTGCATGACTTTATCTTTAAAGACAAAGCACTTTTCCAGAGGATGACTTACGAGCCTATTATATTTGCAATAATTAGGGCTATTGGTCCTTCCATATTTGTTGGGATGTTTCATCTCTGGGAGTTAAATGAGCTTATGCTCAAGGAGTTCATCAAAAATCTCAGAAACATCAGAATCAAGGAAAGGATATTCCTTTTCTTACATCTCCTTTAAAAAAATTTTATTCGAACGTGCTCCAGAAGTCGTCTTCATACTTTTCTTCTTGCTTACCTTTGTGGTGACCTTCACAGAAGACACATAAACATTCATGGACTCCTTGTTTTCATTTTTGGGAACAAACTTGCCCCATCTTTTAGGTTCCTACTTTTTCTTTCCCCTTCGAGGGTCATGAATAAGCGCTCCTTCCTTTCCAGTAGAAGACATTCTCAACTCTATGTTGTGAGAACGAGTAGCTAACTCTTTAAAGGATTTTGGTTTAATTCCTTGCAAGAAGTAGAGAAGTCCCCAGTGCATTCCTTGGACGTACATCTCTATTGAAGAAGATTCATTGAGCCTATTTTTGCATTTTAGACTCGTATTTCTCGATCGATTAATGAAGTTGATGACTTGCTCATCCGTTCTTTACCGAGTATTTGTGAGTTCTATCATGCTCACTGTACGCCTTGTGCTATAAAACCAATTTAGGAACTCGTGTTCTAATTGGTACAAACTATTGATGGAGTTAGGCTCGAGGTCTATATACCAATCAAAGGCATTTACCTTTAGGGAATGAACAAACTGTTTGACAAGATAGTCACCGTAAGTTCCAGCATTATTACATGTCTTGACAAAGTGTGTGACATGTTGTTTTGGGTTACCTTTACCCTCAAATTGTTGAAATTTGGGTGGTTGATAGCCAGCAGGCATTTTGAGTCTATCTATTATTGTAATGTAAGGCTTGAAATATGCAAGGGAAAACTTGGTGACAACATCATACTTGTGTTTGAGGGTCCCTTCAATAAATTCCCTCAATTGCCCAATCGGGATCATTCCCTCAGCAGAAACTTACACCTCTTTAGTCGATGATGTTTGTTTCATAGGATTTTCTATCTCATGAACCTCTGCAGCTTTTCCTGGTGCATGTCTAGATTCTCCATCTATCAATCTTTCCACTCTATCCACTATCTTATCAATCCGAGCTTCTTGATTTTGAACATAGTTGGTCAGGCCTTCAATTGCCTTTGTCAGATTCGCAAGTTGTTCCTCCATAGACGAGGCATCAGTTACCATTGCTTGTATGATACCAGAGACATTGGAGAGTAACAAGTATTATCACATAATTTGATCCTTGAAGTGCTCAGCTTCTGTGGTCTAAGTGGAGATGACGCATTTGTTGAATGACCATCACTATTTGCGCCAGAGTATTTGGAACCAGAATGCTCAAGTAGAGATAGAGTCTTCTTAAGTGAGTCTTCCACACTTCTTCCTCCTATAGAAGCAATTTTATAGGACTTCGTTCCTTTTGGGGTTGAAGATCCAAAAACTGGAGCTGGAGCGGATGACACTGGATGTGTTTGT
This sequence comes from Capsicum pubescens, assembly GCA_030864215.1. NCBI lineage: Eukaryota > Viridiplantae > Streptophyta > Magnoliopsida > Solanales > Solanaceae > Capsicum > Capsicum pubescens. The sequence goes on along the minus strand of CM061549.1, from coordinate 142,029,217 downwards.
TGTCCTAGAAAGCCTGCCTTGCCTCTTGTGAAAGGTCCCAGGCTTCTGAAAGTAACACCAAGGATTCTTTCTATAGAACTTTGAATCTACAGCCTTGGAAGCAGTTGATTGAGAATTGACCTTCTTGGAAGTCATTTCATTATTCTTAAACTTTGAAGTATGAAAAGTTGAGATGAGAGGTAGAGACTGTCCCACTGAGCGTGCTAGAATTTGTTGGACAATAAAATTTTCAAGGCCGAAAATAAATAATTTGAGACAAGAAAAATATATTGCAACAATCAATTTATTGATTTCAATGCGAGTGTTACAATCTCTATGAATCATCTGATTCTCCTTTTCAAATATAATTTCAAGGGCTTCAAGCTTGATCTTGAATTTGAACTTGATTTGGTGGACTTGAGAGACTTGATCATGACTTGTGCTTGAATTCAAGGGATTTTGAGCTAGTTCTTGAATATTCCGGTCTTGATCTTGAATCTTGATTTGGATGCTTGAGCTTTTAGAGAAATTGCGGAGTTTGATCCGCAAGCTTTCTCTTACTACTTGTTAGAGTTCTGGGGATACTTTTTCTGAATTATGAGGCCTCTATTTATAGTTGTAGGAAAGGACGAGTCATGATGAATATGGACTTTTTTTGACCAATCAGATTTAAGTGATGTGACGCCTTTTATGGGCTTTTATTTCATGGACCTGCTGCATAATCTTGACATGTGGCATGATCCTATTGTCTACTTCACTTGACTTGGCATACCACATCATTTGACACGTGGTGCTTATTTGGGCCTCTAGAATATGACAATATCTTGGTCTTAGTAAAGTGGGCTCATCATTTGTAGCCCAAATTAATGGACTAACCCAATAAATATTGGGCCTTAATTAAATCCATACCTATTTGGACTTAAATAATTAATTCAATTATATTAATCAACAATATTTATTGGGGACTAATGTACTTTGAATTTAATAAAATCTAAATTTTTTACGGGTTTAAATTTAATAAAATTGAATCGGCCATAGTCTTATTTTCCATCCGAGGTTGTTTCGACCAAACGTGGGTCCCGCACCCATATGTCGAATTTTCTAATTTTCAAACAAAAGGTTGAAATGATTTCGGGTGGATAGGGACCCAAACCAAAGGTTTACCAAGACTAAAATCAATATTATAGAGCTGCTAACAAAATCAGAATTTGCATCCATGATCTTTTCATAATGTGTTTGCCTGGTGGCCATTTGGAATAAACGAAGACTTTGAAACAATGAATTTGCTCTAAGGACCAAAAAAACTGCTCGATAAACCAAACTAGTAGTCACATCAAGAGACAATATCCTAAGACAGCTTTGGGAAAGCCCTAACAATGAAAATAAGCGAAAATATGTAAAATGACTTAAAGGTTCATTACACTGTCGTAAGAAAAATAATTTGATTTGTAAGTAAAAGTTTGATTTTGCACCTCTTTGATTCGGAAGGTCTTGATAGGATCAAAGTATGAAATGTTTTTTGTTAGTAAAGAAGAGCAATTTGGGTAGGTAAGATTGCAATATATAACCTTGGTTATAATTTCCAACTTATTTTGACTTCTTTCACCTCTTCACCATTATTTTTTTAGGAATGAACAGTTGGTAAACGGGTGTCTTATATAATGATCCATTCCTTTATTACTAAAATAATATATTAATAAATTAGTATATGTTAATTTTGATAGGTTTTATATTCAATTTCATTGTTTAGAACTGCATTAAATATGAATTATGGTTGTACAAAACCACTAACAAAAAGTTGAGTTGAAAATATTCCTTTTGATTGAATTTTAGAATGTATTTTCTCTATATTTGGGTTTAAACAATCACTATTCCTAGAATATAATAATTTTCTTGGCCCAATATATAAGAAATTGAAACACCCTAATTTTCTGAACTGGAACGCTACATGGTGCTCCTGACCCCGAAGGACCACAAGATAACCCATGACTAATATCTGTACCTGTAACTGCATAATATTCATATAAAATGCAGAAACATGAACAAAGAGGGCGTAAGGTTCAATCTTGAATAATAAGATATCTGAAATAAGGTGGTATCACAGTACCAAAACAAAACTGAAAATACTAAAGTCTAAATCTGAAAACTCTATAATCGTCTGAAAGCCTCTAAATTGTCTGAATAAGGAGTTGAAGGAACATGTCTCCAACTAGCTCCCTAAATTGAAAATAAACTGAAATACTGGAGTAATAAATGTAACGATCATGTCCTCAAAAGATGAGGACTCACTGCATACTGAACTTCTACTTCTGATCTGGAATCTGCACCTAAGAACCTATGGTGTAACATAAAAAGAAAGCACCATAGCGAAAATGTGTCGGTACAACTAAAGTACTGAGTATACGTGGGGGTAGGATAAATGCATGGGATTTATATGCATGAACATGCTGACTAATATGAACATGAGAATACATACATACATACATACATACATACGTAACTACTACTGAACTCGTGGAGATACTGACTACTTGAGTTTGAACTCTGACAACATAGTTTTGTGATACTGAGATACTGAATGACTGATGACATGGATGACTGTATCTGACATTCCTAATTCTGAGGAAAACTATCTGAGTTCCAAACAGTATCTGAACATCTAAGTCTGATATCATTCCTAGCTAACGACTGATCTCTGAAACTGAGAATGAGAATACTCGACTGAATCTGAGATTGAGATCAAGCCTGTCTTTCGGGTGACCTCTAGATCTAATAATAAGAGTCTGAATATGGGACCAAGCCTATCTGACGGGATGGTCTAGGAATCAATGGAACTATCTAAGTTCCTTACTAAGATCGATGACTGTATCTGACAGTCATGATTCCTGATTTCTACTCTGAAGACTGATACTAAAACTGTAACTGTAACTATAACTGTAACTGTGGGAGGTAGTAACCTAACCGACATACCCCGCTACTGTACTGGTGGGGTCCAATATTTGCCCCGATTGGAAGGGTGTCAATACCGTGCCACGGGTAGAGACCTCTGCTATGGTCAAGCCTCTCTAACAGGTGACCCTGAATAGGAAATCAAGCCTAAGGTAATATAATAGTCAAGTTTAGCCTTAATCTTATGGGTGACTCCTATCCTGCACTGGCTACGTAGTTCTGGAGTACAGGGATTGCTGCTAACAGTTCTACCTATCTGATGGGGAAACCGCCATCCTCATACTCGCTCGGTGCTAGTTCCAACTCCCAACTGAAAGACACTGAACAGATTAACTGAAATGAACTGATTCTGAGCTTACTGAGTTCCTTGGAATGACAGAACACTACTAACATCTGACTTCTAGCTAATTCAAGAAATTGCCGACCATACTGAGTACTGAGTTTTCATGAGATTTATGAGTCTTTCCTGAGGCACATGACTAACTGCAATCTATGGAACATAGTTTGACTGAGGATGTCTTGAAACATGACATTAGTTATAGGAACACAACTATAGTTTTCGGGTACAAGTACCCCCAGTAGTAGATGGAAGGAAACTGACACTCATGACTGACTTGATCATAAGAGTAGAGTCCATAATTCACAATAGCATAAGTAAGGATTTCATAATAAGAATGATTCTAAACAAACTATCACATGATCGGGAATGCACACAACATGTATATACTTGCATGGATTAAATAACTTGGTCATTCCATATGACAAAAATATCATGAGCATCTCATACAACATCTTCAATTCAAGACAATAGCATGGGGATCACGTTGAACATAAACTTAGAACATGGAATAGTCATTTAGGGCTTATTATGTCATACAATCATGATTTCTATTCCCTTAGGTATTTTCACAAACACCTTACATACACATATTAGGCATAGGTGGATTCATCAAGATTACAAATATTCAACCACCAATTTAACATATTTATACATTAAATATCACCATATCTTCACACAAAACATACAAAGATCCCATCTTAGGCATCCAACCACATGAACATCATAATACATAATTTAGAAAATGATTCTTGAGCTTCATGGATGAAAGGAGTGCATGAATCAACTCACGCATACCTTAGAAGGAATATTCTTGATGATTGACGAAGGAATTTTCTTAAAATCGGATCTTCAAGCTTTCTTATGCAACCCTAGTTGTTTTTTCTCTTTTAGTGCTCTTGGATGATGATCTTTGAGATGATAATAGGGTTGTAATATTTTTAGAAGATATATATTTCGTAGAGTTACGTTTAGGGACATGTAAGGAGTGTTAAAACACTTAATTACCCTTAAAATATTTTTAAACGGAGTGTTTTTGGCACCTGGAACTGACTTAGGCGGCGCCCAAGTAATTTCCCAATATAGGTTGGTAGCGCCTAACCAATCGCCTATCCTTACTGTCTCTCACGAAAATGGGTATAACTTTTCGCTCGGGGATTGGATTAAGTGAAATTGGTATTGTTAGAAAGATAATTCGATTCTCTACAATTTGGTGGGTCTAAATCATCCAAAATACCACATTAACATCGAGTTATACTCATTCAAATATGACCCTTACAAAATCGAACACTAAAACTTGATAGATTAAAAAACTCTTAGCTTGTATTACCTTAAGTGACTCATATGAACATGCTCAACACATCATAAGCTATCTTATCGCTAGGATACTCATTGTAAGTCATGTACTCAAGTATGAATCACAGGATAGGAGATTTCATATGTAGGAAAAATGGTTCGTCTCCTATCTTAGAAACATGTGGGGTATTACAATATCTCCCCCTTGGGAATATTCATCCTCGAATGGAAATTAACTGAGGCGGGAGAGATGATAAGATGAAGTACGTACAAGACATACACTACTAAAACATGGGATCATGACTGACATGACTGAAAGCTGGGCACAATATACTGAGCATGCATATCTGATGCATGGGAAGCTAATTCATGAATATAAGACTGAGGATTCTAATAAAGTGAGTTTTCTCAAAATGAGAATGCATATCTGATGCACAACTGAAAGATTGAATCCATGCATATCTAATGCATGATTACATGACTGACATGATATGGATATGTATGAGTAAAGTTACTGATAAATAGTACTTTCTCTACTGAACACGTATATCTAATGCCTGAATATCTGACTGAGCTGACTCTTGAAAGCCTTACTAATTATTCAATGGCACTTGATAACTAATTTATAACGAGAACATGAAAGCATCAAGAAACGGGTGGGGTATCTTCCCCTTGGGAAACTATGTCCCTCTAGGAATGTTTACCTTGCTGAGATACTGGGGTGATGCACAGGGTATCTACGAACTAGATTATAACTAAACATTGGAGAGCTGAGACTAATGCATGATTCATGAACTGAACTAGACCTGCTAATGTTACTGAATAATTCATATAGAAACATAAGCTCAAATGAGAACAAGATATCTAACAATGCATACAATTATCATGAAAAACTTGTAACGTACCCGAATCGAGGTTGGGGAAACTTTCTGGATAATGGTGAGTCTGGAGTAATAGAGTCGATTCTAATGCTGGCGACTATTGGTACTGGGATTTGTGGCCTGCACACATGAATCTCTACCTTTCTGAGCTAACACTCTACACTCCTGCACTCTGTGGACTGGCTTACCAAACCCAAAACATACCTGACTATTAGCACTGCATGCACCTAGATGATTCTTGGCACACTCTCCACAAAGAGGATAAGTACGCTCACTTCTAACACTACTCTGGGGTTTGGAGCCTGGCACCCCACCATGACTAACATATCCAAAGTTAGATCTAGGCGCACTAGCTGAAGATGGAACAGGGGCTGAATTTTTCTTACTATGGTGAGAACGATTATCGCCCTGTGACCCAGCCAGAGAAAAGCTGTAACTACCTGCTCTGAATCTCTTATTAGATCTCTTCCTCTTCTTAGACTTATCTGCCTCTATCTGCTGAGCATGCATCTTTAATCTAGAAAGTTCTATGTCCTTATTAAGCGTAGCTATTCTACACTCATTCAATACCAACCCGGACACACCAGTCACAAACATACTCATACTCACTCTGGGGTCAGCTATCAAGTCAGGAGCATACTTAGATAACTAGTTGAACTTCAGAAAATACTCCTTCACTGTCATGGAGCCTTGTCTCAGGTTCATAAACTCTTCTACCTTAGCTTCTCTCATATCTAATGGGAAAAACTTATCCAAGAAGGCATCATAAAATATCTCCCAAGTCATGGGAGTTGCATCTTCCCCTCTACTGTTCTTCCACAACATGACCCAATCATGAGCAATATCTTTCAGCCTATAGGATGCTAATTCCACACTCTCCTTCTCTAACATATGCATGATTTGGGTGATCTTATTTACCTCTTCTAGATATAGTTGTGTGTCCACACTTGTTACTGACCCAAAGAATTCTGAATGGTTCATTCTCATAAAATTTCGGATTCTGGCTGCAGCTGAATCCCCATCTTGCTGAGGTGGGGCTGCATTCTGTCGGTTTCCATGAACACTAATGTTCACAGCCTGGGCTAGTGCCTGAAAAGCTGCCTAAAATTCTACATGTGACACATTCTCATTCAAAGGATCTGCGGGCTGCGGGGATGACTGATTCCCTGTTCTCTTCTTAGGAGGCATGTTCAGCAAACAAAAGAGGAACAAGGATTAAACTGAGAGTTCAACTTGAGCTTTTGCTCACTGGTAAGATTTGAGTACTGAAAGAAGGGAAACTGTTTCTAAAACATCTTATAGCCTCCTGTACATAAATGTGGTGCGCAACACACCCGTGTACAAGACTCTACTAGATGCAGCTTTCAGATTTCCTAGGACTCTATTGAACATTAGGCTCTGATACCAAGTTTGTAACACCCGAATTTTCTAAACCACAATGCTACACAGTGCTCATGACCCCAAAGGACCACAAGTTTACCCATGACTGATATCTATACCTATAACTGCATAATATTTAAATAAAATATGGAAACATGAAAAAAGAGGGCGTAAGGTTAAATCTTGAATAATAAGATATCTAAAATAAGGTGGTATCACAGTACCAAAACAAAATTGAAAATACTAAAGTAAAAAACTGAAAACTCTATAATCGTCTGGAACCCTCTAAACTGTCTGAATAAGGAGTTGAAGGAACATGTCTCCAACTAACTCCCTAAACTAAAAATAAACTGAAATACTAGAATAATAAATGTAACGATCATGTCCTCAAAAGATGACGTCCCACTACTTACTAAACTTCTACTGCTGATCTGGAATCTACGCCTAAGAACCTATGGTGTAACATAAAAAGAAAACACCATAGCACAAATGTGTCAGTACAACTAAAGTACTGAGTATACGTGGGGGTAGGCTAAATACATGGGATTTATATGCATGAACATGATGACTAACATGAATGTGAGAATACATACATACATACATACACACGTAACTGCTACTAAACTTGTGGAGATACTGACTACTTGAGTTTGAACTCTGACAACATGAGTTTCGTGATACTCAGATATTGAATGACTGATGACATGGATGACTGTATCTAACAGTCCTAATTTTGGGGAAAACTATCTGAGTTCCAAACAGTATCTGAACATCTAAGTCTGAGATCATTCCTAGCTAATGAGTGATCTCTGAAACTGATAATAAGAATACTCGACTGAACCTGAGATTGAGATCAAGCCTGTCTGTCCGGTGACCTCTAAATCTAATAATAAGCATCTGAATATGGGACCAAGCCTATCTAACGGGATGGTCCAGGAATCAATGGAACTATCTGATTTGCTTACTAAGATCGATGACTATATCAGATAGTCCTGATTCCTGATTACTACTCTGAAGACTGATACTGAAACTGTAACTGTAACTGTGATTGTGGGAGGTAGTAACCTAACCGACATGCCCCGCTACTATATTGGTGGGGTCCAATCTTCGCCCTGATTGGAAGGGTGTCAATACCGTGCCACGGGTAGAGACCTCTGCTATGGTCAAGCCTCTCTGACGGGTGACCCTGAACAGGAAATCAAGCCTAAGGCAATATAATAGTCAAGTTTAACCTTAATCTGATGGGTGACTCCTGTCCTGCACAGGCTATGCAGTTCTGGATTAGAGGGATTTCTTCTAACATTTCTACCTCTCTGATGGGGAAACCGCCATCCCCATACTCGCTCGGTGCTAGTTCCAACTTCCAATTGAAAGACACTGAACAGATTAACTGAGCTCAACTGACTAACTGAACTGAACTGATTCTGAGTTTACTGAGTTCCTTGGACTGATGGAACACTACTAATAACTGATATCTAGCTAAGTCATGAGATTGTTGATCTTACTGATTACTGAGTTTTCATGAGATTTTTGAGTCTTTCCTTAGTCACATGACTAACTGCAATCTATGGAACATAGCTTGGCTGAGGATGTCATGAAACATGATACTGGCTCAAGGCACACAACTATAGTTTTTGGGTACAAATTCCCCCAGGACTCGATGGAAGGAAACTGACACACATGACTGACTTGATCATAAGAGTAGAGTCCATAATTCACAATATCATAATTAAGGATTTGATAATAAGTATGATTCTCAACAAACTATCACATGATCGGGAATGCACACAACATGTATATACTTTCATGGCTTCAATAACTTGGTCATTCCATATGACAACAATATTAGGAGCATCTCATACAACATCTTCAATTCAAGACAATAGCATGGGTATCACGTTGAACTTAAACTTAGAACATGGAATAGTTATTTAGGGCTTCTTATGTCATTAAAGCATGATTTCTTTTCCCTTAGGTATTTTCACAAACACCTTACTTGCACATATTAGGCATAGGTGGATTCATCATGATTACAAATATTCAACCACTAATTCACATATTTATACATTAAATACCACCATATCTTCACACAAAACTTACAAAGATCCCATCTTAGGCATCATCAAACTCCAACCACATGAACATAAACCACCAACAACATGAACATCATAATACCTAATTTAGAAGATGATTCTTGAGCTTCATGGATGAAAGGATTCCATGAATCAACTCACGCATACCCTAGAAGGAAGATTCTTGATGATTGACGGAGGAATTTCCTTGAAATCGGATCTTCAAGCTTACTTATGAAACCCTAGTTGTTTTTTCTCTTTTACTGCACTTGGATGATGAGCTTTGATATGATAATAGGGTTGTAATATGTTTAGAAGCTATATATTTTGTAGGGTTAAGTTTAGGCACGTGTAAGGAGTGTTAAACGACTTAATTACCCTTAAAATAACTCAAACCGGAGTGTTTTTGGCACCTGGAACTGACTTTGGCGGCACCCAAGTAATTACCCAAGCTAGGTTGGGCGGTGCCTAACCAATTACCTATGTTTGGTTGGGCGGCGCCTAACCAATCGCCTATCCTTACTGTCTCTCACGAAAATGGGCATAACTTTTTCCTCTGGTATTGGATTAAGCAGAAATTTGTATCGTTGGAAAGATAATTTGATTCTCTAAAATTTGGTGGGTCTAAGTCAGCCAAAATACCACATTAACATCGAGTTATACTCGTTCAAATATGACTCTTACAAAATTGAACAGAAAAACCTGATTGATTCAAAAACTCTTAGCTTGTATTACCTCAAGTCACTTATATGAACATGCTTAACGCATCATAAGCTATATTATCACTAGGATACTCATTGTAAGTCATGTACTCAAGTATGAATCACAGGATAGGTTATTTCATATGTAGGAAAAATGGTTCGTCTCCTAGTTTAGAAACATGCGGGGTATTACAATATCTACCCCTTAGGAACATTCGTCCTCGAATGGAAATTAACTCAGGTGGGAGAGATGATAAGATGAAGTACCTACAATACATACACTACTAAAACATGGGTTCATGACTGACATGACTTAAAGCTGAGCACAATATACTGAACATGCATATCTAATGCATGGGATGCTAATTCATGAATATAAGATTGAGAATTCTAATAAAGTGAGTTTTCTCAAAATGAGAATGCATATCTGATGCACTACTGAAAGACTGAATCCATGCATATCTGATGCATAATTACATGACTGACATGATATGTAAATATCTGAGTGAAGTTACTAATAAATAGTACTTTCTCTACTGAACATGTATATCTAATTCCAGAATATCTGACTGAGCTGACTCTTGAAAGCTTGACTGATTATGTCATGGCACTTGATAACTAATTTATAACGAGAACATAAAAGAATCAACAAAAGGGTGGGGTATCTCCCCCTTGGGACACTATATCCCTCTTGGAATATTTACCTTACCGAGATACTGGGGTGATGCACAGGGCATCTACGAACTAGATTATAGCTAAAGATTGGAGAACTGAGACTAATGCATGATTCATGAACTGAACTGGACCTGCTAATGTTATTGACTAATTCATGTGGAAACATAACCTCAAACGAGCGCAAGGTATCTAACAATGTATACAATGATCATGAAAAACTTATAACGTACCCGAATCTAGGTTGGTGAAACTTTGTGGATCATGTTGGATCTAGAGTGAATAGAGTCGATTCTAAAGCTGACAACTATTGTTACTGGGATTTGCGGCCTGGTCACGCGAATCTCTACCTTTCTGAGCTAACACTCTACACTCCTACACTCTGTAGCCTGGCTTACCGAACCCAAAACATACCTGACTATTAGCTCTGCATACACCAAGATTATTCTTGCCACACTCTCCACAAATCGGATAAGTACGCTCACTTCTAACACTACTCTGGGCTTTGGAGCCTGGCGTCCCACCCTGACTAAGATATCAAAAGTTAGATATGGGTACACTAGCTGAAGATGGAACAAGGGCTGAATTTTTCTGACTATGGTGAGAATGATTACCACCTTGTGACCCATCCAGAGAAAAGCTATAACTACCTTCTCTGTATCTCTTATTAGATCTCTTCTTCACCTTAGACTTATCTGTCTCTATCTGCTGAGCATACATCATTAATATAGAAAGTTCTATGTCCTTATTGAGCATAGCTGTTCTACACTGTTTCAATACCAACCCGGATACACCAGTCACAAACTTACTCATACTCACTCTGGGGTCAGCTATCAAGTCAGGTTCATACTTATATAACTGGTTGAACTTAAGACAATACTCCTTCACTGTCATGGAGCCTTCTCTCAGGTTCATAAACTCTTCTACCTTAGATTCTCTCATCTCTAATGGGAAAAACTTATCTAAAAAGGCATCCTGAAATATCTTCCAAGTCATGGGAGTTGCATCTTCCCCTCTACTCTTCTTCCACAACACGACACAATCATGAGCAATATCTTTCATCCTATAAGAAGCTAATTCCACACTCTCCTCCTCTGACATATGCATGATTTGGGTGATCTTCTTTACCTCTTCTAGATACAGCTGGGTTTCCTCACCTGTCACTGACACAAAGAATTTTGAATGGTCCATTCTCATAAAATTTCTGATTCTGGATATAGCTGAATCCTCATCTTGCTAGGGTAGGGCTGCAGTTTGTCGGTTGCCCTGAACACTAATGGTCACATCCTGGGCTAGCGCCTGAAAAGCTGCCCAAAATTTTGCATGTGACATATTCTCATTCAAAGGATCTGCGGGCTGCGGGGCTGACTGATTCCCAGTTCTCTTCTTATGAGGCATGTTCTGCAAACAAAAGAGGAACAAGGATTAAACTGAGAGTTCAACTTGAGCTTTTGCTCACTGGCAAGATATGAGTACTAAAAGAAGGGAAACTATTTCTAAAACATCTTATAGCCTCCTGTACATAAATGTGGTGCGCAACACACCCATTTACAAGACTCTACTAGATGCAGCTTTTAGATTTCCTAGGAATCTATTGAACCTTAGGCTCTGATACTAAGTTTGTAACACCCGTATTTTCTAAACCGGAATGCTGCATGGTGCTCATGACCCTGAAGGACCACAAGCTAACCCATGACTGATGTTTGTAGCTATATCTTTATAATATTCAAACAAACTACGAAAACATGAACAAATAGGGCGTAAGGTTAAATCTTGAAAAATAAGATATCTAAAATAAGGTGGTATCACAGTACCAAAACAAAATTGAAAATACTAAACTCAAAAATTGAAAACTCTGCAGTCGTCTGAAAGCCTCTAAATTATCTGAATAAGGAGTTGAAGGAACATGTCTCCAACTAACTCCTTAAATTGAAAATAAACTGAAATACTAGAATAATAAATGTAACAATCCTGTCCTCGAAAGATGAGGTCTCACTACTTATTGAACTTCTACAGCTGATCTGGAAACTGCACCTAAGAACCTATGGTGTAACAGAAAAAGAAAGCACCATAGCACAAATGTGTCAGTACAACTAAAGTACTGAGTATACGTTGGGGTAGGCTAAATACATGGGATTTATATGCATGAACATGCTGACTAAAATGAATGTGAGAATACATACATACATACATACATACATACATACGTAACTGCTACTGAACTTGTGGAGATACTGACAACTTGAGTTTGAACTCTGACAACATGAGTTTCGTGATACTGAGATGTTGAATGACTGATGACATGGATGACTGTATCTAACAATCCTAATTCTGGGCAAAACTATCTGAGTTCTAAACTATATCAGAACATCTAAGTCTTAGATCAGTCCTAGCTAACGAGTGATCTCTGAAATTGATAACGAGAATACTCGACTGAACCTGAGATTGAGATCAAGCTTGTCTGTCGGGTGACCTCTAGATCTAATAATGAGCATCTGAATATGGGACCAAGCCTATCTGACGGGATGGTCCAGGAATCAATGGAACTATCTGATTTCCTTACTAAGATCGATGACTATATCAGACAGTCCTGATTCCTGATTTCTACTCTGAAGACTGATATAGAAACTGTAACTATAACTGTGACTGTGGGAGGTAGTAACCTAACCAACATACCCCACTACTGTACTGGTGGGGTCCAATCTTTGCCTTGATTGGAAGGGTGTCAATACCGTTACACGGGTAGAGACCTCTGCTATGGTCAAGCCTCTCTGACGGGTGACCCTGAACAGGAAATCAAGACTAAGGCAATATAATAGTCAAATTTAACCTTAATCTGATAGGTGACTCCTGTAATGCACAGGATATGTAGCTCTAGAGTACAGGGATTGCTTCCTACAGTTCTACCTCTCTGATGGGGAAACCGCCATCCCCATACTCGCTCGGTGTTGGTTCCACTCCCAACTGAAAGACACTGAACTGATTAACTGAGCTCAACTGACTAACTGAACTGAACTGATTTCGAGTTTACTGAGTTCTTTGGACTGACGGAACACTACTAACATCTGATATCTAGTTAAGTCATGAGATTGCTGATCTTACTGAGTACTGAGTTTTCATGAGATTTTGAGTCTTTCCTGAGTCTTATGACTATCTGCAATCTATGGAACATAGCTTGACTGAGGATGCCTTGAAACATGACACTGGCTCTAGGCACACAACTATAGTTTTTGTGTACAAATGCCCCCAAGACTCGATGGAAGGAAACTGACACACATGACTGACTTGATCATAAGAGTAGAGTCCATAATTCACAATATCATAATTAAGGATTTCATAATAAGAATGATTCTCAACAAACTAGCACATGATCGGGAAAGCACACAACATGTATATACTTGCATGGCTTCAATAACTTGGTCATTCCATTTGACAACAATATCATGAGCATCTTGTACAACATCTTCAATTCAAGACAATAGCATGGGGATCACGTTGAACATAAACTTAGAACATGGAATAGTCATTTAGGGCTTATTATGTCATAAAAGCATAATTTCTATTCCCTTAGGTATTTTCACAAACACCTTACATACACATATTAGGCATAGGTGGATTCATCAAGATTACAAATATTGAACCACCAATTTCACATATTTATACATTCAATACCACCATATCTTCACACAAAACATACAAAGATCCCATCTTAGGCATTATCAAACTCCAACCACATGAACATAAACCACCAACAATATGAACATCATAATACATAATTTAGAAGATGATTCTTGAGCTTCATGGACAAAAGGAGTCCATGAATCAACTCACGCATACCTTAGAAGGAAGATTCTTGATGATTGACGGAGGAATTTCCTTGAAATCGAATCTTCCAGGTTACTTATGAAACCCTAGTTTTTTTTCTCTTTTAGTGCTCTTGGATGATGAGATTTAAGATTATAATAGGGTTTTAATATGTTTAGAAGCTATATATTTCGTAGGGTTAAGTTTAGTGACGTGTAAGGAGTGTTAAAAGACTTAATTACCTTTAAAATAACTCAAAACAGAGTGATTTTGGCACCTGGAACTGACTTAGGTGGTGCCCAAGTAATTTCCCAAGCTGGGTTGGGTGGTGCCTAACCAATCACCTATGTTTGGTTGGTCGGCACCTAACCAATCGCCTATCCTTACTGTCTCTCACGAAAATGGGCATAATTTTTCACTCGAGTATTGGATTAAGTAGAAATTGGTATCGTTGGAAAGATAATTCGATTCTCTACAATTTGGTGGGTCTAAATCATCCAAAATACCATATTAACATTGAGTTATACTCGTTCAAATATGACTCTTACAAAATTGAACACTAAAACCTGATAGATTCAAAAACTCTTAGCTTGTATTACTTAAGTGACTCATATGAACATGCTTAACGCATCATAAGCTATATTAACTATAGAATACTCATTGTAAGTCATGTACTGAAGTATGAATTATAGGATAGGATATTTCTTATGTAGGAAAAATGGTTCGTCTCCTAGCTTAAAAATATTCAGGGTATTACAATATCTCCCCCTTGGGAACATTCATCCTCGAATGGAAATTAGCTGAGTCGGGAGAGATGATAAGATGAAGTACATATAATACATATACTACTGAAACATGGGTTCATGACTGACATTACTGAAAGCTGAGCACAATATACTGAACTTGCATATCTGATGCATGGGAAGCTAATTCATGAATATAAGGCTGAGGATTCTAATAAAGTGAGTTTTCTCAAAATGAGAATTCATATCTGATGCACAACTGAAAGACTGAATCCATGCATATCTGATGTATGATTACATTACTAACATGATGTGTAAATGTATGAGTGAAGTTACTGATAAATAGTACTTTCTCTACTGAACACATATATCTAATTCCTGAATATCTGACTGAGCTGACTCTTAAAAGCTTGACTAATTATGTCGTGGAACTTGATAACTAATTTATAATGAGAACATGAAAGCATCAAGAAAGGGGTGGGGTATCTCCCATTTGGGACACTATGTCCCTCTAGGAATGTTTACCTTACTGAGATACTGGGGTGATGCACAGGGTATCTACGAACTAGATTATAACTAAACATTGGGGAGATGAGACTAATGCATGATTCATGAACTGAACTAGACCTGCTAATGGTACTGACTAATTCATGTGGAAACATAAACTCAAATGAGCGCAAGATATCTAACAATGTATACAATGATCATGAAAAACTTGTAACGTACCCGAATCTAGGTTTGGGAAACTTTATGGAGCATGGTGAATCTGGAGTGAATAGAGTCGATTCTAAAGATGACGACTATTGGTACTGGGATTTGCATCCTGCTCAGGTGAATCTCTACCTTTCTAAGCTAACACTCTACACTCCTGCACTTTGTGGCCTGGCTTACTGAACCCAAAACATACCTGACTATTAGCTCTGCATGCACCTAGATAATTCTTTCCATACTCTCCACAAAGTGGATAAGTACGCTCACTCCTAACACTACTCTGGGCTTTGGTTTCTGGTGCCCCACCATGACTAAGATATCCAAAGTTAGATGTGGGCACACTAGATGAAGATGGAACAAAGGCTGAATTTTTCTAACTATGGTGAGAATGATTAGCACCCTGTGACCCAGCCAGAGGAAAGATGTAACTACCTGCTCTGAATCTCTTATTAGATCTATTCCTCTTCTTAGACTTATCTGCCTCTATCTGCTGAGCATGCATCATTAATCTAGCAAGATCTATGTCCTTATTAATCATAGTTGTTCTACACTCTTTCAATACCAACTCGGACACATTAGTCACAAACTTACTCATACTTACTTTGGGGTCAGCTATCAAGTCAGGAGCATACTTATATAACTGGTTGAACTTAGGATAATACTTCTTCACTGTCATGGTGTCTCAGGTTCGTAAACTTTTCTACCTTAGCTACTCTAATCTCCAATTGGAAAAACTTAGCTAAGAAGGCATCGTGAAATATCTTCCAAGTCTTGGGAGTTGCATCTTCCCCTCTACTCTTCTTTCACAACACTACCCAATCTTGAGTAATATCTTTCATCCAATAGGATTCTAATTCCACACTCTCCTCCTCTGACATATGCATTATTTGGGTGATCTTCTTTACCTCTTCTAGATACAACTGTGGGTCCTTACCTGTTACTAACCCAAAGAATTCTGAAGGGTTCATTCTCATAAAATTTCTGATTCTAGTTGCAGCTGAATTCCCATCTTGATGGGGTGGGGCTGCAGTCTATTGGTTTCCCTGAAAACTAATGGTCACAGCCTGGGCTAGCACTTGAAAAGCTACCCAAAATTTTGCATGTGACACATTCTCATTCAAAGGATCTGTGGGCTGTGGGGCTGACTGATTCCCTGTTCTCTTCTAACGAGGTATGTTCTACAAACAAAAGAGGAACAAGGATTAAACTGAGAGTTCAACTTGAAATTTTGCTCACTGGCACGATATGAGTACTGAAAGAAGGGAAACTGTTTCTTAAACATCTTATAGCCTCTTGTACATAAATGTGGCGCGCAACACACCCATGTACAAGACTCTACTAGATGCAGCTTTCAGATTTCCTAGGACTCTATTGAACCTTAAGCTCTGATACCAAGTTTGTAACACCCTAATTTTTTGAATCGAAATGCTACACGGTGCTCATGACCCCGAAGGACCATAAGCTAACCCATCACTGATATCTGTACCTGTAACTGCATAATATTCAAATAAATTACGGAAACATGAACAAAGAGGGTGTAAGGTTCAATCTTAAATAATAAGATATCTGAAATAAGGTGGTAACACAGTACCAAAACAAAATTGAAAATACTAAAGTCTAAATCTGTAAACTCTATAATCGTCTGAAAGCCTCTAAACTGTCTGAATAAGGAGTTAAAAGAACATTTCTCCAACTAACTCCCTAAACTGAAAATAAACTGAGATACTAGAATAATAAATGTAACGATCATGTCCTCGAAAGATGAGGACTCACTGCTTACTGAACTGCTACTGCTGATCTGGAATCTATACCTAATAACCTATGGTGTAACATAAAAAGAAAGTACTATTGCGCAAATGCGTCAGTATAACTAAAGTACTGAGTATACGTGGGGGTAGGCTAAATGCATAGGATTTATATGCATGAACATGCTGACTAATATGAACGTGAGAATACATACATACATACATACGTAACTGCTACTGAACTCATGGAGATACTGACTACTTGAGCTTGAACTCTGACAACATGAGTTTCGTGATACTGAGATACCGAATGACTGATGACATAGATGACTGTATCTAACAGTCCTAATTCTAGGGAAAACTATCTGAGTTCCAAACTGTATCTGAACATCTAAGTATAAGATCAGTCCTAGCTAATGAGTGATCTCTGAAAACTGATAATGAGAATACTCGATTAAATATGAGATTGAGATCAAGCTTATCTGCCGAACGACCTCTATATCTAATAATAAGCGTCTGAATATGGGACCAAGCCTATCTGGCAGGATTTTCTAGGAATCAATCGAACTATCTGAGTTTCTTACTGAGATCGATGACTATATCTGACAGTCCTGATTCCTGATTTCTACTCTGAAGACTGATACTGAAACTGTAACTGTAACTGTGATTGTGGGAATTAGTAACCTAACCAACATGCCCCACTACTATACTGGTGGGGTCCGATCTTTGCCCTGATTGGAAGGGTGTCAATACCATGCCACGGGTAGAGACCTCTGATATGGTCAAGCCTCTCTGACGGGTGACCCTGAATAGAAAATCAAGACTAAGGTAATATAATAGTCAATTTTAACCTTAATCTGATGGGTGACTCCTGTCCTATGCTGGCTACACAGTTCTGGAGTACAGGGATTGCTGCTAACGGTTCTACCTCTCTGAAGGGGAAACTGCCATCCCCATACTCGCTCAGTGCTAGTTCCAACTCCCAACTGAAAGACACTGAATAAATTAACTGAGGTTAACTGACTAACTGAACTGAACTGATTCTGAGTTTACTGAGTTCCTTAGACTGACGGAACACTACTAACATCTGATAATTAGCTAAGTCATGAGATTGTTGATCTTACTGAGTACTGAGTTTTCATGAGATTTCTGTGTCTTTCCTGAGTCACATGACTAACTGCAATCTATGGAACATCGCTTAACTGAGGATATCTTGAAACATGACACTACCTCTAGGCACACAGCTATAGTTTTCAGGTACA
Organism: Capsicum pubescens; assembly: GCA_030864215.1. Taxonomy (NCBI): domain Eukaryota; kingdom Viridiplantae; phylum Streptophyta; class Magnoliopsida; order Solanales; family Solanaceae; genus Capsicum; species Capsicum pubescens. Next base: position 142,010,685 of record CM061549.1, on the reverse strand, counting down.
AGTGCCCCCAGGACTCGATGGAAGGAAACTGACACTCATGACTGACTTGATCATAAGAGTAGAGTCCATAATTCCCAAAATCATAAGTAAGGATTTCATTATAAGAATGATTCTCAACAAACTATCACACGATTGGGAATGCACATAACATGTATATACTTGCATGGCTTCAATAACTTGGTCATTCCATATGATAACAACATCATGAGCATCTCATACAACATCTTCAATTCAAGACAATAGGATGGGGATTACGTTGAACATAAACTTAGTACAAGCATGATTTCTATTCCCTTAGGTATTTTCACAAACACCTTACATGCCCATCTTAGGCATAGGTGGATTCATCAAGATTACAAATATTCAACCACCAATTTCACATATTTATACATTAAATACCACCATATCTTCACACAAAACATACAAAGATCCCATCTTAGGCATCCAACCACATGAACATAAACCACCAACAACATGAACATCATAATACATAATTTAGAAGATGATTATTGAGCTTCATGGACAAAAGGAGTGCATGAATCAACTCACGCATACCTTAGAAGGAAGATTCTTGATGATTGACGTAGGAATTTTCTTAAAATCGGATCTTCAAGCTTACTAATGCAACCGTAGTTGTTTTTTCTCTTTTAGTGCTCTTGGATGATGAGCTTTGAGATGATAATAGGGTTGTAATATGTTTAGAAGTTATATATTTTGTAGGGTTAAGTTTAGGGACGTGTAAGTAGTGGTAAGAGACTTAATTACCCTTAAAATAACTCAAAACGGAGTATTTTTGGCACCTGGAACTGACTTAGGTGGCGCCCAAGTAATTGCCCAAGCTAGGTTGGGTGGCGCCTAACCAATCACCTATGTTTGGTTGGGCGGTGCCTAACCAATCGCCTATCCTTTCTGTCTCTCATGAAAATAGGCATAACGTTTCGCTCGGGTATTGGATTAAGGCAAAATTGGTATCATTGGAAAGATAATTTGATTCTCTACAATTTGGTGGGTCTAAATCAGCCAAAATACCACATTAACATCGATTTATACTCATTCAAATATGACCCTTACAAAACCGAACGCTAAAACTTGATAGATTCAAAAACTCTTAGCTTGTATTACCTTAAGTGACTCATATGAACATGCTTAACGCATCATAAGCTATATTATCACTAGGATATTCATTTTAAGTCATGTACTCAAGTATGAATCACAGGATAGGATATTTCATATGTAGGAAAAATGGTTCGTCTCCTAGCTTAGAAACATGTGGGGTATTACAGAAATTAACGATCATTTGGTCCTTTTTTCATTGCCACTGACCATATATTAAGTTAATTCTAATGTAAAAAGGTATGGGTGCTTTACTAAAAGGTAATAGTGATGGAAAGCTAAGGTCTATTGTAGCAAACCTAGTCCACTATAGCGACCATAGGTCCTCTACAATAGTAATGATCCATGATTCTAATTTGATGGATCAAGGTTATAAACTCAATACCCTTGTTCTAAAGCCCTAGATAAGTTATTTTCCCAAGAATGGGATGAAATTTTTTTATTGAGTTAAGTTTATACATCCTTTTTACATCGATAGGGTATTGTTCTTCTACAATCACTAGACTGGGAATCATGGTGAAATTATTCGAGATTATAACCCTAGGTTCATGAAATTATAGGGAAAACTTATGGGTATGCATATTATCACGACGAATATAGTACTAGATTTGAAACTAATGCTTCCTAACATGAATTTACTAATTTAATACATGAATTTTTGTGGTTGGGGACCTTGAGTTTTATAAATATATGACTTTTAGCATTAAAACTCCATTTATTATGATAATGTGAGTATGATAGGACTATATAATGGTTAATTGACCCTTGAGTAATAGATCATTAATGGTAGAATTAGTTTATTTTAATTAAAAACATGTTTTGCTCGAAGAGTAATTTATTTACTACTGAGATTGTTACTTGTTTATTATATGATTGAACATTCTGAGTTATGAACGAAGAGAAGAAGCATCCGTAATGTGACATTCTTTTTACATGATCTTCGACCAATGTAGGTTATGGTTTATGAGTAGTAGGTCATATTTAGTAATTTTATAAATAATATAAAATTAGTGGGAATATTATGATTATGTTTATAGGCACGGCGTTGAGATGGACAAAACATGAAATTTAAGTAAAAGAGATTTAATTATGTGTTGATATTTTGTATGAATCCTTTGATGGATTTTTGGTGTTTGGATGAAATACTTATTTAATGACAAGGTGAATATGTGAATGTCTATAGTATAGTGGAATTGTGTGAGCTTGTAATCTATAAAACTCATCTTTAATGCCATAAAAAGGATAAATTCACTATTCCATGTTTTGACTGAGGGATAATCTTACTGAAAGATGTCATAACTTAAGAACCTAAAGTCATGTTTGTATATATGTTAGGAAGTAAGATCCATTAAGGTGCATGTCTAATGCTAGTTTTTTAAATTTAATAAAGTCAAGTGAATGAATAATTAGCTACTGGAATAGCATCTTTAACCTAGGGGTGACTTGAATGTAAGGATTACTGTTTAGTAATTGAATATATTAGTCTAGATGTTAATAAAAGAAGATCAAATTGGTGAATGAACTTATGGATGTTGAATTAGAATATAGACTCAATTTGGCAGATAATGCTTATACGGATGAGCTATTGCTTGGTCTTCAGACATACTTGTAATTGAAGAATACGGTTAGTCCTTTTTATATTAATAAGTTTTTGTTAGTTTCAAAACATACTTGTAATTTATGAATATGGTTAGTAATACTTTTATGAGAGAGTTGTTGATTGCTCTTCAGACATACTTGTATTTGGTGATAGTTAACTATTTATACTTAAATGACTTGAATTCTAATTAATGGAGTTTTAATTCTAAAGGTCATATATTTATTAAAATCAAGGTCCCCAACCACTAAAATTCATGTTTTAAAATTGTAAATTCATGCTAGGAAGCTTTAGTTTCCAATCTAGTACTATATTCATCGTGATAATATGCATACCCATAAGTTTTCCCCATAATTTCATGAAAGTAGGGTTTTAATCAAAAATAATTTCTCCATAATTCCAAGTTTGGTGATTCTAGAAGGACAATACATTATCGATGTAAAAAATATGTATACACTTAACTCAACAAAGAATTTTCATCCCATTCTTGGGAAAATCACTTATCTAGGACTTTGGAACAAAGTTATTGAACTTATAACCAAAATCCATCAATGTAGAATCACTGAACATCACCATTTTAGAGGACCTATGGTAACTATAGTGGACTACTTTTGCTGCAATAGAGTTCCATCACTGTTACCTTTTAGTAAAGCACCCATAACTTTTTACACTAGAATTAACCTAATATATGGTTAGTGGCGATGAAAAAAGGACCCAATGACCTTTAATTTCTTAGGTATTGGGCCCGGAAAATCTTTATATTCTAGGAATGTTGATTGTTTAAAGAAGACTATAGAGGATAGGTATACTAAAATTCGATCGAAATGGATACTTTCAACTCAACTTCTTGTTAGTGGTTTTGTACAACCATAATTCATATTTAATGTAGTTTTATACTATAAAATTGACCATAAAACCTATCAAAATTAATATATTATGATCTTACCATATATTATTTTAGTAATAAAGGGATGGATCATTATATAAGATACCCGTTTACATATTGTTCATTCCTAAATAGATATTGGTAAAGAGGAGAAAGAAGTCAAAATAAGATGGAAATTACATCCAGGGTTATATATTGAACCCTTACTTGACCTACTTGCTCTTCTTTATTAACAAAAAAGATTTCATTCTTGGATTCTCTCAATACCTTTTGAAACAAAGAGGTGTGAAATCAAACTTTTACATACAAATCAAATTATTTTTCTTTTGGTAGTGTAATGAACCTTTAAGTCATTTTTAATATTTCCACTTATTTTTACCATTAAGGCTTTCCCATAGGTGCCCTAGGTTATTTATCTCTTCATGTGACTAATAATTTTGTTATCGGGCATTTCGTTTGTTTTTTAGAGCTAATTCATTGTTTCAAAGTCTTCACGGGTTTCAAATACCCATCAGGCAAAAGGTTTAGTAAAACTATCTTGGATGCAAATTCTAACTATGCTATGAGCTCTGTAATATTGATTTCAGGATTGGTAAACCTTTGGTTTGGGTCCATATCCACCTGAGCTCATTTCAACCTATTGTTCAAAAATTAGAAAATTAAAAATATTGGTGTGGGACCCAAGTTTGGATGAAACAACCTCGGGTGGAAAATAATATTTCACATCATTTCTGAAACATTGAATTTAGTGTGGTGACATAGTTTATTTGCATAAATTAGCGTCCGAATGAATCTTGAGGCCTAGTAGAAACTTGGATGATTTCCAAGTTTTAGTTGATAGCTGATGTCAGAAAGGATGGTGTTATCACACCAAGAGGTGTTACAATTGCAATACCTAATCCTGTAGCTTGTGTGCAATTACAACCCTTAGGTGTGAGATAGCAATACCTAGGTAACTGATGGGGCTATAAAAGGACCTCTGAGGTTGCGATTAGGCATATTTCCACTCACCCTTGAGACCCAAGAACCCTAAAAAGAGTGTGCTAACTTAAAATTGAGTCTTGTGGGTGACTAAGAAGATTGATTAGCATCTATTATCATGAATACCTTTGGATTTAAGGTATGATGCCTCCCTTTCTTGGTGAAATTATTGGTTCATACCCAAAACCCCAAATAACTTAAGGACTTGATTTTAGCACTAAATTAGCTTAGCTTTAACCTATTTCTTGAGGGTTATGCTTCCTTGATAATGTATGAACATTGGGTTAAATTTGGAAATATGATTTTAGTAAATGGGACCCACGTGGTGTTTTTGGTGTGGTTTTTAGGCCCTATGGATAATGGTGTAATAGGTGTATCATTTTTCTCATATTGATGAGTAGATTATGATTTTGATAGTGTGATGGAATTTTGGGATCGTAAAGTGAGGATGAATATTTTGTGAATGATATAAGGATTTATAGTTTAGCTTTGATGTCAACTTTTGTCTACTATTTTTCATAAGATGTTGCATATGAATGTATATGTTAAGTTTGACTATAGGTAGAATGACATAGTATTGAATATTGAAGTTTGGGGATTTGATGAGGGTTTTGACCTGTAAGTTGAAATGCTTAATACCCTTTTTGAACCCTATTGCCTTCTCCCTTGATTGAACAATTTGTAGCATGGATATGGTATAATTCTAGTTTTGGGAGGTTGTTTAAGAATTGTAAATATCATTAGTATATTTAACCTTATTTGACCTATTATTGTGATCTTTAAACCATAATTTGAGTAAAGTTGACATAAATGCCCATGTTTCTAGATGAAGTTCTTATCTCAGGTTTTTTATGGCTTACTTAACATCTAGAAGTTGAACTAGATACCTTAGCCTAGTTTGGGGAATAAATTGCTTAAATATGGACATTGATAATTAGAAGTGGGTTCTTCTGGACCACCTAGTTCAAGACTTGTCTTAGACCATGTGGGCTTATTGGTGGATGTTAGGCATAGTTGAGATTAGTAAGTCATTATTATAAGGTTACTTTACAACTTGGTGAGTCATGATGTATTGTTCCCAGAATAATGATTGAGAGCTTATGTCTATGATATTCCTTAAAGATATGATAATGGGCCTTTAGAGATGTTATTTCCAATTAGATATGATATTAGGCCATTAGAGATGATGTTTATCTTAATGAGATATTTGTCATATAAAGATGATAACTCCATATAGTTATGACCTATAGATACGAGGTGTCTTATAGATATGATATGCCTCATAGTTATAAGATATACCTTATTATTACTATGCCTCGTAGATGTGATATGCTTATTATTATTACTATTACGACTCATAGATATGAGATGCGTCCTAGATGTGGGATGCCTATTATTATTAGGCAAAATAGTTCAGTGGACCCTTGTACTTTGTTCGTTTTGTAATGTGGATACTCCTACTTACATGTATGTCATCTAGACCATTGAACCCACTAAAAAGAAACATTTTAAACCCCTCTAATGATGTGTGTAACACAATCACTCCACGTCTGCTGCCACGTCAACTTCCACATCATTTTTAAGTATTACATTAAATCACATGCCCCACGTAAGCTGTCACGTCAGCTACCACATCATTTCTAAGCATTATATTAAATTTAATGTCATTTTTAAATTGCTACTTAAAAAATTAATATCAAAATAAATTTAATTAAATAATTTTTTATAAATTGTAGAAATTCTAATATAAAAACACAATAATTTTTAAACTATAAATTTAAATTGTCAACTATAAATTCTAATACAAAAACACAATAAATTTATCTAAACATCAAACTTATTCCAAATAATTGAGATTTCTCTCTAATTAATTTAAAGTTTTAACTATGAATTCACATACACAAACATAATGAATTTTCAATTTTTATTTAAATATCTTTAACGATTCGTAAAAGTTAAAAAATTAATCCTAAAAAAACAACAACAACAAACCCAGTATATTCCCTCATATTGTGGTCTGGGGAAGGTAGAATGTACCCAATTTATACCACTACATCCAAAGAAGTAGACATGTTGTTTACGATAGACCCCTGGCTCAAGAAAAAGGACCAAGACCTTAGTCAAACATTTCAACCATACAATATGATAAAGGTAAAATTATGGGGGTTGTGTGTGGTGGAGGGAAAGGGATTGAAGAAATAGATCGAGCAGATTGGGACTAAGATGTGAGGGAGGAAAATTAGATTTTGTGGGATTTTTTGTGATTGGATTCCTATATGAACTTCCCTTCATTGTTGTTGTTGCTGTTGAGAGAACCAGGATACCATTGTTGCTATTGGGTGAGTACAACTCTAGGGGAGGGGGCACTATAATGGTGCTTACCGGCGTTAATGGTGATAGCTGGTGTTGGGTAGGGAAGGCGCACTGCAGTGGCGGGGGTGGGGGAGTTCATGGTGTTCATAGTGGTGCTGAGGCTCTAATATCCATGGAAGCCAATAGGGGTGGAGGACTGGTGGACGGCGGTAGGGGTGGGGTGGAGGGGTGTTGTACAATAGAGGGGTTGGGGGAGGGGGATTTTTCAATTTTTTAAAAAAAATATAATTTTTTAATGTTTAAAAATATATTTGAATTTAAAAAGTTGGAGGACATTTTTTTATTTTTTTCATTTTTAAATTATTTTAATATAAATTGAAAAAAAATTAACCCCCTCTCGTACCTAAGGCACGTGTCTTCAGGAGTTTCATCCTAGTCAGCTATTTTAACGCCACATAGGTTCGGTCAACAGTCAAAGGGTTTAGAATGTTTCTTTTAATGGGTTCAAGGGTCCAGATGAAAAACATGTAAGTAGAAGTATCCACATTACAAAACGTCCATAGTACAAGGGTCCACTAAACCATTTTACATAATTATTATGTCTCCTAGATTTGAAATGCCTACTATATGACAGATGAGTATAGATATGATTTATGACTTATATAGGTGTTTTTCCTCATGTAACACACCATACTTTTACCTAGCTTAAAGTTATCACAAAAATGTCAAAAACTTGATTTAATTAAGACAATTTAGTAAATTCACCCAAATCCGACACCCGGGTGAAGAGTTATGGCCATTTTAGTAAGATAATTTACCACCTGAGCCATCAATGCATCTCGGAGCCAGCCAAAATGGCAATTGTCAAAAACCAGTGAGCCTCTGCAATATTGGTGCTTCACGCCAAGGTTCAATTTCAGAATTGTCCTTTTCTAGTGTTCCAACGAGATACCACCGCATCGCGGTGAACTTCTAAGTCGCAACCAAGGAGGCAACGCTATTCCAATATGTCGTGCCACCATGCAATTTTGCAGTTGTCATTTTCCAGTGGCTTAGTGAGATAGTGGCACATCGCTCCAGGGGTCCAGATTGGAAAAAATTAGCGAAAACATAAAGTTTAGCCCTGGGTTAAAATAGTTTTTCCCCATGATGTTAATTCATCCAAATATGGGATTTAATTCCTAAAAACTTTTAAACCCTTGATTATTCACTTCCCAAAGTCAAAAGATAATTCTCTCTCTAGAAAACAAACCGTAGCTCTCAAGAATCAAGGTCAATCCCATGAATTTCTCCAAGAACTCCAAGAAACACTCAAATTAAGGTATGTTAGATGTTCATCCAAAGATCATTACCTTCCATGGAGCCCAAGAATCTTTTTTCAAAGTACAAGATTTATGATTTCCATGTTTGAATTAGATTGAATTCATGTTTATGATGTTGTTTGAGGTTCAATTGACGATTTAGATAACAAGTTACAAGAATTCATCTGTAACACCTTGTATTTTCCTAGCATAATCTAACTTCAAATACATGAGTATTCATATATGAAATTTTTGAAGCACTTATTATTTTTCAGTTTATAACCTGCCATTGAGTAGGAAATTCAGTTAGATTTCCAACGAAATAAAATTCACCTAAATCCTATAACCGAGTGCGAAGTTATGGCAATTCTAGTTTTCAGTCGTTAAACATCGTTATTTTAAACCTTAGTCTGTTGCGTATGCAGCCCAAATGACAATTTTCTATTTCTGGTGTGACTCCATGATTATGGCGCATTGCGGAGCAGGCCAATTTCCAGTTTGTCAATTTCCAGTGGGCCTCCGCTATGTTGGTGCATTGCAGAGGTGGACAAAATGGCATCCAAAGGCTTACCGCAATAATGACGCGTTGCAGCGTAACCCAGTTCCCAGTTGTCAGTTTTCAGTGATACGGCGCGATAGCACCGCGTCGCTCTAGGTGCGCATTTTGGGAAAATTCAATGAAAAATTAATATTTCATCCACGGATAAAATAGTCATTTCCCCCTTTATTTTAGTCCACCCAGTTGTGTTACTTCAGCCCTAAAAAAATTTATAAAATCATTCTTTAATTAATTTCCCCCAAATCAAAAGGCATTCTCTCCAAATCAAGAACCCTAGCTCTCAAATTCAGGGGCGATCCTCAAGAATTCGCCAAGAACTTCAAGAAATCCACCAATTAAGGTATGTTAGATATTCATCCATGGATTCCTTTAATCCATGGAGTCCAAAAAACTCTTTTAAATTACAAAATTATGATCTTTTCAAGTTTTCATGTTTTAAATTATGATTTCATCCATGAATCTCCATGTACTATTTATTTTATACCATGTTACCATGAAATTATTATTATTACTCAACCTTCTATGTTTTAATATTATGATTTACTGAATTAAACCATGATTTAATACTATTATAATAAATTCATGCTATTCCTACAAATTCCATGACATTCGTATAATTATTTTTAAACCATGGACAACAAGTGTTTGATAAAATTCCTACAAGAGTATTTATTTAGTAAGAGCCTTCAGGTTTTGGTCTTCAAGTTTTAGTGTCTTTTCAGTATTGTTGTTTTGAGTCCTGGGGGTATTGAATGCCCGAAAACCATAGCTGTTTATTTATTCTAGCCTCAGTACATTACAGAATAGTCTTCAGATTATATTATAAGCATTATCATAATAGTCAGATATCAGTTATTCAATTCAAAATAGTCTAGTATATCAGTGTCTTTTAGTTGGTAGTAAGATTTAGCACCGAGCGAGTGTAGGGATGGCGGCTTCCCTGTTAGATAGGCAGAGTCATTAGTAGCAGTACCTATACTCCAGAACCATGTAGTCAGCATAGGATATGAGTAGTCACCCATCAGATTAGGCTTGACTATCTCGCATGGGTCACCCATTAGTTCAAGGTTGACACCCTTAGGGCTTTGGTCATTATATAAGTTTAGTTGATCCATACAACTATTGTTAGTACCCTTGTCATGGTATTAACACCCTTCCAGCTGGGGTTACAGGTTGGACCCCGATTAGGTCAAATAAGGGAATGTCGGTTAGATGATACCTCCCACAGTCTCAAATATAGCCTCAATTATAGTCCCAGCTCAATTATTCAGTCTTAGTGTTGTTTGACCAAAGCATACAGATTTCAGTTATTTTGGTATTTTGGTTTGCAGATTTTACTCAGTTATTTTTTTTGCTTGGTCATGCATCCTTAGTATTTATAGATTTCCATGCATTATAAGTATCTATAGATTCTATGCTCTCTACTCAGTACTCCATGCTTTACATGTGTATCCAATAAATTATTAGTTCTATTCATGAAACCATTCATATCAAACTACCTCACTTAGCATTCCAGTACATTTAAAGTACTGACTGCATACCTTTTCTTTTGTGCTATGATGTATTATATCATAGGTTCTGACGTTCAGTTCTCATCTTATGATTAAACTTATCAGGTCCTCAGTAGTAATAGTGGTGAATCCTCATACTTTGAGGACAGGGTTATTTTATTTCATGTCTTATTTAGTAGTTAGTTAGAGTTAGCTAGGGCCTGTCCTATCAGCTCATATTACGTCAGTCAGTTTTAGAGTCCTTTCAGACATTAGAGTTGGATATTCAGTATTCACATATTAAAGTTATTTATCCAGTTTATCACTATTTTATAAGATTCCATCCGTTGTTTCTATAGACTCGTATTTTAGTTTTAAATTAAGTTATTAAAACCTTATGGCATGTCAGTATTCTTCTGCATTTATGATCATGTTATTCAGTGCTCATAGTAGGTAACAACTCATGGGTTAGCTTGTGGGCCCATAGGAATGTAAGCACCGTGTGACGACTAGGGGGTATTCTCGGGTCGTTACAAACTTGGTATCAGAGCTTAAGGTTTTAAAGTGTCCTAGGAAGTCTGAAAGCCACATCGGGTAGAGTCTTGTGCATGGGTGTGCAGTGCGCCATACTTATGCAAGAGAGGATACAAGGCATTTAGGAAAAGTTTCCCTTCTTTCAGTATTCATATCATGCGAGTGAGCATGAGCTCAAGTTAAACTCCCTGTCTAATCCATTGCTTCCTTCCGTTTATAGAACATGCCTCCCAAAAAGAATGGAAGAAGAACAGGAACTCAGCCATCCCCTCAGCCCGTCCAAGCAGATCCTCTGGATGAGCCTGTCTCTCATACTGAATTTAGGGTTGTGTTCACTACTCTAGCAAACTCCATAGTAACACAGAATGAATGGCCAGCTATTGTTCTAGCCAACCCAGTGGCCAATACTGCTGCAACTAGAATTTGGTATTTCACCTGGATGAATCCTCCTTCCTTCATGGGATCCAAGTCTGAAGAGGATCCAAAGAAATTCTTAGATATGGTTTAGAAGGTCACGGATGTTATGGGGGTGACGTCTAGTCATAAAGACGAATTGTCATCATATCAATTACAGGATATAGGCGATACTTGGTTTAAGTAGTGGAAAGTTGATTGAGGTATTGATGCAGGGACTATAGAATGGGAAAAGTTTTCCACAACTTTCTTGGATGGATTTTTTCCATTAGAGTTGAGAAAGGAAAAGATGGTAGAATTTCTTAATTTGAGGCAAGGAAATATGGGTGTGAGGGAGCATTCTCTCAAGTTTACTTAGCTATCTAGGTATGCTCCTCATGAGGTAGCTGATAATAGGTCTAAGATGAGTAAGTTTATATCTGGCATATCTGAGAGTATGGTCAAGTAGTGTAGGACCGCAATGCTGATTAGTGAGATGGATTTGTCTAGGTTTATGGTCCATGCTTAACAGATAGAGGAGCAAAATATTAAGGAGATAGAGAGAGAAAACAAGATGGCTAGGATAGGTAGTTTTAATTTTAATCAGCCAAAGTCAGAAGGTGGTAACAGTCTTTAGTTTCATCAGAGGTCTTTACCCCCTGTACCTTCTTCAGATAGTTCCCCAGTACTCAAATTCAGAAACGATAATAGGGGTAGGGCACCAGGCTCTAAGTACCAGGTCAATTTTAGTAGTGCTCATACCAATCCTTTATGTCAAATGTGTGGTAGACACCATCAGGGTGAATGTAGAATGGGTAGTGATGTGTTTTTCGGGTATGGTAAGCCAGTCCATCAGATTCGAGAGTGTCGTGTAGTTTCTCAAAAAGGTAGGGATACGCGCTAATAAGGCCAGTTCCATCAGTCATTAGTTCCATTCGGCCGCCCAACTTAGAAGTGTGTCATTTCCAGTGCTAACAGTGGTAAGCTTCTGAACAGATTATATGCTCTTCAGTCCCACCAAGATCAAGAAAATTCTACTAACGTAGTTACTGGTACATTCCAGGTCTTTCACTTACATGTTTATTATTTACTAGACCCTGGATCTTTTTTTTCTTTTGTAACTCCATATATTGCTGTCAATTTCAGAGTCAGTCCCAAAAATCTAGTAGAGAGCTTTTCAGTGTCTACCCCAATAGGCATTTCTATTGTAGCCAGACAGGTATTTAGGAATTGTCCGATCACAATATCTCAAAAAAGTTACTTCAGTTGATCTCATGGAGTTAGAGATGATGGATTTTGACGTAATTCTCGCCATGGATTGGCTCCACTCATGTTATGCCTCAGTTGATTCTAGAAACAAAATAGTTCATTTTCAGTATCAAAATGAACCAGTCCTTGAATGGAGGGGTAGTACTACAGCCTTCAGGGGTCAGTTGATTTCTTACCTTAGAGACAAAAAGATGATATCCATGGGGTGTGTCTACCATCTTGTATGAGTCAAGGACTCTAACTTAGAAACTCCTACTATTAAGTCAGTCCCAATAGTAAATAAATTCTCAGATGTATTCCCTTAAGATCTCCCCAGAGTTTCTCCTGAAAAGGAAATTGACTTCGGAATAGACCTTCTCCCAGATACTCAGCCTATATCTATTCTACCATATAGAATGGCTCCAACTAAACTCAAATAACTGAAAGAACATTTGAAGGATCTCTTAGATAAGGGATTCATCAGACCTAATATCTCTCCATGGGGTGTACCTATTCTATTCGTGCATAAGAAAGACGGTTCTCTTAGAATGTTCATAGACTACCATCAGTTTAACAAGGTCACAATCAAGAATAACTATCCACTTCCTAGAATAGATGACTTGTTTGACAAACTTTAAGGTGCCAGTTACTTTTCCAAGATAGACCTCAGATCAGGCTATCATCAGCTTAGAGTCAGAAAACATACATTCCAAAAAAAGCTTTCCGAACTCGGTATGGTCACTTAAAATTTCTTGTCATGTCCTTTGGTCTTACAAATTCCCCAGCAGCCTTCATGGACTTGATGAACCGATTGTTCAAGCAGTACTTGGATATGTTTGTCATAGTCTTCATTAATGAAATTCTTGTCTATTCTAATAGAGAAAAAGATCATGCAGACCATCTCAGCATAGTGCTTCAGACTCTTAGAGCTCATCAGATGTTCGCTAAATTCAGTAAGTGTGAATTCTGGCTAAGATCAGTAGAATTCCTTGGTCATACTATTTCTGTTGATGGCATTAGAGTTAAACCTCAAAAGACTAAACCGATGAGAAACTGGCCTAGACCCATCTATCAATCAGATATCAAGAGTTTCTTGGGCTTAGCTTGCTATTACCATCAGTTTGTTGAAGGGTTTTCTTATATTGTATCCCCCATGTACAGATTGACTCAGAAGAATATTAAGTTTCAGTGGTCAGATTCATGAGAGAAGAGTTTTCAGGAGTTGAAGACTCAACTCACCTCAGCCCCAATTTTGACTCTACCAAATGGTTTAGATGGTTTTGTTGTATACTATGATGCATCCGAGTAGGTTTGGGTTGTTTCCTCATATAGAGAGGTAAGGTCACAGCCTACGACTCTAAACAACTTAATCCCCATGAGAAGAATTATCCAACTCATATTCTTGATCGAGCAGCTGCAGAGTTTGCCTTAAATATTTGGAGGCATTACTTGTATGGGGTGCATGTAGATGTGTTCATACATCACAAAAGCCTTTATTATGTGGTCTTTCAGTAAGATTTGAATTTGTGTTAGAGAAGATGGTTAGAGATATTGAAAGATTATGACATAAGTGTTCTGTATCATCCAGGCAAGGACAATATAGTGGCTGATGCTCTCAGTAGAATGTATATGGGTAGTGTAGCTCATATTTAGGATGGTAAGAAGAAGTTAGCTCAGGAAGTTCATTATCTTGCCCAACTAGGTATCCGCTTAGTTGATTCGGCAGAAGGTAGTGTATGGGTATAGAGTAGCTCAGAGTTATCACTAGTCTCCAGGGTAAAGGAAAAGTAGGATAGAGATCCCAATCTAGTTAAATTGAAAGAATCAATCAGAGATCAGAAGATGGAGGTTTTCTCCCGAGAGAGAGATGATGTTTTGCATTTAAGGGTAGATTGTATGTGCCTGGTGTAGATAATTTGAGGCAATGAATTCTTGTAGAAGTACCTGAGGTGCGTTATCTATTCATTTAGGGGACACTAATATTTATCAAGATTTGAGAGAGATCTATTAGTAGAGTGGGATAAAGAGAGATATTACAGAGTTTGTAGCTAAGTGATCTATATGTTAGTAAGTTATGGTTGATTAAGAGAAACCTAGTGGGTCTATGCAGGAGTTCAGTATTCCCATGTGGAAACAGGGGGAAGTTAACATGGACTTTGTGATAGGTTTCCCTCATACCCGCCATCAACATGACTCTATTTGGGTTATCATAGACAGGATGTCAAAATCAGATCATTTCATGCCTGTCCATACCTCTTATTCAGTTGAGGACTATGCTAATCTGTATCTCAGAGTGTTGGTTAGGTTGCATGGTATTCCCTTATCTATCATCTCATATAGAGGTACTCATTTTACCTTTTACTTCTGGAAAGCATTCCAAAAGGGCCTTTGTACCTAAGTCAACCTCAGTACAACCTTCCACCCTTAGACAGATGGTCAAGCAGAAAGGACCATTCCGACTCTTGAGGATATGCTGAGAGCATACGTTGTTGATTTCAAGGGTAGTTGGGAAGACCATTTTCCTTTGATTGAATTAGTATACAATAACAACTATCATTCTTGTATCTGTATGAATCTATTTGAGGCTATCAATAGTAGGAGATATAGATCTCTAAATAGTTGGTTTGAAGTAGGTTAGGCTATAGTAGTAGGGCCTGACTTGGTGTTTGATGCGTGGGGAAAGGTTTAGTTTATCAGATAAAAGCTTAGGGGTGGCCAGAGCCGACAAAAATAGTATGTAGATGTGAAGAGAAAGTATCTCGAGTTTGAGGTCAGTGACTTCGTGTTCTTGAAAGTCTCTCCCATAAAGAGAGTGAAGTGATTCGGCAAGAAAGGAAAACTCAGTCCCTGATATGTCAGTCTCTTTAGAATTCTCATTCGTTTTGTAAAGGTAGCTTACAAGTTTGAGTTGCCATCATATTTAGCCTCAGTACACCCAGTGTTCTATGTCTCATTATTGAAAAAGTGCATTGGTGATCCAGCTGTAGTTGTTCCCTTAAAAAGTGTAGATTTTTAGAACAGTCTTTCCTTTTAGGAAGTCCAGTCGAAATTCTTGATCGTCAAGTTCATAAACTAAGGAACAAAGAAGTTCCACTAGTCAAAGTTCTTTGGTGGAATCAGTCCGTTGAGGGAGCCACTTCAGAAAGAGAGGCAGATATGTAAACCAAGTATCCTCATCTCTTCTCCATGAATGCAGATTCAGTTTAAGATACCAATCTATTTAAGATTTTATTTTCTCCATCATGCTCAGTTTCAGCCGCACATCATGTTTATGTCAGTTGTGGATTCATGAATCAGATCAATCATGTATTCCATACATCAGACATGCATATTCAGTGTTTAAGCTCAGTCCATCAGTTCCCTTAGCTTAACTAGTTTCATTCGGGGACAAATGATCCTAAGGGGGGGATATTGTAACACCCCGTATTTCCCTAGAATAATCTAAGTCCCAATATATGAGCATTCATATATGAAAGTTTTGAAGAACTCATTATTTTTTAGTTTAGAACCTTCCATTCCGTAGGAAATTACGTTAACTTTCCAACGATATAAAATTTGCCTAAATTCGATAATCGAGTAGGAAGTTATGGTGATTCTAAGTTTCAGTTGTTAAACAACGTTATTTTAAACCTTAATGCATCGTGTAGGTAGTCCAATGACAATTGTCGATTTTTAGTGTGACTCCACAATCATAGCACATCGCGGAGAAGGATAATTTCCCATTTGTCAATTTCTAGTGGGCCTCAGCGATGTTGGTGCATCGCGGAGGTGGCCAAAATGGCATCCAAAGGTTTACTACTATAATGGTGCATCGCGCTATTAGCCCAGTTCCCAGTTGTCAGATTCCAGTGACATGATGCGATAGCGCCACGTTGCGCCAGGTGCCCATTTTGGGAAAATTCGATGAAAAAATAATATTTCATCCAGGGATAAAACAGTCCTTTTCCCCTTTATTTTAAACCACCCAGGTGTGTTTCTTAGGATTTAAAAATGTTTTTTAAAATTATTCTTTAATTAATTTCCCCCAAATCAAAAGGCATTATCTCCCAATCAAGAACCCTAACTCTCAAATTCAAGGGAAATACTCAAGAATTCACCAAGAACTTCAAGAAATCCATCAATTAAGGTATGTTAGATGTTCATCCATGGATTTCTTTCATGCATGGAGTTCAAGCAACTCTTTTAAATTAATAAATTGTGATCTTGTCAAGTTATCATGTTTTAAATTATTATTTGATCCATGAATCTCCATGTACTACTGATTTTATACCATGTTAACATGAAATTATTGTTATTAATTAATCTTCAATGTTTTAATACTATGATTTACAGAATTAAAACATGATTTAATACTATTATGATAAATTCATGTTGTTCCTACAAATTCCATGACATTCTTATGATTGTTTTAAACCATGAACAACAAGTGTTTGATAAAATCCCTACTAGAGTGATTTATTTAATAAGAGCCTTCAGGTTTTGGTCTTTATGATTTAGTGTCTTTTTAGTATTGTTGTTTTGAGTCCTGGGGGTATTAAATGCCTGAAAACCATAGTTGTTTATTTATCCTAGCCTCAGTACATTACAGAATAGTCTTTTGATTATATTATGAGCATTATCAGAATAGTTATATATCAGTTATTCAACTCAGAATAATCTAGTATCTCAGTGTTATTTCAATTGGGAGTACAATTTAGCACCAAGCGAGTGTAGGGATGGAAACTTCCCCATCAGATTGGAAGAGTCGTTATTAGCCATCCCTATACTTTAGAACTACATAACTAGCATAGGATATGAGTATTCACCAATCATATTAGCCTTGACAATCTCACAGGGGTCACCCGTTAGTTCAAGTTTGACACTCTTAGTCGTTTGGACATTATATCAGTTTAGTAGATCCACATATCCATTGTAAGTACCCGTGGCATGATACTAACACCCTTCCAGCTGGGGTTATAATTTGAACCCCGATTAGCTCAAATTGGGAAATGTTAGTTAGATGATACCTCCCACAGTCTCAAATATAGTCTCAGTTGCAGTCCCAGCTCAGTTATTCAATTTTAGTGTTGTTCGACCAAAGCATACAAATTTCAATTATTTTAGTATTTCACTTTATAGACTTTACTTAGTCATTTTATATTCTTTGTCATGCATCCTCAGTATTTATATATTTCCATGCATTATTAGTACCTACAGATTCCATGCACTCTACTCAGTACTTCATGATTTACGTGTGTATCCAGTAAATTATTAGTTCTGTTCATGAAACTATGCATATCAGCCAACTTCATTTAGCATACCAATATATTCAAAGTACCGATTTCATACCTTTTCTTTTGTGTTATGATGTATTATATCATATGTTCTGACGCTCAGTTCCCGGCTTGCAATTAGACTTATCAGATCTCAGCAGTAGCAGTAATGAGTCCTCAAACTTCGAGGATATGAATATTTTATTTCACGTCTTAGTTAGTAGTTAGTTAGAGTTAGTTGGGGCATGTCTCATCAAATCATATTCAGTTAGTCAGTTTTATAGGCTTTTCAGACATTAGAGTCAGTTTTTCTGTATTCAGATATTACAGTTAGTTATCCAGTTTATCACTATTTTATCAGATTCAATCAGTTATTTCTATAGACTCGTATTTCAGTTTTGAATTCAGTTATTAAAACCTTATGGCATGTCAGTATTCTTCTGCCTTTATGATCATTTTATTCTTCCTCACTATTCATTATTCTCTTCAAAAGAAAAACACCAGAAACCAAAATCCCCTTCACCAAGAAATCAAATTCCACCATAGATTCTCTAAGAATGATTTAGATTGAAGATTCCCACGACAAGATAGTCAAGACATCATCTTCAAGAACTCAATTTGGAATCAATATTTCAAGATTCTTCATCCAATCTTCAATCAATGTATGTGGGGTTTTAACAAGGCTAATTCTTTCATCCTTCTTCCCAAAAATTTATTTTAGTTACAAATTTACTGGAACTTATATGATTTTTCATGAAATTCAAGTGAGGATTTATACCCATTATTATTATTTGTAAGATTATGTGGTTTTCCATGATTGAAACGTTGCAATACATGATTATTTTTATATTTCCATGCATATTGCAGAAATTTCCAAATTTTAAGATGATTTATGAATGTTTAAATTACCAAGTATGAATTTTTAGATGTTCTAACATGTGTTTCATGCTTGGGTCATTAGACCCCAATTAAAGATTGTTGTTTCAATATTGTTTGCGCTATAAGCACCCTATGACTAGATTTTTGTTAGATTTTAGATGAAGATTTGACCTTTTGGTCTCAAAATAGATATGGAATCCATATTTTAGATTCAGACTTACAAATTTGGCTTTACAGATTTATAGCTGATTTTATTATAAACCATTAGTTTGCTTTTAAAGTGATTTTCTTAAGATTTTAAGCATAAGATTAGGAGTAGAATTTATCACCGAGTTGGGTAGGTTACTATGGTTTCATACCTCAGAACTACGTGCCACTATAGGTACAAATTTAGATTTATTCCCACTTCTACGATTATGACTCAAATTGTGATCACATAAATTAAAATTTTCTATTCCAATGGCGAGGGTTGAACATCCCTACCTTACGGGGGTCAGTCGTGGGACTCAATGGATGCTCACATGGTGTGTTGTCGATTAGAAGAACCTCCCAATAGATGTCCCCCAATCTGCAATAGTTTATTGATTTAAAGATTTAAGATAAAAGAATATGTTTTGGAATTTATGGTTTTAAGATATTAAGCCCTAAGATAAACTATTTTCCAGTTATTAGAAAACTATGTGTAAAGTCTTACTGTTTTACTCAGATTATGCTTTATAGAAAGATAAGAGTTACAGATTTCAATTTTCAGATCTTAGATTTCGAAGTGAGTCCATTCTACACATAGACAGTATGATTTAAAGACAAAGTATTAACACAACTTTTATAAATAAATGTTATGGCTCACTAGATTACAAGTATGATTTGTTTCTCATGATTATTATTTTCAGTATTTCAGATATTCTAGCTTATGTGAGTTATTTATATTTGGCATGTATTGTTTTACAAATTATGAAGACAATATATTGTTCTACTTATGCATTTCAACCCCATATACTCAGTACAACCTCAAAGTACTGATCCATATATATGTCTATGTGCTACATCATCTCATAATGTAGGTATCAGCTCAGTTGTAGCACGTATACTATATTCAGACAACTAACATATTCCAGCCAGCAGATGAGGCATCCTCCTACTTCGGAGACCTTATTTAGATGTTATTAATGTACTTTATTTTCTTATTCATATGTGTTGATTAGTGATAGTTGGAGTCACATCCCAGCTATCTATAGTCAGTATAGTAGAGGGTTTACAGATATTTGTTAAAGTCAGTTATGTATTTTTAGTCCCTCTTTAAGACTTTATGAGAATGTAAAAGTTGTATTGATATTGTATTTTTTCTAGATTCCATTGTTATTATGTTTTCAAATAGTAAACTCAATCGTTTTATGTATATCATTCAATTGCTTCTGAGTTATGCCAGTAGAAGGGTTAACTTGTGATCACTTGTGGTCCTAAGCACCGTGTGACGTCTTGGGATAGATTTTTCAGGCGTTACAAACTTGGTATCAAAGCTAGGTTCAAGTCTCCTAGGGTGTCTGTGAAGCCGTATCTAGTAGAGTCTTACGCAATGATACGTAGATGTTTGTACTTTTCTTTGAGAGGCTATGAGGAATTTACAAAAAGTTTCTCTCCTTTTATACTCTAGATTGTGCAGTAAAGTTGTTCCTTCAGAATCTTCTATCTATTCGTGTGTTATCTTGAAATTCCTTATCTATGTATTATTCTTGAGCTAACATTATTAGAAAGTTTCAATTCCTCCCCAGGTAATGCTTTTAAATTTCCTAGCAGAAGTTTCTAAAGTCATACAAAGGGCTTGAGAGAAACTCTCTAGTGTATCAGAAGTCCCTTGAGTTGAAAGTCTATGTTCTCACCCTTATGAGTTGTTCAGTTAAGACCAAATTAGATATACATTGAGGTTCCTCATTATTCCTTCAGTATAGATAGTTCTCGTGAGTGGAGATAGCGTAAACCAAGACTCTTAAATGTAGTGTGCGTTCGAGGGATAATATAAACTTCAGCGTTATAATTTATGAATAGTAGAGCCTTATTGTAGTTAGAAGTATGGGTATAGAAAAGTAGTGGCAAGAAAAGTGAGATTGTTAATTGATAAAAAGTACAGAGATAAACTTTGCATGTTGTCGAGATATGTTAAGGTGATATGTTCTTATGTGTTAGTTTAGTGGAAGGAAGAGAAGAAGTTATTAGTTAAGGTGAATTATTGTTTGGTTAATGTATGGAAAGAGTTATTGAGGGTATTTATTACGTTCAAAAAAATAAAAAAAGGAGTTTAACTAAAACTTATAGGGCTATGATAGTAATGTAGATGTATAGAAGGGTAAATAGTAATGATATGTAGGAGGAGGATGTGTTAATATATTATGTTTAGATAGGCCATATGATTATGATCGATTATTGTTGTTATAAAGTCCTAGTTGACTAGTGTTTTTTGATGATTTATTTCATAGATTCCAAGCGAGAATGGTATGTGAGGCTGGGTTGTTAAATTACATTAGTACTAGACATTAAGTTTGATCAGTTGATGGTCATCAAAGTGGATGTAATGATTTCTTGGCTAGTGATGCTAGTTGTATGGAAGTGATCTAGTAGGCTTGAACAATGTATGCAAGAAGTTTGAGTTTAGTTATCTTAATTAAGTATGATGTTGTAGGTATGATGAAGAATTATGCCCAATACGATATGAGACTGCATTATATTTTTGTAAGGCTATTACATGTTGTGTGTGATTAGTAGTACCATTGAGTTTCTAAGCGGAAAGATACTAGTTATATGCATATATGATGTTCTTAATAACTAAGTTAAGGAGATTATGGGTAGATAATGTTGAGCCTTTTTGGTATTGATCATGATTCTTCTAGTTTAGAGATGTGACATTAGTAAGCTATGACAAGAGTAGTTTGGTTTATTAAGGATGATGATATCCGTGTTAAGTGTTAGATTTTAAGTTTCAATCCTTGAAGATTAAGCAAATAGAAATAAGAGTTGAAGCTCTAGATGGTGTGAACTCATGATATGGTGATATCCAAGAAGATTCTAAGTTAGTAAGTGTTCAAGATATTATTTGATGACAAGTGAGACTATAGAAAGATAGAGTTGTACCTCGGAAGGAAGTATTGATAGTGGGTTTTACACTTTCTGGTGTAGTCTTCCAAAGTAATTTTATTACTTGTGTGTATTGTTATGTTACAGACTCTAGAGTGCAGTGATTGTAGTTCAGTTTTGAGTTTAATAAGAGTTCCACAGACTTAGAGTGATGGCTTAAGGTTAAGGGGTAGATGATGCCAAAGTCAAACTTCCAGATGCTAGTAGTTATGCTAGTATCGTGTAGACCATCAGAAAGTGAGGATGTGGCTCAACCCATTCTTGTTTCAGTATTTGTTTTTTAGTTAACTCAATATCTACTCATGCCTTGCGTGTCAGTTCCCTGATCTGATCATAGTTCATGCGCATGCGTTTAATAGAGAATAATATGCTCTCCTATTTCCTAGTAAGAGGAGTTCCAGTTAATCCATCAGTCGGAATCACATTCCATAAGTTATGAACTCTAAATTCAGGCCTTATAGTAGGTTCAGTTCCAGTACTCATGCAACACTCTTAACGATCAGCAAAAATCCAAATTTATATCATGTACGTCCTTATATTAGATCTCTTTAATAAATGTATGTCGTTAATACTCTATTCCTCAGGCCTCAGTAAAGTGTAAAGTAATGCTTAGTATCCCTTCATGTTTTGGGCCCTGGTATTCTAACTTTTCAATGACATTCCCCTAGTCAAGATAGTGATAATGAGAAATTGTGTGGATGGGAGATAGTAAATGTGTAATGTTTGGGAAGATTGTTGTAAGCTGTTTTCAAGTAAGTCTATAAGTTAGAAAGAATTTTAAGGTGAAGTTCATTTTCTTATGGATGACTCGGTTAGTTGAGAATATTTGATGTGTATTATCCTGAGAATTGAATGGTGCATGGAGGTTGTTATTGATAGAGGTATTAGAGAAATAGGAGAGATGCTCTTATGAATATTTGTTCAGAAGTGCATGTATAGATATGAAAATAGGCTTGAATGTCATGTTGGGGTATAAGAGTATAGACGTGTGGTGCATTAATGGATTTCTAGTAAGAGATTGAATTTAGTTGTTAAAGTGATTAGAAGAGTCATCCTAGAGTGAGAAGTTATGATAATACTTAGGGAATTGAATCCATAGTTCAGACTAGTGTTATGGTGTTATGTGCAGTGCCTTGTAAATTCCAAGTTAGGCTTCACATTGAAGAGGGGATTTAGTTTAGTTTAGACTTTAGAACAATGGACTTATCAATGCCATGTGAGAATTATAAGTTGAATCAAGTGATTATCATATTTAAAGGAATAGTATAGTTGAGGGAGTATTTGACAAAGTGTTGCTTAGCTTGAAAATAAGAAGTTGCATTGCTTAAGGCCTTGCAGTTCAATCTTATCCCAGTGTATGGTTTATGGGTCTATGTTATGTGCTATAGATCTATAGCAATGTTGAAATCCCTATTCAGATATTTTTTTCAGATCATGCCTAAAGTTATTTGCTGCCTAGTAGCATTAGAAGTTTCTTAGATAGATGTTGAAGAAATACCCCATCGGAGTATGAGCATTCAGTATGAGTTCATATAGCCTTCAATCCAGTTTAGCAATCAAATAGATCAGTTCCTATAGATTTCCATCGTCCCATCTAGTCGTACTACCCAAGGTTTTGCAAGTAAGGCTATTCGATGAGGTAAAAATGTTTGACTTCGTACAAATTGCGAATTCAGCTCATTATATGCATCATGTATCAGTTTCAGATTCAGATATTAAGTCATGATTCAATTCATAAGTATCATGTGTATCATCTAAGTCTTTTCCTAGTATCTCAATCAAGTCTGTATCGTTCGGTGATGAACGATCCCAAGGGGGAGATATTGTAATGTCCTGAGTTTTCATATTGTAAACCTCTCATCTTTTTCCTCACAAAATCAGATCCATCCTAAAGAAATTGTTACCCCTAAGTTGACTCTCTCATTTCAATCTCATCCATATAGTTATTTTCATGAAAGCTCGTGCACTCACAAATTAGTTCTGTAGCCCACTACGTTGGGATTAAGTCATATAGTTTATTTCAGTTGTGCATGATATCTTATTGCCTCAGATTCCTCAGAAATTTCAGTCTAATTAGTGACATTTGAGGAGGAATGTTCCTAATAGGGAGATATTGTAATGCCCCATACTTTTCCTAGCTTTAATTCATCCCTAGAATGTTAAGAATTTGAGTTAAAGATAAATACAATTTATTGCATACGGTATTTTCAAGATTTTGACTTTTCATTGTGTGAAAAATTGAATAAGATTTCCATTGATACCAAATTTTCCTAAATTCGACACTCGGTGAAGGAGTTATGGCATTTTTAAGTTGACAGTGTGTCACCTGGACTCTCAGCGCGTCGCGGAGCTAAGAAAATTGGTAGTTGTCAAACACCAGTGAGATTCCGCTATTCCACCGCATAGTGGAGGAGTCCCATTTCACATTTTTCAATTTCAGGCAAGCCTATACAATAATGGCGCATCGCGCCACCGGCCAAAATGGCAAAACTATATGTCACCGCCATAGCTCTGCATTGCGGAGAAAGCCCAGTTTCCACTCTTCCTTTTTCAAGTGAGCCACCGCGATTGTGGTGCGTCGCGGTGGCCAGTGAAATCAGGATTTTTGGTCATTTTTCCAGTGCCATTTGGAACTTTAAAGAGGGTACTTTGGTCAATTTCCAAGGCCCCAATCCATCTTAAAAATATTATTAATCATATTTCCAAGCATTCTTGCTCACTATTCACCGTTCTCTTCAAAAGAAAAACTCTAGAAACCAAAAGCTCCTTCTCCAAGAAATCAAGTTCCACCATAGATTCTCCAAGAAAGCTATAGATTGAAGATTCCCAAGATAAGATAGTCAAGACCTCATCTGCAAGAACTCAATTAGGAATCAATATTTCAAGATTCTTAATTCAATCTTCAATAAGGTATGTGGGGTTTGAACAAGGATAATTCTTTCATCCTTGTGCCCAAAACTTTATTTTAATTACAAATTTACTGCAACTTATATGATTTTCCATGAAATTCAAGTTAGGGTTTATACCCATTAATAATTTTTGCAAGATTATGAGGTTTTCCATGATTTAGAAGTTGCAATACATGATATGTTTATATTTCCATGTATATTGCTGAAATTTATAGATTTTAAGATAATTTATTAATGTTTAATTACAGAGTATGAATTTTTAGATGTTTTAACATGAGTTTGATTCTTGGGTCATTAGACCCCAATTAAAGATTGTTGTTTCAAGATTGTTTGTTCTATAAGAACCCCATGACTAGATTATGATTCAAATTTTTGATGAAGATTTTACCTTTTGGTCTCTGAATAGATATGAAATCCACATTTCAGATTCAGACTTACAGATTTGGCTTTACAGATTTACAACTGGTTTTATTATAAACCATTAGATTACTTTTAAAGTGGATTTCTTAAGATTATGAGTATATGATTTGGAGTAGTATTTAGCACCGAGTTGGGTAGGTTACTACATTTAGATACCCTAGAACTGTGTGCCTCCATAGGTACAGATTTAGATTTATTCACACTTTTACGTAGATGACTCAGATTTTAATCACACAGATTAGAATGTTCTATTCTGATGGCAAGGGTAGAACAGCCCTACCTAATGGGGGCCAGTAGTGGGACTCCATGGATTCTGACATGGTGTATTGTTGGTTAGAAGAACCTCCCAATAGATGTCCCCCACTCTTCAATAGTTTACTGATTTAAAGATTTAAGATAAAAGCATATGTTTCGAAACTTATAGTTTTAAGATTTTAAGCCCTAAGATAAATTATTTTCCAGAATTTAGAAAACTATGTGTAAAGGTTCACCGTTTTACTCAGATTAGTCTTTACATAAAGATAAGAGTTATAGATTTCAGTCTTTAGATTTCATACATAGAAGTG
Organism: Capsicum pubescens; assembly: GCA_030864215.1. NCBI lineage: Eukaryota > Viridiplantae > Streptophyta > Magnoliopsida > Solanales > Solanaceae > Capsicum > Capsicum pubescens. Next base: position 141,985,118 of record CM061549.1, on the reverse strand, counting down.
AGTCCTTTCTATACTTAGACAGTATGATTTAAAGACAGATTATTAGCACAACTTTTAGAATTAAATGTTATGGATCACCATATTTACGAGTATGATTTGTTTCTCATGATTATTATTTTCAGTATTTCAGATATTCCAGTTTATGTGAGTCATTTACATTTAGCATGCATTATTTTACAAATTATGATGACAATATGATGTTCTACTTATGAATTTCACCCCCATATACTCAGTACATCCTCAAAGTACTGATCCACATATATGTCAATATGCTAAATTGTCTCATAATGTAGGTATCAACTTAGTTGTAGCATGTATACTATATTCAGATAGTTTGCAGATTCCATCCAGCAGATGAGGCATCCTCTTACTTCGGGGACCTTAGTTAGATGTTATTGATGTACTTAATTTTCTTATTCATATGTATTGATTAGTGGTAGTTGGAGTCGCGTCCCATCTATCTATAGTCAGTATAGTAGAGTCTTCACAGATGTCAGTTAGAGTTAATTATGTATTTTAAGTCCCTCTTTAAGATTTTACCAGAATATAAAAGTTTTATTGATATTGTATTTTTCCCAGATTCCAGCGTTATTATGTTTCCGCATAGGAAACTAAGTCATTTTATTCATATCATTCAGTTTCTTCTAAGTTATTCCAGTAGAAGGGTTAGCTTGGGATCACTTGTGGTCCTAAGCACCGTGTGACGTGTCGGGAAGGATTTTTAGGGCATTACACTAAGCACCGTGTGATGACTTGGGGTAGTCTCGGGTTATTACATGATCCTAGTATATATTGAATTACATTATATTCATGATAAACCATTTAATTTGCAAGTTTATTGTTGTAACCATGTTAACCCTAAGTATTTATGATTTAATGAACCAAGTATGCTTCTTATGTGTATGATAAATTGTCTATGAGAATGAAATAATGCCATTATAGCATGCTAACATGTAATCCCCATCTATGTACAAGTTAATGCATTACAGATGTTTGATGAAATGTCTCTATGAATGAATTATGACCAAGTAAACATTGTTATGTTATTCAAGATGATACTTTGCTTTACTTTTCAATCTATCGAGGCCTGGAGGTATTTAATACCCAACAATTTAGCTATTTACCTAGAGACTATGTCAGAGACAAGATAGTATCAGTCATGTCACGATCAGTAAGTACTCTCAGTCAGTTACAAAACTTAGGAAAAATCATTAAACTCTGTATCTGTCTAGTCCAATTTAGTATGATCAGATCAATGTCTTTAAATTGGGAGTATGATTCAGCACTGAGCGAGCCTAGGGATGGGGTCTCACCCATTAGATAGGACTATTTTCCTGAAAGTAATCCCGAAGTTCCAGAACTACGAAACCAACGTAGTTTATGAGATTTCACCCATTATATAGTACTGACATACTCAGGGATCACCCGCTAGTTTAGGACTGATCTCAGGGGTCACCCGTTAATTAAGACTGACTCTACAACAGTTGTCTTTACCCGTGGCACGGTACTGATGCAACATGCACTCCTACTGAACCACCACCAGTTCATCTAGTTCCACCTAGGCCAAGGGTATGCATCCTTGTATTATGATGATCTCCCAAGATGTATAGACCGAGGTTGTAACCAAAGGTGGGACACATGAATGGAGGAGTGAAAAATTGGCTTGACAGGAAGTTTATGGGTTGAGATAGAAGAGTCCAAAGGGCCTAGACACTTTTGAGTCAAGGATCACTCAGCAGTTGAGTAGAGGGAAGATGCCTAATGTTTTTCATATCAGACCAGAGTTTGTGGAAATCAATAAAATGGTCTCGGATCTTTATAAAAGACCGATGGTTGTTAAGCCCATTGTAGAAACAGTGACTCCTACTATCCATGTGCCTAATATTTGGGTTGACTTAGCTAATACACCGATTAAGGAGATCAAAGAGCAAAGAAGAGAGAGGAAAAAAAAGAAGAAAGAAGATCAAATAGTCAATAAAAAGGCCAGACATGAGAGTATTTAGGATAAGTTGGAGTGGCAGACATGAGTCCAAGAGATGGCCAGTAGAGTTGCTGGATTGAGAGCTTATGTTATTGAAGTTGTAGGGGTTGATATTATGCACCCTACTTTTGTTGATGTAGTCCTGACTGATGGAATGGTGGTTGAGAAGAGTGGGACCCAATTTGAGGGCCCTCGTGTTGACGTTGATGCACTAGTACCTTGAGCACCTAGGTATGACATTTATCCTTACTCTATTTAATTTTTATATAATTGGGGATAGTTCAACGATTTTTAGTTGGGGTGGGGGTTAGTCCAAAAAATCTGGGAGTAGCTAAAATATATAAGTGGCTAATACTAAAAGTCCATTATGACTTGCAGTTTTGATGCATGTAGCTGAGATAGGGAGTAAATAAGCATGCCTATGGCAGCAGATTACTTTTTATTATAATTTTTGAGGATTTTAAAAATCTTCAATTGTAATAAAAGATTTTGTTGTTGATTTTTGAAGTGTGGTTTTTAAAACACATCTGAATATTAATGTGAAAATCATTTAAATTATGCTAGAATTAGGATTAAAAAGTTAAGCCCTTTCTCTAAAAAAATTTATTGCGTGATTAATATACTTGTGTTAGACTGTTGTTAATCTGGTAATGGCATTAGGATTAGGGATAGAATATTTTTGGATAAAGCAATTGTATAGTTGGATAACTAGTACTTAGTAGTGTAGCCCTGTGCAAGTGCGTATGAGGTCTCTTGAGTCCTGGTGTGTTGGAATCTAAAACTTTCCAAATTTCTTTTACCTAAGTATAGGATAGCTAAGTAGGTGATGATCATAGGTCCTTTTTGTACGAGTCCACTTGAGCCTAAAATACCCTAAATAAATGAAAAAATCCTAGTGATCCAAATATTTGAGCCTTTATAGAGTATTTTTTCTTACTACACCTATCACCTTCCCGTTTAACTTACAATGAATCTGTTTTGGCCCATGTCCTCCTGTGGAAAATATGCACCTCCACTCAAGCAAATCACCTAAGTTGAGGGTGGCTATTATAGGGGTGCGTTAGAGAGAACAAGTATGAAGAAAGTGGGTTAAAGAAAAAGAGTTGAAACTTAAGTAGGTGTGGTGAAAAGAAAATAAAAAAAACTTCAATGAAAATCAAAAGAAAAGGAAAGGAAAAATAAGTTCTAGAAAAACACACCAGACCAAATTAGAATGTGCTTAAAAAGAAAAAAGGGAGACATAATTACAAAAATAAAAGAAAAAGTAAAAAGTAAGGGGACCTCAAGAAATGCATAGTGTCTGAGGTATTAGTCACTAAATGAATCTCAAAAGATATCATACCATCCCCAAGACTAAGTTACAAGAAAAATAAAGTCCTATACTGATCTTACTATGACTGTCTGACAACTTAGGAAAAGAGCATAAAGGAAAGCCTATGGTATTTTGTGCACACGGGTGATTGATGAGTGGTGATTTTACCACTCATTAACACTCATTATTAGTGAACATTACCTTGTTTTAAATGATTAAATGAGTCATAATTGTGATTAAATGCACTAATATCCACTCTTTCCGGGTATAAGAGTTGAAAGGACAAAAAGATGTGGAGCGGATCTTGAAATGACAAAAAAAAGAAGAAAAAATATAGCCGTGTGAGCCAGTGGTCGTAGTTCCGGTCAATCAATACAGTCAATCAACAGCGATCATGGAAATTAATTACGGTCGCATAGCCACAATCGCAACCATACTAGCGCGATCGCGGCTTGGCAAAAATGTTTAGCCCAAGGGTAAAACTGTAATTACAAGTGCTGATTCCAATTTGAAAAAAGTGTCTCAAACCCTAATTTTAACTATTATTCATTCCATCACATTCCTTCTTCCCCAATTTTCTAGGTTTTGGCTTGAGACTTTGTAGCCTCCATTTTTGGAGAAGAAAATATTGTGTAAATTTTGGGTTAAGAATACATTGGTGACTTTCTAAGTGAAAGATTTTCTCACATTCATTGTTGATATTATGGGAGATCAAAGTTTGAAGGAAAATTCGCTTAAATCTTCAACAATTCATTTCAATGGAGATTATGGGTATATCTATGCTTATTTATCTTATGCATAGTTAAGTCTCCCTCCTGGGGTTATGTGTGAATAGGGGTTTAAGTGTGTGTGGGTTTTTAGTCTTAGAATATATTTGGTATTTCATGTTTATGGGTTCTATTATTTCTATTATAGTTTGGTTGGAATTTGATTGGTGAAAGCTCCAAATACCCACATGGGCTTGATGGGTGAAAGCTCCAATCTCTAGAAAACCCAAGGCTATATTGTAAAGAAGGGTTTTGGGTGATATTTAGGAATCTATATCATCCTCAAAAGAGGTATGTAGATACCAAAGATATGATAGACAATTATGTGTGTAGTTTGCTAAATTCTCACTATCTTAGAAATAAAGGTAAAGTGAGGTTGACTATGCCTTGGGTGTCATCCTAGAAATAAGTATGCCTTGATTGAGGTTATGGTTAACAATTATTTAACACACCTATTAGGTATTAGAAAGAATCAATGGGTGGAAGTTTGGTATTTTTTTGAAAGACTAGCATCAAAATCTATAACCAAGACTGCCCATATTTGAATTACTAAATTGATGTTAATTATTAAACCCCATATGTCACTCCCTTAGTAACACATAATCCCAAGATCCGTGCATAATTTTTAAAACTCTAATTATTCATATCCCCAAATTTATACTAGAAAAATCCAAATCAAAACATTAGTGTAGGTAGTCACCTCCCCCGTTTTAATTTCCTACAATATTTTTTTTGAATTTAACTTGTATCTATCATTTTGAATTAATTTGATCGCCACTCATATTGTTCCTCGTGGATTCGACCCCGACTCTAAAGTTGGGTAAATATATTGATGACAACTGCCTTACACTTAAATTGACCTGTAAGTTGAGTGTTATCAAGAATGGGGCCATTGTCGGGGAACAATTTGTCTTATTGAGTTAGTTTTGAATTTTATCCACTTCCTTGAATTCAAGCTTGTATATATGTGTTCGTGATTTTATTCTTAGGTAGATTATATTTTATTATTACTTTTCTTGATGGCATCTTTTAACAAATATGAGTTGAATGATTGTAAGTCATATTGTGATCCCCCATGTTCGTATTGTTACGGACCTCACTTCAGGAGAGATTATAAGTATGCTCCCTGGGGAGAGATTTCACCATCTAAATACAATTGGGATTATTGCTTCCCTATATGTAGCCGTCTACAAGGAAATTGGGTCAAGTGTCCAAACACCTCTTCCCATATTATACTAATTAAATTTCTAGTTCTTTTTATGATTTTATTAGGTCATATGATGAGAAATCGGAAGAACAATGCATTAAGTACAGTAGTTGTGACCCAAGATTAATAGCCATCTTGGATTGAGTTGATGAGACGGGGGATGATATAGAACACATGTATAAAGAATGGACAAGTTTCAAGGAAGAGTTATTGGGCAACGTAGAAAAGTTTAAAACTATCTCTATCTTTCCCACTACTCAAGAGGAGTGTTATCATGAAGAGAAACCAAGCTATGATGATGAGTTTGGTAGAAAATATTCCTTAATGACTTCACAATTATCTAACTCATATGAGGGAGAAGAAGTCACAATAAAGAAAATGAGACTAGAGTCAAAACAAAAGACAAAGCAAACCTATTATGATGACTCTAGCTCATTTTGGGGTGACAATGCTTTGGAGGAAGCTAACCCAAAGGTAGGTGTTGTACCTCGTTCAACACACTCTTCAACATTGGGAATATGGGATGTTATAAGGATCCAAACTTTTGACAAAATATAGGATTATGGGGAGGTGGAGTCTGACTCTTGCATTTTGGAGTTTGTTATTCTGAAGGAGCACATGGAGCCCCACACATCAAAGGCAAAGGCTCACCTTTTGAAGTATAAGGAATGGATTATTGATGTTCTTAATTTTACCCAAGGAGCAAATTTTAAATATTTATGTGAAATTGGGTAGAAAGTTCAAGTCTTCAAAATAGAGAGATCGGAGCTTTCTTCCCATTTTACCACCTATTCCAAGTTTTATCTTGGATGATTTGAATTTTCTGTACCTCTACCGCTCATTGCATACTGAGAAAAAGTTTGGACGGAGATTTAAATTTTCTAAGTGGAGACATAAAGAGAAGGAGTAAAACCATCGTGTTGCGACTTTAAACTAATTGCTAGATGGAAGGCAACCGATCATGCCATGAAAATGGGCCATATACTTTTATTTATGTATGGTATGGTAGATTTTGGTTATTGTTGTTGTTTGTTTTCATGCATAGTCCAAAAAGTATTGGTGCTAGGGGTATTTTTGTTGAATTTAGAAAGAAAGGATGTAAGAATTTGGCAAATAGACTAAGTAGGGCATGAAGGAACCCCAGATGCTTGGTCTCAATTACTGCGACCATAGTCCATATTGCAGTGATCACGGAGACCCTGTGACTACGATCACATAACTTGGACTGCGATCGCGGTTAGGTCTAATTAAAAAGACCAACCGAATTCCATGCACTTTAGTTTCAAATTTTCTCATAATTTCCCTCAAATTTGTGGCCTCTCAAGAGTATCCAAGGTTTTATTTCAAACCTTTTGTATCATTCACCTGGTATGCAGTCTCGAACACCCTTACATTTATTGTTAGTGTATACTTAGGACGTTTAGCTAGAAATGATCTTGAAATAGTGTTATAATGTCAAAACTATGCTTGTTTGTAATTATAATTGTGTTTAGCAGCTATAGGGTGACTAAACGTCATTTGGGGAAGTCTTGAGTACCCATATTCCAAACTAGACTAGTTATAATTGACGTGTCTTATAGGTGTCCATTTATTGCACAAGTGAGTCCAACATGAATTCCTTCAAGTTTGGGACAGCAACCTTGCTAGCTAGGCTTATTTTTATCTGATTATGATGTTCTACAACTAGTTGGAAGACAAAGTTAATGTTAAGTTTGTGTCTTTTGAGTAGCCAAAAAAGCTATTGGCTGTGGTCTCAGGTATGGTGACTGCGGTCCTGATGACCGTGACCGCAGTAGCGCGATTGCTATAAATAATTTGCGATCACCATACCTGAGGATATCTTCCTAGAGAAACCCAACTTTTTATACATCTAAATTTCACCCTAAAATCTCCTATAATAGTGCCATATGTACTTTTCTTGTTAATAGTGCCATATGTTTTGTTTTGAAAATATTAAAAATGGTTTGAAGTGTCCCACATACTGATACTCATCTATCGAATAGAAGACTTAGACAAATCCGAAGCCTTGCTTTTGGAAAGCCACTACCAGTATTAGAAGAACCTCCCAAGGTCCAAGATATACCTTGAATAGAGTATCTCTATGGACAAAGCACCAGTGACATTCCCCGAATTCTTTGACAGAGTTTATGTTATCAGGGAACATTCTCCAAGACTACCCTAAGGACCAGGATAATCATCCATTACTCGCCATTCATATGCGGCTCACACAGGAATATATCACAAGGATCTAAAAAAGTAAGGTTCTAGGGTCACCAAATTGGAAAGAGCATAGTTGACTTTGACAATATCACACAGAAACCTCCGGGAGTCATAGGAAAGGTTGTTGAAGAGGGAAAAAAAGAGAGAAAAATTCTTCACCAAAAGGTGGAGAGGGGTAAAGGGCATTTTCAAAGTGCTTAAGCATACAAATCATCTACCTTCATCAAGGAGCGACAGTGATAATGGAGCCACCACTGAGGGATATGGTGCTAATAATAGTGAATACGATGTAGGGTATATCGGAGATGATGAATCTTATTCAAGGAGCATCCTTTATCCTTAACTTGATAACTAGACAGTGGGGCACTTCCAACTTTTCAGTTAGGGGTGCCTTCCCCTATATTTGTACTGCTTGGATATCTTCGGGTAGCATTATGGATGACACTCTATAGATTGTTTTTATTGTGTTTTAAGATGCTACATTTTTGGGTACTCTTATGGTGCCCATGTTTTATGGATTATCATGCTTTTCTTTTATTTTTAGCTTTATTTTTTGATATATTCTTTAAATTTTATTGTGGATCTTAGTGATGTTGGGACAAGTTTGCATGGGGATTCTGAGTACCCGTAGCACAAATGTCAAAGATGCAAGGGAAATCTAAGTACATGGGGAATTTTAGTTTATTTTGTAAAGTTGGGATCTGATTGTACATCGTTGGCAAATTCCGAGTAGCCATATTCTTAGTTTGCCCATTTTGATCCAAACTAAGTCTTTAGTTGTAGCCATAGTTTAGCAACTTGTGCATGGTGCTATTACAAATCAAGAAACCCCCTCCGTCCAAAATATTTGGAAAATCAAGGGCATGGACATGTGAAATATTGCAAAAAAACTCTCTTTTTGTGGTTCTATAAACTTTTAACTTGTAAATAGTGATAAATACTCTAACTGTTTCTCTCGCGGGGGAGGGGGGGAGATATGAGCTCCCTTGGAAAAGAATTTCATTGTCGTGTATGGTGAGCTACTTGATATTCATCTCTTGTACACTTATGATATCTAGAACTTTCCCCATTAGTCTTTCAAAACTAATGTTTATTGTAATTCATTAGAGAAATGATATTAGGGCCTCTTTCTAATCTTGGAACCCACTCTAGCCTGAAAAGCCTTTTCATACATAATGGAAATCCCTAGTTACCCACTTTGAGCTTTTGGACCTTTCTCTAGCAAACACATTACAAGTCGTGAACCATTCTTTTATCTCTCTTTTAAACCATACCCTTCTTGAACACGAAAATACAATGTGAGGATAAAAGCCTAAGTTGGTGGTGGTAAAGATAGATGAAAGTGAATTTAGGACCATCAAGTATTAGTTAAATGCCAAATGAGCCGAGGTGGCAAAAATTAATGTTTATAAAAATAACAGATCCCATAAAAGAATGAATTATACAAAAGTGTAAGGAAGTGGAAGTAAAAGAATAGTGGTGAACAGATGAAACAAAAGACAGGCTTTCAAAAAAAAGGAAAATAAATAAAGAAGAGTTGTCCTTAGTCGAAAGAGAAGGGTTGTAAATCGTGATGTAGATGTTCAAGGTAAGATATAGCCATGTTGTTCCTAAATGATATCCTACCCTAACCTAAACCTTCGTTACAACTTTAGAAGGTACTTTGAAATTTCTAACAATTCATTTTCTTTGTAGTGGTTATTGAAAATACGGTCAAGACTATGGTATGACACTCGTTGCATTGAGAATTCACTTTGGATGGGAGAATGTAATACCCTTCATTTTTGTGCTAGTATATGAACAATCATTCTTACTTTTATAAGCTATAATCCAAGTGATTCCCATGTGAATATAAGTTTCATGGTCTTTACCGTCATGTTTGAAGTTCTCTTGAGGTAATAAATGTTCATAGGATTCACTTAGAGCCAAGTAGAGCTAACATCCTTTGATTTATCCAAAGATTGGTATTCTATTCTATAAGGGTCTACTTTAAACAAGTATAAATTTTTATATACATGGAATTTTTTCATTTTAAGACCCACCAAATTATAGATAATTGAATTATATTTCCAACGATACCAATTTTGCAAAATTCCGATAACCGAGCAAAAAGTTATGTAGTTTTCCATGTGAGGTAGTAAGCCGACGTGATAGCAACGCGACGCGTCTAGATCGAGTTACGACAATATTTTTCATACTAATTCAGTTTTCTTATGGGTATAGGGGAATTTTGGTCATTTCTCCTCACCCTAATCCATTTATAACATACAATTTCCACCCCTAGAAGCATAAAATTGCTCTTTTCCTCAATTTTTCTCTCAAGAACAAGATCAAACTAGGTTTCCTCAAGATCAAGAATTCCAAAGAACGGATCAAGATCCGGTTTTCATCTCTCATATATGATAATCTAAGGTATGTGGGGTTTAAGCAAGAACATTTTTTCCGTTCTCCTGCCCAAAGTTTTGATTTTTACTAATGAATTTCATGTTTTGCTAGTGGGTTTTGCCCAATTTATTTTACTTTGAGGTTATGAATTTATAAATTGTTCAAGTCTTGAAATTACATGTTATTTTACTTATTTATGTTTTAATTTGGGGAATTATTCTATGAATTGCACATCTCTACTATGAATTGATGTTTTTGAGTATTTCCAAGGTTGAAGTCAAGATTTAAGCTTCATTATGAAATTATGACTATTTGAGTTTTTATATATGCTTTAAGTCAAGTATGAATTGTGATATTTCTTGAAAATAATGTATTAGAATGATTTAAACAAGAAAGCACTTTGATTGTAAAGATGGTTGATCGTTGATCCTAAGCTAAGATAGGAATCCACTTTTATCTATGATTTAAAGCTAAGTAAAGCATAGTTAGCTTATATTACACATTATTGTATTATTTAAAGTGGATTTTCCTAAAAATTTTAGAGCCTTCGTATTGGATTAGTATTTAGCACCGAGTTGGGCTTGATTCCAAGGTTTCATGCCCTAGAACTACGAGCCACCATATGATTTAATTTACCCCAAGTGGGTTAAGATAGTGATCACTAAAGTTAAGGTTCTATTACAATGGCAAGGGTAGAACATCTCTCCCCAACATGGGCAAGACTTTGGACTCCATGTTGCTCACATGGTTTATGTTGATTATAAGAAACTCCCAAGTTCCGCAGTCTCCCAAAGTTCTAAAATCCCTAAGATTCAAAAGAAGTCCTCTATTCTCCTTAAGATAAAAGTATATGTTTTGAAAGCTAGTGTTTTTAAGATTTTCCAAGTTCCCAAAGTTTTCCCCAAAGTTCCAAAAGTGTCCCCCACTCTTGAAACAAGCCTATTTAGTTAAAGTTTTGATATAAAGTATTTTCTATGCTGAATGAATTTTAGATTACATCTAGTTTACAAGATTTTAGAACAAAAAGAGAATACAAAATTTAGAACTAAGTGTAATGACTCATGGAATTTATATTTCATGATATACGAGATTTAGATTTTCAATTTACTTAAGCTATGTGATTCATTTACATTAGCATGCATGATTTTATAAAGATTGATGATATTGTTTACTTATTGTATACACCCCTATATACTTAGCACATCCTCAAAGTACTGATCCACATATATGTCTATGTGCTACATTGTTGTCTCATAATATAGGTACAAGTTGTAGTATGTGCAGTCAGAATCAAATAGCTGCAGATTCCAGCCAGCAGATGATGAGTCCTCCTATTTTGGGGACATCAGTTAGATTTACTATTACTCATTAATTCTTATTCTTATGTATTGATTAGTGATAGTAGGGGTCGTATCCTAACTAACTATAGTCAGTATAGTAGAGGCTTCATAGATGTTAGTTAGATTCAGTTATGTAAACTTCAGTTTTCAGTTTTGTTTTGTATAAGCATAGTAGTATTGTATTCATCTTAATGTAGTTTTGTATCAATCAAGTTCAGAAAATATTTATTTTTCGTAGTTTCCTTCATATTTATGTGTCTTAATTAGTTTCTCATGAGTTATGCCAGTATAAGGTTTATCTTAGGATCACTTGTGTTCCTAAGCACCGTGTGCATCTCGAGATAGATTTTTGGGGCATTACAAACTTGGTATCAGAGCACAATATTCAAGTTTCCTAGGGTGTGTGTGAAGCCATGTCTAGTAGAGTCTTGCGGAATGGTACGGAGATATCTGTACTTTTCTTTGAGAGGCTACAAGGAATTTAGTAAATGTTTTCCTTCTTTCAAGTCTATGATTGTGCTATAGGAAGGTCCTCTAAGAAACCTATACATATTTTTGTATTGCTCTATTCAGACCACATATGCCTTATTTTAAAGGTAATAATAACAGTCAAGCTTAAATCTTTACAGTTATAGTTTTCTCAGAAAATCCCCATAGATAGTTATGGGATTATACGCAGGCTCAAAAGTATCTCATCAATGCTTTTATGTTCCAAACTTTGAAGAACTTTATTCATGTTTATGAAAATAGTACAGTAAGCCCAAGTCATATGTGCTTTCAGATCCCTTCTCAGAATTCATAATGTTAATTTATACTTCCCCATCTATGAATTATTCTTGAGATAACATAATTAGCAAGTTCAAGTTCCTCCCCAGATAATGCTCTCGGATTTACTAGTAGAAATTTTAGAAGTTACACAAAGGGCTTGAGAGGAGCTCCCTAGTGTGTTATGTTCCTTAAGTCGAAAGTCTATGTTCTCACCCATAGGAGTTGTACTTTCAAGATAGAATAAGATATACATTCAGATTCCTCCTTATTCCTTCAATATAGATAGTGCTCATAAGAGGAGATAGTATGAATCTAGATTATTGAATAGAGTTTGTATTGAGGTATATTGCAACCTCGATTGTCATGATTCATAAATAGTAAAACCTTTTTATAGTAGTAAGTATGGGTATAGAAGTATAGTGACAAGAAAAATGGGAATGACGATTGATAGAAAGTATAGAGATAAGCTTATGCATGTTATTGATTTTTGAGCTATGGTAATATGTCCTGGTTTGTTCATTTAATGGAAGGTAGAGAATGAATTATTAGTTAAGGTGAATTATTGTTTGATTGAAGTAGGGAAGGACATATTGATGGTATTTATTGTGTTTGAAAGGTATAGGGTATTAATAAAGTGTTTGATGGTTTAGTATCATTAATTTAGGATTCCCTTAGGGTTGCAAAAAAGAGTTCTAGTTGAAACTTATAGAGTTATAAAATAAGTTAGGTGTATAGATGGGTGAATAGTAATAATGTGTAGAAGGAGGATGTGTTAATGGATTCTAAATAAGATAGCACATATGATTATGATTGATTATTGTTGTCATTTAAGGCTTTATTGGACTTGTGTTTCTTGATGTATTATTTTATAGATTTCGAGAAAGAATGGTATGTAAGGTGGGTTGCTAAATCATGTTTAGCAATAGACCTTAAGTTTGAATAGTGGATTATTCTCTAGATGGGTGTAATGATTTGTTGGCTAATACGGCTAGTTGTATGGAAGTGATCTAGTAGGCTTAAACCAGGTATGAAAAAGTTTAAGATAACTTATTCGTCATTAAGTATGGTGTTGCAAGTATAATATATAGCAGAAAGGTGATATGAGGTTGCTTTATTTTTTTGAGATTATCGCATGTTGTGTGTGGTTGGTAGTATTGTTATGTTTCTAAGTGAAAGAAGGCTAGTTACATGGTATATGATGTTATAAATAACTATGTTAAGATGTTTTGATTGTTAATGTTGAGCCTTATGATATGATCTTGATTGTCATGGTTTAGAGAAAAATATAAGTTTTGATATGTGATATCCGTAGAGTATGAAGGAAGTTATTATGGTCTAGCAAGGGTTTGGAGATATCCATGTTAAGTGTTTAAGTTGGTTAGTGTTTGTATTTTTATACGATGACTTTGGGGCTACAGAAATATAAGAGTTGAATCTCAAAAAGAGGTATTAGCTGTGGGTCTTATAAGTGAAGGTGCATTCCTTCAGGGTAACTTTAGTTATATGTGTATTGACTTTATATCCCAGACTCTAGAGTAAAGTGATTGCGGTTTAGATTAGATTTTACATAGTGGTTCACAGACTTAGAATGATGGCTTAAAGCTAAGGGGAAGATGATAGAATAAGGAACCAAATCAAGCATTCTGATTCTAGTAGGGGTGCCACTATATTGTAAAATAGCTATAAGGTAGAATGATGCTTAATCCATTCTTATTTCAGTAGTTTACTTCAGTTATTCCGATATCTACTCATGCCTTATATGTCAATTCCATGATCAAAGTTCATGTTCATGCGCATAATACAAAATCATATATACTTTCAATTCCTAGCATAAACAGTTCCAGTTCACTTAACAACATAGATTATGTTCCATAACATCATGGATTCTAAACTTAGATCATGCAGATCATGACTTAAGTACTCATACTTTATAATATTATCAGTTCTCATAACTCCTGCTATGCTCCTAATGATTGGCGAGATTCATCTTACAGCCATGTATGCCCTCAATTCAAATGACTTTGATGAATCTATGATGTTGATTCTCTATCCTCAGGCCTCAGTTAAGCGTCAATTTTCATATAGTATTTTTCCATGCTTCAAGGTCTCATATTCTAACCTTTTAGTGACTTCTCATTATGTAATGATAGTGGTTATGAGTAAGTGTTTCTTGTTGATGAAAGATCATTGTATGCTTGTTTAAGCTAAGGCCATACATGTGAAGTAATATTGAGGCCTAGTCTTTGATAAATGTTGTGGTTAGATGAAACTTGTGTGTGTAAATTCTTGAAATAGTGTGTGGGAGTTGTTGTGAAAGAGGTTTAGAGAATACAAAGAGTATGATATTACAGGAGTTTGTTTAGATGCTCATATATTGTTATAACAATAGGCTTGAATTCTATGTTGGTGTATAAGTGGATAAATATGGTTCACTTTAGTTTCCAACTTTCCCGACCTTAGTATGTAAATCTTTAAGTAAATTCATGATCGAGGTTGTCAATAGCACATCTTGGGTAAGTTTCAGATTTTTCAGGCGAGGTTTTAGACCTATTTGGATGGTAAAAATAGTGAGCCAATGTGATATGGCCGCGGCACATCGTGTATCATGTTGGTAGGGAGCAATGCGTTGCGTCGCATATTATGTTATTAGTCCAAATCAATTATGGTGTTATATGTAGTACCCCATGATTTTGAGTTAGGCTTGACCATGGTGAGAGGACTTAGTTTAGTTTAGACGTTAGTAGATAGGTTTATCAATGCCCATGTGAGAATTAGAAGTTGAATCAAGTGAGTATGGTATTTAATGGGAATAGTATAGCAAGGGAGTATTCGAGAAAAGTTACTATGCTTGAAAATAAGAAGTTGCATTGCCTAAGTCCTAGAAATTATATCCTAGCTTATAATCTATATGTCTATGTTCCAAGCTATAGAGTTCTATAAAATGTTGTGATTCTGTAGACAGATGTCTTGTTAAGATCATGCTCAAAATACTTTGCTCCCTAATGTTATTAGAATTTCATAGAAGAGTGTTGGAGAAATACTCCATTTGAGTATGGGTAGTCAGTATGATCCAGTTTATATAGCTTGCTATCCAGTGTAGCAGTCAATCAGATAAGTTCCTATAGATTTCCAATTTTCTGATTTAGTCAAGCCTTACTACCTAAAGTTTCTTGAGTATGTCCATTCCAAGAGGTCATGGGTTTGCATCCATGTAAATTATGAAGTCAGTTCAGCACACACATCATTCATCAGTTTCTGTTTCAGATATTAAAGTTAGGATTCAATTCGTGAGTATCTTGTGTATCATCTTAATATTTTCCTAGTGTTTCAACCAAATCAGTATCATTCAGGGATGAACAATCCCAAGAGGGGGATTTTGTAATAATCCCAGTTTTCATGTTGTAAACCTCTCATCTTTTTTTTTTCACGAGATCAGATCCAGCGTAAAGTAATGGTTACTATTAAGTTGACACACTCATTTCTATCTCAGCCACATAACTATTTTTCATAAAAGTTCTTGCACTCGTATATCAGTTCAGTAGCTTATGATGTTTAAGATTTAGCTATTCAGTTTATTTCAGTAATGCATGATAGTTTATAGACTCAGATTCCTCAGTATTTTCAACTTAATTAGCCACATTCGAGGATGACTATTCTCAAAGGGGAGATAATGTAATAGCCCATATTTTTATGCTAGTCCATGAACCATATTTCATACATGTATAAGCTATAATCCAAATGATAACCATGTGAATATAAGTTTCATGATCTTTACCCTCATGTTTTAAGTGCTCTTGAGGTTAAAAATGTTCATATGAGTCACTTTGAGCCAAGTAGAGCTAAGATCCTTTGATTCATCCAAAGATTGGTATTCGATTCTATAAGGGTATACTTTAAACATTTATAACTTTTTATATACATGTAATTTTTCATCTCAAGACCCACAAAAATGTAGATAATTGAATTAGCTTTCCAATGATACAAATTTCACAAAAATCCGTTAACTGAGCGAAAAGTTATATAGTTTTCCATGTGAAGTAGTAAGACGATGCGATAGCAACGCTATGCGTTGAGATCCCGTTACGGCAATGTTTTTCATGATAATTCATTTTTTAGGGGTCTAGGGACATTTTGGCCATTTTCTCTCACCCTAATACATTTATAACATACAATTTCCGCCCTTAGAAGCATAAAATTGCTCCTTTCCCTAATTTTTCTCTCGAGAACAAGATCAAACTAGGTTTACTCAAGATCAAGAATTCCAAAGAAAGGATCAAGATTTGGGTTCCATGTCTCAGATATGATAATCTAAGGTATGTGGGGTTTGAGCAAGAATACTTTTTCCGTTCTCGTGCCCAAAATTTTGATTTTTATTAATGAATTTCATGTTTTTGCTAGTGGGTTTTGCCCAATTTACTTTACTTTGAGGTTATGAATTTATAAATTGTTCAAGTCTTGAAATTTCATATTATTTCACTTATTTATTGTTTAATTTGGGAAAGTATTCTATGAATTGCACATCCCTACCATGAATTGATGTTTTTGAGTGTTCCTAAGGTTTTGTCAAGATTTAAGCTTCATTATGAAATTATGTCTATTTGAGTACGTATATATTCTTTAAACAAGTATGAATTGTGATGTTTCTTGAAAATAATGTATTAGCATGATTTAAAAAAACAAGTACTTTGATTATAAAGTAGGTTGATCTTTGATCCTAAGCTAAGATACAAATCCAATTTTATTTATGATTTAAAGCAAAGCGAAACATAGTTAGCTTTCATTACACATTGTAGTATTATTTAAAATAGATTTTCCTTAAATGTTCTGAGCCTAAGTATAGGAGTAGTATTTAGCACCGAGTTGGGCTTGATTCCAAGGTTTTATACCCCAAAACTATAAGCCACCGTAGGATTTGATTTTCCCCAACTGGGTTAAGATAGTAATTACTGAAGTTAAGGTTCTATTCTGAGGTCATGGAAAGAACAACTCTCTCCAACATGGGAAATACATTGGACTCCATGTTGCTCACATGGTTTATGTCGGTTAGAAGAAACTCCCAAGTTCCACAGTATCCCAAAGTTCTAAAATCCCAAAGATTCAAAAGAAGTCCTCTATTCTCCTTAAGATAAAAGTATATATTTTGAAAGCTAGTGTTTTTAAGATTTCTCAAGTTCACAAAGTTTTTCCGGAAGCTCCAAAAATGTCCCCCACTCTTGAAACAAGCCTATTAAGTTAAAGTTTTGAGATAAAGTATTTTCTATGCTGAATGAATTTTAGATTACATTGGTTTCTATGCTCCAAAAATCTCTGGATAGATTGGTTTCGCCAGAAAACGACTGAAGGGGGTTTCCTTGACTGTGAGCGCACATGGGTTATGCTACCAGGTTGCTAGAGAGTTTGATGAATGTAATTTGTGTCGATGCCTAAGTGTCTATTGCTAATGTAATGACATAATCGGATTTCTTCCAGTTCATATGTGTGCTAAATTTCTATACACAGTTTAAGTGGAAAAGTTAAAATTAGGAGGGGAACAACAAGATTTAAATTAAGTTCAAAATCGCTACAATGATGTTCTTGAGATCTCCCTGATTAAGCATCGTCTTTATGCTATAAAAATAGGTATTTTATTTTGTTTGCTTGAGGACATGCAAAAGTCTAAGTTGAGGGTGTTGATGTAGTGTGGAAGCACGATACTTTCAATGCTTAAAACCGATAATTTAAGCATGAACATAGGATATTTTGATAGATATGATGCACTTTAGTGTACATTATAGGTAAAATAGGTCTGCAACAGTGTTTGAATGAAAAGAGGAGAAAAATACCTGAAAAGGACCAATTCTGATTAGGGTATGAGTAATATCTTTAGTCATACACATCGGATACAATTTATTTACTGAATTGTATGAACTACAGAACCAAAATTCAACCTAAAGACCTAAATATGGTGAAGATAAGACTCAAGTATCAAAGTAGTAATCTAGGGTACGATTCATTCAAATCGATTGTAAGCATAATAGAACCTAACCTACCATCCATAAATTGAAGTCTCATAAGTATACAAGTCGGAAGTCTGAGTATCACTTCTATAGGTAATTCGTACATAAACAAGTGTTAAGATCTTGGAAGGACAAAAGTCCTAGGTGGATATAAGTGAAGGACACGAGTCGTACACTTAGGTATGACTCGTAAGTAGAAGTTGTAAGCAAAATAGAAAGTTGAAGACTTGGGAGATTATTCACTGGAATGGATATGAGAAGGTAGGCTATGACTCATATAATGCTGGAATGAGTAAATAATGAGTCGTACCGACTGCCGACTTAACCTTACCTTTCCCATTTTTATTAGGACTTTTAAGTTACTTTTAGATACTATAAATACCCTAGGGTTTATCTTTTATTAGGTTATGCTCTTTTATATATTATTACTATACTTTACAATTGTTCTTGAGATTTTAGGGTTTATTCAATTACAGACTTTAGTGTTTATTCATCTTATGTTTGTGCAATTAATTTTATGTGTTCTTTATTGATAATCATCGTTTCTTGAACAAACATGAATGGCTAATCTCCTTAACTAGGGTTGTGGGAACACTAGAAGATTAACTACATAGAGGAAGTGTGAAACTCATATGTTCTAGGGTTTTTTCATGTATTTTAATCCTCTTCACGATAATTATTCTCAAGTAGTTATAGTAGCTTGAGATAGCCTGTATTTGCATCCATCCCCACAAGGGAGTTTGTGATTGGGAAAAGAAGATTAGAACTATGATTTTGGATTCACCTCCACCTTTTAGTCCCCTCCATCTCATCTAATGACTTGATTCCAAAAGGTGATAGTGAACTGAGGTTGTAGCAAGGAGCAACAAGGCAACTCCCTTTGACTTAATCGGTAAAGGGTTGGATTTTGTTTTCTCTTACAAGGTGGCTGATAATACCTATCTTGTTGACTTTGAATGCAAGACCATATAATATTTGGGTTGATCTCGAGAAATTTATGGAGTGGAGAAGCCAAGGGGAACACAAGCCTAGTATTCGTCTCATATTGTCTACAACTCAAAAACACTCAAGATTTGGTTACTATGCATAATTCATACTAAAACCCCACATTTACCTTCCTGTACTTCTCATGGATTACATAAAAGTCAGGCAACTATTCACGTTTTCCTTCTAGAATCAACCCCAACCTAGTTGGGTTATTATATTTGCAATCGACCGCGTTATACTTCTAATTGAAGCATATTTTGGGAGACATCAAATCACCAAATATCTTGAGGTATTGATTTTATCCCCAAATTATCTTGGTTTTCATTGATTTCTTGAGGGTTAGGATTCCTTGATCATGTATGAATATTTGGTTGACCTTAAAATATGTGTTTTATAAGCGAGACCCACTTGGGGTTTTTGGTGTTGTTTATGGACTCGAAGAACAATGGTGCAATATGGATATTTTTATTCTCGTACTAATGAGTAGATTATGATTTTGATAGTGTGATAACATTTTGGGATTGTGAAATGAAGACGAGCATTTGGTAAATGATGTTAGGATTTGCGGTTCGGCTTTGAGATAGGCTTCTATCTACTCTTCTTTGAGGTAGGATTCTGTCTACTCTTCTTTGTAAGATGATGTGAGTTATATATGACATGTTAATGTGAAAGTTAATTCTTATTATGAGTAGAATGACTTAGTCCTTATTATGAAAGATTGGGAAATAGATGAGGTTTTTAGACCCATAAGCTGAAATGCTTATTGCCTTTTTGAATCCTACTGCCTTCTCCAAAGATTGAGTTGATCCATAGAGTTGATATGATATGATTTTTTTTTTATAATGTGATTTTATTGTTGTAATATTGATTAGTGTTATTAATATTAGTGGGGCTATTCTAGTGATCTTGAAACTGTAATTTATCTGGAGTTGACTTAAATGCCCATGTTTGTAGACAAAGTTCCTACCTTAGGTTTGGTTATGGCTTACTTGAAATCTAAAATATGAAATCTATACCATAGCCTAGTTTATTGCTATCAGATATCTAAATTTGGACATTGAGGATTAGAAGTGGGTTCTTCCAGACAACCTTAGGCGAAGACGTGTTAGCCCTTGTAAATATAGTTATGGATATTAGGACTAGTTGAGACTATTGAGACATTAGAATATGTTTAGTTCGTGATTTGGTGAGTCATGATGTATTTTTTCCAAGATAATGATTAATGGCTTATGACCATGATATTCTTTATAGAAGTGATATTGGGCCTTTAAAGATATTATTCCTCTTAGATATGATAATTGGCCTATAGATATGATATTCCTCATAGTCATGATATATTACCTATAGATAGGAGGTCTTATATATGTGAATTCCTCATAGTTATGAGTTATTCTTTATTGAAATATTATGCCTCTTAGATGTGAGATGCCTCCTATATGTGAGATAATTATAGATATGCCTTATGGCTTATAGAGATGTTATTATTCCTCAAAATGCTATGGCTTATAAATATGGAATGATGTATGAATATGATTTTTATATGGGTTTTGGATATGTATGTAGGACAAAGGACGTGATTATGTCGTTATAATTATTTCAAACACATTTAAGGCCCAAGTCCGTGTTATGATATAATCTAGACCCATATAGAGTTTGGGTGGTTTTAGGACGGTTAAGCTTCACATACCCAAATTAATGTTTTTAAATACATGCTAAACCTGGTTCCTTTTCTCAGTATGGTTATATATATATATGTATGTATGGGTTGTGCACATATAGATGGTTTTACTTGGTTTTTTTAAATTATATTATTTTATCCTTATCTAGAGTTCATGCTAGATTTCATCCACTAACCCATCTTCGGACGACTGTATCCCCATGCGATGTAGGAACCGGTTGTTCTACTCCTCCTGCTTAACATTCAGACATTTGGGGGTCAGCTTTGGATTGAAGTGATGATCTTTTATTTTTTTAAAAGTCTCTATTTCATGGATGTTATTTCATATTTTTTCAAAAGTCTCTATTTCATGGATGTTATTTCATACTTTGGATTATTTATTGATATTTGTTTTGTCTATGGTTGGGGACATATCCCAACTAGAATTTTGTATTCTTTTGGTTTGAGGCTTTTGTGGAACTATAATTTATTGGAATAGGTGGGATCGGTACTAGTGTCAGCCTTAGTATTGGCATTGGTATTAGGGCAGACATCATTGGACAAAATATCTCAATGTTCCATCATATTTTATTTTTGTATTATATATTTAATTATTAATGGAACTTATTTGATTATGGTCGGATTTATGGTTTTGGTTTTGCTTGGTATGGTTGGACATTGGTACGGGATGGTTGGACTCGGTTGTGTTGGTCATGGTCGTGATTCTATCCCAGAGTCTTCATGTGAGCTATTACGGTATCTTATTATATGTTCAAAATTTAGCCAACTCAGGGTAGGGTGCTGGAGGTTGGGTTGGATAACATGGGAGGTCTCCAGTCCCAATTGGACATAGGATGCCCATTATGAAAAGTCCATAGGTCTGATCATGTCACTGTCTCGTGCTTGTAATATACATTTTTGAGTCAAATTATTTTTTGGGATGTTAAAAGGAAAACCTGAAAGTGTTTCAGAATTTTCAATGGGATTTAGGGAGTTAGGTCATGGTGGCTGGAAGCCTCCACGATATCCCTATGACACGGAAGATAATCACCGTGATATACTGGGTCACGGAGACTAGCCTCCACGATGAGGTTCGCGACGTGGACATCTTCTATTTTATTGTTGTTTTGCTTAATTAAAAATGGAAGGGGGGTAATGAGGTCTTTTCACCCATACACGACTTTTAAACATAGAAGGACTAATTCTTACCCTTTTTTTATTAAATGAAGGTCATTACTCACTCTTATATATCCTCTCTCAAAATCCCCTTTACAACTCAAGACTGGGGTTCAAGGAGGTGATTATCTACAGTTCGAATGGTATGGTTTTTGTCGGAATTGTTGGAAATTAAGGCAAATATATCTTTCCCTATACTTGTATTTTATTAATGGCATGAAAAATGGTTTATTATTCATAGTTTTGATAATGGGTTTTGAACTATGGGTTGAGGGTTGTGAATGTGATTGCTTTAAATGTTTTTCTATGGTTTATTATGCAATAATTATGCTTTATTTATGATTCTGAACACGGTGGGATTCATGGGAATGGTAATTAAACTAAGGGGTCATGGTTATCCCCTAGTTTATTGATTTTTCCCTTGATATATAGTTTTGGAAATTATGTTCCCTCAACCTATTTGTGAAATTGACAATGAATATGATTTTGTCACCTAGTTTTACTATTTTGGAAAACCTTGCATTGCATAAATGGTAATGGAACATGAATTGGTTTGGTTTTGTTTTCAAATGGTTTTGGAAAGGCCTTTCTGGCCACAGTTTGTGTTTAATTGAAAACTTTGGAGTTAAATTTGGTTTAATGGTTTCATATGCTATAAAGGGATAGACTTGCAAGCTATAATTTCTGTATGATGATACCAATGAGAAATGACTAATTAAAATACTTCTTGTTAAATGGTTGAAAATATGTAAATAGTTTTATTATGTACATAAAGGGGGTTGTTTAGAAATGTCATTGAAGGTGGAGGTCCCTGGGGGACCGATACTGCAAACTCATGTTTGGTGACGTAAGATTTGGTCATGGTGACTATGTTCATAAGACATACTTTATATTTTGGGGATGGCATTAGCCTTCTTGGGTTTTCTCTTGGAGGAGCTGAACCTATATAGTCTGTGAGTGTCTTTAGTACGGCATAGTTACACAATTCACGTTAAGGTTTTACTCTCATTCCGAGCAATATGTCTTTCCCTAACATATATATATATATATGTATATATATATATTTCCCTTTTTATGAGTGTACTTATTGCCTAAGATGGTGTGCATTAGTTTTTACTGGTTTTCATATTATGTATTATGGCATTACTTTATCCCTTTACCCCTGAGTTAATTTCTAGCGCTCCAACCGCTAACCATCTTCAACATTTTATCCCCATGATATTCAGGAACTTGCCATACTTCTACCTTTCAAGCATAGTGATCAGGTGTTCGCAATTAGATCGGGAGATGACATAAAGTGTTGAGCTTCCATCTTTCGAGAGGCTTTATTTCCTTTTTTTGGTTTTACCTTGCCTAAGACTATATTTTAGATTTGATTTGTCTATGGTCGGGGGCATGTCCCGATATTTTTCTAGTATTCGATTTTGCTAGAGGGTTTTTGGACTACTGTTGACTTAGAAATTATAGTTTACATTTTGTATTGGTTTTTTCTACTGTGGATAGGTTTAGATCTTAATTTTTTACAAAGTTGGTATCAGAGCCTAGGTTTCTATGTCATAGGGTTTCTACAAAGTCATATCATGTACAGTCTCTTTTATGGGTGTGTCGCGCACCACACTTATAAGAGAAGCTATGAGAAATTTAGGAATGTTTCCTTTTCTTGTTGTCTTATTTTTCTGCTATAGATTCTAAGGTCTCAGATTCCTCTAATTGTCATTTATTCACCTTTTCGATCATTTCTCCAGGATAATTTGAAGCTTATGGAAACTCATCTGTCCATCCTGAGGACAATGTGGATGGAGTTCATCCTACTCCTAGGGTACAGACTCGGTCTAGGGTCGTTGCTTTAGATTATCCCCTTCGAGTTCCACCTGTCTCCACTGACTATTCTCCACCTGGTGGCACTTATACTCAGCCACCTTAGGGAGATAATACCAATACTAAGTTTCTCCAATCCATTAATTTGTCAACTAAGTTGGTGACATCTCAGTCATGTTAAAAGGGTTTTGTTGGTATTGCTGGGAGTTCATCTGAGTTCACTAGAGTTTGCCATTTTATGAGGATGAGCCATCCAACTTTCACTGGTGCTAAGGTTAGGGAGGATCCTTAAAGTTTTATAGATTAGATGGTGAAGATCTTTTGGGTTAGGTATGCTATTAAAGTAAAGGGAGTGGAATTTGCGGCTTATCAGTTCAAGGATGTAGCGTACCAATGGTAAGAAGAGTGGCAGCGGGTTAGGGGTATGATGTTTACTCTACTTTCTGGGATGATTTCTTTGATAACTTTTTGGATTTATTCTTTCCTTGGGATTTTTAGGGGGCAAATATTGAGGAATTTGTGAATTTGAAAAAAGGTAGGATGACAGTAAAGTAGTATGCCTTGAATTTTCATCATTTGTCGCAATATACTCTTTAGCTATTGTCTAGCATGAGGGCTAGAATAAGGAATTTTTTTTTTAGTTTGTCATATGAGTTGATCTCAGAGAGTAAGGTGATCTTGTTGAACAATGATATGGACATCTCTAGACTTGTGGTATATATGCAATAGGTCGAGGATTAAAATAAAAAGCAAGCAGATTTTAGGAAGGGGCAAATTAAGAAGTTCTTATATTAAAATCAGGGTTGAGGTTAGCAATAAGGTGGTAGGAATGGTGAGAAATGGTCTAAGAAGTGGTAGGGAAAATTGAGTTCATTTTTTACGGCTAGTGCTCCTTAACTGAAGCTATTTGGTAATTATCATTTTCATAGTGGTGATGGTCCTAGGGCGTAGGCTGTCCAATCTTGGGCCAGTGAGGCCCGATCAGCTCCGTCATATCTCCTCTTAGACTATGTGGTTGATTGCATTATGGGTTCTATTATAAG
This sequence comes from Capsicum pubescens, assembly GCA_030864215.1. Taxonomy (NCBI): domain Eukaryota; kingdom Viridiplantae; phylum Streptophyta; class Magnoliopsida; order Solanales; family Solanaceae; genus Capsicum; species Capsicum pubescens. Next base: position 141,960,461 of record CM061549.1, on the reverse strand, counting down.
GGGAATAATCAGTGTTTTAATTATGGCTAGGTTGGACATATGTTGAGGGATTACCCTAGGATCAAGGTTTCTTTTAGGGATAATAATATTTTTGTTGCAACATCGTCAGCACCTGCGTTGAAGGATGCCGCATCTAGTGCTGGCACTGGTCAAAATTGCTTGTTTGCTATTACTACCTATCAGTAGTCTGAGGCATGACCTGATGTCATCACTGGTATGTTAAAAATCTTCCCACATGATGTGTACTATTTATTTGATATGGGGTCTACTCTTTCTTATGCGACATCATTTGTGGTTTTGTATTTTGGTTTCAGTCCTAAGTATATTTCAAATTCCATTTCTGATTCTACATTGGTGGCTGACTCAGTGGTTGTTAGAAGGGTCTATAGGGGATATGTGTTATCTGTTGGTGGTAGGAAATTCTTGTGGATCTATTTGAATTAGACATGCTAGATTTTTATGTTATCTCAGGAATGGTCTGTTTGCACTCGTGCTATGCCTCATTAGGCTGCCGGACCCATATGTTCATCTTTGAATTCTCTAATGAGATGGTTATTAAGTGGGAAGGGAATTCCCTAGTGCCTAAGGGAAGTTTTATATCATATCTCAGAGTCCGAAAATTTATTTCCAAAGGGTGTATTTATCATTTCGTTTGTCTTAAAGTTTCAAACTCAGATGGTCCTTTTTTACAATATGTTCTGATTTCCCTGAGGTTTTCCCTGATGATCTTCCTGGTGTTCCACCCAATAGGAAAATTTATTTTGGGATTAATACTTTTTAGAACACTCGTCCTATATTTATCCCTCCATATAGAATGACTTCAGCTAAGTTGAAAGATCTTAAGGATTAGTTAATGGATCTTCTTAACAAGGGTTTATCTGCTCTATTGTATCTCCGTGTATTGCTCATGCTCTATTCGTTCTTAAGAAGAATGGTTCTCTTTGAATGTGTATTGATTACCGTTAATTAAATAAGGTAACTATGAAGAATAAGTACCATTATGTCACCTAGTTTGACTATTATTGGAAATCTTGCATTTCATAAATGGTAATGAAACATGAATTGGTTTTGTTTCATTTTCAAATGGTTTTGGAAAGGGCTTGGGGGCCTTTGGTTTAATTGTAAACATTGGAATTAAATTTGGTTTAATGGTTTCATATTCAATAAAGGGATAGACATGCAAGCTCTAATTTTGGTATGGCAATACCAATGGGAAATACCTAATTAAAAGACTTCTTGGTAAATGGTTGAGAATTTTAAATAGTTTAATATGGGCTTAAAGGGGGTTGTGTAGCAAGTCCATGAAAGGTTGAGGTCCAGAGGGGACTAATACTAGAAACACATATTTGTCGGCGTGATGTTTAGTCCTGGTGACCGTGTGCATAAGAAAAACTTTGTATTTTGGGGATGGCATTAAGCTTCTCAGGTTTTCTCTGGTACGTCCAACTAATAAGCACTGGGGCCTTTTTAGTACGGGAGATGAACCCATACAACCCGTGTGTTCCATTAGGATGGTAGAGCTACGTAGTCCAGGTTAAGGTTTTACTCTCATGCTAAGCCTTATTCCTTTCCATGGTAGAGCTATGTGTACTTATTCCATATGGTATTGTGCATTGGTTTATACTATTTTTCATGTAATGGATTATACCATTACTTTATCCCTTTACCTATTAATTAAATGCTAGAACTCCAAGCACTAACTATGTTTAGACGTTGTATCCCCACGCGATGTATTAACGGGCCATACTTCCACCTTTCCTACACAGTGATCAAGAGTTCACAGTTAGATTGAAAGTTGACTTGAAGTGGTGAGCTTCTATCCTTCGAAATACTTTATTTCATATTTTTGTTTTCCACTGTCTTAGACTTTGTTTTAGATTTGTTTTGGCTATGGTCGGTGGCATGTCCAAACATTTTTATGGTATTCAGTTTCTATAGAGGATTTTTTTGAATATAGTGAACTTGGAAATTATGGTTGTCATTTGGTATTGGTTTTGGTAGTGTGGATAGTTTTGCATATTGATTTTTTTATAGTCTTTCGAATTTATCTTTCATATCTTGCTTTATACTAGATGTATTGGTTTCTATGTGTTCTTGGTTATATTAGAATAGGCTTAGGGTACGATCTCTGATCCTCGCTCGACTTGAGATGCCCATCGCGACCAGGACGTTATTTAGGCCGTGACAAATTTTATATTACTCATTACTCTGTTCATGAAAGATTCTGACCCTCTCTACAGTTTTATGATAATTTTGTTACGAAGTTCACTCTAAGCAATAAACTTATAGATTTACACTCTTTTAGCCATGGCTTAAGCTCGTGCACTTATCATATACAGATATACATCTCTCTGGTATGGGATGGGGGAGATGTTGGATTAATAATATAAATTCCAGGTAAGACCCGATAAAAGTAATAATATTCATGTTATGTGTATATGATTATTAATAAGGTGATTTTGATGATGAGCGATGAATTATGGAAGTATTCTCTACCTTTTTTCTTTGTTTATGTTTATTTACTTTATCCCTCGTGGGGCTTGCACTTTGCTTTGGCCCTCGTGGGGCTTTCTCTCTATTATTGACATTTATTCTGATATTAGGATGATATGATGATCCCTGGCAAGGTCAGAGGATATAATGATGATGTTATGATGCCCAACAAGGTTTGAGGATATTTTGATTATATGATGATTCTCGAAAGACCGGATGATATTACCATGATGTGATGATACCCGACAAGGATGGAAGATTATTAAATTGATGTTCCTATGTGTCATATCTACTGGTTTGAGTTTGGATAGCCCTATATATGGCATGTATATATATATGTATGTATATATACATACTCAACAAGGCAGGAGGATAATTATGATGATAATGTTGATGATGGTTATGAGGATGACAATAGTTATGATGATGATGGTGGTTGTGGAATTGTAATTTCTATTGCATTAATTCTTCCATGCGCATCGCCTTTCTCCAGTACATACCAATATCTATCAACTCATATAGGGGGTTGCATAGATATGGGTGATGACTATGCCTTGTGGTGTGTTGTATGTTGATTGAACCTTCTGAGCCTAGGGCGGTGGGGGCACATGATAGTCTCAGTTAGGTATTATTGTCCAGACTAGCCGATTACTTTCTTGGTTATTGACATTATTATTATTATAATAATTTTTATTATCATTGTTATGATTATTTTTATGGCTAGTTTATAACAAATTTTTCATTAATTCAGTATCGAGACTTGATGTATGATTTTTACCTCTTAATCTTATGATTATGTTATTATGCATGACTAGATTAGAACTTTGAGTATTTTAGCACTAGCTCCTACTAGGATTATGAGGTTTTTAAAAACTAGTCCTAGCTCCTGTTAGGATTATAAGGTTTTAATAGCTAGTCCAATGATCTAGGTTGTACTTCAAGTATACCTTGGTTATATACTTATATATATATACATACCTAGCTATATGTTGCTACGGTGTTACCGTAAATCTCTTTCTATCATTGATTCAGGTTGTATATTCATTCCTTGGATTTTTATACTTATATATATATATTCTTCTGCCTTTACTTTCTATATTGGAAAGTGATATAAGGTATAGTGTTTATATTCCTATGCATGGCTCGAAATAAGATTGTGCATTCTTACTACTTCCTTATCCTTATTGTATTAAGTCTATTAGACATGAATAGGATAGTTTATCCTTATTATCTTGTATGGTTCCTGGATATTTTAGTATAGTTTTCATTCTAGTGATACATTATATATATCTTTATTATCTTTGGAGCTCTGTCGGCAGTTGCCTACTGATTACCACGTGTTTAGTACTTATACTAAACTTCTGCAGCATTCAAATCATAGTATGGGTTTTCTCCGTTGATGTGTGGGTCGTGCGAAGCAGCCATGGTACGAAGACAATGGGAGCTCCTGACATATAGAACATTATTTACCTCCCTCTTATGTACTAGACTAGACTCTATGTATATCCATAGAAAAGTTGTATCACTATATTCATTTGTATTTCAAATTGTACTCTTGTTATATTAGAAGCTTTTGTACTAATACCACCAGATCTTTGGATTTTATTATATAATTGATCTTGTATTTAAGATATTTTGCATTCTCTCCTTTATCTATTTTGGCATTCTATTAGTAGCCGTTCTGGACTAAGTGTTTAGCTTTCCTACTAGTGGGTTATAGTAGGGTAATACCCCGATGTTTCCTAACTAATTTTGTGTCCAGACTATCAAGTATTAGCTTCTAAATTTAATGATGTTTATTCCAAGGGGAATTTTCAAGATTTTTACTTTTTCTCATGTGGGAAATTCAATAATCTTTTCATCGATATAAAATTCCCCTAAATCTGATAACTGGGTAAGAAGTTATGACTATTTCAAGTCCCCATCATAAAACAACACCATATTGGTCAGTGGCGTGCCGCGCCACAAGATAAAATGGCAATTGTCCTTTTTCCAGTGTCCCAGCATGATTTCTCCGCATCGCGCCAAACTTTGAGGTCGCAAATGAAGTGGAAACGCGATGGATCCGCGTTGCGCCATCCCCCAATTTCCCAGTTGTCCAATTCCAGTGACACAGCGCGATAGCGCCGCGTCGCGCCAGGTGTCTAGGTCGGGAAATTTTCACCAATTTAAAAGACACATCCAAGGTTAAAAGGGTCAATTTTCCATCCCTATTTAAGCCTTTTAACACGAGATTCAACTATTTTGGAACCCAAAATGTACTAGTTTCTCTCAATTTTCTCTCAAGAACAAGCTAGGGTTTCGATTGGGGATTCAATTTCAAGAAAGTCTCTCTGTCAATCTTCACTAAATCAAGAACTAAGGTATGTCATGTTTTGATTCATGGGTCTCTTTCATCCATGAAGCTCAAGAATCTCTTTTCAAAATCAAAGATTTGTATATTTACGAATGTTCATGATTTGATTGAATTGAAAAGTGATGTTCATATTGTTGTTTGGTTTCATTCCTTGTTATAGTCTATTAATTACAAGAATTGATTCTAGTATGTGAGGAATTACGTGGTATTCATGATAAACCTTTCAATTCACAAGTTGATTGATGTATCCTTGATTATTCGATGTGTTGATGATTGTATAACCATAGCATGATCCCCCCATGATTGATTAAATGCCTATGTGAAGGAAAAGTGTCATACTAGTATGATAATATGAAATCTCGATTCATGTACAAGTTATGTATGTCAAGTGTTTGTTGAAATGTCCTAGCCAATGGATTATGTATTGTTGATATTGCTCTTTACTCAAGAAAGTCATGCTTTGTCAGTTTGCTTCTATTGAGTCCTGGGGGTACTTGTACCCGAAAAATATAGTTGTGTGCCTAAAATTTATGTCATGTTTTCACGATATCCTCAATCAAGCCATGATCCATAGAACTCAGTTAGTCATGTGACTCAGGAAAGCTCAGTAATACAGTAATCTCAGTACTATTCTGTCAGTTAACTAAATTCAGTTAATTCAGTTATGTTCAGTTCAGTAATCCATGATTAGTGTCTATTCAGACGGGAGTTGGAATTATCATTGAGTGAACCCAAGGATGGGAACACACACTATCAGATGAGGTTGTGATTCTTAGAAGTCATCCTTACATTCCAGAACTATGTAGCCAGCATAGGTTGAGACATCAACACTGTCAGATTACAGTTGATAAGGTTAATAAGTATTGTTAGATGAGGGCCCCACCATTCTCTTTTGGGAACACTGTCAATTGAGGGTCACTCGTAGCTTATCCTTACCAGTGGCGCGGTACTGACACCCTTTTCATTTGGGGTTACAGATTGGACCCCTACTCAACCATAATGGCGTATTAGGGGCATATCGGTTAGATAACTACTTCCCACAGTTTCAGTTACAGAATCAGGATTGTCAGATACTGTCATTCATTCTCAATAATAGAACTCAAATAGTTCTATAGAATTCAGGACTGTCATATATAGTCAACTCAGAATAGTACGGAACTCAGCTAGTTCCATCAAATTTAGGACTGTCTGGTATAGTCACTCATGTCATTAGTTATATCAGTTAATAGAATTTAGTTATCAGTCATGTTAGTTATCAGTAAATTCATGTTATCACGATCTCAGATACAGTTACGACGTATTCATGTATGTATTCTTATGTTCATATTAGTCAGTTAGCCAGTATTGTTCATGCATATGAACTCCATGTGTTCATCCTACCTTCCATGCATACCATTACATTTAAAGTACTGACGCTTTTGTGCTATGGTGCCTTATACCATAGGTTCAGAAGCACGAGCTCCAGAGTATCAGTAGCATTCCAATCTCAGCAGTTAGAGTTAGTAGTGAGTCCTCATCATTCAAGGATATGATCATTTATTTATTATCTCATTAATTAATTTATAAGTTGGAGTTAGTTGGGGACATGTCCCATCATCTCCTTATTCAGAAAATTATGTTTTAGAGGCTTTTCAGACTACAGTATGTTTAGACAGTTTTATTTTGGGCATTTATACCCCATCCTAGATGTTATATTTTATTGGATAATATGTTACAGTTTGAACCTTATGGCCTTTCAGTTCATGTTTCCGCATTATACAATATATCATGCAGTATACAGGAACAGATATCACTCGTGTTATCTAGTGGTCCTTCAGGGTCATGAGCACCGTGTAGCGTTTTGGGTACTAGATTCGGGGCATTACAAGTTGGCGTCATTAGGATCTGGGAAATTGGGTCGTGACACAGAAAGATCTAATATTAGGCCGAATATGCCGCTAACCCTTATATCTACAATCAGACGTTGGAATTACAAGTGAGGTCTAGTAGGAGCTTTTGGAATGTGTATTGCACCCACCAAACTAGGAGTAAGGGGCAGGGGTAGTATCAGTACACAAGAAAAAAATAATGTACTAGTAGGGTCATTTGGCCAACTCAAGATTAGTATATGAACACATAACAAATTATAGTACAACTAGTTAATCAATGCTCAAACCAACCTTCACTTAGAATAATGAACAATAAATAGAAGTTTAAGAATCAAGACAAAAAAATATCATCAAGTAACGTTCAGCCAAGACAAGTCAAGATATGTAAATAATTATCAAGATTAAAATATATATACCCCGGTACACTCATAGATTGTCAAACTCATCTGACCCTCGTAATACATGTTATGGATAAAACCACCACCCTCTATAAATGATCTATAGGGAATTTTTTCTGTTCATTTCCTAAATGCCAGATACAAGTGTCTTCAAACCTTATTTCACCAATAACCCATGAGGACATTGAAATACCAAACACATTCCAATTTAGCAACGAGGTAGTTTTCAAAATCATACAATAATGTAAGATCATTTGAATTGACCATATCAAACATCATGCACTAAGAAGCCACACTGCAAAGAATTTAGCATGCACATATAGCTCAAATTAGATTTAAACGATAATTTCATCACCTACCTCGAACTAAGCTTGCACAACTCCTCTAAGCTGGAGCTTTTCCCTTCCATGTAATTTATGCTTGCTTTTGTCTAGAATATGCTTCTAGGAAAATAATAGATAAAATGAACTACCATATTGGGAATTATAACCCACACCTAATATCTAAGATCAAGTTAATGATCATTCTTTTCACGTTCTAGGGCATTTCTATTGTAATTTGCCTAAAACTACCAATTCCACAGATCAATTAGCGAATTAATGGGCTACTATGGTAAGTTAACTATTAATAATCATGTAATTCCCCAAGACTGCACCCTGGACGTCACACAGTGCTTACAACCCTGAAAGACCACAAGCTAACCCATGATTGGCACCTGCTGTGAGCACTAAATATAATATTTAAATATAGACAGAAGAAATATGAAAATGCCATAAGGTTCTCAAAATACTAAAATAACAACTGAGCATAAATGATAATAACATCTGAAAACTGAATAACTAACTATGCTAGTCTGAAAGCCTTTGACTGTTTGAATATAGAGTTGATGGTACTAGCCCCCAACTAACTCCAACTGAAATAACTACTTAACTGTTGGAATACTGAAATAGATAAACTTTTTCCTCAAAATATAAGGACTCACCACTATAATTGTTGCTAATAGTCTGAGCTTATAAGTACGGTTAGGAATCTGAGCGTCCGAACCTATGATATGAGATATCATAGTGCAAAAGAAAGTATGCGATCAGTACGTGGAATGCACTGGAATGCTAAGTAAGGTAATACTAATATACATGGGTTCATAAGCATGAGATGATAACTGATTGGATGAATATCATGAAGTAACTGGATGAGAGTACATGCAAAACTATAACAACTGAACATGCAATACTGTGCATATAGGTATACATCGTGTATCTAAGATTATACTGAAACTGAGTACTGAATGAGTAACTGATAACTGATAGCCATGGTTCTGTAGAACTGACTTATTTCTTTACTGAATACTAGACTGAAACTGTCCTTCTACGTTTTCCAAATGGATTCCTCAGTCAAATGATCCTTTCATTAAACTTTAACAAAACGAATTTCCTTCATCCTTAATTTTCAAAAATCTTGATCTATAATCTCTACCTGTTTCTCCTCATAAGTCATGTCTTTATCTAAAAGAATTGAGTCCTAGTTAATAATATTATCTCTATACCCATGGTACCTCTTGAGCATAGAGACATAAAATACAGGGTGGAATCATTCCAATCCCCATCATAGAGATAACATATTATGGAACTGGACCAATTAAAATGGAGTTACCTATGAGATGGAAAATGCCCAGGTACAGCAGGAGACACCGGCTATTGTTCTAGCCAGTAAAGAGGATGGAGGTAATGATAGGGTTTATCCATGGGGTTGATGGTAAATTAGATAGGTGGTTGGGGTAGTTAAGAAAATAGAATCATGGGCAGAGGAGTGCATCCAAGAAAAGAGTTAGCTCAAATTAATGATCAGTCTTACTATTATGTACTTTTGGGAAAGACAAATGTTGAGGTTTTTGATGTAGTAATCACAGGTACTATTTAGAAATCACATACAAAATTAGTACCTATGATTACTACATTAAAAACATCGACATTTGTCTTTCCTAAAAGTACATAGTAGTACTCCTGATCCTCAATTTGAGCTAACTCTTTCCTCATATGTACTCCTCTCTCGGTGCTTCAAATTGCTTAACTACCCCAACCACCTATATAATTTCCCATCAACCCCATCAACAATCCCTACCATCACCCCCATTCTCTTTGCTTGCTGGAATAATAGCTGGTGTCTTCTACTGCACCTGGAAATTTGCCTATCTCATAGGAAACTCCTTCTTAATATAACTAACAAAACCATAATTGTAGCATACTTTCTCGAGAGAAGGATGATTCATAGAAGTGTAAGAATCCCATTGGTCCCTAACCATCTACTACTGAGAAGAAACATTAGCTAAAACCAAAGTAGAAGATTGAAAGGAAAACTACATAGGATAGGGAGAATAGGTATGTTGATCATAGCCTTTAGAGTAGTACCTAGAAAAATTCAAGACATTGTGTGACTTTTTCTCTAACATCTTAGCCTGGCAAGATTTGTTACCCCATCCAACTTCTACATATAGTCAGAGAATTCACTGTACCTCTTTCTTACATAAGTCATATGCACAAAAAAAACCTTAAGATCATAATTCAAACCCTTAATGTAAAGTCAAATCCTCTCCTACTCAACAACCAATAGCTGAGTGGCATAGCAAGATAAGGCATAGAACTTAGCCTCATAGGTAAGAACTAACGCATCACCGTACTCTAATGCCAAAAAATCATCCTTTTTATTGTCTTAGAGGGTCCATAGAACATATATTTAAGAATAAAACATGAAAATATTCTCAATTCAATGGAGGTAAAACTAAAAATCGATATTCTACCTATGCCTTACACTATTGCATAGAATCATTCTCCAACAAGAAGTGTCAAACTCAAAACTATGTGTATTTATAATGCACATCTTAAGCAACCTCTCAAAAAACCCAATGATGAATTAAAAAACATCCTTAGTCTCAGTACCCAAGAAGGTGGGAGGTTTCATCTTCAAAAATTTCATCAATAGCTCATGTTTTATATAAGTCATCACAAGACCAAAATTTGGATGATGAAAAGAAATTCTCCCTGAACCTTCATCCATTATATGAGACATAAAAATAATAAGATAAACAATTAGAGCCTAAAAAGTTAGTACTGTAGTTGTATTTCCCTGCCAACCCACTCAAAAATGCTAACACCTTTTAAACAACCCTAATAGACATAGAGGGTAGAGCTGCAACCCTTGTTAGTGCCACCACCTCGTCCCTATACCTTGTTCCTCTACTATTTTTATCTTCTTAAAATGATCTTGAGGTGGAAGAAGTGAAAATGAACTTTCAAGGGTCTAGCCATCTACTGTCCGAGCTTCATCCCTGGCGTGTATGGCTCATCCCCCTACTTTCCTACTTCTTTTGATCATACTTCCTCTTCTCCTTATTGTTGGCTCATCAACTAGAGCTACTAGGGATGGGGATTTTGGGCGAGGTTTATTGGACATTCACTATATTTGGACAAAAAAGTGAACAATATCAAACAACAATTTAGATTGCATATACTAATTGGATCAAGTTGGAGCACAAAAGAAACAAGAATGAAAGATTTCCTACGACCCTATAGCCTCCTAAATAAAAATACAGATGCTCTATGTTGTTCTGTAATATTATATTAGGAATATATTTTTACTACAAGATCAATAAACCTGGTTTTGATTCTAATTATTTCACAACCTATCATGAATGACACTGCACTACTCACTATGTGGGAGAACCATCTACCCTAAAATGCCAACTCATAATCAATACTTAGAATAGTAAGAGATATAATCCATAAATAATTTATTTTAAAGGACAAACACATCAACAAGAACCTAAATTTGGCAGATCTTTCACTCTGGCAGTTAAAGTGGATGGTGTTTATTCTAAACATCTTTGGTTTCCATCAACTGTGTCACTTTGGCACTTTTTGCCCTATTGGTAGATCTTATGAAAATTACATAGCAAAGGCATGTTGAAAAGCATTTTTGCTGATGTGGAATTTTATTTGGCCCCCAACGGTAATATTCCCCCATTCCCTTATATATCCATCCTATTCACCATTTCCAATTCTAAGATTTAGCCCTAAATTCCCTAATTTTTTATCTCTTACTCTTCCTCTATTTTTCCTCTTTTAAAAATCTTGAAATTATCTGTATTTGGTTTCTTATTCCAACAAAAATTTAATCTCTTTTTCATTTTTCCAACTGTACTTGACAATGTTGAGCTAGTCTTCCATGGTTGTTTTTGATAAAGAATGTCGGTATTGTAAGTGTGGTAATGAAGCATAATTGCAATTTTATTAGACCCAATAAAACCCAGGTCATAGGTTTTTTACTTGTAAAATTTCTAAGATAATATTCTTTTGTTTAATTAGTTGATTAAATATGCCTTGTCATTGTTTTGTAAATGTGGCCTTGTTTTAATTGAAATTGGGTGGTTACGATTACTTTGATTGGCGATTTAGGGTTTGTTGAAGAAAGTCAAGTCCTTTGAAGAGAATCAAAATAAAGAAAGAAGATGCTATATCATTGGGGTCACTGCTGTTGGTTTGGTGTTGTTGGACAAATGGATATTCAACCCTAATTGTCGAACTTTTCATGGTTTCATTGCTATTGGTGTGATGCAATAAAATTGTTGGTTTTAATAGTGGTTTAGGTGTACTATTTTGAAGTGTATTAGGCCTTTATTTAGGAGTAATTTTTTTATGTAATTATGGCCTTGTAAGATTTCTTACATTTGATGAAATGAACTATTTATTTTGGCTTTAAACATTCTTACTATTGTGGTCAATGACTTAAAGTAAAAGATGTTTTCAAAGTAGACAAGAAACACAACAAAGTAACACCAAAATAAACTTCTTAAACATACCCCATATTGAACTCAAAATAATAACATATACAATCATAAATATGATCCAAATTGAGCCCACACTAACATATATATCAACTTCATAAATAGGCTCCAAATTGATCTCAAAGTAACACAAAAAATCAACATCAAATAAATAGCTCCATATTAAGCTCAAAGTTGGCATAAACTACATTAATAGGCTTAAAATATAACAAATAGATTATTTACTTATATGCACTAATAGCAGATTGTAAGAAACAAAATAAACTAATTATTTTTTTTGTACTCCAAATTACATAAAAAATTCAGAACACAACATAAAAATGAGATACTTCTTATTGAATACTTCTTATTCTTCTTTTTCTTCCATCTGCTGCAACTGCTTACTGGTCATAATTTCTCTATTTTTCCATGTCGAGTCTCTAGGATTATAACCAAGATCTACCCCTGTAGACGTTTATCCTTGTAAGTTGCACCAATTTATATGATCATTTGGCTTGATGTCTCTGGCTGTTTTCTCATAAAAAAAGGAACAACATTTAGTATATTTACCTATTTTTTAAAGAAAAAAAGTTGTATTTTACTTACTTTTAGTATTTGGTTTCCCTTTGAACTTGTGTAGGTCCTAAATCCATCATTCTTTAGCTTTTTGATCCACCTTTTTTAGCATATTCTATACTTGCAACACTTTCTCTATTCTGGCCAACAATTTCTCTTCTTCTAGGAGGTAGTTTACAATTGATTTCTTATTTAATAGGGATTTTTGTATCACCCCACAAATTTAATCATTTAAATTTGTTGAAGCTCCTAACTCTATTTTTATCAACACAAACTACTTTTAAAGATGAAGCTTAGCTTAGACATGTTGGTGCCTGTAGACTTAAGCTAGATTGTGCGGATTTTTGTGTGGTTGTTGATGTCCATTGGCTTGAGCTTCTAGGATGGCTACTTACTTTAGATATTTGACTAGTAATATTTGTCCCTTGGCTAAGAATCTCTTATTTATTTGGAGCAGGAACCTATAAACTCAAACATGACAATTAATACATGGAAAAATCAACAACAAAAATTAATTTTTAAAATAACGTTTAAAGTGACTCTTTTACCATGCAATATCTTCTTTTATGGCCTTATTGATGACACTTGTAACATGATATTCTAACTCGTTGTTTGGATAGCTTTCCATATTTCTTCCTTGGTTTATCTTTTCCACTTCTTCTATTTCGTGCAGGCATGCCAGGTATCATAGGTTCAGGAACCTTAATCTTTTGATTGTTTGTTTTAGGTCACATCTTAGTATGGATATTGTTTGTATGAGGTGAATATAATCCTTCATGAAAGTTTTATTGTTATACCAATTCTCCACATAAGGTTTAAGCTTCTCTTGTATATGTTGCAATGCACAAATAGCATGTTGGCAAGAAATGGCTCCTATTTGCCAAGTTCTACAACTATAATACCTATATTCAAGTTCATTGTATACCTATATCCCCTTATACAATATCAAATCCAACATAAGCATTCCAAAGCACCTTTCATACCCTATCCCTATCCTTCACCAAAATATGTCTATCCATAGGTGTAATATATCATATCCAAGTGTTGGCAAACTTAATTATCTCCATTATTCTAGTCATGATTTTTCTCCTAATTTCCTCCAACATAATAATAATAGATTTGTGTCTACTGTGTAAGATCTATGAATTAAAAGTCTCACACATGTTATTTTAAATAGTATCATACTTACAATCTTGTTTAAAGAATGCACTGACCCATGACTCCATACAATAATGCAACAAATCACCATTACAATTCGTACCCGGCCTGCCAATTTGGCTCATGTAATAAAGTTCCTCTTCAAAATTCATTTCAAAACTTCCCTTAAAACATCTCAAAAACTTTTTTCTCTTCTATTCTCCCTTCCACTCTTGACTCAACTCAGACCACATGATTCTAGCATACCTTCTAACTTCAAAATTTTGTAACAACTCAAAATTAGTTGCAGGAAAACCCCATATAACAAAAAAATAGTTAAAGTACTTGAAAAATAATTTATGTATTGTAAATAATAGAAAGTTAAGAAAATAGTTAAATATTACCTTCTTCTTATGAGCCATCACATTAAGACCTGCTCCACTACCAAATTGCCGATCTTCCTTAAAATAGTTGATAGGAAAATGGAATGCCCTGGTTTTCTGAACCGAATCGCTACACGGTACCCATGGTCCCCGATAGACCACAAGCTAAACCATGACTGATATCTATACATGTATACTAAAATATATGATGTAATAATGCAGAAAACATGAACAATAGGCCATAAGGTTCAACTACATAGAATATATGACAAATCATAACATCCATATGGGGTAACGAATACCTCAAAACAATTGAAATCTAAGCTAAATCTAAAATCCTCTAAATACTATCTGGGTAAGGAGTTGAACGAACATGACTCCAACTAACTCCGTCTAGAAAAACTGAACTGAAATAATAAATGAAATAAATAATATCATCCTCAAATAGATGAGGACTCACTGCAACTCTTTGACTGGAATGCTACTGCTACTGCTGATCTGGAGCTCGTATCTCTGAACCTATGGTATAACGTGAAAGAAAGCACCAGAGCACAAATGTGTCAGTACAACTGCGAGTACTGAGTATATGAGTGAGGTAGGCTAAATACAAAAGGGTTTACATGCATGAACGATGCTAACTGACTGACTGATATAAACATAAGAGTGCAAACATGCATACATAGTAACTGAGATCATGATTACGCGATATCTAGATCTGGATACTAATACATGATTTACTGATATCTACCATGAAAAATACTAAAATTCTGATAACATAGATAACTATGTCTGACAGTCCCGAATCTAATAGAACTATCTGTGTTCCATTCTGTAACTGATTTGACTGTATCTGACAGTCCCGATATACTAAAATCTGAAGAACTATCTGAGTTCTTTTTACTGAGACTTGAACTGAAACTGTGGGAGGTATTTGTTTGATCGACATGCCCCAATACAGCATATAGCTAAGTTGGGGTCCAATTTTTTCCCCGACTGGAAGGGTGTCAATACTACACCACTGGTAAGGACAGTTGTGAGTGACCCTTAGCGGGCAGGTACTCAAAATAAGAACGGTGGGAACCCTAAATTGATAGATTAAGCCACCTCATTAACCCTAATTTGACAGGTTAAGATGTCTCAATCTATACTGGCTACGTAGTTCTGGAACACGAGAATGATTACTATGAATCACACCCTAAACTGGCAGGTGAGTTCCCATCCTTGGGTTCACTTGGTGCTAACTTCTACTCCCATCTGAAGGGACTGAATATGATTTAACTGATGGTACATGGACTGATTAACTGACTTCCATTGACTGATGGATTAGTTCTACTATTTGAGAACTAACTCAGATCATGAGATTTAAGAGGTTTCCAGAGTCATATGCCTGACTGAGTTCTATAGATCATGGCTTGACTAAGATTATCGTGATAACATGACAAGGCTCTAGGAACACAACTATTTTCTTTGGGTACAAGTACCCCCCAGACTCTATGGAAGGAAAATGACACACATGACTGAGTTGATCGTAAGAGTAGAGTCCACAATTTACCATATCATGAGTAGGGGATTTCACACTAAGCATAGTTCTCAATATCTTACACAGGGAGGGAAATTCATACAACATGTATATACTTTGATAGCCTCAATATCATGCTCAATCCATATAACAACAACAACGTATATCAATCACGTGGAATTCATGTGAAATCATAAAGCATAGAGTATTATCAAACACTTTGCATACATTCTTTTGGCTTAAGTGTGTTCATGAATTTCACCAGATAAATCCACCTAAGGAGCATGGATTTGAACTAACAAACACATATACTTCATGAAAACACCTTTAGATATCATCTTCAAACTTAAACAACAATCATCAACATGTACATGCCCATATCCCAACAATAAAATCAACAAATAATATTTAAAACATGGTTCTTAAACTCTATGAATGAAATGGATCCATAGATGAACACTACGCATACCTGACTCAAGGTTCTTGATATTTTTGAACTTGAAGGATTTGAAATCCTTTTATTTTTGAAAAAGATTGGGTCTTGTTCTTGGAGATTAAATTTAGGGAGAAGCCCTAGTTTTTGTTTGTGAAATAATAATGAGCAAAATGGTTGAATTCGTACTCATCTGGGTATATATAGGCTAGTGGTAAGTGACTAAAATACCCCTGTTAAAATAGCCTGGAAGTAAAATGAACGTGGAATATGATGACCCGACTGCCGGTTCGTCAAGAACTTGACTGTCTGTCATTTTGACCGTCATACATGGACCAAAAATGAGGTTCACTGGATAAGATTTGACGTCCTGGATGATGGTCCGTCAAAAAACTAATGGTTTGTCAACTTGTCCGTCAATCCTTATCCAGAACTTGGCCCTACTGCCTTGGTTGTGACGGTTAAAGTAGTGGTCCATCACTTGTTTGATGGTCCATCAACTTGGACGTCGCACCTGGGCATTTTTGTCAATTCTGAGTAAAACATCCACAACTACCTCGTCTGGTGTTGGATTTGGACAAAATTGGTATCGTTAGAAAGCTAACTCAATTTCCCACGTGATAGAAAGTAGAAATCTCAAAAATACCACGGGTACAAAAATAGATTTGTATTTCAAAGAAAGTACTAGCATCTTTGAGATAAATTCTAGCTAGGAATAAGAACGGGTATTACAATATCTCCCCCTTGAGAACATTCATCCTCGAATGAGACTGACTAAGAGGGAAAATAACAAATGAACATGAACTGAACATGAGTGACTGAGACATGACTTCATGACTGACAGGCTAAATATACTGAACTCATGAACATCTGATGCATGGCTAATTGGTACATGAATGCGTGACTGAGTGTTCTGATAAACTGAGTTTCTCTAGATGACAATGCATAGCGGATGCATGATTTTATAACTAAACTGATACATGAATGCATAACAGAGTATGAAATGGTAGTAGATACCATGTTTATAATGGGAACATGAATATGAAACTAAATAAGCTTAAGGAAAACTATTACCTTGATCTTGATCTAAATCGGACGAGAAGAGGTAAGATACTTGGTACGCATATCTACTTTTGTTTCCCAAGTAGCTCCC
Organism: Capsicum pubescens; assembly: GCA_030864215.1. Classification (NCBI taxonomy): domain Eukaryota; kingdom Viridiplantae; phylum Streptophyta; class Magnoliopsida; order Solanales; family Solanaceae; genus Capsicum; species Capsicum pubescens. The sequence goes on along the minus strand of CM061549.1, from coordinate 141,943,329 downwards.
TTAACGGACTGATTTCACCAAAGAACCTTAACTAGAGAAACCTCTTTGTTCCTCAATCGACGAGTATAATAGTCTAAGATTTCAACTGGAATCTTTTCATAAGAGAGACTATTCTGAACATCAATGCTCTGAATAGGGACTACAACTGCTAGGTCACCTACGCACTTCTTGATCAAGGATACATGGAAGACCGGATGAACTGAGGATAAATCTGAAGGCAATTCGAGATCATAAGCTACTTTGCCTAAACTACTGAGAATCCTGAAGGGACCAACATAGCTGGGACTGATTTTCCCTTTTTTGCCGAACCTCTTCACTCCTTTCATGGGAAAGATCTTGAGATAGACATAGTCATTGACCTCGAACTCGACATCCTTTCTATGAACATTAGCATAAGACTTCTATTGGCTCTGAGCAGCCTGGAGTCTCTCTCTGATCAACTGAACTTTCTCTAAGGTGTCAAAAACAAATTCAGGACCTATGACTGAGGCCTCACTAACTTCAAACCAACCAATTGGAGATCTACACCTCCTCCCATAAAAAGCTTTAAATGTAGCTATTTTGATACTGGAATGATAGTGATTATTGTATGCAAACTCAATCAAAGGCAAGTGGTCATCCCAACTTCCCTTGAAATCAATTGCACACGCCCTTAGCATATCTTCAGGAGTCTAAATAGTACTTTCTGCTTGACCATCTATCGGAGGATGAAAGGTTGTACTGAGATGGACTTAGGTACCAAAACCCTTTTGGAATGCTTTCTAAAAGTGAGAGGTGAACTGGGTACCTCTGTCTTAAATAATAGATAATGAAACACCATATATTTTGACTAACTACCTGATATAGAGTTTGGCATAATCCTCAAATAAATAAGAGGTATGAACTAGAAGGAAATGAGTTGACTTAGTCATCCTGTCTACAATAACCCAAATGGAATCGTGCTAATGACGAGTTCGAGGAAAACCCATTACAAAGTTCATGTTCACTTCTTCCCACTTCCAAGTAGGAATGGTGAACTCCTGCATGGGTCCAATAGGCTTCTGATGCTCTATCTTAACTTGCTCACATGTAGAGCACTTAGCCATAAACTCTGCAACATCTCTCTTCATCGTACTCCACCAATATATTTCCCGTAGGTCGCGGTACATCTTAGTGGCCCCTAGATGAATAGAGTATCACGCACCATGCGCTTCTGCAAGAATCCACTACTTTAAGTAATCTACACCTGGAACGTACAGATGACCTTGACAACGAAGAACCCCATCTCCCCCTTAGGAGAAAAACTCTACTCTCTGATTCTGAACTGGATCTTTTAGCTTGAGAAGGCTAGGATCCCTGTCTTTCTTTTCTTTCACCTCAGAAACTAGAGATGACTCTGAACTACTCTAAATGCATACACCACCCTCCGAAGAATCAACTAAGGGAATACCTAGTCTGGCAAGCTGATAGATTTCCTGAGCTATCTTCTTCTTGTTGTCCTCGATGTGAGAAACACTACCCATGAAGAGTATACTAAGAGCATCTTCCACAATGTTGGCCTTGCCCGGATGATAAAGGACACTCATGTCATAATCTTTCAAGATCTCTAACCACCTTTTCTGACGAAGATTGAGATCTTTCTGAGAAAAGAACTACTGGAGACTTTTATGATCTATGAAGACATCTACATAAACTCCGTATAGATAATGCCTCCCAATCTTCAAGGAAAATATTATGGCTGCTAACTCAAGATCATGAGTAGGATAATTCTTCTCATGGGGCATTAACTATCTGAAGGTGTAGGCTATGACCTTACCATGCTGTATGAGGACACAACCTAGACCTAATCTGGATGTATCACAATAGACTACGAAACAGTTTGAACCATCTAGAAGAGCTAGAACTGGAGCTGAGGTGAGTCGAGTTTTCAACTCTTGGAAGCTCTTCTCATAAGGATCTAGCAACTTAAACTTGACCTTCTTCTGAGTCAATCTAGACATGGGGGATACAATAGAAGAAAATCCTTCGACAAACTATCTGTAATAGTCAGCCAATCCCAAGAAACTCCTGATATCTGATGGAGAGATGGGGAGAGGCTAGTTTCTTACCGCTTTGGTCTTTTGAGGATCTACTCTAATGCTATCACCGGAAATAATATGGCCAAGGAATTCTACTAATCTTAGCCAAAACTTGCACTTGCTGAATTTGGCGAATAGATGGTGATCTCTGAGAGTCTGAAGAACTATCGTAAGATGGTCTGAGTGATCACGCTTTATGTGGGAATAAACCTGGATATCATCTATGAAGACTATGACAAACATATCCAAGTACTGCTTAAACACACGATTCATCAAGTCCATGAAAGTGGTTGAGGCATTGGTAAGACCAAAGGACATAACTAGAAACTCGAAGTGACCATATCAAGTATGGAAAACTATCTTCGGGATGTCACATTCTCTAACTCTGTGCTGATGATAGCCTGATCTGAGGCCTATTTTGGAGAAATAACTGGCACCCTAAAGTTTGTCAAACAAGTCATCTATTCTGGGAAGAGGATACTTGTTCTTGATAGTAACTTTGTTGAGCTGACGGTAATAAATACACATCCATAGAGAACTGTCTTTCATCCGTACGAATAAGACTGGTGCACCCCATGGGGATACACTGGGCCTGATAAATCCCTTATCTAAGAGATCCTTCAACTGATCTTTCAGTTTCTTGAGTTTTTCTGGTGCCATTCTATATGACGGAATAGAAATAGGACGAGTATCTAGAATAAGGTCAATGCTGAAGTCTATTTCCCTTTCAAGAGAAATGCCTGGAAGATCTTCGGTAAACACGTTTGAATACTCATTTACAACTGGGACTTATTCAATACTAGGAGATTCAGAACTGGAATCTTTAATATGCGTGAGATGATACACACACCCCTTAGAAATTATTTTTCTTGCCCGAAGGTAGGAAACAAGCTGACCCCTGAAAGATAAAGTACTACCCTTCCACTCTACGATGGGCTCATTCGGGAACTGAAATGGAACTACCCTGGTTTTACAGTCGACTGCGGCATAGAAAAAATGAAGTCAATCCATGCCGAGAATGACATCAAAATCAGTCATCTCCAACTCGACTAAATTAGCTGATGTGGCTTTCCGAAATATCATAATCGAATAGTTCTTGTATACCTATCGAGCTATGATGGTTTTACCCACTGGGGTAGAGACAGAAAAGGGCTCTGCTAAAATTTTGGGACTGATTCCAAAATCGCCTGCTATATAAGGAGTAACAAAAGAAAGGATTCACCTGGATCTAGCAAAGAGTAAACATGAACATGGAAAATATGTAACGTACCAGTAATACCATCAGGAGAATTTTCCTGATCCAGTCAGTTCTGAAGAGGATAGAGTCTATTTTGGCATTGCCCACTAGTAGCGCTGGAAGTGGCACTCTGCGGATTTTGGTGACCGGAATGGGCTGTGGAGCAATTCTGCCAACCCTGTAGACCTGACTGCAGACACTCTCTAATCCTGTGGCCTATCTTTCCACAACCGAAACAAATATCACTACCAGCTCTATAGGTACCCCTGTGGTTCTTACCACAAGTCTGACATAGGGGATTAGTTTGGGTACTGCTGACATTGCCCTAAGACTTAGATCCTGGTTCTCGATCTCTGTTGCCGTATCTAAATTTTGGTACGGGGGCACTAGATTTTCTCCTTCTAATTTTGGTTGAGCAAAACTGAAACTGCCTGACCTTGTTCTCTTGTTCTGCCTCTCCCTAGTCCTAATCTTCTACTCCTCTATTTTTTGAGCATGAGTAAAAAGCCTGGCTAAAGTCATATCACTATTCGTCATCGTAGACCTTCACTCATTTACCACACTATCATTCACCCCCGACATAAACTTGCTCATCTTAGCCCTATTGTCTGCAACCACATGAAGGGCATATCTGGCTAGCTGAGTAAATCTGAGAGAATACTCCTTAACCATCATATTTCCTTGCCTGAGGTTGATGAACTCTAGAACTTTTGCCTCTCTTAGCTCTTGGGGAAAGAATCTGTCTAAGAAAGTCGTGAAAAATTCCTCCCACTCTATAGGACCTACATTCTCTAACCTCTTGGACTTCCACTATTTGTACCAAGTGTGAGCAACATCCTATAACTGGTATGTGGCTAACTCGACACTCTGAAAAGAAGTAAATCCCATGATGTCTATAACCTTCTGGACTTGGTCAATGAATTCCTGAGGGTCTTTATCAGACTTAGACCGAAAGAAATATGGAGGGTTCATTTTGGTGAAGTCTCGAATCCTAGATGCGGCTGAGTTGGCCACTGGATTGGACGGAATAACTAGTGGCCGTTCATTTTGGGCAGCCACAGACTGAGCAAGTATGGTGAATGCGTCCCTAAACTCCGCATGAGAAACATGTTCGCCCAAAGGATCTTCAGGCTGAGGAGTTGGCTGGTTTCTTCTCTTTGGAGGAATATTCTGAATTAAGAGAAGAATGGATTAGACTGAGAGTTTAACTTGAGATTATGCTCACTAGCACGATATGAATGCCGAAAGAAGGGAAAATGTTCCTGAAACATCTTATAGCCTCTTGCACATAAATGTGACGTGCAATACACCTATGCACAAGACATTACTAGATGCGGCTTTTAGACTTCCTATGACTCTATTGAACCTTAGGATATGATACCATGTTTTTAGAGGCCCGGTTTTTTGAACTGGATCACTACACGATGCCCATGGTCCCGAGGGACCCCAAGCTAACCCATAACTAATATTTGTACCTATATACTACAATATATGTCGTAAGAATACGGAAAACATAAATAATAGGCCATAAGGTTCAACTGCATAGAATATCTGACAAATCATAACATCCATATGGGGTAACAAATACCCAAAACCATTGAAATCTGAATCAAATCTCAACTAAATCTGAAAGCCTCTAAATATTGTCTATGCAAGGAGTTGAAGGAACATGTCTCCAACTAGCTCCTTCTAGAAAAACTGAACTGAAATAATAAATGAAATAAATAATATCATTCTTGAATAGATGAGGACTCACTACAATTCTACGACTGGAATGCTACTGCTACTGCTGATCTGGAGCTCGTATCTGTGAAACTATGGTGTAACGTGAAAGAAAGCACCATAGCGCAAATACATCAGTACAACTGGGAGTACTGAGTATACGAGTTAGGTAGGCTAAATATTAAAGGTTTTACATGCATAAATGATGCTAACTGACTAACTCATATGAACATAAGAGTGCAAACATGCATACGTAGTAACTGAGATCATGATTACATGATATCTTGATATGGACACTAATACATGATCTAGTGATATCTAGCATAACAAATACTGAAATTCTAATAACATAGATGATTGTGTCTGACAGTCCTGAATCTAATGAAACTATCTGTGTTCCTTTCTATAACTGAATTGACTTTATCTGAGAGTCCTGATATACTAAAATCTAAAGAACTATCTGAGTTCTTTTTACTGAGACTAGGACTAAAACTGTGGGAGGTAGTTGTTTTACTGACATGCCCCAATAACACATATAGCTAAGTTAGGATCCAATCTCTGCCCCGACTGAAAGGATGTCAATACCGCGCCACTAGTAAGGACAGTTCTAAGTGACCCTTAGCTGGCAGGTACTCAAAATGAGAACGGTGGGAACCATAAACTGATGAATTAAGCCACCTCATCAATCCTAATCTGATAGGTTAAGATGTCTCAACCTACGCTAGCTACGTAGTTCTGGAACACAAGGATGATTAGTAAGAATCACACCCTAAACTGGTAGGTGAGTTCCCATCCTTGGGTTCATTCGGTGCTAACTTCTACTCCTATATAAAGGGACTAAACGTGATTTAGCTGAAGGTACATGGAATGAGTAACTGACTTCCGTTGACTGACGGATTAGTGCTACTATTTGAGAATTAACTGAGATCATGAGATTTCTGAGGTTTCCTGAGTCACATGCCCGACTGAGTTCTACAGATCATGGCTTGACTGAGATTATCGTGATAACATGACATGGCTCTAGGCATACAACTATATTTTTTGGGTACAAGTACCCCCAGGACTCGATGGAAGGAAACTGACACACATGACTGACTTTATCATAAGAATAGAGTCCTCAATTTACCATATCATGAGAAGGGGATTTCACACTAAGCATAGTTCTCAATATCTTACACAGGAGAGGGAAATTCATACAACATGTACATACTTGTATAGCCTCAATATCATGCTCAATCCATTTCACAATAACAACGCATATCAATCACGTGGAATTCATGTGAAATCCTAAAGCATAAAGCATAGGCTTGTCATTTAAGCACTATTAAATCATGGGACATGAATTCTATCATCCTAGGTATATTATCAAACACCTTCCATGCATTCTTTTAGCTTAAGTTTGTTCATGAATTTCACCATATTAATCCACATAAGGATCATGGGTTTTAACTAACAAACACATATACTTCATGAAAACACCTTTAGATATAATACTGAAACTTAAAAAACAATCATCAACATGTACATGCTCATATAACAACAAGAAAATCACAAATTAATATTTAAAACATGGTTCTTGATATCTATGAATGAAATGGATCCATAGATGAACACTACGCATACCTGACTCAAGGTTCTTGATGTTTTTGAACTTAGAGGATTTGAAATCCTTTAATTTTTAAAGAATATTGGGTCTTGTTCTTGGAGATTAAATTTAGAGAGAAACCCTAGTTTTTGTTTGTGAAATAATAATGAGTAAAATGGTTGAATTCAGACTCATCTGGGATATATAGGCGAGTGGTAAGTGACCAAAATACCCCTTTTAAAACAGCCTGGAAGTAAACTGAACATGGTGTGTGACGACCCGACTGACGGTCTATCAGGAACTTGGCAGTCTGTCATTTCGATCGTCATACGTGGACCAGAAATGAGGTTCACTGGATAAAAGTTGACAGCCTGGATGAAGGTCCATTAAAAATTTGATGGTCCATCAACTCGTCCGTCAATTCTTATCCAGAACGTGGCCCTGCTGCCTTGTCTATGACTGTCAAAGTGGTGGTCCGTCACTTGTTTGGCGGTCTGTCAACTTGGACGTCGCACCTAGGCGTTTCGGTCAGTTCTGAGTAAAATATCCATAAATTCCTCGTCTGGTGTTGGATTTGGACAAAATTTGTATCGTTAGAAATCTAACTTAATTTCCCACGTTATAGAAAGTAGAAATCTCAAAAATACCAAGGGTACAAATATAGATTTGTCTTTCAAAGAAACTACTAGCATCATTGAGATGATTTCTAGCTAGGAATAAGCACGGGTATTACAGAAAAACTCCAATTATGCTTAGTTCCCTTGTCCACAACAACCCAAGATATAAGAAACATATGATTGTTTCAATTCTTCTGAATTTCTACTAGAAGCTCACACTTACAAGAACCCTTTAAGAAACATCCATCAAACAGTATAAATTTTTTACATCCTTCCATACACCCTTTCTTAAATGCATCAAAACAAACATAGAAATATACAAATAGATCATTTTCTGGGATAGATTCACTCCACTCTCAACAAGACAGATCTACCATTATTAGTTAGTATATCATCTTAGCATAATCATATAATTTTTCACACTCCATGTTCCAATCCCCCAGAGACTATCTTAGATATTGTAACGTTACCTTATAATAGATAGTTCTATGCAAATACAATCCCAATTTATCCCTGTGTAATTCTTGTATTTCCTAAATCCACAAAGATGGTTATTTAATCCCTAAATCTTTTGGCAACAAATTTAGTAGTACACATCTTATTTTTATTTGATGTAGTACACTTATGCATGGGATTATATGTTTTCATTAAGAACTTACCTGAATCTTTATTAAGTGCATCATAACTCAACCAATTGTATTTTTTCTTAAAACTAAATGTATCCCTAACTCAATGAGCTTCATTAGGTCTTACAATAATCTCAGTTTTGTTATAAACTCATACATTCTCAAAGCTTTTCTGAATTCTTTTGGATAATTAAAAATCAGACCAAGTTACAAAATAGAAACACCATAATCATCATCATACCTAAATTTACTACACCTTCTACTTGGTAAATCAATAACCACAACAGTATCCCTAACTAAAAAATTAGTGCTATTAACTCTGTGACAATCTGAACTATCAATGTACTCTTTATCACCTCATAATCTACCCATATATCTATTTTTTCATATTTCTACCAATGTATTGAATACTTTTGTCAATACTAGCTTCCCTAATTGGTATTTCTTCAGGTTCTTTTGACTTTCTTCTATGATTTATTTCGCTTCTACTTCTAGCCTTAAAGGCTCTCAACTCTTCATCAATGTCTGAACTATCCTCATCAGGGATTTAAGATCCTTCTGATGAACTACTATGTAGATCTATTGCATTGCCATTTAGATCTGGAATAAGAGTCCTGTCCTTATTACAATCACTGCCTATACCATCTTCAGAAGAATATTACACTCTGGCCTACCTAAAAAACCAAAAGAATTTGTCAAAAACTCATGCTCATCATAAATATCATATTAAACAAACACATAAAGATTATCACTATCTTTTAAGTCTTTCATAAAGTCTAAAAACTATATATCAGAAGTAATTTGAACTAACTTACCACCATCTATATGTTTACAGTAAAACCCCTTCACTTTTGAATACCAAGATCTTTGCTGTAGGAAAGAAACCCAACAACACTGTAGCAGTCTTTCTCAATATCAACAATAAAGAAATATAATTCATTTTTCTAAGGTTAGGGTTGTCTTTAATAGTCCACCATGATGAAAAACTATTTGAACAAGAATTGTCTGCAATATTCCCTTCACCCCCTCCCTAAATATTCAGAACAATAAGAAAATACCCAAAAAGCCTCTAACTTTAAAATTACCCAAATAATACTAATTTTATCAGTCAAATCCCCAAAGAAATTGTAACTTTATAACTAAATGTAATGACCCAAAACAGGACATGTCCATGATGGGTATCTTAAGTCCAAGAAGGATCGGAGACCACCCCCCTTTGCCTAGTAAAACGGAGCAAAATACAAGTATAGCAGAAAAATTTTGAACATATCACAACATCGATAAGTATAGATCAAAAGAAGTTAAAGAATTCAACAACCAATCCTAAGTCCTCAGTAATCCACATATCCTCTATGAAACCATCATCGATCTATGTTGGTACATTCCCTCGATGATATCCAAAAAGAAAACAAATGGTAGTCTACGTATAACACCCCAAGATTTGGACCCTTGAAAAATTTCTTGGGTTTTGGACTTTCTTGACTTTGTATGACTGAAGGGTACCATTCGTAACCTTGGATATAGGTTAGGATGGCATGATGGCTCACTCATATGTTGGGAAGTAAGGTTGGCTTTGTTACTATACAAGATACGACTCACCACCATATAAGTCGTATGTTGGAATAAGACGGGTACCATTCCAAGTCTTATAAAGCTTATTGAGTTGCCTAGTTGAAACAATCCAAGGTACAGATGTGGGTACGGTTTAGGATACCAATAGCACCATAAGGTACAATTTGGTGTGGTGTAGTGGTATTGGGACCAGTGTGGAGGGTCTTGGTGAGGTCTAGGTTATGATTTAGGGTACCACTTATACCCTAGGATACAGTTTGCATGGTTGGGTCGTACCCTCTTAGGAATGAATTTTCAACTTTTAAGTTGGGGAATTTTTGGCCATTTCCCACCCCAAATCCCTTATGTCCCCACATTATATAAACCTTTGTGTCCTTCCATAACTTACTTGGAAAGATAGAAACACTCTCAAAACACTCTTTTAACTCTCTCTTGAAGATTCGAGGCTAGGATTTCTACAAGTGTTCTTCAAAGGGATTAAGAGTCAAGTTACTGACACGCCCTAAACATTGGGCAATGTCGTATGGGCACCTCAAGCACACATGTACAGAGGTCGTCCCGTAACCCAACCTAAACACTTCATCATATCATAGGAGTTGAAGAAATTCCAATTCACAAGAAAAGATCGGATAATAATATCATAAGTCAACACTAGATTCATTATAATAACTACACCCAAGTTCACAGTTGTTCACAATACCTCTATACATACCGAAGTTCATAAGTATATATGTCGGGACAAGCCCCCAACTATAGCCAAACCAAGTCTTAAAGAGACAAAGTCTAAAGATAAGGACTAAAAGATGAATTTCTCACAGATGTAAGAAAGCTCACCCCTTCAAGTCAATGCACGAACTACCTGATCATCTAATCACTGTGCACGAGAAGAAGAAGATGCTCTGGCCCTTATGTCTCGTGGGGAGGTAGCGTTCGAAGAAGGTTAGCGGTTGGAACGCTAGCATGTAACTCAAGGATAAGTGATAAAGTACATCATCAAACAATCAACAAATCAATATATATATCACATTGTGTTACATTCATACACTTAATCATACATATAGATATATTACATACCAATCAAGATATCAAGGCTCACCAACATTTTCAAACTTTCATGCATTAGGCATGAAGTTGGGAACTCCGACCCTTCACACTTATAGGTTCAATTTATAACAGTATGCATAGGACTCTAACTACATTCATATACACTTAAACAAAGGACTTCAACCATGCTTACCCATTCATTAACCCAGGACTTCAACCGCATACACATTCATTACACAAGGGACTCTATCCATACTCATATTTATTCAAGCAAGTGACTCTAACCACTTGCTCATACATTAGGCAATGTACTATCACCTCAAGATATCTCTTTGAGCAAGGGACTTTATCCACACGCAATTTTGTTGGGCAAAGGACTTTAACCTCAAGCCATTCATAAGGTAAGAGACTTCAACCTCAAGCTATCACAATATATTTAGTTGAAAATGGGACTTTATCCCCCTTTACTCATGGGTCAATCATACACTCAATACAATTAAGGACTTTAACTATTTATCCAATTCAACACCATACATGACCACTTGGCCCTTATGGGAGCCTACATTGCTCAACCATTTCAATAGGACAATTACTTCATTGAATTAGTCACAAAATTAATTTTATGGTCCTCAAGACCCTCACAATACATTCACATTTCAATTGCATTCTCATACCACACTTTAGTTCAATACATTATTCTAGTTAATCTTCATATTAAGGGACTTCAACTCCCTATTGGTCATTTAGCACAACAAGGTTATCATCACACCTCACATGGCTTACCATACTCTTATCTTAAAATCGATCAAACATTCATACTCCTTGGGCCATTTCCCTAGTTCAACACATCATCAATAATTGACTAGACAATTCACTTAGACATTTTCATAAACACCTTTTGTGCATACTTATAACTAGGTCCTTTTATGGTAGATATCATCAAGACTAGGGTTACTCAAAACCATTATGTTAAAAAATAGATAAAAAGCATTCACATATACAATCTACCATCAATACCATGTATCAATACAAGTATAAGAAAGAATCATCTTCATTCATTGTTAAGTAGCTAATCCTTTTTCATTTAATTCAAAACTACCATGCACACTTACTAATCCAAGTGTGGAATACAAGGGTTTAGAGTTATTTAAAGAGGGGAAGTGATACTTTCCTTAAACAAGATGACACACCAACGATATTGACTCTTCTTCTTGCCACTAGATGAACACCTCCAAACCCTAGCCTCCAACTTGCTTCTAAGAGCCTTTTGAGTGTTTAGCAGTGTTTGAGTCTTGTAAATGAAGACTTAGGAGGCTACAATACCTTTAAAGGGAGAGGGTTTAGGGTTTTAGGAATGGGAAATTACCAAAAGGTCCTTGGTTAAAAGTTGGAAAGTCCACACGTGTAGGGGTATGACTCCCCCATATGGGTCCTATGGCAATCGTGACCTAGGTACGAGTAGTACCCTAAATCATACCCTAGGCTTCACCTAAGGAAACCATACTATTTGGGTACAAATGTTCACCCTTGAGTCATAACCAAGGGTACGACTCATGTCCCAATCATGAGCTTGATCCGTGACCAAAATAGTCCTCTCGGTTTTGAGGTTTCACTTCATATGATTGGGTAGCATACTACTCGTATGCATTAGTTACGACCAAGGAATGGACTTGTCGTATGGAGGACAGTACATTACCCTAACATAATGTCTAGGATACAAAAGGGAAGGGACATAGGGGTACGAGTTGTGACCTAGGATACGACTCAAGCACCCAACCGTATCCACTCTTGAGACATAAAAAGGTTGTTGTTTTCCAAATGGTCCAAGGTCTAGGTGTCTCAAATCTCACCCACTTAGGATCATTCATCTGTGAATGATGGGTAAGGAAAGCATGAACACAAGTCAACACATTAGCACACATCACAACTAGTCTTCGAACAAACTAGTATCAAGCACACAACAACGTTACAACACAACACATCACATATAGTGATCATCATCAACTAACCATTTCATTTCATCAGTCTTGGGACTCAAACCCAATATTTGCCAACACTTACTCATTTCACAACTTAGGGACTTAAACCCATCACAACAAGACACACATGATTTCGTATTATTAGTAACTTTAATCCATGGTCTAACAAGAAACCAATTAATTCACACATTGGGAACTTTATTCCATTATCTAACAAAGACATAAGCAAATCTCAATCATTGGAGACCTTGCTCCATTGTCTATCAAATACATACATCATGAAAAGAAGATAAACACATACCTCTATCACAAGATTCCAGAGTGGGAAAAAATGCAAGTACTTGGACTCCATGTCCTCTTCTGCTTCCCAAGTAGCTTCCTTAGATTTTTGGTTCTACCATAGAACCTTAAGCGAAGCCACCTCTTTCATTCGTAACCGGTGTACTAGACGATCTAAAATACTCATTGGGACCTCCTCATAGGATAAAGAGTTTGAAATCCCAACACCTTCTAAGGGAACAACCAAGGAAGAGTCACCCACTTCTGCAACATAGACATATGGAAAATTGGGTGAATAGAGTTAATGCTAGAAGGCAACTCCAACTCATAGGCAACATTGCCAACTCTTTTCACAATCAAGTAAGGACCAACATACCAGGGACTAATCTTCCTCTTTTTTCCAAACCGCATCACTCCCTTCATGGGAGACACTTTCATGAATGCCTAATCGCCCACATTAAAGTCTAAGTCCCTACACCACACATCCACATTAGAATTTTAGTTACTTTGAGCGGTTTTTGAATCTATCATGAATCACCTTCATCTTCTCTATGGCTTGGTGAACTAAGTAGGGCCTAAGCAATTTACCCTCGCCAACTTCGTACCACCCAATAGAAGATCGATATCTCCTACCATATCATTCTTTAAAAGGCACCATGCGAATATTAGAGTGGTAACTATTATTATACGCAAGCTCAATCAATGGTAAGTAATCATACCAACTACTTCCATAATCAATTACAGAAGCCCACAACATATCCTCCGAAGTTTGGATAGTTCTCTTCGCTTGAATATCCATTTATGGGTAGAAAGCGGTACTAAGGCACTTTAGTTCCCAAGTCCTTTTGGAACAACTTCCAAAAGTGGGATGAAAATAGAGGACCACGATGTGAGATAATAGACACCGAATCATCGTGAAACCTTACGATCTCTTCAATATACAATGTAGCATAATCTTTTGCAAGGTAATTTTTTCTCATGGGCAAGAAATGGGCGGACTTGGTCATTCTATCAAAGATTACCCAAATGGAATCATATTGATTCTGAGATCTAGGATGACTGGTAACAAAATCCATATTAATGGCCTCCCACTTCCACTCGGGTGAAACCATCTCTTGGTATAATCCACCGGGCCTCAAGTGTTTAACATTTACTTTTTGGCACACCATACACTTAGCCACATGGCTAACTACATCACACTTCATATTATTCCACCAATAGAACTCTCTAAGGGCATGATACATCTTGGTGGAACCAGGGTGAATAGCATAACGGGCTCTATGAGCCTCGGCCATGACCCTTTCCCTCAATCCATCGACGTCGGGAACACATCGCCTACCTTGGTTCCTCAGGATACCATCACCACTAATCACAAAGTCTGCAACCTTGTTTTGACCCACATTACACTTGATCTTCATCACGTCATAGTACAATACTTGCTTTTACTTTATCTCAATAACAAGAGATGATTGAGATACCAGATCACAAACACACCACTATCCTCGGAGTCCATAAGTCAAACTCTATGATTGACCAAATAGAGAATATATTTCACCAACTCCTGCTTATCCTCATCAACATGGGCCAAACTCCCCATAGACAATCTACTAAGAGCATCAGTAACTATATTCTCTTTATAGGAATTATAATGAATACTCATATATAGTCTTTCAATATCTCAAGACACCTTCTTTGTCGGAGATTCAACTCCTTCTGGGTAAATGTATATTGGAGGCTTTTATGATAAAAAAAAGATATAAACATGAACACCATAGAGATAATGCCACCAAATTTTTAAAGCAAAGACTATGGCTAACAATTCTAAGTCATGACTTGGGTAGTTCTTTTTGTTAAATTTTAATAACCTTGAAGCATAGGCCACCACCAACCATGATGCATCAATACACAACCAAGACCGACTCGAGAAGCATCACAATAAACCACAAAACGATCACTACCCTTGGGTAAGATCAAAATCGGAGCTGAAGTCAATTTATCTTTCAACTTCTAGAAACTATCCTCACACATATCGGACCACAAGAACATGACTTTCTTTTGGATCAATTTTGTCAATAGGGCAGCTATAGTTGAAACACTCTTCACAAACCTCCTATAATTGGCTAGAACCAAGAAAAACTGAATATCGATTGGATTCATAGGTCTAGTCCACTTCTTAACCACCACAACCTTTTGGGTATCTACTATGATCCCTTCACTAGAGATGACATAACCAAGAAAAGCTATGTCTTTCAACCAAAACTCACCTTCGGAGAACTTGGCATGCAAATAATTATCCTTCAAAGTTTGTAACACGGCACGGAGGTGATCTACGTGATCCGCCTCACACTTAGAATACACAAAGATATCATATATATAGACAATAACAAACATGTCAAGGTACAGATGAAGACCCTATTCATCAAATTAATGAATGTCATTGGGGTATTGGTCAACCCAAATGACATGACAAGAAACCCGAAGTGACCATACCGGGTTCTAAATGCAGTCTTAGGGACATTGCATCCTTAATTTTAAGTTGATGATAACCCGACATAAGATCAATCTTAGAGAAACACCTTGCACCCTAAAGTTGACCAAAAAAATCATTAATTCTATGAAGAGGATATTTGTTCTTTGTGGTCACTTTGTTCAACTAACGATAATCAATGCACATACAAAGGGAACCACCCTTCTTGCACACAAACAATACTGGAGCACCCCAAGGAGACATATTAGAATGGATAAAAACTTTATATAAAAGATCTTTTGATTTCTCCTTAAGTTCTTTGAACTCTGTCGGAGCCATTCTATAAGCAGAAATAGAGATTGAATGAGTGTTTGGAACAAGATCAGTCCCAAAATCAATTTCCCTATCAGGAGGAACACTGGGAAGATCATCGTGAAAGATCATGGGAAACTCATTCACTATGGTAACAAACTCTAGAGAAGGCTCTTTTGACCTAGAATTTTTAACTTAGACCAAATGATACAAACACCCCTTTAAAATTAACCATCGGGCTTTGAGATAAGAAATAATCCTTTTCTTAGGCACTAAAGGACCACCTTCCCATACAATGACAGACTCATTAGGTAATTTAAACATAACCCTATGGGTCCGATAATCTAAGGAAGCATAGCAAGTGTGCAACTAATCCATTCCCAAGATGACATCAAAATCAACCATGTCTAACTCTACCAAGTCAACAAGGGTGTCTCTATCACCAATAGATATTACACACATCCTATAGACCCTTCTAGCAATCATAGGGTGTCCAACTGTGGTAGAAACCAAAAAATGAGCAGACAGACTCTCGAAACAATAATCAAGACACATAGCTACATTTCGGGTCACATAAGAGAAAGTAGACCCGGGATCAAGCAAGCAATACAAATCATAAGAGAAAAGTATCAACATACCCGTGACAACATAAGGAGATGCCTTAGAATTCTTGCAAGTAGCAAGTGTATGCAAGCAATTTCAGCCAGCGCTAGTGTCAGAAACAAAAACTGTGGTAGATATAAAAACTTTGGTGTGAGAGTAGATGGAGTAGCAATAGGTGCCCTGTTGGCCCAAGAAGTTGCTAGAATAGGGCACTCACCCTACATGTTCCCAAGATGACCATAGTGAAAACATCTATTCTTCCCTTTCTCACTCTGACCACGATGATTCATACCATAGAATCTATGAGATGGGTGGGGTGGAGTCGATTGGGCACCACTAGTCTAAAATTGGGGACCATTTTCTCGGGAACCCACCACTAAAATGGAGCGACGACCACCTAAAAACTTTAGGAAAGGAGAGAGAACTCTAGCCAAGGAGAATTAACTCAAACACCCCCACTTTTTATGAGGCCACTTCATCTCCACCACTACTCTTGGAAGGCCTAAACTTCCTTTCTTACTTCTCACTAAGCTCAACTTGTTTTTTCTTCTTGTCATCTACTTGTTGAATATACATAATCAACCTAAATATGTCCATGTTCTTAATCAACAAGGTTGCCTTACTGTAGAGAACTAACTCAGAGGATAATCTCGTGACAACTTAGCATTCTAGCCCTTAAGCTAGCAATTATCTCAGAAGCATACCTTCATAATTGATGGAATTTCAAGGCATACTCGTTAATGGACAACCTCACTTGCTTCAAGTTAAAAAAATCTTCCTCTTTATCTTCGCTCAACTTCTTAGGAAAGAACCAGTCTAATAAAGCTTCAGAGAAATCCTCCCACATAGAGGGGCTAGTATTAACACCCCTAGACAACTCCTACCCTTTGTACCATTGGTATGCTACATCTTTCAATTGGTAGGAAGCAAATTTAATGGCCTCAATATTCATAGCATGCATGATTCAGAAGATGTTCTCCATTTAATCAATGAAGCCTTAAGGGTCTTTCTCAACCTTTATATCAAAGAATATAGGAGAGCTTAACCTCATGAATTGGCCAATTGTTGTAGCCTCAAAAGGAGCTTTATTCGAAGCACCACACTACTTGAGAGGCTACCAATTGAGTTAAGCGGTTGATAGAGAGACGAAACTATAAATTAGTAGCATCCTTTTGAGGTGACTGGGGAGGAATGTCACCATCATAAATAGGGTTGGTGGGTGGATATAAGGATGGCCAGATGCGCAACCCTAGCCTGAGTCTGAACTTCAAAAGTTGGATGAGCTTTATCCATAGGACCGTCAGTAGTATTTTCCTGAGTCTCAAGTTTCCTTGGAGGCATGATCTGAAAGATAGCAAATGAAATTAGAGGAATTCAAGGCCCTAGAATTTATAACTTGAGATTGAAACACAAGAAAGGGAAATATTTCCTAAAATCTCTCATAGATTCTATTTTATAAGTGTGGCATGCTTCATATACATAAAAAAGACTCTACTTGACATGGCATCGTGAACGCCCAACTGACCATGAACCTAGTCTCAGATACCAACTTGACATGGCCTAAAATTTAGGAAATATCGTATGGGTACCTCAAGAACACATATACAGAGGTCACTCTGTAACCCAACCTAAATACTTTATCATATCATGGGAGTTGAAGACACTCCAATTCACAAGAAAAGATCATAGAATAATATCATATGTCAACACTAGATTCATTATAATAACTACACCCAAGTTTACAGTTGTTCACAATACCTCTATACAAATTAAAGTCAATAAGTATATAAGTCGGGACAAACCCCCGACTATAGCCAAACCAATTATTAAAGATACTAAGTCTAAAAATAAGGACTAAGAGATGAATGTATCCCGAATATAAGGAAGATCACCCCTTTAAGTCAATGCATGAACTGCCAGATCATCTAATCACTGTGCAAGAGAAGAAAAAATGCTCTGGCCCCTAGTTGCATGGGGACGTAGCATTTGGAGACGGTTAGCAGTTGGAATGCTAGCATGTAAATTAAGGTTAAGTTATAAAGTATATCATTAAACAATCAACAAATAAATATCACATTGTATTACATTTATATACCTAATCATACGTGTTGATATATTGCATTCCAATAAAGATATCAAGGCTCATAACTATTTCCAAACATTCATTCATTAGGCATGAAATGGGGAACTCTGACCATTTAGTCTTATAGGTTCAACATTTAAAACTATGCATAGGACTCTAAACACCATCACATACACTTAAACAAATGACTTTAACCATGCTTACCCATTCATTAACCAATAATTTCAACTACATACATATTTATTCCACAAGGCACTCTATCCATACTCATATTCATTCAAGCAAAGGACTCTAACCACATGCTCATACATTGGGAAATGATCTATCACCTCAAGAGATCACTTTGAGCAAGGGACTTTAAGCACAAACATTTTTATTATGCAATGGACTTTAAACTCAAGCCATTCATAAGGCAAGGGACTTCAACCTCAAGCTATCACACTATATTCAGTTGAAAATGGGACTTTAGCCCCTTTTACTCATGGGACATTCATACACTCAATACAACATATAAGTACTTTAACCATTTAGCTAATTCAACAACATACATGACCACTTGGTCCTTATGAGAGCCTTTATTGCTCAACCATTTCAATAGGCCAATGTTTTCATTCAATTGTCGCACAATTTATTTTATGGTCCTCAAGACCCTTACTAGACCTTTACATTTCAATAGCATTCTTATACCATAATTTAGTTCAATGCACTATTCTAGTTCATCTTCATATTAAGGGACTTCAACTCCCTATTAGTTATTTAGCACAACAAGGTTATCATCACACCTCATGTCATACCATACTATTATCATAATATTTATCAAACATTCATACTCCTTGGGTCATTTCCTTAGTTCAACATATCATAAATAATTTACAAGATAATTCACTTAGAAATTTTCACAAATACCTTTTGTGCTAACTTATAAAAAGGTCCTTTTCAGGGCAGATATCACCAATACTAGGGTTATGAATAATCCTTATGTTAATAAATATATAAAAGCATTCACATATGCAATCTACCATCAATAACATATATCAATATAATTATAATCAAGAATCATCATCATTCATTGTTAAGTAGAAAAACCCTTTTTCATTTAATTAAAAACCACCATGTTCACTAACTAATCCAAGTGATAAATACATGGGTTTAGAATTACTTAAAGAGGGTAATATATACATGCCTTAAACAAGATGAAACACCAATAATCTTGAATTTTCTTCTTTCCACTTAATGAACACCTCCAAACCCTAGCCTCCAATCATGTTTCCAAGAGCCTTTAGAGTGTATAGGAGTGTTTAATACTTTTAAATAAAGATGTAGGAGGCTATGATACCTTTTATAGGAAGATTCTATAGGTTTATAAGAATGGAAAATACCCAAAAGTTCCTTGGTTAATAGATGGACAATCCACACATGCAGAGGTACGACTCTCCCATACAAGTCCTATGATAATTGTGACCTAGGGTACAAGTGGTACCCTAAATATTACCCTTGGCTTACCTAGGGAATCCACACTATTGTGGGCATGAAAGAGAACCCTTGATTCATAACTAAGAGTAAGACTCATGTCCCAATCGTTAGTTTGATCCATGACCAAAATAGTCCATGCATTTTGAAGTTTCACTCCATAAAGTTAGGAAACATACGACTCATAAGAATTGGTTACGACCAATGAATGGACTTGTAGTATGGATAAAAGTACATTACCCTATCATACTATCTAGGATATGAAAAGAAAGAGGGAGAGGGTATGATTTGTGACCTAGGGTATGACTCAAGTACCCCAACCATAGCCACTCTAGAGACACAAAACGTTTGTTGTTTTACAAATGGTCCAAGGTCTAGATGTCTTAATTACTATCCAGAATCCTCTTGTATAAGGTATGTACTTCTTCCCTCATTATTAGTTACAACTAAATTCATGATTTATTGCATTTTAAGCATTGATTTATGAGTCATAAATTGTGGTTTTGGAAAACAATATTGAGGGTCTTGAAGCATATTGTTGGGTCTTGGTTTAGCCTATATTTTTACATGTTTTTGGTGATAGTTTTCACATGTGGGTGCTTGTTGGTTATGGTTTAATAAATGGGTCATGGGTAACCCAAATTATGATGGTTTATTCTTTGGTTTTGGGCTTAGAAAAGGTATGTCCTTAGAATGTTTGATAAAAGGCCTAAAAGAATATTTTCACTCTATTGTTGAACTTTCATTGGAACTATTGCATGGTATGGTTTGGTAATTAAACCCTAAATGTATTTTGATGTTTTTCATGGCTTAAATAGTTTTAATGGCATAAATTCTTTAAATGTTTGGAAGGGTCTAAAATGCTTTAAAAGGTGTGAATGGTTGGAATTGTTAAATGCAATGGTTTTGGTGGTAATGGTTTGGTTAATTAAACATCCTTGTGGGGTAAAAAGAAATCCCCCAAGTAAACATGGTAATTGAACAACTTGTGGGGTACATGGGATTCCCCCAAACTAATCTAATAATGGATTACTTGTGGGGTACACGGGACTCTCCTAAGTTAACTTGATCTATGGGTACTTGGTAATACTTTAATCACTAAAAGTCTTGGCTAAAGACAATACTTGCTAGTTATAGTCGGTATGATGATACCACTATTTATAGCCTCAGTTAATAATATTTGTTTGGTTGGTTGGAAATGGCTTTAGTTGGGCAATAAAGGCGGGGTGTGATAGCTCACCATGAAGATGGGTGTCTAACGAATGAACAATGGAAACTTATTTTTGCTGACAAGAGGGGAAGGTCATGGTGACCTTATATGATACTACTAGGTATATGAGAATCCTATAAGTACACTATACATATGTATCAAAGAGAGTGAAGGGTAATTGGGAATCCCTTACTCTTATGGTATCTCTAGTTCATGTGGCTACATATATCGGGGCTCATTTAAGGGGTTACACTGGAACCTTATAGCCCGTGGATGGTTAAGCTACACATACCAAGGTTAGTGGTTTCTAATGTATGCTAAACTAGATTTTCTTTTCCTGGTATGGTTATATATATATGTATGGTTTTTATGAATATGGTTTGTTTACTTAGTTTTAATGGATGAAATTATTTTATCTTTATCCTGAGTTCATGCTAGAGTTCACCCATAAACCCATCTTCGGGCGACTGTATCTCTACGTAATGTAAGAATTAACCATTCCACTCATCCATCTTAGTGATGAGATTTGGGATTAGCTATAGGATTGAAGATTTGCCATAGTTCCTAATGCATCTACTTCATATCATGGACTACTTTACATATTTTTTTCCTTCATAGGCTCAGTTTATGGCTATGTCGAGGGCATGTCCAGACTAGGTACTCTTTGGTTTGGTTTAGAGGATTTGTATGGACAATTGTGGACTTTGGTATAGTAAGGATGAATTATGTTATATATATATGAACATACAATAATTATTGTCTTAGTTTTGGTTTGGTTGGATTGGTTGGTTATTGGGTGAATTAACTTGGTTGGGTTGGCCTCGGATATGGGCTTATCTCAAAGTCACTTCATGGATAAACTCACTATCTTATTATATGGTCAAAATTCACCTGACTTAGAGCATATGTTAATTGGTTAGGTTGGGTATTAGGGGTGGTCTCTGGTCCTGGTTTGTCTTGACATTTCCTATTACGATAAGGCCCTGGAATGGGTTATGTCAAGTTGGTATCAGAGCATTAGTTTTAGTATAATGGGGTATCCACAAAGTCATGTCGACTAGAGTCTTTCTTATAGTTGTGTTGTGCACCACACTTATAATCAGGAGGCTACGAAGAATTTAGTAATGTTTCACTTTCTTGTTGTTCTATGTTCGGGCTATGAAATCTAAGGTCTTAAACTCTTCTCTGAATCTTCCTTGGTTCACTTTTTGGATCATGTCCTCTCAATGATCTAAAGTTCGTGAAAACTCGTATGTCCTACTTGATGATAATAAGGATGGATCTTGTCTGACTAATGGGGTACAAACATAGTTAAGGGTCGCAACTTCTATTTTTCTAGTGGAGTCCCATGTGTCTCCACTAACCCTATTTCAAAAGGCTGAACATATTCCCAGTTACCTCAAGGAGAGGTTACCTATGTTGAGTTTTGAAATTTTGTTAATCTATTGACCCAGATAGAGATAATTCTATTATGTCGGTCTAGTCCTATTCATACAAAGAGAAATGAGGCAAGGTCAAGAAATAGGAAAGGTATAGGGTCTCAGTTCTCTGAACAAGGGGGAGCCTAATAGTATGGCAGTAAGTGGTCTAAGAGGAAAGGTTGGTTGTGTCCTAACTCATGTTCTATGACCTGTGTTCCCTACCCAAATCCATTAAGGGATATTTGTTTTTAGATTGGTAATGCATCTAGGGAACAAGGTGCCCATCTCAAGCCAGTGGGGCCCAACCCATATCATCCTATTCTCTTTGTAGATTTTATTATCGATCGCACCGTGGTTATTGTAAGAAAGGAATAAATCATTATTTTAGTTATGGTCAATTAGGCTAAATATATTGAGAATGTCCCATAAAGATTGCCTCATGGGAAAATAGGATATCGGTTGCTACTTCACTAGCTCTTGCACCAATAGGTGCTACCTCTGGATCTGACATGGGTCAGGATTATCTCAATGACTTCACTATCTTTTTGAAGTTTGAGTCATATAGTGATGCCGATACTGGTATGTTATAAACTCATTTCTTTGTGGTGGGTATGGTTTACTTGGTTTGGGGTCCCCTCTTTTTTGTGACCCCATTTGTGGCTATGTATTTTGGTTTTGCTCCTAAGGTTATTTTGAACTCTTTTCTTTTCTATTTATACCCTGGTATATGACTCAGTGATTTCCAAAATAGTCTGTAGGTGTGTGTGCTATCTGTTGGTAATAACGGGGTCTTAGTGGATTTACTTGACTCGAATATGGTGGATTTTGATGTAATTCGAGGGAGGGATTGATTGCACTAGTGCTAAGTGTCTATAGATTGTCAAATTAATACAATATTTGTTTTTAGGCTCCATCATAAGTCGATTATTAAATGGGAGGGTAGTTTCATTCCCAGGCTATTAAGGGAAAAAGTTATACCATATATTAGAGCTCGGTGATTGGTCTCTAAAGGGATGTCTCTATTATTATTTGGTTTAGGTTAAGATTCTAACTATGAAGGTCCTTCATTACATTTGGTTTTTGTGGTGGATAAATTTCCTGAGGTCTACTTGACAACCCTCCTGGCATCTTCCTCTTGGTGAGTTCGGTTTGGGATTAGTTTTATATCGAACATTTGTCCAATTTCTATTTTTTCTTTATATAATGGTTCCAGTTTGATTAAAGGAGCAATTAAGGGATCTTGTAGATAAAGGTTCCATTTGTTCTAGTGTCTCTCTGTAGAGTACTTCTATGCTTACATGCATAAGGGAATGGTTTCCTGGAAATTCATAGGTTGTTAAAGGGCGATTAAAGAATTTAGGGTGCCCTTTTAGTAGAGGAGGACCCTATATATGTATTTCGTCTTACATAGGGTACTTTACTAATGGTGCATAGTAATTAATAGACACAAAGTGTGAATCTTAGATGTTTGATTTTGGTAAAGGGAATATATAAGCTCAAGGGATAACAATGCAGGAATTATAGAGGTAAATTGGTAGGTTGAATGAGGTGTGTAGAATGGGTAAGGTTTATGAATTGGGGAAAGCAATAGCGGGAAAGTTGTGAGCTATAGGGCAGAGGTTCAGGTTAAACTAGTGGATTGGGTGTCTAATCATTGGATGGCTTAGAGAACGGGGTTTGTATGACTATTCTAGATGGGGATCTCAGTAGAATTTTGATGAATAAGGTTCTGTCTATAGGAAAAAATAGGTATCCCTAGTGTACCTCCTTGGTGATGACCATTAGAGTGAAGTGTTGTGCTTATAGCTGGCATGGGATGAAGGTTGGTGGTTAATCTAAAATTTTCTCTTAAGCGGTGGACTTTAAGGAAAGGTTGGGCTGCATATTCTATTGATTTCTTTCTATCTCTATTAAGAAAGTACTCTACTAGTGTTGCATGCATTCAAATAGCACTTATGACTAAGGTTCGCATTTTTGCATTCGCCTTATTTCTTGGACATTATTCTTGACTTTACATTACCTTACCTATGGTATATGCGGTTGTGTTTCCTTTGGTGTCCAGTCTTAAGGAATCCTTTTATGGTATGGTTTTGCCGGGAGGTTTTTCCATGATGGTCTAGGTAGTTACTATGAAATACTTTGTGAATATGGTGTCGTGTCCTATTTTGGGGGTCTGCCCTATGGTGGCATGGATGATTCTTTTAATTTGGTCCCTTAATGATCCTTTTTGTGTTAGTTTAGTAGTGTCATAGTAAACATAGTGATGTTTGAAGCAAGGAATATAGAAATCCCTAAGTGGGTAAGAGTCTAGGGTGACTATTAGAACTAAGGTTTTGGATTATAAGGTAAAGTTGTGGTCCTGAGAAATGGTTAAGAAGGGAATAGGTGGTGGAAACCTTTGTGTGTGTTATAGGAGGTGCTAGATCTTTAGAAAGATAGATCATACAGTAAGTATATAAGCAATAAGGTTGAATGTTGTGATTGGTATAGATACCAACAGTTGTGTTGGGTAATTAAGAAGTTTGGTGAGGTATGATTTATGAAATGGTTTTCATATAATAACAAGTGATGGAAGTGGAGTAGTGTTTTAGGATAGATGTAAGGAGTAGAGCCCGGTGGCCTAGGTTAGCTACTTTTTTTACTTTAGATAGGTTTGAACATGGAAGTGGTGGTGTATAGTTAAACTCAAGATCTCATAGTGATGTGTCTTGGTGAAATTGAAAGTTTAATTGGACTTTCTCCCTAGCATAAGTCCATTTATTCAGTATTTCTTGTGGTTGTGTGAAGGTGGGGTATGGATAGTCCTTCGTTGGTTGGTATTAGCATCTAAGATTCTGTATTCCTTAAGGAGGTCCCGGTGAGGATCTTGGATTGGTAGGTTCGCTCATTTCAAATGAAATATGTGACTTCGGTAAAGGTTCCATAGGGAAACCAAAAGTCTGAGAAAGCCATTTGGGATCCGATAGGGGACATGGAGTCCAAGTGTCAGCATTGGTTCTTCGTTCTAGAAATTTGTGCGAAGGGTATGTGATATGTGACACATCTTTGTTTTTGTAACTTTATTAAGGGTAAGGAATGGTTCCTCTTATAGCATTTTTTTCTAACTTAGACAGAGGTCGAGATGGAGGTGTTGGGGTGTAAATCTTGTTTGGGGTATATGATGATCTTCTCATCTTGCTGTGTGTCCTTTTTTTCTAATTTGGTTGGAGGGGAATTTTGATTTGTGTTATAGCCTCATCTCGTGCTTTTTCTTACCATTACTCCTCAATCAAGGATGAATGATCCTAGTGAGGTAGACTATAACTCCTCGAGATTTGGAGGCTTGGAAAATTTCTTGGGTTTTGGACTTTCTAGACTTGGTACGACTCAAGTGTACAATTTGTACCCTTGTATACGGGTTAGGGGATGACTTAATGGGTTACTCCTATATTGGGCATTAAGGTTGGCTTAGTTACTATCCAAAATAAAACTCACCACCATACGAGTCATATAGTGGGTTATAAGGGGTACAATGCCAAGTTGTATAAAGCTTATTTAGTTGCTTAGTTAAAATTGTACAAAGTATGGATGTGGGTATGGTTTGGGGTACCAATCGTACCCTAAGATACGAGTTTGTGTGGTTTAGTCATATTGGGACCAGTTTTGAGGGTCTTGGTAAGGTCTAGTGTAATAGTTAGGGTACCACTTGTACCCTAGGATATGGTTTGCATGGTTGGGTCGTACCCTCCTAAGGATGGATTTTAAACTTTTAAGTTGGGGACCTTTTGGACTTTTCCCACCCAAAAAAACTTATGTCCCCATATTTTATAACCCTTGGTGGCCTCCCATAACTCACCTGGAAAGATAGAAACACTCCCAAAACACTCTTTAGACGCTCTCTTGAATATTGGAGGCTAGGGTTTCTACAAGTGTTCTTCAAAGTGCTCAAGAGTCAAGTTACTCTACGGAGTCCTCTTGTTTAAGGCATGTACTTCTTCCCTCATTGTTACTTCCAACTAAAGGCATGATTTAATATGTTTTAAACATTGATTTATGATTTATAAATTGTGGTTTTGAAACCAATGTTGAGTGTCTTGATGCATATTTTTCGATCTTGGTTTAAACTATGTTTTACATGTTTTTGTGATTATTTGCACATATGGGTGCTTGTTGGTTATGGTTTAACAAATGGATCATCATAACCCAAATTATGATGGTTAATGATTTTGTTTTGGTCTTGGTAAAGGTATGCCCTTAGCATATTCGATAAAATACCTAAAAGAATGTTTCCACTCAATTGTTGAACTTTCATTGGAACTATTGCATGGTATGGTTTTATAATGGAACCTTAAATAGATTTGGATGGTTTTGCAAGGTTTAAATGGTATAAATTCATTAAATATTTGTAATGGTCTAAAATTGTTTAAAAGGTGTGAATGGCTGGAATGGTTAAATGGAATGGTTTTGGTAGTAATGCTTTGGTTAATTAAACATCCTTGTGGGGCACAAAGAATCCCCCAAGTAAACATAGTAATTGAACAACTTGTGGGGTACAAGGGATTTCCCCAAGCTAATCTAATAATGGCACACTTGTGGGGTACATGGGACTCATCTAAGTTAACTTGATCTATGGGCACATTGGATCCCTTGATATCTAAAAGTCTTGGCTAAGGACAATACTTACAAGTTATAGTCTGTATGATGATACCACTATTTATGGCCACGATTAATAATAATGGTTTGGTTAGTTGGAAATAGTTTTAATTGGTCAATAAAGGTTGGGTATGATAGGTAACTATGAAGGTGGGAGTCCGATGGATGAACACTGGAAAGTCATGTTTGCCGACATGAGGGGTAGGGCATGGTGACCTTATATGATACTATGAGGTATATGGGAATCCTTTAAGTACACTGTACATATGTATTATGGTGGGTGAAAGGTACTTGGGAATTCCTTACTCTTATGGTATCTTCGGTTCATGCAGAAATATGTATTGGGAACCCTTTAGGGGGTTACACTTGACCCATATAGCCTGTGGGTGGTTCAGGACGATTAAGCTATAAATTCCCAGGGTAATGGTTTCAAATGCATGCTAAACCCAATTCTCTTTCCTGGCATAGTTATATATATGTGTTTGTATGGTTTGTATGCATATGGTTGGTTAACTTGGTTTTAATGGTTGACATTATTTTATCTTTATCCTGAGTTCATGCTAACATTCACCCGCTAACCCATCTTAAGCCAGCCGTATCCCCACGTGATGCAGGAACCAGCCATTCTACTCCTCCTACTTAGTGATCGGATTCAGGATTAGCTATTGGATTGAAGTGGTGAGCTTCCATAGTGCAGAAGGCATCTATTTCATGTCATGGATTTCTTTATGTACTTTCATCTTTCATACACTTGGTTTATGGGAATATAGGTAGAATGTCCCAACTAGGTACTCTTCGGTTTAATTTAGTATCTTTGTATTGACAACTATAGACTTGGGTATGGTATGGATGGATTATGTCATATGTATAAACATACATTAAATTATTGTCTTGGTTTATGGTCTTTGTTTTGTTGGATTGGTTGGTTATTCGGTGGATTTACTTTGTTGGGTTGGTCTCAGATATAGTCTTATCCCAAAGCCAATTCATGGATAAACTCGTTATCTTGGTATATGGTCGGAATTCACTCGACATAGGGCATACATTAATTAGCTGGGTTAGGTATCGAGGGTGGTCTCCATTCTTCGTTGGGTTTGAGATCACCTATTAAGACAAGGGCTGGTTCGGGTCATGTCACTATGACACAAAAGGAACATAATTTTAAAATTATAACCCTTCTGGAGAATGGAAGCTCGCCACTTCAAAGATGACAGCTAACAACACAAAAATATATCACTGCATAGGAAAAGTAGAAGTGCCTTCGGACCATGCATCAAATGGCGATACATCATCTGGAGATGGTTAGTGGGATAAGCACTAGCATGCAACTAAGGTAAGGTATAATATAATTCCACGATAAACAGTTCAAAATCATTAAATTTTCAACGCTCACAATCAAATGCTGACACATACACACATATTTATATCACATGCCGAGATAGGGAACAAGGCTTATCATGAACTATAAAACATTCGCTTTGACTGTGTAGCTTTACGGTCATCAGACACCCATGGGCTACATAGATCTGACTCCCCACACCGAAAGGGTCCAAGTGCGTGTTGGCCACATGAATTGGAGATGTCATGGAAGGGAGGGGAATCCATGACCCTTCGCCTACCCATGACGAATATACATATCAAGTGTCTCACATGCACATGGTCATGAAGACCAATCCCTCACACCAACAAATATGGGCTTTCAGTATTAGTCCTTTGGTACTCA
The DNA here is from genome assembly GCA_030864215.1 of Capsicum pubescens. Lineage (NCBI taxonomy): Eukaryota > Viridiplantae > Streptophyta > Magnoliopsida > Solanales > Solanaceae > Capsicum > Capsicum pubescens. Next base: position 141,914,690 of record CM061549.1, on the reverse strand, counting down.
AACTTTCACCGCTGAGCTACACAACCCCTTTAAGCCCAATTAAAACATGCACACTCATTCCCATTCATATAACCATAGTAAGTCATACACGGTTGGTATCGACATACCAACTACATTTGCAAGGTAATATCATCATGCCATTTCAATTATCATTACTTGGGGAAATTCATGATCCCACGAGCTCTAATTATTCGTATACACAGAGGAATCCACGACCACCATGGTTTAATTATTCATTATCTTTGGAAAATCCACGAACCCCAAGGTTAAATTAAAGACTGTTTATGATTCAGTAACCTTCTATACCATGTTGTGGTTCTAAAAGGAGTTCAATGTGCATATACTCATGTTTAAAACAAGTTTCCCAAGATTGGGTTGAGGTTATCACCACTTCAATTATTAAAATTCATATAATTTGGGGAATTAACGATCCCTTAATTTATTCACCATGCCAAAGCACCCCACAAGTTTTAAACCATCCATAAGGCATCAAAAGTTTCATAAAACCATAGGAGCGTCATTTAAGAAAACAATCATTGAAAACCTTCATCCCACATTCCAAAACCAACATTCAAAACCACTTGAATAACATTTTAAAACATAAGCTTTAACAAAATAAGAGTTGGGGAAAAGTAGCATGCATTAGATACACGAGAATCAGAAAGTAATTTGGAGCGTGGGACCTAGGAGATAAATGTATGATGAAATCCTTAGGCTTTCTTGACATTTTGATTTTTAAAGTAGAATTGGGGAATTTGATTTCTTAAAACTTAAAGAAATAGGATTACATTATGTTGAAGGATTGTACATAGGTGAAAAGACCAAAAAGCCTTTCACCCCAAGTGAAAAAAACAAGGACTAGACGACTTTTACATATCATTGTGGTGCATTGCCTATCGCAGAGGATAACCTCCATGCCATGCTGCTTATCACAGAGAGTAGCCTCAGTGACCCGACATTATTGCGGAGGAACCCTGCCTCCATGCCACGCTAATGTCACGAAGTTTACCCTATCTAAAACAACTAAAATGCAGATGCTTATTACCTCAAATTTTGAAAATGACTCTGAACCTTATTTGAAAAATTTTGTAACACTTTTGAGACACCCCATTAACATACCTAAACACAACTTAAGTCAAAAATTGATGTTTCAAAGATGGGAGGACCAAAAATAAAATGCTAGAAATTTTTGAGGATGTTACTTTATCCCCCCCCCCATGATCATTCGTCCTCGAATAATGAGTAGGACACTTTTAGCATGAGAATGGTACGAGTACACCAAAATCAAATGGTAACTCTGAAATTAACAAGAGAAAATGGAGCTCATACCTTAAGAATCTTCATTCGACACATGGAACAAAAATGCCTACTTAACCTTCATATCCTTTTCTGCTTCTTATATAGCTTCTTCCACCATTTGGTTTCTCCAAAGGACTTTTATTGAAGCTACATCATTAACCCTCAGTCTACAAACATGCCTATAAAAACTCTCTACCGGGATCTCCTTGTATGACAGGGAATCAGAAACAACAAAACTCTCAATAGGAACAACCAAGGAAGGACTCTCACGCATTTCATTAACATTGACACATGAAATACAGGGTGAATAGAACCCAAACTTGAAGACAATTCTCGCTCATAGTCAACATTTCCCACTCTCTTTTAAATCAAATACAGGCCTACATAATAGGGGATGATCTTCTCCTTCTTCCCAAACCGTATCACTTCCTTCATGGGAGACACCTTCAAGAACACCCAATCACCAACATCTAACTCCAACTCCCTTCACCTCACACGCGCATAGGACTTTTGGAGACTTTTGGCGGTCTTGAGACTATCCCTAATCACCTTCACCTTATCTATATCCTGGTGAACCAAGTTAAGACCAAAAATTCCAGCCTAAAAAACTTTCAACCACGTAATAGGAGATCTACCTTCTACCATAAAAATCCTCAAATAGAGCCATGATAATACTAGAGTGATATCTATTTTTATAAGTGAATTTTATGAGAGGCAAATAATCAGCCCAACTGCCTCAAAAGTTAATCACACAAGCCTGACGCATATATTTCAATGTATGAATGGTCCTTTCTAGTTGTTAGTCCGTCCATAGGTGGAAAGCAGTACTAAAGTTCACTTTGGTCCCCAAACCTCTTTGAAACAAACACTAAAAATTCAACGAGATCTGAGTACCACTATTAGAAATGATAGAACCTGGAGCACCATGCAATTTCATGATCTCCTGAATGAAAACCTTAGTATAATCATCAGCCGAATAATTAATTCTCATAGGCATAAAGTGAGCGGACTTAGTCATCCTATCCACAATGACCCAAACCAAATCAAACTGATTGTGAAACTATGAAAAACCGCTAACGAAATCCATATTAATCACTTCCCACTTCCATATGGGCAACTTGATCTGTTGAGACCACCCACCGGGTCTCAAGTGCTCAACCTTTACTTGTTGACACACCATGCACTTAAACACAAAATTGGCCACATATTGTTTCATATTACTTCACCAATAATCCTCTTTCAAGTCATGATTCATCTCTGTCGAACCAAGATGAACCATATAATGTTACTCATAATCTTCAGCCAAAATTCTTTCTCGCAACCTATCAACATTGGGAATGCACAATCTACCTTAGTACCTTCAGATACCATCACAACTAATCTCTAAAGTAATGACTTTCTATTGTCCATATCATGCTTTATCTATATCAAGACATAATCCAATACCTTCTTCTTTTTACCTCAGCACCAAAAGATGACTTCACTACCTTTTAAAAAGGCACACCCCCATCTTCGTAATCTAAGAGACAAACTCCAAAGTTAGCCAAATGGTAAATATCCTTCCCTAAAATATGTTTCTCTCTATCAGTAGAAGATTGAATCTCTATATCCACGTTAGCTTTACCTGGATGATAATGGAGACTCATGTTGTAGTCCTTAAGAAACTCAAACCATCTCCTATGCCTGAGATTCAGCTTCTTCTGAGCGAACCCATAATGCAGGATCTTATGATCAGAATAAATGTTAATATGAACCTCATACAAGTAATGTCGCCAAATCTACAATGTGAACACCATAACCAACCACTCCAAGTCACGAGTCGGATAATTTTTCTCATGAACATTCATACTCCTAAAAGCATGGTCCACCACCTTACCATGCTGCAACAATACACAATTGAGTCCCGCACAAGACGCTTAGCAATAAACAAAAAATCCATCAGTACTCTCGAGTAGGGTCAAGACCAAAGCCGAAGTCAACTTATCTTTTAAATTCTCAAAACTTCCCTCACAACTATTTGACCATAGAAACTTTACCTTCTTCTGGGATAAATTTTTCAATGGAGCAACAATCAAAGAGAATCTCTCCACAAACCTCCTATAATACGAAACAAAACCTAAAAGGCTCCGAATAAGGATTATAGTCATGGGTCTAGCCAACTTCTTCACCACCTCAACCTTTTGTGGATCCACCAGGATCCCTTCACTATAAACAACATAACCGAGAAAAGTCACTACTCTCAACCAAAACTTACACTGAGAAAACTTCAAATACAATCATTGATTCTTAAGGGTGTGTAACACTAAATGGAGGTGATCGGAATGATCCGCCTTACTGTTGGAATACACCAGAATATCAGTTATAAACACAATGATGACCAAATCATAGGAATGATGGAATACCCTATTCATAAGATCCATAAATATCATTGGGGCATTTGTCAACCCAAATAAAATGACCAAGAACTTGAAATATCCACCTCCCTAATCTTCACCTGACGGTAACTTGATTAAAGATCAATTTTAGAAAAGCATTTAGCACCCTGGAATTGGTAAAATAAGTCATCAATTCTCAAGAGAGGGTACTTATTTTTCATAGTCACCTTATTTTACTAATAGTAATCTATACATATTTGAAGGGTACTATTCTTTTTCGTACGAATAGAATAGGAACCCCCCACGGAGATACACTAGGGCATATTAAACCCTTATCAACGTTATCTTTAAATTTCTCCTTAAGATCATTCAAATCAGCTGGAGCCATTCTATATAAAGGGATAGAGATAAGACGACTGTCCGACAGAAAATCGATTCCAAAATAAATTTCCCTATCAAGAAGGATAACAGGAAGATCATCAGGGATGACCTCAAGAAATTCATTAACCATAGGAATGGATTGTAATGATGGACCCTCCGAGTTAGAATATTTAACATGGACCAAATGATAAATACACCCCTTGGAAATTAACTTTTGGGCTGTAAGATAAGATATGAACCTTCCTTAGGCACTAGGGAACTTCCTTCCTACTCAATAACTATCTCATCGATGAATTTTAAAATGATCTTATAGGTATGATAGTATAACGAGGCATAGTATACAGTGAGCCAATCTATCCTCAAATAACATCGACATCAACCATATCCAACTGTATCAAGTCTACCAAAGCCTTTCTATAATGGATAGACACTCTATAATACCTATAGACTCTCCTATCCAAATTAGAGTCATCCACTAGGGTAGACATAGTGAAGGGATTTGAAATACACTCGAGAGAAAAACAAAAATTAAAAGCCACATAAGGGGTAACATAAGAAAGAGTTGACCCTAGATCAAGAAAAAAGTACATATCACAGCAAAGAGTTGTAACATACTAGTGATTACATCAGGGGATGCCTCAAATTCTAGGTGGGTAGAAAGAGCATACAGACGATACCGGCTAGTGTTGATATTAGAAGTAGCACCCTTTGGTGCCAGAGCTAAAGAGGAAGATACAAAAGCCTTATTAGCCCTAGAAGCACTTTTAGTTGGACTGTGTTGCTACAAATTCTCCAGCTGACTACAATTAAAACACTAATTCCTTCCTTATTCACAGATGCCATAGTGCACCTACCTTTAGAAACAACACAGAGGAGAAGATGTACCCGATTGAACCCTATTATTTTGAGTATTAGCCCTTTATGCCTTATATCCACTATTAGTCTAGAAGGGACGATTACCCGACGACATAGGATATGGGAAACTATCTGTAGAGTATGAATTCCCTCGATTTTTCTTCCTACCCCACTGCTTTGCATCTCTACCACCACCTTTTTGTCCGTCACCCTACTTAGAATACCTTAATTTCTTACTTCGCCTCTTTTTTATTTCAGCCCGCCTCTTCTTCTTATCTTCAACATGTTGCATATACACCATAAGTCTAGACATGTCTATATCCTTGTTCACGATTGCGGCCTTACTCTCAAAAATCAAATCATGGGACAAACCAAAAGAAAATTTTCCCATTCTAGCCCTAATGCTAGTCACTATCTCTAAAGCATAACAGGACAACAGATAAAATTTCAAAAAATATTCCTTCACAATGATTTTTCCTTATAGTTTACAAATAAGTCTATGTTTTCTTCCCTCAACTCCTGAGGAAAGAAGTGATCCAGAAAGGCACAGGAAAAGTCATCCCATAATGCCACTTCCACACCATCACCCTTAGACTGATCCTACTCTTTATACCACATATACATTATATCCTTCAATTGAAAAGGAATGTACTCCACCCGCTCTACATCAGTAGTATGCGTCAGTTGGAAGATATTCTCGATCTCATCCATGAAACCTTGAGGGTCTTCCTCAACCTTAATACTAGTGAAAACTAGAGAATTTTACCTCACAAACTAGCTAACTCTAGAGGACTCAAAAAAACTCACGACAGCACCAGCAAGACCCAACTGACATGAATGACATCTCACCAATTGGCTCAAATGATCAATAGAATGGGAAAACTCTACATTAGTAATACCTCCAAGAGGTGATTAAGCAGAAGTGTCTCTAATGGGAGAAGGATTTGTGGATATCTGAGGAATTGCACAGGGGAAATCAGAAGCAGCGATCCTAGATCGAGTCTTTACCCCATTTGTATAATGAGTTTTGTCCTCATTATCTTCAGGCAGGACAGATATAGTTACACGAGTATGAGTTCTTCTGGGAGGCATGATATGAAAGAAGAACAAATGGGAATTTGTGAAAATTCAAAACCTTACAATCCATAGCTCGAGGATAGAAAAACAAGGAAGGGAACCATTTTTAAATGCCTTATAGCCCCTCCCTTATAAGTGTAGTGCGCTACACACCCATAAAGTCACAACCCAAACTAGGGCCTATCCATGACGGGTATCTCAAGTCCTACAAAGACCAGAGACTACACCATTGCGTAGTGAATTGAAGCACAATAAAAGTATAGCAGTGGAATTTCAAGCATATCACATGATAGATAAGTATGACTTAAAAGAAGTGTAAGATTCAACATCAAATCTCAAGTAAACAATAATCCATAAACTCTCTAAGAAACTATCATCAATCTAGTTCATAACATACCCCCGACGATAGCCAAAAAAAATCAAACGGTAGTCTATGACACAAAAAGAACATGACTTTAAAATGATAACCCTTTCAGAAAATAGAAGTTCACCACTTCAAATATGACAACCGAAAACTCAAAAATCTATTTGGACCCTACATCGCATGGGGATACAAAGTCCGAAGATAGTTAGTGAGATGAGCAATAATATGTAACTCAGGGAAGGGATAAAATAATGCCATGATCAATAGTTTGATATCATTCAATTTGCAACACACACAATCAAATTCCAACAAACACACGCACACACACACATATATATATCACATGTTGGGATGGGGAACAAGGGTTAGCATAAACTTTAAAATGTTAGCTTGGAGTAGGTAGATTTACCGTCATAAGACACCCATGGGCTATATGGGTCCATCTTCCCCCACCGGAAGGGCTTCGGTGCGTGTTGGGCTCACAAACTAGAGATGTCATCGAAGGCTGGGAAATCCACGACCCTTCACTTATCCATGATGAATATAAATACAAAGTGAGTCATGTGCACTCGATCGTCAAGACCAATCCCTCATGCTAGCAAAAGTGTGTTTCCAACATCATTTCTTTGGGACTCACACCTTCACGATTTTTCTACATAACCCTTTTAAACCTAATTAAAATATACACACACATTCCCATTCATTGAACTATATTATTTATTATGGAATACACTGTTGGTATCGTCATACCAACTACACTTGTAAGGTAATATCATTATGCCATTTCAATTATCGTCACTTGCGGGAGTCCATGACCCCACAAGTTCCAATTATTTATACACATGGGTGAATCCACGACCCCTTAGTTCAATTAATCATTAGCTTGGGGAGATCCATGACCCCCATGGTTCAATTAATAACTGTTTAAGTTTCAATAACCTTTCATATCATGCAATGGTTCCAAAAGTTGTTCAATGTGTATATATTCATGTTAAAAAAAAAATCACAAGATAGGGTTGAGGTTATCACCACTTAAATTATTAAAATTCATATAATTCAGGGAATTCACAATCCCTTATTTTATTCACCATGCCCATGCTCCCCACAAGTTTTAAACCATCCATAAAGCATGAAAGTTATATATAAACTATGGTAGCGTCATTTAAGAAAACAATCATTCAAAAAATGCAACCCATATTTCAAAACCAACATTAAAACCACTTGAATAACAATTTAAAATATATTTTTTAACAAAATAAGGGTGGGGGAGAGTAATATTCCTTAGATACATAAGAATTGGAAATTAATTCGGAGCTTCGCACCTAGAAGATGAATGTACGATGAAGTCCTTAGGCTCTCTTGGGGTTTTGAGTTTGAGAGTAGAATTGGGGAATTTTATCTCCTAAAGCTAAAAAAAATAGGCTTACATTATGTTTAAGGGTCATACATAGGTGAAAAGATCCAAAATCCCCTCAACCCAAGTGAAATAAAACAAGACTACAAGATGTTTACATCTCAGTATGGCACACTACCTGTGGCAAAGGCTAACCTCTGTGCCATGCTGCTAATAGCGAAGAGTAGACTTTGTGACACGACATCATCACAGAGGAACCTTGCATCTGTGCCACACTAATATTCTGGAGTTTACCCTCCATGACACGACAAAAACATGAAGGCTTACTTTCTCGGAATTTGAAAATGACTCTGAACCTTATCTAAAATTTCCAAAACTCTTCTGAGACACCCAATTAACATACCTAAACACAATTTAAGTCAAAAATAGATGTTTCAAACATAGGAAGACCAATAATAGAATGCTCAAAATTTTGAGGAAGTTACACTAAATCCCCAAGAACCCCTAACTTCAGCACTGAAATAGCCAAAAATTCCTAAATAGAAAAATTCAACAAAACACTTAAATTGTTTTCAACATAGACCACAAGTCAAGATATATGAATAAATATAAAATAATAGTTTAGTAGACGTTCACTTTCATAAATTTTGTCAACTTTAAAATCACTTTGGAACCCGACGTCAAGGAGAATGCTTAAAATCTTTATTGCAAGCATTATACCAAAATAATACACTATTAATAGTTAGTAATCACTATAAATGCATGGAAAATCAAAGTAAATTAATGGAAAGTGATCAGAACCTTACCAAGGGTTTTTATTGGGTTCTAAATCGAAAATAGTTTAAATGGCCTATTTTCCCTTTTCCCCTTGTAGATTTAGTATGGGTTATTGTGGCATGTAAAATAAGGTGGAATCCTTTAATTGGCAATTTAAATCCACGTGGAAGGTTTGTTTACACACACCTGAGATATTTTTTAACAAGGGAAAAAATTGTCAAAGTGACACAGTTGATAACTACCTTAGGCGTTTAAAATGAACACCGTCCAATTCAGGTAACAAAGTGAAATATCATGCCAAGCTTAAGTGTGTATCGATGTGTTTGGTATATTTTAAAACCAAACTAAACCATAAGTACAACTAAAAAGGGAATAATGTACTTAACCATAACCATCCATAGGAACCAAAAGTTGTCTGTACCAAAACTACTAGAGATTATCGAGGGGATGCAAACCCAGAACTAAAGGAAAGCATTGGCCCAGAAATAAGAACTATGTCATAAAGGAAAGATCTCATGTTATCCCAGATATGTCGCTCGCCCAAAATCTGAAATCAAATGTGATATATAGTAGGAGTTAATATAATATGTGTTGTACTCACAAAAGTAAAAGAAGTTTAGTATCAACACATAAGAAAATATAATGTACTGGCAGGGTCATTTGGCCAACCCTAGATGAAATATGAACACTTAAACAAATTATAGTACAATAAGTTAATCCATGCTCAAACCAACATACACTTACCCTAGCAAACAACAAATTCCAGTTAATATTAAAACCAACAAGTCAAAAAATATCACAAAGTCACGTTCAGCCACTCCACGTCAAGACATGTAAGCAATTATCAAGAATCAAATATATTCCCCACTACACACATGGAACCATCAAACTCACCTGACCCTCGTACATACACGATATGTGCAAAATAGCCATTCTCTAGCCATGATCCGTAGGGGAAATTTCCATCTATGTACTAAATTTCAGACACAAGTGTCTACCAGCTTTGTTTAACCAATAACACATGAGAACATTCAAGTACCGAAACATTGCTCAATTAGAAAATAGGTAGGTCAAAATTATACTATAATGTAAAATTATTTGCATTGACCACACCAAACAACTTGCACTAACAAGCCATAATACAAAGTAGTAACATACACATATAGCACAAATTTGATTTAAACTGCAATACCACCACATATGTCAAACAAAGCTTGTAAAACTCCTTTAAGCAGGATCCTTGCCCTTCCGTGCAATTTTCACTCACTCTTGGTCTAGAATATGCATATAAGAATATAATTAATGAAATTGCAAATCATGTGAGGAATTATAACTCATACCCATCCTCTAATGTCAAGTTCGTGATCATTCCCTTCTTGTTCTAGGGATTTTCTACTGTAATTCACCTAATACTACAAATTTCATGGATTAATTAGTGAATTAACAGAGTGCAAGGGTAAATTAACTATTAATACATTAAGTTATTAAATGATTTAATTATTTCTTGGATTATGCTTTCTTTTAGTCTTAGGGTTGCATCCCCTTCTTAACAATCTTTAGGAGTTTTGGTACAAATGACTTTTTATTCCAAGGGATGGATATGGTTAAGTACATCATTATACTTACTTATTTTTTGGTTTAGTTATGAAATAAATTATTAATGGATTAGTTCTTTGACTCTTCTAGGTATTGATTATGAGTTGGTATTTTTGGGTAGATGGTTCTGCCATCGGGCGTATTCTGGGTGCCACTCACGATGAATTTTGATCTTGACAAAGGTTGTACCAGAGCCTAGGTTTTCAATCTGGTCATAACAAAATGAGTCCATTAGAATCTCGTGGAATGGTATAGATACGTCTGTACGTTTCTTTGAGAGGCTATAAGGTTTTAGGAAATATGTTATTCTTATTTCTGTTGTGTTATAACTTGATTCCAATTAATATATGGTTATCCGAATAGCTATCTAATCATTTTCACTCTTTCGTCCACAGATGGAGAAGATTAGGTCCAACATAACTGAAATAATAACCCCTGGACAAATATCTCCATACTATTTTGTGAGACTTTACTAGACCCATTTTGGTGTGATGGGAGCAATGAACCTGGTGCTATATAATCCTTATTAGAACCCAAACCCATTGTGAGTGCCACCCATAATACTCACACAATGTGAGATCCATCTACCCCAATATAACAAATCATAATCAATACTTAGAAGAGCCAGAGAACAGTCAAATCAGTAATTTATTTCAAAACCAAACCAAAACATAAGTACAACTAAAAGTGGGTCAATGTATATAACCATAGAAATCCCTAGGAACTAAAAGTCGTTTGAACCAAAACTACGAAAGATTGTTAAGAAGGGGATGTACCCAACAACTAAAGTAAACCATAAGTCCATAAATAAGAACTATGTCATAAAGAAAATATCTCAACGTAGCTCGAATATGTCGCCCACCTTGAAATCTAAAACCAGCTGCAGGAATCACAAATGAGGTCTCGTAGGAGTTGGTGGAATATATGATACACTTACAAAAGTAAGAACAAGTGTAGTATTAGCACAAAAGAAAACAACAGTGTACTGGTAAGTCATTTGGCCAACCCAAGATGAGAATATGAACATAAAACCAAATTATAGTACAACAAGTTAATCCATGCTCAAACCAACACAGACATAGAATAACAAACAACAACTAGCAGTTTAAGATTAAAACCAACAAGTCAATAAAATATCACCAAGTTCTATTCAGTGTAGCCATGTCAAGATATGTAAATATTTATCATTCATAAAATATATTCCTCAATTCACTCATGTAACCATCAAACTACCCTAACCTTTGTACATACATGCTATGGTTAAAATAGCCACCCTCTAGCCATGACCTACAGGGGACATTTTCATCCATATACTAAATTACAGACACAAGTGTCTATCAACTTATTTTACCAATAACCTGTGAGAACGTTCTAAATATTGAAATATTCCTTATTTACCAATGAGTCCGGTCAAAATCATTCAACAACGTAAATTTATTTGCATTGACCTCACCAAACAACATGCGCTAACAAGCCACATAGTAGTTAACATGAACATACTATACAAATTGAATTTAAACTATAATCTATCACCTACCTCAAACCAAGTGTGCATAACCCCTCTAAGATGGAGCTTTGCCCTTTTGAGCAATATTCCTTGCTCTTGGTCTAAAACAAGTATCAAAACACATAATTAATTATATGATCTACCATGTTCGGAATTATAACTAACATTGAACCCCTAAGGTCAAGTTTATAACCATTCCCTTATTGTTCTAGGGCTTATAATAATTTTCCTAACACTAACAATTCCAGGGATTAATGAGTGAATTAACAAAAAACAAGGGTAAATTAATTGTAAATATTCAAAGACCAGTTACTTATTGCATAATTTTCTAACTTGCACCATAAAACAACTAAAATCAGCCGTAGAACCCTTCCCGAACTCCATCAATTAGCAATTCTAAGTCCTAATTATCAATTACTAGTTTATGGGAAAGAAATCCTTACCTTATTGAAGCTAAATGATGAAAAATCTGGTGGGAATCACCCAAAATCACCCCGAGTCTTAGAAAAATAAACTATTCTGGGGAAAATTAATTAAATATTCACTTTCTCTGCTATAGCGGCATATGTCGCTATAGCAGCCATGCCCTAGTGGCACGTGTGCTATGGCTGGTCCTGACCAGGTCTGGTCGTTGCTATAGTAAAACTTTTCCACTGTAACAACACCCTACTAGAGCGGCATACATGTTTCTATAGCGGCATCGATGGGACAAAATTTTTAATTTCACTTAAACATCTGGATTTTCATAACACAACATAAATTAGAGATATTTCAAACAATGTCCTTTATGATAAGATCAATTTCGAGAATTCTTCTTAACCAAATTTGATTTCTTAAATTCCTACAGGTTCTTTGTTATACTAGCTAACTAAAAATCAAATCAAATACCACAAATTTTCTCAAATATTCCACAATTTTCATCTACCATACCCCACTCTGATTTTTCTTGAATCTAGCCTAGAAGAAAATTTATAACTTCAAATTTGTGTAGAATTTTAATATGCGTTTTAAATGAGTGGTTTATACATAATGACCAAAATGGTCATTACAGTTATTTATTCTCCAAAGGCAAGATTAGTCCTATTCCTAATCAAAACCCAATGTACTCATGTTTCATGTCATGTTGATTGATCCAGTAAGGCTTATATCCAAATCTTTATCACTAATACTCTATGAGTGCAGGTCAGTTGACTAAGATACTCATGTTATGTTTGTGTTTTAAATTTAGAGGTCTCACATGAATTATTCCTACTCTTCTTTTCCATCGAACGTTACGAGAAGTAGCATTCAGAAGATATTCATGATGATGAATTAACGATAAGGTGAGTATTAGGAGAAAGAAAATGGTACTACTTCGCAATCGGTCACAGTTATCCAATTTCCTTGTTTTAAAGAGGCCAATAAGTGCAAAATTCATGTTCAAGTAAAGGTTTTTCATATCTATGTGTCACGGCCCAAAACCAAGGGTCAGGATGGAACTTCTCACGGCGAGCCTTGACAAGTAACCCTAACACCCAAACAAATATAACAAGGGAACTTAATTTCAAAACTTAAGGCAAGACTCCTAGAGTATAGTCAAACCACAAATGTATATAGTAAAATTAGAAATACATAGTCAAATATACCAATACAATTCCCAAAACCTGGTGTCACGGTATAAGAACTAACTAATATATCTCAAATGTTAAAATACACAAGATATCCAAAAAGGAGTAACTTTGTCCCAGAATACAAATAAAGACATATCCTAGATGAATAAAGGTAGAAGTCAACTTCGGATGCATAAATTAACTACTACCTCGAATAGGCTCAAAGTAATGCCTGAATCAACTGTCGTGAGGCGCTCTTGTACTAGATTTGCACCGAATGGGCGTAGTAGGGATGGCTATGGTCCATTTGTACTAGTAGGTATCATAGGCAACTGAGCAAAGTATAAAATAGAGAATATAAATAGAAATTATAGGAACGTCCCCTGCAATTAGAAAATATCCCAAACGGTAGCCCACGCCATCTTTACTAATAGTTCTAATATACACACATATTGAAATTACAAAAAGAGAAATGAAAAGAAATATACACGTAAATCAAATACAAATATAAGAAGATACAACAAATGGACATATATTAAATAAAGGATAGAAATACAATCATAACATAAGCGCAATAATGCAATGCAATAAAGACGATGATGATGTGATGCACGAGGTCATCACACAACCTCTAGATACACCTACAAAGCTGTGATCCCAAGGTAGTACCCATAAGGGGTTTATCAACTCATATACAATCCATATACAATTCCAATATCTATATCTCCACTCTGACACCTCCATCGGTAGAGGGTCTTTTTAATGATGGCACATGATCTATCATAAAAAGTAAGTATTGTATTTCTATAGTGGTACCAATATTTTACAAATAAATATAATATAAGGATGAAAATTCTCACAACCAATAAAAATAGAATATCCAATATCCAACAAATATACCAACCCAGTAAGCAAAAAATCCACTCAAACCACCCGGCCATCCATTGCCCAATATAATCCAGAAACATCAGGTGAAACATGCAAGATAATGTCATGGTCCACATAAATCCTATTAATTTAGGGTTATTCCCACCAAAAGAGTAAAACCAAACATACATATATCAATACTAGGCTACAATATCATATAAGACCTCACACATTCACACATAGCAAATAATGTCTCAAAACCACCAAATATTATCCACATAGGCCCCCACACAAGTACATAAATCACTTAACACTTTTCCTTGATAAAACCCCATACCCTTAGGATACTTTTACATTATAATTAATTTCCCAATGTAGTTAGATAAAAGTTAAGCCATAACCTACCTCAAAATCTAAAAATTGGACCCAAAACCCTTCTATTCAGAGCTTTAACCTCACGAACGGACCCAGAATCAACTAAACCTATAAATATAGAAACTACGCTTAAAAAGGAAACTAACAACACCCATATTCCAACTTTTGAATTAGGGTCAAAATTGAACCATATGAGTTTTCAAAAAGAAGGGTAAAACCAGAATTTTTGTCAAAAAATATATTTTCTACGATTAAAGGAACTCATAGGAGAAAGTCCAAGTGAAAATGGGTTTAAATTGGAGTTAAAATCAAAGAAATATCATTTTTAGGCCTTCTTGGCCTAAATCCCCAAATATCATCATTGGATTTATCTTTTAACCAACTTTACATGCTAAAGATCGAAGAAAAGTAATTAAAATAGGTATTTGGAGCTTAGCTAATCTTAGGAACAGAACAAAATGCTCAAAAACTCTAAACCTAAGCTCCAAGTATCAAAAATGGTGAAGAATCATGACAAAAAAAGTATTTAAATATACTAGATGCCGCTAAAATCGACTATGAGCCGCTTTAGCAGTCGGTGATATATTTTGCTAAGATTAACCAAGGTACCAAACTCTCCTTAAAATGTCTTCCAAAAGTGAGATGTAAAACACCAAGCCTCAATCGGAGATGATAGACACTGGCATATCATAATGACGCATTATCTCACAAATATAGATATGCTCCAACCTCACCACACTGAAGAAAACCTGTATTAAAATTAAATTATTAGATTTGGTAAACCCAACACATGATAAAAAAAAACACAATCATATCCATGATAAGTACGAGACAACCAAGTAGCAAAATCCTTAGTGATTAATTCCCATTTCGACGCAAGAATGGGTAACCTCTGAACCAAACCACCTAATCTCAAATACTTAGACTTCACCTTCTTTCAACATAGGTAGTAAGCTATAAAATATGCTACATCCTTCCTCCTACCACCTCACCACTAATGTTGTCTCAAGTCATGATATATCTTAGTCATTCTCTGATGGATGGAATACCTGGAAGAATAAGCCTCCTCCAAAATTAATCTAATCCAATCACCCACTCTTGGCATACAAACTCAGCCTCTATTCCTAAAAACACTTTCAGAATCAAGTCAAGCTTACTTAGCCTCACCACTCTACACCTTATCTAAAATCAATCTAAATCCAACATCATCAAATAGATGAACCCAAATCTTCTCCATCAAAAAAGTTCTAGCCTCAACAAATTCTAAAATATACCCAGGTATCAAAATAATAAGCCTAACAATTTGGTTAGCTAAACATTAAAACTCTTAGGCTAAAGGCCTTTCCTTGGTCAAAACATGTGCCAAGCTACCCAAGCTAGTCGACTTTTGACTCAAGGCATCTGCAACTACATTAGCCTTGCCCGAATGATAAAGAATTGGTAAGGTATAATCCCGAAGCAACTCAATTTAACAGTGCAACATCATGTTAAGATCTCGCTGGGTGAAGAAATACTAAAGGCTATGAATATCTGATAAAATTTCATAATGGACTCCATACAATTAGTACCTCCAGAGCTTTAAAGCATAAATAACCAGGCACAACTCTTAATCATCAGTAGGGTAGTTTCTATCATGGAGCTTCAACGAACCGGAAGCATAGGCATTAACAATACCCTCCTTACAGTGGTAAAACCCGCACCCTCCTTGGGTACGCAACGATCGGAGTTGAAGTCAACAAGTTAATGAGCTCTTGAAAGCTCGCCTCACAAGCATCGGACCACTGAAAGGAAATATTCTTCTCAGTCAACTTGGTCAATGGAGCTGAAATAGATGAAAAACCTTTAATAAAGCACCGATAGTAACATGCTAAATCAACTAAACTTTGAATCTCAGTATGAGGAGCAGGACTAACGCAATCACGAACCAGTACATTCTTGTCTGGATCGACCATAATACCATTCTTGGTCACTAGGTGACCCCAGAAATAAATAGACTCTAACCAAAATTCACACTTAGAAAACTTAGCATCAAAGTTTACATCCCTCAATCTCTAAAGCACAATACACAAATGTTCCTTATAATCGGGCTCAATCTTGGAATAAAATAAGATATCATCTACAAATACAATAACAAAGGAGTCGAGATACAATCAAATTACATAGTTCATTAACTCGATGAATGCGGTAAGGGAATTGGTCAATCCAATAGACATGAATAAGGACTCATAACGATGATACCGAGTTTGAAAAGATCACTACAGAACATCAAAAGGTCTAATCCTCAACAGGTTATACTCGAACCTCAGATCAATCTTAAAAAAAAACTAAAGAACCCTTAAGATGGTCAAACAAATCATCAATATGGGGAGATGATACTTTTTCTAAATTTTTAACTTGTTCAAGTACCAATAATCAATACACATACACATAGACCCATTTTTTTTCTCCACAAACAATATATGCATATCCTAAGGTAATACACTAGGTCGAATAAATCCCGTATTCAACAATTCCTACAACTGATCCTTAAATTTCTTTAACTCTATTGCGGCCAACCTATGAGGAGGAATAAAAATAGGTTTGGTACCAACTCAACCTCAATAGAAATGCCAATATCACAATCTAGAGAAATACCAGGTAAATTTGTAGGGAAAACATACATGAAATCACAAATAATATGGATTGAATCCAAACAAGGTGGTGAAGTAACACTAGTATCACAAATATCAGCCAAATAATACAAACACCCCTTCTTAACCAAATGACAAGCTTGAAGAAAAGATATTAACTCTCTTGGGAACCAAATAAAGCATACTCTTTTAAGATATCCTTAGCACACTCGACGAACCAAAGGTCACAGTCTTAGCATAAAAATCTAGGACAAAAGGATATGGAGCTAACTAATCCATACCTAAGATGACATCAAGATCCACCATATCTATTATAATCAGATCTACCAAGGTCTCGCACCCAATAAAGGTCAAAATGCAAGACCAATACACATGATCCTCTACTAAAAAGTCTCCTATGAGGGTAGATACACAAATAGTCACATCAAAAAGATCATAAGAAAAATCAAAACTCAAAGCAAAATATACAAACACATAGAAGAAAGTCGATCCCAGATAAAATAACACATATACAAATCTGAAACAAATAAGGATGATAACTATGATGAAGGTATCAGAGGCATGTGCGTCGGGCGTGGAAGGTATAGCATAGCACTGACCACGTCCACCACTTAATTAGGTAGTCTCTTGACAACCACCACAGGCACCACTACCTTTGCCTCTCGCACCTTTAGTAAGACCTCTACCCCTTATAACTAACAAGGATTATCTCTAAGCACACAGTGGGGGAAGTCCTTAGCTAAATGGCAAGCCTCATCACAGACATAGCAGCTTCTATGAACTGACTAAATAGGAGGAGCTATAACTAGACCAAAATGACTACCAAAAGTTGTTGAACCAGAAGACCCACTACCTGAACTCTATAAGTCTTCCTATACTGGTTTGCCATCATACCTGTGAAAACCTACAGAATATCTACCTCGAGAGATATGACCTCTGAACTCAACCTACCGGTGTATCCTCTTGGCGCCTCCCTGAGATGATCAAGGAATAGACTTAGTCATCTTAGAATAATCCATAATACTTTGAATCAATGTTCCATACACTATCATTTGATTTATAGCAAGATGGAGTGTAATATCTAACCCCTTTTATGAACTTCTAATTCCTCTTAGATTTTGTGGAAATACTGGCCTAAGAATATCTAGATAAGGCTTAGAATCGTGCCACATACTCCACAACAATCATAGAGCCCTACTCCAAGTAATAAAACTCATCTCTCATCTAATCTCTCAAACTAAAAGGCATAAACCTATCTAAGAAGGCCTTTGTAAATTAATCCTAAGTCATCTCTAGTGTATCAAGAGGCCAGCAACCCATAAGTGACCTCTACAAATCTCAGGCTCCAAATCTCAACTGATAAGTAGTATAAGTAATCCCATGTAACTCAAACAAACCAAAGTTCTACAACTTCTCGTGACAATCCATCAAGAACTAATAGGCATCCTCACCTATAACATTACTGAACCTGGGAGGACCCAAAAGAGTTAACCTCTAAAACCTTTTCTAATCCTCAGAAGACATAGCTACACTCGTAATAATAGAAGGCATGGTAAATCTGGCTAGCTGAGAACCCATCTAAAGAGGTATCATAGCAGAAGGAACTCCTGACCTCAAAATATAATACTCAGATACCAACACTGAAGAAGGAACAACACTCAAGGTCTATAGAGTACCATGAGCAGATATTAGAACCACAGGACGATCCATACTTTAAACCAAAGGAACACTATAAGAGGACTCTAGCACAAACAGGGGTATAATACTCAGAGCTGGAGGAACATCAAGTGTACTTAATAGAGCATCCTCCAATCGGGGAAAAAAACATACCCGTAGCCCTTTCAAGACTTGGGTAGATAGACTCGATGGAATTGGAGTAGGACCCTTATCTCCAATATGCTTATCTTGAGGCTCACAAGAGAATCCTCTATTGTTATCTCTTGATAGAGTAGATCCTAATGCCCATCCTCTATGTCAAGCTCAATAATAACTCAAAACTCGACCTCTAGACTAGGCTCTCTCCTCAGATAATGGATCTAAATCTCCAGCCTTACTAGATCTAGTCCTCATAATTTTTGCAGAAAAGAGTTAAATATGAGTTGGAACATAAGGTATAAAAGAGCCCATGATGAGGAGAAAAATAGGAATATTTCCTAATGACATCATATAGACTCTCAAAGATAGGTATGGACGCCAATGTACCCATCCGTAAGACTCTATTAGACATACCGTTCTTACACCGTTGAGACTAATGAACCTGGCTACTCATATATAAATTTGTCAAAACCAAAACCAAGGGTCATGATTGGACGTGTCGTGGCAAGCCTTGACAAGAAATCCTATCATCCAAATTGATATAACAAGGGAAATTACTACCAAAACCCAATGCAAGACTTCTAGATCAGATTCAAACCACACACGTATATAGTAAAATCAGAAATACATAGTCAAAGATACCAATACAATATACCAAAACCTAGTGTCATAGTGTAAGAACTAAATAATAAAACTTGAATAAGAACTAAATAATAAAACTTGAATATTAAAATATGCAGGATATACAAAAAGGAGTAATTGTATCTCTAAATACAAATAAAGGCATAGTCAAGATAAATAAAGTAGAAGTCAACTTCGGAGGCATAGATCAACTACTACCTCAAATAGGCTCCAATTAATGCCTGAATCAACTGTAGTGAGGCACACTCATACCTGGATCTACATTGAAGAAGCACCATAGGGGTGAGTACGATCCACTTGTACTCAATAGTTATCATAGGTTAACAGAGCACAGAAGAATAAAACATAAAAATACAAAATATGGGCACGTCACCTTTAATAAAAAACTATCCCAAATTGTAGCCCACACTATCTCCACTAATAGTTCTAATATACATACATATAGCAGTTACAAGCATAGAAAAGAAGAGAAAATATACGCATACATCAAATACAAGTATAAGAAGATATAACAAATGGAAAGATATCAAGTCAAAGAAATAAATTCAATCACAGCATATGCATAATATATGAAGTGTAATAAAGATAATGATAATGATTATGATGTGATGTACGAGGTAGTCATACAACCTCTATATAACCTACCGAGTTGTGCTCCAGATGTAGGACCCATTGGGAGGTTTCACCAATCCTTACACAATCATATCTAATACCAATATCCATAACTCCTCTTTGATACATCCATCGATATAGGGTTTTAAGGATATCACATCTTCTGTTAGATAAAACTAGTATTTCCATGGTGGTACCAATGTTTCACGAATGAATTGTGCTAGAAAGTGAAATGTGTAAAGGTGTATGACTCTAGCTAGAATTGTAAGTTGAATAGAAACTATTGGTTGAATAATCGATTAAAGGGGATAGTGTCTTGAACTTACTTATAACTTGAGTGTAGCGGTTACAAGTTATTAACTATATTTACCTTTTTAAATATGAATAAAATATGGTTAGATTGTTGAATGAAATAGGATGTTGATTTAGAGTGTAGATATCAATCTAGGTGAAATATGAACCCCTGAAATGGATACTTAATTAATTGGCCTTCTGACACATTTTTGATTCATGATTGGGTTTTATAATGCTCAATTGAACAATTTGTGAATTCTCTTTCAAGCATACTAGTGATTATCTCTATTTGTAGATATTTATTGTTACCTAGAATGATGAACTTTTGATTATTGATCACATTTACTTGATTGTCATTAACTGTAAGTTCTGTCTCAATCAATGTTGCTTAAATCTGATTTTGATTGTTTTTTCACAATTTATCTTTTGGCATTATAGATAATTATTGGCTGCATCTTGTATTTACATTAATGATTTGCTGGTTATATTTAGATAATGATGTTCATGATGTTGAAATGATATTAACGATGATGAGTTGATGATATTAAGGTCATGATGCTCATGATATTTAAATGATATTGATGATGATTAGTTGATGATATTGGAATTAATATTGAGATAACGATGTTCATGATGTTGAAAATAATACTAATGATGATGATATTGTGAAGGGAAAAATAATACATACATCCTACCTACATATATTCATAATATGTATTTAAATGTACATTTACATATATTTTTATTTTGTGGTAAAACTTGTTAAAGAATCTGCATAAGTGTAAATGGTTCCTTGTGTGTATCGATAATTTTGTGAGATACTATGGTTCCTTAAATCGATCGGTTATGTTGATCACTACTAGAAAACTGTAAATTTCATAGGGATTTTATCTAGGGAATAATATTGCATGAAATACATGTGGATTTACCTAGGAAAATATTAAATTCCTCAACATTAAATATATTACCTGCGAACTATATATTTGCAACAAATTTCGTAGGTAAATTTGGCGTCATATTACGTAACTTTCGTACTTGCAACATTACCTGGGGAAATGTATCGACGAGTATTTTATCTATAGGTAAATCCACAGGTATATGAACAAATATATATATTTTTAAAATTCATAGAAAAATCTCCAGGTAATTTATCCTATGGATTTACGTAGAGATATTTTGGTGAAAATTTATGTAATGGATTTTATTACATAGGAAATTATTTGGGAATTTTGTGCTGCGAATTTTGCTGGGGATTTATTCTTCGGGATTTTTCTGCAAAATTATTACTTGTGACATTACCTGGAAAAATGTATGGACGAATATTCTATCTCTAGATAAATCTGCAAGTATATGGAAAATATATATATATATATATATATATATATATTGTAAATTCATAGAAAAATTTTCAAGTAATTTATCCTACGAATTTACGTAGAGATATTTTGGTGAAAATTTATTACTTGAGAAATTATTGGGGGATTGTGTTGCTACAAATTTAGCTGAAATTATTTCTTGGAGATTTACCTATGAAATTATTACTTGGGAAATTATTGAGGGATTGTGTTGCTACAAATTTAGCTGAAACTATTTCTTAGGGATTTACGTAGGATTTTTGTGACTTGAAAATTTTAAATAGGAAAAGGATAAACTTGAAGAATAAAAAATATAAAATAAAAAAAAATTATACATTAAATCGGTGGACACGTATAATCAAGCAAAAGATGCTCAAGAAATTAAAATTAGCTTATTGACATAGATGATATCACAGATGTATTTGAGACGAATAAACCTTAGCTTGACTCATTATGTTATTACGAAAAAATTAAAGAGCTGAAATTTCGTTGGCCTAAGATAGGGCAAAGAACGACTCAGGGCTTAAATAGAGCGTGTTTTCCTATTGGTTAATATAAATATAATTATAACACATCATACTACGCACGATAATATAATATATCAATATAATGTACATTTCAGAGTCGCTTGGTGTGAGTATAAGGTGTAATAATTACGAAATAAAATAAAAATTAATTTATTTTACATTGAGTTGAAAGTATTAGGTAGTTTAACAATTATATATATGATTAGATTAGGGATGGACATTCTGTTTGTTCGATTTTCTTGTTTAATATTGATTTATTTTTTCAATTTTTGTATTGACGAAAATGACAGCCGTAATCAAACCAATATAAATTCGATTTGATTTAATTTCTATAAATTTGGTTCAGTTATTTCAAATTTTTATTTTGATTTTGAAGATTAAAGTAGTGAGTCTTTCTTTGTCATGACTGGACATTTAAAAATTTTGATTTCTTTTTAGAAAAAAATAATTTTTTCAAACCTATTTTTCATTTTTATATTAAATATATAAAATAAAAAATATATATATATAAATATAAAATTTATATGTATAATAAAATATATATATATATATTATTGTTATCGTTGATTTTAAAGTAATATATTATGTGTCGTATTTTTATTTACACAATTTATTCATAACTAATTTGAGAAAAATTATACTATTTATTTTAATATTAGTATTATTGTTGTATTAATATGCAACCTTAATCAATTTAACTTTTTAATTTATTTATTTTATAGTCTGATTTTGCCAATTTGTAACCATTTTAGCCTAATTTTATCCAATTTCTTACAATCCTAGCCAAAATTGTGTTCAATTGAACTCAATTTCAAATCCCATTAAATTTTTTTAACCAAATTTTTAATCTTTGGATCTCAATTGTCGATCAATATTTATTTATTATTATTATATTTATTTTTAACATTAATTTTATATAGTTACTATATATATTAAATATCAACCTAATTCAATTCAATTTTCTTAAATTATTCTAGCCATTTTATACTAAATTTGTGTCAATTGAGTTTAATTTGACTCAATCGAAATCCTCTATTCAATTTTTTTAACCGAATATCTAATCCCAATTTGACTCATCTCCTCAATTTTTCATCTCAATCTTTCATTATATTTGACCAATGACCAATATTAAATCAATTTTCACTTATATTTTTCTTGAAATTGGACAGCTTCAGACTATTTTTCTTGAATTGAAGGTCTATTGGAAACACCTGTCTACCTTAGCAGTAAGGTCTGCGTACACTGTACACTCCACAGACCCCAATTTGTTAGAATAAATTGAGTTAGTTTGTTGACACTCAATTTTTACATCCCGATACCCCTCTTATACTGCTATTTTAGAAAAATTATAAATTTTAAATGTTGATATTTTCTACACATTATTTTTATATCAAATTAATATTAACGTATCGCATTTATGATTAGAAAATATATGATTTATTTTTATATTATTAATTTTTACATTATCTAATATTTTACATAATTTTGCTAGTATTTATTAAATCATTTCCGCAATTATACATGTCCATAATTTACAAATATTGTCTATTATTATTAATAATTTTTTTTATCATTATTATTATTATTATTATTATTATTATTACGTCTTTCCTACATTTATTAAATAGCAACCTAAGTCAATTTAATTTGCCCAACTTATGTAATGTCAAGCCTAATTCTTATTCAATCAATATGAATTATAGTCAGAATTGATATTAATTCGAGTTAAACAAACCTTAGCTTGACTTTATTCTAAAAATACTTGTAAAGCTCACAAGAGCTGATCAAGCAGCTGAATATAATATAAAAGATGCATTTGAGTTGTCATCAATCTTATCTTAACTCATTGTTGAGATCGAGAAATTAATGGTCAACAATGACAAATAAGTAATTCAAGATTAACTAACACCTCTACACAAATACACGTAAAATAATCTTGCATTTAATCTCAAAATTATTAGTATAAGCCAAACAACTCCCTAGAGATAAGTTACTACTATTAAAAAGGTTTAAGAAGCAGGCAGCACTTCGTCGACATGCCTGCTTCTTCACCTGCTTCAGGTACTCCGTGATTTTACTATATTACCCCCTAATTAATTATTATAAGTTAGTTACATATAAAAAAATTAATGATATTTAATTAAAAAATAAAATAGACATTTATAACATGTCTGCTTCAGTTGTCGTTGACACCTAATTTTGACCTCCCGATACTCTCTAAGGCTGCTATTTTATCAAAATTAATTAATTTCAAATATTAATATTTTTATACATTATTCTTGTACAATATGATTAACGATGTGTCGCACCCATGATTTAAAAATATACAAATTATTTTTTTATTTTTTTATTATCATTTTTTATAATTTATTAATACAAATATAATATTTTATTTATTTATTTATTTTACATAATTTTATTGATCTTTATCATATGCACATCCACAATTTACAAATACATTGTTTAGTTTTCATTATTATTATTATTATTTATTTTTATTACAGAAACCCTTTTTCTTATTATTTGTTTATTTAATTTTCTCAACTTATTTATTTTAACTTAATTTTGCCAATTTATGATAATTTTGGCCTAGATTTTGCCCACTTGAGTTTAATTTTAACCCTTTAATTCAATTGTGGCCTAATTTTAAATATCTTATAACTTTAAATCTCAGCCATAGATCAAATTGATCAATGGCTGAGATTGATTCTCCATCTGTTTCATTTTTAAAATACTAAAAACCAAATCCTAAATATTTTTTACCAACAACAACCACACTTCCTTCTCTCTCTCTACGATCTTCTTCTCTCACTAAACTCCACCATTACAGCCGCCCATTTCTTTTTCTCCGGCTAATCGTGCCGATAATTTTATCGCTACTCCAATGCCTCTCCTCTCCCTCACCTCACCGGTAATACCACCAATCGAGCTAACACTGTCGCCTCCTCCTTATCACCGTTGCCACCGACTATCTCCCCTTCTTAAAATCTTTGCCGCCGTCGCCGTTGTGCAGCAGTTATGCGACTGGCGGGAATCCAATCACCGCTAATCAGCTGTACCAATAGACCTATGTTGTCGCCGCCTCTTATCCAGCTGGAAAATAGTTGCTCTACCTATTTCTGTCAAAAATCTTTGACCCACCAGAGTACATGTAATCTTCATAATGGATTCATAAGAATCCATCCAAGGTTTCGTTTCCTATTTAAAATTTTTAAGGTTCTCATCATCTTCTACACTTTTTCCTTTTCGACATTTTCTTTAGATTTGAACATGAAGAAACTTAATTATGATTTTTTTGTTGATCCTTGCAATTTCATGTGTCTATGTTCTTAGATTCACCTATACGAAAATCCCTAGTTCCTGTGAGCTCTCATTAACATTTTTTTAAAGTTTGTGACCTCTTTTTAGGGGTTTTGTTATTTCATTTGCTAGGCCGATTTTATAAATTCGTTGGTTGTCAATACCATGGCATGTCTATTCTTGTTACGTTATAAATCATTTTTCTTTAATTAGTGAAAGAATGATGCTTCCTTTTTCTATAATTATGGTATACTTAGATGTGGTTTGATAGCCTGCTTAATTGAGTATTTTAAATTAGTCCAAACCCATCGGTGTCTCCCTAAACTTGGCACTATCTTTAACTTAGGCACCTCAACTGGACCATGTTCATTTTAAACATCTCAAGTAGATAAAAGTGTCTTACTTTGACACTTTTTGCCCTGTTGGTAAAATGCGTGATTCACACGCTGTAGAGGCGCATCTAAGCCTCATTTTTGCTGATTTAACATAAAAATCAGCCTCCAACGGTTATATATCTCTTTCCACTATTTATATTACATTCTTGTTTATTCCACCATCCAAAAATAACCCTAATTTCTCAAATTTCTTCATTCTTCTTCAACTTTCTTAAATTAGGCCTTAAATTAATTTCAGATTTCATTTTGAACGGAAGATTTATTCTTCAATTTCTCAAAATTTTAATTTTTTTCAAATTATATTGGACAATGTCGAGCTCGTCATTCAAAACCTATTCTGAAAATAATTACCGCTATTGTAAATGTGGTCATGAAGTATTACTGAAGACTTTTTGGACTCAACAAAATCCAGGTCGTTGATTTTTTACTTGCAAAATTTTGAAGGTAATGTTTTTGACTTCTTAATTAAATTAGTTGATTAATTATGATTTCTTCAATGATTTTGTAATTGATTTTGTAGAAATTGGGCAACTGTGATTATTTTTATTGGTATGAAGAATGACACCCTTCACAAGCAAAAAGGGTGATTTGGGGTTTGTTGAAAAAAGTGAAGGTGTTTGAAGAAAAACAAAATCGAGAAAGAAGATTATATATTATTGGTGTTATTGCCACTAATTTGGTGTTGTCAGGAATATGGATGTTGAAACTTAATTGCTGAAGTTTTCCGTTGAACTCATTCTACTGATATTGATGCTAATTGCTAAAGTTTTGCATTGAACTCATTCTACTCGTATTGATATTACAAATTTTCCGTTTAGGTGTATAGTTGTGATGTGCATTAGGAAATGTAAGGTATATTTTGTTGATGTAATTTTGGCCTTGTAATATTTCGTACAGGTGTAGTTTTGTTGATGTAATGTTGGCCCTGTAATATTTTTTACATTTGCTGAAATAAAATGTTTATCGTTTAAAATTTTGATCACACATTTATAGTAAAACAAGTGTCAAAGAAGAAAAGCAACAACAACTTATTATAGCTCAAAGAAACACCAACAACAACTTCAAAAAGAAACACCAACAATAACTTCATAACTATGTTCCATTTTGAGCTCAAAGTCACAGTAATGTACATACAAAACATGCTTCAAACAACCCAATTATTTACTGCATACACTAGAATATTTAAGGCCAGATTTAAACTAAAGAAGTAAAGGCCTTGTTTACTTCTATACACTACCAGATTTAAACTTACAAATTATTTGGTACAATATGTTACACAACAAAACCAAAAAACACCATCAAAATATACTACTTCTTCTTGACTACTTCTTCTATTTGTTTTCCATTTGCTGTAATTGATTGGTGGTGACAGCATCTTTACTTTTCCATTTCAAGCCTCTTGGCTTATAGCGAAGAACAACACCTTTAGAACTTTCATCCATGTAAGTTGTACCACTTTGTAGGATCATTTGGCTTGATGTCCCCGACTATTTTTTTTTTAAAAGAAGGAACAATAATTAATATATTTACTTTCTTGTTAAAAAACTAATGTTTGAGTTAACTTACATTCAATATTTGGGTTTCCCTAGGACTTGTGTAGATTCTAAATCCAGCATTCTTAGACCTTTTAGATCTACCATAATCAGCATCTATTGTTGTTTCAACTCTACTTCTCTTATACCCAATAATTTTTCTATTTTTAGGAGGTAGTTGGCTTTTTATTCCTTCTGTAACTGGTATCCTAGTATCACCACAAAAGGTAGATGTTGCAACTACCTTCAAGATCCTAACTCTTCTTGTATCAACACAAACTGTTGTTGAAGTTACAACTTGACTTGATCTTGTTAGTGCAGAATTAATTGAGCTACATTTTGATGATTTTTTTGAGGTTGAAGGTGCAGGTTGTCTTGAGCTTTTAGGCTGACAACTTTCTTGTGAACTATGAACACTAGGCTAGAACCCTTGGCTAGGAACTTGTTCATTTGTATCGGGAATTTATAAACACTTATACAACAGTTAAATCAATATGAAATCAACTTCTAAAATAAAATTAAAATTCATTATCTTACATTACAATATCTTCTGTTATGGCCTTGTTGACGACACCTGGAATATGTTATTTTCACCCCTTATTTTGAAAGCTTTCCATAATTTTTCTATGGTTTACCTTTACCTCTTCTTCTATTTCTTACAGGTCTGCCATGTATTTTCTTAGGCTCAGGAGGCTCAATCTTTGGATTATTTGTCTCAGGCCACATCTTCATATTAGAGATTAGTTGTATAAATTGACTGTAAGCCTTCATGAAGGTTTTCTTTTTATACTAATGCTCCACATAAGGTTCAGTCTCTTGTTCAACATGATACAAAGCACAAATAGAATGTTGGCAGGGAATGCCTCTTAACTGCCAAGTTCTACAACTACAAATCCTACTACTCAAGTCCACTGTATGCCTAAACTCCTCTTCTCTAATTACAAATCCAACATCAGCATTCCAAAGAACCTTGAAAGCCCTAGCCCTTTCCTTATTTTTCTCCAATATAAGTCTAGCCATAGGTGTAATATCACATATCCAAGTATTGTCAAACTTAATCATATCCACAGTTCTAGTTATGATTTTTCTCCTAAAGTCCTCTAACATAGTAATGATAGATTTGTGTCTAGGAATTAAGATCCATGAGTTAAAGGTCTCACACATGTTATTTTCAACAATATCATACTTAAAATCCTCTTTAAAGAATTTCCTAATCCATGACTGCCTAGTATAACACAATAAATCACCAATAATATCCTTATCTTGCATACCAAGTTGGCTCATGTAATCAAGTTCCTCTATGAACTTCACTTCAAAGCTTGCCTTTGAGCATTTCCAAAACTATTTTCTCCTCTCTTCTCCCTTTCACTATTGACACCAATTGGACTAAATATGTCTAGCACAACTTCTTACTTCAGCATTTGGTAGCAAGTCAAAAACAGCAGCAAGAAAGCCCTACATAAAGAAAACAGTTAAAGTACTAGGCAAGGAAATAAAATATTTCAATTATTGACAGTTAAAAAAACAAAAATATTACCTTTTGCATATTAGCCATCACAATAAGACCTGCTCCAGTACCTAATTGCATATCCTCTTTCAAATACTTGATATATAAACTCCAACTATGTTTAGTTTCCTTGTCCATAATAGCCCAGGCTATAAGAAACATCTGATTGTTACTTTTCTTCCCAACTGCTACTAGAAGTTCACCTTTACAAACACCCTTTAAGAAACATCCATCAAACCCTAAAATTCTTCTACATCCTTCTATCCGCCCTTTCTTCAATGCATCAAGACACACATAGAAATACACCAATAAATTTTTACCAGGGATAGTTTCTATTTCCATTCTCAGCCAAACTGAACTACCAGGAATGGTTTGTTTTATCATCTCAGCATAATCATATAATCTTGCAAACACCAAGTTCCAGTCCCCCATGGACTCTCTTAGAACCTATAGTCTAGCCTTATAATAGATTATTTTACCCATAAATAATCCCAATTTTTCTCTACACAGTTCTTGTATTTCCAAAATCCTCAAAGATAGTTGCTTAATTATGTCATCTATAAATCTGTCAGCAACAAATTTAGTTATGCACATCTTTTTCTTGTTTGATACTGTGCACTTATGCACTGCATTATAGTTTTTAATCATGAAATTACCAAAATCTCTGTCAATTGCACCATAACACAACCAATTACATTTTGGCTTAAATTTGTACTTATCTTTCACTCTATGAGTCTCATTAGATCTTAAAACAATTTGAACTCTATTTTCAACTGCATACCTCCCAATGCTTTTCTAATTTCCTTAGGACCATTAAAAATCATCCCAAGTTCAAAAACAACAACACCACAATCATCATCAAATCAGATTTTACTACTTCTTCTCCTTGGTAAGTTAGAACCTACAACAGCATCCTCATCTACCAAATCAGTGCTATCAATACTATCACAGTCTGAACTATCAATGAAATCTTCATCATCTCCTAATATACCCATATATCTGTCTTTTTTTTTTTTCTGAAAATGTCCTGAAAACCTTTGTCAATACCAGTTTCACCTAGAGGTATTTCTTCTCTAGCTTTTGATTTTTTTTTTAAATTTTTTTTTGCTTCTATTTTCAACCCTAAAGGCTCTCAACTCTTCATCAGTATCTGAACCATCCTTATCAGGGATTTCAACATCTGAATCAGTACTGGGCATATCTGATTCATTACCATTCAGATCTTTATTGAGATCCCTACCCTCATTACCATCACTACTTATATCATCTTCATCAATACATACGGGTGGCTCTTCTATAAGAAGAGGAGACTTTGACACAACCTCAATATCTTCATCAATTCCATAAAGAGAAAACATATCAAGCTCATCACCATCTTTCAAGTCCTTCACAAAGTCTAATAACTCCCTGTCAGAATTAATTGGAAGTAACTTTTCACCATAGTATGTTAACAGTAGAACCCCTCAATATTTGAATACCCAAGATCTTTGACATAGAAAAGAAAATCAAAAAGACTATAGTGGTCTTTATCAATAGAAACATCAAAGACATCAACCTCACCGTTACAACTAAGCTTAGGGCCGACTACAATATTTCCTTAGTGATGAAAACAAGTCAAAATATAGTTGTCCATTATATTTCCTTAATAACCCCCAGAAGATTCTCAACAAAATAAAATACCCAAAAAATCCCTTGATCCATAAAAGTACCAATATAACCTTGTATTTATTAGTGAAATCTGAAAAATAACACATAAATCAGTCAAATCCCCAAAAAACCCACACAAAACCCTAACTTTGTCACTGAAATCCCTAGAAAATCCTAATAACAAAAATTCAGAAAAAACACTATAAATTGTTAGGGTAACCATAAGTAAGGAAAATAGAAAAAAAGTAAAGAACAACTTTAGTTGTACCACAAATTTCTTCAATTTCGTCAATTTTAAAAAAAATCTTCAATTTTGTTGATGAACATTAATCAACACTTCATTGCATGCATTGTACCTACAAAAAATACCATTATTAGCTATATCTCTCTATGAATTAATGAAAATCGAATCAAAAGTAAAAAAAAATCACCGAAGCTCTTCAATCGAGTTTAAGAAATGATATGGAAATGGGAATTTTGTGGGATTTTACCTCTCAAATTTTGATATGCTGATGTGTAAAGTAGTTTCTACCATGGTAGATTTTAAATGGCTAATAAAATCCACGTGGGTCATTTGACTCACATGCGCCTCACCTTAATTTTAATAAGGGCAAAAAGTGTCAAAGTAAGACACGTTTTTCTACTTGAGGTGTTTAAATGAACATGGTCCAGTTGAGGTGCCTACGTGAAAGATGGTGCCAAGTTTAGGGGGCCACCGATGGGTTTGGCCTTTCAATTAATTAGATGCAGTATGCTTAATGGTTTGACAGGATCTACAACCTGCTTAATGACTTGAAATGTTTAGGTTTAGTTACTTGAATTATGAAATAGTTACTTTTGTTTTTTGTGTTTTGAAATTAGGTACTTGAAATGTGAACTTGTGTTTTGAATTTAGTAAAGTGTGGTCACTTGATAAGTGAATTAGCGACTTGAAAATGTTTAAGTGTAGATACTTGAAATGTGAAATTGTGTTTTGAATTTACTAAAGTGTGTGCACTTAATAAGTTAGTTAGTGACTTGAAAATGTGTAAGTGTGGGTACTTGAAATGTAAACTTTTGTTTTAAATTTAGTAAAGTGTGGTCACTTGATAAGTTAATTAGTGACTTGAAAATGTGTTAGTGTAGTTACTTGATATGTGAACTTTTTTTTTTAATTTAGTAAAGTGTGATCACTTGATAAGTGAATTAGCGTCTTGAAAATATGTAAGTGTTGGTACTTGAAAGGTGATCTTGTGTTTTGAATTTAATTAAGTGTGGTCACTTGAGAAGTGAATAAGTGACTTGAAAATGTTCAAGTGTAGGTACTTGAAAGGTGAACTTGTGTTTTGATTTTTGTTAAGTGTGTTCACTTGATAAGTGAATTAGCGACTTGGAAATGTGTAAGTGTAGGTAATTGAGAGGTGAACTTTTGTTTTGAATTTTATTAAGTTTGGTAACTTGTGAAGTGAATTAGTGACTTGAGATATTTAGGTGTAGTTACTTGAATTATGAAATAGTTACTTGTGTTTTGAATTTAGTAATGTGTGGATACTTGATAAGTGAATTAGCGACTTGAAAATGTGTAAGTGTAGGTACTTGAAAGGTGATCTTGTGTTTTGAATTTACTAAAGTGTGGTTACTTGAGGAGTGAATTAGTGACTTGAAAATGTGTAAGTGTAGGTACTTGAAAGGTGAATTAGTAACTTGTGAAGTGAATAGGTGACTTGAAAATTATGTTTTAGTGTAGTTACTTGAATTATGAATTAGTGACTTGTGTTTTGAATTTAGATGCTTGAAAATTATGTTTAAGTGTGTTTTAATGGAATGTATCATAGATATATAGTTACTTGAAAATGATTAAGTATAGTGACTTGAAATGTGAATTAGTTAATTGAAAATAGTTAAGTGTAGTGATTTGAAATATGTATTAGTGACTTAAAAATGTTATAAGTGTAGTGACTTGCATTGTAAATTAGTTATTTGAAAATGGTCAAGTGTAGTGACTTGAAGTGTATAGTAGCGAGTTGAAAATTGTTAAGTGTAGTTACTTGAAATGTGAATTAGTTACTTGACAATGGTTAAGTGTAGTCATTCAAAATTGTGAACTTGTGACTTGAAAATGATTAAGTGTAGTTACTTGAAATGTATACTTTTGACTTTAAAATGATTAAGTGTAGTGACTTGAAAAGTATACTTATGACTTTAAAATGGTCAAGTGTAGTCATTTGAAATTGTGAACTTATGACTTGAAAATGATTAAGAGTAGTTACTTGAAATATATACTTATGACTTTAAAATTGTTAAGTGTAGTGACTTGAAATGTGTACTTGTGACAAGAAAATGGTTAAGTATAGTTACTTGAAATGTGAACTAAGTTTCTTGAAATTATGAACTTGTAACTTGAAAATAATTAAATGTAGTGTCTTGAAATATGTACTAGTGACTTTAAAATGATTAAGTGTAGTGACTTGAAATGTGTACTAGTGACTTGAAAATAGTTAAGCGTAGTTAAAAGAAAATGGTTAAGTATAGTGACTTGAAAATGGTTAAGTGTAGTTACTTGAAATGTGAATTAGTTACTTGAAAGTGGTTGAGTATAGTGATTTGAAATAAATGATTAAGTGTAGTGACTTGAAAATGATGAAGTATAGTTATTTGAAATGTGAAGTAGTTACTTGAAAATGGTAAGTATAATCATTTGAAATGTGAAGTAGTTATTATTTGAAATGTGAAGTAGTTACTTGAAAATGGTCAAGTATAGTGACTTGAAATGTGAAATAATTATTTGAAAATGGTCAAGTGTAGTGACTTGAAAATAGTTAAGTGTGGTGACTTGAAATGTGAATTAGTTACTTGAAAATGGTCAAGTATTGTGACTTGAAATGTCTACTAGTTACTTGAAAATGGTTAAGTATTGTTACTTAAAAATGGTTAAGTATAGCGACTTAAAATTTGTTATTTGAAAATTATTAAGTGTAGTGACTTGAAAATGATCAAGTGTAGTTACTTGAAATTGCGAACTTGTGACTTGAAAATGGTTAAGTATAGTGACTTAGAATTTGTTATTTGAAAATTATTAAGTGTAGTGACTTGAAAATGATCAAGTGTAGTTACTTGAAATTGCGAACTTGTGACTTGAAAATGGTTAAGTATAGTCACTTAAAATGTGTACTAATAACTTGAAAATAATAAAGTGTACTTACAAAATAATTATATTTGGTTATATGAAAATCTTTGAGAATTTCTCATTGAGTAAATCTTCTTGTATAATCCATTGCAGTGTACCTGACAATGTATAATCTATTGTAGTGTATTAAAGAGTTTATGAAATAAGTAAAGAGTTTTCTTTACAATAAGTGTTAAATACATTGCACCACTTGAACCCTTCCTCTTGTTCACTTATTCTTCTAATTTCATCCTCTGTTATCTTAATAAAACAAGTCATAACAATAGTCACAATAATCTGAAAAATCAACTTTGTGTTTATGATGCTTTATATGCAAATATATATATATTTAAATTTATATTTGTTGATTGTTATGATATTATTTGATACTATAATATCATATAATTTATGGTAATAATGTATTTTTAGCACTTTTTATGGTCTGAATTAACATATTCTTATGCAGAATGAGTTTGAAATAAAGAAACAAGAAATATTAACTACTTAAAGTGCATCAATTGTGGAAGGAAGATGAGAAATTAATTTGACTTGTTGATGAATCATGTATAAAAGAAATCATCTTCAAATATTGAACGCCCATCTCAAGAAGACAACCAAGCTTATGAGAATCAAAGTAATTTTGACCCTGATGGTTGATAGTTTTATTGAGGATTCAAGTTTAAAATATTTTGTTTTGGACCATTTAAGAATCATACATTATTGATGTGGATGTTACGAATTATATTTTTTTGTTAGCAGTAATGGTTTACATTAGACTTGTATTGGATGATACTTTTGAGAATTATTGACGGTTATGAATAGATTTTTGACAAATTGTGAAATGATTTTAGTAATTTATGAGTGAATTATTACTTGAGAATTTTCATGGGAATGTACATGAAAATTGAGAATTATTACTTAGGATTTTTCATGGGGATGTACATGAAAATTGAGAAAATTTGTTCTTGTGGATTGACTTGGGGCATTTCATACGAATGTTCTTACAAAATAGTTTCAGAAATATCCGTAAATTTTTTTTTTGTTAATTAGGAATTTTCACCTCTAAACTTCCTCGAATTTACTTGGGAATCTTCGTGGGGAATAATTTGTAAATTTTTTCATGGAAATCCGCAGGTAAAATTCTTTTTTTATGAAATTTTATCAAATAATTCATGCAAAATTTTGATTGTTAATCGCAAATAAATATGGAAATAACTTACCTATGGATTTATTTTCGCAACTAAATTACCTGAGGATTTTATAAATCCGCAGGTAATAATTACCTATGAAGGTATTTCGTTTGGATTCTAATTGGTAAGAAAATCCGTAGGTAATCAAATTACTTGGGGATTTTACTGCATTATCCCTATGAAAATCCCCAGGTAATAAGCACTTTTCTTGTAGTGGATGATGGTTATTATGTATTATAGCAAAGTGTCAATATAAGGAATGTCTAGGATTTTTTGACATTATTATTCTTCCATGTTAATAGATATATGCATGATGTATACTATAGTGTCCCTTCTTGAAAGTTTGATGATATTATTAATTGCCTTGGTAAATGCAATGCTAATGGTTAATGGTAGTATAATAGGGAGTGAAGATTATCCAATAAGAGGAATTTGTTGTAATAAGATAACTGTGTAAGAATAGTGGGTAAGATTAATTCATAGAATATAGTTAGTTAAAAATGACCTAATGGTAAAGTAATACTGCTTAAATAAAAGAAAAATGATAAGTTTTGAAGTTGAAGTAAGCTAAGCATGTTCGGATATTAAACTGTATGCTTGTCGTGATAGGTTCTTGTTTGTTATATTTTGTTAGATGTTTTGTAAGCTTGGTCAACTGATGATGCCTACAAGTATGTATGGTTGTATGGATACTATTTTTACTATATCTCTACTTGCAAATATAGCCATGTTGCAGGTCAGTTGGAGTTTCTATAGGTGCAACAGAGTTTATTTTTCAGCAGCTCTTGTAATCCTACTCATATATGGATGTTGTGTTTTAGGTCAATATTTCATTTGTTTAGTATTATTGTGTCAGTTTAAACTAGGTTTTGGAAAATTATTTTATCTATTTCCCGATTTATTAGTGTAATAAGTTTGTTTAAAATAAAAGGGTTACATAATTATTAATACTTGAGGCTATTTTAAATGTCTTTCTCAATAATTGAATGATTGGGTGGTAAGGATTCTCCTATCCAGGATAGATTTAGTTGGTTCTATCACATTCTATGATTTGTGTCATCACAAAAAGTCCATAGTTTAGTTCACAAATTTTTTGTTTACATAAAGGTAGTACAAAGGCATTGTCCTAGTAAAATAATATTTATTTATATGTAATGACCTTCAAGTTATTTTCTATATTTCCTTTTATTTTTGTCATTTTAGGTTCTCCATAGCTATCCGAAGTTATTTATGACTTATTAGGACCGACGGTTCGGTTACCACGCAGTTCATTTGTGTTTTAGAGACAATTCCCTATTTTGAAGTCTTCACTGGTTCCAAATAAACACTGGGGAAAAAATTCTGTAAAATAATCTCAAATGAAAATTCTGACTGTACTAGCAGCTCCAGAATATCACTTTTAGACTAGGTAGCCCTTTGATTTGGGTTTTGATGCACTAGAGCTCATTTCGACCTATAGTTGAAAATTTGAAAGTTTAGGTGTGGGACCCACATTTGGTCGAACTAACCTAGGATTGAAAATCCAAATTTGCCAATGCATCCGAAATATCAAATTTAGTGTGGTTAAATATTTCATTTGCAAAAATTGGATTACAAATGAATCTTGAGGCATTGTTAGAAACTTGGAAATCTTCCAAGTTTTGTCGGTCCTGGTTCATCGCAATCGCGGTATGGAGGAGGCGATCATGGAACAGTGATCGTGGTAAGGCCATGGAAACTTTGGCTTGCACCTTGAGATCTTAAAACCCTAAATGGGTATAATAACTCAAAATTTATCATGGCGGATGACTTGGGAGCTTGTTTATCATCTTTTATCACTAATATCTTAGAATTTAAGGTAAGAATCATTTTAATTCATGCTTGAATTTCTTAGTTTTAACCCAAAACCCCAATTTAGCTTAGGGCTTGATTTTAACCTAAAGTATGCTTAGTTTTTACCCTTTTCTTGACATAGGCTTCTGTTTACACTTCATCAAGGATAATATGTGATATAAACATTGAGTGTGATTATGAATGTTAAGATTGATTATGGGTTGAATAACTTATCCTTGATTATTGATGTTTAGGGATTAGATGAGGGTTTTGGACCCTAATGATGGTATGCTTATAACCCTTTAGAATCCTATTGCCTTATCCCTAGTTTGGTTGAATTTGTAGCATGGATATGATATAATGCTAGGTTTGGGATGTAGTTTTAGCATTGGAAGCTTGATTAGTATATTTAATTTTATTGGGATAATGTGGTAGTATTTAAGTTATAATTTTGATAGAGTTGACTTGAATGTTGTTGTTCTAGTTGATGTTCCTATCCTACGCTTGAGTATGGCTTACTTGTCATCTAAAAGTTTAACTAGATACCTTAGCCTAGTTTAGTCATAGCTTGTCTAATTATGGAAGTTGAGGATTGGAAGCGGGATTGTCAGGCCCACTTAAGCCAAGACTTGTGTTAGCCTCATGGAACTAGTTTCAGATTATGTATAGTTGAGACTAAAAAACCTTAGTATAAGGTTACTTCATGTCTTATTAAATAATGATGTGTTTTTCCTCGGATAATGATATTTGTGCCTATAGAGATTCCACTTCCTTCTTGATATGTTGTTTGGACTATAGAGATGCTATTTCCTCTTAGACTTGATATTTGACCCATAGAGATTCTATTTCCTCTTAGACTTTATATTTGGCCCATAGAGATGCTATTTTCTCTTAGACTCGATATTTGGCCTATAGAGATGCTATTTTCTCTTAGACATGATGTCGGGCTTATAGAGATTATTTCCCTATTAGATAAGATTGTTGGCCTATAGAGATGATATTCTTATTAGATATAATAATTGGACAAGAGAGCTGACATTCCTCATAGTCATGAAGCATGATCTATAGATATGAGATGTCCTATACACATTATATACTTGTTGATATTAGGCCTCCTAAATATGAGATGTCTCCTAGATGAGAGATCATTATGTACTTTATGATATTATACCTCTTCTATGTGAGATGGTTAGAGATATGACGGCTTATAAATATGATTATCGATATGAGTTCCGAATATGTAGATGGGTCGAAGGCCGTGATTATGATGTTGTGATTATTCCAGACATATTATTTGGATAAGGGTTGTGTTATGATACTGGTTGGAAAACGGGAAGTGTTTACCCCTGTAAAGGATGTAGTTATAGTTTGTGAATATATATATTTATATATTTATGTGCGTATGTATATGTGTATTGTATACACATTTCTCAGGTATGGGATGAACAAAGATGCAGTATGATGCTTATTATAGCTCTAATTGAATACTAGTGATGGAATTTATAGAATTGGTACATTCATGATTTTTATATCGGTAATTCATGTAATTCTAGGGGGTAACTAGTTTTCTATTAGGTGACTATAATACTTAATGGTTATGAATCTAATGTACTAGTTAATGAACCTTGCTTAGTTAAAATATGATAGCTAGCGATGGTTGATACGTGGCTAATTATGATGTCGGGTTTAGCGTAAGTAAGGATTAGTTGTTATTAATGACTAATTTTATGGTGTTGATTAGTTGATAAATGAGGACTTATGTATTAATGAGGCTAGATAATAAGATATGTTGGTGATAATATATGGCTAGTTAATAAAGATGAATAGTTGATAAGCGAGGATTAGTTGGTAAGCGATGGTTAGTTAATGAATGGTGTAGTTAATACAGGATGGTTAGATGATAAATGAAAATATGTTGATTAATAATAATTAACAAATATAGGATGATTAGTTAATAATAATGAATAGTGTATAAATGGTGATTATGGTCTAGTGATGAACCTTGACTAGATGTTAGGTAGTGTCTATTTAATAAATAATGCTTAGTTTTTATCCCATGAATAAATATTACATGAAGGATAATGTTTAGGCTAATTATTAGAGGTCATGTGAAGACTAGAGAATTAGTGGTTTAATGATCATAAGCATTGGTTAGCTAATAGCGAATAGTTGGGAAATATTGACAAGTTAGATATTTTTATGAATGTACTATTATGATTATGAGTATACTAACAAACTTGTAGATTTATACTTATTTTACCATAGTTTGATGTTGTGCACCATTATATGTGTATAAATATTAATTATTATATTGATACCCAAAAAGGTCGGAGGATACTGTGATGATATATTGATACCCGGAAAGGAAAGAGGATACTGTGATGATATATTGATAATCGGCAAAGTTGGAGGACACTGTGATAATATATTAATACATGATAAGTTTGGAGGATACTGTGACGCTATATTGATACCCGAAAAGGCGGGATGACACTATGACGTTAGATTGATACAAAGGCCGGAGGACACTAGGATGATATATTTATACCCGACAAGGACAAAGGATATTGTGGTGATATATTTATACTCTTAAAGGCTGAAGGATACTCTAATGATGTATTGATACCCAGAAAGATTGGAGGATACTGTCATGACTTATTTATACTCGGTAAGGCCGAAGGTTAATTATGCCGATGATAGACACGATGATGTCAGTTATGATCGAGATGGTTATAATGCTGATATTTTTATATTAATTGTGTACATTGAATTCATTCATGCATGTTCATTTCCCATCACCAGTATACACCTATGTCTATCAGCCGGTATGGGACGGTTTAATAGATATGGGTGAAGAATATGCCTTGTATTATTGTATGTTGATTTAACCTTCTTAGCCTATAGAAGTGGGGGTACGTATATGCTTGGCTAGGTGTTTATTATCTTAGAATAGTGCTTATTAATGTTATTATCATAGTATTGATCATTATTATGGATAGCTTATGATAGATCGATCATTTATCCAGTATCGAGATTTGAGGTATGTCTATGGACTCTTATATCTTATTATGGCATTATTATGCATGATTATTTTATGTTTAGCCATGTGGATTGGGAACCCTGAGCATAATAGTATTAAATTCTGACAGTATTATGATGAGGTCTTAGAATAAGGATATGGTGATCTAGGTCATGCTTTAGGATGACCTCATGCATATATATATATATGTATATATATATGTATATATATATGTATATATATATGTATATATATATGTATATATATATGTATATATATATGTATATATATATGTATATATATAAATATATGTGTATATATATATATCTAACTGTGTGAAGCTATGGAGCTACCATATATCCATTTCTTTGTTTATTCATATTGTATATTTGTTTCTTCGCCTTATATATTTCTATATATCTTTGTTTTGCCTTTTATTTGCATATTTTCCTCGAATATAAGATATGTTATTAACGTCTATTGAATATGGCTGAAATAGGATAGCTTACCCTGATGCTTTCTTAGTTTAATCATGTTAAACTCTTGCACTTAAACATGATAGTAGTCCATTACTAATCACATTGACTTGTTATATAATTTCTGGACACTTGGGTATTGTTTCTATTTTGCTTATATGTTGTATATATATGCTTTATATTTAAGGATCAGTTTGTAGTTGCCTACTGAGTACTATTTGTTTGGTACTCATACTACATTTTTGCAGCCAACAGATCGTTGTATGGGTTATCACCATTGATGTATGCATCATGCTGAGAAGCCATGTCTTAGAGACATAGAGTGAACTCCTAACATTAAGATTGTTACTTATTTCTCTCTTATGTATTGGACTAGTCTCTATATTGTACTTAGATATAAGTTATATTAGAGTATTTCTCTTGATATTTAACTTTTGTGATCTTATTATATTAGAAGCTCTTGTACTGATACCACCAGGTTTTTGGGTTTTATTATGTATTGATCTTTATTTCAATTTATTCTGCATTATTTTCCCTATATTATTATGTAGTCCATTACTAGTCATTCCGGACTACTGGTTGGCTTGCCTACTGGTAGGTTATGGTAGGCGCCATCATGACCTGAGAAATTGGGTCGTGATAAATTCGCATCAGAGGCTAGGTTTCACCAATTTATTAGTACAAGAGCTAAGTGTTTTTTTGAGTCCTACGAATCGGTGCAGAGATGTCTATAACCTATCATTGAAGGCTACAGTGACATTTTGGGAAATTCACTTCTTGACTCCTTATCATATGCCCTTATTCCTATGAACCTCAAACACACTCTTTGACTTTATTATATCCCCAAAAGATGATGCAATATTATCGACAAGATAAAACTTCAATATGCATTCCTATAGTTTCAGCGTAACATCTGACTAGACAGTCAGAGATGGATATCGAAGATCTCCAGCGGTAGCTAAAAAGGATTTGGGTTAGCTTAGGCTTCAGTAAAGCACGTGACTACTTCAGCCTTTGAGGTTCAGCATTGGAAATTTAAGTCATGTTGTAATTCCCTCTCAGCAATGAATGTTGTTAGATTCATCGAGCAGTTCTTAAGCCAGAGTTGGATCTATTGGTGTTCATCAGTGTTCTTTACATATTCTGAGTACGAGATTGGATTTCTCATGTTTTCCAGGAATTTTCCGATGCTACATTCTTTTGACTCGTACATTAATGCATTAATATGTTAAAGGGTTAGTATTGTCACTCCTTTTGGTGTCGAAGAACTGGATAGCTGTGGAATCTTCCTTCCTTAAGGATGTTGATTATAAGAGGACCATACAGAGCACGAGTATAGATACTTATAAAAATGGAAAAAATTGGCATGCCATCAGTATAGTGCTATTGGTTTCTTATCCGAGGGTGAGGACTCTTCCAGTAGAGTTCAGCCGGACCTGAAGCCCATCATCTCTATGCATACAGTATTCCATACTAGGAGTAGTCCACAGATTAGTCGTCATGATCATAGTAGGTAGAGTCTCTATCAAATTTCCAAAGTGTGGTATGGTTCTTCGGGCCATGATGACCATTCTGGATTATGAGGGATAGTATCTCAACATATTACATGAGTTTGGTTTGGTTATGTAATAATGAGTCACTAGTTCTGAGAAAGACCCAAGTATGAGATAGATGATCAGCTAGAGTTAGCACATATTCCCTACCAGCCTAGAGTTCCTGAGGCAGGCTGTGGTCTTGGAAGTATGGACATAATTTCACGGATTTCTCTTAGTGTTATTTTGCCAGCCATTTAGGCTCAGTTTGTGTTCTATTCATATTGATGTTTCAGGAGTTGATACAATTGCAGAGAGACCGATTCCTAGTCTAGAAAGTATCCCCACCATGGGATTTGCTGTCATTCATCTTAACCTCATGATATTATGCAACTTCAGTTAGAGATAGTATGTGTGGCACCTTAATTGATGATTAAGTCAGTCAGTTCAAGTTGAACCCATTCATATTCCCTATGCCCGACAAACATATTATTGCGGATTTCACCATTTTATGTGCTACAAATTTCCCATATTTATCTCTTATTATGTGTATTGGGGTATTCATAGTAATTTATGATTATATGACTTGATGAATTGATATCGGTCATTATGTGACTTATTATTGAATTCATTATTATGTTATTACCCCATGGTTAATTTCTTTTAGTAGTGGGTGGAGTAGATCTCTATTGATGTTTTCCCCAATGGGTATGGTTTTTTGGTTTGAGTCCCATTTATTTTGGCATGATAACCCTATTGTGGACCTTGAGTGGTACATGATATTGATGTTCATTTTGGTATCTCCTATTCAGTACGTTGTTATTGATATTGTTGCTTCTATTGCTACCACTTCCTAAGGTTATGGAAATTACTTGATATTATTACTTGATGAATTTGATCCTCATTGGATAGATGTGTAGACTAGTGTTAGATAGTTAAACTTACATTTTCTTGTGATATTATTTGGTGGCTTGAGTAGATATAATCCAATTTGATGACTTCTTTCCCCTAGCGTGGCGAGGTTGACTATGTTCTCTCTTGGTTTGTTGTATTATATTGATTCGGGATGAATTGTGATATCCAAGGAAAGTTGACCTTCTGTGGTGCTAATATGATTCTAGGGTTGAAAATTTAGTTGTATCGTCCATTCTTCAGTTTGAGACTCTTAATCTTGTCGTCTATGCTGCGATGGTTTTTTCTTTGGCTATCCCTTCCGATATAACCTATTTTGAGGTGGACTAGTTTGAGGTCCTTCTTCTTTTGTGGCTATTTCATCACCCAATAGCAATTTTGATATTTATGTTGAGATGTCATGGGATTTACTTCATAGGTTTGTTGGGTCCGTTCACTTTGGATGGTTCACCTTTGTTATTAGTGTGGCAATTTGAAACACCCCGAGTTTTGTCCCTTGCTAAATTTCCTGAGTCTTGGGCATTTTGTGCATCACACGACTCACCATACCACTCGTATGGTATGGATATAGGTCAAGGACCCTAGTCATATGTTTGATAGTATCACATTGTCCAAGTTCTGTCTTTGGTACGATAAGGCATCATATGACTCGTATGATCATGATATGAGAAGTATAGTACCAAATCATATGATGTTTAATGTCTAGTCTTTACATTAATCTTAGGGTATGACTTAAATGGGTACTAGTCATATGGTAGGGTACGATTCATGCTAAGGAGTCGTATATTGGACAGATTATGGTGTCCAATATTCTAATCAAAGTATGAGTGAAAGGTACCACTTGTAAGATAAGGTACAAGTGGAGGGGTCCAACCGTACCCTCCTATGAGTATTTTACATCTTTTATGATGAGGGTATTTTAGACATTTTCCACCCCAATCCCTAAGATCCCACGTGTTATAACACTCTTTGGTCCCTTATTTTTTACTTTAGAAGATCAAAACACTCTAAAAAATTCTCTAGGAATCTCTCAAGGAGATTGGGCTAGGATTTCATTAAGGTGGTCACCTATAGGTTTAAAGATAAAAATCCCTCCATGAATCTTCATAATTCAGGCGTGTGACTCTTCGTTCATGGTGAAGTTCATAATAATCATGTGTTTCATGCCTTGTTCTTGATTCATAAATGTTGGTTTTGAATTCCATGGTTAATGGTTTGAATGTCTAATGTTAAGTGTTCTTCTCTCTTGATTTCACTTGTGTTTATATATGTTTTTGGTAATGGTTTTGCACATGCGGGTGTATGGAAATTGTGGTTTAATGAATGGGTCACAATTGACCCTAACTTGATGGTTTTTTACTTGAATAATGGTTTTATAATTGTATGCCCTGAACCTGTCTGAGAAAATGCCTACGAGAAAAATCTTGTCACACGATGATTTGGGTTTTGAACTAATGCTTGGTAGAAGAATGTTAATGAAGGATGAATGATTTTGTAAGGGCCTTGATGAACATAAATTGAGCTCATACCTTAAGAATCTTCATTCGACACATGGAACAAAAATTCCTACTTAGCCTTCATATCCTCTTCTGCTTCCCATGTAGCTTCTTCCACCATTTGGTTTCTCCAAAGGACTTTTACTGAAGCTACATCATTAACCCTCAGTCTACAAACTTGCCTATAAAAACTCTCCACCGGGATCTCCTTGTATGACAAGGAATCAGAAACAACAACAGTCTCAATTGGAACAAACAAGGAAGGATCTCTCACGCATTTCTTTATCGTTGACACATGAAATACAGGGTGAATAGAACCCAAACTTGAAGACAATTTTCGCTCATACTAAACATTCCCCACTCTCTTTTAAATCAAATACAGGACAACATAATAGGGGATGATCTTCTCCTTCTTCCCAAACCGCATCACTCCCTTCATGGGAAACACCTTCAAGAACACCCAATCACCAACATCTAACTCTAACTCCCTTCACCTCGCACGCGCATAGGACTTTTGGAGACTTTTGGTGGTTTTGAGACTATCCCTAATCACTTTCACCTTCTCTATATCCTGGTGAACCAAGTCAAGACCGAAAATT
Organism: Capsicum pubescens; assembly: GCA_030864215.1. Lineage (NCBI taxonomy): Eukaryota > Viridiplantae > Streptophyta > Magnoliopsida > Solanales > Solanaceae > Capsicum > Capsicum pubescens. The sequence goes on along the minus strand of CM061549.1, from coordinate 141,869,837 downwards.
CCAGACACACAAACTTTGAACCATATAATAAGAGATCTACCTTCTACCATAAAAATCCTCAAATAGAGCCATGACAATACTAGAGTGATATCGATTTTTATAAGTGAATTTTATGAGAGGCAAATGATCAACACAACTTCCTCAAAAGTCAATCACACAAGCCTGAAGCATATCTTCTAATGTTTGAATGGTCCTTTCTAGTTGTTTATCCATCCACAAGTGGAAAACAGTACTAAAGTTCACTTTAGTCCCCAAACCTCTTTGAAACAAACACTAAAAATTCAACGAGAACTCAGTACCACTATTAGAAATGATAGAAACTGGAGCACCATGCAATTTCACGATCTCCTGAATGAAAACCTTAGTATAATCATCAGACGAATAATTAATTCTCATAGGCATGAAATCAGAGGACTTAGTCATCCTATCTACAAAGACCCAAACCAAATCAAACTGATTGTGAAACTGTAAAAAACACTAACAAAATCCATAGTAATCACTTCCCACTTCCATATGGGCAACTTGATATATTGAGACCACCCACCGGGTCTCAAGTGCTCAACCTTTACTTGTTGACACGCCAAGCACTTAAACACAAAATTAGCCATATATTGTTTCATATTACTCCACCAATAATCCTTTTTTAAGTCATGGTACATCTCTGTCGAACTAAGATGAACCATATAATGTTACTCATAATCTTCGGCCAAAACTCTTTCTCGCAACCTATCAACATCAGGAATGCACAATCCACTTTAGTACCTTCAGATACCATCACAACTAATCTCTAAATCCATGACTTTGTATTGTCCATATCATCCTTTATCTACATCAAGTCATGATCCAATACCTTCTTCTTTTTTACCTCAGCACCAAAAGATGACTTCACCATCTTTTGAACAGGTACACCTCCATCTTCGTTATCTAAGAGACGAACTCCAAAGTAAGCCAAATGGTAAATATCCTTCCCTAAAACATGTTTCTCTTTATCAACAGAAGATTGACTCTCTATAGATAACCTACTAAGATCATTAATAACCACATTAGCTTTACCTAGATGATAATGAAGACTCATGTTGTAGTCCTTGAGAAACTCAATCCATCTCCTATGTACGAGATTCATCTCCTTCTAAGTGAACCCATAATGTTGGCTCTTATGATCAGAATAAATGTTAATATGAACCTCATACAAGTAATGTCGGCAAATCTACAATGTGAACACCACAACCAACTACTCCAAGTCATGAGTCCGATAATTCTTCTCATGAACATTCATATGCCTAGAAGCATGGACCACCACCTTGCCATGCTTCAACAACACACAATCGAGTCCTGAACAAGACGCATAACAATAAACAAAAAATCCATCAGTACCCTCGAGCAAGGTCAAGACCAAAGATGAAGTCAACTTATCTTTTAAATTCTCAAATCTTCCCTCACAACTATTTGACCATAGAAACTTTACCTTCTTCTGGGATAAATTTTTCAATGGAGCAACAATCTAAGAGAATCTCTCCACAAACCTCCTATAATATGAAACAAAACCCAAAAAGCTTCGAATAAAGGTTGTAGTCATGGGTCTAGCCAACTTCTTCACCACCTCAACCTTTTGTGGATCCACCAGGATCCCTTCACTATAAACAACATGACCCAGAAAAGTCACTACACACAACCAGAACTTATACTAAGAAAACTTCAAATACAATCATTGATTCTTAAGGGTGTGTAACACTAAATGGAGATGATCGGAATGATCCGCCTCACTATTGGAATACACCAGAATATGAATTATAAACACAATAATGAACAAATCAAAGAAATGATAGAATACCCTATTCATAAGATCCATAAATATCATCGGGGCATTTGTCAACACAAATGACATGACCAAGAACTTGAAATATCCACCTCCCTATCTTCAACTGATGGTAACTTGATCAAAGATCAATTTTAGAAAAGCATTTAGCACCCTAGAATTGGTAAAATAAGTCATCAATTCTCAAGAGAGGGTACTTATTTTTCACAGTCACCTTATTTTACTCACAATATATATACATATTCGAAGGGTACTATTCTTTTTCGTATGAATAGAATAGGAACCCCCCACGGAGATACAGTAGGATGGGTAAAACCCTTATCAAGGTTATCTTTAAATTTCTACTTAAGATCCTTCAAATCAGCTAGAGTCATTCTATATGAAGAGATAGAGATAACATGATTGTCTGAAAGAAAATCAATCCCATAATAAATTTCCCTATCAGGAAGGACAACAGGAAGATTATTAGGGATGACCTCAAGAAATTCATTAACCATAGGAATGGATTGTAATAACGGACCTTTCGAGTTAGAATATTTAACACGGACCAAATGATAAAGACACCCCTTGGAAATTAACTTTTGGGCTCTAAGATAAGATATGAACTATCTTATTGATGAATTTTAAAATGATCTTATAGGTATGATAGTCTAAAGAGGCATAGTATATAGTGAGCCAATGTATCCTCAAGATAACATCGACATCAACCATATCCAACTCTATCAAGTCTACCAAAGTCTCCCTATAATGGATAGACACTATATAATACCTATATAATCTCCTATCCAAATTAGAGTCATTCATTAGGGTAGACATAGTGAAGGGATCTGAAATACACTCGAGAGAAAAACAAAAATGAAAAGCCATATATGGAGTAACATAAGAAAGAGTAGACCCTAGATCAAGAAAAAAGTACATATCACAATAAAGAGTTGTAACATATTAGTGATGACATCAGGGGATGCCTTACATTCTTGGTGGGTAGAAAGAGCATACAGACGATACTAGCTAGTGTCGATATTAGAAGTAGCACCCTTTGGTGCCAGAGCTAAAGAGGAAGGTAAAAAATCTTTATTAGCCCTAGAAGCACTCTTAGCTGGACTGTGTTGCTACAAATTCTCCAGATGACTACAATTAAAGAACTTATTCCTTTCTTATTCACAGATTCCACAGTGCACCTACCTATAGAAATAACATAGAGGAGAAGATGTAGAAGATTGAACCTTATTATTTTGAGTCTTGGCCGCTTATGCCTTATATCCACTGTTAGTCTAGAAGGGACGATCACCCGATAACATAGGATATGGGAAACTAGCTGTAGAGTATGAATTCCCTCAATTATTCTTCCTACCCCACTGCTTTGCATCTCTACCACTACCTTTTTGGTAGTCACCCTACTTAGAATACCTTAATTTCTTACTTCTCCTCTTTCCCATTTCAACCTGCCTCTTGTACTTATCTTCAACATATTGCATATACATCATAAGTCTAGATATGTCTATATCCTTGTTCACGATTGCAGCCTTACTCTCAAAACTCAAATCACGGGACAAACCAAAAGAAAATTTTCCCATTCTAGCCCTAATGCTAGTCACTATCTCTGAAGCATAACAGGATAACTGGTGAAATTTCAAAGAATATTCCTTCACATTCATTTTTCCTTACTTCTAATTTACAAACAAGTCAACGTTTACCTCCCTCAACTCTTGAGGAATGAAATAATCCAGAAAGGCACTGGAAAAGTCATCCCTTAATGCCACCTCCACATCATCACCACTAGACTGATCCTACTCTTCATACCACATATACACTATATCTTTCAATTGATAAGGACCGTACTCCACCCTCTCTACATCAGTAGTATGTATCACTTAAAAGATATTCTCCATCTCATCCATGAAGCCTTGAGGATCCTCTTCAACCTTGATATTAGTGAAAACTGGAGGATTTAACCTCACAAACTAGCTAACTCTAGAGGCCTCAAAAGAACTCACGACAGCACCAGCAAGACCCAACTGACATGAATGAGATCTCACCAATTGGCTCAACAGATTAATAAAATGGCAAAACTTTGCATTAGTAATACCTCCAAGAGATGATTAAGCAGAAGTGTCTCTAATAGGAGAAGGATTTGTGGAGATTAGAGGAATTGCACAGGGGAAATCAGAAGCAGCGATCCTAGATCGGGTCTTTACCCCATATATAGATGAGTTTTGTCCATATTATCTTCAGGCCGGATAGTTAAAGTTCCACAAGTATGAGTTCTTCTGGTAGGCATGATCTGAAAGAAGAAAAAATGGGAATTAGAGAAAATTCAAAACCTTAGAATCCATAGCTCAAGGATAGAAAAACAAGGAAGGGAACCATTCCTAAATAACTTGTAGCCCCTACCTTATAAGTGTAGTGCGCTAGATACCCATAAAAGTGATTTTACTTGACAAGGCTTTGTGGACACCCAAATAACCATAAACCTAGGCTCTGATATCAACTTTGTCACAACCCAAACCAGGGCCTAGACATGACGGGTATCTCAAGTCCTACAAAGACCGGAGACTACCCCTTTTCCTAGTGAATAGAAACAAAATAAAAGTATAGCAGTGGAATTTCAAGTATATCACATAATAGATAAGTATGACTTAAAAGAAATAAAAGATTCAACATCAAATCTCAAGTAAACAGTAATCCGTAAAGTCTCTAAGAAACTATCATCAATCTAGTTCATAACATGCCCCCGAAGATAGCCAAAAAAAATCAAACGGTAGTCTATGACACAATAGGAACATGACTTTAAAATGATAACCCTTTCAGAAAATAGAAGTTCACCACTTCAAAGATGACAACCGAAAACTCAGAAATCTATTTGGACCCTACATCGCATGGGGATCAACGTTCAAACATAGTTACTGAGATGAGCAATAATATGTAACTCAGGGAAGGGATAAAATAATGCCATGATCAATAGTTTGATATCATTCAATTTTCAACAGACATAATCAAATTCTAACAAACACATACACACACATATATATATATATATCATATGTTGGGATAGGGAACAAAGGTTAGCAAGAACTTTAAAAAGTTAGCTTGGAGTATGTAACTTTACCATCCCAAGACACCCATGGGCTATATGGGTCCATCTTCTCCCATCGGAAGGGCTCCGATACGTGTTGGGCTCACAAACGAGAGATGTCATCGAATGTTGGGGAATCCACGACCCTTCACTTATCCATGATGAATATAAATATAAAGTGCGTCACATGAACTTGATCATCCAGAGCAATCCCTCACACTAGCAAAAGTGTGTTTCCAACATCAGTTCTTTGGGACTCACACCTTCACAATTTTGGTACATAACCCTTTTAAGCCAAATTAAAATATGTGCACACATTCTCATTCATTGAACCATATTATTCATTAAGGAATACACTGCTGGTATCGTCCTACCAACTACACTTGTAAGGTAATATCGTTATGCCATTTCAATTATCGTCACTTGGGGGAGTCCATAACCCCACAAGTTCTAATTATTTATACACATGGGTGAATCCATGATCCCTTAGTTCAATTAATCATTAGCTTGGGGATATCAATGATCCCTATGGTTCAATTAACAACTGTTTAAGTTTCAATAACCTTTCATATCATACAATGGTTCCAAAAATTGTTCAATATGTATATATTCATGTTCAAAAAAAATTTCACAAGATAGGGTTGAGGTTATCGCCACTTAAATTATTAAAATTCATATAATTCAGGGAATTCATAATCCCCTAGTTTATTCACCATGCCCATGAACCCCGCAAGTTTTAAACCATCCATAAAGCATGAAAGTTATATATAAACTATGGCAACGTCATTTAAGAAAACAATCATTCAAAAACTGCAACCCATATTTCAAAACCAACATTCAAACCACTTAAATAACAATTTAAAATATATTCTTTAACAAAATAAGGGTGGGGGAGAATAATATTCCTTAGATATATAAGAATTGGAAAGTAATTCAGAGCTTGGCACCTAGAAGATGAATGTATGATGAAATCCTTAGGCTCACTTGGGGTTTTGAGTTTGAGAGTAGAATTGGGGAATTTTATCTCCTAAAACTAAAAAGAATAGGCTTACATTATGTTTAAGGGTCGTACATAGGTGAAAAGACCCAAAATTCCCTCAACCTAACTGAAATAAAACAAGACTACAAGATGTTTACATCTTAGTGTGGCACGCTGCCTGTCGCATAGGCTAACCTCTGTACCATGCCGCTCATAGCGGAGAGTATCCTCTGTGACACGAAATCATCATAAAGGAACCTTGCCTCTGTGCCACGCTAATATTGTGGAGTTTACCCTCCATGACACGACAAAAATACGAAGGCTTACTTCTTCAAAATTTGAAAATGACTCTGAACCTTATCTGAAATTTCCAAAACTCTTCTGAAACACCCAATTAACATACCTAAACACAATTTAAGTCAAAAATAGATGCTTCAAACATAGGAAGGACAATAATAGAATGCTCAAAATTTTGAGGAAGTTACACTAAATCCCCAAGAACCCCTAACTTCAGCACTGAAATACCTAAAAAATCCTAAATACAAAAATTCAACAAAGCACTTAAAATGTTTTCAACATAGACCACAAGTCAACAAATATGAATAAATATAAAATAATAGTTTAGTAGACGTTCAATTTCTTAAATTTTGTCAACATTAAAATTGTTTTGGAACCCGACGTCAAGCATTGTACAAGAAAAATACACTATTAATAGTTAGTAATCACTATGAATGCATGGAAAATCAAAGTAAAATAATGCAAAGTGATCAGAACCTTACCAAGGGTTTTTATTGGGTTCTAAATCCTAAAATAGTTTAAATGACCTATTTTCCCTTTTCCCCTTGTAGATTTAGTATGGGTTAATGTGGCGTGTAAAATAAGGTGGAATCCTTTAATTGGCAATTTAAATCCACGTGGAAGGTTTGTTTACACACTCCTGAGATATTTTTTAACAAGGGAAAAAAGTGTCAAAGTGACACAGTTGATAGCTACCTTAGGCGTTTAAAATGAACACCGTCCAATTCAAGTGACAAGTGAAATATCATGCAAAGTTTAAGTGTCAATCGATGTGTTTGGCATATTTTAAAACCAAACTAAACCATAAGTACATCAAAAAAAGGAATAATGTACTTAAACATAGCCATCCATAGGAACCAAAAGTTGTTTGTACCAAAACTACTAGAGATTATCGAGGGGATGCAAACCCAAAACTAAAGGAAAACATTGGTCTAGAAATAAGAACTATGTCATAAAGGAAAGATCTCATGTTATCCCAGATATGTCGCTCGCCCAAAAATCTGAAATCAGCCGCTGGAATAAAATGTGATATATAGTAGGAGCTAATATAATACGCGTTGTACTCATAAAAGTAAGAGCAGTTTAGTATCAACACATGAGAAAACACAATGTACTGTCAGGGTCATTTCGCCAACCCTAGAAGAAATATGAACACTTAACCAAATTATAGTTCAATAAGTTAATCCATGCTCAAACCAACATACACTTATCCTAAAAACAACAAATAGCAGTTAAATATTAAAACCAGCAAGTCAAAAAATATCATAAAGTCAAGTTCAACCACTCCAAGTCAAGACATGTAAGTAATTATCAAGAATCAAATATATTCCCCAGTATACATATGGAGCCATCAAACTCACCTGACCCTCGTACATACACGATATGTGCAAAATAGCCATCCTCTAGCCATGATCCGCAGGGGAAATTTCAATCTATGTACTAAATTTCAGACACAAGTGTCTACCAACTTTGTTTAACCAATAACACATGAGAACATTCAAGTACTGAAACATTGCTCAAATAGAAAATAGGTAGGTCAAAATTATACTATAATGTAAGATTATTTGCATTGACCACACCAAACAACTTGCACTACCAATCCATAGTACAAAGTAGTAACATACACATATAGCACAAATTTGATTTAAAAACTTCAATACCACCATATATCTCAAACAAAGCTTACAAAACTCCTTTAAGCAGGATTTTTTCCCTTCCATGCAATTTTCACTCACTCTTGGTCTAGAACATGCATATAAAAATATATTTAATGAAATTGCAAATCATGTTAGGAATTATAACTCGTACCCATCATATAATGTCAAGTTCGTGATCATTCCCTTCTTGTTCTAGGGATTTTCTACTGTAATTCACCTAATACTTCAAATTTCATGGATTAATTAGTGAATTAACAGAGTGCAAGGGAAATTAACTATTAATACATTAAGTTATTAAATAATTTAATTATTTTTTTGATTATGCTTTCCTTTAGTTTTGGGGTTGCATCCCTTTCTTAACAATCTTTAGAAGTTTTGGTACAAATGACTTTTTATTCCAAGGGATGGATATGGTTAAGTACACCATTATACTTTTAGTTGTACTTATTTTTTGGTTTAGTTATGAAATAAATTATTAATGGATTAGTTCTTTGACTCTTCTAGGTGTTGATTATGAGTTGGTATTTTTGGGTAGATGGTTCTGGCATCGAGCGTATTGTGGGTGCCACTAACGACGAATTTTGATCTTGACAAAGGTTGTACCAGAGCCTAGGTTTTCAATCTGGTCATAACAAAATGAGTCCATTAGAATCTCGTGGAATGGTATAGATACATCTGTACTTTTCTTTGGGAGGCTATAAGGCTTTAGGAAATATATTATTCTTGTTTTTGTTGTGTTATAACTTGATTCCAATTGGTATGTGGCGATCCCAATAGCTATCTAATCATTTTCACTCTTTCGTCCACAGATGGTGAAGATTAGGTCCAACGTAACTGAAATAACAACCCCTAACCTAAAAAGAACAAACATCTCCGTACTATTTTGTGAGACTTTACTAGACCCATTTTGGTGTGATGGGGGCAATGAACCTGGATCTATATAATCCTTATTAGAACCCAAACCCATTGTGAGTGCCACCCATAATACTCACACAATGTGAGATCCATCTACCCCAAAATAACAAATCATAATCAATACTTAGAAGAGTCAGAGAACAGACAAATTAGTAATTTATTTTGAAACCAAACCAAAACATAAGTACAACTAAAAGTGGGTCAATGTACATAACCATAGAAATCCATAGGAACCAAAAGTCGTTTGAACCAAAACTACAAAAGATTGTTAAGAAGGGGATATACCCAGCAACTAAAGTAAACCATAAGTCCATAAATAAGAACTATGTCATAAAGAAAATATCTCAACGTAGCTCGAATATGCCACTCACCTTGAAATCTAAAACCAGCTGCAGGAATCACAAATGAGATCTCGTAGGAGTTGGTGGAATATATGATACACTTACAAAAGTAAGAGCAAGTGTAGTATTAGCACAAAAGAAAACAATAGTGTACTAGTAAGTCATTTGGCCAACCCAAGATGAGAGTATGAACATAAAACCAAATTATAGTACAACAAGTTAATCCATGCTCAAACCAACACAGACATAGAATAACAAACAAAAACTAGCAGTTTAAGATTAAAACCAACAAGTCAATAAAATATCACCAAGTTCTGCTCAGCGTATCCATGTCAAGATATGTAAATATTTATCAATCATAAAATATATTCCTCAATTCACTCATGTAACCATCAAACTACCCTAACCCTTGTACATACACGCTATGATTAAAATAGCCACCCTCTAGCCATGACCTACAGGGGACATTTTCATCCATAGACTAAATTACAGACACAAGTGTCTATTAACTTATTTTACCAATAACCTGTGAGAACGTTCTAAATATTGAAATATTCCTTATTTACCAATGAGTCAGGTCAAAATCATTCAACAACATAAATTTATTTGCATTGACCTCACCAAACAACATGAACTAACAAGCCACATAGTAGTTAACATGAATATACTATACAAATTGAATTTGAACTATAATCTATCACCTACCTCAAACCAAGCATGCATAACCCCTCTAAGATGGAGCTTTGCCCTTTTGAGAAATATTCCTTGCTCTTGGTCTAAAACATGTATCAAAACACTTATTTAATGATATGATCTACCATGTTGGGAATTATAACTAACATCGAACCCCTAAGGTCAAGTTTATGACCATCCCTTATTGTTCTTGGGCTTATAATAATTCGCCTAACACTAACAATTCCAGGGATTAATGAGTGAATTAACGAAAAATAAGGGTAAATTAAATGTAAATATTCAAAGCCCACTTACTTATTGCACAATTTTCTAACTTGCTCCATAAAACAACTAAAATCATCGCTAGAACCCCTCCCAAACTCCATCAATTAGCAATTCTAAGTCCTAATTATCAATTACTAGTTTATGGGAAAGAAATCCTTACCTTATTGAAGCTAAATGAAGAAAAATCTGGTGGGAATCGCCCAAAATCACCCTGAGTTTTAGAAAAATAAACTAATTTGGGGAAAATTAATTAAATATTCACTTTCTCTGCTATAGAGGCATATGTCGCTATAGCAACCATGCTCTAGTGGCACGTGCGCTATGGCTGGTCTTGACCAAGTCTGGTCGTTGCTATAGTGAAACTTTTCCACTGTAACAACACCCTGCTAGAGAGGCATAGATGTTTCTATAGCGGCATTGTTGGGACAAAATTTTTTATTTCACCTAAACATCTGGATTTTCCTAACACAACCTAAATTAGAGATATTTCAAACAATGCCCTTTATAATAAGATCAATTTCAAGAATTCTTCTTAACCAAATTTGATTTCTTAAGTTCCTACAGGTTCCTTGTTATACTAGCTAACTAAAAATCAAATCAAATACCACAAATTTTCTCAAATATTTCAGAATTTTTATATACCATACCCCACTCTGATTTTTCTTGAATCTAGCCTAGAATCAAATTTGTGTAGAATTTTAATATGGGGTTTTAAATGAGTGGTTTATACATAATGACCAAAATAGTCATTACAGTTATTTAGGTCATTACAATTATTTATTCTCCAAAGGCAAGATTAGTCCTATTTCTAATCAAAACCCAATGTACTCATGTTTCATGTCATGTTGATTGATCCAGTAAGTCTTATGTCCAAATCTTTGTCACTAATACTCTATGAGTGCAGGTCAGTTGACTAAGATACTCATGTTATGTTTGTGTTTTAAATTTAGAGGTCTCATATGAATTGTTCCTACTCTTCTTTTGCATCGAACGTTATGAGAAGTAGCATTAAGAAGATGTTCGTGATGATGAATTAACGATAAGGTGAGTAATAGGAGAAAGCAAATGGTACTACTTCGCAATCGGTCACAGTTATCCAATTTTTGTGTCTTAACTAGGCCAATAAGTGCCAAATTCATGTTCAAATAAAGGTTTTTCATGTCTATGTGTCACGGCCCAAAACCAAGGGTCAGGATGAAACTTCTCACGGCGAGCCTTGACAAGTAAACCTAACACCCAAACAAATATAACAAGGGAACTTAATTTCAAAACTTAAGGCAAGACTCCTAGAGCATAGTCAAACCACATATGTATATAGTAAAATTAGAAATACATAGTCAAATATACCAATACAATTCCCAAAACCTGGTGTCACAGTATAAGAACTAACTAATATATCTCAAATGTCAAAATACACAAGATATCTAAAAAGGAGTAACTTTGTCTCAGAATATAAATAAAGACATAGTCTAGATGAGTAAAGGTAGAAGTCAACTTCGGATGCATAAATTAACTACTAACACGTAAAGGCTCAAAGTAATGTCTGTATCAACTGTCGTGAGGCGCTCTTGTACTAGATTTGCGCCGAATGGGTGCAGTAGGGATGACTATGGTCCATTTGTACTTAGTAGGTATCATAGGCCAACTGAGCAGACTAAAAAATAGAGCATACAAATAGAAATTATAGGCACGTCCCCTGCAATCAGAAAATATCCCAAACGGTAGCCCACACTATCTCCACTAATAGTTCTAATATACACACATATTGAAATTACAAAAAGAAAAAAGTAAAGAAAATATACATGTAAATCAAATACAAGTATAAGAAAATAGAACAAATGGACATATATTAAGTAAAAGACAGAAATAGAATCATAAAATAAGCTAAATAAATGCAATGCAATAAAGACGATGATGATGTGATGCACGAGGTCAGCACATAAATTCTGTAAACACCTACCAAGCTATGATCCCAAGGTAGTACCCATAAGGGGTTTGTCAACTCATATACAATTTATATGCAATTCTAATATCTATATCTCCACTCTGACACCTCTATCGTTAGAGGGTCTTTTTAATGATGTCACATGATCTATCATAAAAAGCAAGTATTGTATTTCTATAGTGGTACCAATGTTTTACAAATAAATATAATATAAGGATGAAGATTCTCACAACCAATAAAAAAAGAATATCCAATATCCAACAAATATACCAACCCAGTAAGAGAAAAATCCACTCAAAGCACCTGGCCATCCATGACCCAATATAATCCAGAAAAATCATTTGAAACATGCAAGATAATGTCATGGTACCACATAAATCCTATTAATTTAGGGTTATTCCCACCAAAAGAGTAAAACTAAACATACATATATCAATACTAGGCTACAATATCATATCAGGCCCCATACATTCACACATAGCAAATAATGTCTTAAAATCACTAAATATTATCCACATAGGCCCCCACACAAGTACATAAATCACTTAACACTTTTCCATGAAAAAAACCCATACCCTTAGGATGATTTTACATTATAATTAATTGCCCAGTGTAGTTAGATGAAAGTTAAGCCATAACCTACCTCAAAATCTAAAAATTGGACCCAAAAGCCTTCTATTCAGAGTTTTAACCTCACAAACAGGCCCAGAATAAACTAAAACTTACAAATATAGAATATACACTTAAAAAGGAAACTAACAACACCCATATTCCAACTTTCAAATTAGGGTCAAAATGGAACCATATGAGTTTTCGAAAAGAAGGGTAAAATCAGAATTTTTGTCAAAAAACATATTTTCCACAATTAAAGGAACTCATAGGAGAAAGCCCAAGTGAAAATGGGTTGAAATTGGAGTTAAAATCAAAGAAATATCATTTTTAGGCCTTCTTGGCCTAAATCCCCAAATTTAATCATTGGATTTAGCTTTTAACCAACTTTAAATGTTACAGATCGAAGAAAAGTAATTAGAATAGGTATTTGGAACTTAGCTAATCTTAGGAACAGAACAAAATGCTCAAAAACTCTAAACCTAAGCTCAAAGTATCAAAAATGGTAAAGAATCGTGACAAAAAAGTATTTAAATATACCAGATGCCACTAAAATGGACCATGAGCCGCTTTAGCAATCGGTGCTTAAGCGGACCCATGAGAGAGTGACATCCCGCTAAAGAGGACCTTGGTCCGCTTTATTGGTAGGCGCTCCACTTTAGATATAGGTGCTAAAGCTCCCAAGTTACTATTTTAGCAGTACCTACTAGGAGACCAAGGCCGCTTTATTGCCAAAGGGACACTAAAGTGCCCTCTGCTAAAGTGACCTAAGGGTTGCTTTAGCGCCAAAGGCTGCTAAAACGCCGTCCGCTACAGCTCCCAAAGGACCGCTTTAGCAGTCACACTAGAAGTTGTACACTTGGAGAATTTCAAGTCTCCGTGAACTCCTCTAGATTCTTCTTGAAACCCGAGAATACAAAAGAACTATGGCACCCTATCAAATTCGATGCTCCGAACTCAATGATGATATTAGATTTTTTAAAATAGGTCATTTTCATAGAGTTTACCCCCAAAACCCAATTTCACAACTTTTTGAACCAAGTGTCAAAATGAGATATGAAAGCTGTAAACCACACCAACCATGCTACTAATATAAAATTGATGTTCCAGATCTGCTAGAATATTCGATTTAGCCATCTGACATATAGATCAATAAATGTACTGAAATCATCTATACGACTTTTCAATCCACCATAAACTATGTACTCACACAAAAATCACATTAAAATACATTAGGAATCGTTCCAATTATCCCCGCACACAAAAATAACACAAAGCAACAACAGGGAGGGGTAAAATAGTCAAATCACACAGAAATAAATATTTCACAAAAATCAAATCATTACTTCATCCTCTACTAAAAATCTAGTTTGTCCTCCAACTAAAGGCGAGGGAAATACCGTGAATCAGTGAAAAGCTGGGGGCATCTTTGATGTATATCAGACTTGAGATCCCAAGTAGAATCATTTAATGGTCGATGTCGCCGATGGATATGACCCATTGGAATATCTCAAGAACCCAACCGTCTCACATCTCAATCTATAATGGTGACTGGATCCTCAACAAAAGACAACCACTAATCTAACTGAAATGAATCGCAATAAATGACATGAGACTCATCGAGAATGTAGCACCGAAGCATAGAAACATGAAAAACAAGATGAACAACTAAGAAATCTTGAGGTAATGCTAACTCATAAACCATATCCATAATAGTTAGAAGAATCCCAAATAGACCAATATACCTAGGGCTAAGCTTTCCCCTCTTCCAAAACTTCAACACACCCTTTATGGGCGAAACACAAAGAAAAACATGATCACCCACACTGAATCTCAAGGAACAAAGTCTACCATCTGCATAGCACTTCTGGCTACTCTAATCTGCACGAAGTCTATCCTAAATGACCCAAACCCTATCCAAAGACTTATAATGCCTAAAATATCAAACCAACCAATTAAAGAGTTATAATGACTAACATACAAAGCATCAAAAAGAACCATCTCGATACTTGAATGGTAGCTATTATTATATGTAAACTCCGCCAAAGCTAGATATTGCTTCAATTGACCTGCAAAGTCTATCACATAAGCGCGAAGAATACCTTAAAAAATATAAATAATCAAATCTAATTGACCATAAATCTAGAGGTAATATATTTTGCTAAGAATAACCAAGGTACCAAACTCCCCTTAAAAAGTCTTCCAAAAGTGAGAAGCAAAACACCAAGCCTCAATCTGAGATGATAGACACTGGTATACCATAATGACGCATTATCTCACGAATATAGATATGGGACAACCTCTCCATACTGAAGAAAACCAGTATTGAAATTAAATTATAATATTTGGAAAACCCAACACATGATAAACAAAACACAATCATATCCATGAGAAGTACGAGACAACTAAGTCACAAAATCTTTAGTGATTAATTCCTATTTTGAGCAATAATGGGTAACTTCTGAACCAAACCACCCTATCTCAAATGCTCAGCCTTCACCTTCTTTGAACATAGGCAGTAAGCTACAAAATATGCTACATCCTTCCTCCTACCACCCCACTACTAATGTTATCTCAAGTCATGATATATCTTAGTCATTCTCAGATGGATGGAATACCTAGAAGAATAAGCCTCCTCAAAAATTAATCTAATCCAATCACCCACTCTTGGCACACAAACTCAGCCACTATTCCTAAAAATACTTTTAGAATCAAGTCAGGCTTACTTAGCCTCACCACTCTACACCTTATCTCAAATTAATCTAAATCCAGCATCATCAAATAGATGAACCCAAATCTGCTCCATCAAAAAAGTTCTAGCCTCCACAAATTCCAAAATATACCCAGGTGTCAAAATAATAAGCCTAATAATTTGGTTTGCTAAACATTGAAACTCTACGGCTAAAGGCCTTTCCTAGGTCCAAACATGCGCCAAGCTACCCATGCTAGTCGACTTTTGACTCAAGGCATCTGCAACTATATTAGCCGTACCCGAATGATAAAGAATAGGCAAGGTATAATCCTGAAACAAATCAATCCAACAGTGCAACCTCATGTTAAGATCTCACTGGGTGAAGAAATACTAAAGGCTATGAATATCTGAGAAAATTTCATAATGGACTCCATACAATTAGTGCCTTCAGAGATTTAAAGCATAAACAACTAGGCACAACTCTTAATCATGGGTAGGGTTGTTTTTATCATGGAGCTTCAACGGACGGGAAGCATAGGCATTAACAATACCCTCCTTATAGTGGTAAAATCCGCATCCTCTTTGGGTAAAGTGATGATCGAAGTTGAAGTCAACAAGTCAATGAGCTTTTGAAAGATCGCCTCACAAGTATCAGACCACTGAAAGGAAATATTCTTCTAAGTCAACTTGGTCAATAGAGCTGAAATAGATGAAAAACCTTTAATAAAGCACCGATAGTAACATGCTAAATCAACCAAAATTTGAATCTCAGTATGAGGAGCAGGCCTAGCCCAATCACGAACCACTACATTCTTTTTTGGGTCGACTATAATACTATCCTTGGTCACCAGGTGACCCCAGAAATAAATAGACTACAACTAATATTCACACTTAGAGAACTTAGCATCAAAGTTCACATCCCTCAATCTCTAAAGCACAATCCATAAATGTTCCTTATAATCGGGCTTAATCTTGGAATAAACCAAGATATTATCTACAAATACAATAACAAAGGAGTCGAGATACAATCAAAATACATAGTTCATTAACTCGATAAATGTGACAAGGGAATTGGTCAATCTAACAAACATGAATAAGGACTCATAACGATGGTACTGAGTCTGAAAAGATGACTTCAGAACATCAAAAGCTCTAATCCTCAACAGGTTATACTCGAACCTTAGATCAATCTACAAAAACACTAAAAAAACTCTTAAGATGGTCAAACAAATCATCAATATGGGGGAGATGATACTTTTTATAAATTTTCAACTTGTTCAACTACCAATAACGAATACACAAACACATAGACCCATCTTTTTTCTTCACAAACAATACATGCATATCCTAAGGTGATACACTAGGTCAAATAAACCCCTTATTCAACAACTTCTACAACTAATCCTTAAATTCCTTTAACTCTATTGCAGCCAACCTATGTGAGGAATAGAAATAGGTTTGGTACCAACTCAACCTCAATAGCAATGCCAATATCACAATCTAGAGGAATACCATGCAAATTTGTAGGGAAAACATACATGAACTCACAAACAATATGGATTAAATCCAAACAAGGCGGTGAAGTAACACTAGTATCACAAATATCAGTCAAATAATATAAACACCCCTTCTTACCCAAATGACAAGCTTGAAGAAAAGATATTAACTCTCTTGTGAAAAAAATAAAGCATACTCTTTTAAGCTATCCTTGGCACACTCGATGAAGCAAAGGTCACAGTCTTAGCATAAAAATCTAGGACAAAAGGATATGGACCTAAATAATCCATACCTAAAAGGACATCAAGATCCACCATATCTATTATAATCAGATCTACCAAGGTCTCGCGCCCAATAAAAGTCAAAACGCAAGACCAATACACATGATCCACTACTAAAAAGTCTCCTATGAGGGTAGATACACAAATAGTCACATCAAAAGGCTCATAAGAAAAATCAAAACTCGAAGCAAAATATGCAAACACATAGAAGAAAGTCGATCCCAGATTAAATAACACATACAGATCTGAAACAAATAAGGATGATAACTGTGATGAAGGCATCAAAGGACTCTACCTAGGGTGTGGCAGGTATAGCATAGCACTCACCACATCCACCACTTAATTTGGTAGTCGCTCGACCACCACCATAGGCACCACTACCTTTGCCTCTCGCATATTTAGTAAGACCTCTATCCCTTATAACTAAAAAGAATTATCTCTAAGCACACAGTGGGGAAAGTCCTTAGCCAAATGGCAAGCTTCATCACACACATAGCAACTTCTATGACCTGACTAAATAGGAAAAGGTATAACTAGAACAAAATGACCACCAAAAGTTGTTGAACCAGAAGACCCACTACCTGAACTCTATAAGTCTGCCTGTACTAGTCTGCCATGATACCTGTGAAAACCTATAGAATATCTACCTCGAGAGATATTACCTCTGAACTCAACCTTCCGGTGCATCCTCTTAGCGCCTCCCTGAGATCAAGGAATAGACTTAGTCATCTTAGCATAATCCATAATACTTTGAATCAATGTTCCATACACTATCATCTAATTTATAGCAAGCTGGAGTGTAATATCTAACCCCTTTATGAATTTCCAATTCCTCTAAGATTTTATGGCAATACTGAGCTAAAAATATCTAGATAATGCTTGGAATCGTGCCTCATACTCCACAACAATCATAGAGCCCTACTCCAAGTAATAAAACTTATCTCTCATTTAATTTCTCGAACTAAAAGGCATAAACCTATCCAAGAAGGCCTTTGTCAATTAATCCCAAGTCATCTCGAGCGAGTCGAGAGGTCGGAAACCCCTAAGTGACCTCCACCAATCTTAGGATCCAACTCTCAACTGATAAGTAGTATAAGTAATCCCATGTAACTCAAACAAACTAAGGTTCTACAACTTCTCGCGATAATCCATTAAGAACTCATAGGCATCCTCACCTATAACACTACTGAACCTAGGAGGACCCAAAAGAGTTAACCTCTAAAACCTTCTCTAATCCTCAGAAGACATAGCTACACTCACAACAATAGGAGGCATGGTAAATCTGGCTTGCTGAGAACCCATCTGAAGTGGTATCATAGCAGAAGGAACTCTTGACCTCAGAATATAATACTCAGATACCAGCACTGAAGGAGAAACAACACCCAAGGTCTATGGAGTACCATGAGCAGATATTAGAACCACAGGATTATCCATACTTTAAACCAAAGAAACACTATAATATGACTCTAGCACAGACAGGGGTATAATACTCAGAGCTGGAGGAACACCAAGTGTACTTCATAGAGAATCCTCCAATCGGGTCAAAAAACATACCAGTAGCCCTTTTAAGACTGGGATAGATAGACTTGATGGAATTGGAGTAGGACTCATATCTCTAATATGCTCATCTTAAGGCTCACGGGAGAATCCTCTATTGTTAGGTCTTGATAGAGTAGATCCTAATGCCCATCCTCTATGTCAAGCTCGATAATGACTCAAAACTCACCCTCTAGACTAGGCTCTCTCCTCAGATAATGGATCTACATCTCCAGCCTTACTAGATCTAGTCCTCATAATTTTTGCAGAAATTGTTAAATATGACTTGTAACATAAGGTGTAAAAGAGCCCATGATGAGGAAAAAAATAGGAATATTTCCTAATGACGTTATATAGACTCTCAAAGATAGATATAGATGTCAATGTACCAATTTCCAAGACTCTATTAGACACACCGTTCTTACACCATTAAGACCAATGAACCTAGCTACTCATATATAAATTTGTCAAAACCAAAACCAAGTGTCATGATGGGACGTGTCGTGGAAAGCCTTAACAAGCAAGCCTATCATCCAAATTGATATAACAAGGGAAATTAATACCAAAACCCAATGCAAGACTTCTAGATCAGATTCAAACCACATATGTATATAGTAAAATCGGAAATACATAGTCAAAGATACCAATACAATATACCAAAACCTAGTGTCATAGTGTAAGAACTAACTAATACAACTTGAATGTTAAAATATGCAGGATATCCAAAAAGGAGTAAATCTATTTCTAAATATAAATAAAGGCATAGTCAAGATAAATAAGGTAGAAGTCAACTTCGGAGGCATAGATCAACTACCACCTTAAATAGGCTCTAATTAATGCCTGAATCAACTATAGTGAGGCACACTCATACCTGGATCTGCATTGAAAAAGCACCATAGGGGTGAGTACGATCCATTTGTACTCAATAGTTATCATAGGTTAACAGAGCCAAGTAGAATAAAACATAAAAACATAAAATATAGGCACGTCACCTTTAATAAAAAATTATCCCAAATTGTAGCCCACACTATCTCCACTAATAGTTCTAATATACAAAAATATAGCAGTTACAAGCAGAGAAAAGAAGAGCAAATATATGCATACATCAAATACAAGTATAAGAAGATATAACAAATGGAAAGATATCAAGTCAAATAAATAAATTCAATCACAGCATATACATAATATATGAAGTGTAATGAAGATAATGATAATGATTATGGTGTGATGTACGAGGTCGTCATACAACCTCTATATAACCTACCGAGTTGTGCTCATTAGGTAGGACCCATTGCGGGGTTTCATCAACCCTTACACAATCATATCTAATACCAATATCCATAACTCCTCTTTCATACATCCATCGATGTAGGGTTTTTAAGGATGTCACATCTTCTATTAGAAAAAAACTAGTATTTCTATGGTGGTACCAATGTTTCACGAATGAATTGTGCTAGAAACTAAAATGTGTAAAGGTGTATGACTCTAGCTAGAATTGTAAGTTGAATAGAAACTATTGGTTGAATAATCGATTAAAGGGGATAGTGTCTTGAACTTACTTATAACTTGAGTGTAGGGGTTACAATTTATTAACTATATTTAACTTTTATATATGAATAAAATAGGGTTATATTGGTGAATGAAATAGGATGCGGATTTAGAGTGTAGATATCAATCTAGGTGAAATATGAACCCCTGAAATGGATACTTAATTAATTGGCCTTCTGACACATTTTTGATTCATGATTGGGTTTTATAATGCTCAATTGAACAATTTGTGAATTGGCTTTCAGGCATAATAGTGATTTTCTCTATTTGTAGATATTTGTTGTTACCTGGAATGATGAGCTCTTGATTATTGGTCGCATTTACTTGATTGTCTTTAACTGTAAGTTCTGTCTCAATCAATGTTCCTTAAATCTGGTTTGATTGGTTTTTCACAATTTATCTTTTGGCATTACTGATAATGATTGACTGCATCTTGTATTTACATTAATGATTTGCTGGTCATATTTAGATAATGATGTTCTTGATGTTGAAATGATATTAACGATGATGAGTTGATGATATTAAGTTCATGTTGCTCATGATGTTTAGATGATATTGATGATGATTAGTTGATGATATTGTCGATAATATTGAGATAATGATGTTCATGATGCTGAAAATAATACTAATGATGATGATATTGTGAAGGGAAAAATGATACATACATCCTACATACATATATTCATAATATGCATTTAAATGTACATTTACATATATTTTTATGTTGTGGTAAAACTTGTTAAAGAATCTGCATAAGTGTAATTGGTTCCTTGTGTGTGTCGACAATTTTGTGAGATACTATGGTTCCTTAAATCGATCGGTTATGTTGATCACTAATAGAAAACTGTAAATTAAATGGGAATTTTACCTAGGGAATAACATCGCAGGAAATACATGTGGATTTACCTATGAAAATATTAAATTCCTCAACATTAAATATATTACCTGCGTACTATATATTTGCAACAAATTTTGCAGGTTAATTTGGCGTCATATTACGTAAATTTCTTACTTGCGACATTACCTAGGGAAATGTATCGACGGGTATTTTATCTCTAGGTAAATCCATAAGTATATTAACAAATATATATATTTTTAAAATCCATAGAAAAATCCCTAGGTAATTTATCCTATGGATTTACGTAGAGATATTTTGGTGAAAATTTATGCAATGGATTTTATTACATAGGAAATTATTTGGGAATTTTGTGCTGCGAATTTTGCTGGGGATTTATTCTTCGGGATTTTCCTGCAAAATTATTACTTGGGACATTACCTGGGGAAATGTATGGACAGATATTTTATCTCTAGGTAAATTCGCAGGTATATGGACAAATATATATATATATATATATATATATATATATATATATATTAAATTCATAGGAAAATTTTAAAATTTTTGATTTCTTTTTAGAAAAAAATAATTTTTTCAAACCTATTTTTCAAATTCAAATATAAATAACTTAATATAGATGAAATAAAATGAAATAACGGGAAAACATTATTTATACTGAATATATAAAATAAAAAAATCTATATATAGATATAAAATATATATATATATTAAATATATATATTATTATTATCGTTGATTTTAAAGTAATATATTATGTGTCGTATTTTTATTTACACAATTTATTCATAACTAATCTGAGAAAAATTATACTATTTATTTTACTATTAATATTATGGTTGTATTAATCTGCAACCTTAGTCAATTTAATTTTTTAATTTATTTATTTTCTAGTCTGAGTTTGCTAATTTGTAACCATTTTAGCCTAATTTTATCCAATTTCTTACAATCCTAGCCCAAATTGTATTCAATTGAACTCAATTTCAAATCCCATTAAATTTTTTTAACCAAATTTTTTATCTTTGGATCTCAACCGTCGATCAATATTTATTTATTATTATTATATTTATTTTTAATATTAATTTTATATAGTTACTATATATATATATATATATTAAATATCAACCTAATTCAATACAATTTTCCAAAATTATTTTAGCCATTTTATACTCAATTTGTGTCAATTGAGTTTAATTTAACTCAATCGAAATCCTTAATTCAATTTTTTTAGCCCAATACTAATCCCAATTTGACTCATCTCCTCAAATTTTCATCTCAATCTTTCATTATATTTTACCAATGATCAATATTAAATCAATTTTCATTAATATTTTTCTTGAAATTGGATAGCTTCAGACTATTTTTCTTATACCGAGGGTCTATTGGAAACACCTATCTACCTTAGCGGTAAGGTCTGCGTACACTGTACACTCCACATACCCCAATTTGTGAGAATAAATTGGGTTAGTTAGTTAAAACTCAATTTTTACCTCCAGATACCCCTCTTAGACTGCTATTTTAGAAAAAATATTAATTTTAAATGCTGATATTTTTTACACATTATTTTGATATCAAATAAATATTAACGTGTCGTATTTATGATTAGAAAACATATGATTTATTTTTATATTATTAATTTTTACATTATATAATATTTTACATAATTTTGCTAGTATTTATTAAATCATTTCCACAATTATACATGCCCATATTTTACAAATATTGTTTATTATTGTTATTATTATTAATATTATTATTATTGTTATCATTATTATAATTATTATTATTATTATTATTATTATTATTATTATTATTATTACGTCTTTCCTACATTTATTAAATAGAAACCTAAGTCAATTTAATTTGCCCAACTTATGTAATGTCTACCCTAATTCTTATTCAATCAATATCAATTATAGTCAGAATTGATAGTAATTCGAGCTAAACAAACCTTAGCTTGACACACGAGCTGATCAAGCAGCTGAATATAATATAAAAGATTTGTTTGAGCTATCATCAATCTTAGCTTAACTCATTATTGAGATCGAGAAATTAATGGTCATCAGTGACAAATAAGTAATTCAAGATTAACTAACACCTCTACCAAAATGCACGTAAAATAATCTTGCATTTAATCTCAAAATTATTAGTATAAGCCAAACAACTCCCTAGAGATAAGTTACTACTATTAATAAGGGTGAAAAAGCAGGCAACACTTTATTGACATGCCTGCTTTTTCACGTGCTTCAGCTACTCTGTGATTTTACTATATTACCCCCTAATTAATTATTATAAGTTATTTACATATAAAAAATTAATAATATTTAATTAAAAAAATAAAATAGACATTTATAACATGTCTTCTTTAGTTGCCATTGACACCTAATTTTGATCTCCCGATGCTCTCTAAGGCTGTTATTTTATCAAAATTATTTAATTTCAAATATTAATATTTTTATACATTATTCTTGTATAATATAATTAATGATGTGTCGCACCCATGATTTAAAAATATACAAAAAAAATTTATTATCATTTTTGATAATTTATTAATACAAATATAATATTTTATTATTTATTTATTTTACATAATTTTATTGATCTTTATCATATGCACATCCACAATTTACAAATACATTCTTTAGTTTTCATTACTATTATTATTATTATTTTATTATTTATTTTTACTATAGAAACCCTTTTTCTTATTATTTGTTTATTTAATTTTCTCTACTTATTTATTTTAATTTAATTTTGCCAATTTATGATAATTTTAGCCTAGATTTTGCCCACTTGAGTTTAATTTTAACCCTCCAATTCAATTGTGGCCTAATTTTAAATATCTTAAAACTTTAAATCTCAGCCATAGATCAAATTGATCAATGGATGAGATTGATTCTCCATTTGTTTCCTTTTTAAAATACTAAAAACCAAACCCTAACCATTTTTTTTCCAACAACAATCGCACTTCCTTCTCTCTCTCTACGCTCTTCTTCTCTCTCTAAACTCCGCCATTACAGTCGCCCATTTCTTCTTCTCCGGCTAACCGCATCGACAACGCTACCGCTACTCTAACGTCTCTCCTCTCCCTCACCCCACCGTTGATGCCACCAGTTGAGCTAACATTGTCGCCTCCTCCTTATCACTGTTTCCACTGACCATCTCCCCTTCTTAAAAGATCTACAGTTGTCACCGCTGCGTAGCAGTTATACAACTGACGGGCATCCAATCACCGCTGCTCAGCTGCACCAACAGACCCTTGTTGCCGCCGCCTCTCATCCAACTGGAAAATAACTACTCTCCCTATTTCTGTCAAAAACCTCCGACCCTCCGGATTACATGTAATCTTCATAATGGATTCATAAGAATCCGTCCAAGGTTTGGTTTCCTATTTTAATTTTTTTAGGTTCTCATCGTCTTCTACACATTTTCCTTTTTGACATTTTCTTTAGATTTGAACATGAAAAAACTTGATTATGAATTTTTTGTTGATCCTTGCAATTTCATGTGTCTATGTGCTTAGATTCACCTATACGAAAATTCCTAGTTCCTGTGAGCTCTCATTAATATTTTTTTAAAGTTTATGACCTCTTTTTAGGGGTTTTGTTATTTCATTTGCTAGGACTATTTTATAAATTCGTTGGTTGTGAATACCATGGCATGTCTATTCTTGTTACGTTATAAATCATTTTTCTTTAATTGGTGAAAGAATGATTCTTCCTTTTTCTATAATTATGGTATGCTTAGATGTGGTTTGACAGCCTGCTTAATTGAGTATTTTAAATTAGGCCAAACCCATTGGTGGCCCCCTAAACTTGGCACCATCTTTCACTTAGGCACCTCAACTGGACCATGTTCATTTTAAACATCTCAAGTAGATAAAAGTGTCTTACTTTGACACTTTTTGCCCTGTTGGCAAAATACGTGTTTCACATGCTGCAAAGTTGCTGATTTGGCATAACAATCAGACCCCAATGGTTATATCTCTCTTTCCACTATTTATATTACATTCTTCTTTATTCCACCATCCAAAAATAACCCTAATTTCTCAAATTTCTTCATTCTTCTTCAACTTCCTTAAATTTGGCCTTAAATTAATTTCAAATTTCATTTTGAATGGAAAATTTATTCTTCAATTTCTCAAAAGTTTAATCTTTTTCTAAATTTTCTCAAATTATATTGGACAATGTCGAGATCGTCATTCATAACCTATTCTAAAAATGATTACCGCTATTGTAAATGTGGTCATGAAGCATTACTGGCGACTTTTTGGACTCAACAAAATCCAGGTCGTTGATTTTTTACTTGTAAAATTTCAAAGGTAATGTTTTTGACTTCTTAATTAAATTAGTTGATTAATTATGATTTCTTCAATGATTTTGTAATTGATTTTATAGAAATTGGGCGGCTGAGATTATTTTTATTGGTATGAAGAACGACACACTTCACAAGCAAATAGGGCGATTTGGGCTTTGTTGAAAAAAGTGAAGGTGTTTGAAGAAAAAAAAATTTGAGTAAGAAGATTATATATTATTGGTGTTATTGCCACTAATTTGGTGTTGTCGGGAATATGGATGTTGAAACCTAATTGCTGAAGTTTTGCGTTGAACTCATTTTACTGATATTGATGCTAATTGCTAAAGTTTTGCATTGAACTCATTCTACTGGTATTGATATTGCAAATTGGCTGTTTAGGTGTATAGTTGTGATGTGCATTAGGATATGTAAGGTGTAGTTTGTTGATGTAATGTTGCCCTTGTAATATTTCTTACAGGTGTAGTTTTGTTGATGTAATGTTGGCCCTGTAATATTTTTACATTTGCTGAAATAAAATATTTATCATTTAAACTTTTGATCACACATTTATAGTAAAACAAGTGTCAAAGAATACAAGAAACAACAACTTATTATTGCTCAAAGAAACACCAACAATAACTTCACAAAGAAATACCAATAATAACTTCATAACTATGCTCCATTTTGAGCTCAAAGTCACAGTAATGTACATATAAAACATGCTTCAAACAACCCAATTGTTTACTACATACACTAGAATATTTAAGCCCAGATTTAAACTAAAGAAGTAAAGTCCTTGTTTACAGCTATACACTACCAGATTTAAACTACCAAATTATTTGGTACAATATATTACATAACAAAAACACAAAACACCATCAAAATATACTACTTCTTCTTGACTAATTCTTCTTCTTTTTTTTTGCCATTTGCTATAATTGATTGGTGGTGACAGAATCTTTACTTTTCCATTTCAAGACTCTTTTCTTTTAACGAATATGAACACCTTTAGAACTTGCATCCTTGTAAGTTGTACCTCTTTGTAGGGTCCTTTGGCTTGATGTCCCAAGCTATTTTTTCTTCTAAAAGAAGGAACAATAATTAATATATTTACTTTCTTGGTAAAAAACTAATGTTTGAGTTAACTTACATTCAATATTTGGGTTCCCCTTGGACTTGTGTAGATTCCAAATCCAGCATTCTTTGACCTTTTAGATCCACCACAATTAGCATCTATTGTTGTTTCAACTCTACCTCTCTTGTGTCCAACATTTTTGCTATTTCTAGGAGGTAGTTGGCTTTTTATTCCTTCTATAACTGGGATCCTAGTATCACCACAAAAGGTAGATGTTGCAGCTGCCTTCAAGCTCCTAACTATGCTTATATCAGCATAAACTGTTGTTGAAGTTGCAGCTTGACTTGAGCTTGTTAGTGAAAGCTTACTTGAGCTACATTTTACTGATCTTTTTGAGGTTGAAGGTTCAAGTTGGCTTGAGATTTTAGGCTAACATCTGATATGTGCGTAATCACAAACACATTTAAGGCCTTTAACCTAGAATAATTGCGAGGCCTTAAGCAACTTTTGTCATTTTTTGATGTGTTTATGTTAATTTTACAAATTAAACTAATGGGATAGAGAACCAATAAGAATGGAGGCAAAGAAGTTGACATCTGGAGAAATTTGAAGAAATATGTGGCTAACGACATCTGTGACAAGGCATCAGCCCCGTGATAGCTTATCATAATTGCCGTCAAACGTAACCAGGGAGTTGGCATGAAGTGAATGTTGTGACAACATCTGCTGATAAAACGTCAAAGTGTGACAAGCCGTCAGAATCATCGTCAACCTTAGGTAGAAAATTATCAAAATATAGGAGGAGCTGACGACATCCATAACACGCCGTCAGACTCCTGATAGGCCGTCATGATCGTCGTCACCCTGAGACAGCAACATCTAATATTAAAGAGAATCTAACGACGTCCGTGATAGGCCGTCAGGCCCATGATAGGCCATTATGGGTGTCGTCATCTATTCCGAGGAAAATCTAAAACTTTTCATTTTATTTTGTGACGGAAATCATGACACGCCGCCAAGATCGTGATAAGACGTCACGGGTGCCGTCACCTAATCTGAAGAAAATCAAAAATTTTAATATTATTTCCTTATTTACGATCGACTATTTAAAGACTTGTTTTAGGGTTTTTATAAGATATTCATTGAATCTATCTTACAACATATTACTTTTCTCTCTGTCTATCTCAAGAACAATATTTTATAGTATTGCTTTGTGATTCAAATACAAGTTCACTTTTGATTTCATTCATCATTGTATGTTAATCCTTTCAATTATGAATTCAACTTGTGTACTTATCTATTGCATCATGAGTGGCTAAACACCTTTAAGCCGGATTGTGGGATCTAGGGTCAGGTCATGATAAGGTGTTAATTAATTACTCAAGGTTTAATAGATGCTAGGATTTCTTGGTAATTATGATATTATAACTTATGTCTGTTGGTTGAAAACAATAGGCGTACATACTTTGGTTTTCTTGAGAAAGAAATCATAAACAGTAGGAAGTGAATTATCGATAGGGACTCGGAAAGGCTTTGTTTAATAATCAGCGCTGTAACAAGGTTGATTAACCTGAGGTAAAATCTGGATAGTAAGTTACGATTTCCTAAGTTCGAGAGGATTAGGAAATTAGATGCTTGAATAGGTCAAGAGACATTTGAGCATACCATCGATAAAGATATCTTGTCATCCTAACCACCGTGAGAACCTTGAGTTATTTGTAGCATCTGTTATGTATC
The DNA here is from genome assembly GCA_030864215.1 of Capsicum pubescens. NCBI lineage: Eukaryota > Viridiplantae > Streptophyta > Magnoliopsida > Solanales > Solanaceae > Capsicum > Capsicum pubescens. The sequence goes on along the minus strand of CM061549.1, from coordinate 141,841,729 downwards.
ATAAACCCTAGTGAACATAATCCTAGTTATTTCATAAAAATATTGGTTATAAACATTAATTTCAAAGTGACTAACAATTGTCTAAGCAAGTTAAACCCCCATTTCATAAATAACTTGAGTTCACACCCTATTCCCTATGGGATTCGACCGCAACCTAGTTGGGTTTTATATTGACAACGATCGCATACACCCATTGCAGAGTGTAGTTTGAGCGTTATCAAAAATAGCGTCGTTGCTGGGGAATACGGTTGTAAAATAAAAGTTGTTTGCACTAATTTGCTGTTAGTTAAGTTTTCTAGATTTACGTTCGGTTGTCATTTTTGTTCATTTGTAGGATCTTTATAGGTTACGCCAAGAACCACTCAATCCGAAACTCCACCGCATAAACATAATGGTAGAACAACTATTACAGCATGAGTTTGATAATGATGATGTGGATGGAGAAGGTGCAATAGGTATAATTATTCCTCCTCCGTTGGCACCTGGAGAAAAGTTTAATATTACAAGCACGATGATCCATCTCCTGAATATGAAGGGGTTGTTTGGAGGCCTTTCTGGGGATGACCCCAACCTATATCTGGTAAATTTTATCACCATTTGCACATCTTTTGATAACCCAGGAGTGAGCCAAAACGCTCTCTGATTGAGGCTGTTCCTGTTGTCTCTTTCTGGGGAGGCAACATTGTGGCTAAATGAGCTGACGCCCGGTTCTATAAGCAACTGGAGGCAGTTAAAACTAGCTTTCCTAGAAAGGTTCTTTCTGCCTTCTAGAAGGGTACAGTTGAGGGATGAGATCAGCAATTTTAGACAACTCCTGACTGAGGCCCTGCATTAAACTTGGGAGAGGTTCAAGAAGAAGCTGACACAACGTCTAAACCACAACATGACGGATATACATTTGATGGAGACTTTATATAGAGCTCTCAACTCTGTAACGAAGCCAATTGTAGATAACGCCGCCAGTGGTTTATTTATTGTTCTCTCCTTTCAAGATGCTGCAGATATGCTGAATAGGATGGCGAAACGGAGTCGGTCTAGGTACACCAGGGATTCTGTGGTGATAAGCCCTACTATTTATATGGGAATAACTACTGAGAAACACAGTAGAGATGAGGAGAGGGATTAATATATGGCCCATCTAAAGACTCAGGTGGACTTTCTCACCAAGTACTTATTATCGGGAAAAACAGAGAAAGTAAAGGCTGTGATTTCCCAGGACCGTGTTAATGTGGAGCCTGAAGAAGAGGCTAATTGTGTTAATAATCAGGGAGGTTTATGAGGCAATAGCTAAGGAAATCAAGGTCGGAACATTTATGACAAGCATGGTTACAGAGACAGAGAGTAGGGAAACTGGAGAAGCAGCAATGACATGAGTGGGTTGTATATTCTTCTTAAAAATTGGGAGGTTGCTGCAACTAGCTAGGGTAAGATATCTATGGAGGATATGATGGAAAAACTATTAAAGGGAGTTGAGGCTACCAACTCAGGACTACTTACTATGAAGAGTGAATTTTCTACCCTGAATCAGTTGGTTAGTTCATACTCAACTTCTATCAATCAATTGGAGCAACAGATGAACCAACTTTTTGCAACACTGAACCAGGGAATAAGTGGCAACCTACCTAGTGAAATAGTTCAGAGTCAGCAGACTAATGGCTCATGCCTGGCGATTACCACTAGGAGTGGTAAGATCTTATCTGGCCCTTCTGTGGGCAAGTCTGTGAATAGTGACATAGTTGCGGATGAACCAGAAAAAAACAACCCAGTGGAGTCTGAGAAGCCGAATAGCTCTATTGATACATCGGAGAAGGTGAAGTAGAAGGAAGAGGAAGTGGTGTTGAAATCCATCCCAAGATCACGACCTCCCTTTCCTCAATGATTGAGGAAGAAGGCCGATAATGCCAAATCCATCATGTTCATGGAAATGCTCAAGCAATTGACAATAAATGTGCCTTTGATTGAGGCACTTGAGCAAATGCCAGGATATGCAAAATTCATGAAGGACCTTTTTACCATAAAACGAGCAGTGAGTTACGAATTAGAGGTAGACCTCCACCTTTGCAGTGCTATTTCTACAAGGACCTTAATGTAAAAGAAGCCGGATCCAGGTGCAGTTACTATTCCCTGCACAATTGGAACTATGGAGTTCACTAAAGCATTGTGTGATCTGGGAGCAAGTGTTAATTTGATGCCATTGACTATTTATAAAAAATTGGGTCTGGGGAATCCCACTCCCACCAACATGAGACTGGTGAAGGCGGACATGTCAGTAAAGCGGCCTGTTGCTATTCTATATGATGTGTTGGTAAAAGTTTCAAATTTCATATTCCCTGCAGACTTTGTCATTTTGGACTGCAAGGTGGACTTCGAGGTGCCCATAATCTTGGGTCGACCTTTCCTTACAACCGGAAGTGTGTTGATCGATTTAAGAGCGAATGAGCTCTTATTCAGGATGAACGATGAAGTGGTATGGTTTGATGAAGGCAAATCAATGAAGCAACATAAGGAAATGAGTGTGTTCTCAGTAGTTGATGTGTATTTTGAGGATGAACAGGATGTGCCCAGAACTGAACAACTTGTTATCGACCCTTTGGCCACTGTCATGATGAACTATGATAATGAAGGCATTGAGGAGTATGCAGAGAACGTTTGTGCCTTGACTGGCATGGGGTCATATCCTTATGCTCCTAAAAATCTAGACCTTGACATTGATAATCGACCAACGTCACCTGCTAAGCCATCTATTGAAGAACCCCCAGTGTTGGAGTTGAAGAAGATGCCTGGACACTTACGATATATGTTTCAGGGTAAAGGGAACACGCTAACTGTTATTGTTGCAGCTGATTTGAAAGAACAACAGGTAAAGGCATTTATTTTAGTACTTCAAAAACACAAGAGAGCAATAGGATAGACCATCGCAGATATTATTGGTATTCCCCCTGGAATCTGCACGCATAAAATTCAACTTGAGGAAGATTGTATTCCAACCATAGAGCATCAACGCCATCTTAATCCACTAATGTAAGAGATGGTTAAGAAGTTGACTATTAAGTGGTTGGATGCAGGAGTGGTTTACCCTATTTCTGACAGCAAGTGGGTGAGTCTAGTTCAATACATGCCCCAAAAAAGGGGTATGACGGTGGTTGCTAATGAAATGAATGAGTTGATTCCACTCAGGCCAGTAACTGGGTGGAGAGTTTGCATAGACTACCATAAGTTAAACTCTTAAACTCTGAAGGACCATTTCCCAATGCCTTTTATGGACCATATGCTTGATCGATTAGCCAGTAGGGGGTGGTATTGCTTCTTGGATGGTTATTCTGGATTTAACCAAATCTGGATTGCTCCCGAAGATCAGGAAAAGACGATATTCACATGCCCATATGGAACCTTTGCATTTAACAGAATGCTATTTGGGCTATTCAATGCACCCTCCACCTTTCAATGGTGCATGATGTCTATCTTCTCTGACATGTGGAAGACACCACAGAGGTGTTCATGGATGATTTTTCTATGGTGGATGATTCATTTGAAATGTGTCTGGAGAATCTGAATGTGGCCTTGCAAAGATGTGTTGAATTTAACCTAGTGCTTAACTGGGAAAAATATCATTTCATGGTAAAGAAGGGTATCGTTCTTGGCCACAAAATTTCCAAAAAAGGGATTGAAGTTGATCGAGCAAAGGTGGAAGTTATCGAGAAATTACCACCTCCCATTTCAGTGAAAGAAGTGCGTAGTTTTCTTGGTCATGCAGGCTTTTATCGGAGATTCATAAAAGACTTCTCAAAAGTTGCAAATCCACTTTGCCAACTTTTGGAGAAGAAAGTGAAATTTTTCTTCGATGATGAGTACTTGAAGGAATTTGAGTGCCTTAAAAAGAAGCTGATTGAGGCCCCTATTGTTATTGCACCTGACTAGGCAAAACCATTTGAAATAATGTGTGATGCAAGCGGTGTTGCCCTGAGAGTTATATTGGGATAAAAGAGGGATAAGTTGTTTTATCCGATATATTACGTAAGCAAAGAACTGAATAGAGTGCAAAAGAATTACAGAGTAACTGAATAGGAACTACTGGCTATGGTGTATGCTTTCAAAAAATTCAGATCTTATCTACTTGGGATCAAAGTGGTGGTCCACACTGACCATGCTGGCTTGAGGTATTTGATAGCTAAGAAGGAAGCAAAACCAAGGCTTATTAGATGGGTGTTGCTGCAACAAGAATTTGATTTTGAGATCAAAGATAAGAAAGGTTGTGAAAACTAGGTTGCGGATAATCTTTCTAGAATGAAAGGTAAACAGGAAGCTAGTAATGAAACAAAGATAAATGATGCATTTCCTAATGAGGAAATCCTGGCAACTTCTATGGAAACATTGCCCTAGTACGCGGATTATGTAAACTACATTGTGAGTGAGGTCATACTAGAAAATCTTTCTTTCCACCAAAGGAAGAAATTCTTGCATGATGTAACGCACTATTTCTGGGATGATCCTTATCTTTTTTGGCAATGTGCAGACAATATCATATGGAGATGCATACCGGAAGTAGACGTATTATGTATACTGGAAGCATTTCATGCTTCCCCAGTTGGGGGTCACTATGCAGGTGACCGATCGGCTAGGAAGGTGTTATAGAGTGGATATTATTGTCCAACATTGTTTAAGGATGCCCATGAGTTTGTGCAGAAATATGACCAATGTTAGAGGCAGAGGTCAATCTTTAAAAGACATGAGATGCCCTTGACTAAGATACTTGAAGTGGAATTATTTGATGTCTGGGGCATTGACTTCATGGGTCCGTTTGTAAGATCGTACGGGATGAAGTATATTCTGGTTGTTGTTGACTATGTCTCTTAGTAGGTCGAAGCTGTGGCTTTGGCTAACAACGAAGGAAAGAGGGTTGTTGCTTTTCTCAAAAAGAACATCTTCTCTCGCTTTGGAGTACCACGTGCTATCATAAGCGATGGAGGATCTCACTTTTGCAACAAATTATTTCGAGCAACTTTGGAAAAATATAGAGTGAAAAAACACAGAGTCACTACTCCGCACCACCCACAAATCAGTGGGCAAGTGGAGGTGTCGAATTGTGACATTAAAGCCATCCTAGCCAAAACGGTGAATGCTAGCAGAAAAGACTGGTCCCGAAAGCTTGATGATGCCTTGTGGGCATACCGGACTACTTTCAAGACACCCATTGGCATGTCACCATTTCAGATGGTCTATGGAAAAACTTTCCACCTGCCAATAGAGATGGAACACAAGGCTTTATGAGCACTCAAAAGGTTGAATTTGAATTGGAAGGAAGCAACAAAGATGACACTAGGGCAACTAAATGAGATGGATGAGTTCCATCTTAGGGCATATGAACGAGAAGATCTGTATAAAGAAAATATAAAAAAGTACCATTATTGGAGAATAGAGAAACGAGAATTCAAACAAGGGGATTTGGTGCTTCTGTTTAATTCCAGGCTCAAATTGTTCCCAGGGAAACTAAAATCTAAGTGGTTATGTCCTTTTAAGGTTAGTCAAGTCCACTCGTCTGGAGTAGTGGAACTTGAAAATAAAAAGGGTAGAACATTCAAGGTAAATGGGCAACGGGTTAAGCTTTACATTGGCCCAAAAAAATCAGTGAAAAGCATCACCATTATCTGTCTCGATGAAATCTGAGGTAATCGAGATACCGAGTCATTTCGCGACGTTAAATCAAGCGCTGCATGGGAGGCAACCTATGATCCCAGAGGCCGACCCAGTCCAGGTATACTCTAACTCTTAGTTTAGTTTTGATTTAATTCTAAGTTGAAGGTGGAGGCTAGTCTGTTGTTGTAACATAGCTTTGGGCAACTAGGAGAAATACAAGCACAAAAAGGCAGTGACATGTCCTTGCTTGACTTTTAAACATCCTTCCAATGTCTTGTTTGATAAACAGTGTGGATTATATTTAATTATGACCATTGTGAATCTTGTTGTGGCATTAGTTATGGCTGCCTGATGATCATTACTGGAAAAAAAATTTCGATGAACTAAATAAGTGGTGGCCTGTGATATACTTGTGTGCTAGGTGCGTGTAAGCTATTACTTGTTTCCTTCTATATACTAAATCCAAAACTTGCGTGGTTGGTCTTACCATGGTATTAGGATAGGAGTTAGGACAGGATCATAGGCCATCGTTGATTAACCCTCTTTTAGCCTAAATAACCTTTCCTGTATGCATAACACCCCTTGATCCCTATTTAGAGCCTAAATTGACCTTTTATTTCATATGACACCTATCACCTTCCCATTTATACCATAATGAACCTATTTATCCCTAGCCTTCCTTGGACACTGAGCTCCTTAATCTAGGAAAACAACCTAAGTTGAGGGTGGCTATCATAGGGGTGCATAGTGTAAAATGAGTATGAAGAAGGGTGGAAGAAATGAGAAAGAATAAAAGATGGGTATTCAAAAAAAAAGAGAAAGGAGGGCAGTACCCAACTTAAATTTGGATTTCTTATAAGAGAAGAGGAGAAAAGAAAGAGGATAATAAGTGAGCCACAAGAAAGTAGTGTAGTGTCAAGGAGCCATAGTCACTCTAAATGACCTTGAATATCATACCAGCCCCAAACCACACTACAAGCCTAAAGGAATTCCTATAGTGATTCTACCTGACCTACCTAAGGATTTTGGTAACGAAAATAAGGGCAAGCCTATGGCATTTGTCATGCACTGACTGGAACTTCCTTTTGAGCGTGAGAGTCTTGTGATGAACCCCATATTTTCATTGTTAGATTTCTTATATGAGAGAAGGGGTATTTCTTTGTTATGAGGGCACACTGGTATCATTACTAGCTACTTGCTTGATTAGATAGTGTGACAATGATATGTGAATGGTTATTGCGGCTAAGATTGATGTTGCCCCTTGATTCCTTTGTGTTATAGTATTGTTTTCAATAATATACACAGTTGGTATTAGTTTGTTTTGCATTGAAAGGATAACTTTGTGTCGATCTTAATTGAAAAATTGGCTGCTGAATGTGCAATGTGTTCCCTTAGTTGGATTAAGTTGCTTAAGGACAAACAATTGTTTCAAGTTGAGGGTGTTGATGTGTGTGCAATCACAAACACATTGAAGGCCTTTAACCTAGAATAATTGCGAGGACATAAGCAAATTTTGTCATTTTTTGATGTGTTTATGTTAATTTTATAGATAAAACTTATGGGATAGAGAACCAACAAGAATAAAGGCAGAGAAGTTGACAGCTGGAGAAAACTTAAGAAAGGTGTGGCTGTAGACATCTGTGAAAAGGCGTCATCCCCGTGATAGGCTATCACAGTTGTCGTCAAACGTAACTAGGGAGTTGGCATGAAGTTAATGCTGTGATGACATCTGCTGATAAGACATCAAAAGTGTGACAAGCCATTAGAATTATCGTCAACCTTAGGTAGAAAATTATCAAAATTGAGGAGGAGCTGACGACATCCATAACACGCCGTCAGACTCCTAATAGGCCATCATGATCGTCGTCAGCCTAAGACAGAAATAGCTAACATTAAATAGAATCTGTCGACGTCCATGATAGGATGTCACGGGCGCCGTCATCTATTACGAGGAAAATCTGAATCTTTTCATTTTATTTTGTGACGGCGATCACAACACACTGTCAAGATAGTGATAAGACGTCATGGGAGCCGTCAACTAATCCGAAGAGAATCAGAAATTTTAATATTATTTCCTTATTTAGGATCGACTATTTAAAGACTTTTTTTAGGGTTATTATAAGATATTCATTGAGGAATCTATCTTACAACATACGACTTTTCTCTCTGTCTATCTAAAGAACAATATTTTAGAGTATTGCCTTGTGATTCAAATACAAGTTCACTTTTGATTTCATTCATCATTGTAAGTTAATCCTTTCAATTATGAATTCAACTTGTGTACTTATCTATTGCATCATGAGTGTCTAAACACCTTTAACCTGGATTGTGGGATCAAGGGTCAGGTCATGATAAGGTGTTAATTAATTACTCAAGGTTTAATAGGTGCTAGGATTTCTTGGTAATTCTGATATTATAACTTATGTCTGTTGGTTACAAAAAATAGGCGTACCTTCTTCGGTTTGCTTGAGAAAGAAATCATAAACAGTAGGAAGTGAATTATCGACAGGGACTCAGAAAGGCTTCGTTTAATAATCAGCGCTGTAACAAGGTTGATTAACTTAAGGTAAAATCTGGATAGTGAGTTGTGATTCCCTAATTCCGAGAGGATTAGGAAATTAGACGCTTAAATAGGTCAAGAGACATTTGAGCATACAATAGATAAAGATATCTTGTCATCCTAACCACCGTGAGAACCTTGAGTTATTTTTAGCATCTGTCATGTACCGTAAACCCTAGTAAACATAATCCCAGTTATTTCATAAAAATATTGGTTATAAACATTAATTTCAAAGTGACTAACAATTGTCTGAGCAATTTAAGCCCCCATTTTAGGAAACAGTAAACTACCAGTGAATTATTTCGTAAACAACTTGAGTTCACACCCTATTCCCTGTGGGATTCGACCCAACCTAGTTGGGTTTTATATTGACAATGATCTCTTACACCCATTCCACTGTGTAGTTTAAGCCTTATCAACAACTTTCTTGTGAACTATGACCACTAGGCTAGAACCCTTGGCTAGGAACTTGTTCATTTGTATCAGGAATTTATAAACACATATACAACAGTTAAATCAATATGAAATCAACTTCAAAAATTAAATTAAAAGTCATTGTTTTACATTACAATATCTTCTGTTATGGCCTTGTTGATGACACCTAGAACATGTTATTTTTACCCTTTGTTTTGATAGCTTTTCATATTTTTTCTTTGGTTTACCTTTACCTCTTCTTCTATTTCTTACAGGTCTACCATGCATTTTCTTAGGCTCAGGAGGCTCAATCTTTGCATTGTTTGTCTCAGGCCACATCTTCATATTAGAGATTGGTTGTATAAAGTTACTGTAAGCCTTCATGAAGGTTTCCTTTTTATACTAATGCTCCACTTAAGGTTCAGGCTCTTTTTTAATATGATACAAAGCACAAATAGCATGTTGGAAAGGAGTGCCTCTTAACTGCCAAGTTCTACAACTACAAATCCTACTACTCAAGTCCATTGTATGCCTAAACTCCCCTTCTCTAATTACAAATCCAACATTAGCATTCCAAAGAACCTTGCAAGCCCTAGTCCTTTCCTTATTCTTCTCCAATATAATCTAGCCATAGGTGCAATATCACATATCCAAGTATTGGGAAACATAATCATATCCATAGTTCTAGTCATGATTTTTATCGTAATGTCCTCTAACATGATAATGATAGATTTGTGTCTAGGAATTAAGATCCATGAGTTAAAGGTCTCACACATGTTATTTTCAACAGTATCACACTTACAATCTTCTTTAAAGAATGTCCTAACCTATGACTGCCTAGGATATTGCAATAAATCACCAATAATATCCTTACCTTGCATACCAAGTTGGGTCATGTAATCAAGTTCCTCTTTGAACTTCACTTCAAAGCTTGTCTTTGAGCATTTCCAGAATTATTTTCTCCTCTCTTCTCCCTTCCACTATTGACTCCAATTGGACCAAATATGTCTAGCATATCTTCTTACTTCAGGATTTGGTAGCAAGTCAAAAACAGCATCAAGAAATCCCTACATAAAGAAAACAATTAAAGTACTAGACAAAGAAATCAAATATTTCAATTATTGACAGTTAAAAAAACAAAAATATTACCTTTTGCATATCAGCTATCACAGTAAGACCTGCTCCAGTACCCAACTGCATATCCTCTATCAAATACTTGATATATAAACTCCAACTATGCTTAGTTTCCTTGTCAAAAATAGCCCAGGCTATAGGAAACATCTGATTGTTACCATTTTTCCCAACTGCTACTAGAAGTTCACCCTTACAAGCACCCTTTAAGAAACATCCATCAAACCCTAAAATTCTTCTACATCCCTCCATCCAACCTTTTTTCAATGCATCAAGACACACATAGAAATACATAAATAAATATTTACCAGGGACAGTTTCTGTTTCCATTCTCAGCCAAACTGAACTACCAGGATTGGTTTGTTTTATCATCTCAGCATAATCATATAATCTTACAAACTCCAAGTTCCATTCCCCCATGGACTCTCTTAGAACCTTTAGCCTAGCCTTATAACAGATTGCTCTACCCATATATAATCCCAATTTTTCTCTGCAAGTTCTTGTATTTCCCAAATCCTCAAAGATAGTTGTTTAATTATGTCATCTATAAATCTGTCAACAACAAATTTAGTTATGCACATCTTGTTCTTGTTTGATATTGTGCACTTATGCACTGGATTATAGTTTTTAATCATGAAACTACCAGAATCTCTGTCAATTGCACCATAACACAACCAACTATATTTTGGCTTAAATTTGCAGTTAGCCTCACTCTATGAGTCTTATTAGGTCTTAATAATTTAAACTCTGTATTCTACTGCATACCTCCCCAATGCTTTTCTAAATTCATTAGGACCATTAAAAATCATCCTAACTTCAAAAACAACAACACCACAATAATCGTCAAATCTGATTTTACTACTTCTTCTTCTCCTTGGTAAGTCAGCACCCACAATAGTATCCTCATCAACCAAATCAGTGCTATCAATACTATCACAGTCTGAACTATCAATGAACTCTTCATCATCTCCTAATCTACCCATATATCTGTCTTTTTTATGAAAATATCCTAAAAAACTTTGTCAATACCAGCTTTACCTACAGGTATTTCTTCTCTAGCTTTTGCTTTTTTTTTTGCTTCTATTTTCAACCCTAAAGGCTCTCAACTCTTCATCAATATCTGAACCATCCTCATCAGAGATTTCAACATCTGAATTAGTACTTGGCATATCTAATTCATTACCATTCAGATCTTCATTAAGATCCCTACCCTCATTACCATCACTGCTTATATCATCTTCATTAATACACACGGGTGGCTCTTCTAAAAAAAGAGGAGACTTTGACACAACCTTAATATCTTTATCAATGCCATGAAGAAAAAACATATCAAGCTCATCACCATCTTTCAAGTCCTTCACAAAGTCTAATAACTCCCTATCAGAATTAATTGGAAGTAACTTTTCACCATATGTATGTTGACAGTAGAACCCCTCAATATTTGAATACCCAAGATCTTTGGCGTAGGAAAGAAACTCAAAAAGACTATAGTGTTCTTTATCTATAGAAACATCAAAGACATCAACCTCACCTTTACAAATAAGATTAGGGCCGACTACAATATTCCCATAGGTCAAAATATAGTTGTCCATTATATTTCCTTAACAACCCCCAGAAAATTCTCAACAAAATGAACTACCCAAAAATACCCTTGAACAAGAAAAATACCAAAATAACCTTGTATTTATTAGTGAAATCTGAAAAATAACACATAAATTAGTCAAATCCACAAAAAAACCACACAAAACCCTAACTTTTTCACTGAAATCCCTAAAAAACCATAATAACAAAAATTCAGAAAAAACACTATAAATTGTTGGGGTAACCATAAGTAAGGAAAATAGAAAAAGAGTGAAGAACAACTTTAGTTGTACCTCAAATTTCTCAAATTTTATCAATTTAAAAAAAAAATCAATTTCGTTGATGAATATTAATCAACACTTCATTGCATGCATTGTACCTACAAAAATTACCATGTAATACCCCATGTGTCAGTTTTCCTATGTATGAAACCTCCTATCCTGTGAGTAGCATTTTAGAATATGAACTAAAATGAATATCCTAGATATAGGATAGCTTATGATGCATGAAGCATGTTCATATGAGTCACTTAAGGTAATACAAGCTAAGAGTTTTTGAATCTATCAAGTTTTAGTGTTTGATTTTGCAAGGGTCATCTTTGAATAAGAATAATGTGATTTATATATGACATTTTGTAATATTTATAGCCACCAAATTGTAGAGAATCTAATTAGCTTTCCAATGATACCAATTTCACCTTAATCAAATACCCGAGCGAAAAATTATGCCCATTTTCATGAGAGACAGTAAGGGTATGCGATTGGTTAGGCGCCGCCAAACCAAACTTAGGCGATTGGTTAGGCGCCGCCCAACTTGTCTTGTGCAATTACTTGGGCGCCCCCTAAGTCAGTTCCAAGGGCCAAAATCACTCTGTTTTGAGTTATTTTGAGGGTAATAAAGTCTTTTAACACTCCTTACACGTCTCTAAACTTAACCCTACGAAATATATAGATTCTAAACATATTACAACCCTATTAACATCTTATATCTTATCATACAAGAGAACTAAAAGAGAAAAACAACTAGGGTTGTATAATTAAGCTTGAAGATCCAATTTTAAGGAAATTCCTCCGTCAATCATCAATAATCTTCTTTCTAAGGTATGCGTGAGTTGATTCATGGACTCCTTTCGTCCATGAAGCTCAAGAACCATCTTATAAATTATGTATTATGATATTAATATTGTTGGTGGTTGGAGTTTGATGATGCCTAAGATGGGATCTTTGTATGTTTTGTGTGAGGATATGGTGGTATTTAATGTATAAATATGTGAAATTGGTGGTTGAATATTTGTAATCTTGATAAATCCACCTATGAATAAGATGTGCATGTAAGGTGTTTGTGAAAATACCTAAGGGAAGAGAAATCATGCTTTTATGACATAATAAGTCCTAAATGACTATTCCATGTTCTAAGTTTATGTTCAGCGTGATCCCCATGCTATTGTCTTGAATTAAAGATATTGTATGAGATGATCATGATATTGTTGTGATATGGAATGACCATGTTATTGAAGCCATGTAAGTATATACATGTTGTGTGCATTCCCGATCATATGATAGTTTGTTAAAAATCAGTCTTATTATGAAATCCTTACTTATGATATTATGAATCGTTGACTTATATATTGTGATCAAGTCATATCATGTGTGTCAGTTTCTTCCTATAAAGTCCTGGGGGTATTTGTACCCAAAAACTATAGCTGTGTGCCTAGATCCATGTCATATTTCACGATATCCGAACTCAAGCTATGATTCCATAGACTTCAGTCAGTCATGTGACTCAGGAAAACATCATGATCTCAGTCAATTGTCAGATATCAGTAACATTCCGCTAGTTAATGGAATTCAGTAAGGTTTAGTCATGTATAGTCAGTATTCATGTCCAGTCCATCCAGATGGGAGTAGAGGTTAGCACCGAGTGAACCCAAGGATGGGAACTCACCCGCCAATTCATAATAATGCAAAATACGGAAAACTGTAAGGCCATAAGGTTCAACGAAATAAAACCATGCTGGTGAAAATACCTAAAATAACTCAATATGAAGGCTAAGTCTAAACGTAAATCTGAACATAAATCTAAAAGCCTCTAATTTGTCACGGCCTTCTTAGAAAGATTCTTTCCCCAAGAGCTGAGGAAAGCCAAAGTTTTTGAGTTCATCAACCTCAGGCAGGGGAATATGACGATTAGGGAGTATTCTCTCAGATTTACTCAGCTATCCAGGAATGCTCCTCATGTGGTTGTAGAAAATAGGGCTAAGATGAGCAAGTACGTGTAAGGGGTAAACGATAGCATGGTGAATGAGTGTAGGTCTGCGATGTTGATAGGTGATATGACCTTAGCCAGACTCATGACCCATTCCCAGAAAGTAGAAGAGTAGAAGGTTAAGACTAGGGTGAGGCAAAACAAGAGAGCAAGGTCAGGTAACTTCAACTTTTCTCACCCCAAGTCAGATGGAGGAAACCGTTCACAGTTTCACTCTATGTCATCCGTTCCAGCCCCTTCCTCTGCCAGAGCTCCAGTGCCGAAATTCAAAGACGGCAACAAAGACAAAGCGCCAGGCTTAAAATCTCAGGGAAATGTTAGCAGTGCCCAAATGAATCCCCTTTGTCAGACTTGTGGTAAGAACCACAAGGGCATTTGCAGAGCCGGTAGTGATGTCTGTTTTGGTTGTGGCAAGCCAGGCCACAGGATTAGGGAGTGTCCGCTGTCAAGTCTTCAGGGTCAGCAAAATTATTCTGCAGCTTAGTCCGGTCACTCGAACCAGCAAGGTGCCGTTTCCAGTGCTACCAATGGGCAACACCCAAATAGATTCTATGCTCTTCAGTCCCGGCAGGATCAGAAAAATTCTCCAGATGTCGTTACTGGTACGTAACAGATTTTCCATGTTCATGTTTATTCTTTGCTAGACCCAGGTGCATCCTTGTCTTTTGTTACTCCATACATAGCAGGCGATTTCGAAATCATTTCTGAAATTCTAGCAGAGACCTTTTCAGTCTCTACCCCAGTGGGTAAAACTATCATAGCCCGGGGGCCTACAGGAACTGCCCGATTATGATATCTCAAAAATCCACGTCAACATATTTAGTTGAGTTAGAGATGAATGATTTTAATTCCATTCTCGACATGGATTGGCTTAAATCCTTCTATGTCACAGTTGACTGCAGAAACAGGATAGTTCAGTTTCAGTTCCCGAATAAGCCCGTCCTAGAGTGGAAGGGTAGCATTTCAGCGTTTAGGGATCAACTTATTTCCTACCTTCGGGCAAGAAAAATGATTTCTAAGGGGTGTGTGTATAATCTCGTGCATGTTAAAGATTCTAGTTCTAAATCTCCCAGTCTCAAAACAGTTCTTGTTGTTAATAAATACTCAGATGTCTTTCTCGGAAATCTTTCAGGTATTCCTCCCGAAAGGGAAATAGACTTCGGCATAGACCTTCTTCCGGATACTCAACCTATTTTTATTTTGCCATACAGAATGGCACCATCAGAACTCAAGGAACTGAAAAATCAGTTGAAGGATCTCTTAGATAAGGGATTCATCAGGCCCAGCATTTCCTCATGGGGTGCGCCAGTTTTAATCTTACGCAAGAAAGACGATTCTCTTAGGATGTGTATTGATTACCGTCAACTCAACAAGGTCACGGTCAAGAATAGATATCCTCTTCCCAGGATTGATGATCTATTCGACCAACTTTAGGGTGCTATTTACTTCTCCAAGATAGACCTCAGATCAAGCTATCATCAGCTCAGAGTTAGAGAATGTGACATTTCAAAAATAGTTTTCCGTACTCGGTATGGTCACTTTGAATTTTTAGTCATGTCATTTGGTCTTACCAATGACCCTACAGCTTTCATGGATTTGATAAACCGTGTGTTCAAGAAGTACTTGGACATGTTTTTCATAGTCTTTATAGATGATATTCTGGTCTATTCTCGCATAGAGCGTGATCATGCATACCATCTCAGGATTGTTCTTCAGACTCTCAGGGATCACCACTTATTTGCTAAGTTCAGCAAGTGCCAATTTTGGATAAAATCAGTAGCATTCCTTGGCCATATTGTTTCTGGTGATAGCATTAGAGTAGATCCTCAGAAAACCAAGACAGTAAAAAAATGGCCCAGACTCGTATCTCCATCAGATATCAGGAGTTTCTTGGGTTTGGCTGGCTATTACATACGATTTGTTGAGGGATTTTCTTCTATTGCATCTCCCATGTACAGATTGACTCAGAAGAAGATTAAGTTTTAGTGGTCAGATTCATGCGAGAAGAGCTTTCAGGAGTTCAAGACTCGACTCACCTCAACTCCAGTTCTAGCTATTCTAGATGGTTCAGATGGTTTTGAAGTCTATTGTGATGCATCCAGAGTGGGTTTAGGTTGTGTCCTTATGCAGCATGGTAAGGTCATAGCCTACGCCTCCAGACAGTTAAAGACACATGAGAAGAATTATCCTACTCATGATCTTGAGTTAGTAGCGGTAGTTTTTGACTTGAAGATTTGGAGGCATTATCTCTATGGAGTTCATGTAGATGTCTTCACAGACCATAAAAACCTCCAGTATGTCTTTTACCAGAAAGATCTCAATCTTCGTCAGAGAAGGTGTTTAGAGCTCTTGAAGGATTATGACATGAGTGTTCTTTATCATCCGGGCAAGGCCAATGTTGTGGCCGACACTCTCAGTAGACTCTCCATGGGTAGTATTTCTCATGTTGAGGGTAGCAAGAAAAAAATGGCTCAGGAGATCCATCATCTTTCCAGACTAGGCATTCGCTTAGTCAATTCTTCAGAGGGTGGTGTATGTATTCACAATAGTTCAGAGTCATCTCTAGTTTCCAAGGTGAAAGAGAAGCAAGACAGGGATCCTAGCCTTGTCAAGATCAAAGATTCAGTTCAGAATTAAAAAGTTAAGGTTTTCTCCCAAGGGGGAGATAGTGTTCTTCATTGTCAGGGTCATCTATGTGTTCCAGATGCAGATGAATTGAGGCAGCAAATTCTTGCAGAAGCGCATGGTGCGTGATACTCTATTCATCCAGGGGCCACTAAAATGTACCGCGACATGTGAGAGATCTATTGGTGGAGTGGGATGAAGAGAGATATTGCAGAGTTTGTGTCTAAGTACTCTACATGTCAGCAAGTTAAGATAGAGTATCAGAAACCTAGTGGTTCCATGTAAGAGTTCACCATTCCTACTTGGAAGTGGGAAGAAGTAAACATGGACTTCATGACGAGTTTGCCTAGAACTCATCATCAACATGATTCAGTCTGGGTCATTGTAGATAGAATCATCAAGTCAACTCATTTCCTTCCTGTTCGTACTTCTTATTCTGCCGAGGATTATGCCAAACTCTATATCAGGGAGTTAGTCAGGTTACACGGTGTTCCACTATCTATCATCTCAGACAGAGGTACCCAGTTCACCTCTTACTTTTAGAAAGCATTCCAAAAGGGTCTCGGTACCCAAGTCCATCTCAGCACAGCGTTTCATCCTCAGACAGATGATCAAGTAGAGAGGACCATGTGCATTCAAAAACTCTTAGCTTGTATTACCTTAAGTGACTCATATGTGAAATTTTGGAAGATTTAGACCCACCAAATTGTAGAGAATCGAATTAGCTTTCCAACGATACCAATTTCGCCTTAATCCAATACCCGAGCGAAAATTTATGCCCATTTTTGTGAGAGACAGTAAGGGTATGCGATTTGTTAGGCGCCGCCCAACCAAAATTAGGCGATTGGTTAGGCGCCGCCCAACCTGTCTTGCACAATTACTTGGGCACTGCCTAAGTCAGTTCCAAGTGCCAAAATCACTCCATTTTGAGTTATTTTGAGGGTAGTTAAATCTTTTAACACTCCTTACACGTCCCTAAACTTAACCCTACAAAATAAATAGCTTCTAAACATATTACAACCCTATTAACATCTCAAAGCTCATCATCCAAGAGAATTAAAAGAGAAAAACAACTAGGGTTGTATAATTAAGCTTGAAGATCCAATTTCAAGGAAATTCCTCCGTCAATCATCAAGAATCTTCCTTCTAAGATATGTGTAAGTAGATTCATGGACTCCATTCATCCATAAAGCTCAAGAACCATCTTCTAAATTATGTATTATGATGTTTATGTTGTTGGTGGTTGATGTTCATGTGGTTGGAGTTTGATGATGCCTAAGATGGGATCTTTGTATGTTTTGTGTGAGGATATGATGGTATTTAATGTATAAATATGTGAAATTGGTGGTTGAATATTTGTAATCTTGATGAATCTACCTATGCCTAAGATGTGTATGTAAGGTGTTTGTGAAAATACCTAAGGGAATAGAAATCATTCTTTTATGACATAATAAGTCCTAAAAGACTATTCTATGTTCTAAGTTTATGTTCAACGTGATCCCCATGCTATTGTATTGAATTGAAGATGTTGTATGAGATACTCATGATATTGTTGTGATATGGAATGACCATGTTATTGATGCTATGCAAGTATATACATGTTGTGTGCATTCCCGATCATGTGATAGTTTGTTGAAAATCATTCTTATTATGAAATCCTTACTTATGATATTGTGAATCGTGGACTCAAATCTTATGATCAAGTCATATCATGTGTGTCAGTTTCCTCCTATTGAGTCCTGGGGGTATTCATACCTGAAAACTATAGTTGTGTGCCTAGAGCCATGTCATGTTTCACGATATCCGAACTCAAGCTATGATTCCATAGACTTCAGTCAGTCATGTGACTCAAGAAAACCTCATGATCTCAGTCAGTTGTCAGATATTAGTAACATTCCACCAGTTAATGGAATTCAATAAGTTTAAGTCATGTATAGTCAGTTATTCATGTCCAGTCCCTCTAGATGGTAGTAGAGGTTAGCACCGAGTGAACCCAAGGATGGGAACTCACCCGCCAGTTCAAGGTGTGATTCTTAGAAGCAGTCCTTGTGTTCCAAAACTATGTAGCCGGCGTAGGTTGAGACATCTTAACCTGTCAGATTATGGTTGATGAGGTGGTTTAACCCGTTATTTTAGGGTTCCCACCGTTCTCCTTGAGTACCTGCCAGATAAGGGTCACTCATAAGTTGTCCTTACCCGTGGAATTGTATTAAAACCCCTCTAGTTGGGGAAGAGATTGGACCCCAACTTAGCCATAACAGAATACATGGGGCATGTCGGTTAAGCACTATCTCCCACAGTTTTAGTATCAGTCTCAGTAAAAGAACTCAGGACGTTCTTCAGATTTCAGTATATACAGGACTGTTAGATACAATGGTCCATGTTATCAGCTTGCATTATTAGTCTTGATAGTTATCAGTAAACCATGTATTAGCTTACAGGTCTTGCTATCGCGCATTCATTGTCCTAGTTTCTATATATGTATGTTTACACTCCCACGTTCATATTAGTTAGTCAGTGTTGTTCCTGTATGAAACCCTTTATGTTTAGCCTACCCTCCTCGTATACTCAGTACTCCAGTTGTACTGACGCATTTGCGCTATGGTTCTTTCTTTTAATGTTACACCATAGGTTCCGAGATACGAGCTCCCGCCCAGCAGTAGCGGTAGCATTCTAGTCGCAGAGACATAGTGAGTCCTCATTGATTCGAGGACAATATGATTTGATACATATATTTATTTCTTCAGTTCAGTTTTACGAAGTTAGTTGGAGACATGTTCCTTCAACTCCTTACTCAAATAGTTTAGAGGCTTTTAGATTTATGTTCAGATTTATGTTCAGACTTAGCCTTCAGATTCAGTTGTTTTGGGTATTTTCACCTACATGGTTTTATTTATTTGAACCTTATGGCCTTACAGTTTTATGTATTCCGTATTATTATGTCATAATTTGCAGTATCCAGGTACAGATATCAGTCATAGGTTAGCTTGTGGTCCCTTGGGGTCATGAGCACCGTGTAGCATTTTGGTTCAGAAAATCGAGGTGTTACATACCATTATTAGCTAGATCTCTCTACGAATTAACGAAAATCGAATCAAAAGTAAAAAAAAATCACTGGAGCTCTTCAATCGAGTTTGAGAAATGATATGGAAATGGGAATTTTGTGGGATTTTACCCCTTAAATTTTGATATGCTGATGTGCAAAGTAGTTTCTACCGCGGAAGATTTTAAATGGATTATAAAATCCACGTGGTTTATTTGACTCATATGCGCCTTACCTTAATTTTAATAAGGGCAAAAAGTGTCAAAGTAAGACACTTTTATCTACTTGAGGTGTTTAAAATGAACATGGTCCAGTTGAGGTGCCTACATGAAAAATGGTGCCAAGTTTACGGGGACACCGATGGGTTTGGACTTTAAATTAATTAGATGCAGTATGCATAATAGTTTGACAGGTTCTACAACATGCTTAATGAATTGAAATGTTTAGGTGTAGTTACTTGAATTATGAAATAGTTACTTTTGTTTTTTGTGTTTTGAAATTAGGTACTTGAAATGTGAACTTGTGTTTTGAATTTAGTAAAGTGTGGTCACTTCATAAGTGAATTAGCGACTTGAAAATATTTAAGTGTAGGTACTTGAAATGTGAACTTGTGTTTTGAATTTTCTAAAGTGTGCGCACTTAATAAGCGAATTAGTGACTTGAAAATGTATGTGTGGGTACTTGAAATGTAAACTTTCGTTTTGAATTTAGTAAAGTGTGGTCACTTGATAAGTTAATTAGTGACTTAAAAATGTGTAAATGTAGGTACTTGATATGTGAACTTTTTTTTTTGAATTTAGTAAAGTGTGATCACTTGGTAAGTGAATTAGCGACTTGAAAATATATAAGTGTAGGTACTTGAAAGGTCATCTTGTGTTTTAAATTTAGTTAAGTGTGGTCACTTGAGAAGTAATAAGTGACTTGAAAATGTTCAAGTGTAGGTACTTGAAAGATGAGCTTGTGTTTTGATTTTTGTTAAGTGTGGTCACTTGATAAGTGAATTAGCGACTTGAAAATGTGTAAGTGTAGGTACTTGAAAGGTGACCTTTTTTTTTTAATTTTGTTAAGTTTGGTAACTTGTGAAGTGAATTAGTGACTTGAAAAGTTTAGGTCTAGTTACTTGAATTATGAAATAGTTACTTGTGTTTTGAATTTAGTTACTTGAAATGTGAACTTTTGTTTTGAATTTAGTAATGTGTAGATACTTGATAAGTGAATTAGCGACTTAAAAATGTGTAAGTGTAGGTACTTGAAAGGTGATCTTGTGTTTTGAATTTACTAAAGTGTGGTTACTTGAGGAGTGAATTTGTGACTTGAAAATGTGTAAATGTAGGTACTTGAAAGGTGAATTAGTAACTTGTGAAGTGAATTGGTGACTTGAAAATTATGTTTAAGTGTAGTTACTTGAATTATGAATTAGTGACTTGTATTTTGAATTTAGATACTTGAAAATTATGTTTAAGTGTGTTTTAATGGAATGTATCATAGATATATAGTTACTTGAAAATGATTAAGTATAGTGACTTGAAATGTGAATTAGTTAATTGAAAATAGTTAAGTGTAGTGATTTGAAATGTGTATTAGTGACTTGAAAATGTTATAAGTGTAGTGACTTGCAATGTAAATTAGTTATTTAAAAATGGTTAAGTGTAGTGACTTGAAGTGTATAGTAGTGACTTGAAAATGGTTAAGTGTAGTTACTTGAAATGTGAATTAGTTACTTGAAAATGGTTAAGTGTAGTCATTCGAAATTGTGAACTTGTGACTTGAAAATGATTAAGTGTAGTTAATTTAAATGTATACTTGTTACTTTAAAATGATTAAGTGTAGTGACTTGAAAAGTATACTAGTGACTTTAAAATGGTTAAGTGTAGTCATTTGAAATTGTGGACTTGTGACTTGAAAATGATTAAGAGTAGTTACTTGAAATGTATACTTGTGACTTAAAAATTGTTACGTGTAGTGACTTGAAATGTGTACTGGTGACTAAAAAATGGTTAAGTGTAGTTACTTGAAATGTGAACTAAGTTTCTTGACATTATGAACTTGTGACTTGAAAATAATTAAATGTAGTGTCTTGAAATATGTACTAGTGACTTTAAAATAATTAAGTGTAGTGACTTGGAAGGTGTACTAGTTACTTGAAAATAGTTAAGCGTAGTTAAATGAAAATGGTTAAGTATAGCGACTTGAAAATGGTTAAGTGTAGTTACTTGAAATGTGAATTAGTTACTTGAAAGTGGTTAAGTATAGTGACCTCAAATAAATGATTAAGTGTAGTGACTTGATAATGATGAAGTATAGTTATTTGAAATGTGAAGTAGTTACTTGGAAATGGTAAGTATTATTATTTGAAATGTGAAGTAGTTACTTGAAAATAGACAAGTATAGTGACTTGAAATGTGAAATAATTATTTGAAAATGGTCAAGTGTAGTGACTTGAAATGTGTACTAGTGACTTGAAAATAGTTAAGCGTAGTGACTTGAAATGTGAATTAGTTGCTTGAAAATGGTCAAGTGTTGTAACTTGAAATGTGTACTAGTTACTTGAAAATGGTTAAGTGTAGTTACTTGAAAATGGTTAAGTATAGTGACTTAAAATGTCAATTAGCTATTTGAAAATGGTTTGAGTGTAGTGACTTGAAATGTGTACTAGTGACTTAAAATGAGAATTAGTTATTTGAAAATTATTAAGTGTAGTGACTTGAAAATGATCAAGTGTAGTTACTTGAAATTGCGAACTTGTGACTTGAAAATGGTTAAGTATAGTCACTTAAAATGTGTACTAATAACTTGAAAATAATAAAGTATACTTACAAAATAATTATATTTGGTTATATGAAAAGCTTTGAGAATTTCTCATTGAGTAAATCTTCTTGTATAATCCATTGCAGTTTACCTGACAATGTATAATCTATTGTAGTGTATCTTGTATAATCCATTTGACCGGGTAAAGAGTTTATGAAATAAGAAAAGTGTTTTCTTTACACCAATTGTTAAATACATTGCACCACTTTTACCCTTCCTCTTGTTCACTTATTCTTCTAATTTCATCCTCTATTATCTTAAAAGAACAAGACATAACAATAGTCACAATAATCTGAAAAATTAATTTTGAGTTTATGATTCTTTACATGCTAATATATATATATATTTATATTTATATTTATATTTGTTGATTTTTATGATATTATTTGATACTATAATGTCATATAATTTGTGGTAATAATGTATTTTTAGTATTTTCTATGGCCTGAATTAACATATTCTTATGCAGAATGGGTTTGAGATAAAGAAAGAAGAAATATTAACTACTCAAAGTGCATCAATTGTGGAAGGAGGATGAGAAATGAATTGGACTTGGTGATGAAACATGTATACAAGAAATCATCCTAAAATGTTGAACGCCCATCTCAAGAAGACAACCAAGATTATGAGAAAGAAAGTAATTCT
Source organism: Capsicum pubescens (assembly GCA_030864215.1). Lineage (NCBI taxonomy): Eukaryota > Viridiplantae > Streptophyta > Magnoliopsida > Solanales > Solanaceae > Capsicum > Capsicum pubescens. The sequence goes on along the minus strand of CM061549.1, from coordinate 141,819,023 downwards.
GACCCTAATGGTTGATAGTTTTATTGAGGATTTAAGTTTAAAATATTTTATTTTGGACCATTTAAGAATCATACATTATTGATATGGATGTTACGAATTATATTTTTTTGTTAGCAGTAATGATTTACATTAGACTTGTATTGGATGATATTTTTGAGAATTATTGAAGTTTATGAATAAATTTTTTACAAATTGTGAAATGATTTTAGTAATTAATGAGTGAATTATTACTTGAGAATTTTCATGGGAATGTACATGAAAATGGAGAATTATTACTTGGGAATTTTGATAGGGATGTACATGAAAATTGAGAAAATTTGTTCTTGTGGATTGACTTGGGCCATTTCATACGAATTTTCTTGCAAAATAGTTTCATAAATATCCATAAATTTTTTTTTTGTTAATTAGGAATTTTCACCTCTAAACTTCCTTCGAATTTACTTGGGAATCTTCGTGGGGAATAATTTGTAAATTTTTTCATGGAAATCCGCAAGTAAAATTATTTTTTTATGAAATTTTACCAAATAATTCATGCAAAATTTTTATTGTTAATCGAAAGTAAATCCGCAAATAACTTACCTCTGGATTTATTTTCGCAACTAAATTACCTGGGGGTTTTATAAATCCGCAGGTAATAATTACCTATGAAGGTATTTCGTTTAGATTCTAATTGGTAAGAAAATCTGTAGATAATCAAATTATTTAGGGATTTTACAGCATTATCCCTATGAAAATCCCCAGGTAATAAGCGCTTTTATTGTAGCGGATGATGGTTATTATCCATTATAGCAAAGTGTAAATATAAGGAATGTCTAGGATTATCTGACATTATTATTCTTCCATGTTAATAGATATATGCATGATGTATACTATAGTGTCCCTTCTTGAAAGGTTGATGATGTTATTAATTGCCTTGGTAAATGCAATGCTAATGGTTAATGGTAGTATAATAGGGAGCGAAGATTGTCCAATAAGAGTAATTTGTTGTAATAAGATAACTGTGTAAGAATTGTGGGTAAGAATAATTCATAGAATATAGTTAGTTAAAAATGACCTAATGGTAAAGTAATACTGCTTAAATAAAAGAAAAATGATAAGTTTTGAAGTTGATGTAAGTTAAGCATGTTCGGATATTAACTTGTATGCTTGCCGTGATCGCTTCTTGTTTGTTATATGTTGTTAGATGTTTTGTAACCTTGGTCATCTGATGATGCCTACAAGTATGTATGGTTGTATGCATACTATTATTACTATATCTCTACTTGCAAATATAGCCATGTTACGGTTAGTTGGAGTTTCTATAGGTGCAACAGTGTTTATTTTTCAGCAGCTCTTGTAATCCTACTCATACATGGATGTTGTCTTTTAGGTCAATCTTTCATTTGTTTAGTATTATTGTGTTAGTTTAGACTAGGTTTTGGGAAATTATTTTATCTATTTCCACAATTTATTAGTGTAATAAGTTTGTTTAAAATAAAAAGGTTACATAATTATTAATACTTGAGGATATTTTAAATGTCTTTCTCAATAATTAAATGATTGGGTGGTAAGGTTTCTCCTATCCAGGATAAATTTAGTTGGTGCTATCACATTCGATGATTTGTGTGATAACACAAAGTCTATAGTTTAGTTCATAGTTTTTTTGTTTACATAAAGTTAGTACAAAGGCATTGTCCTAGTAAAATAATATTTATTTATATGTAATGAACCTTCAGGTTATTTTCTATATTTCCTTATATTTTTGTCATTTTAGCTTCTCCATAGCTATCCGGAGTTATTTATGACTTATTAGGACCGACGGTTCGGTTACCACGCAGTTCATTTGGTTTTTAGAGTCAATTCCCTGTTTTGAAGTCTTCACTGGTTCCAAATAAACACAGGGAAAAAACTTCGATAAAATAATCTCAGATGAAAATTCTGACTTTACCAGTAGCTCCGGAATATCACTTTTAGACTAGGTAGCCCTTTGATTTGGGTTCCGATCCACTAGAGCTCATTTCGACCTATAGTTGAAAATTTGAAAGTTTAGGTGTGGGACCCATATTTGGTCGAACTGACCTAGGATTGAAAATCCAACTTTTCCATTGCATCTGAAATATCAAATTTAGTGTGGTTAAATAGTTCATTTGCAAAAATTGGATTACAAATGAATCTTGAGGCATTGTCAGAAACTTGGAAATCTTCCAAGTTTTGTTGGTCCTGGTGCGTTGCGATCGCAGCATAGAGGAAGCGATCATGGCACAGTGATCGTGGTAAGGCCATGAAAATTTTGGCCTGCACCTCAGTGATTGCAAATCTCGGTGCTTAGGGGTCTATAAATAGACCCCATAGCTGCAATTTGGATCATTTTATTTTCTCCCTTGAGAGCTTAAAACCCTAAATGGGTATAATAACTCAAAATTTATCATGACGGGTGACTTGGGAGCTTCTTTATCATCTTTTATCAGTATTATCTTATAATTTAAGGTAAGAATCATTTTAATTCATGCTTGAATTTCTTAGTTTTAACCCAAAACCCCAATTTAGCTTAGGGCTTGATTTTAACCTAAAGTATGCTTAGTTGTTTCCCTTTTCTTGAAGTAGGCTTCTGTCTACACTTTATCAAATATAATTTGTGATATAAACATTGCGTGTGATTATGAATGTTAAGATTTAGTATGGGTAGAATAACTTATCCTTGATTATTGATGTTTAGGGATTATATGAGGGTTTTGGATCCCTATGAAGGTATGTTTATAACCTTTTAGAATCCTATTGCCTTATCCCTAGTTTGGTTGAATTTGTAGCATGAATATGATATAATGCTAGGTTTGGGATGTAGTTTTAGCATTGGAAGCTTGATTAGTATATTTAATTTTATTTGGATAGTGTGGTAGTATTGAAATTATAATTTTGATAGAGTTGACTTGAATGTTGTTGTTCTAGTTGATGTTCCTATCTTAGGCTTGAGTATGGATTACTTGTCATCTAAAAGTTTAACTAGATACCTTAGCCTAGTTTAATCATAGCCTGTCTAATTATGGAAGTTGAGGATTAGAAGCGGGATTGTCAGGTCCACTCAAGCCCATACTTGTGTTAGCCTCGTGGAACTAGTTTTGGATTACACATAGTTGAGACTAGTAAACCTTAGTATAAGGTTACTTCATGTCTTATTGAATAATGATGTGTTTTTCCCCGAATAATGATATTTTTACCTATAGAGATTCCATTTCCTTCTTGATATGTTTTTTGGACTATAGAGATGTTATTTCCTCTTATACTTGATATTTGACCCATAGAGATTCTATTTCCTCTTAGACTTTATATTTGGCCCATAGAGATGCTATTTTCTCTTAGACTCGATATTTATCCTATAGAGATGCTATTTTCTCTTAGACATGATGTAGGGCCTATAGAGATTATTTCCCAATTAGATAAGATTATTGGCCTATAGAAATGATATTCCTCTTAGTTATGATTGTTGGTCCTATATAGATGACTTTCCTCTTAGTTATGAGTATCGGGCCAATAGAGATGATATTCTTATTACATATAATAATTGGACAAGAGAGGTGACATTCCTCATAGTCTTAATGTATGATCTATAGATATGAGATATCCAATAGACATTATATACTTGTTGGTATTACGCCTCCTAAATGTGAGATGCCTCCTAGATGAGAGATCATTATGTACTTTATGATATTATGCCTCTTCTATGTAAGATTCCTCCTTTATTTAAGATAGTTAGAGATATGACGGCTAACAAATATGATTATCGATATGAGTTTTGAAAAGGTATATGGGTTGAAGGCCATGATTATGATGTTGTGATTATTCCAGGCATATTATTGGGATAAGGGTTGTGTTATGATATTGGTTGAAAAAGGGAAGTGTTTACCCTTGTAAAAGATGCAGTTATAGTTTGTGAATATGTATATATGTGTGTGCGTATGTGTATGTGTGTTATATACACATCTCTCAAGTATGGGACGAAGAAAGATGCATTATGATGCTTATTATAGTTCTAATTGAATACTGGTGATGAAATTTATAGAATTGGTACATTCATGCTTATGATTATTCTACCTAATTAAGGTTAATCTAGGTGGTAACTAGTTGTCTATTAGGTGACTATAGTACTTGATGTTTATGAATCTAATGTAACAGTTAATGAACCTTGCTTAGTTGAAATATGGTAGCTAGCGATGGTTGATACATGGCTAATTATGATGTCGGGTTTAGCGTAAGTGAGGATTAGTTGATATTGATGACTAAGTTTATGGTGTTGATTAGTTGATAAATGAGGATTTATGTATTAATGAGTCTAGATAATAAGACATGTTGGTGATAAGATATGGCTAGTTAATAATGATGAATAGTTGATAAACGTGGATTAGGTTGTAAGCGATGGTTAGTTAATGAATGGTGTAGTTAATACAGGATGGTTAGATGATAAATGGTAATGTTTTAACTAATAATAATTAACAAATATAGGATGATTAGTTAATAATAATGAATAGTGTATAAATGGCGATTATGGTCTAGTGATGAACCTTGACTAGATGTTAGGTAGTGGCTATTTAATAAATAATGGTTAGTTGTTGTCCCATGAACAAAGATTACATGAAGGATAATGTTTAGGCTAACAATTAGAGGTCATGTGAAGACTAGAGAATTAGTGGTTTAATGATCATAAGCATTGGTTAGCTAATAGCGAATAGTTGGGAAATATTGAAAAGTTAGATATTTTTATGAATGTACTATTATGATTATGAGTATACTAACAAGCTTGTAGATTTATCATTATTTTTCCACGTTTTGATCCTGTGCACATATTATATGTCTATAATTATATGTGTATAAACATTTATTATTATATTGATACCCAAAAAGGTCGGAGGATACTGTGATGATATACTGATACCCGGCAAGGCCGGAGGATACTGTGATGATATATTGATAATCGGCAAAGCTGGAGGACACTATGATGATATATTAATACATGATAAGTTTGAAGGATACTATGACGATATATTGATACCCGAAAAGGTGGGAGGGCACTATGATGATATATTGATACCAAGGCCAGAGGACACTGGGATAATATATTTATACCCGACAAGGCCAAAGGATATTGTGATGATATATTTATACTCTGAAAGGCCGAAGGATACTCTAATGATGTATTGATACCCAGAAATATTAGAGGATACTTTTATGACTTATTTATACTCGGTAAGGCCAAAGGTTAATTATGCCGATTATAGACACGATGATGTCAGTTATGATCGAGATGGTTATAATGATGCGATTTTTATATTAATTGTGTACATTGCATTCATTCATGCATGTGCATTTCCCATCACCAGTATGCACCTATGTCTATCAACCGGTATGGGACGGTTTAATAAATATGGGTGAAGAATATGCCTTGTATTATTGTATGTTGATTGAACCTTCTTGATGTGCTAGATTTTCGTATTATATTTAAGACTTTTTAACTTAAAATAATTGTAAGTTCTTAAGTAATTATTGGTGTTTTTGATATTATTTCTTAAGATTTTGTAGGAAAGTCAAGGATGGGAGGAAAACATAGGAAAGTTGAACAAAATAAGTAAAATCTAGTACAAGTGAGCTGATATGAGTCTGACGGCATTTCTTGCAAGCCATCAGAGATGTGGTAAGCTACCAGAAAAAGGTGTCAAGAAGAACAGTGAAGAAGAGTTGCTGGATGAAGGTGACGACATTCTCAATATGTCGTCACAAGTGTGGTAAGCCGTTAGAAGATGTCGTCAAGTGGGACAAAACATGGTGAAATAAGTTGAAGGTCTGACGAGATTTTCTACACGCCGTCACTCCTCTAGTAAGACGTCGGAGGACATCGTCAGAGTGAGGAAGAATAGGTTAAGAAGGCACGACTTCTGACCACATAGCTGAGACGCCGTTAGAAGCCTGACGATCAACACCAATATGCCGTCACCTAAATTCAAGCCCAGCTGTGATTTTATTATTTTATTACCTTAATTAGGCTTTAGTATGAATATAAATTTTGAGGGTTTTTAAATTATCAAGTTTTCATTATTCAGAACAAGAACTTTGGAGAGAGAAACACGTACATTGTTCTCTTTCGCCAATTATTCTTAGTTTTCTTTCTTATAAACTATTCTTGGGTTTCTAACTTGGGATTTAATTGAAGAAATTGCTTGTTGTTTTCCATCTATATGTAAGTTTATTATTATCATCGTGAATTCAACTTGTGATTTCTTTCATTAAATTATGAGCGGCTAATTCCATTAGTCGGGGTTATGGGATCCAAGGATTAGGGTTTGATATGATGCTAGGTGTTTAACGGATTCAAGAAGTAGTAGAACATCTTGAAATTCTTTGGTTTTAACTGAAATCTAGTGGTTGCAAACATTAGATTATGCCTTAGGTTTTATTTTCTTCTAACGGAGAAATAGACTAGAGGACGGGAATTATCAACAGGGACTCGAAATCTACCAACCTTCTGTTTAATGATTAATGCTATAACTGTATTAATTTACCTGAGATAACATCCGTTTGGATATAGATAAATTATCTAAGTTCGAGAGAATTAGTTAATAAATTGTCTGGTGAGGTCGAGAGATAAGTTAGATAGTATAATCGTAAGGGATATTCTGTTGTTCCTACTTACTTCAAGATTCTTAAGCGGTACCTAGTATCTGTCAATTCCCGAAACCCACAGTGAACATAACTCTGGTTTTCCATTTATATTGATTACAAACATTAATACTAAAACCCCATTTTATATTTTTGTATCATTTGTTTGAATTTAACTTGTAGCTATAATTTCAAACTAGTTTAATTGCTACTCACATTGTTCCCTGTGGATTCGACCCCGACTCCAAAGTTGGGTAAATATATTGACGACGACTGCCTTACACTAATTTGAGGTGTAAGTTGAGCGTTATAAAAAATGGCGCCATTGCCGGGGAACAATTTGGCGTATTGAGTTGGTTTGGAATTTTACCTTACTTGCTTGAATTCGAACTTGTAAATATTTTTTTGTGATTTCCTTTGTTTCATGTGTTAGGTATATTTTCTTTATTTTTGCTTATTTCTTACTATGGCATCATGGAATGAATGTGAGTTTGATGGTTGGAAATCTTATCTAGATGATCCATGTCCATATTGTGATGGACCCCACTTTTGGCATGACTGTAGATATGCTCCCTGGAGAGATATGTGTGCACCATCTTCATCCTCCCAGGAGTATAATTGTTCTTTATGTGTTGGTCAAGATGGACATTGGGGTGATTGCTCAAATGCCCCATCCCCCTATTGCTCTAACCCAAGTTCTAGTTCTTATGAGTATGACAGATCTTATGGTCAAGAAAAGAAAGAACGCAGCACTGGAAAGAGTGACATTGAAGCTATGCTTCAACTAATGTTAGATCGTATAGACACAATGAATGATACCATATGTGACATACGTTAAGACATTAGGGCATTTAACGAGGGAAGAGATGGATCTCGAGGTCAATCATCCAAAACACTTTTCTACATTATGTTTAGATGATATCTTGTCTGTGGAATCATTTAGAATAAAAGAAGAGTGTGATGATGAAGAGCAAGATTCCAATACTGATGATGAGATTGATGTTGATCAACCCTTGGAGATTTCCCAACCAACCGAGCCAACCATGAGGAATGATGCCAAGATTGAGGGAATGGTGCTAGAGGAAAAAGAAGAAGCCAAGCCAATCTCTTATGAAGACTCTAGCCCAATTCAAAGTAAAAATGTTGAGAAGATGAATAAAAGTGAGTATGTAGAGGATAGTGTAAATTTTAAAGTAGGATTTGTTGGGCCACACTCGAAGCATTTTTCCACATTATGTTTAGATGATATCTTATCTGTGGAATCATCTAAAATAGTAGAAGACTATGAAGATGAGGAACAAGAATCCTATATTCTTTATTTTACACTTGATAAGCAACACAAAAACACACCTCACTTTAAAGCTGAGTTGTTTACCATGCATCATCCATTACTCGGCTTCTTAATCTTTATACCACCTCCCTATGAGCGAGGCAAGAAGATGGACTCTAAGTTGAGGTGAAATTCATATCCTCAAGGTGGAGGAAAAAGCTGAGTTGGGTCGTGCCGCGACGTTAAACTAGGCGCTTCTTGGGAGGCAACCCAAGGAATTTTGTTTTTTGTATTGGTATTATGTGATTGACATCAGATCTTCGCACCCATGGTGCCACAGGTATACTTCTAACTCTCTTGTTTTGATTTGACGTGTTAGGAACAATGCATGATATCAAGTTGAGGGTGGGGCTACTTGTGGGTGTTGATGTCCTCCTGGGGTTTTGTTGTCGTGCCTCTTTTCCCTGGAGTCTTGTTCCTAGTAGAGCCGGCATGTTTAGGCGTATTGTTTTTGTGTTGTGATGTATTAAGGTTAACTAGGAGAAAAATAAGTATCTACGACAGTTGACATATTTTTGTTGATATTTCTTGGAATGATAAATACCTCTCCAATTATCTACCTATTAACTGTGTGATGTGCATCTATATTTGACTATTGTGAATCCTTTTATGGCATTAGTACTGGGGACATGATAATCACTGCTAACAATTGCACGAACTGGATGAGTAGTAGCTGGTAATATACTTGTGTGCCATGTGTGTGTGAGATCTTACTCCATTCCCTGTGTGTGTTGAATCTAGAACTTGCCCGGTTAGTCATACCTTGGTTGAAAGATAGGTGTTAGGAAAGGATCATAGGCCGTTTTGATTTTTAAGTCACTTTTTTTTCCTAAATGACCTTCCTTGTATACATGATATCTCTTGATCCCTATTTTGAGCCTGACTTGACCATTTCTTTCTATGACACCTATCACCTTCTCGTTTAGATCATAATGAACCTGTTTTGGCCCTGGTCCTCCTTGGACACTGTGCACCTTGACTTAGGAAAACAACCTAAGTTGAGGGTGTCTATCATAGGGGTGCGTGATGTAAACTGGGTATGAAGAAAGGTAGAATAAAAGGAAAAGAATAAGTGAAAAAGAATAAAAAGCTGAGTGGTGTGGAAGAAGAATAAGAAAAGAAAAAGGATGAAAAAGAAAATCCACATCCATCCTGAATAATGTGCGATCAATAAATGGAGAAAAAGAAGAAAAAGGTTAATAAGTGAACCCCAAAAGTTAAGGTAGTTCCAAGTAGGCTTAGTCACTCTAAATGCCATTGAATATCATACCATCCCTTAGCCTACATTACAAGCCGAAGAAAAGACCTATAGTGATCCTAACTTACCTGTCTGGACACCTTGGTAATGAAAATAAGGGCAAGCATATGGTATTTGACATGCATTGGTTGGAATTTCTTTCTGAGAGTGAGTGTCTCTTGAGTATCCCCGCATTGACATGATTGAGTTCATATATGAGTGAGGAGGGGCTTCTTTGTTGTAATGGCATATCGGTTGCGTTTCTAGCTGTTTACTTGTTTGGGTAGTGTAACTTGTACATATACATGGTTATTGTTGCTGAATTGATGCCATATCTTGATTCCTTTGGGTCACATTGTTAATCTTCATTGATATGCACAATTGGATTTATAAGTAATGGAATACGGAGAGTGGCATAAGTGTTGAGATAAACTGGATAATCAACTGTGATGGTATCTTATGTGCCTCTTGGTTAAGCATCGTAGTATGGTGTTATGTATTGCTTGAGGACAAGCAATTGTTTTAAGTAAAGGGTCTTGATGTGCTAGATTTTTGTAGCACATTTAAGACTTTTTAACTTGAAATAATTGTAAGTTCTTCAGTAATTATTGGTGTTTTTGATGTTATTTCTTAAGATTTTATAGGAAAGTCAAGGATGGGAGGAAACCATAGGAAAGATGAACAAAATAAGTAAAATCTGGTATAAGTGAGCTGATATGAGTCTGGTGACATTTCTTGCAAACCGTCAGAGATGTGGTAAGCTACCAGAAAAAAACGTCAGGAAGAACAGTGAAGAAGAGTTGCTGGATGAAGATGACGACATTCTCAATATGTCGTCACAAGTGTGGTAAGCCATCAGAAGATGCCGTCAAGTCGGACAGAACATGGTAAAATAAGCTGAAGGTCTGACGATATTTGCTACATGCCGTCACTCCTCTGGTAAGCCATCGGAGGACATCATCAGAGTGAGGAAGAACAGGTTAAGAAGGCACGACTTCTGACCTATATCTGAGATGCCGTCAGAAGCCTGACGATTAAAACCAATATGCCATCACCTAAATCCTAGCCCAGCTGTGATTTTTTTATTTTATTACCTTAATTAGGCTTTATTATAAATAGCAATTTTGAGGGTTTTTAAATTATCAAGTATTCATTATCCAGAACAAGATCTTTGGAGAGAGAAACACATACATTGTTCTCTTTAGCCAATTATTCTTAGTTTTCTTACTTATCAACTATTCTTGGGTTTTTAACTTGGGATTTAATTGAAGAAATTGCTTGTTATTTTCCATCTATACATAAGTTGATTATTATCATCATGAATTCAACTTGTGATTTCTTTCATCAAATCATGAGCGGCTAATTCCATTAGCCGGGGTTATGGGATCCAAGGATTAGGGTTTGATATGATGCTAGGTGTTTAACGGATTCAAGGAGTAGTAGAACATCTTGAAATTCTGTGGTTTTAACTGGAATCTAGTGGTTGCAAACATTAGATTATGCCTTAGGTTTTATTTGCTTCTAACGGAGAAATAAACTAGAGGACGGGAATTATCAACAGGGACTCGGAAGCTACCAACTGTAATACCCCGCATGTTTCTAAGATAGGAAGTGAATAAGTTTTCCTAGATATGAAACCTCCTATCCTGTGAGTAGCATTTTAGTGCATGACTTACAATGAATATCCTAGCGATAGGATAGCTTGCAATGTCTTAAGCATGCTAATATAAGTCGCTTAGAGTGATGCAAGCTAAGAGTTTTTGAATTCATCAAGTCTTAGTGTTCGATTTTGTAAGGGTCATCTTTGAACAAGAATAATGTGATTTATATGTGACATTTTGGCAGATTTAGACCCACCAAATTGTAGAAAATCAAATTAGCTTTCCAACGATACCAATTTAATCAAAATCCGACACCCGAGTAAGGAGTTATGGCCTTTCAAAGTAGAATGTGTCGCCTAACCAATCACACATGGCCACTGGAAAGCATAGGCAATATCATATGTGGCGCCTATGTAAAGCATGGGCAATATCATATGCGGCGCCTATGTAAATATAGGCGATATCATATGTGGCGCCTATGTATGATTTCAGCCACGAAAACACTTAGTTTTTGAGTTATTTTGAGGGTAGTTAAGTCTTTTAACACTCCTTACAAGTCCTTAAACTTAACCTCACGAAATTTATAGCTTCTAAACAAATTACAACCCTATTAACATCTCAAAGTTCATCATCCAAGAGCACCATAGGAGAAAGACAACTAGGGTTGCACAATCAAGCTTGAAGATCAAATTTCAAGGAAATTCCTCCGTCAATCATCAAGAACCTACCTTTCAAGGTATGCGTAGTGTTCATCCACGGATTCCTTTCGTTCATGGAGTTCAAGAATCAATCTTTAAAATACAAAAGTTTGGTTGGTTGTGGTGATATGATCATACCCATGTTGATGCTTGTTTGTTTTGCTATATAATAGTATTGTGACTGTATATCTCATGAAAGTTATGTTGTTAGTTAAAAAACATGATATTTTGATGGATTGATAGAATGCAAGTATGAAATCCACCTATGCCTTAAAGAATGCATGCAAGGTGTTCGATAAAATGCCTAGTATGTTAGAAATTCATATTTACATGATTTCATGATATCTAAATAACAAGTTTATGTTAGCCATACACTCCAATATGAATTTCCATGCAAATTATGTGTTGTTATTGTTGTGGTATAAAGCATGTATGATAATGGAGATATAAATTATGTACACAAAATATATCCATGCTTTTCCCATCATGTTTGAAATGTTGAATAAATACATGAAGTATACTATCCCCTGTTTATGATATTGTGAATTGTGGACTCAAATCTTGTTATCAAGTCATGTCATGTGTGTCAGTTTCCTCCTATCGAGTCCTGGGGGTATTCGTACCCGAAAACTATAGCTGTGTGCCTAGATCCATGTCATGTTTGACGATATCCAAACTCAAGTTGTGATTCCATAGACTTCAGTCAGTCTCATGACTCAGGAAAACTCATGTAAAGGCAGTAACAGTTCAGTTTTACTCACTACTCAGTAATCTACATAATCTCAGTAATATTTCTTCAATCTATGGAATTCAGTAAATCTCATTATCAGTACAATTTAGTTCAGTATTCAGTTTAGACATCAGTAAACTCAGTCAGCTAACAGAATTCAGTAGCATTTATTCAGTTAACAGAATTCAGTAGTGTTCCGCTAGTCATTTGAACTCAATAAACTCAGTCAATGTTCAGTTTAGTTAAACAGAACAACCAGTAATAGTTCAGTTAATTCTAGTATGAACTAGGAAATCAGTTTGGTATAATAAGTTCAGTTTCATTCAGTTGGGAGTAGGATTCAGCACCGAGGAAACCCAAGGATAGGAACTCACCTACTAGTAGAGGGTGTGATTCTTAGAAGCAGTCCTTGCATTCCAGAACTATGTAGCAGCATAGGTTGAGATATCTTAACCTGTCAGATTAGGGTTGATGAGGTGGTTTAACCTGTCAGTTTAGGGTTCCCACCGTTCTCATTGAGTACCTGCCAGAAGAGGGTCACTCACAGCTTGTCCTTACCAGTGGCGCGGTATTGACACCCTTCCAATAAGGCCAGAGATTGGACCCCAGCTTAGCTATTGTAGCGTATTTGGGGCATGTCGATTAGATAACTACTTCCCATAGTTTTAGTATCAGTCTCAGTAAAAGAACTCAGATAGCTCTTCAGGATATCAGGACTGTCAGATACAGTCATTCATGCTATCAGTTATCAGAAATTATGTTATCAGATATATCAGTTATCAGAATTCAGTTATCATTCTTTATATGTTATCAGTAAATACATGTCATCAGTATTCATACTCATTAGTCATGTTATCACGAGCTCAGTTTCAGGAATGTTATATACGGTCAATTAAATCAGTTCTTCATAATCAGAACTATTAGAAACAATTATCTCTTTATTAGTAATATAGTATCAGTCTCCCAGTATTCAGTAATACAACATCATTTCCTCACTTATTAGTGAATTACATATCAATATCAGTAAATTCAGTCATTCAGTATCTCCGTATCAGTAAGCTCATGTTGTCAGTATTCAGACTCAGTAGTCAGTATCACCACGAGTTTAGTTGCAGTTACGTATGTATGTATGTATTCTCACATTCATATCAGTCAGCATTGTCCATGCATATAAAACCCTTTGCATTTATCCTACCTTACTCGTATAATTAGTACATTCAGTCGTACTGACTCATTCACACTATGGTGTTTTATTTGACGCCATAGGTATAGAGGTACGAGTTTCAGAGCAATAGTAGCATTGCAGATTTTAGCAGTCAGAGCTCCTCTTCATTCGAGAACAATATTATTATTACTTTATTACAGTATTTCAGATTAGTTTTTTAGTTTATGGAGTTAGTTGGAGACATGTTCCTTCAACTCCTTATTCAGTTCAGTTAAAGGTTTTTGGACTAGATGTCAGATTAGATGTTCAGACTTCATTATTTATGTTCCTTTTTGGTATTGTTATACCATGTTTTTCAGATATATATCAGTATTGAACCTTATCGCCTTACAGTTCATATTTTCGTATATTTTATGAGATATTATGCAGTTTACAGGTACAGATATCAGTCATGGGTTAGCTTGTGGTCCTTCGGGGTCATGAGCACTGTGTAGCATTTTGGTTCAGAAAATTGGGGCGTTACAAACTTGGTATCAGAGCCTAAGATTCAACAGTATCCTATGAATTCTGAAAGCCGCATCAAGTAGAGTCTTGTACATGGGCGTGTTGTGCACCACCCTTATGTGCAGGAGGCTATGAGATGTTTTAGGAACATTTTCCCTTCTTTCATGTCTTAAGATCGTGCTATGGCAAGTTTCTTTAAGGAACCCATGTAGATTCACATCAGGCTCCCCTCATGTCAACCTTACCTTACTTTCAAGGTAACAGAAATAGTGAATCTCAAGTCCTAAAGATAGGGATTTCTCTTGCAGTCCCTGGAGATAGTTATAGGATTTACCACTTGCTCAGACAATATCCCCTCAGTTTAGTCATGTTCCAAAGTTGTACAGATTTCATTTATGATCATAAGAACTCCTTTGTAAACTCAAATCCAATTTTTGATATGCCGTTAGATCCCTTCTCAGAATCCTATGACAGTATAGACCTAGAATTTTAAGCATGGACCTAAGAGTTTAGCAGTAGATGAGTTGGGATAGTATTATCTAGTCTGATTAGATTATGTATTCATGGGGATAGTTGTACCAACATGAATTAGTAGGTTTGAACACTGCTAGCAGGCGAGCAAGAATTTAAGTTTATTGACTTGAAATTAAGCATGAAGGTGTGAATATGATATTAGTAGTATATGAGGAAACAGAATCAGATGATGTGTTTAGTAAGACAAGCAGGTGTTGAACAGAATGTAGGTATGTGATAATAGATCAAGTGACCAAGTAAGTCCCTCAGACTTCAGTAGTAGAGCCAGTATGTATAGAAAGCAGTAAGGGAAGACAATTCTTAACCCATCCTCATCTCAGTACGGAGTTTTGCACCTCAGCTATCACAAGAAAATCCACTCAGGAGTTACATGTAATCTTTATGGTCACGAACCAAACTCATGCATTTATTTTTCCCATAAATCATGTATGATTTTTGTTCCTAGTATAAGGGGTCCCAGTTTACTCTGCAGTACAAATCATGTTCCATGAGCACAATATACTTTCACACACTTTAAATAGGATTATGCACGCCTTCAGTTCCCAGTATAAGGGGTTCAGTTCCAGCTCCCTCAGTATTATAAATCATGCCCCACGAGTACAGAAACTCTAGACTCAGGTCATATAGGTCATGAATCAGGTACGCATATCATGATTTCTAGTATACTTAGCTTCCATGACTCATGCAATGCCCCTACAGATTAGATACATTTAGACTACGTCATGTATATCCTTAGTTCAGACCTTATTAGTAAATCCAAAATATTGATATTTTATTCCTCAAGTTTCAGTCATGTGTCAAGTTTAGTTTGTATCTATTCATGTTTTAGGTCATCCTGATTTACTCCTCCAGTTAGTTCTCCTTATGAAATAGTGTAGTGATGAGCAGTTGTTTAGATAAAAGAAGATTGTTGCATGCTTACTTTGCACGAAGCTGTAGTTGTGAAGATAGGCTTGAATGTCAAGATAAATGTGCAAGTAAACGTCTAGCAAGGGGTTGTATTTAGAAGTTGGGAAAGTACAAAGTGTAAGTGTACATTTAGATCCTTGACTTATGTAAGTCCCCAGCATGTAGCCATCAAAAACTCAGTTGCCAACTCAATTATAGTTTCAGTATCCAACACTCAGTGATCAGTGTTCAGTCCTTGAATTCAGTACTTTAGTATCAGTCTAAAACTCAGTTACCACGATAGTTCAGAAATCAATATTCAGTAAAGGACTCAGATAGTCCTACAGAACCATGGCTTCAGTTACCAGTTACTTAGCCTCAGAATTTAGTACTTCTGTACTAGCTATAGGCTTAGTTATAATGTCATCTTCAGTTCAGTAACTAGATTTGAAACTATGTTCAATACCAGACATGCTTGACCATAGCATTCAAGTTGTCAGTACTCAGTTATCAGTGTTTCAGTACCCCAGTTTATTGAATACCTCAGAGCCATGTCGTACGCTTGGTCTCGCATTCACAAATAATATAGACTTCATGAATCCATGCTCAGATACCTTATTCTACTCAGTTAGTCCTTATCTCCTATGTATAAAACTCAAAAATCTCAGCCCAGCTATTCTGACTAAGTACAGTTTAGCTTTGCAGATCCAGTATTCAGCTATCAGTTATTCATTTAATCAGATAAGTTAGTATATTTTTGCACTCATGTTCAGCTCAGTTCATGTATCATGTCTCAGTTTCATATCCTAGCTATTCAGCCATAACTCAGTTCCTAGGTGTCTTGAGCATCGCCTCAATTACCCTCAGTAGCTCATCCAAGTAAATATTCTTTGAGGGACATAGTGTCCCAAGGGGGAGATACATCATACCCCCAAACTTTCATGACATAAACATGTTGCTCTCTTTTCTTTTGATGAATCCATTTTGGAGAAGGGGTACTCATAAGTTAACCCTCAAACTCTAACTTCAGTCTTATGCCATGTTTTTAAGATTCAGTTCAGATCATGATATTCAGTATATGTACCATGTCCCAGACTCAGTTATGTTCTCATGTTTCCGATCATGCATATGGAGTAATTAATCTCAAACTTATCGATATTTTCAGTTCAAGGTAATAGTTTTCCTTAAACTTACTCATTATCATGTTCATATTTCAATACCAAACTTGGTATTCAGTTCCATGCTCAGTTTTCAGTTCAAACTTGGTACCTTTACCATTGCATGTTCATGAGTAAGTTTAGTTATGAATTCACGCATCAGATATGCGTGATCAGCTCATCAGTACTTTCAGTCATGTATTCACGTATCATGTTAGTCATATAATCATGCATCAGATATTCATGGATCCACCTTATCAGTTAAGTATCAGATATGCATTCCTGTTTGAGAAACTCAGCTCACCAGAACACTAAGTCCTACATTCATAAATCAGTTATACATGCATCAGATATGCATGTTCAGTATGATATATTCAGTTCATCAGTCACGTCAGTCATGAGGTCATGTTCCATTTATTAATGTTCAGTTCATGTTTAGTTTGTCTTTTCCCCTCTCAGTCAGTTCCATTCGAGGATGAATATTCCTAAGGGGGAGATATTATAATACCCCGCATGTTTCTAAGCTAGGAAGTGAATAAGTTCTCCTATGTATGAAACCTCCTATCCTATGAGTAGTATTTTAGTGAATGACTTACAATGAATATCCTAGTTATAGGATAGATTACGATGTCTTAAACATGCTCATATGAGTCGTTTAGAGTGATGCAAGCTAAGAGTTTCTGAATCCATCAAGTGTTAGTGTTCGATTTTGCAAAGGTCATCTTTGAACAAGAATAAAGTGATTTATATATAACATTTTGGAATATTTAAACCCACCAAATTGTAGAGAATCGAATTATCTTTCCAACGATACCAATTTCATCAAAATCCGACACCCGAGCAAGGAGTTATGGCTTTTCAAAGTAGAATGCATCGCCTAACCAATCTCACATGGCCACTGGAAAGCATAGACGATATGATATGCGGCGCCTATGTAAATATAAGCGATATCATATGCGGAGCCTATGTATGATTTCAGCCACGAAAACACTTAACCTCATGAAATTTATAGCTTCTAAACACATTACAACCCTATTAACATCTCAAAGTCCATTATCCAAGAGCACCATAGGGGAAAAAAAACTAGGGTTGCACAATCAAGCTTGAAGATTAAATTTCAAGAAAATTCCTCTGTCAATCATAAAGAACATCCCTTCCAAGGTACGCATAGTGTTCATCCACGGATTCCTTTCATTCGTGGAGTTCAAGAATCAATCTTTAGAATACAAAAGCTTGGTTGGTTGTGGTGATATGATCATACCCATGTTGATGTTTGTTTGTTTTGCCATATAATAGTATCGTGACTGTATATGTCATGAAAGTTATGTTGTTAGTTGAAAAATATGATCTTTGGATTGATTGATAGAATGCAAGTATGAAATCCACCTATGCCTTAAAGAATGCATGAAAGGTGTTCGATAAAATACCTAGTATGTTAGAACTTCATATTTACATGATTTCATGATATCTAAATAACAAGTTCATGTTAGCCATACACTCCAATATGAATTTCCATGCAAATTATGTGTTGTTATTGTTGTGGTATAAAGCATGTATGATAATGGAGATATAAATTATGTACACAAAATATATCCATGCTTTTCCTATCATGTTTGAAATATTGAATTAATACATGAAGTATACTATCCCCTGCTTATGATATTGTGAATTGTGGACTCAAATCATGTGATCAAGTCATGTCATGTGTGTCAGTTTCCTCCTATCGAGTCCTGGGGGTATTAGTACCCGAAAACTATAGCTGTGTACCTAGAGCCATGTCATGTTTCATGATATCTGAACTCAAGCTATGATTCCATAGACTTCATGACTCTGGAAAACTCATGTAAAGGCAGTATCGGATTAGTCTTACTCAGTACTATGTAATCTACATAATCTCAGTAATATTCCGTCAGTCTATGGAATTCAGTAAATCTCAGTATCAGTACAATTTAGTTCAGTATTTAGTTTAGACATCAGTAAACTCAGTTAGCTAACAGAACTCAGTAGCATTTAGTCAGTTAATAGAATTCAATAGTGTTCCGCTAGTCATCGGAACTCAATAAACTCAGTTTATATTCAGTTCAGTTAAACAGAACAATTATTAACCATTTAGTTAATTCTAGTATGAACTAGGAAATCAGTTCAGTATAATTAGTTCAGTGTCATTCACTTGGGAGTAGGATTTAGCACCGAGCGAACCCAAGGATGGGAACTCACCTGCCAGTAGAGGGTGTGATTCTTAGAAGCAGTCCTTGCATTCCAGAACTATGTAGACAGTATAGGTTGAGACATCTTAACCTATCAGATTAGGGTTGATGAGGTGGTTTAACCTGTTAGTTTATGGTTCCCACCATTCTCATTGAGTACTTGCCAGATGAGGGTCACTCACAGCTTTTCCTTACCAGTGGCGTGGTATTGACACCCTTCCAATCAGGGCAGATATTGGAACCTAGCTTAGCTATTATAGCATATTTAGGGCATGTCGGTTAGATAACTACTTCCCATAGTTTCAGTATCAGTCTCAGTAAAAGAACTCAGATAGCTCTTCAGGATATCAAGACTGTCAGATACAGTCATTCATGCTATCAGTTATCAGAACTCATGTTATCAGATATATCAGTTATTAAAATTCAGTTATCATTTATGATATGTTATCAGTAAATACATGTCATCAGTATTCATTCTCAATAGTCATGTTATCACGAGCTCAGTTTTAGGACTATTATATAAGGTCAATCAAATTAGTTCTTCATAATCAGAACTATTAAAAACAATCATTCCTTTATCAGTAATATAGTATCAATCTCCCAGTATCAGTTCCTCACTTATTAGTGAATTACATATCAATATCAGTAAATTCAGGTTGTCAATATTCAGACTCAATAGTCAGTATCACCACAAGTTTAGTTGCAGTTACATATGTATTTATGTATTCTCATATTCATATCAGTCAACATTGTTCATGCATATAAAACCCTTTGTATTTAGCCTACCTCACTTGTATACTCAGTACATTCAATCGTACTGAAGCATTTGTGCTATGGTTTTTTATTTGATGCCATAGGTACAGAGGCATGAGTTTTAGAGCAGCAGTAGAATTGCATATTTCAGCAGTCAGTGCTCTTCTTCATTCGAGAACAATATTATTATTACTTTATTACAGTATTTTAGATTAGTTTTTCAATTCATGGAGTTAGTTTGAGACATGTTCCTTCAACTCCTTATTTAGTTCAGTTAGAGGTTTTTGGACCAAATGTCATATTAGATGTTCATACATCAGTATTTATGTTCCTTTTTGGTATTGTTATACCATATTTTTCAGATATGTATCAGTATTGAACCTTATGGCCTTACAGATCATGTTTCTGCATATTTTATGAGATATTATGCAGTTTATAGGTACAGATACCAGTCATGGGTTAGCTTATGGTCCTTCGGGATCATGAGCACCGTGTAGCATTTCGGTTCAAAAAATCAGGGCGTTACACCAAACTTCTATTTAATGATTAATGTCGTAACTGGATTAATCTACCTAAGATAACATCCGCTTGGATATAGATAAATTATCTAAGTTTGAGAGAATTAGATAATAAATTATCTGGTGAGGTCGAGAGATAAGTCATATAGTATAGTCGTCAGGAATATTCTATTGTTCTTACTTACTCCAAGAGTCTTAAGCAGTACCTAGTATCTGTCAATTCCTGAAACTCACAGTGAACATAACATTGGTTTTCAATTTATATTAATTACAAACATTAATACTAAAACCCCATTTCATATTTTTGTATCATTTGTTTGAATTTAACTTGTAGCTATAATTTCAAACTAGTTTAATCGCCACTCACATTGTTCCCTGTGGATTCGACCCCGACTTCAAAGTTGGGTAAATATATCAACGACGATCGCCTTACACTAATTTAAGATGTAAGTTGAGCTTTATCACTTCTCAGCCTATGGAGGTGGAGCTACGTATATGCTTGGCTAGGTATTTTATTATCTGAGATAGGTACTTATTAATGCTATTACTGATATTGTTATTATCATAGTTATGATCATTATTATGGGTAGCTTGTGATAGATCTATCATTTATCCAGTATCAAGATTTGAGGTATGTCTATGGACTCTTCTATCTTATAATGGCATTATTAGGTCTGATTATTTCATGTCTAGCCATGTTGATTGGAAACCCTGAGCATAATAGTATTAAATCCTGACACTATTATGATGAGGTCTTAGAATAAGGATATGGTGATCTAGGTCATGCTTTAGGATGACCTCATGCATATATATATATATATATATATATATATATATATATATATATTTAACTATATGAAGCTACCATATATCCCTTTCTTTGTTTATTCATATTGTATATTTGTTTCTTCGCCTTATATATTTCAATATATCTTTGTTTTGCCTTTTATTTGCATATTTTCCTCGGATATATGATATATTATTAACATCTATTGAATATGGATGAAATAGGATAGTCTACCCTGATGCTTCCTTAGTTTAATCATGTTAAACTCTTGCACATAAACATGATAGTTATCCATTAATAATCTCATTTACTTGTTATATAATTTCTAGACACTTGGGTGTTGTTTCCATTTTCTTTATATGTTGAATATATCTGCTTTATCTTTAGGGATCAGTTTGTAGTGCCTACTGAGTACCATTTGCTTGGTACTCATACTAAACTTTTACAACCAACTGATTATTGTACGGGTTATCCCCGTTGATGTATGCATTATGATGATAAGCCATGGCTTAGAGACTTAGAGTGAACTCCTAACATTCAGATTGTTACTCACTTCTCTCTTATGTATTGGACTAGTCTTTATATTATATATAGATATAAGTTGTATTAGTGTTTTTCTCTTGATATTTAACTTTTGTGCTCTTATTATATTAGAAGCTCTTGTACTGATACCACCAGGTTTTTGGGTTTTATTATGTATTGATCTTTATTTTAATTTATCCTGCATTATTTTCCCTATATTATTATGTAGTTCGTTACTAGTTATTTCGAACTACTGGTTGGCTTGCCTACTGGTAGGTTATGGTAGGCGCCATCATGACATGAGAAATTGGGTCGTGATAAATTTGTATCTGAGCCTAGGTTTCACCAGTTTATTAGTACAAGAGCTAACTGTTTTTTTGAGTCTTACAGATCGATGAAGAGATGTCTATAACCTATCATTGAAGGCTGCAGTGACATTTTAGGAAATTCACTTCTTGACTCCTTATCGTATGTCCGTATTCCTATGAACTCAAATACACTCTTTGACTTTATTCTATCCCCAAAAGATGATGTGATATTATCGATAGGATAAAACTTTAACATGCGTTCTTATAGTTTCAGCGCAACATCTGACTAGAGAGTCAGAGATGGATATCGAAGATCTTCAGCGGCAACCCAAAAGGATTTGGGTTAGCTTAGGCTTTAGTAAAGCTTGTGACTACTTCAGCCTTTGAGGTTCAGCATTGGGAATTCAAGTTTTGTTGTAAATACCTCTCAGTAATGAATGTTGTTAGATTCATCGAGCAGTTCTTAAGCCAGAGTTGGGTCTATTGTTGTTCATCAGTGTTCTTTACATATTCTGAGTACGAGATTGTATTTCTCGTGTTATCCAGGCATCTTCCTATGTTACATCCTTTTGACTCGTACATTGATACATGGATATGTTAGAGGGTTAGTATTGTCACTTCATTTGGTTTTAAAGAATTGGATAGCTGCGGAATCTTCATTCCTTAAGGATGTTGATTATGAGAGGACCATACAGAGAACGAGTATAGAGACTTATAAAAATGAAAAAAATTGTCATGCCATCAGTATAGTGTTATTGGTATCTTATCTAAGGGTGAGGACTCATCCAGTAGAGTTCAGCCTTACCTGAATCCCATCAGCTCTATGCATACAATATTCAATACTAGGAGTAGTCTACAGATTAGTAATGATGATCATATTAGGTAGAGTCCCCATCAAATTTCCAAAGTGTGGTATGGTTCTTCAGGCCATGATGACCATTTTGGATTATGAGGGATAGTATCTCAACATATTACAGGATCTTAGTTTGGTTGTGTAATAATGAGTCACTGGTTCTGAGAAAGACCCAGGTATGAGATAGATAATCAACTAGAGTTAGTACATATTCCCTACCGGCCTAGAGTTCCTGATGCAGGCTATGATCTTGGAAGTATGGACATAATTTCATGAATTTCTCTTAGTGTTAGTTTGCCAGCCATTTAGGCTCAGTTTGTGTTCTATCCATATTGATATTTCAGGAGTTGATACAATTGCAGAGAAACCTATTCCTAGTCTAGAGAGTATCCCCACCATGGGATTTACTATCATCCAGCTCAGCCTCATGATATTATGGAATCTTCAGTTAGAGATAGTGTGTGTGGTACCTCAATTGATTATTAAGTCAGTCAGTCCGAGTTGAACCAATTCAGATCTATTTTTCCCTATGCACGATAGGCATATTATTGCAGATTTTACCATTTTATATGCTAAAAATTTCCCGTATTTATCTCTTATTATGTGTATTTGGGTATTCATACCAATTTATGATTATATGACTTGATGAATTTATATTAGTCATTATGTGCCTTATTATTGAATTCACTATAATGTTATTACCCCATGGTTAATTTCTTTTAGTAGTGGGTGGAGTAGATCTCTATTGATGTTTTCCCCTATAGGTATGGTTTTTTGGTTGAGTCCCATTTATTTTGGCATGATAACCTTATTATTTCCCTTGAGTGGTACATGATATTGATGTTCATTTTGGTATCTCCTATTCAATATGTTGATATTTATATTGTTGCTTCTATTGCTACAACTTCCTAAGGTTATGGAAATTACTTTATATTATTACTTGATGAATTTGATCCTCACTGGATAGATGTGTAGACTAGTGTTAGATAGTTAGACTTATATTTTCTTGTGATATTATTTTATGGCTTGAGTAGATATAACCCAATTTTATGTCTTCATTCCCCTAGCGCGGCGAGGTTGACTATGTTCTCCCTTGGTTTGTTATATTAGATTGATTCGGGATGTATTGTGATATCGAAGGGAAGTTGACTTTCTATGGCGCTAATATGATTCTAGGGTTAAAAATTTAGTTGTATCGTCCATTCTTGAGTTTGAGACTCTTAATCTTGTCGTCTATGTTGCGAAGGTTTTCGCTTTGGCTATCCCTTCCGATATAACCTATTTTTGAGGTAGACTAGCTTAAGGTACTTCTTATTTTGTGGCTATTTCATCACCCAATAGCAATTTTGATATTTATGTTGAGATGTCATGGGATTCACCTGATAGGTTTGTTGGGTCCGTTCACTTTGGATGGTTCACCCTTGTTATTAGTGTGGCAATTTAAAACACCCTGAGTTTTTTCCCTTACTAAATTTCCTGAGTCTTGGGCATTCTGTGCATCACACAACTCACCATACCACTCATATGGTATGGATACAGGTCAAGGACCCTAGTCATATATTTGATAGTATCACATTGGCCAAGTGCTATTCTTGGTACAAGAAGGCATCATACGACTCGTATGATCATGATATGAGAAGTATAGTACCAAATCGTATGATGTTTAATGTATAGTCTTTACATTCATCTTAGGGTATGACTTAATGGGTACTAGTTGTATGGTAGGGTATGATTCATGCTAAGGATTTGTATATTGGATAGATTATGGTGTCCAATATTCTAATCAAAGTATGAGTGAAAGGTACCACTTGTAAGATGAGGTACGAGTAGAGGGGTCCAACTGTACCCTTCTGTGAGTCATTTACATCTTTTATAATGAGGGTATTTTAGACATTTTCCACCCTAATCCCTAAGATCCCACATGTTATAACACTCTTTGGTCCCTTATTTTTTACTTTAGAAGATCAAAACACTCTAAAAAATTCTCTAGAAATCTCTCAAGGAGATTGGGCTAGGGTTTCATTAAGGTGGTCACCTATAGGTTTAAAGATCAAAATCCCTCTATGAATCTTTGTAATTCAGGCATGTGACTCTTCGTTCATGGTGAAGTTCATAAAAATCATGTGTTTCATTCTTTGTTCTTGATTCATAAATGGTGGTTTAGAATTCCATGGTTGGGGGTTTGAATGTCTAATGTTTAGTGTTCTTCTCTCTTGATTTAACTTGTGTTTATATATGTTTTTGGTAATGGTTTTGCACATGTGGGTGTATGGAAATTGTGGTTTGATGAATGGGTTATGATTAACCCTAACTTGATGGTTTTTTACTTGAATAATGATTTTATAATTGTATGCCCTTAAACTGTTTGAGAAAATGCCTACGAGAAAAATCTTGTCACATGATGAATTGAGTTTTGAACTAATGCTTGGTATAAGAATGTTAATGAAGGATGAATGATTTTGTAAGGGCCTTGATGAACATAAATTGAATTGAAATGTGTTTTGAACTAAGTTATTGGCCTAATAATGTAAATGGTTGGTAAATGGTTGCATGAAAGGCATTGTTGGCCATAAGTTGAATTGAATTATAACCTTGATGGTGTAAATGACTAAATGGATTTAAGTCTCAAAATGTTGAATCGAATTGATGACTTTGTATGGGCAATGGTTTTAAGTCCCAAACTCGAATGATAATAGTTATGGCATATTGAATGCTTGCAAGGTGGGTTGGTACGACAATACCAATGGGATGCCTTTGATTAATAATTAGACTAATGGTTGTGTGCATATGTAATGAATATTTTAAATTAGGCTATAAAGCAAGATATATAGCCAGGCCATGAAAGTGGAGTTTAAAGGACTAACACTGGAAATCGCGCTAGCCGATGTGGGTGTCTATATGAAACACCCTAGTTTTTGGACCTTAGAAAATTTCTTAGAATTCTTATCTTTGTACTCATGGTTACAATCCGTAAGTTGGGGTATGGATGGTATGTTCCTGTTGTATACTGGCCAATTATGGTTGATAGGATGGATTTTGGTCACTAGAATAGATTTGACTTAGAGGTACGAGTCGTATTGGGGGTTAGAGATCATTTGGATCCTTAAATTAATCTTAGACTTGGTTACTTAGGTTGGATCTAAGTTTGAGTGGCTTACTATGACCCGTAAGTCAGGGTACGAATCGTACCCAGGACTCATATGGTGGATAGTATCTAAATCTTCCTTAGGTGTAAATCGTCTAGGGGTAGGCATGAAGGGTACGGATCGTATAGTGTGGGTCGTATGCTGGACAGTGTTTGGTCAAAGTGTTGAGGTTCAGGTTACGAGTGGTGGATACCAATCGTATCGGAGGGTACGACTCCTGTGTGTCAATCATATCCCGGTGATGGAATTTTGGTGCAAATTAACTGGGGATATTCTGGACATTTCCCCACTTATCCTAATAGGTTTCCACAATTTCTAATGAACTTGGGAGGTTATTTACCCCATTATTCCATTCATTAACACTTTGAAACTCTTCCTAAACACTCTATAATTCTCTCAAGATCTTTTGGGCAAGGGGAGCTAGGGTTTTAACTAAATGATCAATTTGGGGCTTGTCTTGATTATTTCTTTTCGTCATCATCTTGGTGTAAGACATGTTCTCTTCCCTAATTATTAATTATACGTAAAGGCATGGTTTACATGAATATTTTCATGGTTTTACTATTACATGATTTTGGTTTTCAAATATGGTTTGGGGGTTTTGATGTTAAATGGTTGGTTATGTTTCCCATGGTTTTAGTTATGCTTTTATATGCATTAATGGTGGTTTGGGATAATTGGATTGCATGGGAATGGTTTAATGGTAATTGAAATTGGTTTTGGTCGTATTATTCCCCTAATATGTTTGAAAAAATGCTTATAAAGATATGTTCATTGTATTGACTACTTTAATGGAACTTTTGCATGTCATAAAACTTGTTAAAGGAATTGTGCATAGTTTAAATAGTTTGGAAAAGTAAATGGCTAATGGGTTATGCTTGTGGGTAACACGGAAGTCTCCTAAGTGGTTTAAAATTGTAGATGGAAGGGAACTTGAAATTTCCCTTAAACCTAAAAATGGTTGGCTATGGATGATACTTGTAAGTAGGGATTGGTATGATGATATCGATATCAATTTCCTTGGTTAATAAATGGATAATGGTTTGGTTATTTGGAAATTGGTTTTAATTAGGTAATAATGGTGGGAGGTGTAGCTAATCCATGGAAGGTGGAGGTTCCAGGGGGACAAAAACTGGAAACTCATATTTGTAGATATGAGGTTGGTCTTGGTAATCGTATGCATGATTTTACACTTTGTTTGGGGGATGTACTAGTCGTCCCATGGGATACATCCCTAGTCATGTGTTTACACGAAATGGGGCCCTTTTAGCATAGGGAACTGAACCCATATAGCCTATGTGTGGTTTAGGATGGCAAAGCTATACAACCCTAGTAAAGGTTTTAAGGGCATGCTAAACCTAACCCCTTTTCTCGGCATGGTTATATATATGTGTGGTTGTGTGCATATGGATCATTTTAATTGGTTTTATAAATAGCATTATTTTATCCTTACCCTGATATCATGCTAGTGGTCACTCGCTAACCCCATCTACTGGTGGATATATACCCAAGCTATGCAGGAATTGGCCGTTCTAGTCCTCCTACATAGTGATTAACTTGGGGACAACATTTGGATTGAAGTAGTGAACTAGTATCCTTTTGGAAGGCATCATATAATGTTATGGATATTTCTAGAGATTTTGGTTTTATTTTGGACTTAAGTTTTGGCTATGCTTTGGGGCATATCCCAATTGGATTTCATTACTCTTTTGGATAGAGAATTTGGTGCACTTCTATAGGTTGGAATGGGTGGGATTCGTATAGGTTTCAGCCTTGGCATTGGAATAAGATAGCAGGATGGCATCATTGGACATAATTTTTCACTGTTCTATCATATTTCTTTTGGATTAAATATATTATGTTTTGGTACGTCCTTGGTTATGACCTAGTTTATGGCCCTTGTCTTTGGTAGGGTTGGATTATTGGTATGGGATGGCTGGACTCGGTTAGGTTGGTCACGATTGTAATCTATTCCTAGAGTCTTCATGGTAGTTGTTAAACTATTTTGTTACATGCTCAGAATTCAGCCAACTCAGGGCAAGCGGCTGGAGGTTGGGCTGGTTAATGGGGGTGGTCTCCGTTCTTGGTTGGATTTGTAATGCCCATTATGATATGGCCCCAGGGAAGGTCAATTTAAGTTGGTATCATAGCCTAGGTTCATGGTCAATTAGGAGTCCACAAAGAAGTGTCGAATAGAATCTCTTTTAGGGGTATGTAGTGTGCCACACTCATAAAGGAGAGGCTACAAGACATTTAGGAATGTGTCACTTTCTTGGTATTCTATTTTCAATCTTGGAATCTTCTATAATCCTTGTATGTTCGTCTTTCAGATCATGTCTTATAGATCAGAAACACAAGAAAATTCTTTTATCCCATATGGGGGTAATGCTGAAATGGTGCATCCTACTTCTGGGGTTTACCTTCGATCTCACAGTCCTATCCCTAATAGTTCTTGAGTTTCACCGATTGCTACTAGTCTTCTTCAAGGAGAGGTGACTAATATGGTATTTTGTTAGTCTATTTATGCTATTATAAAACTGGTTGTTGCTCAGCTGAGTGGGATATGTCTGGTGCTTTGTCTGTTGATACTAGAAGGGTTGGAAAATTTATGAAGATAAGTGCTCCACTTTTTCTAGAGTGAAGGTCGAGGAGGTTCCATAGGAATTCTTGGATGAAATAGTGAAGATCTTTCAGGTGATGCTGGCTACCAATGTGGAGGGGGTGAGATTTACTACTTATCAGCTCAAAAAGGTTGCATATCAGTAATATGAACAGTGGGATAGGGATAGAGGAGATGTGGAGAAATCATCCTTATGTGATACCTTCTCTGGTGATTTTATAGATTGTTTCTTTCCCCAAGAGTTGAGAGAAGGAAAGATGGAGGAGTTTGTGAATCTCAAGAAGGGTAGAATGTGTGTCAAGGAATATTCCTTGAAGTTTCATCAATTGTCAAGGTATGTTCCTGATTTAGTGGCTAACATGCGGGCTAGATTAAGGATGTTCTCTTTTGGATTGAATCAGGATCTTATTTTGGAGAGCAATACTGCCTTGCTAATTAAGGATATAGACATCTCTAGGTTGACTATTCATATACAATAGGTGGAGGATGAGAAGAGGAAGCAGGCGCAGTTTAGGGATAGACTGTGTAAGAGGAACAGGTTTTCTAACCTGGGTGGTGCTCAGTCTTAGGGTGGTCGAGATGGTGGCAAGTGGCAGAAAAATAAGAGTGGGAGTTCCGGTTCCTTCTATTCTGCTAGTGCTCCTTACAAGTCGGGTAATATATGTCATCATGGTTGTGATAATTTTTGGGCGTAGTGTTCCCAATCTCAGGAAAGTAGAGGTCAGTTGTTTCTTCATATCCTCCTTGTCAGTTCTGTGGTCATCCTCATCGGGGTTATTGCGATGAAGGAAAGGAAAAATGCTTCAAGTGTGGTCAGGAAGGCCATCACTTAGGGATTCTCAAGTTAAAAAGGTTGTTGCGGGGGAGAATTCATGAGGTTTCATTGGAAAAATACCCTAAGCTTTGGCCCTTGAAAAATTTCCTAAATCTTGTCAATTCTATGCATCATATAACTCACCATACCACTCTTATGATGTAGGTATGGGTCAAGGACCCTAGTTGTAGGTTGGATAGTGTCACATTGGAAAAGTTCTTTTCTTGGTACAAGAAGGCATCATATAACTCGTATGATCATGATACGAGAAATATAAAACCAAATTGTATGTTGTTCAGTGTTTAGTCTTGGCATTCTCCTTAAGGTAAGACTTGAATTGGTACTAGTTGTATGGTAGGGTATGCTTCATGCTAAGGAGTCGTATGTTTGACAGATTATGGTGTCCAATATTCTGATACGTATGAGTAGAAGGTACCACTAGTATGATGGGGTACGAGTGGAGGGGTCTAATTGTCCCCTCCTACGAGTCTTTTACAAGTTTAAAGCTTAGGGTATTTTAGATATTTCCCTTCCAAATACCTTAAGATCCCACATCTTATAACACTATTAGGTCCCTCGTTCATCACTTTGTAACATCAAAACACTCTAAAAAATTCTCTATAAAGCTCTCAATGAGATTAGGATATAGTTTCTTCAAGGTGTTCACCTAGAGACTTAAAAATCAAAATCCCTCTGTGAATCTTCATAATTTAGGAATGTGACTCTTCTTCATTGTTAAGATCATAAAAAGCTTGTGTTTTAAGCATTGTTCTTGAATCATAACTTGTGGTTTTAAAATCCATGGTTGAGGGTTTGAATGTCTAATATTGAGTGTTGTTCTCCCATGATTTCACTTGTGTTTATACATGTTTTTTGTAATGGTTTTTCACATGTGGGGCATGTAAATTGTGGTTTAATTAATGGGTCATGGTTAATATTGATTTGATAATGGTATGCCCTCAACTTGTTTGTGAAAATGCCTACGAGAAGAATCTTGTCACATGATGAATTGGGTGTTGAACTTATGCTTGGTATAAGAAAGTTAATGAAGGATTAATGATATTGTAAGGGTCTTGAAGACCATAAATTATATTGAAATATTTATTGAACTAAGGAATTGGCCTAATAATGTAAATGGTTGGTAATAGTTTCATGAAAGGCCTTGTTGGCCATAAGTTGAATTGAATTGTAACCTTGGTGGTATAAATAGCTAAATAGGTTCAAATCTCTAAATATTGAATTGAATTGATGACTTTGTATCGACAATGGGTTTGAGTCCCAAAGTTAAATGTTAATACCTATGGCATGTTGTACGCTTGCAACTGAGTTGGTATGAAGATACCAACGGGATGCCTTTGGAAGGTAATTGGACTAATAGTTGTGTATATGTATAAAGAATATTTTAAATTGGGCTTTAAAGTAGGATATGTATCCAAGTCGTGAAAATAGATTCCGAAAGACTAACATTGGAAATCTCACTAGTTGGTGCGGGTGTCCTTATGATCAATAGGTTTGAGCCCTTAAGTAGACATATGAATGTGAGGTTTGAGTCCCCCATATTGTATACATTGGTTCTTGAGTCAACTTGATTATACCAGTAGTTTCGAGTTCCCCATAATGGCATATATAGATATGGATATTCTCTGGTTCATGCGGCTACATGCACTAGATATTTTAAGCTAGGGGAGAGCTGAACCCATATAGCCTATAGGTTCCTTATTTTATAATGGTTATGCTACACAACCTTGGTTAATGTTCTTAAAGTTCATGTTAAGCCTTGTTACCTACCCCAATATTATATATATATATATATGTACATGTGATTGCTTATAATGTTTTGACCTAGTTTTATTGATGGCATTATTTTATACCTCTATCCAGGAGTTATATGCTTGTATTCCAACCACTAACCATCTCTAGATGTTATATCCCCATGCGATACAAGGACCGAAGCTTCTTCTTCATTTCCTAAGCAGTGGCCAGGTGTTCGATTAGTTCATGAATTGACATTTAAGTGGTGAGATTCCATATTTTGGAATGAATTCATTTCATGATCTTTTTACTCTATTCCATAGGCTTTGATAGACTTAGATTTTGGCTATTGTAGGGGGCATGTGCCGACATTTTACTGACTTTGGATTGTAGAGGCTTTGTGGATTACTATGGACTTGGGTGTGTTGGTTTAGTGTGTTATGGTAAAGAATGGGTTAAAATTTTTATAAGCTATTATTAGTCTTATGTATCATATCTTTTTATGTGTTCGAAATTTATCCAACACTTGTAGTGGATATGTTGGTTAAGTTAGGTGAAGGGGATGATCTCCGATCCTCGTAGGACTTGAGATACCCATCACGGCTAGGCACTGGTTTTGTTCGTGACCAGATTGGATGTTTCTTTCTTGATTTGACATGGTTTTGTCTAGGTGTACTAAAAGGTTAGAGGTAGGTGGCCTTTCCAATGATCACTTCTTAAGCAGGGAAATTAGAAACTATTTTTCTTGAGTTGTTGGTTCTCTGGTGGTGACTCAACTTTGACCTTGGTTTTCAGATTGGTATTTCTTCTATGATGATGTGATTCTTGGATTGATAGAGTGGTGATTGTCCATCTTGGATGGATTTGGAAAATCCCTATTTCAGAGTTTGTATAACCTAGTGAGCTTGTTTGAGTAATTCTTCTCGATGATATATGCATGTGGCTATTCCTTGTTGAGATGGTAGGTTAGATTGAGTAGTTGTCAGCTAGAGTTTCATTTCTCTGAGTTGGTAGATTTTTTCCAATACTGATATGGTTTCCAACATTGGGATATTCTTTAGTATATTTTGATAGTTCATTCCCTCCAGCGGATATGGAGTAGGTTATATGCATGTCTAGCTAGTGATTTATCCTTCGGAATGATTTTTATTATGTTGCTATATTCATACACTCTAGCTCAGATAGAGTTGGTTACTTGTATTTGTAATCGGCGGTTATCCCTACGGTGGTTTTTGTTCTTCAGATATATCTCAACGATGGCTTGGTATGATTTATCTAAGATATGTTAGATTTGGATACTAAAGTTAATTTTAGATAGTTGTTGTTTATATAGACTTATTGGCTCATTTTTTTATTTGATGCCTTTTAATTGTAATTTGGAAGTTATGATAGATTTAAGTATGAATGCCTACCTATTTTTAGTTTCGGTTTAGGTAGCGGAGATCGAGCAATTCAGCCTTGGTATAGAGATTTTAGCTTGGTGTTGTAGAGTTTGCATGCAGCCTTTACTTTAGACTTGTTTATGTTAGAAATTTACTTGTAGGCTGGTTGAGCCTACACTATGGTAGCCTATTCTGTCTTCTCAATTTGGGATCGATTATAGTGGATAAGTTTTCAGAAGATAGCCCATGGACTCGGTATTAGATATTTTAGTTTTGACCTCGAGTTTTAGTTTTCATTGAAAATTTTGGATGATATACTCAGTGAGAGTAGTATACTAAAGTTGGATTCAGTATAGCATCATTCTTAGTTGATGCGACATCCTAGAGAGGATTATTCAGTGATGAGTAGTTATACCTTTGATTATGGGATTTTAGTTTAATTTTCATATAGGCTAGTTCCAACATTGACATGGATTGCATTCCTTGATTATCTCTATTTGTGTGCCTAGACAACTCCTTATGAGGTTGTTCTTATTTTTGCTATATAAACTTCAAGAAGATCAACCTCAGTTCTTTAAGTTCCTTCTGATGAGACTGTGTGGACGAGACTTAGGTAATTTTCTTCCTAGGTTGGAGTGGATAGCAGGTGAAAAAATATAAAGGGAGTGTATATTTGGATTTGGATTTGGTGGCATTACTCATGACTTGGGTTGGCTTTGGCTCAGATGAGCCTTTGTTGATTTATGCTGACATGGAGATGGTATCATCGTGTTTTGGTTTAGATGTGTGTGTATCAGCCTTCTTGGTTCATTTTGAGTCTAGTTTGCAGTTAATTTAAGTTTAGGTTGCTTGGAAGTAGAATAAGACTTCTGGTTGAAAAAAGGATACCTGTGGAGAAATCCATTGCAAAAGTTCTATCTTCATTGATGTTACCTAGGAAGTAATGTTAGGAACATGCGGGCCTAGTACCTCAACCTTTTGAGCTTTTAAGATTCTTTCTATCCCTTGACTTTCAGGGACGAATGTCATTTTAGTATGGATAATCAATGACCATTCAGGTCATTTTCCATATTTCTGCTTATTTCTTTCTGTTTGAGCTTCTCCACAACTGCCCCAAGTCATTCATGACTTACTGGGACTGCCGATTTGGTTACGGGGTAGTTCATTTGTTTTTTAGAGGCAATTCCCTATTTTTGAAATCTTTATTGGTTCCAAATGGCCATTGGGTGAAAACATCAGTAGAATGATCTCGAATGCAAATTTCAACTATGCTAGTAGCTCTTGAATATAGATTTTTTGCTAGGTAGACCATTAGTTCGTCTCCCGATTCACCCAATCTAATTTTGACCTATCAATCAAAAAGTTGAAATTTAAAAGTTTTGGTGCGGGACACACATTTGGTCGAAATGACCTTAGATTGAAAATTTGACTTTGCCAATGCATACAGAACGTCGAATCTAATGTGGTTTCTGATTTCATTGGAAAAATTGAATTGCGAATGAATCTCGAGGCATCATTGGAAACTTGGAAATTTTCCAAGTTTTTCTAGTCCTGGTGGGTCGGCTATCGTGACATGGAGATCGCGGCAAGGCGACGGTGATTGCAGCCAGCCCATCGGTGATCGTGGCATCTCTTTGAAGGGGGTCTATAAAATAGACCCTATAGTTTCAATTTGGGTCATTTTCTCTTCACCCTTGATAACTTAAAACCCTAAATGGGTGTAATAACTAAAAATTGATCCTAGTGGGTGACTTGGGAGATTGTTTATCATTTTTTAGCACGAATATCTTCAATTTTAGGGTAAGAATCCTTTGATTTCATGCTTGAATTTCTTAGTTTGAACCCAAACCCACAATTTAGCTCAGAGCTTGATTTTAGCCAAAAGAATGCTTAGTTTTCACCCATTCCTTGTTCATTTGTGAACATTGGGTTAGCCTCGGAAAATTTTTTCCATAAGTGGGACCCACTTGGTTTTTTTTGTCTTTTTGGACCCGAAGATCAATAGTTCAATATGGGTATCATTAGACTCATACTAATGAGTAGGTTATGTTTTTGATATTATGATGGCATTTTGGGGATTGTGAAGTGAAGAGGAGCTTATGGTGTATGATGTGATGTTTTGTGATTTTCCTTTGAGGTAGGCTTTTGTCTACTCTTCTTCATAGATAATGTGTGATAAATACATTGCGCGTGAATATGAATGTTATGACTTATTATGGGTGGAATACCATAGCCTTGATTATTGATGTTTAGGGATTAGATGATGGTTTTGGACTCATAAGATGGTACGTTTATAATATTTTAGAATCATATTACCTTATCCCTAGTTTGGATTAATTTTTTGCATGGATACGATATAATGCTAGGTTTGGGATGTGGTTTTAGTATTGGAAGCATGATTAGTATATTTAATCTTATTGGGCTAGTGTGGTGGTATTGAAATCCTAATATGGGTAGAGTTGACTTGAATGCCCTTGTTCTAGTCAAATTTCCTATCCGAGGCTTGAATATGGCTTACTTTACATCTAGAAGTTGAACTAGATACCTTAGCCAAGTTTAGTCATAGTGTGTCTAATTACTGTAATTGAGGATTAAAAGTGGGATTTTCCAGCCCACTTAAGCAAGGACTTGTGTTAGCCTTATGGTCCTAGTTGTGGATGTTAGGCATAGTTGAGAGTAGTAAACCTTAGTATAAGATTACTTCGTGTCGTATTGAAGAATGATGTGCTTTCCCCAGATACTTATATTTGGTCCTATAGAGATGCTACTTCATTTTGACATGATGTTTGTCCAATAGAGATTCTATTTCCTCTTAGAATTGATATTTGTCCCATAGAGATGTTATTTTCTCTTAGACTAGATATTTGGCCCATGTAGATGTTATATCCTCTTAGACTTGATATTTTTCCTATAGAGATGCTACTTCCTCTTAGACATTATGTAAGGCCTATAAAGATGATTTCCCTATTCTATATGATTATTGGCCTATAGAGATAACATTCCTCTTAGTTATGATTGTTTGGCCTATTGAGATGAATTTCCTCTTAGTTATGATTATTGGGCCAATAGAGATGATATTCAACGTAGATATGATAATTGGACTAGAGAGGTGTCATTCCTCATAGTCGTCATGTATGATCTATAGATATGAGATGTCGTATACACATTATATACTTGTTGATATTATGCCATTTAGATATGAGATGACTACTTTTTGCGAGATCATTATATACTTTATGATATTATGCCTCCTATATTTAGATGCCACCTATATGTGAAATGGTTAGAGATATGTGATGACTTAAAAATATGATTATCGATACGAGTTTCAGATATGTATATGGGATGAAGGCTGTGAAAATGACGTTGTGATTATTTCAGACATATTATTGGGTTGTGGGTCGTGTTATGATATTGATTTGATATTTGGTAAGTGGTTACCCTTGTAAAGGATCTGGTTATAGTTTATGAGTATATATACATATATAAATGTTTTATACACATCTCTCCGATATGGGATAGAGAGAGATGTGGTATGATGCTTATTATTCCACAGATTGAATACTAGTGATGGCAAGCATAGATTTAGTAAATTCATGATTATTATAGCGATAATTGATATCATTCTAGATGAAATATGATCTTATGATTGTTCTTCATAATTAAGGGTTAAGCTAGGTGGTAGATAGTTGTCTAGTAGATGACTATAGTACTTGATGGCTAGCAATCTAATGTACTAGTTAATAAACCTTTCTTAGTTGAAATAGAGTAGCTAGCGATGGTTGATATATGGATAATGATAATCTCGGGTTTAGCATAGGTGAAGATTAGTTGACATTGATGACTAAGTTTATGATGTCGATTAGTCGATAAATGAGGAGGTGTATATTAATGAGGCTAGATAATAAGAGATGTTGGTAATAAGAGATGGCTAGTTAATAATGATGAATAGTTTATTAATGAAGATTAGTTGGTAAGCGATGGTTAGCTAATGAATGGGGTAGTTAATACATGATGGTTAGATGAAAAATGGTAATCTGGTGACTAA
The DNA here is from genome assembly GCA_030864215.1 of Capsicum pubescens. Lineage (NCBI taxonomy): Eukaryota > Viridiplantae > Streptophyta > Magnoliopsida > Solanales > Solanaceae > Capsicum > Capsicum pubescens. The sequence goes on along the minus strand of CM061549.1, from coordinate 141,782,845 downwards.
TAATGATTAGTGGATATAGGATGATTAGTTAATAATAATGAATAGTGGATAAATGGCCATTATGGTCAAGTGATAAATTTTGACTAGATGTTAGGTAGTGGCTATTTAATAAATAATGGTTAGTTGCTATCCTATGAATAAGCATTATGTGAAGGATAATATTTAGGATAATAATTAGAGGTCATATGAATCCTAGTGAAGTAGTGGTTTAATGATCATAACTGTTGGTTAGTTAGTAGCGAATAATTGGGAAGTATTGACAAGTTAGATATTGTTATGATGATACGATTATGATTATGAGTATACAAATAGGCTTGTAGATTTACCCTCATTTTGCCACATCTTGAGCCCGTACATCTATTATATGTCTATAAATATATATGTATTAATTTTTATGATTATATTGATACCCAGCAAGGCCAGATGATACTGTGATGATATATTGATATCCAGCAAGGCTAGAGGACACAATGATGATACATCGATACGCGACAAGGATGGAGGATACTGTGATAATATATTGATACTCGGCAAGGCCAGAGGATACTGTGATGATATATTGATACCCGTTAAGATCGGAGGATACTGTGATGATATATTAATACACAGCAAGGCTAGAGGACACTATGATGATACATTGATACATGGCAAGGCCGGAGGATACTGTGATGATATATTTATATTCAGCAAGGTCGGAGGATACTATGATGATTTATTGATACCTGGCAAGATCAAAGGATACTGTTATGACATATTGAAGCCTGGAAAGGCCAGAGATTTATTATGTTGATGATGGACATGATGATGATATCTATGATAGAGATTGTTAGGATGATGAGATTGTGATATTGATTGTGTACCTTTCATTAATTCCTACATGCGCATCGCATGTCGCCAGTATGAACCTATGTCTATCAACCAGCATGGGACTTTTGCATAGATATGGGTTTAGAATATGCCTTGTATTATTGTATGCTGATTGAACCTTCCGAGGTTTGGGTGATGAGGGTACGTATAGGCCCGACTAGGTATTTGATTGTCCGGAATAGCTGATTATTCATGCTATTACTGATATTATTACTATCAAGGTTATGATCATTATTATGGCTATCTTTCAACAAATTGGTCATTGATCTGGTATGGAGATTTGAGGTATGTCTGTGGACTCTTCTATCTTATGATGGCATTAATATGCACAATTATTTCATGTCTAGCCATGTGGATTAGAAACCCTGAGCATGCTCATATTAAATCCTCATAACAATGAGGTCTTATAATTAGGATATGATGATTTAGGTTATGCTTTGAGATGACCTCATGTATGTATATATATATATATCAATATGAACCTATGGAGCTACCGTATATCCCTTCTTTCATTTGTTCATATTGTATATTCGTTTCATCTCCTTGTAAATCTATATATCTTTCTTTCTCCCTTTATTCATATATTTAACAAGGATATAATGTATAGTATTGATGACTATTAAATGTGGTGGGAACAGAATAGTTCCCCATGATACTTCGTTATTTTTATCATGTTAGACTCTTGGACTTGAACAGGATGGTTTTCCCTTATTATTCTCATTGACTTGATATATGATTTCTCGATATTTGGGTGTAGTTTTCATTCTGTGCATATGACGTAGATATTTGATTTATCTTAGGGCTCAGTTGGCAGTTGCATAATGAGTATCATATGTTTGGTACTCACACTACACTTCTGTAGCCTGTAGATCATAGTGCGGGTTATCATCGTTGATGTTTGCATCATACGGAGCATCCATGGCTCATAGACTTATAGTGAACTCCTGACATTTGGAGTAGTACGCATCTCACTATTATGTATTGGATTTATCTCTATATTGTATTTAGAGATAAGTTCTATCAATGTATTTCTCTTGATATTTAACTTTTGTACTCTTATTATATTTGAATCTCATGTACTGATACCACCAAGTTTTGGGGTTTTATTATGTATTGATTTTTATTTACATTTATTTCGCATTCTTTTCCCTATATTATTAAGTAGTCCATTTCTAACCGTTTCGAACTACGGGTTGGCTCGCCTACTAGTGGGTTGTGGAAGGAGCCATCATGACTTGAGAAATTAGGTCGTGACATTTATATCAATGAAGGATTTATAGATAGTCAAATGATTAGTCCTATTTAGTTCTCCATTAATTTTATATATCTCAGTTTATAAAAGAATGTATTACTTGATTTTAAAAGTTTGAATATTAATTCATGTTATTTAGAGCATCATATTATCTTTTTGTATCAGTTATAGTAGTATGTGTCACAATCCAAACTCGTCATAGGTGTCACCCATACTACTCACCCAGTGGGAGAACCATCTATCCCAAGCACCATTTCAAAATCAACACTTAAAGAGATAATAAAACTAACCCACCAATGAATATATCCAATTCTAAATCAAAATATACGTACAATTAAGATGTGGAACATTGTACATAATCAAACCATCCCTAGGACCCAAAAGTCATCCATACCAGAACTACTAAAGATTGTCAAGAAGGGTAAGCAACCTCCAAAATTAAACAAAAATATACTACAGAATAAAGACTTTATCACCTAAGAAGGATTCATGGTATCCCAAAACATGTTGCTGACCATTGAATATGAAGTCAACCACTTAAATCACAACTTAGGTCTCGTAGGAGCCGTTAAAATATGCATTGCATATATAAAAGTCAAATCAAGTGTACTATCAGCACAAAAGAAAACAACAGTGTACTAGTAGGGTCATTTGGCCAATCAAAGATGAAAATGTAACAACATAACCAAATTATAGTACAATAAGTTAATTCATGCTCAAAATCATCATACACTTAGCGCATTGATCACCAAATAAGCAGTTTAGCATTTTATACAACACGTCAACATATTATCACCAGTTATGTTCAACCAAGATAAGTTAATTAAGACAAGAATTTAAATCACTATCTACTGTATAAATATATTCCCCTGTTCACTCATGGAACTACCAAAGTCACCTAAACCATATATATACATACTATAGGTAATACATCCACCCTCTAGTGATCTTGGGTGTATTTATACGCCTAAGCACCATAATTTATCCATATTTTAGCTATGTTTAGAGAACAAAGTGCCTAGTTTCTTATGTTTTTACTCTACTTCTATATAATTGAGCTAACCGATGTGATTAGCATGATTTCATGTATTAATGAGGCAGATGAAGACATTATGGGACTATGGAGTGCATATGGCATATGATACAAGAGAGAGTAGCAACCTGAACCAAATGTGGCGCCTAGAAACTATGTCTAAGACTAGTTTGTCATTTATAATTAGTTCAGGGACCTAGAAGGAAATTATGAGAGAAGAGATTATTAAAAGGGTTAAATGCTGAATTTTTATTCATTATTGAATTATTCTGTATTATTCTGAACAGAGAAGAATAGCGGCTTAGGATGGAGAGAGAGAAAAATGTTTCTTCTCTCTTACTTTCACTATTCGCACACCAAAATCGTCTTCTAGTTTTTGGTATAATGAATATATTTATGATGATTTTCGTTTTATTGATAATTAGCTAAGTTTATTAGTTAGGGTTATGGAAACCTTGTAGCATACAATCTATCACTTTGGGTTTTGAATTCATTATGCATTGATTAGTTTACATCAACTCTCTTCGCTTATCTTGAATTCTCATGGTTGCAATCATGGAGGATGTGCCTCAAAATGCAAATTGTTCGAAAGAAAGGTTGTTGTTCGTAATAGAGAGTAGTGACAAGAAAATAGGATTTCCAATCCCTATTTCATATGTTAATGCCTTAGCAGGATTAACTACTTGGAGATTTTGGATTGTTTTTGGTAAACTCTTTTGATTCGAGAGAACTAAAGTGAATTAGTCCTTAATGGTGTAGAAACACTTGGATTATGTTATTAAATACAATACGTTTCTCTATAAACACAATACATGTATGAATTCGTAAAGACCATAGTTAGAAAGTATTGAAAACTACAAGGTGGACATAACCCTAGCTTGCTATTTCTCTGAATTTGAATACTACTACACATATTTCATCTTGTTAAACTGAAACCAATAATTTGTGAGCTGAACCAAATCCCCCCTATTTATTTTACGAAAACAAACGATTAAAATTCAACTAATCTACATACAACTTAATTAGCACCATATTCCTTGTGGGATTCGACCCCAACCTAGTTGGGGTATATATTTGAAAACGACCACTTACTCTCTCGTAAGAGAGGTGTAATTTGAGAGTTATCATCTAGACATGACCTCCAGGGGAAAATTTCCATCCATGTAATAATCTAGACATAAGTAACAATCATTTTTGTTTCACCAATAAACCGTAGGAACATTCCAAATACCAAATCATCAAACATTTAACACTTAGGTAGGTCAAAAATCATAAAACAACATAAAATCATTTGTATTGACCACACACAACAACATGCACCAACAAGCCACACTGCAATGTAATTATCATGAACTTATGATACAAATTTGATTAAACTTTACCAGCACCTATCTTGAACCAAGACTGCGTAACTTCTCTAAGTCAGAGCATTGCCTCCCATGCAATTTCCCCTTGTTCTTGGTCTAGAACATGTATTTAAACTCATAATTAAAGAAATAACCTACCCTGTTAGAAATTACAACTCACACCCAACCCCTAAGGTCAACTTCATGATCGTTCATTTTACGTTCTAGGGATTTTATATTAAAATTCACCTGAAATTATCAATTTTGTGAATTAATTAGTGAATTAACAAAGTGCAAGTGTAAATTATCTGTCAGTGATCAAAGCCCATTCAATCATTGCCTATTTTCCTCTATTACACTAGAAAATAACAAAATTCATACATAAAACACTCCCTAAACTCAGCAAATTAGAAATTCTAAGGTATAATTTATCAATTACTAGTTAACAAGGAAGAAATCCTTACATAACAATGTGAAACGATGAAAAATTGGTAGTAATTACCCCAAATAGCCCCCCCTTTGACCCAAAATGAGTTTTAGAAAAATAAACTATTTTGGAAAAATAATTTATTAAAAGTATAATGTTCATTGACCAGGTTTGACCGTCTCAATAGCATAAATTTCTCCGGTATAGCGGCACCCACCTATAGTTTCATGCATGCTTATATAGTATCATTGATGAAATAGAATGTCCATTTTCATCCTAAAGTCTCAATTTTTGCAACACACCTTAGACTAGGGACATCCAAACAATGTTTGCAACAGCATTGATGAAATAGAATGTCCATTTTCATCCTAAAGTCTCAATTTTTGCAACACACCTTAGACTAGGGACATCCAAACAATGTTCTTTAGGCTAAGATAAAATCTAGGAGTTCTACTAACCCAAATTAAATTATTTATATTTCTACTAGTTCCTTATAGTCTGAAAATAACTATAAATAAAATCTATCACCATCCAATTTAAGTAAATAATTCCCATAATTTTCTAGACCATACCTCATTCTGATTTTGCTCAAAACTAGCCTAGCATAGAATTTATTACATTAACATTAGGAATGATTTTAACATGGGATTTTCAGTGGGATAGTTTTCCTTAACGACTAAAATGGTCATTAAAAATATACCAATTCACCCATTTTTCATCCCCAAATGATTAGACGCAAAAAATATGCTAAAAAGAGGAGAGAAGGGAGTACTCTTATCCTCAAATAATTGTGGGCACTTGTCCTGCAGGTCTTTATAGAATTTCCAAGTGGATTTTTCTATTAGTTGATGATTCCACTAAATATTAACTAAAAGAATTTATTACATCCTAAATTTTCAAACATCCCAATAAAGAATTGCTACTAAGTTATCCTGATCACACTAGTCTGTATCTAGAAGAATTGAGACCCACGTAATGATGTTGTCCCTATCCCCATGGTACCTCTTAAGTATAGAAACATGAAATACAAGAAGGATTACCAACAATACTAGTGGTAGAGCCAACCTGTACATAACTGGACATATTTTTTCAATAACCAAAAAGGGACCAATATATCAATGAATAAGCTTTCCTATCTTATCGAACCTTATGATTCCTTTCATGGGAGACACCTTAAGCAAAATATGCTCCCCAACATTGAATTCCATGTATCTTAACTTATAGTCCACATACTCTTTATACTTACTTTGAGCTGCCTAAACTTGGTTTAATTTAACCTTACCTTCTCTAGAGCTTTTTTTACCAAGTCAGTACCCAAATGTTTAACATCTCCAAGCCCAAACCACCTAATACGTGACCTATACTTTCTTTTAAATATTTCCTTGAATATTTCCATATAAATGATGGAATGATAATTTTTGTTGCATAAGAACTCACACAATGGAAGAAATTGATCCCAATGACCAAAAAAAATCAATTATACAGGCCCACAATAAGTCATCTAGAACATGAATCATCCTCTCTGACTGCCCATTAGTTTGAGGATGAAAAGTAGTGCTAAATATATTATTGGTGTTGTAATACCCTAGGTTATTGGACTCTATAAATCTCTAGGTTTGGTCATCACTTTCATGGGTACGACTCAGCTGAAGAGTTGTGAAAACTCCTTACGATTCTAATAGTGTCACTTATTTCCTAAGCCATAAAGTAGTTTGATGTAACTGTCTTGAGTATAACTAAGACCTTACGATTCATAGTCACTCAGTACAAGTTGTAAAGCACCAGTCGTAGTCTAACTAGTGAGATGGTCTATAGTTTATGTTGTGGTTATGACTTGGACCACACGAGTCATTCAAAGAGGTCACGAGTCATTATGAGGGACTCATAAAAAACTAGTATGGTGGACCAAACCACGAGCCATGGTGAAAACTCCTAACTAGTACTCACGAGTCGTGAGGTGACTTGTAGCCATTGGCGGTAGTTTTCCTGTATTTTATTTAGGGGCACTTTGGTCATTTCTTAAATTCAACAATTATAAACCATGACATAAAACACACTAAGGGACCCCATAACTCTTAATTCCTTAATCAAATGCGCTACTCTTCTCTTTTAAATTCCCCATCAAAGACAAGGTTAGGGTTTCTAGGGATTGGTCATCTAGGGCTCAAAGAGTGGTTTCTTCTAAAATATATTGGTACTTTCATGAATGTATCTCTCCTCTAAACTTTTATTTTAACATGGCCATCAATGATATGTTATTTATTTGGTTTTAATATTTGGTTTTGGAATATGGGTTTAGGGTTTTCAATGGTTATTGTCTAAATGGTATTCCTATGTTTTTGATGCTTTTGTTTATGCTTTGTTGATTGAATTTGAAACCCATTAGGGTGCATGGACATGGTAGATTAGATGAGTGTTGTGGACTCCCCAAAGTTGATGAAAATTGATTTGATAAATTATAAGGAGTCATGGATTCCCCTAAAATTATGGATTTTTGTAATGAAATTGATAGTAACCTCCACCCACCGTATGATATTGGCTTTGAAACATGGCTATATGCATAATTTTACAACTTCTGAAACTATCAAATTGCATGAAAGATTAATGGACTTAATGTCCATGAATTGGTTTTAAATTAGAGCTTAGGGGTCGTGGATTCCCCCAAGTTAGTAGATAATTGGAATGGCATAATTCTATAAGCTTTCAAGAATATTGGTATGGAAATACCAATGGTAAATTCTTTAATAGATGGTTATAAGTTAATGAAGAGGTTATGTAAAAATGTTTTAATTAGTCTTAATGAGGGTTGTGTAGCTCATAGTGGAAGGTGGAGGTCCCAGAGGGACCAATACGGGAAACCATGTTGTTTGGCATGGGGTTCTTCATGACCATGAGCATAGTTCCCACTTTACATACATATACACCTTGGATTGGCATGGGGTCATGGATACCTTGGCCGTTCCTTGGACTTCTCTGGTTCGTATGACTAACACGCACTGGGCCTTTCCAGTGGGAAGAGTCAGACCCATATATCCCATAGGTGCTTTTAGGATGAACAAAGCTACATATTTTAGGTTAATGATTTTAAAACTCATGCTAAAGCTTGTTCCCCATCCTAGTAATGAGTGGTAATTTCACCACTCATTTACATCCAAATTCATGCATACTTCCATTATTTAAATCTATTATTGAGACAACTTTGTTAGTTAAATGCATTAATTTTCACATTTTGTAGGTATACAAGTGATGAGAAGGAAAGAAGTGTAATTGAGCTTAAAAGGGATAAAAAAAAAGAAGTGCAAGAGCTAGAAGACCCTGAGTAGGAAATGGTCTTAGTTACCGTAATCACAGGTCTGATTGTCGTGATCGCGGTCAATCAAGTGAAGTCAAATGCCAGCGATCGAGATGATCTTAAGGAAATCAAGGGAAACTTACCGTGATCACAGTATTGTGGGTTAGTTCCCAGGGGAAAGTCTGTAATTTATATAGCCGACCCCAAATTCCTTTAAAGGCTAAAACCCTTTCTTGTTTGGGATTCATCAACTTTGATAAGGGAAATATGAGACTTTGAAGCCCTACCAAATTGGGGAAACTTAATGTGGTTATTTCTGAATTAGTTTTGGTTGTAATTGAAGTTGGATATTAGATTACTCTTACTTGCAATCTTAATGGAAGCATTGAACAACAAATTTGGTATATTTTTTCTTTCTAACTTAATAAGTAGCTAAACAATTTATCATGGGATAATGTAAAAATAGGGTACAATTATGCGTGGGTTATGATTTATTGGCGTAGATTCTTTGTTAGTACTTATGGTTTTCACTAGTGCTTGCTTTATTTAGTTGGGGTTTACGGGTGAAGACCCCACAATTCCAAAAATGGATTTGTGGGTGAAAACTGCAAATTCTCTAAAGTTTACATCATCCTTGAAAGAGGGATGTGAGTTAACATTTGGATCTTATATCATCCTTAAAAGAAGGATATGAGTCAAAAGGAATTAGTGAATAATAGCCAGGTTTAGATTATGGCCTTTTCATCATCTCAGAAATAAGGGTGAGTTAAGAATTAGATAGATCTTGGGCATCTTCCTAGAAATAAGGATGCACAATTGAGGAACTAGGTAATTTTGCATGCCACATCCATGAGGTATCCATAAGGATACATAGATGATAATCTTGAGGTATGGTCGAAAGTTAAGCTCAAGAACTTCTAACCTAGGCTACCCTTGAAGTTGATTACTAGAATTTGCATGCAATTATCATGAACCCATGCATTATTTACCCGTAGGAAGACATAATCCCAAGACTTATACTATATCAAAATTTTAACCACAATTGTCTCTCTAAGTTGGTAGTTTTATTTGATCTTGATAAAGAACTTTCCAAACCATTCCCCCAATATTAATTTATGTATTTTACTTTGTTTACAGTATGGGCATATACTTAGAAGCTATAGAAACCTATCGGATTTGAAGTCTAGACTCACTCCTTGAGGATTTAACCTCAATGTGAGTTGAGCTTTACTGACAACCATCGTCCTATATCAAAACTATGGTATAGGTGACCGTGATCAAAATGGCATCGTCCCGGGGAGTGACACTTAGTTTTCACTTGTACAGTGTTAATTTTTACTTTAGGTATACCTTTGGTGACTTTGATTTACTTTTTTTGTTGATTTTGTTTGATTGTAGGTTATTCAATAGTGTCCACGACACCATGAGTGATCATGCAAGTAATGTCGGGAAGTTGATTGTCCCCTTGATGATGATGAGCAACTTCGTGATGTTGGACGTGTGAGTGTTATCCGTATCCCACCTAATTAAGGGAACGTGGTATTCCATATAACGAGTGTTATGTTGCATATTCTTTAAATCACGGGTCTTTTGGGCTTCATGCTCAGGAGGACCCAAACTTGCATTTGAAGAATTTTGTGGAAGTTTGTGCCTTATATGATATTGCTTAAACATCATAGGAGTCCATCCAGTTACGCCTCTTTCTATTTTCTCTAATGGATGAGGCGGTATTGTGGCTTTGATCTCTTCCGGATGGGTCAATCACATCGTGAGATGAACTTACCATTGCATTCTTAAACCGATACTTCTCACCATCCAAGATGTTGTAATTGTGTGATAAAATCACAAACTTTCATCAATTGAATAGAGAGCCTCTATACAAGGTATGTGAGAAATTTAATAGAAAGATCATGCAATTTCCCAACCATGAGGTCCCAGAGAATATTCTTTTCCAAATCTTTTATTGTTCTTTAAATCAAATAAACAAAACCATGGTGGATAATGCGGCTGGGGATTCACTTTTGAAGTTGTCTTATAATATGTCTACAAACTTACTTAAGGAAGTCACGAAGAAAAATTGGGTATGGCTTACCCGAGACATCGAGGTAGCTAAAGGATCTCCTAACACCTCCTATTTTTATAAGGATTAAAGGAAAAGAGATAAAGACAGAGAGAGAGAGGAGAACATGGCAAAAATGATGACACAATTGGAGTTGCTAACGAAACATGTGATGGGTGTACCCGCAAAAATAGTGAATGTCACAGCATCCAAGGGCTATGATTAAGAACAATATAAAAGGCTTTATGAAGAAATTAGGTATATGGCTAACTATCCTGTGGGTTCCCACTCGGCCTATCAAACGAATGATAGGAACCAAGGTCTGACAGATCATAAAAAAGAGAAGTATTGTTATGATAGGGATAGAGATCATGATAGGAGACTCAAGGAAAGATAATATGATCTATATGTTCCTTGCGATGACTTAGCCAATGCCAAAGAAGAAAATCCTGTTGGTCCCAATAAATTCAAGACCAAGGATGTGTTGGCAAAAATCTTGATAAAAGTTTAGGGGATGGACAAAATGGTCCGAGAAATGAATGGCAACTTTTCATAAATCAACCAAATGGTTATCTCACATTTTGCCTCAATCAAGCAATTAGAGACTCAAATCGATCAAATCTCTACTCAACTTAATGCAAGGCAAAAAGAAGGCCTTCCTAGTAACACCATTGTGAATCCAAGAAAATAATGCTCCAGTGTTGGTTACTATTACTAGGAGTGGCACTAGGAGTGGAAAAGACCTTGGTGATCTTGTGGTGGAAGTTGAAAAAGAGAAAATATTGAACAAAATAAAATGAAGAATACGGTCATGAATGATTTGAATAAGGAAGATCTGAAGTCTCAAGAAGGAAATGTAAAAGAACTGATGCTCAGTAAAGAAGTATATGAGGAGAAGGGTGATCCAAAGATAATTGAGAATGATGAACTATAAAGTGATTCGATGCCTACCAAGAAGGTTCCTCCTTCATTCCCTTAAAGGATCAAAAATAAGGAGGAAAATGCTACATTCAAAACGTTCCTTGCTAAGTTTAGCAATCTATCTATTAATATCCCATTTCTACAGGCAATTCAACAGATCCTGGGGTATGCTAATCTTATGAAAATTTTGATGTCTAAAAAGAGTCTTGTTGAGGGTGACACCATTAAAGTGACTAATAGGTGTAGCACTATCATGACTAGTGAGATAGCGTAGAAGAAGAGGATCCCAATTCCTTTACATTTCCATGAACCATTGGGACACACAAGTTCAAAAAAGCTTTGTGTGACCTTAGTTCAAGCATCAATATTATTCCCTATGAAATCTATAGAAAACATGGTTTGGGAACACCTACACCAACAACAGTGAGGCTTTTGATGGTGGACCGATCTACCAAAGATCGGTTAGAGTTTTGTTTGATGCTTTGGTAAAGGTGGACCGCTTCATCCTTACGGTCGATTTTGTGGTGCTTGATTGAGAAATTGACCATGATATACCCATTATCCTTTGAAGAATATTCCTTGAAACTAGAAGAGAGATCATTGATTTGGAGTTAGGATAGTAAAATTCCTAGTTCATAATTATGTAGTGTCCTTCCAGTTATGCAAAATAGAAAAACAAGATATGAAACTTCATGTGGTATCAATCATTAATGTTCTGGATGAGTAGGTGAATCATGGGTATCTTGAGGATCCAACTTTAAAATATGAATAACGTCATTTCACGATGATAAATAAGGATCTATGTGGGAGGCAACCCACAAATGCCACAAAAGTGGCTCGTATCCTTGATTTTTAGTTTAGTAAGTAGCTTTTAATTTTGATGTTGATTAATACATGCATTTGTGGAACTATGGAGTTTTTTTAATAAGTTTGAGAAGGGAAAATGTGCAATTTTTGTGCAGTGGACTGAGTTGGGGAAAATAGAGGACCAAAAATAGCCTTAGGTTCCACGATTGTGAAACCTATGCTACTGTGATCGCGGTAACTGCATGACCATGATCAAGGTATTGGCCGTGTTAAGAGACCATATGACTGCCCATTTCTCTCAAACTTCCTTTTCAAATTCCTCTCAAATTGCACCCTCTGTAATATCATATTAAGCAACCCAAAAGCAATAGTAGCATCCATCTTGCATCCTTAATTTGGTATGTGCTTTGAATTCCCTCTTTAATTGCTTTTAGGTAGGCCTTAGAATGAATGTAATAGGGATAACCTAGAATTGTTCTTTTCATTGCTAAATCATTGATTGAGTGTGCTTGTATGGTGGTTCGCTGTTGTGAATGGTGTGCACACATTTGATAAAGTCTTGAGTACCCAAATTGCATTTGAAATTGAATAGAATGGAGTGTGCACACCAAGTGCTCGATCAAATGCCTAAAAAAATTCATAGTTATTTTTTTTCTCATTTTAAAAGCATGATCAAGTACCTAGGAAACTTGTTCAATGCTCTTATTGTAAACTCTTGCTTTGGAACATGATTTGGCCTTGAATTCAGAATTTTGATTTTTTTAAAATTTATCTTGATTTTGCCTCATATACCACAATCACTGGCATTGGATCGCAATCGCAGCACCGCAATCACAGATTAGTGACCCACAATTTCCATATCTGAGGGTGATTTCTAACCTAGGCCAAAAATCTTGCACTTCCAATTCTTGCCCGAAAACCACCAAGTAACCATATCATGAGCTTAATTAGAAAACATAGAATAGGTTTTCAATGAAATGGAAATTATGAGTGTTGTTGTGTTGTTCTCATGTTTTCTAGGTTTACATCATGGCATATTATGACCAAGTCCATTTCATGGCCCCTGAATATAACAACATGTACTACGGTTATCTCCCAAAGATCAAGCTTCTTTTGGAGAGGGATATTTGTTTGGATAAGGTTTTGATAAAGCTTTCATCATTCCATGACAAACTCATATCCATTAGGTGGAGGTGTTTCTCTCGGGATCCTTATAGGGAAAACAAGCAACGAGTAAGAAAATTCTATGCTAACCTTAGCATGGTATCTCTCTCAAACCCAGTCATCGGGATCCATGAGAAGAAGGTAAATTTTGGAGTTGCAAAAATAAATGACCTATGGATCCCGAATGCAGACATGGCTCAATTCGAGGAAAAAATGTGTGAATGGGGGAGTTGGATGGTGGAGAAGCTCTGGCCTGGAAAGGAGGTTCATTGAGTGGCCACTAAGAGAGGTATATTAATTTATGATTTCACAACTGAGGACCAAATTTTGTTGAACATCATTTTTTGATGGGTTTCCCCATGCACCCATATGACTATTTTACAAGATATGAGAGCCCGGATGGTTGCTTACATACTAGATAACATTACTTTGAATGTTGGTTAGCTTTTGATCTCAAACATGAAGTTTTTCAAGATCTACGGTGGTATGTATTCATATTTCCTTATTTAATTACTGAGTTGTGCAAGAGATCAGAGGTTGTGGAGTGTCCGAAGATACTTGGGTGTACCCAAACATGCCCATTTATCCTCTTAATATTTGGGGTGAGGGTACACCATGCAAGAGTAATAAGAGAAAGATCGACTTAGGCAATTCGACATGTGATGAGACAGAGTCTTGCAGGCTATCTATAGTCGGCCTCTTTGATGAGATAATGTTTGATTTGAGGGTGATAAAAGATATCATGGGGTTTCCTCAGGGACAGGGAGAGTCTTCTACCACCCTACATTCCTATGTGGCTCAGTCTGATTATAAGAGGTACTTAGAGGATCAAAGGACACAGGGAGACACTATTGCTACTCTTGAAAGGGCCTATTAATCTCCGACAGAGTCTTATAGGGAGATAAAATACTCATAAGTGTTGATAAACTATGACTATTTCTAGGCTTAAGAGGTCCTATTCATCTTTCAAAGATACCTCTTTTACCCTTGTGCAGCGTTTGGTGATCCGAGTTTGTCGTTTGGCTTGCTGTGAAGTGGTTAGCTTCCATCCTCTGGAAAGCTTAGTCATTCCATTAGTTTCTTTCCATAGTTTAGAATAGAAGAGTTCACCTTAAGATTATCATTTTCATTGTCACTATCATGGTCGGAGGCATGTCCCGACCTAGTTTGATATTCAGAATTGTTTAGAGGTTTTTGTGGACAACATGTTTGGGTTGAATGGTTGTTATTAATTCTTAGAACTTACTTTTGAGTATGTTGACTAAATTATATCATTCTTAGTTGTATTTCTCTATTATTTTGGATTATGTTTTTGAATGATTATGGAGGTGGTCTCTATCCCTTGTTGGGCTTGAGATACCCATCACGACTATGCCTGGGATCGGGTTATGACAAGTGCCCAACTCTTCATGGAACCTATCCCAAAATTTTGTAGTGTAATTTGCATATAAATCATAAATAATGGTAAGGGGAACCCCATGAAGTCTCGCAATCTCTTTGACATAAATTTTAGCTAGTTGCTGAGAGCTATAGTCGATTTGAGTCGACAAGAAGTGAGCTGATTTTGTCAACCTATCCATTATCACCCAAAAGGCGTCATACTTCCCAAAGTCTTAGGAAAACTCACTGATAAATCCATAGCAATGTGCTTTAATTTCCACATAGGTATAGGCATCCTTTAAAGCAATCCCAAAGGCCTTTGGTGTCCATAATTTATCTACTAACAATTTTAACACATGCACACATAATCCGCTATATCCCACTTTATCTCGGGACACTAATATGTCATGACCTAATTTATGTGTCGTGATGGCACCTACTCAATCCTGCCAATAGGTAAGGCAAACCATAGAATGGAGCTAGATGCAATGGTCTAACTTAGTGAAAAAAGGCCTAAAATCCAGAAATGAACAATTAAAGACTTAAATAGCAATAATACAATCATTAAGGCCTAATACAGATACAAAATCAACAATCATCTCAAGGTTTAGTAATGTCAGTACAAGAGCTACTACACATAAACTATTAGTTCTGAATAGTTAAATAAAGTATGTCTTAAAGATGAAAGACTAAAAATAGATAAAAAGAAGGAAAAAGCATAACCCTGATTCCTAGAGCACACCAAATCTCCAAAATCAACCCTGCACAAAAGTCGAATCAGAGGAAGCAACTAGTACTCGAATTTATACCATTAAAGTACAAAATTGTAGTATGAGTACCAAACCATAAGTACTCTGTACGTATCATCATCGGCTGAGCTAAATCATGAAATAAATCTGATAAGATACAAGATAGAATAAGTGTCACGACCTAATTTATGAATCATGATGGCACCTACCCTATGAAGATAGTAGGTAAGCCAAACTATAGCCTGGATCTATATGCATTGACTAACTTGGTGGAAAAAGGGCCTAAAAAGCCAGAAGTTTACAATTAAAGATTAAAATAGCAATGATATAGTCATAAAGGTCTACTAGATAGATAGAAACAAACAAATATCTCAGGACTTAGTAATGTCGGTACAAGAGCTACTACAATAAACTATGACTAATTGAGAGTCAAATATAATTAGTCTTGAATATGAAAGACTAAAAATAGATAAATTGAAGGAAAAAGGGTAACTCTGACACCAAGAGCTCACCAATCTCCAAAATCAACTATGCAAGAACATAGAATCAACTATGATTGCTAGTTCTCGGATCTGCACCAAAAAAGAATAGAAAAGTAGTATGAGTGGTAAAACCATGGGTACTTAGTAGGTATCATAAGCCGAATGACCTATATCATGAAATAATTACGATAATATAAAAGATAACATAATCGAAGTCAAGATAAAAAGGGTGAGCCTGGAAATAAGCTCCGAACCATTGTACATTGATTAATAAATGCAGATGAGAATGATACCATAAATATAATACCATTAACAATAAAATTGGCCCCGATAAGCCAATAAGTGTGAAAAAGAAAATAATCCAACGCACGCCCCCATAAGCCTATAGGGTACAATCAAGGCAACTAACAATCGAATAACCATAATTTACCTACTGTCAAGCCATAAATATTAACCCATCCATACTGTTCAAAACATAAAAACCTCAATGCTGGATCGAAACTCAATAACATCATTCTAATTACCATCAATTTTTGGCAGACTTGAATTGAAACTTGTATTATCAAAACCATCATCAATTATCAAACTTGAATTGGAGCTCATATTTATAAACCATACCAATGAATGATTTTAGTGAGCCATTTCAATAAGCTAAACTCAATATATTATACAAACAAATCATAGGTACAAACCATCCTTTTATGCATATTTATATATCGAATGAAGAATCATACCCGTGGGTCTCATCAATAATCAAGTGTATAAGCCATATTTTTAGCCATATACAGAATCCATATCAACACTGTTGTTCATAAGAACTACTATAAAGCATATCTGTAATTCATATCAATAGTCAGATCTACAGGCAACCTATTATATTCTTAAGTCGTTAATCGTATCTATAAGTCACATCATATCTATGAATCATATCATATATCATTTATACAAGCCATATTATATAAATAAATACGCCATATATATAAGCCATTATCCTTTAATCATGTTGATATCTATAGCTTTACACATATTTATAGGCAATGTTATTAATCATATTTGGAAACCATACCCATAATTATTTGTATAAATCATAAATCATACTTATAAATTATAACCTTAACCATACATAAGAGTAATATCATTGAAGATACTCAAAATTATCATGAATCCTTCAATATCCAACTAACATACTCAATAATTATTTTCAACCTCCTCAAGTATAGGAGGAGGCCCACTTCCAATCCCTGAAAATCCACTTAGGCAACTTCTACACTGAACTAGGCTAAGACATCTAAGTTCATTCCTAGATGTCAAGTAAGCCATAAGTTTTCCTAAGAATGAAACCCTTCCCAAACCTAGATAACAAAGAAAATCCTACCCAGAACAATAGAAACTAAGGCAATTCTCTTAACTTGAGAAACAAAGGCAATTCTATTCTAACATGAATAACTAGGTGCTATATGTATTTTTGATGATCAATAGCTAAACTCCGAGGTATCAGGTACCTAGATGTGTGAGGTACAACACAAATAGCATGTCTTATCGGCACAATTTTTTCCTTTTGTGTAATAACCTTGCAGGTGTTGTTTTGTACTAATTAGTATAGCTGGTCCAATGATCTTTCAACCCTAATCATCACTCATCTATAAAATGAAAGAGATGCCTCTTTACCAAATGGTTTTTTTCAATTAAAAAAGAGTGAAGAGCAGTAGAAAAAACCCCATTTCAATATTGCTCAAGTTCTTAGCTTTATGAGTGCTTAAATAGAAATTGTTCTTGAGTGATTTCTAATTTGTAAGTGAATTACTCATGTTATAAGAGTAATGATTTTTTCTATTTGAGTAGAGAGTGATCAGGTAGAGTTTCCTAAGTGTGAGACTGATTAGAGTTAATTAGTAGAGTGGGTCCTTGGTAGAGTTACCAATATGAGGTTGTAGTAGAGTTGCTACTAGCAAAAGGACCCTAGATTTAGGCTGAAATCTAGACTATAATCAGGAGGTTGATTATAGTGGATTTCTTTAGTGCTTGTAAGGGAAAGTCGGATTTTTTCCCTTCCTAGGTTTCCACATAAAAGTCTTACTTTTTAATCTTCTCGCACTGTCTCTTACTTCATAGTTAATTTTATGTTCTTTTCCTGTGATTGATTTTGAGGACCTGGTCCCTCACTGTGTGGTGCAAACCTCAAGGTTTAAAAAATTGGTATAGGATCTAGGTCACTCTAAAAGGTTCACACCTAGAATTGCTTAGCTAGAATGGCTACTCCACCCAATCTTGAAGAAGGGCAATCTACCATGACACCACGAAAATTCAATGGGCAATACTATAGGTAGTGGAAAACTAGGATGTTTTACTTTATCATAGCTAAGGATGGTGAGGCGATGAACATAATTCTTAATAGTCCTTATGTGCCTGTTAAAGAAGTCAAAGAAGGAGAGGTTACAAGGATAGTTGTTAAAAGTAAAAGGTAGTACAGTGATGAAGACAAGAAAAATATTGAAAAAAATTACAAAGACAAGAAACTGTTCGTATGTGGAATAAGTCCTAATGAATACAGTACGATCCCATCTTGTGAAAATGCTTAAGAGATAAGGGATTGCTTGAGGATTTCTCATGAAGATACAAATGATGCGATGGATTCAAAAGTGGACATGCTGATTACTCACTGTGAAACCTTCCCTATGAAAGGAGAAAAATCCAAGAAATGCATAAAAGGTTCACTTATATCACAAATAAGCTTCACTACTTAGGAGACGTGATTCCTTTGTACAAACAAGTGAGAAAAATTTATGTTCTTCCTATGTCCTGGGAAAGCATAGTGGGTGTTTGTCATGACCCGAACCAAGGCCTAGCCATGAAGGTATCTCAAGTCCCATATGGATCGGAGATCACTCCCTTCATCTAGCCTAGCCGGCACAACAACCTCAAGAGGCGGATGAATTCCATACATATAACAAGATAACATATAATAAATCAAATAAAAATACATCATGTTTCTATACCATCCACCGATAATCAGACAACTATCCTCTACCGAAACCATCAACAAAACAACACAAGTCCACATTAATCCAACAAAGCCTCTACAAAACCGAAATCTATAAAATGTTAGGACATGCCCCTAATAGTGGCCAAAACAAAGTCTAAACAAGGTATAAGACATAGGAAATAAGGATCATGAAATTAAGCTTTCCAAAGTTTGGAAGCTCACCACTAAATGTCAATTCGCAAACTAACTCAAATTCTTGATCACTGCGGAGGAAAAATAGAAGAAGTTTTGGTCCCTGCATCGTGTGGGGATATAATATTCAGAGACGGTTAGCGGTTAGAGCGCTATCATGTAACTCAGGGATGGAGGAATAAAATAATGTCATGATAACAGTTCAAAACCAGTACAACATCCAAAGAGTCATATCATATGAATTACATATATATATATATATATATATATATAACATCACATGCCGGAGTAGGGAACAAGGCTTATCATGAAGTTTGAAAACTTAAATCTAGGCTATGTAGCATAACCGTCATATAACAAGGCATCAATGAGTTATATGGGCCCTTCTCTCCCATAGATGGAAGGGTCCTAGTGCGTGAAGCCATACAAACCAGAGAATATTTATATTTGTATATACCTTTATGAGGGACTCGAACCTCACAAAATAGTCGAGGTGACTTAAGCACCAATGTATATAATATGGGGAACTCGAACCTCTAATTCATATACTCATTAGGGGGACTCAAACCACTCGGCCTTATAGATACCCATATCGGCTAGCGCAATTTTCAGTGTTAGTTCTTTCGACTCCACTTTCATAGCCCGACTACACATCCTGCCTTAAAACCCAATTAAAACACTCATTGAACATACAAAACCATTAATCCAATTACTTACCAAAGGCATCCAATGGGACCATCATACCAACCCTACGTGAAAGAGTACATCATGCCATAACCATTAATAATAATCTTGGGACTCAAACCCATTGTCTAAGAAAAACATTAAATCAATTCAACACTTAGAGACTCGAACCCATTTAGTGGTTCAAATTAATTTATGGCCAACAAGGCCCTCATAAAATTATTTACCAATCATTAACATTCTTAGTCTACAGCCTTAGTTCAAAACATAATTCAACTTGAGACAATATCATTCTCATTGACAATTTTAAAAAACAGGTTTAGGGCATACCATTATCAAAACCAAAAATCATCATATTTAGGGTTAAACATGACCATTTCGTTAAACCACAATTCTCATGCACCCACATGTGCAAAACCATTATTAAAACATTCTTAATCATAAATTAAATCATGAGGAAGCAATAGCCAATAATAGTAATTTAATCCCTCAACCTTGGTTTTCAAAACCACCATTAATGACTCGTGAATAATGTTTTAAACATATACTTTTTGTAAGGTAAAAATGAGGAAGAGCCACATGCCTGAGTTACAAAGATTCATGGAGAGAATTTGATATTTAAGCTCATGGATGACCACTTTCAAGAAACCATTTTCTAATCTTTCTTGAGAGGTTTTAAGAGAGAGTTTAGAGAGGGTTTTATCTTGTAAAAGATGAAAGTCCAAAAGGTTTTATAAGATGTGGGGTCTTAAGGTCTTGGAGTGGGAAATGACCAAAGTACCCCCAGCTTAAAGCTTTAGAAAACCCGCATTTGGTTACGAGTCAGACCATTGACTCATCAGCACAACTTATGAATCGTACCCTTGAGTCGTCACCAAGACAAAGAATAGGACCATCACACTCTGTAAAACTTTTGACTCCATTTCTCAGTCGTCGCCAGACCATAGAACTCGTATGGTCTAGTCAGGACTACTAGAGAAAACCAAGGGCTTAGAAAATGGACAACATACTACTCAATCCTTCCACTCGTCACATGGTCATACTACTAGTATGGATCTTATCATAACAAAGATATAACTCAGCCAATAACACACTGGTTAAATTATAACTAGGGTAACCTTACCCCTAACCACACCATAAGACTCATAGTGTGAGTCATAAAAAGCAAAAAGTGCCTAAATCTTAGGAAATTTATAAAGGCCAAAGTCTGGGGCATTTCAGTCTCTCCGACATAGGATCATTCGTCTTCAAATGATGGGACAAATCATTAACTAGAATAATTAAGCCTCAACATCTCTACTCTTATCTTTAAGACATAGAACAGATCGCCAAGGAATACATAATCTACCATTAACAAAGACAGAAAACAAAGATGTTAAGAATAACACATACCTTAAGCATGATTTTTTGGACTAGGGAATAGGAATGGATACTTGGACTTCATGTCCTTCTCGGATTCCCAAGTAGTTTTCTCAAACATTTTATTTTTCCATAGAACCTTTATCATAGCCATGTCTTTCATCCACGACGGACGAACATTCTGATTCTAGATCCTTAATAAGACCTCCTCATATTAAAATGAATCTGAAATACCAATGTTCTCCAAGGGAACGACCAATGAAGGATCACCCACACATTTCTGCAATATGGACACATGGAATACTGGATGAATGGAACTCATGCTAGAGGTCAAATACCACTTATATGCAACATTACTAACCCTTCTCAAAATAAAGTACGAGACAACATATTGGGGATTAAGATTCCCCTTCTTTCCACACCACATTACTCCCTTCACGGGAGATACATCTCTAACCTGAAATTCCAAGTCCCTTTACCTTACATCTGTATAGGACTTTTAGTGACTTTGGGATGTCTTAAGACTATCTAGAATCACCTTCGCCTTCTCGATAGCTTGGTGAACCAAATCTGGACCAAACATCTCCACTTCGCCAACCTCGAACAACCAATAGGAGATCTATACCTTATACCGTACAATGCCTCAAATAGAGCCATACCAATGCTAGAATGATAACTGTTGTTATAGAAAAATTCAATGAGATACAAATGGTCGAACCAACTACCGCCAAAGTCAATTACAAAGGCTCTTAGCATATCTTCTATAGTTTGAATAATACTTTTTGCTTGCCCATCTAACTTCTGGTGGAAGCCAATATGAAGGCTAACTTTAGTCCACAAACCACTCTGAAATGAGTGTCAAAATTGCAATGAGATCTGAACCACAATCCAAAATAATTGAGATAGGTGCACCATGCAAATTTACAACCTCTTGAAGGAACCACTTTGCATAGCCTCAATACAATAATTAGTCATCACTGGCAAGAAGTGAGCCGACTTAGTCATCCTATCTATGACGATTCAAAATAAGTCACACTGATTCCCCGACCATGGAAAACTAGTAATGAAATCCATATTAATTATTTCCCATTTCTACCCCAATAGTTCAATCTTCTAAATTATCCCTCTGGGTATTATGTGCTCTACCTTCACTAGATGACAAACCATACATTTATCTACAATGTTTGATATATCCCACTTCATGTTATTTAATTAATACATATCCTTGTGATCATGATACATCTTTGTTGAACTGGGATGAACCATATACCACAATTCATGGGCCTTGGAAAAAATCCTACCTCGCAATCCATTAACATCGAGAACACACAACCTCTTTTGGTACCTCATGATACTATCACAACCAATCTCGAAGGCCATCAACTTCTGCTTACCCATATCATCCTTGATTTTTATCAAGTGGGGGTCTAATACTTGTTTGTCCTTTATTTTAGAACTAAGAGATGATTGTGCCACCTGTTGGACAAACACACCCCATCCAAAAACTCCATGAGACGAACTCCAAAGATAGCAAAATGGTGAATATGCTTCACCAATTCCCACTAATCCTTATCCAGATGCAACAAGCTACCCATTGACAACCTTCTAAGAGCATCAACAACCACATTAAATTTACTTAGGTGGTAGTGAAGACTGATATCATTGTCCTTCAGCAACTCAAGCTACCTTTTTTACCTAAGATTAAGCTCTTTCTGAGTTAACACGCATGCCAACTCTTATGATCATAGAATATTACAACATGGACCCTCTAAAGATAGTGACACTAAATTTTCAATGCAAACGCCACGGCCGGTATCTCTAAGTCATCAATCGTATAGTTCTTCAAATGAAACTGTAACTTTCAAGAGGCATAAGCAAACATCTTGCCATGTTGTATCAACACACAACCCTAACTAACCTGGGATGCATCAAAATAGATGACAAAACCCTCTGTACCTTCAGGTAGAGTCAAGATTGGAGCTGAAGTCAACACATCTTTTAGCCTCTCAACACTACTCTCACAAGCATCATACCATAAGAGCATCACCTTCTTATGAGTTAACTTGGTCAATGGAGAAGCAATAGAAAAAAATCTTTCCACAAACATCCTATAATAACCAACTAAACCCAAGAAGCTCCAATATCGGTTTGAGTCATGGGTCTAGGCCACTTCTTAATCGTAGCAACTTTTTGAGTATCCAACATGATCCCCTCACTAGACACAACATGAACCAGATAAGTTACGGCATTAAACTAGAATTTAAATTTCGAGAACATAGCATACAATTGTTGATCTTTCAATATTTGTAATACCAAACGGAGGTGATCGACATGATCCTCCTTACTCTTAGTGTACGCTAAGATGTCATCAATGAAGACAATTATGAAAAAATATAAAAACTGAGGAAAAACCCTATTCATCAAGTCAATAAATATTGCAGGGGCATTGGTAAGGCCAAACGACATCACCAAGAACATAAAATGCCTATAACGGGTACGTAAAGTTGTGTTAGGGATATCCACCTCTTTAATAATTAATTGATGATACCTAGACTAAAGATTGATCTTAGAGAAGAATTTTGCACCCTGAAGCTTATCAAAGAGATCATCAATTCTCAGAAGTAGATATTTATTCCTTACCATCACTTTGTTCAACTATCGGTAATCAATGCACATACGAAGAAAACTATCCTTCTTGCATACAAACAAGACAGGTGCACCATATGGGTACAGATTAGTAAAGATAAAACCCTTGTCTAAGAGGTCTTTCTATTGCTTCTTAAGTTCCCTTAACTCAGCTTGAGGCATCCTATACGAGGGAATAGAAATAGGAGGATATTCTAAAACAAGATCAATACCAAAATCTATCTCCCTATCAGGAGGGACACCAGGTAGACCATCAGGGAAGACATTAGGAAATTCATTTACTACAACAGAATATAAGGAAGGACCTTCCAAGTTAGGGACTTTACCCCAGACTAGATGATAGAGACAACCTTTGGAAATTAACTTTCTAGCTCTAAGATATGATATGAACCTCCCCTTAGGCACTAGAGAACTTCCCACCCATTCAATAATTAGCTCATTAGGGAATTTAAGCATGACCTTATAGGTCCGACAGTCTAAAAAGGCATAGAACGAGTGCAACTAGTCCATTCCCAAAATAATATTAAAGTCAACCATGTCTAACTCTATCAAGTCTATCAAAGTTTTTTTATTACCAACATATACCACATAATGCCTATAGACTCTTCTGACAACCACAGATTCTCCTACTGTAATAGAAATAGAAAAAGGGTTTGATCGATACTCAGGACTTAAACCACAACGCACAGCCACAAATGGGGTCACATAAGAGAGAGTTGAGCTCGATTTAATTAAACAGTATACATCATAGGAAAAGAGTTTAAACATACCAGTAATAACATCTACAAATATGCTGACACCTTACGAGTAGTAAGAGCATAAAGATGGTTTCGACCAGTATCGGAGCTAGAAGTGGCACCCTTTGGTGAAGGAGCTAAAGAAGAGGTAACAGGAACCTTTTTTCCATAGAAGTAACTCTAGAGGGACAATCCTTCTACATAGGTCCAATCTGACCACACATAAAACATTAGCTCCTCTCTTTCTTACGTTGGTCACCAGACGGCTTTGGAAAGGGAGCACTAGTCATCAAATAGGATTTAGGACTTTCCCAACTCTTTTTCTTGGAACACTTTCCACCCTTTTGTTAGCCTCCACCCTATTTTGAATATCAAAATTTCTTAATCTATCTTGTACCAATCTTATCTTGCCTTTTTTCTTCTCTTTGACCTACTAACTATAAACCATAAGTTGAGAAATATCCATATCCTTGTTTTACACGGCATCCTTACTCTTTTGAATTAAGTTTTGGGATAACCCCAAATAAAACTTTCTCATTTAGGCCCTCATGTTAGAAACCAGCTCAGGAGCATACTAGGACAACTGATGGAATTTCAAAGCATACCCCTTTACTGTCATTGTTCCTTATTTAAAGTTAAGAAATTCCTTTTCTTTCACCTCTCTCAACTCCTAAGTAAAGAATAAATGAATAAATACACTAAAGAAATCATCCCATAAGGAAGAAACAATGTCTTCCCCTCTCAATTGTTCCCACTCGTCGTACCACTAGTCCGTCACAACCTTCAATTGATAGGCAGCAAATTCTACACCTTTAAGCTCTAAAGTATGCATATCCCAGAAGATCTTCTCCATATCATCAATGGAACTTTAAGGATCCTCCACAACCTTGGGACCAAAAAATATTCGAGGATGCAAACACATAAATTGGCCAAATCTAGTAGCCTCAGACAAACCCATAGCAGCACATGTAGATCTCGGCTGTTGTGACTATGATGTCACCAACTAAGTCAATACATTAATGGAGTAGTAGAACTAGACATTAGTAACCTCGACCTGAGGTGACTAAATATGAGTGTCTCCCTTATGAGGAGAATATGTAGGGGAAAATAGGACTTTATGAGGATAGTTAGATTGAAACACCTAGACATCAAACCACTAAAAAAAAACTTCATTTTTCTGTGTATGAGTTAGGTACGACTAGACACTTGAGTCATATCCTTGGGCACGAATCGTACCAATCTTGCCCTCTCCTCTGGTATACTAAGTAGTGTGGTAAGGTTCACTCATTGTCCTAGGTATGAGTGACCTCTCCTCAATTGTACCCTATGTCTATGAGTTGTATCTAGGTCAATCGTATAGAGTGATACTTAAGCTTAAGGTAAATTATCTTATATACAGTTGAAGCTTACGACCAGAGGGTGAGTCATACCATTAATAGTGTATGTCACCTAGGATAAGCCTAGGGTACGAGTTAGGCTACCACTTGTACCTTAGGGTACAATCACTAAAGGAATCATATGGGGGAGTCGTACCCCTACATAAGCTCATTTTTAAGCTTTTAACTAAGTACCTTTTGGTCATTTAACTTGCATAAGACTCTACACCCACTAACTATATAAAGAATTGTAGCCTCATAAGTCTTTATTTTGCAAGACTCAAATACCCCTAAATATGCTAAAAGCTTCTTGAAGCAAGAATAGAGGCTAAGGTTTTGAGGGTAATCATCTAGTGGTAAGATAAAGTTAATATTCTTGTTGATTTAAGTTTTTTAAGGCATTTATATCTTCCCCTCTGTAAATAACTCTAAACCCATGTATTTCAAACTTTGATTAGTAAGTGTACATGCTGGTTTTGAAATCAAATTAAAAGGGTTTTGTTGCTTAATGATGAATAACGTGGACTATTGCTTAGACTTGTCTTTATACATGTTATTGTTGATAGTTTGAACATGTAAGTGCTTATTGTTGGTATTCTAACCAATTAGTCTTAAGAAACCCTAATATTAATAGTTGTTTCTTTGAATATGGCCTAGATAAGGGCATGCACATAAGGTGTTTGTGATAATGCCTAAGTAAAATGACTAGTTACTTGTTGACAATGTATTGAGCTATGGAAATGGACCAAATGAGTATGAATGATTGATAAATGATATTTCAAAGGTATTAGGAGCCATGTATTATGAATTTGATAACCTTATTGGTTGATAGTTAATGAGAGGGTAATGTCGTAGACATGAAAATAAACATAAATTATGTGTGGATCCAAGTGTGGTGAAAATATGATATATTATGGTTAATGAAATGTGAATAGTTGTATAGGTCTTGAGGACCAAAAATTATATGGTATGATTAATTGAATGATGTCATTTTCCTTTTGATATGGTTAAGCAATGAAGGCTTCCACAAGAACCATGTGTCCATGTATAATGTTGAATTGGCTAAATGAGCCAAAACCCTTAAATGTGATATAAATTATGAGTGTAAATACATGAACTAATGGGTCAAGAGTTCAAATGTCAACTAATAACAATGGGCGATTTGAGTTCCTAGTCCCATGAAATGTTAGGTGATTCATGTTCATCACCGAATAACACAACTTGTGATTCAAGTTCCTAGATCGGTCATATGACTAATGATTCAACTTCCTATTCTGAAAAGATCTCTTGAGGTTAGAATACCTCGTCAAATAACATAACTAATGATTCAAGTTACTAGACCAATGATATTACTAGTTATTCAATTTCCTAGTCCAGTGAAATAAAATGGCTAGTGATTTGAGTTCCTAGACCGATGAAATGACTAGTGATTCAAGTTCCTAGTCCAATGAAATGGCAATAAGATTCGTCAAATGAGCTAACTTGATTGAAATTTCTTCACTCCATATCCCATGAATGAATGATTTGAGGATGGATACTAAGTTATTTTCCCTTGTGGAGTAATATGATTATGTTATGTATATCCATATGTATGTGTATATGTTCGAGAAAGATATTTAGCCTTAGTCTCTTGATTAGCATGTGAAATTCCTATATGTAAGGATAAGTGTATCAATATGAATGATTATAATATATTGACTTGTTAAATAATGATGTTATTTAATCCTTACCATTGAGTTACATTCTAGCATTCCAACTGCTAACTGTCTTTGGATGCTATATCCTTATATGACATAGGGTCTGGAGCATTATTTTTTTTCTATGCAATGATTAGTAGATTGAAGCGGTTCATACATTAACTTTTGAGTGGTGAGCTTCCTTACTTCCGAACATATTTATCCTTAGTCTCCTATCTTTAGACTTAGATTATTTTGACTTGGTTTGGCTATTGTCGGGGGCTTGTCCCAATTTATATGTTTCTAAACTTTGGTTTGTATAGAGGTGTTGTGGATGACTGTGGACTTGGGCATATTGGGCTAGTGTATTGATAATTATGAAATGGGTGGATTTGTTAATACTTGAAACATAGTCATATTTCTTCTATCTTATTATCATGGTTGGATTGTATTCGACCCTTGTGGAATGTTGTTGATGGATGGGGTAGGTTATGGGGATACCTCCTATACATGTGTTCTTGAGGTACCCATATGACATGGCCTTATTTCAAGTCGTGTCAATTTGGTATCTGATCCTAGGATCATGGTCAGTTTGGAGTCCACAATACCTTGTTAAATAGAGTATCTTTTATGGGTGCGAAGCATGCCACAATTATGAAAGAGGTGATACTAGAAATTTTAAGAAATATTTCTCTTTCCTATGTTTCAATCTCAAGCTATATAGTCTAAGGCCTTTGATTCCTCTGATTTCCATTTGCTATATTTAAAATTATGCCACCAAAGAGATCTAATACTCAAGAAAATACTTATGTCCCGGTTGGGGGAAATATGGATGAAATTTGTCTAATTTTTGGGGTTTAAAACCAAGATATTGTAGCAATATCTGATGATTTTCATGGGGTTCCTCCTATCTTCACCAATCCTTTCTATGAGAGTGGACTTTCTCCTCAGTCACCTCAAGGGAATGCTACTAATGTCGAGTTTCGTCACTCTATCAACCTCTTAACTTAATTGGTATCATCTAAAGCAAAGTGTGGTGCTCCATCTAGTGTTAATTCTAAGGCCAAAAAAGTTGGCCAATTTATAAGGTTGAGCTCTCCTATGTTCTCCAATATGAAGGGTGATGAAGATCCTCAAGGCTTCATTGATAAAATGGACAAGATCTTTCAAATCATGCATGATTTGAAGAGGCCATTTAATTTGCTTCCTACACATTGAAAGATGTAGTGTACAAGTTGTAAAAAGAGTGGGATTTGTCTAGGGGTGTTGATGGTATCCCCACTATGTGTGAGGATTTATTCGAGGCTTTCCTTGACTATTTCTTTCCTCAAAAGTTGAGGGAGGGAAAGGTAGAAGATTTTCTGAACTTGAATTAAGGAAGGATGTTCATTCAATAGCATGCCTTGAAATTCTATCATTTGTCAAGGCATGTTCCCGAGATAGTTTGTAGCATGAGTGCTAGAATGTGTAAGTTTGTTTTGAGATTGTCCCGTGAGCTAGTTCTTGAAAGCAAGGTAGCCTAGTTGATTGAAAACATAGACATCTCTAGAATGGTTTAGTATTTGCAACAAATGGAAGATGAGAAGATGAAGCAAGTTGATTCTTGTTAGAGGCAAGTAAAGAAGTTTAGGACTTCTGAGCATAGTGGTGGAGATGGTGGAAAGTGGACACAGAAGAAGAGGAGGAGTTCAGGTTCATTTTCCTCGGCTAGAGTAACACCCCAAATCTGGTACCGAAAATGCTACACGGTACTCATGACCCGAAGGACCACAAGCTAACCCATGACTAATATCTGTAACTGAGCACTAACTAATACATTGTAAATATATGGAATATAAGCTGTAAGGCCATAAGGTTCAAAATTGAAATATTACTAAATATAAGCCAATGTCTGTAATAGGGTATAAAAATACCCAAAACTGAAATAAACTGTCTAAATATATGTTGTATTCTGAAATCCTCTAAACTGTCTGACAAACTGTGGAGTTAATGGGACATGTCCCCAATAACTCCAAACTACTAAAATAATAAAGTAATAAAATAATCATATTATCCTCGAATGATGAGGACGGACTGTTAGTCTGGTATCTAAACATCTAATCTACTAAGGATGCTCGAGAGCTCGTGCTTCTAAACCTATGGCATAAAACACCATAGCACAAATACGTCAGTATGTTAAATGTACTGGTCTGCAAGTGAGGTAGGCTAAATGCAAGGGTTCATATGTATGAACAATAATAACTGACTGTATAACATAAACGTGAGAATACATGCATGAATATGTAACTGTAACTAAGATTGCGATAATGCTGACTCATGAATTCTGATAATGTGGATTTATTGATATTTGAGTACTGATACTGGGATACTGAATGACTGAGTCTACTGAATACTGAGGAACTAATGTCATATTAATAATAAAAGAATGATTGTTTCTGACAGTTCTGATTAGGAAGAACTGGTCTAATTGACTGCATCTGACAGTCCTGAAACTAAATACTGATAAATTAGGTTTCGTATAATTAATATACTATTAATTGAGTTCCTGATAATATGATTACTGAGTCTGAATACTGATAACATGAGTGACTATATCTGACAGTCCTAATATTGATGGAACTAGATGGGTTCCACGCTATACTAATTTTAATATATCTGATAATCTTGGATTTCTATAGAACTAAACTGAGTTCTATTGCTAAAACTGGATCTAAAACTTAAACTGTGGGAGGTAATCATCTAACTGACATGCCCCAAAACTTAACTAGTGAGGTCCAACCTATAACCCTAGCTGGAAGGGTATCAGTACCGTACCATGGGTAAAGACAAGCTGTGAGTACACCCTCTCTAATAGGGAGCTCTTCCGTCAAACCCTCTAAGTAGGAAACTCAAATGAGATTTATAAATCCCTAAATGGGTAGGGTGTATCTTAACCTACGCTGGCTACGTAGTTTTGGAACAAAAGGATTGCTTCTAAGGATCACACCCTCCACTGAATAACAGGTGAGTCCCCATCCCTGAGTTTACTTGATGCTGAATCTTACTCCCAACTGAACAAAGACTGAATTGATTAACTGAACTGAACTAATACTAATGGTATTATTTAGTGGAGCTACACTGAGTTCACTGAGTTCCATTGACTGACGAAATGCTACTAAGATCTGAGGACTGACGGGGAGTACTGAAGTTACTGAGATTTTTAGGAATACTAAGGTTACCGAGATTACTGAGTACTGATGTTACTGAGACCACTGAGGTCACTAAATTTACTGAGTAGGACTAGACTGATACTGAATTTATTGAGTTTCCTGAGTCATGAGACTGACTGAATTCTAAAGATCATGGTTTGATTGAGAGTATTGTGAAAACATGACACTTTCTCTAGGCACATAGCTAAATTATTGTGTACAAGTACCCCCAGGACTCGATAGCATGAAACTGACAGTACATGACACTTCTTGAACACATGACCAATATCAACAATTCATAATACATTAATTTAGGGATCTCATAAAGTATATGGTTATCATAGTCTTGTACATGAATGGAATTACATATAAATATGTCATATTTTCATCAACATAATCTCATGGGAATTCCCTCAACCATTCATAATGCACACAATATCGTGGTAGTCATTCTTAGTCATAGGGTAAAGCATACACTTATCACTTGGATCATAATTAAGCTATAATGCATAATTTCTATTCTCTTAGGTATTTTATCAAACACCTAGGATGCATGACTTAGGGCATAAGCATGACCATCAAATTAATCCAACAAAACTACATATTTCAACTCAATTTCACTTGTTTCAAACCACATACTAGCATAGGTTCATGAACAACACAAAAAGATTCCAACTTGGGAATCATACAACCATAATGACATGAACATAATCAACCCACATAAAATATTAACAATAAAAGATTTAAAACTTGATTCTTGGGCTTCATGGATGAAAGGAATCCATGAATGAACACTGTGCATACCTTAGTTTTTGATTCTACAAAGATTGATAGAGAGATTCTTAAATTTGAGTCTTGGATTTGAATCCCTAATTGAAAACCGTTGCTCGTTCTTAAGAGAAACTTGAGAGAAAAAATATGTTTTGGGTGAATTATGGCTGATTCACATGTTATTGGGTATGTATAGGGGTGATAAATTAACCCTTTTAACCCTTTGATGCATATTTTAATTCCATAAAGATTTCCCGACCTGGATCCCTTGCGCGACGCGGTGCTATCGCTCTGTGTCACTGGAATTTGAAAACTCTGAATTTGAGCCTCAGCACGATGCACCATAATCATGAAGTCTCACTGGATTTTTATGATTTCCATTTTGGCTAGCTCCGTGATGCGTTGGTGGCTCAGGTAGCATACTGTCTTATTAAAATGGCTCTAACTCATTGGCCGAGTGTCCGATTTGGGCGAATTTGGTATCGATGGAAAGATTATTCAATTTTCCACATGATAAAAAGTGAAAATATTAAAAATGCCACATGTATAAAAGTGGATTCATCTTTAAAACAAGTCTTTAACATTTTTTGGATGAATTTAAGCTAGGTAGAAGTATGGGATATTACAGCTAGTAGTCGGTCTACTTACCCAAAGTTTTTAGGTGGTCGTATCTCTCAGTTTAGTAGAGGGTATTGGGCATAAGAGGCCCAATTTTAGATGAGTGGTAACTAATCGACTCCACCCTGCTTTCCTTACAAATTCTATGGTTAGAGTCATCATGGTCAGCATGAGAAGGGTAGAGACACATATTTTTATTGCAGTTAGGTTAAGAAAATGAAGAGAGAGTTCCCTTCTTGGATGGATGCTTCATCCAACAGGGCCCCTGTTGCTACTCTATCTACTCTTACACCAAAAAGTGTTGTCAGCCTCTACTTCTGTTCTTGGCAATGGTGCTTGCCAGAACTTCTTGTATTCACTTGCTACTAGCTAGGATTCTGAGGCAGCTCCCAATTTTTTCATGGTATGTTGAGACTTTTCTACCGTGAGGTGTATTTTTTTGTTGATGTAGAGTCTACTCTTTCTTATGTGACCCCGTATATGGTTGTACATCTTAATTGTGGACCCGATAGTCTATCAATTACTTCTTTTATTTCTACCCTGGTAGCAGACTATGTGGTTGTTAGAAGAGTCTATAAGGGATGTGTGGCATCTATTAGTTGTAGAGATACTTGTGTTGACTTGATAAAGTTGGACATGATTGATTTTGATGTCATTTTAGGGATGGATTGGTTGCACTCTTCCTATGCTTCCATAGATTATTTGACCCGTAGGCTCATTCTCAAATTCCCTAATAAGCCGGTCATTGTATAGGAAGGCGGTTCCTTAGTGCCTAAGTAAAGGTTCATCTCTTATCTTAAGGCCCGAAAGTTGATTTCAAAGGGATGTTTATATGTTTTGGTCCGAGTTAAAGATTCTAACTCGGAAAATACTTATCAAGGATCCATCCCCATGGTTAATGAGTATCCTGAGGTGTTTCCCTATGATATTCTCGGTGTTCCTCCTGATAGAGAAATTGATTTTGGGATTGATCTTGTTTTGGATACTCATTCGATCTCTAGTCCTCCTTATAGAATGGCTCCGATGGAGCTGAAAGAACTTAAGGATCAATTGAAGAACCTCTTAGATAAATGTTTCATTTGTCCTAGCATGTCTCCTGGTGGTTCTCTAGAGTTGTTCATGTGCAAGAAGGATGGCTCTCTTTGTATGTGCATTGATAATCGTCAGTTGAATAAAGTGACCATAAAGAACAAATATCATCTTCCTAGGATCGAAAATTTGTTTGATCAACTTCAGGGTTCAAAGTGTTTCCCTAATATTGATCTTAGATTAGGTTATCATCAGCATAAGATTAGGGAAGTAGATATCCCTAAGACTACCTTTAGAACCCGATATGGTCACTATGAGTTTCTTATCATGTCCTTTAGGTTGACCAATGCCCAACGATATTTATGGATTTGATGAATAGGTTCTTTCATCTATTCTTGGATATATTTGTCATTGTTTTTATTGATTATATAATAGTGAATTCCATAAGTAAGGCAAATCATAAAGATCACCTCCTTATCATGTTACAAAATTTAAAAGATCATCATTTGTATGCCAAGTTCTTCAAGTGTGAGTTTTGGTTGAAAGTTATGGCTTTTGTTGGTCATGCCATCTCTAGTGATAGGATCATAGTGGATCCCTAAAAAGTTGTGATGGTTAAGAAGTGGACTAGACGTGTGACTCCAACTGATATTCAAAGCTTCTTAGGTCTATCTAGTTATTATAGAGTGTTTGTGGAGAGTTTCTCTACTATAGCTGCCCTGTTAACCAAGTTGACCCAAAAGAAGGTCAAGCTCTTGGGGTTCGATGCGTGTAAGAGTAGTTTTGAGAAGTTGAAAGATAAATTGACATTGGCTCTGGTTTTGATCTTGACCGAGGTTAGTGAGTGTTTTGTGGTTTATTGTGATTCTTCCTGAGTCGGTATTGGTTGCATGTTGATTCAACATGGTAGGATATTAGCCTATCCTTCTAGCCAATTGAAATTTTATAAGAATAATTACCCTACTTATGACTTAGAGTTATTATCCATGGTCTTCGCGTTGAAGATTTGGCAAAATTATATTCATGGTGTTCATGTCGACATCTTTACATATCATAAGCGTATTCAATATATGTTTACTCAAAAGTAGTTAAATCTCTGGCAAAGAAGGAGGCTTGAGCTATTGCAAGACTATGATATGAGTTTTATTACCATCCTAATAATGCAAATATAGTCGCTAATGCTTTTAGTAGATTGTCCGTGGGATGTTTGACCTATATAGTTGAGGATAAGAAGGAATTAGCTAGGGATATTTACCATTTTGAAAATCTTTGAGTTTTTCTTGTGGACTCCGAGGATAGTGGTGTATGTGTGCATCTGGTATATTAATCATCTCTTGTTGTTGAGATAAAAGAAAAGCAAGTCCTTAACCCCAATTTGGTTAATATCAAGAGTAATATGGGTCAGCACATAGTTACAAACTTTATGATTGGTGCTGATGGTATCTTGAGATATCAAGGTAGGCTATGTGTTTCCGATATTGATGGATTGAGGGAAAGAATCATGGTTGAGACTCATAAATCTTGACATGTTATTTATCTGGATTCCACAAAGATGTATCATAGCCTTAGAGAGTTCTATTGGTGAAGTGGTATAAAGCATGATGTAGCTAGCCATATGGCAAAGTGTATGGTGTGTCAACAAGTGAAAGTTTAATACATAAGGCCCGATGGTTTGTACCAAGATATTGACTTTCCCAAGTGGAAGTGGGAGGCTATTAATACGGATTTCGTTACTGGTATTCCAAGATCTTGGAATCAATATGATTCTATTTAGGTCAATATTTATAGAATGACCAGGTCCGTTCATTTCTTTCCCATGAGGACTAATTTCATAAAAGAACATTATGCTAAGTTTTATCTTCCGGAGATCGTAAAGTTGCACAGTGATCTAGTGTCTATTATCTTGAATTGTGGTCCTCCATTTTCATCCCACTATTGAAAGTCATTCTAAAAGGGTTTGGGTACTAGAGTTTGCCTTAGTACCGCTTTCCACCCCAATTGGATGGACAAGCAAAGAGAACTATCCAAAGCTTAGAGGATATGTTGTGGGCTTATGTATTTGATTATGGTGGTAGTTGGTATGATCACTTGCGTTTAATTGAATTAGCTTATAAAAATAGTTACAACTCTAGTATTGGCATGGCGCCTTTTGAGGAATTGTATGGTCGGAGATGTCGGTCTACCATAAGGTGGTACGAAGTTGGTGAGGGCAATTTGCTTGGCCCTGATTTAGTTCACCAAACCTTGGAGAAGGTAAAGGTTATTCCTGATAGATTTAAAACCGTTCAAAGTCACCAAAAGCGGATGTGAGCCATAGGGACTTAGTGTTGTGTGTTTGCAATTGGGTGTTCTTAAAAGTCTCTCCCATAAAAGAAGTGATTTTGTTTGTTAAAAAAAGGAAGCTTAGTCCCCGGTATGTTGGTCCCTACTTGATTGTGAAAAGGGTCAGTAATATTGACTATGAGTTTGAGTTTCCTTCTAGCATGGACTTCATTCACCAGGTTTTCTATGTCTCTATCTTGTAGAAATATGTGGGTGACCCTTCATTGGTTGTTCCCTTGAGGGATGTTGATATCTCAAACTCTTTTTCCTATGAAGAGGTCCTAATCATGATCTTATATCATCAAGTTTGATGGTTATGAATGAAATAAGTGGCTTCAATAATGGTTTTATAGAGGAACCAAAATTTTGAGGAGGCTACTTGGGAGGTAGAAGAAGACATGAAGTCCAAATACCTGCATTTGTTTTCCATCCCAGAAACTTATGATTGAGGTATGTGTTTATCTTCTTGGTTTGACTTGTCTCTTGAGTTGATAATGGGTTCGAGTCCCTAAACTTTGAATGAACAATGTGGCCTCAATAAAAAAGGTGTTTGAATCCCCAAGTAAAGGAAATGAATGATTGATTGAATAATCATGATACGTTTTGTGTTGCATTCTTGTTGTTATGTACTTATTTTAAATTGTTAAAAGTTGCTTTGATATCTGATAAAGTGTGAACCTGTTTCTCAGCTTTCCTTACCCCTCATTCGCAAACGAATAATCCAAGTGGGGGAGAATTAAAATATCTAGACTTTAAACCATTAAAAAACAACTTCATTTTTGTGTCTCTGAGTTGGGTACGACAAGATACATGAGTCGTACCCTTGGTTATGACTCGTACCCACCTTACCCTTCCCTATCGTAACCTAGGCAGAGTGGTGAGGGTCACTTACTATCCTAGGTACTATTGACCCCTCCTTAATCGTATGATATCTATACGAGTCATATCTAGGGCAACCGTATATAGTGAGACTTGAGTTTGAGGTAAATTATCTTACATACGAATGAAGATTACGACTAAGAGGTGAGTTATAGCCTTTTTATACAAATACTTATGGGTTTGTTGTCATACCTTTAATAGTGTGTGTCACCTAAGAGAAGCCTAGGGTATGAGTTAGGGAACTACTCATACCCTAGGGTACGATCACTAAGGGAATCGTATGGGGGAGTCGTAACCCTGCACGAACTCACTTTTCAGAATTTAAGTAAGTACCATTTGGTTATTTCCCTTGCCTAAAACCCTAACCTTTCTCACTATATAAGTCATTGTAGCCTCCTAAGTTTTTACTTAACAAGACTCAAACACTCTTAAACACTCTAAAGGCTTCTTGAAGCAATATTGAAGGCTAGGGTTTGGAGGGTGATCATCCAGTGGCAAGTGGGAGTCAACATCCTTGGTGATTCAAGTTGTTTAAGGTATGTATCTCTTTCCCTCTCTAAATATATCTAAAACTATTTATTTCACATTTGTATTAGTAAGTGTACATGGTGGTTTTGAAATCAAATGAAAAAGGTTTTGTTGCTTAATGATGAATAATGTGGACTATTGCTTAGACTTGTGTTTATACATGTTATTGTTGATATTTTTCATATGTGAGTGCTTGTTGTTGGTATTCTAACCAATGATTATTGAGAAACCCTAATATTGATGGTTATTGCTTTGAATATGGCCTAGGTAAGGGTATGTACACAAGGTGTTTGTGAAAATGACTAAGTGAAATGACTAGTTACTTATTGATAATATATTGAGCTAGTGTAATTGCCCAAATAAGTATGAATGATTGGTAAATTATATTTTGAATGTATTAGGATCAATGTATTGTGAATTTTATAACCTTATTAGTTGATGACTAATAAGAGGGTAAAGCCCTAAACATGAAAATGAACTTGAATTATGTATGGAACCATGTCTGGTGAAAATGTGATATTGTGATTAATGAAATATGAATAGTTGTGTAGGTCTTAAGGACCACAAATTGTATGGTATGATGAATTGAATTATGGCATTGACCTATTGAGATGGTTGATAAATTAAGGCTCCCATGAGGACCATGTGGTTATGTATAATGTTAAATTGGCTAAATAACACAAAGCCCTTAAATATGATATAAACTGTATGAGTGTAAATGCATGAACTAATGGGTCAAGAGTTCAAATGGTGACTAATAATGATGTCCAATTCAAGTTCCTTGTCTAATGATATGACTAGTGATTCAAGTTCCTAGTCCTATGAAATTACGGATGATTCGATTTCATCGTCTAATGGTACAGCTAGTGATTCGAGTTCCTAGACCGGTAATATGACTAGAGATTCAAGTTCGTAGTCCAAAGATATATCTTGAGATTAGAATACCTCGTCAAATGACATGGCTTATGATTTGCGTTCCTAGTCCAATGAAATGAAATGACTAGTGATTCAAGTTCCTAGACCGGTGAAACGACTAGTGATTCGAGTTCCTAGTCCAATGAATTGGCAATAAGATTGGTCAAATGAGAAAACTTGGTTGAAATGTCTTCACTCCATTTCTTATGAATGAATGATTTGAGAATGCATGCTATGTCATTTTCCCTTGTGGCATAATATGATCTTGTTGTGTATATCCATGTGTATGAACATATGTTTAAAAATAATGTTGAGCCTTGGTCTCTTGATTAGCATGTGAAATGCCTATGTGTAAGGATAAGTTCATCAATAAGAATGATGATAATATATTGAATTATTGTTAAATGATGATGTTATTTAATCCTTACCCTTAAGTTACATGCTAGCATTCCAACCACTAACCGTCTCTATGAGACATAGGGGTCAGAGCATTAACTTCTTTCTTGCGTAGTGATTAATAGATCAAAGCATTTTGTGCATTGGCTTTAGAGTGGTGAACTTTCTTATTTCGGAAGACATTTATCCTTGTCTCTTAGATTTAGATTTAGTTTATTTCGACTTGATTTGGCTATCGTCTTGGGCTTTCCCTGATGTATACATTTATAAACTTTGGTTTGTATAGAGGTGTTATGGATGACTGTGGTCTTGGGCATATTGGTCTTGTGTATTGATAATTATGAAATGGTTGGACTTGTTAATCCTTCACACATAGTCATATTTCCGTTATCTTGTTATTATGTTTGGATTGTATCTGACCCTTGTGGATTATTATTGATGGATAAGTTGGGTTACGGGGCGACGTCCGGTACATGTGTGCTTGAGGTGCCCATACGACATAGCCCGATTTCATGTCGTATCAATTTTTTATCAGATCCTAGATTCATGGTTAGTTGGAAGTCCACAATACCGTATTAAGTAGAGTCTCTTTTACGGGTGTGAAGCACGCCACGCTTATAAAAGAAGGGCTACGAGACATTTTAAGAAATATTTCCCTTTCTTGTGTTTCAATCTCAAGCTATACAGTCTAAGGCCTTGGATTCCACTAATTTTCACTTACTCTATTTCAAATCATGCCAGCAAGGAGATCTGATACTCAGGTAAACACTTTTGTCCTGTTTGGGGGCAACATAGATGAGGTTCATCTAATTTTTGGGGTTCGAACCCGGGCTATAGCTATGAAATCAGATCATGTTTGTGGGGTTCCTCCTATCACTACCAATCACGACTATGAGAGTGGACTTCCTCCTTAATCACCTCAAGGGAATGCTACTAATGTCAAGTTTTGCTGGTCTATCAACCTCTTGACTCTATTAGTAGCCTCTCAAGTAGAGCGTGGTGCTCCAGCTAGAAATTTTTTTGAGCCCACAAGAGTTGTCCAATTTATGAGGTTGATCCCTTCTATGTTCTCTGGTACTAAGGTTGAGGAAGATCCTCAAGGCTTCGTTGATGAAATAAAGAAGATCTTCCAAATCATGCATTGTTCGGAGATTGAGGTCATTGAATTTGCTTCCTACCAATTGAAAGATGTAGCGTACAAGTGGTACGAATGGTGGGAGTTTTCTAGGGGTGTTGATTCAAGCCCCGCAATGTGGAAGGATTTCTCCAAGGCTTTCCTTGACTACTTTTTTCCTCAAGAGTTAGAGACACAAAGATGGAAGAGTTTGAGAATTTGAAACAAGGGAGGACATCCGTCAAAAAATATGCCTTGAACTTCCATCAATTGCAAAGGTATTCTCCAGGATGGTTTCTCGCATGAGGGCTAGAATACATAAGTTTATCTCGTGAGCTAGTTTTTGAAAGCAAGGAGGCCATGTTAATTGAGGACATGAACATCTCTAGGTTGGTTGTGTATATGCAACAAGTAGAACATGAGAAGAAGAAGTAAGTTGATCTTATTGTCAGGCAAGGGAAGAAGTTTAGGCCTTCCGAGCATAGTAGTGGAGATGGGGGCAAGTGGCCACGAAACAAGTGAGGTAGCTCGGGTTTGTTCTCCTCGGCTAGTGTTCGCTCTCCTTACCTGAAGTCTTTGGCTAGTCATTACTCTCAGTTTAGTGGTGGGTCCCGAGCACAGGGTGCCCAAATTCAGACTAGTGGTGCCCAGTCGAATCCACATTATCCTCCTTGCAGATTCTGTGGTTAGAGTCACCATGGTCAGTATGAGAAGGGGAGAAACAGATGTTTTTATTACGGTCAGGTCGGTCCTATGTAGATGTAATGCCCCGCAAAATCCTCTTCCAGTCTGAGCCTTAAAGCGTATTTGGTAAAGCAAAAAATTCAAGTCTAAATGTTTCAGAAATATCTTCCCAAGTATGAAATACTTTTAATCGTGTGGGAATCTATTTGAGCATGAATTAAGATCATAGAGGTCCCCTAACTCAAGGACGAGTTGAAAGCTTCCTTGTATATATCGAATGAGAGGACCTACTATATATTAAATTAAAACTCTTTAAATTATATTTCCAACAATACAAATTTTGTCAAAAACTTATATCGTATCAAGGAGTTATGCCTATTTTACTCCAGCATGTCAGGCTGGGAAACTAAGTGACGACATTCGTGATAAGCTGTCATGCCCGTGACAACCTATCACCAATGTTGTCATCCCTGGGCAGTTTTCTACCTCTGGTGATGACATTTTGTGACAAGCCATCATGCCTGTGATGGCCTATCACCAATGTCGTCAACCTTAACTAGAAACTCAAAATTTCACCCTTTTGTGTCGACAATTTGTGACGACCTATCACCAACTTGACGGCTTGTCACGGATGTCGTCAGCTATTTTTTTCCCAACAATTTAAGGAAATTTTTTCAAGGGTATTTTGGTCTTTTCCCACCTTTTAGAGGTCTCTATAAATATGAGGAACCCCATCCAAACCCTAACTCATTCATCTACTCTTCCAATTCTCTTAAGAGAAAATATCTAGGGTTTCAATTCAAGAACCATAATCTTCCAAAAATCATCCATAAATTCTTCAAGATTTTTTTTAGAATTAAGTTCCTCATAATGTGGGCTTCGAGAATTATTTATTACAAGTGCGGATAGAGTCTCAAGCATTAGAATTCATCCAATTTCAAAGATTAAGGTATGTAGATGTTGATTCTTAGGTCCCTTTCATCTAAAAAAGCTTAAGAACCCTTTTTTAAATATGAAGATCTTATGTTTGTGAGATTCCATAATTTGTATGTGTTGAAATTGATGTTACATGTGTTGTTGAGTTTTGATTCATGTTTGTTTACAAGATTCATGAGCCTTGACCCTAGTAGGTGGAATCCATGTGATATTTGTGATGAATCTTCCTTATGTTGTTTTCTATGTGATGTGTTCATGTCAAATGGGTGTAGAAATGGTTGAATAAGCAAAGCATGTTCCCCCTAGGTTTGATAAAGAGCTTAGGTGAAGCATAAGGGCCATTGTAGCATGTTGAAGATGAAACCCCAAATTGTGAGTTAGTTTATGTATGCCTAGTGTTTGATAAAATGCCCAAGTAAATGAATTATTCCATGGTAGTAGGAAATCCCCAAATAAGTGTGAACCCGTGCATGTCTAGTGTTTGTTGAAGGACCTTAGTGAATAAGTGGAGATGTGATAGTAGTAAATTCCCCAATTATGTGCTCTTGATATATGCTAAGTTTTTTATACATGCCAAGTGGTTAGCAAGTAAGTTATGACATGATAGTATGAAGTTTCCCCAAGCCATGTGATATCCAAACACATATCAAGAATGATTTAGGTATGAAATAGTTGAGGTAAAACCTTGTTGAATGGAGTACGATCTAGTAGAATGTTTCCCCTACGTTATTATATAATTGTGATTCAGAGATGCTTAAAGTGACCAATTGAATGCTTGTGATGATGAATGAATAATTGTGGTGATGACTAGACAAGAATGATTATGCTTTATTTTTATATTATCGAGTCCTGGGGTATTTATACCCGACAATAGAGCTATTGTCTAGAGCCCGTATCAGTTTTTTGATAATTTTAGTAGAGCCATGATTCTCAGAACTCAATGAACTATAGAACTTTGTATCCTCAGACAAGTGCAGAACTTAAGAAAGCTCAGTAATCTCAGTTATCTCTGTAATCTCTGTATCGCTAGTAATCTAGCCTCAGTCCTGTAATCAGCTCAGATCTAATAGTATTCAAGTGATTCAATTCTAATCTCAGAAGCGATTCGAGTAATCTATTCCAGCTCTGTATCGCCAGTTAGATACCATGATTCAATACCTTTTCTATCATATACGAAACTAAGTAATCTCAGCGTAACTCAGTCAGATCTTTTGAGAAACATGATCAGTATCAGATTCAATTTAGTTGTGTTTAGTTAAGATTTTAGTTCAGTGTCTTTTAGTTGGGAGTAGAAACTAGCGCCGAGCAAGGAAAGGGATGGCGGCTGCCCTTTAGAGAGGCCGAGTCGTTAGGTGCAATCCCTGAACTCTAGAACTGCATAGCCAGCATAGGATGTAGGAGTCCCCATCAGTAGAGGTTGTCACCGTCAGAGAGGTTTGACTATTATATTGCCTCAGGCTGACTTTCTGCGAGGGTCATCCCGTCAGAGAGGCTTGACCAGAGAGGTATTTACCCATAGCATGGTATTGACACCCTTTCATCTAGGGTTATAGATTGGACCCCACCTATGGTAGGTTAGGGTATGTCGGTTAAGTAACTACTTCCCACAGTTGCAGTTTCAGTATCAATCTTCAAAAATCAGGATTATGTGGTACATTCTTCTATCTCAGTGAGGAAC
Organism: Capsicum pubescens; assembly: GCA_030864215.1. Classification (NCBI taxonomy): domain Eukaryota; kingdom Viridiplantae; phylum Streptophyta; class Magnoliopsida; order Solanales; family Solanaceae; genus Capsicum; species Capsicum pubescens. The sequence continues at coordinate 141,740,355 of CM061549.1, read as the reverse complement.
TCAGATAGTTCCTTTAATTCATGGACCATCCCGTCAGATAGGCTTAGTCTCATAGACATATTCTTATTATCATATCGAGAGATCTCCCGTCAGAGAGGCTTGATCTCAGTCTCAGAGCATGCTGAGTATTCTTATTATCATATCTAGAGATCTCCCATCAGATAGGCTTGATCTCCATCTCAGATTCTGTTGAGTATTCTTATTGTCAGATTCATACATGATCATACTTCTTATCATTGATAATCGCTTTCAAAATAATTTGTTAGAAAAGTTGATCTCTAATTCTGTCAGTCGAAAGCAGTAAGCTCAAAATTCAGTCCTTGATGTAAGTACATCCAGACTCTCAGTTATCAGTATCAGATGAGTAAGTGATTCAGTATCTCAGTGTCAGTAGTGAGTTCAGTCTGCAGTAAAGTGGTATCTGAGTTTCAGTATCTAGAGTTGCGGTGATTGTGTTCATGGTCTGTGCATTCATGTATTTGTTCTCATGCGGCATCTTCATGATTATTCAATTTAGATATTGTGCATGCATGAGCCCTTGCATTAGCCTACCTCGTCTACATACTCGGTACATTCCTGTAATGATGCATTTGCGCTATGGTGTTTTATTTGACACCATAGGTTCAGAGGCATAGGATCAAGAGTATCCTCAGCAGTTCAGTCCTAGTCAGCAGCAGTAGCAATGAGTCCTCTTCTTTCGAGGACATATTTTAGTTTACTATTATTGCTTCAGTCTTTGTTTATTTTCAGTTGATGGAGTTAGTTGGGGACCTGTCCTATTAACTCCGCAGTTCAAATAGTTTAGAGGCTTTTCAGACGGATGTATTAGTATTCAATTTTCTATATTATGAGTATTCATAGATGTGTTGAACCTTATGGCTAGTTTCCACATTTATTTTAGATATTATGCAGTGTACAGGTACAGATATCAGTAAAAGATTAGTTTGTGGTCCTTCGGGGTCATAAGCATCATGTGACATATCGGGATGGGATCTCGGGGCATTACAGTAGCCAGAGTGCCCCTCTCGGATGGATGCTTCAATAAAAAAACCCCTATTGCTTCTCCATCTACTCCCACAGCAAAGAGTGCTATGTCGACTTCTGCTTTTATTTCTGGCACCGACGCTGGATGGAGCTGCTTGTATACATTTGCTACTCAATAGGATTTTGAGACGTCTCCAGATGTTGTCATGAGTATGTTAAGACTTTTCTCCAGTGATTTGTATTATTTAATCGATCAAGGGTCTACTCTTTGATATGTGACCTTATATGTAGCTGTGCATCTTTATTGTGGTCCCGAAAGTCTGTCGATTCCTTTTTCTGTTTCTACCCCAGTAAGAGACTCTGTGGTTGTTAGAAGAGTCTATAAGTAGTATGTGGTGTCTATTGGTTGTAGAGATACTTTTGTTGACTTCATAGAGGTATAAATGATTGATTTTGATGTCATTTTGGGGATGGATTTATTGCACTCTTTCTATGCTTCCTTAGATTGTCAAACCCATAGGGTAAGGTTCAAATTCCCTAATGAGTCAGTTATTGTTTGGGAAGGCGGTTCCTTAGTGCCTTAGGGAAGGTTCATATCTTATCTTAAGGCTCGAAAATTGATTTTAAAGGGATGTTTGTATCTTTTAGTCCGAGTTAAAAATTCTAACTCTAAAGAGCCTTCTCTAGGCTCCATCCCTATTATTAATAATTTTTCCAAGGTCTTTCCCGATGATCTTCCCGGTGTTCCTCTTGATAGGGAAATTGATTTCGGGATTGATCTTGTTCTAGGCACTCATTTTATCTCTATCCCTCCTTATAGAATGGCTCCGGTAGAGTTTATAAAACTTAAGTATCAATTGAAGGACCTCGTAGATAAAGGTTTTATTCATCCTAATACTTCTCCTTGGGTTTCTCCCGTGTTGTTCGTGCGCAAAAAGGATGGTTCCCTTCATATATGCATTATTTATCGTCAGTTGAACAAAGTGATCGTAAAGAAAAAATATCCTTTTCTTAGGATTGATGATTTATTCGATCAACTTCAGGGAGAAAAGTGTTTCTATAAGATTGTTCTTAGATCAGATTATCATCAGCTTAAAATTAGGGAAGCAAATATCCCTAAAACTGCCTTTAGAACCCGGTATGGTCACTATGAGTTTCTTGGCATGTCTTTTGGGATGACCAATGCTCCGGTGACATTCATGGATTTGATAAATATGGTCTTCCGTTCATTCTTGGGCAAGTTTATCACTGTCTTTATTGATGATATCTTAGTGTATTCCAAGAGTGAGGTCGATTATATAGATCACCTCTGTATCGTGTTACAAACTTTGAAGGATCATCGTTTGTATGCCAAGTTTTCAAAGTGTGAGTTTTGGTTGAAAGACATGGATTTTTTTATCATTTCATATCTAGTGAAGGGATCATGGTGGATCCCCAAAAGGTTGCGACAGTTAAGAAGTGGCCTAAACCGATGATTCTGACCGATATTTGGAGCTTCTTAGGTCTATTCGATTATTATAGAAGGTTTGTGGAGATTTTCTATACTATATCTACCTCGTTGACCATAAAGGTCAAATTCTTGTGGTCCAATGCGTGTGAGGGTAGTTTTGAGAAGTTGAAAGATAAATTGACTTCAGCTCTAGTTTTGACCTTGCCCAATGGTAGTGAGGGTTTTGTGGTTTATCATGATTCTTCCCGAGTCATTCTTGGTTGCGTGTTGGTGCAATTTGGTAGGGTGGTAGCCTATTCTTCTAGGTAATTGAAAGTTCATGAGAAGAATTACCCTACTCATGACTTAAGAGTTATTAGCCGTGTTTTTCACTTTAAAAATTTTGTGGCATTATCTTTATGGTGTTCATGTCGATATCTTTTCCAATCATAAGAGCCTTCATTATGTGTTTACTCAAATAGAGTTGAATCTTCAGCAAAGAAGGTGGCTTAAGCTATTGAAAGACTATGATATGAGTCTTTTTTACCATCCTGATAAGGCAAATGTAGTCCCCGAGGCTCTTAGTAGATTTTTCATGGGAGGTTTGGCCCATATAGATGAGGATAAGCAGGAATTTGTAAGGGATATTCACCATTTGTCAAATCATGGAGTTTGACCTATGGACTCCGAAGATGGTGGTGTATTTATGCATCCAATATCATAATTGTCTCTTGTTGTTGAGATAAAGGAAAAGCAAGTCTTGGACCCTAATTTGGTGAAGAGCAATAGTAATGTGGGTCAACACAAGGTTTCGAACTTTGTGGTTGGTGTTGATGGTATCTTGAGATACAAAGGTAGGCTATGTGTTCCCGACATTGATGGATTGAGGGTAAGGATCATGGTCGAGGCTCATAAATCTCAATATGTTATTTATCCCAATTCCACCAAGATGAATCATGACCTTAGAGAGTTCTATTGGTGGAATGGTATGAAGCGTGATGTAGCTAGCCATGTGTCATGTGTATGGTGTGTCAATAAGTGAAAGTTTAACACATAAAGCCTGGTGGTTTGTACTAAGATATTGACTTACTCGAGTGGAAGTAGGAGGTAATTAATTTGGATTTCTTTACCTATCTTCCTATATCTCATAATATATATGATTCTATCTAGGTCATTGTTGATAGAATAACCAAGTTTGCTCATTTTTGTCTCATGAGGACTAATTTCTCAGCAGAAGATTAGGCTAAGTTGTATCTTGCAGAGATCATAATGTTGCACGGTGCTTCGGTGTCTATTATCTCAGATCGTGGTCCTCTATTTTCATCCCACTATTGGAAGTCATTCCAAAAGGGTTTGGATACTAGAGTGCGCCTTAGTACTACTTTCCACCCTCAAGCAGATGGACAAGCAGATAGAACTATCCAAACCTTGGAGGATATGTTGCGGGCTTGTGTAATCGATTATGGTGGTAGTTGGTATGACCACTTTCCTTTGATTGAATTTGCCTATAAGAATAGCTACCACTCAAGTTGTGGCATGGCGCCTTTTGAGGAATTGTATGGTCGGATATGTTGGCCTCTTATTAGGTGATACGAAGTTGGAGAGGGTAATTTGCTTGGCCCTAATTTATTTCACCAAGCCTTGGATAAGGTAATGGTGATTCGTGATAGACTTAAAACCACTCAAAGTCACCAAAAGTCCTTTGCAGATGTGAGGCATAGGGACTTAGCTCATCATGCACTATGGTTACGAATGAAAGAAGTGGCTTTGGTGAAGGTTCTATGGAGGAACCAAAAGTCTGAGTAGGCTACTTGGGAGGTAGAGGAAGACATGAATTCCAAATTCCCGCATTTTTTTCATCCCGAAAATTTGTAATTGAGTTTTATGTTAATCTTCTTGGTTTGACTTGTGTTTTGAGTTGATAAAGGGTTTGAATCCCTTACCTTTGAAGGAGCCATGTGGCCTCAATAAAAGAGGGGTTTGAATCCCCTAATGAATTAAATGAATGAGTGATTGAAAAATCATGATATGTTTTTGTTGCATTTTTGTTGTTATGTGCTCGTTTCAACTTTTTAAATGTTTCTTTCATATGTGATAAAGTGTTAACCTGTGTCTATGTTTGCCTTACCCCTCATTCGAGGATGACTGATCCAAGATGGGGAGAATTGAAATACCAAGATCTTAAACCATTGAAAAACAAATTTATTTTTGTGTCTCTGAGTTGGGTACGACTAGAGACTTGAGTCGTACCCTTGGTCACGACTCGTACCCACCTTGCCCTCCACTTTTGTATCCTAGGCAGTGTGGTGAGAATCACTCAATGTACTAGGTATGAGTGACCCCTCCTCAATTGTACCCTATGTATATGAGTCATATCTAGGGCAATCATATAAAGTGAGAATTTAGCTTGAGGTAAATTATCTTGCATACGATTGAAGATTAAGGCTAGGGGGTGAGTCTTACCCTTTGGATACGACTCATGGGTGTGTTTTCGTACCTTTAACAATCTCTTTCAAGCCTAGGGTAGGAGTTAGGGTACCACTGCACGAGATCACTTTTCAGCTTTTAACTAAGGACCTTTGGGTCATTTTCCTTGCCTAAAAACCTAACCCCTCTCACTATATAAGGCATTGTATCCTCCTAAGTCTTCATTTTACATTACTCAAAGACTCCTAAGCATTCCAAAGTCTTTTTAAAGAAAGATTGGAAACTAGGGTTTGGAGGGAGTTCATCTAGTGGTAAGACGGAGTAAATATTCTTGGTGATTCAAGTTTTTTAAGGCATGCATATCTTCCCCTCTATAAATACATCTAAACCCATGTATTTCACACTTGTATTAGTAAGTGTACATGGTGGTTTTGAAATCAAATGAAAAGGGTTTTGTTGTTTAATGATGAATAATGTGGACTATTGCTTAGACTTTTGTTTATACATGTTATTGTTGTTATTTTGCACATGTGAGAGCTTGTTGTTGGTAGTCTAACTAATGAGTCTTGATAAACCCTAATAGTGATGGTTGTTGCATTGAATATGGCCTAGGTTAAGGCATGTACACAAGGTGTTTGTGAAAATGTCTAAGTGATATAACTAGTTACATGTTGACAATGTATTGAGCTAGGGCAATGGCCCAAATGAGTATGAATGATTAATAATATTTAGAAGGTATTAGGAGTCATGTATTGTGAATTTTATAAAATTATTAATTGATGGATAACGAGAGGGTAAATCCCTAGATATGAAAATGAACTTGAATTGTGTGTGGAACTAAGTTTGGTGAAAATGTGATATATTGTGGTTAATGAAATGTGAATAGTTAGTTATGTGGGCCTTGAGGACCAAAATTTTATGGTATGAATAATTGAATGAAGGCATTGGCCTATTGATATGGTTGACATGAAGACCATGTGGTCATGTATAATGTTGAATTGGCTAAATGACCCAAAGCCCTTAAATATGATATAAATTGTATGAGTGTAAATACATGAACTAATGGGTCAAGAGTTTGAATGTTGACTAATAACGACATGTGATTCAAGTTCCTCTTCTAATTATGTGGCTAGCAATTCAATTTCCTAGTCCCATGAAATGACGGGTGATTCAAGTTCCTCATCTAATGACACGGCTAGTGATTTGAGTTCCTAGACCAGTGATATGACTAGCCATTTGAGTTTCTAGTTTAAAGAGCTCTCTTGTGGTTATAATACCTCATCAAATTACACGGCAAGGGATTCGAGTTCCTAGACCAGTGATATGACTAGCAATACGAGTTCCTATTCCAATGAAATGAAACGGCTAGTGATTCAAGTTCCTAGACCAGTGAAATGACTCATGATTCGAGTTCCTAGTCCAATTAAATGGAAATCAGATTTGTCAAATGAGATAACTTGGTTGAAAGTTCTTCACTGCATATCCCATGACTGGATGATTTCAGAATGAATGCTAAGTCATTTTCCCTTGTGGAAAAATAAGATCATGTTGTGTATATCCATGTGTATGAGTATATGTTCAAGAATGATGTTGAGCCTTGGTCTCTTGATTAGCATGTGAAATGCCTATGTGTAAGGATAAGTGTATCAATATGAATGATGATAATATATTGACCTATTGTTAAATAATGATGTTATTTAATCCTTACCATTGTGTTACGTGATAGCATTCCAACTGCTAACCATCTATGGATGGTATGTCCTCATGCGACATAGGGATCAGAGCATCATCTTCTTTTCCTGTGCAGTGATAAGTAGATCGAAGCGGTCCGTGCATTGACTTTGGAGTGGTGATCTTCCTTACTTCGTAAGACATTCATCCTTGGTCTCCTATCCTTAGACTTAGTTTATTTTAATTTTGTTTGGCTATCGTTGGGGGCTTGTCTCGACATATACATTTCTAAACTTCGGTTTGTATAAAGGTGTTGTGGATGACTGTGGACTTGGGCATATTGGGCTAGTGAGTTTATATTTACGAAATGGTTGGACTTGTTAAGCCTTGACACGTAGTCACATTTCCGCAATCTTATTATTATGGTTTGATTGTTTCTGATGCTTGTGGATTATTGTTGATGGATAGTTTCGGTTACGGGGCAACTCCGGTCCAATAAAGGCTCTACAAAGTCTAAACAAGTTATAAGACATAGGAAGTAAGGAGCGTGAAATGAAGCCTTTCGAAATATGGAAGATCACCACTTCAATGTCAACTCACAAACTGACTCTAATAGCTGATCACTGAGCAGGAAAATTAGAATAAGTTTCGGTGCCTGCATCGCATGTGGATACAATGTTCAGAGACGGATAGGGGTTTGAGAGATACCAAGTATCTCAGGGATAGAGGAATAAAGTAATGCGATGACAATAGTTCAAAAAATAGTACAACATCCAAAGCATGATATCATATAAATTACATATACATATATATAACTATAACATTATATGTCGTGGTAAGGAACAAGGTTTGGAATAAACTTCGAAAACCTCAACCTGGGCTATGTAGCATAATTTTCATATAATAAGGAACCCATGGGCTGTATGGGCCCAACTCTCCCCTAGCTTGAAGGGCACCAATGTGTGTAGCCACACAAATTAGAAAATATCCATATCTGTATATGCCTTTATAAGGGACTCGAACCTCCCAGCTTAGTCAAGGTGACTTAAGCACCAATGTATACAATATGGGGGACTCAAACCTCCTATTCATATATTCATACAGGGGACTCGAACCTCCCAATCATGTAGACATCCACACTGGCTAGTGTGGTTTCTAGTGTTTGTCCTTTGGTCTCAAATTTCACGTATCGGCTACACTTCCCACTTTAAATCCCAATTAAAATATTAATTAAACATACACAACCAATAATACAATTATTTACCAAAGGCATCTCGTTGGTATCATCGTACCAACCCCACTTACAAGCGTACAACATGCCATAACCATTATTAAACATCTTGGGACTCAAACCTATTATCTAAACAAAGAGAGCAATTCAATTCAACATTAAGTGACTCAAACCCATTTATTGTTTCAAATTAATTATGGCCAATAAGGACTTCTTAATACCATTTAGCAATCATTAACATTTACAGGTGAATGCCTTAGTTCAAAGCACAATTCAACTGATGACAAGATCATTCTCATTGATAATTTCATAAATAGGTTGAGGGCATACCATTCTCAAAACCAAAAACCATTATATTTAGGGTTAAACATGACCCTTTAGTTAAATGACAATTCCCATGCACCCACATGTGCAAAACCATTATTAAAACATGCATAATCATAAATTAAATCATGAGGAAGCAATACCTAATAATATTCATTAAAACCCTAAACCTTGGTTTCCAAAACCACCATTAATGACTCATGAACAATGTTTTAAACATATACTTTTGTAAACTAACAATGAAGGAAGAGTCACATGCCTAAGTTTCAAAGATTCACGAACAGAATTTGATCCTTAAGCTCTTAGATGACAACTTTGATGAAACCCTAGCCCAATGTTTCTTGAGAGTTTTTTAGAGAGAGTTTGATATTATAAAGGGTATAATGAATATCCAAAAGGTGTTATTACACATGGACTATTAAGGGATTAGGGTGTGAAATGACCAAATTACCCCCATTTTAAAGTTGTTGAAAAGCTGCATTTGGTTACTAATCAGACTATTAACTCATCACCATAACTTATGACTCGTACCCTTGATTCATCACCAAGATAGAGAACTGGACCATCACACTCTATCCTACTTACGAATCCCTTGTCCCAGTCATCACCAGACAAAATGAATCGTATGGTCTAGTCGTGACCAACATAGAACACCAAGAGCTTAGACACTGGACAACATACGACTCAACGCTTCAACTTTTCACATGATCATACGACTCATACAAATATTCTTGTAACCAAGATAGAACTCGACCAATAACACACTGGTTAACTTATGACTAGGTTCACCTGACCTGTAACTACAACATATGACTCAATAAGGGAGTCATAAGAAGGGCAGAGAGCCAAAAGCTCAGGAAATTTACAAAGGAAAAATTCTGGGGAGTTTCAATGCCATAACTAAAGAAAGGAACTTGAAGACTATCACTATGGATATACTCATTAGAAATCTAGAAACTCATGATCTCAAAAAGTAGCAAGATCTGGAGAAAAAAAATGCAAAAGGAGAAAAATCCCTGGCATTGGAGGCTTCTAAATATGATCTAGTTAATGACGAAGATACTAATGTAGCCTATTTTGAAAATAGGATTGTTAGAGCCATGAAAGAGAGTGGTCTATTCTAAAAGAGAGAAAGATACGTTGAAGTGTGTCATAGGTGTGGAAGTCCTGAGCACTTCATCAAAGACTTCCCCATGCATAAATGAGATTATTAGGATTACCTCAAGACTGTAGGTGACAAAAGAAAAGAGATGGGACCAGGTCCATGAAAATTCAAGAAGGGGGGATGTAGCTGATTATGCAGTAAAGCAAGCATTGGCAGGATGGAAGACTCTTCCAGCGAATAAAATAAAAATGAAAAGCATGAAGATGTGTCCATGTTGGTTGTATAAGAAAGTCTAGTTATCTATGACTCTTTTATTTCCTTCATGGATAACACTGAAGATGGAGAAGAAAAAAAGGAAACTCTTTTGATATAATAGAAAATCTAGATAACTACTCTGCAAGAAAAATAAAAAAGCCTACTAGTGTGTTGATAGACTCTGTGTGTGATCTAACTACTTAGAAAAATGCTCTAAAAGAGAAAATTGAAAATCAAGAGCAGTAATTAATTCCCTCCACATTCCAGATATCTGAAGCTGAGGAAACGGTCACTAAATTAAATTCTAAAGATCTAACCTCTATGAGCCAACTGGAAAAGGTGGGTGATTTAGATGGCAAAGTAAAGAGAGAAGCTTCAAAGCTTCAAAGTTTAAAATTTAACATGAAGATAAATTAAAGGATTCTCAAAGGCACCTTATGTCTTCACTTTATATAAATAAAGAGTTAGAAAAGGACCGGGGTACATCTAAGAGAAGAGCTTAAAAAGTCACTTAAATGGATGGGTATCTTCACAGATCCTTTCTAATTAGATCAGTCAAGGTGCAAATAATAATAAGGAGCTTGATTATTAAAGAGAATCACAACCTCTGGGTTCTAGAAGAAAAAATCCCCATATTTCTAGGAACAAGGCTTACAGATCTTCATGTAATCAATGTAGAAAAGATGGACACACAAAGAAAAATTGTCAAAGTTGGAGTAAAGAAAAATAAATGGTATCAAATATATTTAGGAGGAGAATTCACATACTAATGGTTTTAAGACCTTGAGAAATGTAAAAAGCAATTCTTTACCTAGATGAACCAAGAAGGATCTGATTATACCATTGTATTCCTATTGCAAACTCAGGCTAAAGTGGGTTCCCAAATCCAAAAATGGATCTTTGGTCCAGGTTTTGAGAAAGGGAATTGTAGTCAGGAATTGTTCTGTGATAATGTATGAGAATTTATCAATTATTTAAAAACCTTACTATGTTCTGTCTCAGGGACCCGATCCTAGTCTTATCTGAGTGAGAAAGAAAAGGTGGAATTTTATGAATTATAGAAAAAGGGGTGATGTTACTAAAGATGAGAGGCAAAAGACTGAAGAATTCAAATAAGAATGATGATGATTCAAAGTTCCAATCACTAATTTTTATCTTAAGTAGAGGATTAATAAGATGGGTGTGCATAGGGAAAAGACTAAAGCAGAATTAATCCGATTAATTTGATTTATCATGTGATCCGTTGTTTTTAGTCAAAATTGCCTATGTTTATGAGATAGGTATCCATAATAAGGTAAGTAAAGTTTGTTATAACTCAGTATTACACCCTTGTAAGTATAGACCCATAGGGATAGCTTTGTGAGAATTCAGTTGAAGCAAATAGAAGTTGAAAATTCAATACTTTTGTTTGCACATGACATCTCAGTCAGTGAACAAGAACAAATAATAGGAGAAATAAATGAAATAGATAAATATAAAATGATATTACCACTAAATAAGAAGGATGAATAGGTTGAGGATAAACTGCTCCTGAGATTAACTATGAAAAAACAAAGAGAAAGTAGAGGCAAGAAATATATGGTTGAGATTTGAGAGGAAAAAGATATTGTTGCAGATGTTTCTAAAGAAATTAAGAAAATAAAGATGAAATTTCATATTGTTGGAAGTACCAGGTGCTATGGTTCAAAATATGGCAGTCCTGCTGAGATGAGGTAGAAACATTTAGTAGTAAAAAGAAAGGAAATTTCTGTGAGGCCTGGTACCAAGATAAAAGAAATTTTTGTTGGAGAAGTGAGTATTAGTCCTAAGAGAAGCAAAGAGAAAATGACTTGTCAGGAAAACAAAGAAATAGAATACTAAAAACTCAGAAAGTCCTATCAGGAAGAGTGGATGATCCCAAATAGTATCAGAAACCTGGGATGGTTGAATTTGTTGAATATATTAGGAATGAAGGATGGTTACACTTGTTTGAGGAATAATCCCTCATAGTCTTTAAGAATAAAGTCAAAGAATTTTACTACACCATGGAATTCTCAGAAGATGGGCTAAGATTATCTGCCCAGGTGTAAGGAAAACCTATTTATTTAAATGAATAAGAACTGGGAAAAATCTTGGATGTACCAGTTATTGGAGTTAGTATATTGTAAATCAACTTCCCACCATTAAGTTTAGAATCAATGCCTCTTAGGTGGGTGGAACATCTATAGGAGCTTTGAAAAAAAAGATTCCTGACATTTGAGTTTCAGTTGGTAGTTGAATTCATCAATAGAGTCCTACTGCTAAGATATGGGAAGACTACCATTGCATCTGGAGATGATCTATTCTTGATAGAATGCCTGAGTAGTTTTGAATTGATCAGCCTACCTACTTTTATTATTGAACACATGAAGAAATTAATTCTTGAGAAAGAAGTGATACATGGAATGCCCTATGGGTACTTGCCGAACAAGGTCTTTAATTATTTTAGAGAAGTTGGGACTAGAGGAATTCCTGTAATAGACAAAAAAAAAGTTCACTTTAACTACTTTTGTAGAAAATGAGTGCATAGAAACAAAAATAGGAACTGTGTCCCCAGTATCTTAACTTTTGGTTGATCAGGAAAGCTTAGGAAAAGGAATAGAGAAAGTGAGGATCAAATTAGATGCATAAAATGTTTAGATAATGAACTTTAGGTTGAAAAATCAACTGTTAGCTTTTGAGGGACCAGGTGTTTCTAAAGCACTGATATCATAAAATGTAGAACTCCATTTGAAAGTGGCAAAACTGGTTGTTTAAGTGAATGAATTGAATGCAGAAGTAAAGAAACTCACTAAACAGTTGTTGGATACTCATGTTACTAAAAATTATACTATTAAAATGTTGATTAAGTTCCTTTCCCCCAAACCTGATTCCTCTGGAGTCTTGCTATCTCTATTCTCTTACTCAACCCTGTGTCAGTTCTACTCCTTGCTATCATGTGGATTTTAAGGAAAATTATTTTTTGTTTATCATTTTAGTAAATTGAGTTGGTACTTGACTGCTTAACAATTAATGATGTCTGCTTGCACTTTTCTCTCTTTTAAAACTATTTTACATGCTAGTGTTGCCCAGTGGCAATGAGGTAACTAATTTGTATTATCTTAACTCTTGGTTTACTTTTAATCCTTTTTAATAATGTCAAACGAGGGAATACTGACTTAATGTGTGCAAGTACTTTGGTGTAAGGATTATGGTTCATGTTGACAGGGGGAAGGAGGAATGGTAAAGTACAGTGATAGGGGGAAGTAAACATAGGAGAAAACAAGGTTTTTTTGTTGTAAATGACAATAAGGTATCAGGTCCCTTTGTTTCATGATGGTGATGGAGGAAGCATGAAGATTAGGGGAACATTCATCTTTAGGTGGTAATCACACTAATTAAATGTGATGAATGTTCTCAAAACTATAAAGTTTGTTTTTCATCATCAAAAAGGGAAAAATTTCTATATGTAGTTTTGATGATGTGCATCTAAACTGCAAGTGACCAGGTCCCTGGATGTGCAAAGTATAGTACAGCTGGCATGCATTTCTTCACAGTTTTGTCCTCTTGTGTAACAAACTTGCAGATGCTATTTTTGCACTGATTAGGACAACTGGTCCAATGATCTTTCATCCCTAATCATCACTCAGCTATAAAAGAAAATATACACTTCTTCATCAAATGGTGCTTTGCAATTAAACAAGAGTGAAGAGAAGCAACAAAAAACCCATTTCAACACTACTCAAGTTCTTAGCGTTATGAGTGCTTAAATACTAATTTTTTTAAGTGAGTTCTAATTTGTAAATGAATTAATCGTGTTGTAATAGTAATGACTTTTTTTGATTGATTAGAGAGTGATTTGGTAGAGCTGCCTAAGTGTTAGACTGAATAGAGTTAATAAGTAGAGAGGATCCTTCGTAGAGTTGCCAAGATGAGCTTGTAGTAGCATTTCTACTTCATGAATGGTGAATTTACCACTCATTTGCTCCCAATATTATGCACACTATTATGATTTGAATTCATAAATGAGACATACTTATGATTAAATGCACTAATTTCCACATTCTTGCATACACACAGGTGATGAAATAAAAAATATGGATTTGATCTAAATAGAGATCGAAAGGAGAGGAAAAGTGCATAGCTGAAGAACCTGCACTGATCAGGCTCAGTTACTATGATCGCGGTCTAAAGGAAACGATCACGACCAGTTAAGATTGGTCATCCACCATGATCGCAATGAACCTATTGCGGTTGTGGTAGCCACGAACGCGGCAAAGTTGATACAATCGCGGCGTAGCGGGATTTTGGCCTAGGGCAGTTTTGTAATTTGACATAGCTGATTCCACTTCCTATATAAGGCACAAATCTTTATTTCCTTGGGGGAATTAATCTTTGGATAAAAGAGATTTAAAATTTTGAGAATTGGGGAACCCTACAATTTGGGGAAACATTTTTGTATTAAGAATTTCAAGTTGAAGTTGGTGAAATTGAAGGGCAAAGTGAAGATTTTCCTTGTCCTCCATTGTTATGGATGTCATGAATGAATTGTTTGTTATATTTTGTCTTCCATTTCATGAGTATCTAAATTCTATAGTCCTGGGATTAAGTTGAACTAAGGTGCAATTGTGTTTGGGTGAAGATGTGTTTGTGTAATTCTTAGTTGTTGGTTATGGATTCACTATTTCTTGGATTAAATACTTGAGATTTGTAGGTGAAACCCCTAAATTTATTATCTACCGCGCCTAATCCACACCCCCTACAATTGGTATCAGAGCCTTGTTATTTAAAAAATACAGAAGTTGTATATTTATGGATTTACTTGATTAATTTATTAATTATGATTTATTTGATAAAACTAGATTTAGATATTCCCCAAAATATTATTTAAATGAATAACGTACAAAACATAAAGAATTAAAACAAATAATATCTGAAAAACGTAAAGAATTAAAAATATGGATAGAAAGACTACAATATAATATAATTGCTGGAGTTAGTAAAAACTCAATAAATGCACAAAAAGAAGAAATATCAAATTTAGAATCAACAATAGATAGTCTAGAATATACATACCAACATGATCTATTAGCAATTAAATAAAAAATGAACAAAGAGGAATTTATAATAGATGAAAAAATATATGAAAACCATGAAGGATTAAAAATAAAAATAATATTTTCTAATCTAGGAAGAAGGTATAAGAAAATAGGTGAACATTTATATTTAATGTTAGAAAAAGATAAAGAACAAAAATTATTAAATGAGATAAATTAATTTAAAGAAAGATTAGAAATAAACAATAAAGAAATAGAAACCAAGGAATTAGAAATTAATACAATAGATGTTGAAGAAATAGATAATTATGATTCGGAAGATAGTGTAACATATACAGAAATCTTAACAAATACAAAAAATTTAGAAATCAATGAAAAAACAGAAGTAATTAATGAAGAAAACTTAGAAAATATAAACATGGAAATAAACACTCTTGATAAAAAAGAATATGAAAATATAATACCTAGAACATCAGAAATAAGAAAACCTACATATTATAAGAATAAGTTTAAAAGATATAATCTAAAGAATGAATATGACAAATGGACACAAAAACAAATAGTTAATAAAAATTATAACTTTTTAGACTTAGGTTGTGTAATAAATACAGAGAAAACAATACAATTATGGATAGGATATATCACAAAACAATTATTAGATAATAATATAAATATAATAGATGCACCAAAATATATAGAAAGAACACTAATAGGAACAGTGAAATTATGGTTTATAAATCTAACTGAAAATAGTAAAAAGGTATTAAGAACTGACAAACCTACAGAAGGAACATCATCAACAACTACAACTAAATTAACACCTATAGAATTATTAAAAAAATATAAACAGTTATAAAAGACGAATTTAGTAGCATGACAACAGAAGAAGAACAAAATAAAGAGAAAGGTACAAATAGGAATTTAATGTTAAAATTAGCAATATGTAATATGTGTTACATAGATGAATATACTTCCGCATTTAAAGAATATTATTATAAAGGAACATATAATACAGAAGAAAGTAAAGAAATAAGAAAATTATATTTTAGTAAATTACCTGAACCATTTAGTTCAAAAATAATAAAGAGTTGGGATGAAGCAAAAATAGTAGATACTCTAAGAGCAAGAATAAAATTTTTACAACAATGGTATAGAAACCTATGTGAAAAATATAGAGAAGAAATAAAAATAAAAAAACATTAATAAGAAATTTAGCATGTTGCAAAGATAATATAGCACCTCAATTTGAATGCGAAGAAAGATATTATAAGAAAAGAAAAAGACATAAGAAATATAAGAAATACAAAAAATCAAAATATAAATATAAAAAACCAAAAAAAAGATATTATGTAAAAAATTATAAACATAAAAGACCATATAGGAAAAAGAAATCTATAAAAGAATGTACTTGTTATAATTGCAGAAAATTAGGACATTTAGCTAGAGATTATAAATTACCTAAAAACCAAAAAAATAAACAAATATCAGAAATAAAAATAGAAAATACAGAATATATGCAGATGGATTATATAGATTACGAATAAGAAAGTGAAGACAGTAAATATGAAATATCAGAGAATGAAACCGATAATGAAATAAATAGTGAATTAGATGAATTAAATGACTGAAGAAGATATACAAATAAACCAAATAACTGAAGAAGATATAAAAATAATAACAAAAGAAGAATATTTAAATGACGAAGGAACAAATCAAAAAATAATAGTTGATAATAATATATTTGATGAAATAAAAGGAAAAGAGTTACACTTAAGTGTAGAAAAAATATTTAAAATACCAACAATAAAAAATATATTTACTAGGAAAAAGAAAGAATATTATGTAGTAAGCCAAAAAGAACATGTAATAAACTGCTGATATGCAAAAGGTAAAGCTAGTATACCACTAGTAACAAAAAGGATAATAAATAAAGAAATAAACGATATAAAAAGTAGAGACCCAATAAAATATGTACACCTTGGAGGAACAGAGATATTGATAAAAGCATGTTTTAGAGAAGGAATAGATACACTAATAGAATTATATTTAGCAGATGATAGAATTATAAAACCTATAGAAAAAAGTATAATAATTGCCATAAAAGGAAATTTAATATACCAAAAATTTAAATTTATAATAAGTACAAAATATTCGGTAGCAATAACAGATAAAAATATAGATAAATCATTAGTATTATATTGGAAAATATCAGGAATAGAACTAACCCCAGGAAGTAAAATATTTACAGCAAGATGTAAAAATCTATATGTATTAACTACAAAACACAAAATAACAGTAAAAAATAAAATTAATAAAATACAAATAGAAAGTTCTTTTGAACAATTCGTAAAAACAATTGATAATAATGATTATAGTTACAAAAATATAGACATAGAAGAAGATTTAGAAATAATAAATGATAGAATAAGTACAACAAAAAGAATAGCTTATGAAAAAACAGAATCATCAAGTTCATCAAAAAGAACAAGTTATGAAACAAGTTCAATAGGTAATTTAAACCAATATTACATAACAGGAACAATAAATGAAAGGAATATTTAATACTCTTAAATATAGGACAAGAAGAAAATTATATAGCAAAATATCTAGTAAAAAATGAGGAAATAAAATCTGATAATAATATATGCCCAGATCTACCAAGAAGCTTAATAAACACTAAAAATATAGTAGAAAAAAAAATAACAATAGGAGTTAGAAAAATGAAAATAGAATTTGAAATAAAGGAAGAAATGCAAAAAGCAGACATAATATTAGGAATTAAATGGCTAGAACAAGTAAAACCATACAATATAGAACATACACAATTATCTATAACATATAATAGAGAAAAATTATGTAGATATTCTTAAGAAGAGCTTTAACATGATATGAAAATATATGTATTAATGAAGATAGTAGTAGAAGGATATTACAGTAGATATTATACGCCTATGATAGATACAGGAGCAGAAGCTAATTTATGTAGATATAATTATTTACCAGAAAGTTAATGGGATAAATTAAAAACACCAATAATAGTTAAAGGATTTAATAACGAAGGAAGCTTAATTACTTATAAAGCTAAGAATGTAAAAACACAAGTATGGGATAAAATATTAACAATAGAAGAAATCTATAATTATGAGCTAACATCAAAAGATATACTTTTAGGAATGTCGTTTTTAGATAAATTATACCCACATATAATAACTAGAATAGATTGGTGGTTTACAACATCATGTAAACAGAAAGTAAGAGCAAAAAGAGTTACTAATAAAATAAGAAAGAAAACTGATTGGATAGAAGGAAGTGAAAAAATTACACAAAAATTAGAAATATAAAAAATACTGAAGATACAATAGAACAGGCAGTATTTTCAATAAATAAAAAGAAAATAACTATATTTTCAATAAATAAGATAAAAATAATTAAGAAAAAATTAGAACAATTATATAGTGAAGATCCATTAAAAGGATGGGAAAAACATAAAACCACTATAAAAATTGAATTAATAGATAAAAATAGCATAATAACCTAGAAACCATTAACATATAATTTTGATGATTTAAAAGAATTTAAAATGGATATAGAAGAATTATTAGAAAAATAATATATACAAAAAAGTAATAGTAAACACAATAGTCCAGCATTTATAGTAAATAAACATAGTGAACAAAAAAAGAGAAAAAAGTAGAATGGTTATTGATTATAGAAATTTAAATGCAAAAACTATGACTTATAATTACCCAATACCAAACAAGATACTAAAAATAAGACAAATACAAAGATATAATTATTTTAGTAAATTTGATTGTAAATCATGATTTTACCATTTAAAGTTAGAAGAAGAATCTAAAGAATTAACC
This sequence comes from Capsicum pubescens, assembly GCA_030864215.1. Taxonomy (NCBI): domain Eukaryota; kingdom Viridiplantae; phylum Streptophyta; class Magnoliopsida; order Solanales; family Solanaceae; genus Capsicum; species Capsicum pubescens. The sequence goes on along the minus strand of CM061549.1, from coordinate 141,722,009 downwards.
GCATTTACGGTACCACAAGGATTTTATGAATGGAATGTACTACTATTTGGATATAAAAATGCACCAGGTAGATATCAACATTTGATGGATAGTTATTTTAAACAATTACCTAATTGTATAGTATGCATAGATGATATACTATTATATACAAAAACTAAAGAAGAACATTTAAAGTTATTAGAAAAATTTACAGATATAATAGAAAAATTAGGAATAAGTTTAAGTGAGAAGAAAGCAGAAATTATGAAAAATCAGATAGAATTTTTAGGAATACAAATAGATAAAAGTGGAGTCAAAATGCAACAACATATAGTCCAAAAAATAATAAATTTAGAAGAAGAATTAGATAAAAAAAAAGAAATTACAATCATTTTTAGAATTAGTAAACCAAGTAACAGAATATATTCCAAAATTAGCAGAAAACTTAAAACCATTACAGAAAAAATTTAAAAAGGATGTAGAATATAGATATAATGAAGAAGGCAAAAAATAGGTACAGAAAATAAAATTACTTTGTAAAGAATTACCAAAATTACAATTTCCAGATGAAAATAAAAAATTTACATATATAGTAGAAGATGATGCAAGTGAATATAGTTATGGAGGAGTACTCAAATATAGGTATGAAGAAGAAAAATTAGAACATCATTGTAGATATTATTCAGGAACGTTTAACGAAACAAAAATAAAATGGGAAATATATAGAAAAGAATTATGTTCTTTATATAAATGTTTAATAGAATTTGAACCATATATCGTGTATAACAAGTTTATTGTTAGAACAAATAATACACAGGTACGATGGTGGCTAACAAGAAAAATACAAAATTCAGTTACGACAAAGGAAATTCGGAGACTAGTATTGAATATACTGAATTTTACATTTACAATTGAAGTAATCAATACTAAAAAAAATATCATTGCAGATTACTTATCAAGACAAAGCTACTCAAACTGATTTACCAATGGCAGAGGTTGATGCCAAAGATACCCAAACTGTCTTATTGCTCCAAATATTTAAACAAATGGAGTTATTACAAGAACGAGTTATTACACTCACTACTGAAGTTACAAATGTAAAAGTGCAAGTCGAGCACTATACAAAACAACATATTGTGCAGGAAGAGCACATTAAAAAACTAGACCTAGAAGTTGACGATGAGAAACACTTTAAAACTCAAATCACTGACATAACTTCAATTACAGCTGCAGGCACATCTAAAGGGAAAAATATAGTCACTCAAAATAGACCTGGAATACCAAAGAAAAAAATTATAACCTCAACCAAATATTTTCAAAACCATATACACCAAATATATAAAATTTAGAAACATTTGCACCTCCCCAGATACATACATATTCTGAATCACTTAACCAAGCAAAACAGATATACAATTATTCTTCTCGTAAAAACATTGACAACATACACACCTTACAAACCTTATTAAATACCAAACCTATTCAAAGTGAAGAGCTAGCCGCACAACAAAAAGGATATATTTGCCAGAAATGCCAAAATTACAATAAACTTATTGCCTTACCAGGTACAAGCCCAAATTTTATTAAATCATGTTACTATTATGGACTATTATCTACGGTTTACACAACCGATGGAGAAGAGTTAGAAGGAATCTGAGAAATTCACAAAGAATTTATAACTTACAAGAGAATTACCAGCGGATAATTATTCTATGTTCGATTTTATTCCGCACCAGCAGAAATATTGTTTGACGAAATTAAACAGACTATTAATGTAGTCAAAATGGGTATGACCATAGATTATATTATTCCGGAAGAAATATGTGAACAGACCGAGATACCAAAAACACAGATACCAGTATTTTACCGCAACAAAAGAGTTATTGGAATAAGCAATATATTATCAAAATTACTTAATAATTATTCAAATAAAAAGCCAGTTTGGATATATAATTCAAGGAATCAAGCATTGATTTATTCAAATTGCAAAGAAGTTAGAGACCATGACATAGAAGAACTTAGAAAATGGGGATTAACACTCCTCAGACCAGAAGAACAACCATTAACAAGATCTATTAGTAAGGGAATTATTTCATAAGAAGCTATGGATCAATTTTGTGAAATAGTTTGCCAAAAATACAAAGACCACATATGCAGCAGATGTAGTGGCAAGAACAACTTTATTCCAGATGTGATGCTACACTGATAAGAAGATAGGAAAACAGCAGATACAACAAAAAAGAGATAGCTACGGAGCAAAATAATGGAGATAAAAAATACAAGCTATTAAATTGTGAAAGTGACATGTAGATAACTCTCACAATTTCCTTTAGGTAAATTGTAAAAATTTGTATAGAAAAAGTCTTAGGTATTAACAATTTTTTGTCTTTTAGTAGTTTAAGATAAAGACTTTTTGTTAGGATAGCTATAGCCTATAGACTAGCCTTTTTGACATTTTTGTTAAAGTTTTTTAGTCTTTTAGAAATAGAAAAATGCATGTAAAGTTTGCAACTTCAGCCTATAAATAAACGAGCATTTTCTCAGATGAAGGGCAAGCCTTCATGCGTTGAAGCAAAAAATTCTCTCTTGTTTACAATAAATATTTTGATTATTTATTAAAAAACAGGTATATTTCAAAGGAAAAATCTATGGAGGAACAAAACTTAGAATTATCAAACCTACCAGAACAGGTATATTCATTTACTATTATGAATAGCTAAAATCATAATTCCTAACAATCATGATATGATAAAATAAGTTCCATGTTAGTTACTTTATAATAGAATTATTCGAAGAATAGCATGTTAAGAAGTTTATTAGCAAAGTGGAAACGGAGAAAAATCCCTAAGAACTATGTCATCCTAAAGGTGAAACCAATAAGTCAAGAAGCCGTGGTGGGGAGTAGCCAGAGTAGAGGCGCTGTTTAAGGGAAAAGTATTTGGATTACCATGCTAATAGTGACCGACGAACATGTTATTTAAGAATAATCTAGTACATAGTAATCTAATATGATCATATTTTGTTATGTGTATGGTTGAAGGAAATATTTTGAAAATAGTAATTTTATGAAAAATGAATAATTATTTATCTGACGAAATGGTAGATAAATTTAAAATACTTATTTTATATGCACTTAAGCATATAGAAGTAGTAGATATAAGAAAAATCATATTAGAAAAAGCATTTGGTAAATATTATATGACTAGAATAAATTACATACCACAAATACCTAATTACACTTACAAACACATATATACAAAACCTACATGTCAACCATGATAAATTACGTATATTTAGAATTTTGGAAAAAAGCTATGAGAAACATACAACTAGTAGAAAAACAAATAAAAACAACTTTAGAAAAATATATGGAAACTAAAGATATAAAATATATAGAATTTCTTAATGAAAATATGCAAGAATATTTAGACTAAAACAAATAACTAGTAAGTATTATGAAAAAGCATTTAATCAAGCCTAAATAACAGATGCTATTAAAATTCTTGTTTTATGTATACTTAGAGATATAGAAATTATAGACATAAAGAAAATAATATGGGAAAAATTACAAGATTATGAAGAGGAAGAATTATTAAAAAGTATAGAAAACTTATGCATATATTATGAACATCAATATTATTTAGATTCAGATGGATACTATACAAACTAAAAATGTCAGAAAACATTAAGAAAATTAGAGAAAACCAAGAAGACCTACATAAAGAAATTAATTATAGAAAACAAATTAGAGAAATAATGAAAAATCTAATAGAAAAATTAAAATGGCTAGACGAAACCTTGAAAAATTTAGAAAAAAGCAAAGATAAAAGTTTAGATAGTTTAAAAAATTCATTAAGAAGAGAACAAGAAAAAATAGTTAGTAGTACTAATAACCTCAAACAAGATATTAAATATAGTACAAATAGAATAGATTATTATACATTTACTTTTGAAGAATAAAATGATAAATTATGAATATCTAAAATATTGGGAACAAGAAATGGAAGAAATAAGATTAACAGAAAACCTTATAAAAACGAATTTAATTGAATATTTTAAAACAAAAGATATAGAATATCTAGAATATCTTAAAAATAATATAGAAAACTTACAAAAACTAAGATAAAAAGCTAAAGAATATTATAGCAAAGCATTTAATCAACTACCATTTAATCACCCCCCAAAATATGAATATCAGTAAAATTAAAAAATGTTAATAAGATATACGGAAATAAAAGATACAAGAACGAAGAAAAACAGTTAATAAACATTACTACAAAGCATTTAATAATTACATAAATTAATGGATACATCTTACGAAAAAAATAAATCATTAAAAGAAACCAAAAATAAACTATATAGTTTATACCTAGAATACAAAAGATTACATAATACTAACGAGGATCCCAGAACACTAGATAATTTAATTACGATAATATCTAATTTAGAATATGAATTAATAAAACATCTTAAGTCAAGAAGATAAAAATAAAAATTAATCCAATCAATAATATTCACAAAATACATTATATAAAAATAAATAGTTATTACCTAATAAGTATTTATTATCTACCGCGCCTAATCCACACCCCCTACAATTGGTTCGTAAATAAATTATCTAGTGTTCTGGGATCCTCGTTAGTATTATGTAATCTTTTGTATTCTAGGTATAAACTATATAGTTTATTTTCGGTTTCTTTTAATGATTTATTCTTTTCGTAAGATGTATCCATTAATTTATGTAATTATTAAATGCTTTGTAGTAATGTTTATTACCTGTTTTTCTTCGTTCTTGTATCTTTTATTTCCGTATATCTTATTAACATTTTTAATTTTATTGATATTCATATTTTGGGGGGTGATTAAATATTTTTGGGTGAAAACCCCAAACGCTTGAAAGATCTCATCATCCTTAACAGAGAGATGTAGGTTAATCTTTTGGAATCCATAGCTTCCTTGAAAAAGAGCTATAGGGGGCCAAAACAATAGTGGACAATTGTGAATATAGCTTACTTTATTTTGCAATCTTATAAATAAGTTTAGATCGATAGTAGGATATGTCATGGGCATCTTCCTAGATATAGGGATGCCCAATTAAGGTTTTTGATGGCTTTTATTGATACACTCGTTAGGTAATCAAAAGAGTCAAGGATTGACATCCTTGGGACCTTATTGACAAACTAGCCTCAAGGACTCTTAACCTATCCAACCATGTCATCAATAATTAGGACTTTTACAAAACTATTATGACCCCATGCATACCTTGCCCTTATCTAGACATAATCCCAAGATTTCTCAAAATTTGAATTCTAAATCAAAAAGTGTTATCTTAGTAATTTACTTGACTTGATATTAATAAGATTCTATTCAAATCAACCCCACAACCCCCACTTTACATTATGTGTTTTACGTTGTGTACACTTCAGGTATCTTTTTAGTAATTTCGATACCCATAGGACTCGAAATCTAAATCTCTTTTCTCTTGTATTTGACCTCAATAAAACTTGAGCTATATCAAAATGGCGTTGTTGCTGGAGAGTGAAATCTTGATTTCATTAGTGTGTTGTTGAATGTTACCTTGAAAATACCAGTGGTGATTTTGATTAAATTTCCTTATTTTTTTATTTTTTCTTAGGTAATCACTAATTTTCCCGAATAACCATAAGTCAAGATGGCTTGGATTATCTTTGCACCGACGAGCATGAAAGTACAATCCGCATTCCCCCCATCGAGAGAAATAGAGTATTTTATGTCACAAGCATAATGCTTCAATTGCTTCATTTTGAAGGACTTTTTGGTCAACATATGAGGACCCAAATTTGCACTTGAATAACTTTGTAGAAGTTTGTGCACTCTTTATTATTGCACATATATCTTGAGAGTCCATCCAATTGCGCCTTTTCCCGTTCTCTCTAATGGTAAAGGCGGTACTATAGCTAAGATCTTTGCCCGCCTGTTCCATCACCTCATGGATATGTCTTACAGAGGCTTTCTTAAGTAAATACTTATCACCTTTGAAGATTTTACAATTACTAGATAAAATCATTAATTTTTGCCAATTTTATGAATAACCGTAGTATGAAGTTTGAGGAAGATTCAATAAGAAGCTCTAGAAATGTCCTTACCATGAGATGTCGGAGAAGATGCTTCTCCAAATTTTCTATAAGGCATTGGAACTACTCAACAAAGCAATAGTAGACAATGCATTCAGTGGATCGCTCATTAATTCATCATATGGGGTTGCATCAAAGGTGTTGGATCAAGTAGCAAATTTTTCTAGAGGATGCGACATGAAGGATGCCAAGTTGTCCGTGGGGGATCTTTCCTCATCTTTTATGTGTTAAGATAGAAAAGGTCAAGAGGTGGAAAATGATGCAAACATGATCAAGGTAATATCCCACCTTAAGATCCTTATGAATCATATATTGGGAGCCCCAATTGGAAGTGTAAATGTGATAAATGTAATAGAGGCTAAGCCATGTGAATGTTTGAAGAAAGAGATAATTAATGATCAATTGAGTTCATTGCCAAGATATATGGAGGGTTTCCACCTTTTCTCAAGAGAAATTCAGGAATCAAGGTCAGAACCATAAAAGTCAAAGCGTGACACATGCAAAAAAGGAAGGGTGCATCAATGAAGAAATTTTGTCTCAGATCTTTATTTGTATTGAGGGGACCGACAAAATAGTGCAAGAAATGCAAAGGGATTTCTCCATGATCGACCAAACGGTTGAGTCTCACTCAACCGCTATCTAACAACTAGAGGCAAGGTTGAATCAAATATCGGTGTATCTCATAGAGAAGAAAAATAAAAGAGATGCCAAGTGGGAAGGTAACAAATGCTATGGGCACTCAAGATGGAAAAGGTCTCAGAAATTTTATAGCGCTTGAGAACTCTAATGGAAAAAAAAGGATAAGACAACTAAGGCAAAGAGAGAGAGGATAATAATGATGAGCCAAAGCCAAGTGGGATTATGTTTGAAAAGTCAAAGATAAATGATTTCCCAACTGTTTCCATACCACCAAACAATATTCCTCCCTTTTCCCAAAGGGTTCTCATCGATGGGAGTAAATGCAAAGTTCAACAAGCTCTTTGATAAATTTATTACCCTATCAATCAATATTCCTAGAGTTGAGTCTTTCCAAGATATGTCGGGGTATGATAAATTTATAAAGGATTTGATATCTAAGAAGCAACTTATGGAATATGAAACAATAGAAATAACACATAATTATAGTGACATCATATCAATCACATTAGCAAAAAAGAATATGACTCTTGTTCTTTTACAATCCTATGCACCATCGGATTGTTCAAGTTCGTGAAAGCATTATGTGACCTTGGAGCAAGTGTAAACCTAATTCCATATGACATATTCCACAAGCATGAATTGGGGAAGCCGCAACCTACCACGCTGAAATTGGTCATGGCTGACCATTTCATCATGAAGTGGATCGGAGTTCTTCATGATGTTCTAGTCAAAATTGATCGGTTTATCTTCCAGGTTGTTTTGCAATCTTGGATTGTACAATGGATATTGAAGTTCCTACAATTCTCAGAAGGCCATTCTTAGCCACCGGGAAGGCCTTGGTGGATTTGGAATCCAGGAAGATAAAGCTTTGGTTGAATAGAGAGGAGGTGTCTTTTAACGTATGTAACTCTATAAAGCAACAGATGTACTTACAAGTCATGTCAGTAATTGACGTCATTGATGAGGAGGTGGCAAATCATGTTGATATGAGATTTTTGGATAATCCCTTTGTAGAAGTGTTATGGATTTACAAAAGAGGATAAGTGGAAGAATTTGATAAGGTGGTTGCATCTTTAACAAAACTTGGATCTTATACCAAGAACCCGGTAAAGTTTAACCTTGATCTTAAAAATCGTGAGATCCTACCCGCAAAACCATCCATTATCGAGCCACCAAAAATTGAATTAAAGACTTTGCCACTCCATCTTAAATATGTGCTCTTAGGGGATGGAGCCACGGTACCCATCATCATTGCAAGTCACCTTAAGCCCTCTTAAGTGGAATCTTTAAAGTTGGTGTTGAAAAGGTTCATTCAAGCCATTGGATAGACAATTGCAGACATTATAGGGATATCCCACGCCCTTTGTTCCCACTAAATCAAGCTAGATAAAGATCATGTACCAAGTGTGGAATATCAAGGGAGGCTAAAACAACCTATGCAAGAGGTTATAAAGATAGAGATCATAAAATTTCTTGGTTTGGGAGTAATCTATCCTATATTAAATAGGACTTGGGTGAGTTTGATACAATGTGGCCTAAATAAATGTGGCATTACGATAGTTGAGAATGAAAAAATCGATCTCATCCTAATACAACCAGTCACCAGGTGGCAGGTATGCATGGATTATTGAAATTTGAGCATGGACCAAAAAAGACCATTTTCCAATGCCTTTTATAGACCTTTTATAGACCAAATATTGGATAGGTTGGCAGGGACAGGATGATATTCCTTTCATAAATGGTTATTTGGGGTACAATCAAATCTACATCGCCCTGGAGGACTAAGAGAAGATGGCTTTTATTTACCCATATGGGGCATTCACATTCAAGCGAATGCCCTATAGGGAATTTGGCAATCTTTTAACGTTGCATGTTGTTAATCTTTATGGATATGGTAAATGAATGATAGAGGTCTTTATGGATGATTTCTTAGTGGTGTGGAACTCATTCAACTCATATCTTCAGCATCTAAGCAAGGTTCTTGAGAGATGTGGGGAAACCAACCTTGTCCTAACTTGGGAAAAATGCCATTTCATGGTTAGGAGGGTATTTTATTAGGACAAATATATTAGGGAAATGCATACAAGTCGATCAAGCAAAGTTACAAGCAATTTCCAAGTCACCACCCCTCATTTTTGTAAAAGGTGTTCGGAGTTTTGTTGGATATGTTGTGTTTTCTAGTTGTTTTATTAAAGATTTCTCCAAAATACCTCATCCAATGTGAAAAATCCTTGAGAAGGAGAAAAAATTCAACTTTGATGAGGCATGCTTAAAATCCTTTGAGCATCTTAAGGCGTTGCTTATTTCGGCCCCCATCATTGTGGCCCCAAATTAGTCAACTCCTTTTGAAGTAATGTGTTAAGCTAGTAGGATTACATTGGTTGAGGTGTTAGGTCAACGAAGGATAAAATATTTAATCCTATCTATTATGTGAGAAAGACCTTCAATATGCTCAATGAAACTATACTGTTACTGAAAAGGAGTTTTTGGCGGTTGTGTATACTTTTGAAAAAATTTGCACCTACTTGTTAAGAAAGAAAGTAGTGGTACACAAAGATCATGCCTATATTAAGTACCGCATGGAAAATAAGGAAGAAAAGTCTCTTATAATTAGATGGATTTTACTTTTGCAAGAATTCAAATTTGAGGTAAAGAATCGAAGGGGTGTGAAAACCAAGTGGCCAACTATCTCTCGCATCTTGAAGGTAACCATCAAAGGCATTGAGAAATTGAAATTGATGATGCTTTTCCTGATGAGGTAGTCATGTATCTTGTGGAAAAAAGACTAACATAGTATGCTGACTATGGTAACTATATAGCAAGTGGTGCACTTTTCGAAGGGATTAGATACCATAAAAAGAAGCGGTTATTATTTGATGCAAAGAGATATTTTGGGATGAACCATTCCTATTCAGGAGTGAGTGGATTGTGTGATTAGGTAATGCATGAAGGAGGTTGAGATGAATGATATCCTTAAGGCTTTCCACTCCTCACTTTAATGTGGTCACCATGGGGGAATCTGAACTACCGCAAAATTCCTTTAATGTGGGTATTATTTTCAATAATGTAAAATGCAAGGTGGTTTTTCAAGAATACATGAAATGCCTCTCAAACCAAAACTTGAAGTTAAACTCTTAGATGTGTGGAGAATTGACTTTATTTTCCTATTTGTGAGCTCATTTGGAAAAAAATACATATTGGTGGCGGTTGATTATATTTCAAAATGGGTGGAAGCCGTGGCACTTCTGAATACTGAGAGCAATAGTGTTACCTTCTTTTTAAAGAAATACATCTTTACAAGGTTCGGAATGTCACACACTATCATTAGTGACGGAGGATCACATTTTTCTAATGGGGTATTCGGGGCCCTTCTTAATAAGTATGGGTTTAAACACACAGTGGCTACCCCATATCACTCTAAAAAAGTGGCCAATTTGAAATTTCAAATCGAGAAATAAAATTAATACTTGATAAGATGGTGAATATAGGCCGAACCAATTGGGCAAAGAGCTCGATGAGGCACTTTGGGCTTATAAAATAGCCTACAAAACCCCAATTGGCATGTCCCCATACAAATTGGTGTTTGGAAAGGCATTTCATTTGTCTGTCGAGCTCGAACATAAAGCCTTGTGGACTTTAAAAAGATTGAGCATAAATTAGGGAGAAACATCCAAAGTAAGGGTCACAAAACTCTACGAGTTGAAAGATTTTTGACTCAAGGCTTATGAGAGTTTCATATTGTATAAGTAGAAAATAAAGAAATAGCATTATACTCGAATATTAAGATGGGAATTCCATGTCGACGAGAATGTACTCCTTTACAATTATTATTTGAAACTCTTTGTAGGGAAGCTTCATTCTAAATGATCGAGGTTATTTATGATTTCTAACATTTACCCTTGTGGTGCCATTTAATTGGAAGATTATGAAAAAAAAAATTTGTGGTAAATGGCCAAAAGGGTGAAGCACTACAGTGTGAAAGGTTCCTTGTGGCTAAGGTAGAGTTTGTTTGCTTTAAAGATGCTACATGGTGAAACAAGAGAGTCATGCTGCGATGTTAAATTAGGTTCTTGATGGGATTAAAACCATCCTTGACTCATTTCTTGTTGTTTCAATTTTTCGTAGGTGTTTTAACATAAACTCAATGACCATAAAAATTGGGGGGAAATATAGTTGGAAAATGGTAGCTATGCAGCAAAATCAAAAACCAGCAAAGACAGAGGATTTTGGTCTCAGTTACTGCTATCATGGTCTGAGGGCCGAAATTACGTCCACCGCGATAGTAGGAAATTCTGTCGCAATTGCAACATCAGAGGGACATTCTAGTTGCTACTTCAGAGAGTCTCTTCTACCCCTTGTACTTCTTACATATGCCATCGTGAATGGGTTTTGATCCATGGATGTAGGAAAATTTTAAGTATCCGTAGCATCGAGGTCATAAATGCAAGGGAAATCCGAGTACCTTTGGCATTTTGAATTTGGGATCACACTTATATCTATGGCGAAGTCTGAGTAGCCATATGGTTTGCCCGTATGAAAGCCAAAATAAGAGACAAAGGCTTGATCTAGTGTCATACTTAGCAAATTGTGTGTAGTGCAAATGCAAAGCATACACCCTCTCCGTCAAAATTTTTCTACATATCAAGAGCATGGACTTGAACGGCCTTGTAACAAAACTTTTTATCTTTTTGTGACTCCAAAAATTGATAGATACTCTATTTTTTCTCTAGTGAGATAGACAATTGAGCCTCTTTGGAAAATTTTCATGCCATGTGTGGTCAGCTCATTTGTCCAAATCTCATATGTACTTGTACAATCTAGAACTTGTCCCATTAGTCTCTCAAGGTTAATTTTTATTGTACTTGGTTGGTGTGATGATCTTAGGCCATCCTTGTGACATTGGAGCCCACTTTAGCCTAAAAAGCCTACCCTTGCATGGATATAATCCGTAGTCATCCACTTTGAGCCTTTAGACCTTTCTTTGGCAAACACATTGCAAGTTGTGATCCTTTTGATATTATTGTTCTTTTTAACCCTATTCCTTGAACTTAAAAATGCAAATTGAAGCTAAAACCTTATGTTGGGGGTGGGAAAGATTGGAAGTTGTAACTTTGGGCCACAAAGTTGTAAGTGGGAGCCTATGGGATTTAGCATTGAGAATAATTGAATAAGAAAAAGAAAGTATCCAATAAAGGAAAGAGAAGCACAAAGGGTACAAGAAAATAAAATGAAAAGAAAATGGGTGAACCAAGGAAGTTAAAGTAGGCACATGTGTAAAAGTGAATACAAAAAGAAGTGGCCTATGGTCAAAAGTTAGATAGAATAATGTGACATAGATGTTCAATGAGGGTATATCCAAATGTTCCTAAATGATACTATACCCTACCTCGAATCTACATTACAAGCTGAAAAAGCCCATTGAGATCTCCAACCAAGTGTAGTCATTGTAGTGGCTATTGAAAATAGGGACAAGCCTATGGCATGGTACTTGTTAGCATTGAGAGTTTTTGAGAGAGAGATTGTTGCGCTCTTAAACTCCTTATTGAACATTTGATAACTTGGTGTGTGGAATTTTCTTTCTTGTCAGAAGGCATGTAAACTAGTTGTAAGACCCCACAAAATTCTCTCGTAATCGGAGCCTTAGAGCGTATTCAGGAAAGTGTTAATCCGTCCCTAAAAAGTTGAAAAGTGTCTTCCCAAGTGTGAAGTATTTTAAACCATGTAGAATTTTCCTAATATAGACTTTTTGTCATGTAGAGAATTTAATAAGCTTTTCGTCGATACCAAATTTACCCAAATCCGATACTCGGACAAAGGATTAGAGCTATTTTAGTGAGACAGTGTGCCACCTGGCACTTTAGCGCATCGCGGATCTAGCCAAAATGGCAATCGTCAAAATCCAGTGACCCTCCGCGATTATGGCGCATCGCGCCAAAACATAATTTTAGAATTGTCAATTTCCAGTGCACCAACGCGATTCCACTACGGAGCAGTGCCTTTCCAGTTTGCAACTAAGGTGGCAACGCGATTTCCACCGCGTCGCGCAATCAAGAAGTTTTATGATTGTCCAATTTCCAGTAAGCTGGCGCGATTCAATCGCGTCGCGCCAGTATGTAAAATCGGGATTTTTTAGTTTAATTCCAGAGGCGAAAAGGGTCATTTTTCTACCCTTATATATAATCCTTAACACGAGATTTGGCCTCATTTAAACCTAAAACTACTAGTTTTCTCTCAAAGTTGTTCAAGAACAAGAGCTAGGGTTTCTACAAAATCAAAACCCTTCCTTCTTCTTCAAGAGAAATCAAGAAATCAAGAATCTCTTCAAGAGTTTTCAAGAAAGGGTTTCTCTAAGGTATGCAGATGTTGATTCTTAGGTCCCTTTCAACCAAGAAGCTCCAGAACCCTTTTCTAAATTTCAAAGATTTTATGTTTATGAGTTTTCATAATTCATGTGAGTTGAAATTGATGTTCATGCTATTATTTAGTTGTGATTCATGTTTTTTTACAAGGTTTTCAATCTTCACACTAGTATGTGAAATTCATGTGATGTTCATGATAAACCCTCTTCAATTTGCTTGTTAAGTGATGTGTTCATGTAAATTAGGTGTAGAAATTGTTGAATAAGCAAAGCATACTCCCCATATGTTTGATAAAATACTTATGTGAAGGAATTAGAGCCATTCTAGTATGTTGATTAGAAATACCCAATTGTGTGCAAGCCCATGAATGCCAAGTGTTTATTGAAAAGACTTTGTGGATGGATTATGACATGATAGCATGAAATTCCCCAATTATGTGCTCTTTGATACATGCTAAGACTTTAATACATGCTAAGTGTTTGATGAAAGATCTTGTTGAATAGAGTATGATCCAGTAGTATGTCTCCCTATACTATCACATATTTATGATTCCCAAATGCTTGAAGAGATGCTGTAGTGATTTTGATGGTGAACGAATGTCCATGGTCTTCATAATTTAAGAATGTTTTTTCTTTACTTTTATGTTATCGAGTTCGAGAGGTATTTATACCCGACAATTTAGCTGCAGTCTAGAGCCCGTGTCAATTCTCACGATAATCTCCGTCAAGCCACGGTTCTTAGAACTCAGTGAGTTATAGAGCTCTGTACTCTCAGACAGATACAAAACTTAAGTAATCTCAGTAATCTTCATTGTCTCAGTATCGCTAGTAATATAGCCTTTGTTCTGTACTCATCTTAGATCTAGTAGTATTCAAATGTTTAGTTAAGTCCTCAGTAGTATTCGAGTAATCTATCCCGAGCTTAGTGTCGTTCAGTCAGATAATGAGATTCAATAGTATTCCATCAGATACAGAACCAAGTGAATTTTGTTTAACTCAGTCAGATCATTCGAGAAACATGATCAGTATCACATTCAACTTAGTTTGTGTTCAATGAAGAATCAGTTCAGAGTCTTTCAGTTGAAAGTAGGAGCTAGCACCGAGCGAGGGCAGGGATGGTGGCTCCCCATCAGAGAGATAGAGTCGTTAGGAGCAATCCCTAAACTCCAAAATTGCATAGATAGCGCAGGATGCAGGAGTCACCCATCGGGAAAGGCTGGTCACTAGTCAGATAGGCTTGACTATTATATTGCCTTAGACTTGACTTCCTGCAAGGGTCACCCATCAGATAGACTTGACAAGAGAGGTTTTTTCACGTGGTATGGTATTGATACCCTTCCAGCAGGGGTTATAGGTTTGACCCCACTAGTTGAGATTTAGGGCATATCGATTAAGTGACTACTTCCCACTGTTGCAGTTTTTGTATCAATCTTCAAAAATCAGGACTGATAGATACAATCATCTATATCAGTGAGGAACTCAGATAGTTCCATTGATTCATGGACCACCCGTAAGATAGGCTTAGTCCTATATAAATTTATTCAATATCAGATCCATAGATCACCTACTAGATAGGCCTGATCTAAGTCTCAGATTCAGTTGAGTAATCTCATTATCAGATCCAGAGATCATCCGCTAGATAGTCTTGATCTTAGTCTCAGATTCAGTTAAGTAATCTTTTTATCAGATCCAGAGATCACCCCCTAGATAGTCTTAATCTCAGTCTCAGATTCAGTTGAGTAATCTCATTATTAGATACCGAGATCACCCGTCAGATAGGCTTGATCTCAGTCTCAAATTCAGTTGAGTGTTCTTGTTATTAGATCTAGAGATCACCTGTATGATACGCTTGATCTCAGTCTCAGATTCAGTTGAGTATTCTTGTTGTCAGATTCGGACATGATCATTTCTTATCATCGATAGTAGATTCCAGAATCATCCATTAGAGAGGTTTGATCTCTAATGCAGTCAATCGAGAGTAGTAATCTTAGAGTTCAGTCATTTATATGAGTAAATTTAGTTAATCAGTTTTAGTATCATCAATTTTCAAGATCACTCGCTAGATAAGACTGATCTCAAATCTAGTACTCAGTTATCAGTATCAGATGATTCAGTGTTTAGTATCTCAGGTATTAGTAGTGAGTTCAAATGGAATTAAAGTAGTATACGAGTTTTAGTATTTTAAGTCAGGATGATTTCAGTTATGGTTCCGCATTCATGCATGTGTTCTCATTCAGTACTCTTATGATTATTCAGTTTAGTAATTGTTCATGCATGAGCCCTTGCATTTAGACTTACCTCATCTTCATACAAGGTATATTCTTGTACTGATGCATTTACGCTATGGTATTTTATTTGACACCATAGGTTTGGAGTCACAAGATCTAGAGTACCCTTAGCAGATCAGTCCCAGTCAGCAGCAGTAGACATAACAGTGAGTCCTCTTCAGTCGCGGATGATCTTTATTTTTATTATTATCGTATCAGATTTGGTTTAATTTCAGAAGATGCAGTTAGTTAGGGACATGTACCATCAACTCCACAGTTCAGATAGTTTAGAATCTTTTCAAACAGATATATCAGTATTCAATTTTCAATTTTGAGTATTTTTAGATTTTTTGAACCTTATGGCCAGTTTCTACACTTATTATTTATATTACACTGTGTTCAAATACAGAAATCAGTAGAGGGTTGGCTTGTGGTCCTTCAGGATCATGAGCACTGTGTGACATTCTGGTTTAAGAAAATCAGGCCGTTACAAACTTGGTATCAGAGTCTAAGGTTCAATAGTGTCCTACAGAGTTTAGAAAATAGCATCTAATAGAGTCTTGTGCATGGGTGTGTTGTGCGCCATATATATGTACAAGAGGATATAAAATATTTTAGGAGTACAGAGTATTCCTCCTCGTAGAGAGAATGCCCATAGTGTTGATGACCAGCCACCTCAGCCAGTAGATCCTAAGAATAAGAATGTGTCATATGAAAAGTTTTGAGCAGGTTTTCAGGTGCTATCCCAAGCTATGACTAATGTTCAGGGTAACCGTCAGGCTGTGGCCCTACCTTAGCAAGATGGGGGTTCAGCTGTAGCTAGAATTATAGATTTCATGAGAATGAGCCCACCAGAGTTCTATGGGTGAGTAGCAGGTGAGGACCCACAGCTTTATCTTGAGGAGTTAAAGAAGATCACCCAGGTTATGCATATTTCTGAGGGGGAGAGTATAGATTTAGTATCTTATAGGTTGAAGGATATTGCTCATGACTGGGTTGTATTATGGAATAAAGGTAGAGTGGAGGATGTAACTCCCGTGACTTGGCAGGAGTTTTAGGATGCCTTTTTAGATAAGTTTTTCCCGCTAGAGATAAGGAAAGATAAGGTAGAAGAGTTCATGAACCTAAGACAATGCTCCATTATAGTGAAAGAGTAGAGTCTTAAGTTTAACCAGTTAGCTAAGTATGCCCCTAACTTGATAGCTGACCCTAGAGCGAGTATGAGTAAGTTTATGACTGGTATATCCGGCTTAGTATTGAAAGAGTGTAGAACCGCTATGCTCAATAGAGATATAGACCTTGATAGGCTGATGATGTATGCACAGTAGATTGAGGTAGATAAGATAAAAAAAAAGAGTAAGTAAGAGAGCCAGAACAAGTAGTCATGGTTTTTCTCAGGCAGGGTCCTAGGGTGGTAGCTGTTCTCAGCATAGTCAGAGATTTCTAGCCCAGTTCCATCCTCATCTAGTGTACCTGTACTAAAGTTCGAAGATGTCAGTTATGATAGGGCACCAGGCTCTAAAGTCCTGAGTAGTACTAGTGGTGTTCGTACCTATCCGCTTTGTAGAGAGTGTGGCAAGAGCCACCTAGGCGTGTGTAGAGCCGACAGTGATGTGTGCTTTGGGTGTGGTAGGCTAGGTCACAGAATGCAAGAATGTAGAGTGCTAGCTCATAGGGGTAGAGAGTTTCATCAGTAGGGTGCCCCTTTCAGTGCCAGTAGTGGTCAGCATCAGAACAGACTTCATGAGTTTCAAACCCACTATGATCAGTAAAGGTTCCCTGATATAGATTCAGGTATATTATAAGTCCTTCATCTTTAAGATATGCATTGTTAGATCATTTTCTTCCATTTTGAGCTTATATGTCAGCATGAGTCATGCATTAGTTTTAGATCTCAGTCGGTCAATCATGACCCAGTTCGTAGGTGCCGTGTGTACTGCCCTAGTATTTCAACAAAGTGTGTTTAGAGGGACATATAGTCCCAAAAGGGAGATACCCCATGATATTGCAATACTTTCATGTTCAAAGACTCATTTAGTTGCATATTTAAACTCTCCTTACGAAGTAAACATCAATTATTATTACATAGCCAGTCATGCTTTCGAGAGTCAATTCAGTCAGACATTCAAGCATTAGATATGCATGTTCAGTAGAAAGAGTTCAATTTTTCAGTGTATTCAGTCATGCGTTCATGAGAACAACTCAGTTATACATCCATGCATCAAATATGTATGTCTATTATGAGAATTCAGCTTATGAGTAGCTTCAGTCGAGTATTCCATGCATCAGATATGCATGTCCAGTATGAGAGTTCAGAATATCAGTAGTTCCAGTTGCATGGTCATATTTCAGATGTTCCCGTTCCTTGAGTAAGTTCAGCCATTCAGTATTCTTAGCCTATCAAGCAATTTTTGAGGATGAATGTTTCTAAGGGGGCGATATTGTAAGACCCCGCAAAATTCTCTCATTGTCTAAGCCTTAGAGCGTGTTTAGTAAAGTGTTAATCCGTCCCTAAAAGGTTGAGAAGTGTCTTCCCAAGTGAGAAGTATTTTAAACCATGTAGAATTTCCCTATTATCAACTTTTTGTCATGTAGACAATTGAATAAGTTTTCCGTCGATATGAAATTATCCCAAATTCGACACTCGGGCAAAGGGTTAGAGCTATTTTAGTGAGACAATGTGCCACCTGGAACTTTAGCGCGTCACGAATCTAGAAAAAATGGCAATCGTCAAAATTCAGTGAGCCTCCATGATTATGGCGTGTCACTCCAAGGCTTAATTTAAGAATTTTCAATTTCTAGTGTAGCAACACGATTCCACTGTGTCGCGGTGCCTTTACAGTTTGAAATCAAGGTGGGAACGTGATTTTCACCACGTCGCGCCATCAAGCAGTTTTCCGATTATCCAATTTCCAGTGAGAAGGCATGATTCCACTGCGTCATGTCAATATGTAAAATAAGGATTTTCCAGTTTAATTCCAGACGTGAAAAGGGTCATTTTGCTGCCCCTATATATACTCCTTAACACGGGATTTGCCATCATTTTAAACTAAAAATACTAGTTTTCTCACAAAGTTGTTCAAGAAAAAGAGCTAGGGTTTCTACAAAATCAAAACCCTTCCTTCTTCTTCAAGATAAATCAAGAAATCAAGATTCTCTCCAAGAGCTTTCAAGAAAGAGTTTCTCTAAGGTATGCAGATGTTTATTCTTGGGTCTCTTTCATCCAAGATGCTCAAGAACCCTTTTCTAAATTTCAAAGCTTTTATGTTTATGAATTTTCATGATTCATGTGAGTTGAAATTGATGTTCATGCTATTATTGAGTTGTGATTCATGTTTGTTTACAAGGTTTTCAAGCTTAACCCTAGTATGTGAAATTCATGTGATGTTCATGATAAATCCTCTTCAAGTTGCTTGTTAAGTGATATGTTCATGTAAATTAGGTGTAGAAATTTTTGAATAAGCAAAGCATGCTCCCCATATGTTTGATCAAATTCTTACGTGAAGGAATTAGATACATTCTGACATGTTGATTAGAAATCCCCAATTGTGTGCAAGCCCTTACATGCCAAGTGTTTGTAGAAAAGCCTTAGTGGATGAATTGTGATATGATAGAATAAAATTCCCCAATTATGTGCTCTTTGATACATGCTAAGACTTTAATACATGCTAAGTGTTTGATGCAAGATCTTATTGAATGGAGTATGAGCCAATAGCATGTCTCCCTATACTATCACAAGTTTATGATTCCCAAATTCTTGAAGAAATGTTGTAGTGATTGTGATGATGATGAATATCTGTGGTCTTGATAATTCAAGAATAGTTATGCTTTACTTTTATGTTATCGAGTCCTGAGGGTATTTATACCTGACAATTTAGATGTAGTCTAAAGCCCATGACAGATACAAAACTTTAGTAATCTCATTAATCTCCATAGTCTCAGTATTGCTAGTAATCTAGCCTCAGTTCTATACTCATCTCAGATTTAGTAGTATTCTAGTGTTCAGTTCAGTCCTCAGTAGTATTCGAGTAATATATCCCGAGCTGAGTGTCGTTCAATTAGATAACGAGATTCAGTAGTAATCTATCAGATATGGAACCAAGTTAATTCAGCTTAACTTAGTCAGATCATTCGAGAAACTGATCAATATCAGATTCAACTTAGTTTGTGTTAAGTTAAGAATCAGTTCAGAGTCTTTCAGTTGGTAGTATGAGATAGCACCAAGAGAGGGCAGGGGTGGCACCTCTCTGTCAGAGAAGTAGAGTCGTTAGGAGAAATCCCTGAACTCCAGAACTACATAGCCAGCGTAGGATGGAGGAGTCACCCGTCAAGAAAGGATGGTCACCCGTCAGATAGGCTTGACTATTATATTGTCTTAGTCTTGACTTCCTGCGAGGGTCACCCATCAGATAGGATTGACCAAAGAGGTCTTTACCCGTGGTACGGTATTGACACCCTTCCAGCTGGGGTAACAGGTTGGACCCCACAAGTTGAGATTCAGGGCATGTCAGTTAAGTGACTACTTATCACAGTTGCAGTTTCAGTATCAGTCTGCAAAAATCAGGACTGTCAGATACAGTCATCTATCTCAGTGAGGAACTCAGATAGTTCCATTGATTCATGGACTACCTATCATATAGGCTTGGTCCTATATATTTATTCATAATTAGATCCAGAGATCACCCGCTAGATAGGCTTGATCTCAGTCTCAGATTTAGTTGAGTAATCTCATTATCAGATCCAGAGATCACCCTCTAGATAGGCTTGATCTCAATCTCATATTTAGTTGAGTAATCTCATTATCAGATCCCGAGATCAACCATTAGATAGGCTTGATCTCAGTCTCAGATTCAGTTGAGTATTCAAGTTATCAGGTCTAGAGATCACTCGTCAGATAGGCTTGATCTTAGTCTCAAATTCAATTGAGTATTCTTTTTGTCATATTTGGACATGATCATTTCTTATCATTAATAGTAGATTTCGTGATCATCCATTACAGAGGTTTGATCTCCAATCCAGTCAGTCGAGAGTAGAAATCTCAGAGTTCAGTCATTGATAGTATCATCAGTTTTTAAGATCACTCGCTAGATAAGACTGATCTCAACTCTAGTACTCAGTTATCAGTATCAGATGATTCAGTGTTCAGTATCTCAGACATTAGTAGTGAGTTCAGATGGCATTAAAGTAGTATCCGAGTTTCAGTATTTTGAGTCACGATGATTTCAATTATGGTTCGTGCATTCATGCATGTGTTCTCATTCAGTACTCTCATGATTATTTTGTTTAGTAATTGGTCATGCATGAGCCCTTGCATTTAGCCTTACCTCATCTTTATACCTGGTACATTCCCGTACTGACACATATGCGCTATGGTGTTTTATTTAACACCATAGGTTTGGAGGCACGAGATCCAAAGTACCCTTAGTAGCTCAGTCCCAGTCAGCAGCAGTACACATAGAAGTGAGTCTTCTTCAGTCGAGGATGATCCTTATTTTTATTATTATCATATCATATTTGGTTTAATTTTAGTAGACGGAGTTAGTTGGGGACATATCCCATCAATTCCATAGTTCAGATAGTTTAGAGGCTTTTCGGGCAGATATATCAGTATTTAGTTTTCAATTTTAAGTATTTTTAGATGTTTTGAACCTTATAGCCAGTTTTTGCACTTATTATTTATATTACACAGTGTTCAGGTACAAATATCAGTAGAGGGTTGGCTTATGGTCCTTCAAGATCATGAGCACCATGTGGCATTCTGGTTCCAGAAAATTAGGTCGTTACACTAGTTGAGGTGGGTGATTTTGTCATCTCCTAAAAATTAAGGCAAAAGGAGTATAATATAGTTGCATTTAATAAGGTGCGTCACTTCTAGAGTATAAGTGATTGATACATGTTCGCTCTATGAAGTCTTTTGCATCCTTGAAAATCTTTTTTTATGTTGAGTGGTGTCATGAAAATTGTTTTGCCTATATTTGAAGAGCTATTTGAGGCAGTACTCAAGTTGAAGTCATTGTGATCACTGGGCAATATAATTTGGGCATATATGTGCATTGTCTCATGGTAAAATATAGTATTTCTTGAGGACAAGCAAAGCTCTAAGTTGGGGGTATTGATGAGTGGTGAATTTTCCACTCATTTTCTCCCAATATTTATGCACATTGTTATGATTTGTATGCATAAATGAGACATCTTTGTTATTAAATGCACTAATTTCCACATTCCTGTATGCACACAGGAGATGAAATAGAAAGTTGTTGACTTGAGCTAAATAGAGATCGAAAGAAGAGGAAAAGTGCATAGTTGAAGACCCTGCACGGATAAGGCTCAGTTACCGTGATTTCGGTCTGAGGGACACTATTGCATCCAGTCAATATTTGTCATCCATCATGATTGCGTTGATCCTATCTCGGTCGCGGTAGCCGCGATTGCGGAAAAGCTGAGGCGATCGCGGCATAGCGAGTTTTAGCCTAGGGCAATTTTGTAATTTGACGTAGCGGATTCCACTTAATATATAAGGTACAAATCTTTATTTCTTTAGTGGCATTGGTCTGTGGATAAAAGATATTGAAGAATTTGAGAATTTGGGAACCATAGAATTTGGGGAAACATTTTTGTATTAAAAATTTCAGGCTGAAGTTCGTGAAATTGAAGTGTAAAGTGAAGATTTTCCTTGTCCTCCACTATTATCAATGCGATGAATAAATTGTTTGGTATATTTCTACTCTTCTATTTCATGAGTAGCTAAATTCTCTAGGCTTGGTATTATGTTGAACTAAAGTGGAATTGTGTTTGGGTGAAGATGTGTTTGTGTGTAATTCTTAGTTGTTGATTACAGATGCCACTATTGCTTGGTTTAAATAGTTAGGATTTGTGGGTGAAAACCACAAATACCCAAAATGGGCTTGTTGGGTGAAAACCCCAAACTCTTGAAAGCTCTCATAATCCTTTAAAGCGGGTGAATATTTGGGAACCCATAGCTTCCTTGAAAGAGGGCTATAGAGGCAAGAACAATAGTGGAAAATTGTGAATTTAGCTTACTTTCTTTTGCCATCTTAAAAATAAGGGAAGATGGAGAGTAGGTTATGTCATGGGAATATTCCTAGAAATAGGGATGCCCAATGGAGGTTTTAGGTGGCTTTATTGATACAATCGTTAGGTACTCGAAAGTGTTAAGGATTGATATCCTGGAGGCCTTGTTGACAAACTAGCATCAAGGAGTCTTAACTTAGACTACCATGTCATCAACAATTAGGACTTTTACAAAACAATCATAACCCCATGAACACCTTGCCCTTAGGTAGACATAATCCCAAGATTTCTCAAAATTTGAATTCTAAAACAAAAAGTGTTATCTTAGTGTGTCGCTTGACTTGATATTGATAATATTCTATTCCAAACCACCACCCCTTCCACTTTACAGTATGTGTTTTATGTTGTGTACACTTTGGGTATATTTTTAGTAATTTTGACACCCATAGGACTCAAAATCTATATCTCGCTCCTCACGGATTTGACCTCAATAAAAGTTGAGCTATTGACAACAACCGTCCTCTACCACTTTAGATAGTATAGGTGAGTGTTATTGCTACTAGCGAAAGGACCCTAGAGTTAGGCTAAAATCTAGACTATCATCGGGAGGTTGAGTATAGTGGATTTCTTTGATCTTGTGAGGGAAACTTGTGGTTTTTCCTTCCTAGCTTTCACATAAAAATCTTGTGTTTTTACTCATCGTGCACTTTCTCTTACTTACAGGTTATTTTTATGTACTTTTCCAATGATTGATTTTGAGGGACCGGGTTCATCATTGTGTGATGCAACCCTCAGGGTTTCAATACTAGGAAAATATCACCTAGCTTAAGTAATTAAGTCATTTCTATTCAAATATATACTGTGAAGTTCAATCCACCTAATCCATGAATATCTACGCTAACTACTCCTAGTCTATGATTTCAAGATATCCTAATGGCCCAATTAAACTAAATACTCTAATTCATGCTTCCAACCCCTACATCCCAGCTCATACCTAGCATAACATCATAATGATACCATGAGATAGCTCAATATATGCAAAAGGTATACCGAACTTACCTGGGCACCAAAGAGAGCTCGAAGAATCCACTAAATCACCATCATCCCTTTCCAAGATGCATCCTCAAGGTTCCATGATATTAAAATCACAATTTACTCATCAAAACAACAACAATGATACTCATATAGCACAATTGTGCTTTGGGTCCAAAATTACGTAAAATTTCCTGTAGGGCCCGTTTACAAAAATTATGTTTCAAAAACCAACTCAATGTCCCCTTAGGCTCCGAGAATATTTGCACTAAAAACAAATGGATTCCGACCTACATGGTGCTAGAATTGAGTTACCAAGCTTTTAGGAATTTTAGATAAAAATGGGGAAACCAACCATTAAAATAATGTAAATCTTACCACAATTTGGATGGGAACTTGATCCAAGCTCCAAAATAACCCACAAATGATATCCCCATGCTTTATCACTTTTTAGGGTTTAAGATTTTAGAGAATGGATGAAAATCGTGAAAGTTAGGCTAAATGGGATACATATACCCTTTTGAGGTACACGGGTATCACTTAAGAAAACCTTGGGTCTCTTATACTATACCTGGCCCCAACACAAGTATCACTTACGTGATACCTTATTATACAAGCAGATGTCTCTTACGCGATAATAGTATTGCTTACACAAAACCTACGCTACTGCCAAGGAAGTTACTTACGCAACAAAAGTGTCGTGTATGCAATACTTGCTACTGGTTGGCAAATCACGTAAGTGATCAAAGGCATCGTTGTCGTGATGCATCAACACCAGCTATGACTTCGAAACAGACTATGCTAGCCTATAAAATTCAATATTCTGGACTTAATGGCGTAGTCAAAATTTCCATCTAAGGCCATTTCGCTAAAAAGTGGGTCCCACACCCACTTGCCATTTCTCGTAACTTCCAACTAATAGTTTGAAATGAGCTTGGGTGCCTCGGTCCTAACCTAAAATCAACATCTCAGAGCTGTAGAAATAGTCAAATTTAGCATATGAGATCGCTTGACTGATGTTTTTGCCCGATATCCAATTTGAACTATCGATGGCTTCAATATAAGGAATTGGCTCTAAAAATAAAATGAACTGCCTGGTAACCGAACATTCAGTTCTAGGAAGTCATAAATGACTTGGGATAGCAATAGAAAATCTCTAAACGGAGAAAATGAGTGGAAATATAGAAAATGACCTAAAAGGTCATTAAAATATCCACTACTAAAAGAACTTTCATCCACGAAATTAAAGGATTAGGATGTACTTGAAGCCTCAAACATGTGAGGATATTGGGTCCAATTCATGCTCTTGTTTACCCTAGTGGTCTTCTCTACTGAGCGGTGTCTCCACTAAACCTTAACTACTATAATCTTTCTTGTGTGCAACGCTTGACATCACTAGTCAAAATGAGCACAGGCTCCTCTACGACGGTCAACCACTCATCCAACTGGAATGAGTCCTATCTAAGGCATCATTTGTTTGTACTTAATGAAGGTCTGAATCAAAATAGTTCAGACTTCAGACCAATAAGTGTATTTGTTTTTAGTAAGATTCTATGTCTTAATTGGTCTGAATAGGTCTTTATCATTCAAATCAGGGACCAAGTCTTAAGATCGTTAAGAGATATTCTTATGTTAAATTATATTCACCAATACTCTATCAACAACCACCAATCATCACCACTACCACCTCTATCACCACCACTATAGTCAACCACCACCATCAACCGCCACCACCACCAACTTTCACTATCACATACACCATTGACAATCAATATTGCTAACAACCACTATTGTCAGCCGCTACAAAACCTACAACCTCCATTATTTTAATTATATCCACCGCTACTGCCATCCAAATGCTAACATCAATTCCAATGCTACAACCATCATCAACCATAACTGACAAACTCATCTATCACAACTAGCACCAACGCTAACTACTACTAATACATCAACGTCCTCACATTCTTTGGCCACCACCACCATCATTATCACTGATATCGCCACCTCTAACACCACATCAACCACTACCATCACTACCATCTATCTCTCCTAAAAACTGTCTACACTATCACAGCTAATAGCGTCTCAAACTACCACAATTACATCATCAAACATCATACATTAATTTTTTAGCCATCGCAATCAATACCTTAAAAAACTACCATCAACCAACTTCACAACACTGTTATCAATCCCCACCGTCATAACAGTCACTAGAATACCAAAAATCTCTGTCATCGCAACTATCACCATCAATATTACTAGTCACTAACATTAACCATTACCACCACCACTACTAGTACAAACCATCTCCACTATCACTAGCAAACATAAATATTTATTTTCAATCAAATAGTAATTTTGTTGTATTATTTAAATATTTTCTTACTATATAATTGATTTCTTACTTGAACTATACATTTTATTATATATACAAGTAAATAAATTTTGCACATTCAGATGTTGAAAAACAAAGAATCTTAAGCATTAAATTTCAGATTTAAAGACAACATCTTAATCATTCTGATGAGCATTTAGATTCAGACATTTGAATCATAATAAAAACAAAGCAGCCTAAGAACATGAGATAGATCAGAAATGTATCACCACAACAAAAAAATATCAAAAAC
This sequence comes from Capsicum pubescens, assembly GCA_030864215.1. Lineage (NCBI taxonomy): Eukaryota > Viridiplantae > Streptophyta > Magnoliopsida > Solanales > Solanaceae > Capsicum > Capsicum pubescens. The sequence goes on along the minus strand of CM061549.1, from coordinate 141,695,956 downwards.
TGGATAAACAATGGTAAAATCTGGGGGTAAGACTAATTCATAATCCACCTCATCAATGGTGTAAAGAATTTTAAAGGGTCCAATATATCTAAGGCTGATCTTTCCATTTCTCTCGAACCTCATCCCACCCTTTATGAGTGATAAACGGAGAAATACATGATCACTAACTCTAAATCTCAAGGCACATATTTTACTATCTGTATAAGCCTTCTACCTACTCTGAGCTACCCTCTACCTATCTTGAATCAACCAGAATCTATCCAACTACTCCCGAAGCAAGTTAGTACCATAGGGTCTAATCTTGAAAGTCTCAAACCATTCAATTAGGGAACGACATCACCTACCATATAATGACTCAAAGGGTGCCATCTAATTAATCAAATGGTAACTATTATTATGTTCAATTTCTTCCAAGGATAAGTATTGCTCCCACTGACCGCCAAATTTCATAACAAAGGCTTGGATTAGATCCTCGAGAACTTGAATAGTTCGTTACAACTTTTTGTTAGTTTGGGAAGTGAAGGTCGCAATAAGATCCATCTGAGTACTCAACTCCTTCTGAAATATTCTCTAAAATCTAGAAGTGAAAATTGAACCCCAATTTGAAATGATAGATATAGGTACACCATGCAATATCACACTAATATATATATGGGCTAACCTCTCAGCACTAAAGGACATCTGAATAGAAATGAAATATGCTAACTTGGTCAGCTGATCCATAATGACCCAAATACCATCGAAATCACATGAAGTACTAGGCAACCCCTAACAAAGTCCATGGTGATCTACTCCCACTTCTACTAGGGATTGCACAATCTCTTAATAAAACCACTAGGTCACAGAAGCTCGACCATCACCTATTGACAACATAGGCAATAGGCTACAAATCCCCCTATATCTTTCTTTATCTCATTCCACTAATAATGTTGTCTCAAATTTCTATACATTTTAGCTTTACCCGAGTGAATAGAATATCAAAAGCTATGAGCCTCATGCAAAATCGATTGAATCAAGTCATCAACCCTCGAAACATAAATGTGGCTATCAAATCTCAAGACACCATTAAAATCTAGGGTATTCCTTTTGGACTTACCACTCAACATCTAATAACAAATGATACAAAGTCTCTTATCCTCAAACTGGTCATCCCAAATCAGCTCAAATAGGGAGAACCTCGCTTCAATACAAGCAAGAATCCTCCTATGGTCTGAAATATAAAGCCATACCATAAAGTTGGCTAAGGACTGAATGTCCCATGCCAACACCCTATGAGAAACTAAAATACAAGCCAATATACCTATACTGATTGCCTTTTGGCTTAACGCATCTGCTACAACACACGCATTTATTGGATGATACAAAATAGAGATATCACAATTCTTAAGAAACTTCGTCCATCTATGCTACCTAGAATTAATCTCTCTCTGGGTCATAATATGTTGAAGACTGTGTTGATCTGTGAAATCATCACATTGCACACCATAAAGATAATGTTTCCAAATCCTAAGGATGTAAACCACAACCTTCAATAACAAATTATGAGTGGGGTAGTTGCACTTATACACCTTTAGCTACCTCGAAGCATAAGCAATAACATGACCCTGATTCATCAGCAAATAATCCAATTGGACTTTTACACCTTTAGCTACTCAAAGTATAAGCAATAACATGACCTTGATGCATCAACACACAATCTAAACCAATAGTAGATGCATCACAATACATTGTGAATCCCTCACCATTAATAGGAAGCGCCAAAAAATGAGCCAAAGTTAGAAACTCCTTAAGCTTTCCAAAGCTCGACTCATACTTCTCAAACCATTAGAAAGGAACCTCCTTTCAAGTCAATCTTGTAATAAGCGGTAAAATAGTGGCAAAACCCTTACCAAATCATCTATAACCGACCAATCGAATGTAGCTACGAACTCCAGTTAAAGATGTAGGCTTGTCCTAATCACGAATAGCCTCCATCTTTATTGGGTCTACCATAATCCCATACTTAGACACCACATTCTCATGGAACGTTACCAACTCAAGAAAAAACTCACACTTAGAGAACTTGGCAAAAAACAAATGATCTCTCAAAGTCTGGAGCACATTCCTTAAATACTATGCATGCTCGCCTCTACCCCTCAGATACACAAGTATGTCATCAATGAACATAATCATAAAGGAATAAATAAGGCCTGAACATAAATTCATCAAATCCATAAATGTGATTGGGGCATTCGTCAATCCAAAAGACATTAATAAGAACTCATAATGACCATAATGAGTCCTAAAGGCTATTTTCATAATGTCCTTAGCTCGAATCCTCAATAGATAGTAACCAAATATTAAATCAATCTTAAAGAACACACTGTTTCATGAAGTTGATCAAACAAATCCTCAGTGAGAGGAATTGGATAATGGTTCTTCACTATCACCTTATTAAGCTGCCTATAAATAATACACATAGAGCCATCTTTATTTTTCACAAACAACATAGGAGCTCCCAAGGAGACACACTCAATCTAATGAAACCCTTACTAAGAAGATCCTATAACTGAGAATATAGCTCCTTAAACTCAAAAGGAGTTATACTATAATGTGCCATAGAAATATGTCGGGTGCCAAACTCAAGATCGATAACAAACTCAATATTATACTCAAGAGAAAGTCTAGGAAGATTGGTAGGGAAAATATTAGGAAATTTATGAAATACAGGAACCGAGTCAGGCAACGAACTGTGCACACTAACATCATGAATATAAGTGAGATAAGACTCACAACCCCTAAAAATAAGCATCTTAGCACACATATAAGAAATAATTCCCATTGGCTCAAGGCTAACAACTCCCTTCCACATGATTAGAGGTATGTCAGGCATGGCAAAGGTAATTCTTTTAACAAAATAATCCATGACCGTATGATAGTGGAATAATAAGTCCATGCCTAGAATAACATCAAAATCCACTATGTCTAATATAATAAGATCAACATGAGTATCAACATCTCTAACAGTCACAAAACATGATATGAAAACTCAATCCACTATAAAAGAATCACCCACAAGATTAGATACACGCAATAACATAGATAATAAATCGTAAGATAACTCTAAATGTGGTGCATAATAAGAATAAATATAAGAATAAGTGGATCCTAGATTAAATAAAGAAAAGTCTAATTGATGCAAACAAAAATATTATCCAAAAACTAAGTCTCGAGTCTAGAAGGTACTGTATACAACTGAATACGCCCGCCACCTGGGTGGGCTCCTGACCGACCTCCCATCCTACCTACCAGAGAATCTCTACGAGCACCCTAGGACCATCTCTACAACTATGCATACCACCTCTAACTGAGGGATGCACTATGCTAATAGGTGGAACACTCTGATATAAAGGAATGATTTTTCCACAATGGGGGAACTCCCTCAAAAAATGACTGATAGCTTCATAACTATAACATGCCCCAAGAATTGTACAGATACCAAAAGATCTGGTAAATGCAAAATAGCCACCACAACTAGAATAGCCAGAAGACCAACCCCTCAAAGACTAACCATGACCCTTCTAGGACAATCACTAGAACTAGGTTGGCCTCTATTGAAAATCTAAAGTATGCCCCTTACGAGTCTACTAAAGTGAACATAATGCTGATATGACTAATGTAGAAGGTACTTACCCTAAGTACCACTGCCTTGAAATGGGAGATACTATGACTCCCATAAAAACTACCCAGAGACTATTGTCTCTAATCATTTCCCCTTGGGCATCGCATGTATCTACTCCATAAGTTGAGCATGGTCAAAAACCTTAGAAAAAGATCTACTCGCACCAACCAAACTCTATGTAGACATGCAAAGCAGAAGTCTTAATCCTCTAATAAAGAAACAAACCCTCTAATACTTAGTAGTCATAATAGAAGTAGAGTGCCAAGCCAACTCATAAAAATATTCCTTACATTCCACAACAGTCATAGAGCCGTGCTCCAACCTCAAGAATCGATCTATCAAATGATCCCTAAGGCTGCGAGGCAAGTACTTTTCCAAGAAAATCTCAAATAACTGCATCCATGTCAAATAAGAAGATCTAGCTGGCCTGCAATAAAGATGACCTCTCAACATGTGTCGAGCTGGCAAGTCCAATTGAAAAGTAGTAAAATCCATACCATGAGAGTCAAATAGGCCCAAATCATATAGCCTATCCTCATACATAATAAGAAACTCATAAGTATCCTCACCTTCTCTACTAGAAAACCTCATTGGAGCCAATCTAAAAAATCTACCCAACATCTTCTACTCATCTGTAGACATAGCAAGCTGGGCAACTACCAATTGAGCAAGCGCTGATGTAGGAGGGACCTCAACTCTAAGATCCACAACTATATATTGCACCCTCTCTTCAGTACGACTTTAGTCAATAGACTGTGCATCATCATACGGTACACCACCAACCAACCCCAAAAGCTAAACCAAAGCATCCTTAAGCACTAAAGAAGAAATAAATCCTAGTAGAGACTGGGTTGGTCCCTCACTCTCCGCTGGCTGTGGTAGAACAATATCTTTCATATGAGTAGAATAAGGTCTGGGGAAGGCCCCTTATCTTGGACCCTAGCTGGGGACACATCTCAAGGCTATCCACAACCTCTAGGTCATCTACAAAAATTATAAGACACTAGGATCGATCTTAGGACAGTTGTCACGCGTAGCCTAGCACGTGTCCTATCTATTTACAAAAGAGTGAAACCAAAGGAATGCCTTAGAAACCAACTCAGATTCTTAGAAAGAAATGAGTGAAAGAAGTGATGAACTTCTAAGAATGTCCTATAGCCTCCCAAATATAAGATGTGAACGTCATTGTTTTGATCCATGAGACTCTACTAGTCACTTGCTCTCATACCAATAGTACCTGTGAATCCTAGGCTTTTTTACCAATTTGTCAAGACCCAATTTATAAGTCATGATGGCACATACTCTATCTTTCGAGTAGGTAAACCATACCATAGCTTGGAGCTAGATGCAACAGGCTAACATGGAGGAAAAGGGGTCTAAAAAGAAGGAAGTTCATAATTAAAGATTGGAATAACAATAATACAGTAATAAAGGTCTAATAGATAGATAGAAACCAACAAATATCCCAAGACACAATAATATCGGTACTTGAGCTACTACAATAAACTATGAGTATTGAAAAGTCAAGCATAATTTGTCTCATAGAATAAATAATAGACATAGATAATGAGAATGAAAAAGGATAACTCCGACTCTAAGAACTCACCAAATCTTCGAAATTGCCTCTACACGAATGTCAAATTAGCAGTGGCAACTAGTACTTGTATCTGGACAAAAAATTTACAAAATTGTAGTATGAGTACCAAAACTATGGGTACTCGGTAGGAATCAATGGCTGATTTAGCTAAATCAAAATATAAATATGATAAAATACAAGATAACATAATCTAAGTCATGATAAAAATGGCAAACCTGGTAATAAGCTCCAACACCACTGTACGTCGAATAAATAAATGCAAACAAGAAGGATAACATAAAATCATACCATTAACTATAATTTTGGTCCCCATAAGTCAAAAAGTGTGGAAAAGTAAATAACCCAACGCAGGCCCCCAAAAGTTTGGAGGTTACAATCGAGGAAACTAATGACCGTATAACCATAATTTACCAATAGTCATGCCAAAACCAAGAATCCATCTATCTTGTTTGACATCATAAGTAATCCTTAATGCTGGACTCGAACCGTAACTCAATAGAATTATCATTATTATCATCATTTTTTGCAAGACATGAACTAGAAATCGTATCATCAAAACCATCAATAATTGTCGGACTTGAATCATAGATCATATTATAAACCGTATCAACGAACCATTTTCATGAGACATTTCAATAAGCTAAATTCAATAGATTATACCAATAAATCATATCTATAAACCATCCCTTTACTCATATTTATACATCGGACCAAGAATCATATTCACGGATCTCATCCATAATCATGTCTATAAGCCATATTATTAGCCATATCTAAAATCCATATCAATACTAATGTTCATAAGTTATACTATTAAGCATATCTATAATTCATACCAATAATCATATCTATAGGCCACCCATCATATTTATAAGTCATTCATTTTATCTATAAGTCACCTCATAACTATGAGCCATATCATATCCATAATCTATACTATATATACAAATACACACACACACAAGCCACATCATCTATATAAGCCATATCATACCCATAATATATATTATATATAAACATATGTCATATTATATATATATATACAAAAGATATTAACTATTAATCATGCCTATAGCTATAGCATTGCGTATGTAAATGACCATGTTATTAATAATATTTGGAAGCCATAGCCATAATCGCATGTATAAAACATAAGTCATACTCATAAATTATATTCTTAATCATACATATGAGCAATATCATTAACGATACTCAAAATTAGCATCAATCCTTCAATATCCAACTAACATACTCAATAATTATATTCAACCTCCTTAAGTGTCAAACCAAAAATTAATAAGAGTATGTCATACATAAATAAGTCTACAAGGTTATCACAAGCCTTGGCCTATGGTGGGCCGAAAGGGCCTACTTTTAATCCCTAAAAATCAACTTAGGCAACTTCTACCCCAGACTAGTCTAAGTTATATAAGTTCATTCCTAGATATCAAGTAAGCCATAATTAGTTATAAGATAGAAATCCTTCAAAAATATGAGTAACAAAGTCAATACTACCTAGAACAATAACAACTAAGGAAATTACCATAACTTGAGAAACTAAGGGAAATTCTACTCTAACATGAATAACTAGGACCATCTCACCTACCTTAGGTAATTAATCCATTTCCATTCTAAATATATATCGTGATGTTCAATACATCTAAGCCATGAATAACTATGCTAATACTCTATGTCCACGATTTCAAGATAGACTAACGGCCTAATTAAACCAAATCCTAAGACTCATGCTTCCAATACCTAAATCCCACCCCATATCTAGCATAGAATCATAATCATACTATAAGATATATCAATCTATGAAGAAGGTAAAACTAGCCATCCTGGTCTTTGATGAAAGCCCGAAGAATTTGCTAATTCACCAATTTCCCCTTTCGAGTAGCTTTCAAAGGTGCCACGCTATTAAAATCACAATATACTCATCAAAATGGTAATGATTCCTATATTGCTTTATTGTGCTTTGGGTCACAAATTATGTAAATCCCACATTGGGCCCATGTATGGAAATTGCATTTTTAAAACCAACTCAACGTCCTCCTATGCTCAAGGAAAATTTACCCTCAAAATTGGTGGATTCCAAGCAACATTGGTGCTAGAATTGAGTCACCAAGATTTTTGGAATTTTAGATAAAAATGGAGAAACCAACCAATAAAATAATGGAAATTTTACCACAAATTTGATGGGAACTTATCTAAATAATCCTTCTGCAAACTTCAAAATCACCCACAAATTATATACCCAAGCTTTTCCACTTTTTAGGGTGTAAGATTTTAGACAATGGATGAGAAATAGTGAAAAATAGGCTAAATGGGGTATTAATACCCTTTTCGGGTACACAAGTATCTCTTAAGTGAACCTTGGGTTGCTTATGTTATACCTGGCCCTGGAACAGCAATCGCTTATGCGATAAGCTTATAGCTTAAGCAAAATCTTGATATCCAAGAAGATATCCTTTATGCAACAATAGTATCACTTACGTGATACCTGCTCTATTACAAAGGGCGTCATTTACACAACAAAAGTGATATGATACATGATACTTACTGCTAGTTGGCAGATCGCATAGGCAATCAAATGCATCACCTTTGTAATGCACCACCATCTGAGACTTGGAACCCTTTGGGATTCATCCGAAATATCATATACGCAAACGGACTATGCTACTCTATAAAATTCTATATTTTGAACTAAATTGTGCAGTCAGAATTTTGATCCAAAGTTATTTTTCTAAAAAGTGGGCCCCACACTCACATGCCTTTTCTATTAACTTCCAACTAATAACTCAAAAAAACTTGGGTGCCTCGAGACCCAAACAAAGGGTGCACCCAACCTAAAATCAACATCCTAGAGCTGTTGTAATAATCAGATTTAGCATATGAGATCGTTTGACTGATGTTTTTTCCAGGTAGCCAATTCGAACCAGCAAAGGCTTCAAAAGTGGGAATTGGATTAAAAACCAAATTAACAACCCAGTAATCGAATGGCTAGTTACAACAAGTCATAAATAACTTAGATAAACTTTAGGAAAGCTCAAAATGGTTAACATAAGCAGAAATTAAAAAAACTAAATGGTCATTACAATAAGATAAGGTATGATAAAATGGGAAAACCTGGAAATAAACTCCAACATCGTTGTACCTTAGTAATTAAATGCATACGAGATAATAACATAAAGATCATACCATTATAACTACAAGATTGTCCCTCATTAGCCAATAAGTGTAGAAAAACATATAACCAAATGCAAGCCCCATAAGCCGGGAGGGTTCGAGCAAGGAATCTAAGTAATAGAATAGCCAAAAATTACAAATATATCATACCATAACAATAAGTCCATCAGAACCGTACCATCTCATACATAATTCCCAATGTTGGACTTGAACAATAACTTAATAGTATCATCATTATCATTACTTGTCGGGTTTGAACTAGAAATCATATTAGCAAGATCATCATAAATTGTCGGACTTTAAAACTCACATTCATAAATCGTATCAACGAGCTATATCACAAAGACACACTGATAACCTATCCAAATAGGCTATACCAATACCGCATCTAATAAGTCATGCTAAAAACCATGCCCATAGTCCATTTCCATAGTCATAATTAGAAGTTATTTCAATAATCGTATCTATAAGCTACCAATCATGTCTATAAGCCATATCCTATCTATGAGCCATTAATCATATCTATCAACCATGTCATATATATCGACCCATATGATATCAATAAGCCATAGCACCTCTATAAGACATATCATCTCTATAAGTCATATCACATCTATAAGCCATATCATTAATCATGCCGGTATCTATATCATTAAGCATATCAATAGGCAATATTATTAATCATATCTTGAAGCCATACCAATAATCATATATATATATATATATATATATATACGATTAGTTAATCATATCTAGAAGCAATATCAATAGTCACATGTATAAATCATTAATCATATCAAGAATTATCATCAATCCTTCAATACCAAACTAACATACTGGATAATTATATTCAATCTCCTAAAGTTTCAAAGAAACCATTAATAAGAGTATATCATGTGTAACTAAGTCTACAAAGCTATCACAAGTCTTGGCCTCAGGTGAAGGGTCCTACTTCGAATCCCTGAAGTCAATTTTAGGAAACTCCTAGCCAGACTAGGCTAAGGTATCTATGTTCTGCTCTAGATGTTTATTAATCCATAAATAGCCCCATGATAGTAATTCTTCCAAAGCACGAACAACTAAGGCAATCCTACCTGAAACAATATTGACTAAGTCAATTTCCCCTAACTTAAGCAACAAAGGACAATTTCATCCTAAATATGAATGACTAAGATAATCTTACCTAGCTTGAGTAACTAAAGTATTTCCATTCTAAACATGGTCCACGAAGTCAAAATCTCCTAAGACATGAGTAACTAAGCTAATTAATCCTTATTTACGGCTGCAACATACTTAAACGGCCCAACTAATACAAATATTATCATTCACACTTCCAACATATAAATCCCACCCCATAACTAGCATATATCAACATAATACTATGTGATAGCTAAATTTAAGAAGAAGGTAAACCTAGGCAACCTAGATGCCGATGATAACCCAAAGAATCTGCTAAATTACTAATTCCTTTTCTGATAAACTTCCATAAGGTGCCACACTATAACAATCACAATCTACTTATCAAAAACAAAATATTGATTCCCATATTGCACTATTATCCTTCAAGTCCAAAATCACATAAAAATCTCCAATGGGTCTCATTTACGAAATCACACATTCAAAACCAACACAACGTCCCGCTTTGCTCAAGGAACATTTACCCCAAAAAATGAATGAATTCCGAGCTATCATGGTGCTAAAATCAAGTCACCAAGCTTTTAGGAATTTTTAACAAAAGGTATGGAGAAATCAACCTTGAAAGTAATGGAATTTTTCCACAAATTTACTGGGAAATTGCATAAATTAATAATACTAAAGCTCCTGTATCATCCGTAATTGATTCTCCCAAGAACTCCCACTTTTTAGGGTTTAAGAGTCTAGAGAGAGGATGAAAATGGAGAAAAATAGGCTAAGTGGGTATTTATACCCTTCCCAGGAATGCAGGTGTGGCTGAAGTGGACACTTGGCCGCTTAAGCAGTCACCGCTAAAGAACCAAGTACGGCTAAAGTTGTCTCCAACCCAACAAGCTAGGCAGCTAAATCTGACCATGGGCTGCTTTTGTGCTAGACATTAAGGTGCCCAGGTGCCGCTAAGGCGTACCTCGCAGCTTAGCTAGGAACACTTTAGCAATAACTCTAGATATCAAGCACTAGATGGAGACTTGGAATTTTTTCGAGTCTCCTCCAGCCCCTCGAGATTGATCTAGAATCCAGTATACACAAAAAAACTATACTTCCCTATAAAAATTGACATTTAGAACTTAATGGCTCAATTAAAATTTCCATACGGGTTTGTTTTGAAGAAAAATGGGACCCACCCCTCATACAATTTTATTAACATATGACCAATAACCTGAAATAAGTTTGAGAGTCTTAGGACCCTAACCAAGGGTCCACCTAACCAAAAATTAAAAGTTTAAAGTTGTCAGAATATGCAAAATTGGCATACGAGGTTGTTTAACTAAAGGTATTTATTGATAGCCAATTTGATCCAGGAAAGGCTTCAAAATAAGGTATTGGCTCTAAGAACCAAATAAATTGCTCGATAATTGAACTGTCAGTTCCAGCAAGTCATAAATAACATAGGGCAACTACATGAAAGCTCTAAATAGTTAAAAGAGCGAAAATACAGAAAATGACATGAAGGATCATTACAGTATCCACTATAAAAAGAACTTTGGTTTGCAAAAGTAAAGGAATAGGATGTACTCGAAGCCTCGAATAGGTGAGGAAACTGGGGCCACATCTCTCACTTGATCTCCTAACTAGCCTCTTCAATTCGGAAGTGCCTCCACTGAACCTTAACTACTAGGATCTCTCTAGTATGTAATGGCCTGATATAACTAGCCAACATTACATAGGCTCTTCTATAAACGTAAACCACTTATCCAACATAACTGAGTCCCATTTAGGCATATGAGACAGGTTAGGAATGTATCACCGCAATATAAAAACATGGAAAATCATATGGATAGCAGTGAAATTTAGGGGGTAAGGCTAATTCATAAGCCACCTTAACAACTGTGCTAAGAATATCAAATAGTCTAATATATCTAGGGTTGAGCTTGCCTTTTCTCCCAAACCTCATCACACCCTTCATGGTCAAAACATTGAGGAATACTTAATCACCAACTTAAAATCTTAAGGTACAAAGTATATGATCTGCATAAGACATCTGCCTACTCTGAGTTGGCCTCAACCTATCATGAATCACCATGACTTTATCCAACGACTTCTAAAGAAAGTCAGTACCACAGGATCTAATCTCAAAAGTGTAAAATAATCCAATCAAAAAATAACATTGTCTACCATATAAAGCCTCAAAAGGCACCATCTCAATACTCTAGTTGTATCTATTATTATATGAAAACTCTGCCAAGGCTAAGTGTTGTTCCCACTGTCCTTAAAAATCCATAATACAGTCTTTGAGAATATTCTTGAGAACCAATATAATCCACTCTGACTGTCTATCGATTTGGGGACGAAAGGTTGTACCAAGATCTATTTTAGTACCCAATACCTCCTAAAATGCTCTCCAAAATCTAAAAGTGAACATTGAAGCCCAGTCTAAAATGATTGATATAGGTACACCATGCAATATAACACTAACATTTATATGGACTAACCTCTCGGTCCCGAAGGGCATCTGAATAGGAAAATATACCAACTTGGTCAACTGATTCATAATGACCAAAAATACCATATGAACCACAAGAAGCACGAGGCAACCTGTTAATAAAGTCCACTATAATCCGAACACATTTCTACTCAAGAATGGGCAATCTCTTTATAAAACCATCTGGTCACTGAAGCTCAGCCTTCACGTACTTACGACATAGGCAACTAGCTACAAAGTCTGCCACATTTCTTTTCATCCCACTCCAGCAGTAATATTGTCTCAAATAGCTATACATCTTAGCTTTACCCAGGTGAATAGAATATCAGGAGTTGTAAGCTTCATGCAAAATCGACTGAATCAAGTTATCAATCCTCAGAACATAAATACACCTATCAAATCTCAAGATACCTTTATAATATAGGCTAGACCTCTTCGACTTACCACTAAATACTTGATCACAAATGATGCAAAGTCTCATATCCTCAAACTGGTGATCCCAAATCTGCTCAAATAGCAAGGACCTCGCCTCAACACTAGCAAGAATTCTCCTAGGGTCTAAAATATCAAGTCATACTATTAAGTTGTCTAAGGACTTAGTGTCCTATGCCAACATCCTCTAATAAACTAAAATACAAGCCAAGCTACTAATATTTACTACCTTCCGGTGCAAGGTATCCTCTACAACATTTTCCTTGCTCAAATAATTCAAGCTAAAGGTTTATTATCCTTATGCACCTTCATCCATATATTCTACCTATCATTAAGATCTCTCTAGATCATAAGATGATGAAGACTATGATGATCCATGAAGATCTCATAATACACACCTTAAAGATAGTGTCTCAAATCTAAAGCACAAAAGCTACCAACGCTAACTCTAAATCATGAGTGGAGTAGTTATGCTCATGCACCTTCAGCTGCCTCGGTGCATAAGGAATAATACAACCCTTCTACATAAATTTACAACCCAGACCAACACAAAAGGGATCACAATACACAGTGAATCCCTCAACCTCAATAAAAAGAGCTAAAGTAGAAGCTTAAGTGAGAAACACCTTAAGCTTTCTAATGCTTGACTGACACTCCTCAGACTATTGAAAAAGAACCTCTTTTTGAATCAATCTAGTCATCGGTACTTCAATAGTAGCAAAAATTTTAATGAATCATCTATAATAACCTGCAAAACTAATGATGTTGTGAAACTCGGTCAGATGTATGTCTGGACCAATCATGAAAGGCCTCGATCTTTGCTAGGTATACATAATGCAATCCTCAAACACCTCAAGCCTAAGGAATATCATCGACTCAAGACAAAACTCACACTTAGAGAGTTTGGTAAAAACATGTGATCCCTTAAAGTTTGGATCACAATCCTCAAATGTTGTATAGCTTCTCCCTACTCTTAATATACATAAGGATGTCATTGATGAACACAATCACAAAATAATCAAAATAAGGCCTAAAAACATAATTCATTAAATCCATAAATATAGTTTGGGCATTGGTCAACCCAAAAGACATCACTAGGAACTCATAATGACCATAATGAGAAATAAGAATAATCTTTGGGATATCCTCAACTGATGATAAAGAAACCTCAATTCAATCTCAGAGAACATTGAAGATCCTTGAATCTAGTCAAACAAATCATCAATATAAGGCATAAGATAATAGTTATTCACTGTCGTATTATTCAGTTTTCATTAATGAATATATATACGGATGGAACCATATTTCTTCTTCACAAACAACAAAGGAGCTCCCCAAAAAGACATAATTAGCTAATAACACCCTTACCAATAAGGTCCTGAAGCTGACAATTTAACTTCTTAAGCTCGACAAGAGCCATATTGTAAGGTGCTATAGAAATAGGTCGGGTGCCCAACTCAAGAACAATAACAAACTCAATACTACACTCAGGATGAAGGCTAGGTAAATCTGTAGAGAAAACATCAGGAAACTCATGAACTATAATAATAGAGTCAAGCGACAGACTCTCAAAACTAACATCATTAATATAAGAGAGATAGGACTCAAAATCCATAAAAATAAGCCTCTTAGCACACATGTAAAAAACAATCCATATTAGCTTGTGACTAATAGCTCCTTGTCACATGATTGAGGGTATATCGAGCATAGATAAGGTAACGGTCTTGGCAAAACAATCCAAGACCCTATGATAGTGGGATAACTAGTCTATGCCTAAAATCAAATCAGAATCCACCATGTCTAAAATAAAAAGTTTAACATGAGTATCAAGCTCCCGAACAATCACAAAACATAATTTAAAAACCCAATCTACTAATAAAGAATCACCTACAGTAGTAGATACACATAATGACATAGATAATGAATCCTAAGATAACTCTAACCTTGGAGCATAAAAAGAAGAAACATAAGAATAAGTGGACACCAAATAGAATAAAGAAAAACTCAACTGATGGCATACCCAAATTGTACCTGTGATAACAATATTCGAAGACTTAGCCTTGGGTCTGGTAGGAACTACATGCCACTGACTACGCACCATAACCTAATATATTTCTGACTGATCTCCTATATTACCTACTTGAGAAATTCCATGAGCACCCAAGAGACCACCCCTACTATCAAGAATAATACCTCTAGTTGGGGGATAAAAAGGAACAATGCTCCATAACTGGGCCACTCTCTTGACAAATGACCAAAATCTCCATAACCATAACATGCCCAGATGCTGGACTAAAATTAGAAGATCCATCTGAACCAAAATAACCACTACGACTAGAATATCAAGGAAATAAACCCCACAATGACTGACCATGGCCCTGGCCTAGACGATCATTAGAGCTAGATTGGACTTTATTGGCAATTTGATGTACAGAGTGAATAAGTTTATTAGACTGACTCTGATACAGATATGGTTGATGCAGAGGATACCAACCCTAAGAACCATTTTATCTAAATCGAGAGCTACTACGTCTACCACTAAACCTAACCTAATATTGTGGCCTTTCATTACTAATACTTAGGTCATAGGATGCATCTCCTCCATAAGCTAAGCATGATAAAACACCTTAGCAAAAAACTTACCCACAACGTCAAAACTCTATGTTGACATGCAAAGAGGAATTCTCAATCCTCAAACAAAGCAATGAACCCTCTCATACTCAATAGTCAGAATATAATTAGCATGCCTAGACAACTTATGAAATCGAGCCTCATACTCTAAAACATTAATAGAGCCTTGCTCCAGCCTTGAGAACTAATTTCTCAAATAATTCTTGAGACTAAAGGTATGTACATCTCCAAGAATATCTAAAAGAATTGGGTCCATGTTAATGGGTAAGATCTAGCTGGCCTAAAATCAAGAAGAACTCTCCATCAATGTGGAGCTGCCAAGTCCAACTGAAAAGTAGTATAATACATACCACGAGTTGCATCTATTCCCAAATTATGTATCCTATCCTCACAAGCAATCAAGAAACCATAAACATCCTTGCCCAGTGCAGTAGAATACCTAGGTTGAGCCAATCTCAATAATCTATCCAATATCTTCTACTCCTCGGTAGTCATAGCAGGTTGGGAATCTATTAGCTGAGCAACTATCGGCATAGAAGGGACCACAACTCTGGGAACTACAGCTATAGGTTACACCCCCACCTTTGTACAACTTTGATTCATAGATTATACACTATCATATGATGTACCAGCAACTAATCCAAAAATCTAAACCAAAGAATCCATGAGCATAGAAGAAGAAATAAATCTCGATAGATCCTGGGATAGTCCCTAGCCTACCACTATTTATGGTGGAAGAACCTTTGGCTCGAAAGTAGGAATAGGTCCTGAGGAAGGCCCCCCCATCCTAGACCATATTTGGGAAACATCTTGATATTGTACACGACTTCTAGGTCATCTATAAATTGTGATAGGATCCATAAGCTCGATCACGGGACCCTTCTCTCGTATAGTGGTAGCACGTGTTTTAACCATTTATGAAAGAGTTAAACCAAAGAAATTCTTTAAAAAGCAACTCAGATTCTTAACATGAAATTAATGAAATAAGTAAAGAACTCCTAAAAATATCCTATAGCCTTCAAAAGATAAGAAACAAACGTAATTGTTCTGATTTGTGGGACTCTAATAGATCCTTCCACTTGTACCAATAATACAAATGAAATCTAGGATCTAATACTAATTGGTCATTATTTGATTTATGAGTTATGATGGCACATACTTAACCCCTCCAGCATGTAAGTCAAACCATAGCCCATAGCTAGATGCAATGGGCTAACTTGGTGGGAAATAGCCTAAAAGATAAAAATCAACAATTAAATACTTAAATAGAAATAATACAGTTATAAAGGCCTAATAGATAGATAGGAAATCAACAATCAACCCTAGACTAAGTAGTATCGGTACAAAAGCTACTATAATTAAACTATGAGTAATAAATAGTCAAATATAATCTGTCTCAAAGATGAAAGACTGGACATTGATAAAAAGGAATAAAAAAGGGTAACTCTAACTACAAAAGCTCACCTAATCTCCAAAATAAACCTGGCATAAATGTTGAATCAACTATCACAACTAGTACTCAGATTTGCACCAAAAAAGTGCAGAAGTGTAGTATGAGTACCATACCTAGGAGTATTTTTAGGCATTATCGGTCGACTAAGCTAAATCATGATATAAATATGATAAGATAAAAGAAAGAATATGCTAGTCAAGATAAAAGGGGAAATAGTAGAAATAAGCCTTAATACCACTGTAAATAAGTAATTAAATGCATACAATAAAATAACATAAAGATTATACCATTATAACTACAAGATTGGCTCGCATAAGCCAATAAGTGTAGAAAAGTAAATAACCGAATGCAAGCCCCATAAGACTAGAGGATACAATCAAGCAATCTAACAAACCAAATAGCCATAGATTACCAAAATATCATACCACAATTAAGAGTCTATTGGAACCATACCATCTCATACATAATACCCAATATTGGACTTAAACAGGAACTCAATATTATCATCATTATCTTTATTTGTTGGGCATGAACTAAAACTCATATTATTAAATCATCATCAACTATCGAGTTCAAATCGAAACTCATAGTCATAAACTGTATCAACGAACCATATCACTAAGCCATACTGATAACCTATCCTAATAGACTATACCAATACTGTATCTACTAAGATATGCCAATAACCATGCCCATAAGCCATATAAATAGTCATAATCATAAGTTAATTCAATAATCATATCTATAAGCCATCAATTATATCTATAAGCCATTAATCATATTTATAAGACATATCCTATCTATGGGCCATTAATCATATTTATAAGCCATATCCTATCTATGAGACATTAATTATAGCTATCAGTCATATCATAACTATAAGGCAAATCATCTCTATAAGACACACCATATCTATAAGCCATATAATCTCTACAATCCATATCATATCTATAATCCATATCATCTCTGTAAGCCATATTATTAATCACATTGATATCTACATCATTAAGCGTGTTAAAAAGAAATAATATTAATAATATTTGAAAGCCATACAAATAATAATATATATGTATTAGTCATTAATCATATCAAAAAGACATATCAATAATCACATGCATAAGTCATTAATCATATCTAAAAGCCATATAAATAATCACATATGTAAGTCATTAATCATATCAAAAAGACATATCAATAATCACATGCATAAGTCATTAATCATATCTAAAAGCCATATAAATAATCACATATGTAAGTCATTAATCATATAGAGAATTAGCATTAATCCTTCAATACACAACTAACATACACATTAAATAAATTCAATCTTCTTAAGTGTCAAACATCCAATTATAATAGTATATGGTGCGTAACAATGTTTACAAGGCTAACACAAGTCTTGGCCTAAGGTGGGAAGAAGGGGTCCACTTCTAATCCTTAAAGTCTATTTTAAGCAACTCTTACCCTGGACTAGGCGAAGGTGTCTAAGTTCATCTCTAGATGTTGAGTAAGACACACATAGACCTAATGTAGTAATTCTTCTCAAACATGAACAACTAAGGCAATATTACCTAAAACAATATCGACTAATGTAATTTCCCCAAACATAAGCAACTAAAGACAATTTCATCCTAAATATGAATGACTAAGGAAATCTCACTTAGATTGAGAATCTAAAGCATTTCCATACAAAATATGGGACACTAAGTCAAATTCTGCTAAGACATGACTAACTAAGCTAATTAATCAAAATTAATGGTTTCAAGATAGCCGAAATGGTCCAACTAGTCCAAATATTCTCATTAATATTTCTACTAAATCCCACCCTATATCTAGGATAATATCGCAATAATTCTATGATATAGATCAATCTATGAAAAAGGTAAACCTAGCCTAACTGGATGCAAAGAAAAATCCAAAGAACCCGCTAAATCACCGATTTCCCTTTATGAGAAGCTTTCGCAAGGAGGCACGCTACAAAAATCACAATCTACTCATTAAAATGAGAACAATGATACCCATATTGAACTA
Source organism: Capsicum pubescens (assembly GCA_030864215.1). Classification (NCBI taxonomy): domain Eukaryota; kingdom Viridiplantae; phylum Streptophyta; class Magnoliopsida; order Solanales; family Solanaceae; genus Capsicum; species Capsicum pubescens. The sequence goes on along the minus strand of CM061549.1, from coordinate 141,677,346 downwards.
TTAGACTTTGAGTCTAAAATTACATAAAAAAACTATATGGGTACCATTAAAGAAATTGCACATTCGAAACCAACACAATGTCCCTCTATGCTCTAGGAACATTTACCCTCAAAATGGGTGAATTCTATGATATAATGGTGCTAAATCAAGTCACCAAGATTTTAGGGATTTTTAGCAAAAGGTATGATGAAATCAACCATGAAAATAATGGAATCTTATAGTAAATTCAATAGGAAATCACATAAATTAATGAAACTAAAGCTCCATAATAACCAACAATTAATTCTCCCAAGAACTCCCATTTTTTAGGGTTTAAGATTCTAGAGAATGGATTAAAATTGAAAAAAATTGGGATAAGCTGGTATTATACCCTTCCCAAGCATCAAGTTCTACTAAATCAAACACTTGGCTACTTTAGCGGTCATCGTGAAAGCGCTTGGCACCGTTAAAGTTGTACCTGACCCCACAAGCTAGGCCGCTAAAGCAAACTATAATCTGCTTTAGTGCTAGCCACTAAAGATCTCGGGTGCCGTGAAAGCGATACCTCTCATTTGAGATAGGGTCACTAAATCACCCAATAGGAAGCTAAAATTCCCTCTTCTAAAGTGCCCAAAGTACTGATTTAGTAGTCAAACAGAAATCAGGCACCAGCTGAAGACTTGGGATTCATCCGTATTCCCATATATGCATCTATGCTATGATACCCAATCAAATTCAATATTACAAACTAAATGATGCAGTCAAAATTTTTATCCTGGATCATTTCAATCAAAAGTTGCCCCCACACCCACTTACCATTTTCTTAACATTCGACTAGTTACGCAAATAAGATTTGGAGCCTCGAGACTTAAACTAGGGGTCCACCTAACCTAACCTCGATGTTTTAGAACCATGGGAATAGCCAAAATTGGCATATGAGGTCATTTAACCAAAGTGTTTGCTTGGTATCCAATTTAAACCAACAAAGGCTTCAAAACAGAGGATTGACTCTAAAAACCAAATGAACTACTCGGTAACTGAACTGTCAATTCCTGCAAGTCATGAATGACTTGGGGTAGCTATAGTAAGGATATAAACAAAAAAAAGAGCGAAATTATAAAAAATAACCTTAAGGGTCAGTACATAATAAAACTACCTCAAATCACGATATATCTTAGTTGTGCCAAAATAAATAAAGTAACACAAACCATAAGCCTTGAAAGTATATCACACATCACCCTTCCAAGGAACACATAGATTTCCCTTAAACCATAATACCCCAGATATATCATGAGTGGTATCTTCCGCATACCTACATACCAATTTATTCTAGAATGTGTTCAACCCCTTGTCCACAAATTGCTTGGCCTTAATTTGATCTACAAATTTAACTTCACCTCAACACTAGACAATACTCCACCACTTTCTGATACCCCAAATTGCATGCCCTGAGATTCTAGAGTTTGAAATTCTTTAGCTAAAGGTCTCCTATTGATGTTCTATGGTTTCATATCACTTTCGATGCTTAAACAATTAAAATATGCAAGTTGAGGTCTTTTTCTTATATATGATGTATTTTGTGTTATGTTTTGAAGTTACTTAGGTCTTTTTGTTAGATATGATGTGTTTTGTGTTGTGTTTTGCAGGAAATCAAGTTTAGTAGCTAATTTGAGAAAAAAGAGTGAAAGTTAAAGTTTTGGACCACGTATGTGGGCACCTACGACCCATATGTACTACCTACAGGGTGTATGTGTCAGAGTATATGTCAGTGAATCAAAGAAATAAAGAATCAAAAGTATAAAAAGTGTACTCAACCACCTATGGAGGGAACGTACGACCCATAGGTTCCACCTACGGTACACAGATGCAAGAAGTTATCTCAGGAGATCAAAAACCCAAAGAGTATTCAGAAGATTTTAAGTCCTGGAACCTACATGGGATAACTTATGTTTCGTAGGTGGGCCAGTAAGTGGCCACCAAAATTAATTTTCTACATTTGCTTAGGATTTGTTTCCTGTTATTTCCTTGTACTCTATAACTACCCTTTTGATATTTTTAAGTTAGGTTACACACTCTTGATACTTACAAATATATTTTTGATTCAAGGATTCAATTTTGATCTTGGGATTGTTTTGTCTAGATTTTGGTTGATTATTCAATTTGAGACTTTGGGTTTTATTCATTATTCATTGCGATATTGAATTAATGATTTCAAGTAAGAATTCTGTTGATTGTTTCATAATAATGAGCAGCTAATTCCCATTACTAGGTTTTTGGGAACCCTAGCGAATTGACGAAGTGGGGAAAGTGTAAAGTTGTTATTAATCGATATTGTTGAATTTATTATGGTTGTCTTAAGTTTAATCGATTTCTTATCAGTTGCAAATGTTAGGATGCCGCCTTATATTCACTACTCCCTTCGCAATAGGAGTAGAGATTAGGAAAAAATTATCGTGATAGTAATTTGAAGATTAATTATCGATATAGGCTAATCATCCTCATCTACTTAAGATTATTATATTTCATATAATAACTTGAGACTAAAAAGGTAGTAGTTGATTTGTGAGCTAGGATAAGGGTTAGTAATGAGACATCTTTAGACTCAAAAGTTAAAGGGTGAAATTCGTCAATGAGTCCACAAGATAGTTGATGGCACATAACTTATCATATTCCACATGTTAGGTATCGAGTTGGTTCAGCAAAGCAGAATAAACCTACGGAGTTTAGAAGCGAGGGGGAAGACAGTTCTAGTGTTGTTATATAGTTTACACACAACCCAAACACTAATAGCTTGTAATTTTCCACAGATCACTACTACAATCTCTCCATTTACTTTTCACTACAGCTTGTTGACCTCAACAAACTAGAGAGATAATTCACATATTTCCTCTAGGTTTGACCCCAACCTGAGTTGGGTTACTATTTTGCATCGACCGCGTTATCCTTGTTTAGAGGGGTAGCTTTGGGTGATATCAAAATTTTAGCACCGCTGTCGAGGAATTACGGTGATTGTTGATAAAAGTTGTTGATGTTTTTGGGTTTTTATTTTCTATTTTTAGTTGGGTGTACACTGATGTATGCCTAACACCAGGAGTCAAGGCAATCCCTTACTCCCACTACATCCTAACCTAGAGAGAATTCTACATATAAATCGTGTGATGGCGGAACACGTATGTGAATATCGTAACCCAAGACTACCGCTTTGTCATAACACATAGCTTAGAGTCACAAGTGCCCCCAAGCCAACCCATGGCCTAGCATAAGAAATAACTACTGGAGAAATGTAACAAAATACTGAGCAGGAGCTGACTAAAGTAAACTGATAAGGAACATTCATAAATCAAGATAAATATTGTTTTAAGATACTCTATGAAACTGAGAAGAAATATGTCTAACTTTTTGAAATCCTCTAAACCTGATGTGTTGTTGGGACCTGCCCCCAACTAACTCTGACTAACTAAATTAAGATAAAGTATTGAAATGAATAGCTGATAAGATAACAAGTACTTAGCTGATAAGGACCCACCAAGGCTACAATTGAGTGGCTTGTGAATGTGCTAAGGGTAGTGACAGCTCCCAAGCTCAAATGCAAGTGTACATGGTCTACCAAGTAGTAAAGTGGCCTTCAAGATAGCCGAGTATCGATCCCACAGGGACTTGTGTTGACAACTATCCAATTCTAGTTTAACAATTGAGATAAAGTAACCAAAAAGAGTTTGAAATACTGTAAATTATGCGTAAAATAAAGATCTTGGAACAATCAATGGAGGAAAGACTAGGGTTAAAGCACTTTGAACAATCATACTATGTTATTGAATTTCATTCGTCAACTTATTTATCTTGGTTGTTGATTCATAGGGTTAATTGCATGATCATGGTTTCCCAACCTATAATCTTTTACCTAATATGGACATTACAACTATATCGTTGAGTGGGGATGTAATAATCCAATTATGTGAATTATAGCTATTATCCTAGATTTGAATCAAGTAAGGCATCTAAGTACATCCTGGTCCTAGACGCTAAGTTTAATTCTTTATTTTATAAAAGAATAAAAACCCTAACTTTGTTTATTCCCATGTTCTATCTCCCTATTCCCTCTCCCGAGACCACAAGGTTAACAATATATGTATTTTACGGGTGATCAATCCATAAAGTAATTAAAACAAGAATAAACAAACAACAAAATATGATAAGCAAAATTAAATGAATTTAATCCAAAATAATAGTACTCATGTTCTTGGCTTTAACTCCGGAAAGAGAGGTTTTAGCCGATAATATTCATAATCACGATCCAAATAAATGAATACATGTTATGAAAAATTAAAATCTAATTAAAATAATTAAAACCTACAAAATTACATGTAGCCTCCAAAATTAATTCCACTAAATCCACCATTTTTGTCCAAGTCGTATGTTTCCAGGTGTTTTGTATATATATAATATAATATACTAATCCATGTGGGAATAAAATAGTACTAATCCTAGTGGGATTTAAGGTCTTGCCTTTCATACATTCCAAGAAATTCCCACAAGATTCCCTCCATTACTTAATACTTGTGCCATGTATTGTATTAAGAATAGGATAATGCCAAGTTGTGTCGGCCAAATTGAAGTGGTGGGATTTATCATACGTCGCACGCATTAGTTCACCGAAATTTAGGGTGCAACACATGCTAATCGTACGTACCTACTGGAAATGCATATTCTTTAATTTTTTAAGGCAGTTGAGCATTGAACTGGAGTATGCGATGCACACTCATCGCACGCACACACTGAAAGTTGCGTTCAAAATATTGGTTGTCTTTATCGTCCCATTTTTCCTCCCTTGTATCGTGGTGTATTTTCCATTATTTTTTAGCCTTTATATCATCAATATATCACCTTTTTCATCTCACAAATATTCCTAAAACATCATACACCACATATTAGAGATCAAAACAACACAATATTCTCAATGATGAATCAAAATAAGAGCTAAGACAAAGCTAATTCTACATTATCTTCACTTATTGTTTTGACTTAAGACTTAATCAAATTAAACTTCAGACATTACCAACAAGTTATTAAACATATAAATACACCTTTTAATCATATGGAACTCATTAAACACATTAGAATCCATCAAAATCAACTAGACACGCAACTAGTAAAATAGTTTTCTCAATTAAACTCTAAATGACTCAATTAAATACAGACTTGTTTGGAAAACACTTGGAACATTGTAATCACGTCCTTGGATATTCAAATGCTAATTTATATCAATCGTAACACATTAAGAACACAAATTTCTCTCAAATCAAGGCAAAATAAGATAGAATAGTAACACTAGGGTGCATAAATACACCCATTATTACCACCTCACACTTAAAATCTTGTTTGTCCTCGAACAACTCTTCACTCTAAGAATCATAAATTAAGGAGACTCTACACTTCTATGGCATGAAAGACACTCAATCTAGTACTACAATGACTAAATAGAATGCAAGTTTCTACACAAAGAAAGTTATTTATACAATTGATAGCTTAATAATACCACTTTAAAACATCCTAGCCTCAAGAATTCACTCAACATGTGGCAAACTCGTGCACATTACTTAGTAAAGGATATTATGAAAATTATCGATATTCATCAAATATGTTCCCTCACAACAAGAGAGCTACTCACAATCACAAAAAATAATGCAATTTATAACAATGGGTGCAAGAATCAAATTATGCTTTACTCTCACAAGGAATTCACAAGTTACACACAATGAACCAAAGGATTGACCTTAGTTTAATGCTCTACTAATATCGGAATGTAAAGCTTAGGATCAATTAGGTCTTTTCTGGTTGTAATATAGGCTAAGGGACAGGTAGGAACTATTTGGGAATAGTGACTAACCTCTCTAAGTGCATTAATACACTACATTATACATTTAAAACTAATCTCTAACAACCAAATTAAGCCAACAAGTATAAGATTCATAAACATGAGCCTAAGAGTCTCAAAAATAACAATTCATTAAATCTACATGCTTTTACATACATACCCACTTGCATTATGTAATCAACAATAGAACCAACTCAGATATCTTACATAAAAAAATTTAAATGGAGCCAAAATTTTGGAATTTCCTCATCCCATACTTAAAAATCTATTTTGTCCCCAAAGTGAATTTAAAGGTAAGAGATAGAAAAACTTCCTGAGGCCTCTAGGCCTAGCTAGTAGCATATTTTTGCTTAAAGAAGGTTTGTATTATGCCACACTCAGCCTTTTCCATGCTCCTTAGCTCAAGTTTATGGTACTCAGACTTCCCATTAACCTGTTACTCAACCAAAAACAAAAACTACATGAAATAAAAATTAAAAACTGAAAATAAAATATACCTACTTTAACTTAGGTTGCCTCCCAAGCAGCGCCTGATTTAGTGTCGCGGCACGACCTAACTCAACTCAACTATATTCCTTCACAATTTTACTCTCTTTTGGGAGCTATTTTCTCATTCATTTTTTATTTCTTGAGTTTGCACTCTCAAGGTCAACATCTTTCTTCACTTTAACCTTCATCATGTTGGGAAATAGTGGATTCAACTTAGCCCGCTTAATCAAGTAATCCAAAGAGGTTTTTGGTGGATTAACCACCCCACACTTTTTCCTTTTAATCACATTGATCACACACAAATCTTTAATTTAGGATTTTATGATGGGTGTTTTGTAAACATCGAATACCACCTCTTCATCATCTACCCTCATTTTGAGCGTTCTTTTTTTAACATCAATCAAGGCCCCTCCATTTTATATGAATGGTCGCCGCAAGATAATTGGTACCTGTTTGTCTGCCTTAAAATCAAGAACAAAAAAGTCAGCAGGTATAATGAATTTACCAACCTTTATAAGGACGTCGTCCTCTATTAGACCTTCTGGATATGTTATGGATCCGTCTGTGAGCTGCATAACCACTGGTGTCGATTTAGGCTCCCCTAACCCCAATGTTTTAAATAATGATAGGGACATCACATTTATAATTACCCCCAATTCACTCAGTGTCTGGATCACTTTACTCCTAATTTGAATAGGGATAGCAAACTTCCTCTGATCTTTTAATGTCTTAGGTATTTTATATGTCATCACAGTGTTACACTCTTCAGTGAGTGTTATTGCCCCTACATCCTGCAATTTTACCTTATTTGACACCACATCCCTTAAGTACTTTGCATACTTGGACATACTCTGTAAAACATCTAAAAGAGTTTAATTAATATAAAGCTTCCTGAATGTCTCAAGGAACTTTTTGAACATTGCATCCTCTTTTTCTTTTATCTGCCTATGAGGGAATGGTAGTGGCGGCATCTTCTTCACTTCTTCTGTAGAAACTTTTTCTTTTAAGTACTTAGACTTTCTTGAATTTATAGGAACTCTGTCATTTAACTGTTGGGTTAACAAATCAGAATCTACCTCCTTTGTTTCCTTGGAAGATTCTCCTTGAAGCTCATTACCACTTTTCAAGGTGATTGTCATAACCCATTTTTGATTTTCTATATCTACTGGCAGACCACCTTGAGGCCTAGTATTCCATGCTTTCTCTAACTACCCCATTTGTAACTCTAAGCTTCTCTGGGATTCTTGCAAAATTTTTAAGTCTGCAGCAAACTGTGCCTGATTAGCTAAGAGTTGTTTCATCATCTTTTCCATGTTGTTGATTGACTGATTTGATTGGGCCTGTGGCTGTGGGGCATTCCATGGAGGATTTAGTGGCTGAGTTTTCTACTTCATGTTGTAGGAATTACCATAATTTGGCCTTTGAGCATTTCATACATATATCACAAATTTGAGATTTGAAGTACACATGGACACTGCATGACCACTATTTTTGCATACCTCACACCAACCTGTAGCTTTTTGGACGACATTGACTGTGGTTGTACGTTGTGCTGCTCCCAACTTAATGGTACTGAACTGAGTATTGATCTAATTTTATAAGGCAAAAACCTGTGCTGATAAGGTTGTGAATTGTTTCACCTCTAGTGCACCCATAATTCATTTCATGTCACTTTTAGAATCTGAATTCCACTATGGATTTCCTTGTGCTATGTGTTTCAGCAATGTGTACAGCTTATCATACGTCAACTCCAGCGGTTGACCACCTACAACTGAATCTAGATAAATCTTCATATTGTGATCAAGAGCTTCTACAAAAGTATGAGAAAGTGCCTCATTAGATTATTGGTGGTGTGGACGATCTCGAAGAAGAGACTTGAAGTATTCCCAAGCATGATAAAAAAAAATATCAGTCTTTGATTTGAAGCTCACTATCTCACTGTGAAGTTTTGCAGTCTTACCTGATGGAAAGAATCTGATAAGGAACTTTCTGGCTTAGTCATCCCATGATGTAATTGAATTGGCCGGCTCCACATTCAACCACCTTTTAGCTTCCGCCAAAAGTGAATGAGGAAACAGTGTCAGCCTCATATTAACTGGAACTACCCCAGTCGGAGTGAATGTATCAATAAGCTCAATGAAGGTTTGAAAGTGGACTAGTGGATCCTCGTGTGAAAGCCCTACAAACTATCCACTTCTAATAAGAAGTTCCACCATATTGTGTTTTAACTCGAAATTCCCCCAACTATCGGTCTTTGAATTGGGGAAGTCAAGTTCGTCGGAAGTGGGACTGCTACTTCCCTAACTGTCCTTCGGGATGCTTGTTCTTTATCCATTAGAGCAGTATTCTCTTGGTCTTCTTGGATTTGAGGAATTATGTGGAGAAGGATTGCTTCTCTCCTGAGTTGGTGAAAGTCTTACTCTGGTTCAGGTCTTGGTTCTACCAACTCCCGATCCCTTTCCATCTTATCAACCTAAAAACCTATTTCCTACAATAACAAAACCAAGACCAAGTGTAAAAACACCAAAAAAATCTAAAAGTAAAACTAATAACCAATTAACAAAATACAAATCATTGGCAATGGCGCCAAAAACTTAACAATGTCTAAGCACACACGCAAGTGTACGTGGTCTACCAAGTAGTAAAGTGGCCTTCAAGAAAGCCAAGTATTGATCCCACAGGGACTTGTGTCGACAACTATCCAATTCTAATTTAACAATTACGAGAAAGTAACCAAAAAGTGTCTGAAATATTCTAGATTAAAAATAAAGTAAATAATGAATAAAATAAAAATCTTGGAACAATAAATTGAGGAAAGCCCAGGGTTAAAGCACTTCAAACAATCATACTGTGTTATTGAATTTCATTCGTCAACTTGCTTATCTTGGTTATTGATTCATAGGGTTAATTGCATGATCATGATTTCCCAACCTCTAATTTTTTACCTAATGTGGACATTACAACTACATCATTGAGTAAGGATGTAATAATACAATTAAGTAAATTATATCTATCATCTGACATTTGAATCAAGTAAGGCATCCTAGACGCTAAGTTTAATTCTTTATTTTATAAAAGAATAAAAACCCTAACTTTGTTTATTCCCATATTCTATCTCCCTATTTCCTCTCCCGAGGTCACAAGGTTGACAATATATGTATTTTACGGGTGATGAATCCATAAAATAATTAAAACAAGAATAAAACAACAACCAAATATGATAATCAAAATTAAACAAATTTAATTCAAAATAATAGTACTCATTATCTTGGCTTTAACCACAGAAAGAGGGTTTTTAGCCAATAATATTCATAATAATTATCCAAATAAATGAATACATGTTATGAAAAATTAAAAGCTAATTAAAATAATTAAAACCTACAAATGTACGTGTAGCCTCGACAATTAATTCCATCGAATCCAACGTTTTTGTCCAAGACGTATGTTTCCAGGTGTTTTATATATATATATAATATAATATACTAATCCATGTGGGAATAAAATACTACTAATCCTAGTGGGATTTAAGTCCTTGAATTTTACGCATTCCAAGAAATTCCCACAAGATTCCCTCCATTACTTAATGCTTGTGCCATGTATTGTCTTAAGAATAGGATAATGCCAAGTTGTGTCGGCAGAATTGAAGTTGTGGCATTTATCATGCGCCGCACACATTAGTTTTCCAAAATCTAGGGTGCGACGCATTCTAATCACGCTCACCCACTAGAATTGCATCTTCTTTAATTTTATAAGGAAGTGGATCATTGAAATAGAGCATGCAACGCATGCACACATTGGAAGTTGCGTCTAAAATTTTGGTTAAGTCTTTATCATCCCATCTTTCATCCCTTGAATTGTGGTGTATTTCCCATAATTTATCAGCCTTTTTATCATCAATATATCACTTAATTCAGTTAATAAATCTTCCTATAAAATCACACACTAAATATGAGAGATCAAAACAACACAATATTCTCAACGACAAATCAAAACAAGAGCTAAGACAAGGCTAATTCGCCATGATCTTCACTTATTATTTTGACTTAAGACTTAATCAAATTAAACTTCACATATTACCAGCAAGTTATTCCACGTATAAATACACTTTTAAACCATATGAAACTCATTAAACACATTATAATCCATCGAAATCAACTAGACACGCAACTAGCTCAAGCTAGTAAAACTAGTTTTCTCGATTAAACTCTAAATGACTCAATTAAATGCAGACTTGTTTGGAAAACAATTGGAACATTGTAATCACGTCCTTGGACACTCAAATGCTTATTTATATTAATATTAACATGTTAATCACGTGAATTTCTCTCAAAACAAGGCTAAATAAGATAGAATAGTAACACTAGGATGCTTAAATACACCTAACATCAGGTAGTACGGGTACTGAGTGTCCAAACATAAAGTATGAGACAATAAAACACAAAAAGTAAGTGATATTTAGTTTTAAGGTACTGATTATAGTAGATGAAAAGATAGACAATATACATGTATACTAAGCATGAATGCATGAACATCAAAATCAAACGCAAGGCCAAGTACAAACATTTGTTGGGTATCTGAATAACTAAATAACTTAATATTGTACACTTGGTCATACAAACCTTAACTGATCAAAATATGAATAATGAAATGAGGATTGTGAAAGCTAACAATAACCAACATACCCAAATATGAGCAAATCAGGGTCCAACCTATATCCCAATTGGAAGGTTGTCAGTTGCTTGCCAAGGGTACATACATTGGCTAACATGAATTCACTACACTGATGTCCTGAAGGACTACATTGTCAAGCCTAAAATAACGGGTGACCCCTTAGAACCTAAGGTAGCATCTTAGTTATGGAACTTAGGGACTTCTAATAATGATTTTTGCCTAATTGAAAGGGGAACTGTCATCCCTATATTCACTCAGTGATAAGTATTACTCCCAACTAAAAATATACTAAAGTATAACTAAAACATGACTTATACTGATAAGCTCAAACCATGACATTCTAAAAATAACAATGTGTGATAATTTGAAGTAATCATGAACATGTAAAATAAGTGTGCTTAAGCTCCTAGGTATCAGTTGTTCATAACCCACCAAAAATGACTAATGCAATGGAACATGATAATATTAAAAGTTGATCATGGTAGAGGATGTCATAAATAAGACTTAATATTTCAATAACAAAGCCTGATATGTAATTTCATAATTCTTGGACACATGGAGACACAAATCTAATAGGGGAAAATGTATTCATCATTCATACCCAAAATAAATTCAAAGAGTTGAAAAAAAATCATTTTTGACCTGGAACCCAAAAATAAGGAGAAAGGAAATTTTACTTGAGAATGGGGGAATTCTTTAGACTCAACAGGTGGAATGGACCCATTGATGAAAATACCACATACCTAAAAGAAAACCCCTTAAAGAAAACTTCTTGAAACTTGAACTTGCTTGATGAACCCTAGTTTAGCTTTTGAGAGAAGAAATTGCTTTTTTTATTATGTATTAAATGATTTCTATGTTATGAAAGGTTAGGATAAAGTTTGACCTTGATAAATGATGTTTTGAAATCTTAAACGCCAAGGATTTTGGGTTTAAAGGGGTGGTATTTACCAAAAAGGCCTTTTAAAATTTTGTAGGAATTTTAGTCTAGTCGTCATGGGTCACCCAACGACTCGTACCCTCTGGTCACGAGTCATAGTCTTAGTCGTGACCTGAGATCTTGGGTTTTGAACCTTCACTTTTATGGTAAGGACTCCCTCTCCTAACAATATGCTAGTGACTAGTGGTAAATTTACCACTCATTTGCACTCAACATTCGTGCACATTACCATGATTTGAATGTATAAATGAGACAACATTGTGAATAAATTCACTAATTTCCACATCTTATAAGTATATAAGTGATGAGATATAAAGATATAGAGTTGAGATAAAAAGGAACATAGAGGAGAAGAAAATTTCATAACTGAAGGACCATATACAGAATGACACTTAGTTACCGCGATCGCGGATAGTCAAGATAGTTAGAAACCGTGATCACGTGGATATACCCACGGTTGCAGTAGCTGTGATTGTAGAAAATCTAGTGTGATCACAGTATCCACGATCACAACAAATCTTGTGCAATCACAACAATGCGGGATTAGGTCTAGGGGCTATTTTGTAATTTTCAGCAGCCAACCCCAAATTCCTTAAAATCCTAAAACCCTTTCCCATTTTGGCCATTCTAGAGACAAGAAATATTTTAAATTTGAAGTTGAAGCCCTAAATTGGTCAAGAATTATAATTTGATATGGAGACTTTGAATTTAGTAATTTCTTGAAGAATGGATGCTTTGCGCAACCATTATGTTATATTTTTCTCTCCTTTCATCATGAGTAGCGAAATTTCATTATCTTGGGATTATGTTGAACTAAGGTGCCATTAGTTATGGGTTGTGATGTATTTATGTATATGATAGTTAGTTGATTATGGGTTCTACTATTGCTTGATTAAATTGATTAGGATTTGTAAGTGAAAACCCCAAATACTCAAATTAGGTTTGTGGGTTAAAATCCCGAACTCATGAAAGCTTAAACCATCCTTAAGAGAGGGGTTTGGGTGAACTTTTGGAACCCAAATCATCCTTGAAAGAGGTATATAGGAACCAAAGCAATAGTAGAATTATTGGGTTTAGTTTGCTAATTTTCACTATTTAGACATAAGAGTGATTATGAAGTTGACTATATCTTGGGTATTTTTCTAGAAATAGGGATACCCAATTAAGGTAATTGATGAATATAATTAAAAAACTTGTTAGGTATCCTAAAGGTTCAATAAGTGAAATTCTTGAGGTTCTATTGAAAAACTAGCCTCAAGGATCCTAGACCTATCCTACCCTATTGTTAAACAACTAGAATGTGCACCAAATATTCATATACTCGTACCTAATTTTACCTTAGGTAGACATAATCCCAAGATTCTATCCATACCAAAGTTAAATTACATTTGTTGTGAAGTTTGTGGAATTGAGTCACTAGTGACAAACATTCTCCAAAAACCAACCCTCCCCTCCCATTTTAAATCATGTTTTTTACTTTACTTTCCCTTCGGGTGTTTTCTGAGTAAGTGTTAAGACCCATAGGATTAGAATTCTATTTTCACTCCTTTTAGATTTGACCTCAACGAAAGTTGGGATATTGACAACGACCGTCCTCTACTACTTTATATGGTATAGGTGCGCGTTATGAAAATTACACCATTGTCGATGAGTGAAATTTAGTCTTCACTTGTGCGGTATTGATTATTACTTGGGGCATACCCGTAATAGTGCATATTTATTTTTGTTATTATTTTTGTTTCCTTCTAGGTGATCTCCATAGCACAAACGGGACCATGACTGACAAGTCTAGTCAATCTGGGTCTTTCGATGGCCCTCTTGATGATGAGGGGAAAGAAAATGGTGTTGGTCATTCTAGTGCCATCCGTATCCTACCTACCCATGGGAATGGTGTCTTTAATATCACAAGCATCATGTTGTACATGTTGCAAATGAAAGGAATTTTTGGGGGGAAATCTTATGAGGACCCCCAACCTTCATTTGAGGAATTTTGTAAAGGTATGTGCACCATTTGATATTGAACACATAACCCAAGAGTCGATCCATCTATACCTTTTCCCATTCTCTCTTTTGGTTAGATAGTATTGTGGCTCCATTATCTTCAGATTGGTTAAATTACTTCTTAGGATGAACTCACTGTGGCCTTCCTTGACTGGTATTTCCCATCATAAAAAATGCTGCAGTTAAGGTATGAGATCATCAAATTTAGGCAATTGAATGGAGAGATTTTTTATGAAGTGTGGGAAGGTTCAACAGAAAACTAATGTAATATCCAAACCACGAGATCTCGAAGAATATGCTTCTCCAAATATTCTATCGACCCCTTGATCCACTCAATAAAACTGTGGTGGACAATGCGGCGGGAGCATCTGATATGAAGTTACATTATCATACAGCGATGAATTTGCTTGAGGAGGTTACAAAGCGAAATTGGGGGTGGCATACCCGATATACCGAGGTTCCTAAGAGTTCTCCCTTTGCATCCTTAGTTGACAAGGAATAAAGGAAAAAGATGAAGAAAGAGAGGAGAATATGGCGAAAAAGATGACTCAATTAGAGCTTTTGACAAAACATTTTATGGGTACACTCGTAAAAGAGGTAAATATCGTGGCATCAAAAGCCTATGAGGATGATGAAGAGTCTTAAAATCTTGATGAGGAAATTTGGTACTTGGAAAATTATTCGCAGGGTTCCCGCCCTGCCTATCAAAGGCAAGATGGGAATTAAGGTTAGGTGGACCATGACCGTGGCCATAATTAGAGGGATAAAGATCGTGATTATGACCGGTATGTTCCCCCTCATGATCGGTTGAAGAACAAAGATGGTAGCACTATTGACCTTGACAAATATAAAAATGGAGATGTCTTGGAAAGGATTTTGATGAGAGTGGAAGAAACGGAAAAAATGGTTCGTGAAATGAAAGGCAATTTTTCTCAACTCCAAAAAACCGTGGTGTACCACTCCTCCTCCATTAAATAATTTTTTACCCAAATCAAGAAAATTTCTAACCAAATGAATGCTTGGCCAAAGGGTGGTCTTCCTAGTGACACTATTGTAAATGCGAAGAATGAAGCTCAATTTTTAGCAATAGTCACTAGGTGTAGGAAGACCCCTTTTTATCACTTGAAAGAAGATTTGGGTTAAAATATTCTTAAGGTTAAGTCAAAATAAGTTCCTCCACAATCTCAAGAAGAAGAAGATGAAAAAAAATTGGTGGAAGTTGATGAAGAGGTGTTGGAAAATGAGAAACCACAAAGTGATGTGATGCCTACAATACAAATCCCTTCCCCATTTACTCAAAGGCTTCAAAGAAAAGAGGTGAGTTATAAACTCAAGAAATTTATGTCCAACCTTAGCATATCCCATTGCTTGAAATGATCCAAGATATCCCAGTATATGCTAAGCTCATAAAGAAGTTGATGTCAAAGAAAAAGCTCATTGAAGGTGACACGATAAAAGTCACCCCTTATTGTAGTGATATCATGAGTAGAAAAATTATGAAAAAGAAGGAAGACCCCAGATTTTTTACCATCTCTTTAACCATCGGAACATATTTGTTTGTGAAAACTCTATGTGACCTCGGTGTGAGTATAATCCTCATGCCTTTTGTTATTTACAAAAGGCTAGAATTGGACACCCCAAATTGAACATCCATGAGAATTTTAATGGTTGTTCGATCTATCAATAGGCCGTCTAGGATTTTGTTAGATATTCTAGTCAAAATGGAAAAATTTATACAGTCGATGGACTTCTTGGTTTAGATTGTGAAATGGAGCAAGAGGTTCCCATCATTCTTGGTCGACCTTTTTTAGCCATCGAAAGAGACATTGTTGACTAAGAGTTGGGTGAAATGAGGTTTAGAGTTCATGATGACAAGGTCTCCTTTTGAGTGTGAAAAACCAAGAAATAACCCGTGGAACTTCAAGTGATACCGGTGATTTATGTTGAAATCAAAAAAGTGATTAAGGGGTCCCCTGAGGACAAAACTTGAGAAATAAGGAAGTGGTCGTGCCATAACATAAACTAAGGCGCTATGTGGTAGGTAACCCACAAATTCCACTAGAGTGGCTTATATCCTTTATTGTAGTTTTTTTGAGTAGCTTTTAGTTTTGTTAATTGAATAACCCGTATATTTATGGTGCTATAGAGTGTGTTGGATGATTTTGAGATGGGAAAAGTGTGAAATTTTTTGATGTTGAACTGAACAAGGGAAAATCATTCCAAATTTGAAATAAGCTGAACAGGGGAAAATAGGGATGTAGAAATACTGCCAGCTACTGCGATCGCGGTCACCCATATGTCTGCAATTGTGAACCCTAACTGTGATGGTGGTCACATCAGTCTCATAACCATCCACACCCCCACTTTCTCTCAATACTCCCTTCTTAACGTTTCTCTGTAATTGGACCCCGTTCTAGCAAAATTGTGAGCATTCAAATAGAATCCCTGTATCCCTCTTGCATCACTTATCCGTTAGGTGCCTAGAATTTATTTCTTGATTATGGAAAATAGGCCATAGAATGCATGTTATAGGGAATGCCTGAAATTATGTTTTTCATGCTTAAATGCTTCCTAAATTATACTTGTATGGTGTTAGCTGCTAGAATATGGTGTGCACATGAGTGGGGAAGTATAGAGTATCCAAAATTGTGTGTGAAGCTGAGAAATATGAAGAGTGCATACCAAGTGCTTGATAGGTTTCCCGTATGAGTATTTACTAATGGTTTTTGCAATCTAGGGGAATAATCAAGTACCTAGTGGTCTTGTTCAACACTATTAGTGTAAATCATTGTTATAGAACATGCTTTGGCCTTCAAATTTGAATTTTTGGACATTGAAAAATTGGGTTGAAACTAGTCTTAGATACCGCAATGTGGTAACCGAGGCTGATTTTCTACATATGCCAAAAAATCTGCACATCTAATTTTTGTCCAAACATCACCAAGTAACCATCCAATGAGCTTTAGTGGAAAACATAGGATTATGAAAATAATTGATGTCGTTGTGTTGTTTTTTGATTTTTAGAAGAATCTCATGGAAAAATATGACCACATTCGATTCATGGCACCCGACTTCTACAATCACTAGTATGATTATCTTTTAAGGACAAAGCTTCTCCCGAAGAGAGGTATATGCTTGGATAATGTGCTAGAAAAGATTTCGGCATTTCATGACAGTCTTGTGGCGACAGAGTGGAAGTGTTTTTCCCTAGATACTTAAAAGGCTAATGAGCAATGGGTCCGTGAATTCTATGCCAACCTTAGCATAGAGACTTTATCAAATCCATCCTACATGACTATCAAGTTCTGGGGGAAAGTGGTGGACTTTGGGGCAGAGCGAATCAATGATATCTATTGGCTCCCAAATGCAAACATGGGTGAATTTCAAGAAAAGTAGTGTGAACCGAGAAGTTGGTTGGCAAAAATAATTTACCCTGGAAACAAAGGTTCATGGGCAGCAACCAAGAGTAATATGCACTTGAATGACTTCACTATCGAGGCTCGAATTTGGTTAAACATCATATGTATTCGAGTCTCCCCTTGCATCCACGTGACAGCAGTCTCTGATTTACGGGCTCGGATGGTTTCTTGTATTTTACATGGCATTTCTTTGGATGTTAGTTAGCTCTTGGTTTCTGAGATAAAATTCTTCAAGAACTAAGGTAGGACATATCTCTTCTTTCCCTTTTTTAATACTAAGCTTCGGAACAGGGCTGGGGTTGAGGAATACTCTAGAGATACTTGGGTGCACCCTGGAACTTCTATCTATCCTTTGAAAATTCGAGAAGATGATGCATCGAGCAAAAGTAAAAAGGGAAAGATTGATTTAGGAAAGTCGACATATGAGGATACTAAGTCTTGTAGGACATCCACCACTGGCACTCTTGAGGATATTAGTATTGATATTGCGTCCATCAGGAAGCTCTTGTCAGGTTTGAGATAGGTGCCGGGAGAGCCCTACACCACTCACCATTCATATATGTCTCGAGTTGATCATGACAAGTATCAGAAGGACCAAAAGAAATAGGGAGTAACCATTACTAGGCATGAGAAAACCTACTCATCTTTGGCAGAGTCACATCTTAATCTCTGGGTTGTATTTAAGAAGATGGTAAAAAAGGAGAAGAAGAGCGATGAGTTTTTAGCAAGATATGGAAGGGGGTGAAAGGCCTATGAAATATACTAAAACCCCATGACAGACTCCTTTCCTCCGGAGTTGAGAGTGGCTATGAGGCTCCAGCCGAGTGGTCCAATCTTGAAGATGCTGATGATGATGTAAAGTCTACAGGCGAGAGCAGTTCTTGCTGCGGTCTCGGGGAGAACTCTTATCCCTTCTTATGCTTTATTTTTTATGCAGTGAGGACACTGCTATCTTTTTAGGTGGGGTACCTATCTCCACATTCATTCGATTTGGACCTGTATTATTGATGTTTCTGGATGTTTTTCTATTCTATTGGATACTTTTTCTTTTTATTTAGGTTGTACTATTTGGTAACTTTGATTGTGCCCACATTTTCATGGATTAGTTGTTCTATTCATGGATTTCTAATTTATATTTATTTTACTTATCACAATATCGGACGAGTTTTTCCCTATGATATATTGAGTAACGACATTCTTATAGGAAAAGATTCGTGATTGGGTTTTGAGCCATGGATGTAGGGAAAGTCTGATTACTCATGGCATCGAGGTCATAAATGCAAGGGAAATATGAGTACCTATAGCATTTTGAATTTAGGATCTCATGTATACCTATGGAAAAATCTAAGTAGACATATGGTGTTCCCATATGAAATCCAAAATAAGAGACGAAGGATTGGATTAGTGTCGTAGTTAGTAAATTGTGTGTGGTTAAAATGAAAAGCAAACACCCCCTCCAAAAAAGGTTTTTCACAAAATAAGGGCATGGACGTGAGATGCCTTGTAACAAGACTTTTTCTCTTTTTGTGACTCCAAAATTTTTGGCTTGTGAAAATTGGTAGATACTCTATTTTTGTCTCTATAGGAGGGTAATTGTACCCCCTTGGTGAATTTTCATGCCATGTGTGATGAGCTCATTTGTCCAAATCTCATGTGTTCTTGTACTATCTAGAACTTTCCCCGTTAGACTCTCAAGGATAATTCTTTACTATACTTGGTTGGTGAGATGATCTTAGGACACCTCTGTGACATTGGAAGTCTACTTTAGCCTAAAAAGCCTACCCTTGCATAGATGTTATCCATAGACACCCAATTTGAGCCTTTGTATTCTTTTATTTGGAAAACACATTTCAAGCCGTGAGCTTTTCAATTTTTATTCCTCTTTTGAACCCTACTATCTTTGAACTTACAATTGCAACTTGAGGCTAAAAGCTGAAGTTGGGGGTTGTGATGATTGGAATAGGTAACTTTGGGACACGAAGTTGTAAGTCAGTGATTATGGGCTTAAGCATTGAGAACATATAAATAAGAAAAATAAAGGTTCCAAGAAAGGAAAGAGAAGCACAAAGGGTGCAAGAAAAATAAATGAAAAGAAAATGGGTGAACCAAGGAAATAAAAGTTGGCTTGTGTAAAAAATGAAAACAAAAAAACGTGGCCCAAGGTCAAAAGTTGGAGAGAATAGTATGAAGTAGATATTCAATGAAGGTATAGCCATGGTGTTCCTAAATAATATCCTACCCTACCCCAAACCTACGTTACAAGCTCAAAAAGCTCTTTGTGATTTCCAACCAAGTATTTTCATTGTAGTGGTAATTGAAAATAGGGCCAAGCTTATGGAATGGTACTTTTTAGCATTGAGATTTTTGAGAGAGAGAGTGTTTCAAAATTAAATTCCTCATTGCATATTTGATATCCTGGTATGTGGGATTTTCTTTCTTATGAGGAGGCATGTGAACAAGTTGTGGTGGGTGATTTCGTTATCTCCTGAAAAATGAGGCAATAGGAGTATATTGTAGTTGAGGTCAAAAGGTGAGTCACTTCTAGAGTATTATTGATAGATGCATGGTTGTCTTATTAAGTCTTTTGCATCCTTGAAAATCACATTTTATATAAAGGGGTGTCGTGAAACTACTTTTGCCTATGTTTGAAGAGTTATTTGTGGTAGTACTCAAGTTGAAGTCATTGTGATCATTGGGTCATATAGTTTGGGCATAAATGTGCATTGTCTCGTGGTAAGTGGCAGTGTTGCTTGAGGACGACCAAAGCTTTAAGTTGGGGTGTTTTTGAGTGGTGAATTTATAACTCATTTGTACTCAAGATTCATGCACATTACCATGATTTGAATGTATAAATGAGAAAACATTATGTATAAATGCACTAATTTCCATAACGTGATAGTATACAAGTGATGGGATAGAAGGATGTGGAGATGAGCTAAAAAGGAACACAGAGGAGAAGAAATATGAACATCTGAAGGACTATATATACAATGAGTTTCAGCTACCGCGATCATAGTTTGTAGTCTGTAATTGCGGGACGTCAAGATGGTCAAAAAATGTGATCGCGTAGATATGCCCGTGGTCGCGGATAAAGGACCATATATAGAACGAGTCTCAGTTACACTAATTGCGGTCTAAAGTTCGTAATCACGGGCAGTCAAGATGGTCAGAAAATATGATCGCATAGATATACCCGCGATCGCGGTAGCCATGATCGTAGGAAATTTTATGTGATCATGGAAACATTGGATTAGTCCCAGGGGCAGTTTCGTTGTTTTCGGCATCTGACCACAAATTCCTTAAAACCCTAAAACCCCTTCCCATTTTGGGCATTCTAGAGACTAGTAATATTTTAAATTTGAAGTTGAAACCCTAAATTAGGCAAGAGTTGTAATTTGATATGGAGACTTTGAATTTAGTAATTTATGGAAGAATGGATTCTTTGTACAACCCTTATGGTATATTTTTCTCTCTTTTATTCATGAGTAGCTAAATTTCATTATCATGGGATTATGTTGAACTAAGGTGCAATTAGTTGTGGGTTGTGAGGTATTTATGTATATGCTAGTTAGTTAATGACGTGTTCTTCTATTGCTTGATTAAATTTGTTGGGAATTATGGGTGGAAACCCTATACACTCAAAGTGAGTTTGTGGGTGAAAACCCCTAACTCTTGAAAGCATAAACCATCCTTGAGAGAGGGGTTTGGGTGAAATTTTTGAACCTACATCATCTTTGAAAGAGGGATGTGGAACCAAAGCAATAGTAGATGATTATAAGGTTTAGTTTTCTAAATTTCACTATCTTAGACATAAGTATGATTATGAAGTTGACTATATCTTGGGTATTTTCCTTAAAATAGGGATACCCAATTGAGGTAATAGGTGAATATAATTAACACACTTTTTACGTATCTGAAAGGTTCAATAAGTGAAATTCTTGACGTTTGTTGATAAATTAGACTCAAGGATCCTAGACCTAGCCTACCTTATTGTTAAACAACTAGAATGTTTACCAAATCTTCATATACCCATACCTAATTTGCCCTTAGGTAGACATAATCTCAAGATTCTCTCCATACCGATGTTAAATTACAATTATTGAGTAGTTTGTGGAATTGAGTCACCAGTGACAAACATTCTCCCAACACCAACCAACCCCCCCCCCATTTTAAATTATGCTTTTTACTTTACTTTCCCTTCAGGTGTTTTCTTCGTAAGTGTTAAGACCCAGAAGATTAGAATTCTAATTTCACTCCTTATGGATTTGACCTCAAAAAAAGTTAGGATATTGAAAACGATCATCCTTTACCACTTTATAAGGTATAGATAAGCGCTATCATCTTAGTCAGGACACAAGTAGTTAGGAACAGTCATAGCCTGACTCACTTTTTGGGTTCCTCTCTATTAAGGTAACAGGTCTACCCTATGACTCATTATCAATAATAATGAATCATGAGGTAGAATCGTTATCCTTGGATGGAAATATAGGGATCCTCATGCATGTGGCTACAAGTCCATATAGTGGCTCATTACATATGATAATTAGTTATGTTATTGACTCGTTACCTATGAGTAGAACCCTAGGTCACTTACTACCATGGTAATTAGTCTAGGTTATGACTCCTTACGACTGATAATGAGTCGTTCCCTAAATCGTTACCACTAGAATCCTAACAGACTCTTGGGGGAAATTTTTCTAACTCTTTTCCATAACATCAAATTAAAGTAAAACTTATGGCATTAGAAAAATTAATTTAATGGCTTATCTTTTAATCGGCTTAGAGCTTAAAAACTTTGGGTATTACAGTGAAAACCGTCTTTAAGGGGTTTTGGATGATCCTAATTTTGTTCCTCCTACTCCTAGGAATGTTAAGAACATTATTGATAAAAGAATTGAGCAGTTATTAGAAGAAGCTACTAACCAGTAGAGGGAAGTATATGATCAGGAGGCAGAGCTAGATAGGCAGAGACAACAAACATTTCTTCAAGTAGCACTCGGCTGAAATTGAGATAGAGCTAGAGGTGGTAGAGCACAAGTAATTCTATCCTACCATTACTTACTGCTATATGATGATCCATAGGAGTATTTAGGATATGTTGAGCCTTCCAATATAGGATCCATCATTCCTGCTGCAGTGCCACCCAGTGTTACGTTCGAAATTACTAGTGATATGATCCATTTTTTGAACCTGAAAGGTGTGTTTACAGGCTTGGCTACAATCAATGAAAACATGAATCTTGCAAACTTTATTAGGATCTGCACGTTATACACTACACTTAGGGTAGATCAGGAAGCACTTCATCCCGAGCTACTGCAGATATAATCACTGGTAGAGTATTCATGCATCTATGCTGGGAAGTTGCATCATATATTTTAGACTAGATCTCTCTCACAAACTAAGGATGGAATCCTAGAGAGGTACTGACACTTATGCCATTTGGGCTTATAGTGAGCATAGAGTGGTTAATAATTACATGGCTCAAGATATTGCGCAACCTATAATAGGCATTGGCCCCCTACAAAAATAGTTTGCAACAATGAATCTTAGAAGGTAAATGGAGAAGGTTCACAGGCTAGGGCCTCTAAATCTTATGATTCTTATTTAGATGAAGAGGTAATGTTCCTATATCATGAGTTAGAAAGTTTCCAAGATAAGAGCAAGGAAAGCAAGGTTAGAACTATTAAGGATATAGGTACAAAGATCAAAGTAGAGAGTGTGATGGTTACTTGCGAAAAAAGGATGACTACAAGAAGAAGGGGTTAGGTATTTTCCACTAGGCAGTCATGATACTTAGTCAAGTTTGGAGGATATGTTTTCAAAGATTTGTATGTGTCAGGAAAGTTAGGAAACTAAATTTAAGGAGATTAGGTTAGATATCTCTAGATTGTCCCAGAAGTTGGAATCGCATACTACTACAATAAAGCATTTAGAGAAATAATTTGGGCAAATATCTACAACTTTGAAATAAAGTTATACCAGAACCCTTCCAAGTAAAATAATTCAAAATCCAAAAAACAATGATCATTGTCTAGAAATCACCACTAGGAGTGGTAAGACTACTATTGATCCTCTTTTGCCTATTGCTGATGAGTCAAGAAATGATTATGTTGTGGTTAATGTGAGACTTTAGGTGGAGTCGAAAAAGGTGATGGGTGTTAATGCTAATGTTGTAAAGGATAAAAGAAAGTGAAGGATCAATGAGCCTGAAGTGAGTACAATTCCACAACCCCCCCCCCCCCCCCCCACATTTTCCTCAAAAGATGAAAAAGAAGAAGGAAGAAGGGAAGTTCAAGAAGTTCATTGCCATACTAAAAGAGTTGAGCTTGAACATCCCTCTTCTTGAGGCTCTTGAGTAGATGCTTGGTTACACCAAACTTGTGAAGGAGTTGCTGACTAACAAAAGAGATCTCAATTTTGAGAAATATTGTAGATTGTACCACTATAGTGTAGTTACATCTAGATCTATGGCCTAAAATAAAGGTGATATAAAAGCATTCATGATCACATGCACCATTGGGACATTTAGATATTCTAGAGCATTGTGTGACTTGGGAGCCAACATTAATTTGATGCCGCTAGATGTGTTCAAATAGTTCGGCTTGAGACCTCCAAAACTGACGACCATGTAGTTGTTGATGGCAGACCATGTAGTAAAGAAACCCATGGGCATATTATTTGGTGTATTGGTGAAATTTGACAACTTTATTTTTCCAGCTTACTTTGTCATCTTTGATTGTTAGGTTGAATTCGATATGCCCAGCATATTTGGAAGACTGTTCATAGACATGGGTAGAGAGATGGTTGATGTAGAGAAGGGAGATCTCATGTTCAAAGGAAATAATAAGGTAGTCATATTCAAAGGCCACATAACTATGAAACAACCAACTGATATGAGAGTAGTATCGGTTATGCATTGTATTGATGAACCAGGAGGTTACTCATTTGTGTACCTTGATGAATTTTAAGTAATAAAGGTACCAACATCATGTCTCAACATTAAATTAAGATCTTGATAGAAGGAAACACATGGTATTGATGGTGAGGTTTGAGTAACCAACATATCCATGTCGGCCACGATGTTAAATGAAGCGTTAGGTGGACGCAACCCACTATTTTAGTGTTCATGTTATTTTTGTTTTTGTGTAGGTATAAAAGCATAAGGAATATGAACATGGTAAAAATTATTTAATTCAGAATATTCTAGGTAATGGGACTATGTGACCAACTCATGAAGGTCATAAGTCCCACTCTAGCTAGCTAAGCTGTCCATTGACGGCCAAAAAGAAATTTTTAGGATTGTTTTGGGAATTTTTGTACTTTAACTCTCAAACCTACTTAATTGTCATAAATACCACTTATGATATGGTAAGTAGTGAAATATACATTAGAACAAAAAGTCTAGAGATCAGGAAAAAGCTAAAAAAATGAGGCCCACCTACGATGGGGAACCTATAGGCTGTAGGTGCCACCTACGCCCTGTAGGTGGTTCCATAAGTGGACCATTTTTAGGTATAATGTTTTTTAAAATCAGATCCTAGCTCGACCTAACTCGAATGCAAACCAACCCCCTACCCCTATTTAAATGACCTAACCTATTTCAAAACTCCATTAAACCTTAAAACTTATCTTTCCCTTTAAAATTCAAACTTCCCCCCCTCCCCCAAACTTTATGTAAGGCAATAACATTACTTATGATTGGTACAACCTTGTCAAAATTGCACATATTGTACATTCAAGCTAGGATTTCTTCATCTCTTCAATCTTCGCTTTCACTTCTTGAAACAAAAGGTAAATATTCTTGGCTCCTAATAGTAATACATTATTCTAAACTTTAACTAAGTAAGTTGATATGTTTAATTGCATGCAAAAGATGTTGAAATTAGCAAACTTGTATGTAGGATCCTAGAATTAGCCTAAAAGCCTAAATTGGTGCAATGATCTTAAATTAAAACTCTGTGATCGTGGCCAAATGAAAGTGGAAGTTAAAGAGGTTTAGGAATCCCATGATTCTTATATGCCATATTTGTGTTTAAAAGTTGACCAAAGATGAATGTGAAAAAAATTGGTCTTGTTAGCAATGAGTACAACTTAAAGGGATGGAAAATTTATGAAAAATTTGAAGTTTAAGAATTTTGAGTTTTTCTTCAAATTTTGATATCCATTGTTATCTTTTAGGTACTAACACTTGGCTTTTTAGGTACACATGCATCCAAAGGCTTCCAAAAAGAATGTAGGATCATCTAAGAGATGGTATGACTCCCTCGATCATAGTGGCTTCATCGAGAAGTACGCGATTGCACCTACCAAAATAGTTCAACCATGAACTAGGGCTCAGTGACATGCTAAAGTTAAGATGATTATTGGAGCTAATTTGGGTATCAATATCCTTCCATAGTCACACCGGGGTAGATAGCCTACTTCTACTCAACTTGGAGCCCAGCCAAAGCCAAGCCGACCAATTTACAGGTTAAGGATAAATTTGGCTAAGATGTCACCTTCATACTTCCCTAGTCTTCTATAAAGGGAGAGGGTGATGATAAGTGATAAATGGTAATCCTACCACTCATTCGCACTCATTATGCACGCATACTACCATGTTTTGTATTTTGAAAATGAGATATTCTCAGAATTTAACTGCACTAATATCCTCTTTTGGCAGATATAGAGATGAAAAGATAGAAAGATATTGATTGGAACTTAAAAATGATCCAAAAGGGAGAAAAAGAGTGCAATAGAAGACTTGCAGCTGGTGACCCTCATGTATCGCAGTCGCACCTAAGACCACGGTCGTGGTTAGTCAAGATGATCATAAGAGCGGGATCGCAGTCAACAAGCAGGGTCATATTTGCCGCGATCGCGGACAAACTCATGCGATCGTGGTCATACGGGAGTATGGACCTGGGTAGTTTTTTAATTTCTTCCAGACGAACCCAAGACAATATATAGGAAGAATCCTATCTCTTCAATGGATGGCTTACCTCTTAAGATAGTTTCGATTTCCAAGCGTGGAACCCTAATTTTGGTAAGTTGTAATTAACTTTGGAGACTCAAATTTCTTAGTTTATTTGTGAAGAATGAATGCTTTTGATGAGCCACATGGTATATTTCTCTTTACTTTCTTCATGAGTAGGTAAATAATTTAGTCTTGGAATTATGTTGAACTAGAGTATGATTGTGTATGGGTATTGTTGTGTTTGCATGGATTTTAGTTGTTGAGTATGGATTTCACTATTTCTTAAGCTTATGTGATGGAATTTGATGGGTGAAAACTCCAAATCTCTAAATGGGTTTGATGAATGAAAGCTAAAAGCTCTAGAAACCCTTTTTCATCCTCGAAAGAGGGATTTAGGTGAATATTAGGTAACCAATAAATCCTTGAAAGAGGGTTATAGAGTGATAAAGCAATGGTGAACAACTAAGCCTACGATTTACTACAATTTGCAATATTAAAAATAGGTGTTTAGGGAGTGTAAATCATGTCAAGAGCACCATCCTAAAAATAGGGATACTTGGTTGAGGTTTTGGGTGGTTAGATAAACTCCACACTTGTTAGGTGCTCGAAAGTGCCAATGGGTGAAATCGTTGGGGTTTTATTGAAAGATTGACCTCAGTGATCTTCAACCTAGACTCTTTGTTAATTAAAAACTAAATTCCATAATAAACTAACATTATCCCGCATGCTTTACCTCTAAGGATACATAATTCAAAGATCTCTCCAAACCTTGAGTTCAAACCTTATATAGCATTTACCGCCTACTTGTTGAAGTTTGTGTGAAAGTTTTCAAACAATTCCCCTATTTATTTATACATGTTCTTTTCATTAGCATCCTAGGTAACCTTATAGTAACTTGAGCACTTATAGGTTTGAAGTCTATAGCACTCACTCCTTGAGATTTTACCATAATTCATATTGGGTTAATTGACAACGACTGCCTCACCCCTCAATCATGGATGTGAGTTGAGCATTATTAAAATGGTGTCGTTGCCAGGGAGTAAAGTATATATTTTTTTTGTGTGGTGTTATTCTTACTTGGGAGCATCCAAAGTGTCATCCTTTATTTTTATTGTTGTTTTTGAATCTTTTGTAGGTAATTCTAGCATACACAAAATCATAAGTGAAGGCACTAATCATATGGAACCATTTGATGATACTTGTAGATAGAGCAACTTAAATCATGGGGGTCATGCTAGAAAAAAACAAATCCCAACTTATCATGGGGGTGGGACATTCCATGTGACTAGCACCATGCTTCATGTGTTGTAAATAAAAGGGTTATACGGAGGTCAATCCCATGAGGACCCATATGTTCACTTAAGGAATTTTTTGGAGGTTTGTACACCATTCAACATTCCACGTACCACTGAAGAGGAATTTAGCTCCTTTTATTCCCGTTCCCACTAATGGGAGAAGCATTGTTGTGGTTCTTCTCAGTCCCTACGACTTTAATCACTTCATGGAGTGAACTCACAAAGAGATTCTAAGACTAATACTACCCTTCCTTTAAGGTTTTTCAACCAAGATATGAAATTGTGAATTTTAGACAAAGGAACGGGGAGCCACTTCACTAAGTATGGGGGATATTTCATAGGAAGCTAGACCAATGCCCAAACCATGAGATTTCGAGGAAAACACTTCTCCAAATATCTACCGGGCACTAGATCCTTTGAACCAAATAGTGGTAAACAATGTAGCGTAAGGGTCTTTCTTAAACTTGTATTTTAATGCAACTACAAAAATTTCGAGAGAGGTAACTAATTAAAATAAAAAATGGTATACCCGAGATTTCAACATTTCCAATAGCTTTTCACCTAATCCCATAGTTAGCAAAGAACAACAAAAGTGGGGTGACGAGCAAAAGGAAACCTTGGAAAAGAATTGACTCAACTTGAGATCCTAACCAAGTATGTCATAGGTTCTCAACCAAAATCACATGGCGAGGATGAAGGCGTTAGGAGGATGGGAGAAGAAATTTGATATTTAGCAAACCCCTCAGAGGGTTCTCACCCGACCTATCATTGGCAAGGTGGGAATCAAGGTTGGATAAATCGGGTTGGTATTCAATATTGGAGAGAGTGGAAGCATGAGGATTTCTATTTTATGTCTCACCATTATCGGGCTTCTAGCAAAGATCAAGCTCCATTGACACCGACAGATGTGGAACGGAGGATATCCTTGCAAGAATTTTGAATAGAGTTGAGAGAATGGAAGAAATGGTATGTGAATTAAAAGATGACTTTTGTTCACTCTATCAAATTTTGTTCTCTCATTCAGCCTCTATCAAAGATTTGGAGACCCAAATGGGACAAGTCTTCACACGGTTAAATGTTACACCCAAGGGAATCTCCATTATGACGCAGTTGTCAACCCCAAAAGCAATGATCAAGTTTTGGAAAATCATGTGAGGTGAAAAATAAAAAGAGGATCTCTTGAAATAAGACTTGGGAAGAAAAATACCCTGCACTAAGTCAAAAGAAAAGTTACCCTATAGTTTAGTTAACAAAGAGAAGAAAGAGGTGGAAAGACTTGTTGAAAGGTTAATTGATAAAGGAGAGTTCTATAAGTGGGGAATTTTGTACATTACTTAATGAAGTGATGAAAACCAACCTCGTTCCATGACTATAACTAAGGCACTGTGTGGGAGGAAACCAACAGTTGCCACATGGATGGCTCAAATCCTTTTTATCGTATTTTCATAATTTCCACTTAAATAACTCATGCATGTTGTGACACTATAGAGTGTTTAGGATAAGTAGGAAATCTGAACAGGGGAACTAACCTTCCCTTAATTACCGCAATTGTGGTCACTAAACGCGGACGCAGTAGATCATATGTCCATTATCGCGGTTGACCAACCACAATCATGAATCCTGCATCTAATTAATACACTGACTGCCCCCCCCCTCCCCCAAATTTTCTCTCACTCTTGTTGAAGTTTTTTCATTGAGGAAGGGCATGATATCGAGGAAAATAATGATGATGCCAAAATCGGGAATGATAGCGATCATTGATGGGGTTTAGGGGAGCACCCTTATCTATTTGTTATCCTTGATTTTTTATGCAGTAGGGAAACTTCTACCTCTTTAATGGGGGTGTTCCCCAATTAATTGATTCTCTATTTATTTGATTTGGTCTTATATTATTGATATGCCTACATACTCTTCTTCTCTTTTGAATGATCTTTGGTTTTATTTGGGTTGTAATATTCAGACACTTTAGTGGTGACTACACTTGCATGAATTAAGTACTTTGTTCTTGAGTTGTTATTTTATTTCAATTTTGATGGTAGAGTCATGATTGGGTTTATAACCAAGGATGTAAGGGAAGTGTAAGTACTTGTGGCATCGATAATTGGGATTTGCATTTACACCCATTGGTGAAGACTTAATAACCACATGGAAGTTCGACCATACTATAGTTTGCAATGTAAGACAATAGCTTGGGTTGTTTCCATAATTAGGAAATTATGCGTAGTTTGAGTACAAAATCAAACAACCCTCTCCATCCAAAATTTTTGTAAAAACCAAAGGCATGGATGTGAGAAACTTTATAACAACATTCTCCCTCTTTTTATGACTCTGTAAGTTGACTATGGAAAAGTAGGGAATATTCCATCCTTGTCTGGAGCTGATAGAACAAATGAACCCCCTTGACAATATTTTCATGCCGTGTGTGTGAGCTTAATTGTCTACATCTAATGTACACTTGTACCATCTAGAACTTGCCTCATTAGTCTTTCAAAGCTTATTATTGATTGTACTTGGTTGGGAAAATAATCTCAGGCCATCTTTTGATTTTAGAAACCCACTTTAGCCTAAAAAGTCTACCAATACATAGGAATTACCCCTAGTCACCCTCTTTTCTCCTTTGGACTTTTCTTTGGCAAACATATTATAAGTCG
Organism: Capsicum pubescens; assembly: GCA_030864215.1. Classification (NCBI taxonomy): domain Eukaryota; kingdom Viridiplantae; phylum Streptophyta; class Magnoliopsida; order Solanales; family Solanaceae; genus Capsicum; species Capsicum pubescens. The sequence continues at coordinate 141,647,070 of CM061549.1, read as the reverse complement.
TGACCCTTATATTCATCCTCTCTTGAACCCTATGCTCCTTGAACTTAAGAATATAAATTGAGGCTAAAATCCTATGTTGGGGGCGATGGAAAGAAAGAGGAAGTGTAGTTGAGACACAAAGTCATAACAAATAGCGTACGAGTTTAAACAAGTAAGCATTTTTCTTTGAAGTAAAAGATAGTCCGTCAAATGTATGAGTTGCATGGAGATTGATGCAAGCATAAAAAGTGAAGAAATGAGTTGAAAATACTTTGGGTAAATCAAAAGAGACAAGTAGGTAAAAAAATGAAAGAAAAAGAAGTGGCCCAATGAGAAATAAGTAATATGAATTTGATGTAGAAGTTCAAGGATGATATAGCCTTATTTTCCTAAATTTCTACCCTACCCTACCCGAAGCCTTCATTACAAGCTCAAAAATACCTTTGTGATTTTCAACCAAGTGTGGTCATTATAGTGGTGATTGAAAAATAGAAGCAAGACTATGGCATGATATTTGTTTACATGGAGAATTTCTTGAGATAGTGAGTGATTGCACTTAATTTTCCTTGTTTCATAATTGGTAACTAGGTGTGTGAACCTTTCTTCCTTGTGAGGAGGTATGTGAACTAGTTGAGGCGGGAGACTTGGTCATCTTCCGCACAATAAGATAAATAGAGGTATAACACAATTGTAGTCAAACATGCGAGTCATTTTTAGAGTATTGGTAGTTGTCACATAGTTGATCCCCAAAGTTTATTGTAGACTTCATCATTTCATTTTATTATGAGGGGCATCGTTAAAATTCTTTTGTCCATATGTGAAAAGATTTTTATGGTGTCTAAAAAGTTGAAGTCTTCATGATCATTGAGAATATATGTAGGTGCATACATGGAGATTGTTTCATAGCAAAAGCTGGTGATGCTTAAGGACAAGCAAGAGTCTAAGTTGGGGGTGTTCATAAGTGGTAATCCTACCACTCATTCACACTCATTATCCACGCACACTACCATGTTTTGTATTTGAAAATAAGACATTCTCAAGATTTAACTGCACTAATATTCTCCTTTTGCAGATATAGAGATAAAAAGATAGAAAGATGTGGATCGGATCTTAAAAATAATCCAAAAGGGAGAAAAAGAGTTCAATAGAAGACCTGCAACTCGTGAACCTTAGGTACCACAGTCGCAGCTAAGATCGCGATCGCAGTCAGTGAAGATGTCATCAGAGCATGATTGTGGTCAACAAGCGCAGTCGCATTTTCCGCGATTGTGGACAACCTCATGTGATCGCGGTCATGCGGGAGTATGTACCTGGGCAGTTTTGTAATTTCTTTTAGACAAACTCAAGACCATATATAGGAAAAACCCTTTCTCTTTAATGGATGGCTTACCTCTTAAGATAGTTTGGAATTCCAAGCTTGAAACCCTAATTTTGGCAAGTTGTAATTATATTTGGAGACTCAAATTTCTTATTTTCTTTGTGAAGAATGAATGGTTTTGATGACCCACATGGTATATTTCTCTCTACTTTCTTCATGAGTAGCGAAATAATTTAGTCTTGGGATTATATTTAACTAGAGTGTGATTGTGTGTTGGTATTGTTGTGTTTATATGGATTTTAGTTGTTGAGTATGAATTTCATTATTCCTTAAGCTTATGTGTTTGAATTTGATGGGTTAAAGCTCCAAATCTTGAAATGTGTTTGATGAGTGAAAACTCCAAGCTCTAGAACCCCTTTTTCATCCTCGAAAGAAAAATTTAGGTGAATATTAGGTAACCCATAACATCCTCGAAAGAGGGTTATCGGGGGACAAAGCAATGGTGAACAACTAAGCCTATGGTTTAGTACCCTTTGCAATCTTAGAAATAAGTGTTTAGGGAGTGTAAATCATGCCAAGAGCATCATCCTAGAAATAGGGATGCTTGGTTGAGGTTTTGGGAGGTTATATAAACTCCACACTTGTTAGGTGTTCGAAAGAGACAATTCATGAAATCTTTGGGGTTTTATTGAAAGATTGATCGCAATGATCTTTGACCTATCCTATCCATTAATTAATGACTAAATTCCATAATAAACCAATATTATCCTGCATACTTTACCTCTAAGGATACATAATCCGAAGATCTCTCCAAACCTCGAGTTCAAACCTAAGATAGCATTTACCACCTACTCATTTAAGTTTGTGTGAAAAGCTTCAAACAATTCCCCCATTTATTTATACATGTTGTTCTCATTAGCATTCTGGGTAACCTTATAGTAAATTGAGCACCCATAGGTTTGAAGTCTATAACATTCACTCCTTAAGATTCGACCCTAATTTACATTGGGTTACTTGACAACAACCGTCTCACCCCTCAATCATGAGAGTGAGTTTAGCATTATCAATGAGGCAGGGGTTGAGTCTAATCCATTACAAAAGGCAGCCACATAGGATCCCCAATATGACGAGGGCTCATAGGATGAGTCTGGTGCAATAGTTCCTGAGCCATCTTCTATAGTACCCCAGTATGAGAAGGGTAAAACATTGGCATCCTATCAAGTGAAAGCAACAGACACATAGCCACCATCCCAAAAAGACCAGGATTTTGACCCTACTCACATCTCAGCTAAGCCTATTGGTGAACTAAGACCAAGGTGATGTGATGAGGGTCTGCGAACTACTTATGAGCGATACATAATTGTGACTTAGACTTGATAGGACAAAAGGACTATTTAGAAGGAGAGACAGATTGAGTTTTTCAGGTTATTTGGAGCACTAATATTATGGGTTAAGTTTGGTAGGTATCAGACAGGGTGGATGACTAGACCCACGGGTTCATATAGCCAGAAAGTGGTGCATGATTTCTAGGCTTCCTATGTCGTAATAGTATCATTGACCACACCTAGAGGAAATAAGAAGGTAGAGCAGGCCCAGTTTGAGTAGATACTAGTTAGATTTGTCATGGTTTATAGTTTAGCTTCGGCCATCCATGGAGTTCTATTCGGACTTGATTATATATGTCTTGTGTCTATTAAAAAGTGTGATTATTGGTTGAGATTAGCACATGATAGATGCACTATGCAATATGTTTAGTAACAAAGATAGAGGGTAGGTTTGGCGAGATGGATCTCTAGTTATATTTTATCTCTTGGTGAGGATGCCCCATGGGTTAAGGGTCAAGGTGTAATAAACAAGGTGGTGCCAAATTTCTCCACCAATGTTTGATACTAGTAGTGTGTTGTCATTTATATCTGACTACGGTTGACAACTTACTTCCATGGGATGGTGTAACACTTATTGCAAGAATGAAGGATGGTTATGATATTTATTTTTCATCCATTATTAGATATGAGCTCCATGAGCAGACATTTAGCGATATGACGACATTTTTCTTTCCTTACCTTGTGCAATTATTGTGTGAAAGAGATGGTGTGCCTGATGTTCTAGGTGTTGCCCTTAGGATTGAGGCTATGGGTGTGGACAAGATGAGTGTGATCAAGGAATTGGAAAACCAAATCTTTTCCCAGAGATATCGTGCACCTTGGAAAGTAATTCCAGCCCTGTTTGAGGGCCCATCAATTCCAGGAAGTCGAGCGACTGACAGGGTAAAGATGTTGATGCAGGTATGGAATTTTGAGATGGGGGAGCAGAGAGAGGACCTTGATATGAGAACTCAGGGTGAGTGGACACCAACCACATCTAATTCTGTCCCAAATTCCACTCTGGATCTAGTTGGGACATCTTAATTGCCCCTCGCTCCTCTACTACAGTTGCTGCCATGGTATAGTGTTAGTATCACTACTAGAAATTACTTCTATGGTGGTGGTTCAAAAACCATCTCCATAGGTATAAAAACTATTACCATAGCTTTATTGCAACGGTTAAACAATCGTCCTATATGTAAGTATTGCAATAGAGCTATCCCAACGGTTGATGCGATAGTTGGTAGGAACTGTCGTCGTCGACCAACATATAGCAACAATTATTTTTATCTTATTGGGATTCCTCTTTTCACCTATAATATCAGTTAATAAACATTGCAATAGATTTTATTGCAACGATGTTAAATTGTTGCAATAAAAGCTATTGTGACGGTTTTATAATTTTATTGCAATGATTTTTTCCTATCTATTGCAACTACTTCTAAAGTCTAATGCAACAACGGTCTATTATTCCGTTGCAAAATTTTTTGACTACCTATTGCAATGGTTTTGTTGGCCTCTTTCAATGGTTTTTGACTACCTATTGCAACTATTTCTAATACTATCGCAATGATTTATTGATCTATTGCAACAATTGTTGCCACGTGTTGTAACTAGTTCAAATATCAATTGCAACAATTTATATAAAATAGTTATTTGTTAATTTGTATATACATAATAAATTATAATAAACAATTATATACACATCACTAAAATTGTTAGTTTTCTATGACTTTTTTCTATTCGACTCTCTATTTCCAGCTTAACTTCCTCTAAAATCAACTTTTTCTCGACCTTTTTCCTTATTTCTTCCTCTAATCTCTTTGTAGTTTCCTCTTCTAATTATGGGAGCTCTGCTTCTAGTTGTAGCCTGAAAAGTATACAATTAGTTCAAAATAAAGATAGCACTTGAAATAAAAGATTAATTGTTCAACACTTCCCAAATTTGAATAGAAATGACACAAATGTTAAAGTAAAAAGCATGCTGCACAATGTATCTTGAAACATAATGGGTTGGAATACAAAGAAATAGCATCAATGATAAAGATGTATGACAAAAATGTACAACACATTTTTCATAAGGTTTTAGACCAACAGACAATCAGTAATAAACTCTTCTCTTAACCAATATGCCAAGAGTCTACAGTGGTTAGCACTATAGTAAAATCTTTTGTATAAATATTTTTACAGGAGAAGTTGAGCACTAATTTCATAAAAGCACAAAAATGGATATCACTACCCTTATGAAACGAGATAAAAACATATAGCTACTATTTGATTCTTCATGCGATACACACACATATTATTTATTTGATTATAGTTTTCTTACTATTGACTTCTTTGACTTAAAGACTATATCAAACCTCTTGAATGAAATAACTTATAGAACTCACTATATGTAATACCCTGTATTACTCTAGCTCAGTTTAGCGCTCTGTACATGAGTATTTCAATATAAAAATATTCAAAATACTTAAAAAAAAATAGTTTAAGACTTACCATAGTATAGGAAATTCAGTCATATTTCCAATGATATAAATTTTTCCCAAATCCGATACCCGTGTGAGAAGTTATAGCATTTTTAGTAAAACACTGTGCCAAATTATGCATAACCGTGTCGTGGAGACAGTCCAAATTGTAATTGTAAATTTCTAGTGAGCTATCACGATAAGCCCGCGTCACGCCAAGGTTCCAGTTCCCAATTTTCCTTTTCCAGTGAAGCTCCATGATAGCGGCGCATCGCACCAATGGTCATTTTCAAGATTGTCATTTTTCCAGTGAGACTCCACAATACCATCACGTTGGCGAAGAGTCAATTTCATACTCGTCCTTTTTGAACAGTCTCATCCAAATTCCAATGCTCACCGCGATGCCACTGTGTCGTGTTAAAGGTCAAAATCGTGCATCCATTGATGAAAATTTTAAATTTTTCCAGGGGTAATTTTGATACAAGTATGACCATGAAGATGGACGCATGTGAGAATGTAATGAACCCGGGACATAGAGTGTGCGAGTGAAGGACTTAAAACACACTAAAACGACCCTAATCTCACACTTGGAGTTTAAAGAGGAGCCTTGGAACACATCAAGGTAGCCACTAAATACACTTGAAGGGAGCCTAGCTCTTAAAAAGGGCATTTTGGATATTTTGTATTTTATTTGTAACCTAGTATAAATAGAACATTGTAGGGCTTTTAGACTTAGATTATTCATGATGTTGTAAGTCTTGAAACAAAAATAAACACAAGTCCTCTCTCCTTGAGGCACCAAAACCGAAATTAGGCATAGAGAGTGTGGAATCAATCTTGTTGATCTCATGGCTTGGAAACGTGATGCTTGGGAGGTAGATTCCGACCTTGTGTCTTTGTAAGATATAGGTGAACGTTGTGTGTAGTGTTAAGGTTCCAAGAGTGGAATATTCTCTTGGGTTCTTAAGATTATACCTTCATTAAGTCTATCTAACTATTCCTTTACTTTTATTGTAATCTTGTAGTAGTTTGTGTTCTTATAACCGTTTCTATCTCTTGTTAGTAAAACTGTGTGTTGTTCCTATCTTATTATTGTTGTCCATCTCACCATATTATTTCTGTTTTGGTGTATTTACACCTTCAATATCTTGTTGTTATTGTGTTTTCATTGTTGTTGTAGTGAATCCGAGAGTGGTCATCAAAGGGGTCCTCGGTTCTTCAAACTTGTGGACTGATTTGGTGTTTGTTTCATGTTTCCCTTGTTCTTATTGTATCATTTGGTATCAAATCATGGATATATCTTGTTCCTACAAGATCACTCTTGGGCTTGCTTGATTATAAAATTCAAAAAAAAAAAAATATTGAAAAGCTGAAAAATAAAAAACAAGTGCAATCTGCCCGTGTTGTGTTCTTGGCCGATAATTGCGTTCTTGTTGTGTCTTGGACGAGATTTTTATTTTTCTTGAGTGTTTCTAGTGTTATATTTGTTCATTACTAACACTTTAGTCCATATCTAAGTTTGATCTTTGTTGTTGTTGTCGTGAACAAGTAAAACCGTGTGGTAGACATTATTGTTGGAAAACGTGACTTGGCCATGTGTGTGGTTGTTGTTGTTGAATGGATTTTTGTTATAGTAGTTCTTGGTGAATGTTTTAGTGTTCTTTAAGTTCTTCACAACCTTCATCTGTTGTTAAAACTGAAGACACAACACTAAAGAGACTTGGCCGTTTGTTGTTGTGGATTGGAGTTGGCCGTTGGAATTGTTGTTATTCTTGAAGTTTGTTGTTATTGTTCTTGGTGTGGTTGTTGTTGTTCTTGAATTTCTTAACATTTCTTCATATATTTTTAGAACATAAAGTGAGTGTTAGATCTTAAAAGGTGAAGGAAAAAGGTGTATGTACTTGTTAGTCTTGAAAGACCCCCAACCACTAAAAGACTTTATATCACTTCTCAACTACTTTTCCATGATTTAAGGACCCATGTTTTAAGGAGAAGTACAAGAAAAAGTCTCGTCTTGAAAATTGAAAAAGTCTCCAAGATTTATTTTTCCTCCTAAAACAAATTCCACCAATCTAAATTAATTTTTGACCAAAACTTGAACATTTGAGAATAACCACTTGATAAAACTGAACCAATATATGGCCACCACGTTATCATTGCTACTGTTCACACAATATTTTTGAGCTCAAATTTTAGATTTCTTAGTTTCATTTTGTTGTCTCTTAGTTTCGTTTAATTGATCCTAGTACTAATTAACAAGATAGTAAACTTCTACTAGGTTGTCACTTAGTTCTTGAATCCGTTGTTCGTGTCTACGTTTCTTTTGTGCTTTTTATTTTTTGTGAATTCGTTGTATCTTGTTGGTTCAAGTAGTAAGCAAAATTTTTTTGATTCAACTCAAACAAAAATCTATTCCGGACTAAGGTGGACTCCTCCCTTAATCACTCACGAAGTACAAGCTGACTTTCAACATTTATGAAACCAAGTGCGAGGTAAAAATCGAGAGTGAGAGTGTGGTGAGGAATTTTTGAGCTAACAAGTTTGTTTGTTTTGTTGTTCATTGTTGTCTTTTCTTAGGTACCATGGATGCCACCAATATCGATGCCACATTTGACCGCATCACCGACAATATTGGAGACATAAAATGGCACGTTGAAAGGCTACGCCAATTGGTATCCACACTTATCCCAACAAATCCAAAATCTAAGGTCCAAACACCTTGTGGAGAGAGATTCCCAAAGGAAGTTGCTGCCCAAACATGTGAAGGACTTTCACACCAAGGTAAAGACGAACGTACTCATGAACGTCAAGGTAAAATATCTATCTCTTACACTTTGGTACATGTGGATGATGAACGTGTGACTAATAAGCCGTTGAGTGTGAGTAGTATCTTACCTACAAATAAGTACATTGATTCCTTACAACTTGTGGATGACATACATGTTAAGCGAGTGGATACACTAGTTGATCCTAAAGATGACCGAATCGAATCTTCTAGTAAGATCTATTTGTGTCCACCTAGTGTTGAAGCTATTGTGTTGAATGAAAGTACATCATCGAGTGAAATTTGTGTTGAACAACTTGTGTGTAAAACTTGCCCACCACTTGAGAATGTTTGTGTAACGCCCCGAAATCGGGTCCCGAGATGTCACATGGTGCTTAGGGACACAAGTGACCCCAATCTAACCCTTCTACTGGCATAACTCATAAGGAACTGAATAAAAATACAAATCCATACAAATCAGCAGAAATTAACTCTTTTCTGAATCTGATCGATACAAAAATGGAATTTTACAGGATTACAATTCTGCCTTTACAACCAAAATTGAAACAAAATACATCAACTTCTACTGACTGTCTATGAAGCCTCTACTAGTACTGACTGTAGGTAGCTGGGTCATGACTCCCGACTACCCCAACTCAGTACGACTGAATAAAGAAAATACAACACTATAAACTCTGTATAACTAACCCAAGCCCTTGAATCAAAAGGACTCATCACCTGCTGACTGGATACCACGAACTGATTGAATCCGAAGGTGCAACTATACCTTGTACCTATATTCCGAGAAAATGTATCCCACATACGAATATGTGGGTCAGTACCATGGAAAGATACTAAGCATATGGGGGTTCAGTGCATATATAAAATAATACCTTAATATCATCACAGTTTATAAAATTATGCATGCTGATATAGATGACTCACTTAGCTCGAATAAAATCATCAAAATCATGGATGAATAATACATGTAAAGTAAAACAAGTGAGTCATTACAATACGTTCTCAATTCACTTTCATCTCAATTTCAAATCATCAAAACAATCAAATCTCATGTCTATTCTCATTAGAATATATTCCTTAAATCTTTTAAGAATAATGACTTTCTCAAACTCAGCCTTTTAAGAAAATATGTTTTCATCTCAGATAGAAGAGCACACACACACACATTGGAAGATGCTATAACCGACATAAAACATGTGATCCACATGGAGTCCAACGTACAACCCATGTTGGGGAGAGCCGTCCTATCCTTTCCATCGGAGTAGGACTTCCAGTATCAATTCAAAAACACTAGTGATCACTATATAAATCAGCCTCAGGCTCACATCCTACGGGGGCACGTAGTTTTAGGGAAGTATGGTCACTTTATACCTCCCACTTGGTGCTAAAGATTACTCCCGGACTTAGCTCAAAAATTTAAATCAGCCTCAGGCTCACATTAAAGAAAATCTACAAAAACACTTCAACAATTTTCATCGGGAGCCAATTTGCTACCCCTTTAGCATAATCAATAAAAACGTGGATTTCTTTCACAGTCGAGTTCAAAATAACTCATTCACGACCAAAAGGTCAAATCATTCAAAACATCTCAAATATTCAACATCAACGTGCATATAGCACACATTTTCTCAAAGACACAATTTCAAATGGGGTTCAAGACCCAAATATCAAAATCATAGTAAATTTCTTTCAAGCATCATGCTTTAAGTCATAATTTCATATAAATTCAATTTTTCAAAGTCATAAACATCATAATCTCAAGATAATCAAGATAGAATATAATTTCATGCTCCAAAATCATAATAAACATATAAAAATCATATCTTCATAAAGAAAATTACTTTTGGGCACAAGAACGAAAGATTGTTCTTGTTGAAAAATCCCACATACCTTGAATGATGAACTTTAGATCGATACTCATTTTTGAGATGTTAATCGTGCCTTTGAATGATGGTTCTTGGAGTTCTTGATCTAGGAACTTGGAATCTTGAATAAATTTGCAGAATTAATGGTGAACTTTGGAGGTTCTTGAAGTTGGATGTAGGAGCTTAGGGTTTTCTTTTTGAGGGAATTTGATGAAATATAACATATAATGCTTCTAATAGGCTTTAATATAGGGTTTGGACAGATTTTGGGTGAGGGGGAATGACTAAAACGCCCCTAAAAAATCAAATAATTCTCGAATCTGTCTTTTGGTGGACTGTTTTGATAGTCTGAAGTAGATCAACCATAACGTTTTACTTCGATATCCAAATTGGATGAAACTAATTTCATTAGAAAGAGTACTCTCATATCTTTCCGTTGATATATATTATCTCACCCAGATCATTGTGTACGAGGAGTTATGATCGTTTGAAGTTGACCCAAAAATTCACTTTTGATAGGCTGAAGTAGATCGACCATAACTTTTTGCTCCGATAGACAAATTGGATGAAACCAATTTCATCGGAAAGAGGACTCGCATAGATTTCCATTGATATATAGTCACCCATATCATTATTTACAAGGAGTTATGATCGTTTAAAGTTGGAGAAAAAATACGCTAGGCCTCAGTATTTTTTTTCCTGCACGTTTTACTGTTCACTACTATTCACAGTTCGATCGGAATGTTCATAACTCGACGCTCGGGTGTCCGTTTTGGATGATACACATATTGTTGGAAAGATTATTCGATACTCTACACAATGGTGGGTCATAATCTAAGACATTCCACATGAAAAATTTATAATTCATTCTAGAAGATAGAACCCAACACGTTTACGCACAAAATTTCAATGAAAAATTTCTCGGGGTATTACATCATCTCCCCCTTGGAAACATTCTTCCTCGAATGTAGATGAATAAGCACAGAATACCATAGAAATGAGGAAAAAAGGATGGGATAACAAAGTCAATCCACTTACTTCACTCCAAACTTTCGAATACTTCATAGAACATGCCATTCATAATGAGAATGGTCACATAGTTGGATCTTAAACAAAAGAGACTGTTTTTAAGGAATCGATATCTTTGGTTTATTCAGAGACTGAGAATCAAAGGTCTCGAAGGGGATCTCATCAAACGAAGGACCACTTGCGCCCAAATGAAATGTTCCTCAACACTCCCTCCAAAAGATTCAAATGACATTGTTCGGGGAGAAAATGAACCATAATTTGATACAATCCTATCGTATGGGAACAAGGACCCATATGGCATAAATTAAGATAGGAATTTCTAGGTCTTGGGAAACATAACTCCTTGCTTCAAAACTTAGCAACACTTCCCAACTACTCCCTCGACTATTTTCAGGCCTAACTCCAAGTACTCATGAGATACGCCACATAACACTATAATATTAATCTATATCATGAACCTCAATACACACTAAGCCTCACAACTCCTCACTTCAAACATAACTCTTATTGCTACTCCAACAACCACGTACAATCTTATACTAGGGATCCGCTAACTTGCGGTGCATTCTTTTAGATATACAACCATAACATTCAAGCCTATACTCATAACCACATACGCACTTCACACATGCACCTCTAAACGAACACTCATAAAGCATCTTCCTCGCTTTCTCTAAGATTCCATCAACTACATCATTCACACATACTGGTCAATTCTTTAAATGGCACACATAACATTTTCTCAACCAATTGAACTATACACAAAAACTTTGTATTACTATTCCTACAACCTCATAGAAGTGCATAAAACCAACGCACAATAATCTTTCCAAATAAACATTTAAAACTTCAACTAACCACGGCATGTATCAAGGACTTAGCCTCAATCTAACTTCACTTCAACACCGTGAGCACACCACCTTCTATCATATATAAGGAAGTATCTTCTCTTCCTTCTAGACAACTGCTCAACACCATTAACTTGACTTAATGAAAAGGTCACAAAATTTTAAAACATGAAGACCTGAAAGATGAAGGGATAATGTAAATAACTTGACTCTCTCTATTGAGGCCTTACGAATAAAATATCAAATAAATGGGTTCATTAAGGTATCAAAACTGAAGACACCCATAACGGAAACTGAATCTTACTGATCAATAAGAGTATTTCCTGAGTACTGGAACTGAACATACTGTAAAACTTGAGTATATGAGTCATGGGCGGCATGCCCTGAATTTAGAGCTCATGACTTATGGAATGTGATTCCAACTGCTAGAAGAACTGGAATTTCTCATTTTTGGAAACTAGAAGAGTATGAAATTTTCCATCATGTGTATGAACATGAATTAAGATCATGAAACTGAAATGTAAAGCATGAGTAGGTTTTGGGACAGCTGAAAATACTGAAATAACATTGGGTGAAGCACCGATCTTTCTCACAGCAAATTTACAACTTACTGGTACTTCTACTAAAATGTAAAAGCTTGACTTGACTACTTGTTCTATCATCTCCCCCTTAGCTTTAAGCCACCACTCAAATTCTCAAATGCTTACTAATTTCTAATTTCCACGAACATCTCTATCGCCGGAATGTAGACCATCTAGTGCTTCAACTCTTATTTCTATTAGCTCAACTTGAATATTTTCTAACCTTTTGATAGACCATGCTACTTCTGTTTTCTCCCTCTAATACCATGCCTATGAACTTATGTTTCTAACCCATAAGAATCAAAATCACACTTAAGAGGCTCAACATTTCCAATCATATGCCTCGCCTTAACTTAGCCATCAAAACATCATCCATCGTCTAACTAGTATTTATCCATCTAACAATCCCATGGAACGACTCACTACACCACATACACTAATCCTCGAAATTAAAGCAGTCCCATAATATCTTGGGTGAACTTTCTCATCATAATATAATATTAAACTTAATTACAAGTCAACAACACTTAAACTCTTGTGTACACTGTTCAAGCCTATTAGGTCACTTCCGGCAACTAATACCATTAATCCGAAAACCGTCACATTCGGCTTCATGATCACCAATCGTTAAAACTTAAGGTCTCACACTTCACATAATTTATAACTCTATCTCACGCATAACTCCCACGGGAAGATTATAAAACAAAACATCCATGAACACTAGGCCACTTAAACTTCATAACAATAATAATTTGTCCTAATCATATAGCGTATCTTATTCACAATCCATTAACACATCCTTTTTTCACCCGTCACTACTATTTATCCTTCATACACAACTTAACATAGTTCATAGCTCTCTACGTCTTAACTTAACTTCCTCTTGCAATCTGGAGAGCGCCTAGATTAACAATACTTACCCACCAAGTACTTCCATCACTAACCTATACTCTCTATCATACAAATACCGTCAACACCCGTTTCATACCTCGAACAAACTATATCACTTCCTATTAACCCAATTGCATGCAAAAAGGGATTTTGCTATACTTATGCTCAACAAATCACACTTACCATCCTTCTTACTACTACACCTCCACATCCCACATTTTCAGCCAGCACAAGGAACAAGATGAACTACAAGTTGCTAGTGGATCGAAATAGGCCTCACACGGCCTCACTAGACTTTGGTTTTGTGTTTTGATCAAGAAAGTTATATGAATAACAAAGTAACTATGCTAGTGAATCGAAATAGGCCCCACACGGCTTCACTAGACTTTGGTTTGTATTTTGAATAAGAAAATGACATGAATAACAAAGAAGCTATGCTAGTGAATCGAAAGAGCCCCACACGGCCTCACTAGACTTTGATTTTTCACAAACATAATGATAACAAGAGATAGAAACTTTACACACAACATTCAACGATCTAAAATTACACCTTACTCTATCTTAATTAAATAACTCATAAGAATGAGGGCATAACTTTCAACTTAAGGAACTTAACACACTAGAGAGCTCCTCTAAAGCCCTTTGTGTAACTTTTAAAATTTCTTCTAGAAAATATAGAAGCATTACCTGGGGAAGAACTGGAGATTGCGAATCATGTTATCTCAAAAATAATACATAGAGGAAGAAGTATAGATTAACATTGTAGATTCTGAGGAGAAATTTGAAAGCACACCTAACCTAGGCTTAGTTCACAACTTTTATGAACATTAATAAAGTACTTCAATCTTTGGAACTCAAAAGCACAGACAGGATACTTTCTAGCTCTCTTACAATCCCATAACTATCTACGGAGAATTAAGCTTAACTATTTTTTATACCTTGAAAATGAGGCAGAGTTGGCCAGAATAGAGTAAGATAAGAATCTATATAAGCTTCTTGGAGAACCTTTTTATAGAAAAATCTTAGACTTCAAAGAAGGTAAACATTTCCTAAATGCCCTGTAGCCTCTCGAAGAAGAGTACAGACGTCTTCGTACCGTTCCTCAAGAATCAACTAGACACGACTTCATAGACACCCTAGGACACTTAAACTCTGTGCTCTGATACCAAGTTTGTAACGCCCCAAAATCGGGTCCCGAGATGTCACACGGTGCTTAGGGTCACAAGTGACCCCAAACTAACCCTTCTGCTAGCATAACTCATAAGAAACTGAATAAAAATACAAATCCATACAAATCAGTAGAAATTAACTCTTTTCTGAATCTGATCGATACAAAAATGGAATTTTACAGGATTACAATTCTGCCTTTACAATCAAAATTGAAACAAAATACATCAACTTCTACTGACTGTCTACGAAACCTCTACTAGTACTGACTGTAGGTAGCTGGGTCATGAATCCCGACTACCCCAACTCAATACGACTGAATAAAGAAAATACAACACTATAAACTCTTCATAACTAACCCAAGCCCTTGAATCAAAAGGACTCATCACCTGCTGACTGGATACCACGAACTGACTGGATTCGAAGGTGCAACTATACCTTGTACTTACATTTCGAGAAAATGTAGCCCACATACGAATATGTGGGTCAGTACCATGAAAAGATACCGAGCATATGGGGGTGCAATGTATATATAAAATAATATCGTAATATCATCACAGTTTATAAAATTATGCATACTGATATAGATGACTCACTTAGCTCGAATTAAATCATCAAAATCATGGATGAATAATACACGTAAAGTAAAATAAGTGAGTCATTACAATACGTTCTCAATTCACTTTCATCTCAATTTCAAATCATCAAAACAATCAAATCTCATGTCAATTCTCATTAGAATATATTCCTTAAATCTTTTAAGAATAATGACTTCCTCAAACTCAGCCTTTTAAGCAAATATGTTTTTATCTCAGATAGAAGAGTACACACACACACATTGGGAGATCCTATAACCGACATAAACTATGTGAGCCACATGGAGTCCAACGTACAACCCATATTGGGGATAGTCGTCCTATCTTTGCCATCAGAGTAGGACTTCCAGTATCAATTCAAAAACACTAGTGATCACTATATAAATTAGCCTCAGGCTCACATCCTACGGGGGCACGTAGTTCTAGCGAAGTAAGGTCACTTTATACCTCCCACTTGGTTCTAAAGATTACCATAAGACTTAGCTCAGAAATTTATATCAGTCTCAGGCTCACATTAAAGAAAATCCACAATAAACACTTCAACAATTTTCATCGGGAGCCAATTTGCTACCCCTTTATCATAATTAATAAAAATGTGGATTTCTTTCACAGTCGAGTTCAAAATAACTCATTCACAACCAAAAGGTCAAATCATTCAAAACATCTCAAATATTCAATATCAACGTGCATATAGCACAATTTTCTCAAAGACAATTTCAAATGGGGTTCAAGACCCAAATATCAAAATCATAGTAAATTTCTTTCAAGAATCATGCTTTAAGTCATAATTTCAAATAAATTTGACTTTTCAAAGTCATAAACATCATAATCTCAAGATAACCAAGATAGAATATAAGTTCATGCTCCAAAATCATAATAAACATATAAAAATCATATCTTCGTAAAGAAAATTACTTTTGGGCACAAGAACGAAAGATTGTTCTTGTTGAAAAACCCCACATATCTTGAATGATGAACTTTAGATCGATACTCATTTTTGAGATATTAATCGTGCCTTTTAATGATGATTCTTGGAGTTCTTGAACTAGGAACTTGGAATCTTGAATAAATTTGCAGAATTAATGGTGAACTTTGGAGGTTCTTGATGTTGGATGTAGGATCTTAGGGTTCTCTTTTTGAGGGAATTTGATGAAATATAACATATAATTCTTCTAATAGGATTTAATATAGGGTTTGGACGGATTTTGGGTGAGGGGAAATGACCAAAACGCTCCTAAAAATCAAATAATTCTCGAATCTATCCTTTGGTGGACTGTTTTGATAGTCTGAAGTAGATCAATCATAACATTTTACTCCGATATCCAAATTGGATGAAACTAATTTTATTAGAAAGAGGACTCTCATATCTTTCCGTTGATATATAGTATCTCACCCAGATCATTGTGTACGAGGAGTTATGATCATTTGAAGTTGACCCAAAAATTTACTTTTGATAGGCTGAAGTAGATCGACCATAACTTTTTGCTCCGATAGACAAATTTGGATGAAACCAATTTCATCAAAAAGATGACTCGTAGATATTTCCGTTGATATATAGTAGATAACCCAGATCATTATGTACAAGGAGTTATGATTGTTTAAAGTTGGAGCAAAAATACGCCAGGCCTCAGTATTTTTTTTCCAGCACGTTTTACTGTTCACTACTATTCACGGTTCGATCGGAATGTTCATAACTCGTTGCTCGGGTGTCCGTTTTGGATGATCCATATATTGTTGGAAAGATTATTCGATACTCTACGCAATGGTGGATCATAATCTAAGACAGTCTACACGAAAAATTTATAATTCATTCTAGAAGATAGAACCCAACATGTTTACGTACAAAATTTCAACAAGAAATTTCCCGGGGTATTACAGTGTGATATGATTAATGAGTCTCAAGTGAGTGAAGAATTTGAAAATGTTGGTCAAGAAAAAAGGAGTGAACCCGTGAGCCTATGTTGTTGTAAAGATTCTAATGTTTTCTTGGCTCATAGAGTTAATCGTGTGCTTGACATATATTTGAAACTTGATAATGATTCCTTAGAGAGTGAAAGTTCCAAATCTGTCCGCGGGTTAGATCATTCACTCTTTAGGTACAATGTCTTGTTTGAAGGTAGTTTAAACACTTCTAATAGGCCTTGTGGTAAAAATAAAGGTCTAGCTTGCCTTGGAAGCTATAGCCTATATGCTAACCCACTATGGTGTGACAACATTTCTCCTAAAGATAGAAATCTCTTCTTGGAATATGAGAGTACTCTTAAGGGTAAGGAATGTGTGGTCTTATAAATTACTTCTTTTTCTACTTTGTGTGGCGTTTCCGAGGACACCATAGTAGAAGTAGAATTGAATGCCACCTTTCTCTACTCTCTCTTTACTTATGATGATATGTATGCCAATGTAGAGAGTTGGACGTGTGGTTTTGGTAAAGACTACGGGAAACGGGTGTGTTGTTTAGACCCGTTTCTATGGCCACTCTTCCCATTTGATCACGGTTTCGTCTTAGGGTGGGGAAGATTTACTCTCGGCTTAGGTGCGTTTCTTTTGGGTGCTTATCATAGCCAAGTCCTTAGTGAATTTTTTGATGGCTTCATAGTGTTTAACACTAAAGACTCTTGGTTATATGTCAAATATGAACCACCTTGGCATGTCGAGACTTGTTGTTGGCCGAGACTTGAACTCATAGGGTCCTCGATTTCTTTTTTTGGTGTGGGC
This sequence comes from Capsicum pubescens, assembly GCA_030864215.1. NCBI lineage: Eukaryota > Viridiplantae > Streptophyta > Magnoliopsida > Solanales > Solanaceae > Capsicum > Capsicum pubescens. Next base: position 141,629,464 of record CM061549.1, on the reverse strand, counting down.
TATTTTGAGTGTTTTGAGTGAATACCATTATTGTTTATTTTGCTAATCCTAACCCTCATGCCATGAGAAAGTGTGCTTGTTTGTCTCTCTTTGATTTTGCAAGGCATGGATTTGAGGTCGAATCCTTTTTATGGAGGGGAAGATAATACAAGTATGACCACAAAGATGGATGCATATGAGAATGTAATGAACCCGGGGCTTGAAGTGTGTGAGTGAAGGACTTAAAACACACCAAAACGACCCTAATATCACACTTTGAGTGTAAAGAGGAGCCTTGGAACACAACAAGGGAGACTCTAAATACACTTGAAGGGAGCCTAGCTCTTAAAAGGGCATTTTGGACATTTTGTATATTATTTGTAACCTAGTATAAATAGAACATTGTAGGGCTTTTAGACTTAGATTATTCATGATGTTGTAAGTCTTGAAACACAAATAAACACAAGTCCTCTCTCCTTGAGGCACCAAAATCGAAATTAGGCATAGAGAGTGTGGAATCACTCTTATTGATCTCATGGCTTGGAAACATGATGCTTGGGAGATGGATTCCGACCTTATGTCTTCGTAAGAGATAGGTGAACGTTGTGTGTAGTTTTAAGGGTCCAAGAGTGGAATATTCTCTTGGGTTCTTAAGATTATACCTTCATTAAGTCTATCTAACTATCCCTTTACTTTTATTGTAATCTTGTAGTAGTTTGTGTTCTTATAACCGTTTCTATCTCTTGTTAGTAAAACTGTGTGTTGTTCCTATCTTGTTATTTTTGTCCATCTCTCCATATTGTTTCTGTTTTGGTGCATTTACACCTTCAATATCTTGTTGTTATTGTGTTTTCATTGTTGTTGTAGTGAATCCGAGAGTGGTCATCAAAGGGGTCCTCTGTTCTTCAAACTTGTGGACTGATTTGGTGTTTTCCGTGTTTCCCTTGTGCTTCTTGTATCAAATTTGGTGTTTTTTCATGGACCTAATCAGTCCTAAACAAATGATTTAACCCATAATAGCCTAATTATATCATTATTTACTCAATTTCTCTCAAGATTAAATCATTCTCTCTTAATTAACAAAACCCTAACCTTCAAGAATCAAGAACAATTTAAAGAAATCCTCCAAGAGTCTTCATGAAGTTAATTTCTCAGGTATGTTAGGAGTTCATCCATGGGCCCTTAGCACCCATGGAGACCAAGAACCCTTTTTCAAGAGCACAAGTTTTTGGATTTATAATTTCCATGCTTGAATTAGATTGTATGTTGGTTCATGATGTTTGTTTGGGTTTCAATCCATGATTAGTTACAAGTTTCATGAAATTAAAATAGTTGTGTGGTGAGTTATATAAATTTCATGTTAAACTCTTGAATTTGGATTTAAGTATTGTATTCATGATGTTCATGTGTTGACTATTGTTATGTACATTGACTATGCTCTCCAAGTGTTTGATAAAATGCCTATGTGAATTGAATAATAAAATCATGACATATTATCGTGTGGTCCCATTCATGTACTAGTTCATGTATCTCAAGTGCTTGACAAAATGTCTAAATGAGTGCAATGTTAACAAGCTACTACTGTTATACTTATAAGATCATGCCATGCTTTACTTGTGATGATATCAATTCCTGGGGGTATTTAATACCCAATAATCTAGCGGTTTACCTAGAAATATTGTAGTCGTAGAATAGTCTCAGTAATGTCACAAAGTGTAGTACTCAATTAGTTACGAAACTCAGTGAAACTCAGTCTATTTCATCTCAGTCTAGAAATTAGTGTTTATTCAGATGGGAGTAGGATTCAGCATCGAGCGACACTAAGGATGGGGGCTCACCTGTCAGTAGAGGGTGTAGTACTTATTAGTAGTCCTTTCATTCTAGAACTACGTAGCCAATTTAGGTTGAGATATAAAGCTTCCATTTAAGGGTTGATAAGGTGTTTACTTTCCAGTAGAGGGTAACACCATTCTCTTTAGGGAACCTTCCAGTAAAGGGTGACCCTTAGTCCTCCGGGATGACATTTTAGTAGATCCACACAGCCAGTGTCTGTACCTATGGCATGGTACTGACACCCTTCCAAATGGGGTTATAGGTTGGACCCCAATCACTTCAGAAAGGGGCATGTCAGTTAGATGATTAGCTCCCACAGTTTCAGTTTCAGTCTCGACATAGAACTCAGTTCAGTTCTACAGAATTACGACTGTCTGGAATAGTCACCCAGTTATCAGTAATCCTTTATCAGTAATCTAGATATCAGTTACTCTGTTATCATAACTTATTTTCAATACAGATCTCAGATACAGTATATATATATAGATCTGCAGTATTGCATACTGAACATTTATAGTAGCTTCTATTATCTATTACTCATATTCAGTTATTCCATATCATTCAGTAAGTTACTGTTCATACGTATGAACCCATGCCTTCATCCTTACCTCATCTAGCATACCAGTACATTCCATATACTGACACATGCTTTCTCTTTGTGCTATGATGTCTCATATCATAGTTTCAGACGCTCAGGTTCTTAACCGCGCTTAGCCAAATTCAGTTAGCAATTGCAGATTCAGTATTGAGTCTTCATCTATCAAGGGTATTCTTTTATTTTAGTATTACAGTAGATTTAATAATTTGTTAGTTGGAGTTAGTTGGGGGTTTGTCTCATCAAATCCACATTTAGATAGTTTAGTTAGAGGCTTTTTCAGACTAGACTAGTTCAGACGATATTCAAATATTATTATCAGTTTCTATATTTACCTATATTCGGATTATGAATCTCATGGCATTTAAGCTTAACTTTCACATTATTTCAGTATTATTATGCAGTGCACACAGCAAGTACCAGTCATGGGTTGGCTTGTGGTCCTTTGAGGTCATAAGCACCATATGGCGCCCGGGGTGCAGAATCGGGGCATTACATACTTTACATCAGAGCCTATGTTTCAACAGAGTCCTAGGGAGTCTAAAAGTTTCACTAAGTAAAGTCTTATGCATGGGTGTGTAGCGCACCACACTTATGGACGAGAGGCTATGAGGCATTTTTAGCAAAAATCTCCCTTTTTTCGGTATTTATGTCATGCGAATGAGCATGAGCCAAAAAATAAAATCTCAGTCTAATTTATCTCTTTCTTCCATTTACAGAACATGCCTCCCAAAAGGACCAACAAAAAAAGAACTAAAAACCAGCCAGCACCTCCGCTTGTCCAGGCAGATCCCCTAGACGAGCATGTCTCCTATTCAGAATTCAGAATCGTGTTGACCACTCTAGCCCATTTTATAGCAGCTTAGAATAAAGATTCAACTGTTTTTTAGGCCAAACCAGAGGCCAATACTATTGCATCTAGGATTCGGGAATTCACCCAAATGAATCCTCTCCTATTTTTAGGACCTAAGTCTGAAAAGGATCCATAGGAGTTCCTCGATCAGGCGCAGAAAATCACAGATATTATGGGGGTGACTTCCAGTGAGAGTGTTGAGTTAGCTGCCTATAATATACAAGATATAGCTTATAAGTGGTTTAAGCAGTGGAAGGTAGATACAGGCACAGATGCAGAGCCCATAGAATGGGAATAGTTAAGAGAATCCAAGGTGTTAGAGTTCATCAATCTCAGGAAAGGAAACATGAGTCTGAAGGAATATTCTCTCAAGTTTACTCAGTTATCCAGGTATGCCCCACATGTAGTAGCATACAATAGGTCCAGAATCCGCAAGTTTGTGTCTGGGGTGTCAGAGAGTGTGGTCAAGGAGTGCAGAACTGCAATGTTAATTAAGAAGATGGACATATCTAGGATAATGGTCCATGATCAATAGATAGAAGAGGCTAAGAATAAGGAGAGAGAGGGAGAGCAAGAGAGCTAGAATAGGTAGCTTCATTTTCACTCATCCTAAGTTAGAGCGCGGTAACCATTCCCAGTTTTGTCCAAAATCTTCAGTCCCAGCTCCATCCTCCGCCAGTGCTCCAGTACCTAAGTTCAGAAATAGTAACAAATATAGGGTTCTAGGATCTAAATCTCAGGGTAGTGTTAGCAGTGCTCAAACAAATCCTCTTTGTAAAAAATATGGCAGAAACCACCAAGGTGTCTGCAGGGCTAGCAGTGATGTTTGTTTCAAGTGTAGCAATCTAGGCAATATAATTAGAGAGTGTCCTAAGTCAGGTTCCCAGGGTCAGTACTAGCGTCCCCATCTCATTCTGGTCACCCGAATCGGCAGGGTGCCGCTTCTAGTGCCACCAGTGGGCAACGCCCAAACAGGCTTTATGAACTTCAGTCCAGTAAAGATCAGAAAAGCTCTCCTAATGTGGTCACTGGTATGTTCCATATCTTCCATTTATATGTTTATACCTTATTAGATCCAGGAGCTTCTCTATTTTTTGTAACTCCTTACATAACATTCACCATTAAGGTCAAACCAGAAGTCTTAACGGAACCTTTCTCAGTTTCTACCCCAGTGGGCTAGTCTATCTTAACCCAGCAGGTATACAAGAACTATCCGGTTATGATATCTCAGAAAGTCACTTCAACAAAATTAGTAGAGTTAGTGATAATAGATTTCAATGTTATTCTCAGCATGGATTAGCTCCATTCATGCTATGCCTCAGTTGATTATAGAAATAGAATAGTTCATTTTCAGTTTCCAAATAAACCAATCCTTGAATGGAGGGGTAGTACTATAGCGCTAAAGAGTCATTTAATTCCATACCTTAGATCAAGAAAAATGATATCCAAGAGATGTGTCTACCATCTTGTATAAGTCAAAGACTCTAGTTTTGAGACTTCTAGTCTTGAGTTAATTTCTGTAGTAAATGAATTCTCAGATTTTCTCCCTGAAGATCTTCCGGTTCGGAATAGACCTTCTCCCAAATACTTAGCCTATCTCTATTCTGCCATACAGAATGGCTTCAGCTAAACTTCGAGAGTTAAAAGAATAGTTAAAGGACCTTTTAGACAAGGGTTAAATCAGACCCAATATTTCTCTGTGGGGTGCACCAGTATTATTCATGCATAAGAAAGATGGTTTACTCAGAATATGTATAAACTACCGTCAGTTGAACAAAGTGATAGTCAAGAAAAAATGCCTACTTCCTAGGATTGATGACTTGTTTGACCAGCTTTAGGGAGCCAGTTATTTTTCTAAGATAGACGTCAGATCAGGCTATCATCAGCTCATATTCAGAGAATGTGACATTCTAAAAATAGCTTTCCAAACCCAGTATGGTCAGTTCAAATATCTAGTCATGTCCTTTAGTCTCACAAATACCCCAGTAGCTTTCATAGACTTAATGAATTATGTATTCAAAAAGTACTTGGACTTGTTCATTATATTCTTCATTGATGACATTCTTGTCTATTCTCGTAGCGAGAATGGTCACATAGATCACCTTAGAATCGTACTTTAGACTCTCAGAATTCATCAGTTTTTTGCCAAATTCAGTAAGTGTAAATTTTGGCTAAGGTCTGTAGCATTCCTTGGTCATATTATTTATGGTGATGGCATTAGAGTTGATCCTCAAAAGACCAAAGCGGTGAGAAACTAGCCTAGAACCAATTCTCTGTCAGATATCAGAAGTTTCTTGGGTTTAGCTGGCTATTACTGTCGGTTTGTTAAAGGATTTTCATCTATTGCATCCTTTATATCCAGATTGACTCAGAAGAAAGTCAAGTTACAATGTTCAGATTCTTGTGAGAAGAGTTTTCAGAAGTTGAAGACTGTACTCACTATATCCCCAGTTTTGACTTTACTAGATGGTTCAAATGTTTGTTGTGTACTGTGATGCATCCAGAGTAGGTTTGGGTTCTGTCCTAATGCAGAGAGGTTAGTTCATAGCCTATGCCTCTAGACAGCTTAAACCCCATGAGAAGAATTACCCTACCCATGATCTTCAGTTAAGAGTTTTTGTATTTGCCTTAAAGATTTGGAGAAATTATTTGTATGGGGTGCATGTAGATACGTTCACAGATCACAAAAGGTTGCAGTATGTGTTCTCTCAAAAAGATTTAAATTTGAGGCAGAGAAGGTGGTTAGAGTTGTTGAAAGATTATGATGTGAGTGTTTTGTATCATTTGGGCAAGGCCAATGTAGTGGCAGATGCTCTCAGTAGGTTATCTATGGGTAGTATTTCTCATGTTGAGAATGGTAATAATAAGATAGTTTAGGAGGTTCATCAGCTTGCCCGACTAGGTGTTCTCTTAGTTAATTCATCAAAAGGTAGTGTATGGGTTCAGAATAGGTCAAAGTCATCTCTGGTTTCAGAAGTGAAGGAAAAGAAGGATAGACATCCCAGTTTAGTTAAGTTAAAAGAGTCAGTCAGAGATCAGAAAGTAAAGATTTTCTCCCAAGGGCGAGATGGTGTGTTGCGTTGTCAGGGTAGACTGTGTGTGATTTGTGTAGCTAACTTGAGGTAAAAAATTCTTACAGAAGTTCATGATGCACTTTACTCAATTCATCCTGGGGCCACTAAGATGTACCGCACTTTGCAGGAGATCTATTAGTAGTGTGGGATGAAGAGGGACAGCTAAGTGCTCTACTTGTCAACAGGTTAAGATTGGGCACCAGAATCCTTGTGAGTCCATACGGGATTTCAGTATTCCCATATGGAAATGGAAAGAGGTAAACATAGACTTTGTGATGGGTTTGCCTCGTACTCATCATCAACATGATTCAATTTGGGTTATCATAGATAGGATAACCAAATTCACTCATTTCTTGCCAGTTCATATTTCCTATTCAGCCAAGGACTATGCCAAACTCTACATTAGAGAGTTGGTTAGGTTACACGAAGTCCCAGTATCTATCATTTTAGATAGAGGTACCCAGTTTACCTCTTATTTCTGGAAAGCATTCCAAAAGGTTCTTGGTACCTAAGTTCACCTCAGTACAGCCTTCCACCCTCATACAGATGGTCAAGCAGAAAGTATCATTCAGACTCTAGAAGATATCTAAGAGCATGATATAATTACTTTAAAGGTATTTGGGATGACCACTTACCTTGGATTGAATTCGCATATAATAATAGCTATCATTCTAGTATTCAGATGGCTCCGTTTGAGGTTCTTTATGGTAGGAGGTGTAGATCTTAAATTGGTTGGTTCGAGGAAGGTGACATCGCAGTAGTAGGTCCTGACTTAGTGTTTGATGCCTTAGAGAAGGTTCACTTGATCAGAGAAATACTTAGGGCAACCCAGAGACGACAAAAATCATATGCAGATGTGAGGAGAAAGGATCTCGAGTTTGAGATTGGCGATTTTGTGTACTTGAAAAATATCTCCCATAAAGAAAGCGAGGAGGTTTTGGAAGAGGGAAAATCTCAATCCGTGATATTTCGGTACTTATAGAATTCTTAACCATTTTGAAAAGGTAGCTTACGAGCTTGAGTTCTCATCAGATCTAGCTTCGGTACACCCAGTGTTCCACGTCTCCTTGCTAAAGAAATGCATTGTTGACCCAGTAGTTGTAATCCCTCTAGAGGGCGTATATATTCAGAATGATCTCTCTTTCAAAGAGTTTCCAGTCTAAGTCCTCGATCATCAAATTCGTAGACTGAGGAACAAAGAAGTCCCCTTAGTCAAAGTTCTTTAGCAGAACCAGTCCGTTGAGGGAGCTACTTGGGAAGTAGAAGCATATATGTAGACCAAGTATCCTTAACTCTTCTCTGCAAACTCATACTCAGCTTGAGGTAATAGTCTTCCTTAGAGTTACTTATTTCCACACTCAGACTTCCTTTATAAACTTGGTACAATTACCATTGCATATCATCTTCATGGCAGTCATGTATTCATGAATCATTTTATCCATGTACTCATGCATTAATTATTCATGCTCAGTATGAAAACTCAGTTTATCAGTAGTTTCAGTCATGCAATCATGCTTCAGTTATGCATGTTCAGTGTGTAAACTCAGTCTATCAATATTTCTCAACTTAATTAGTCTTATTCAAGGACGAATGTTCCCAAGGGACAGATATTGTAATACCCTATATTTCCCTAGCTTAGTTTAGCTCTCAGTACATGAGTATTTCTATATAAAAATATTCAAAATACTCAGAATTTTTTTTAGTTTAAGACTTACCATTGTGTAGGAAATTCAGTCAGCTTTCCAACGATATAAATTTAACCAAAATTCGATACTCGGGTGAGAATTTATAGCATTTTTAGTAAACTAGTGTGACATATTGTACATCACCACATCGCGGTGACAATCCAAATAGAAATAGTCCGTGTCGCGCCAAGGTTCCAGTTCCCAATTGTCCTTTTCCAGTAGAGCTCCTCGATAGCAGCGCGTCACACCAATGTTCATTTTCAGGATTGTAATTTTTCCAGTGAAAATCCACAATACCATCACGTCATGCCAAGGGTCAATTTCACACTCTCCCTTTTGAAAAGTCTTAGCCAAATTCCAGTGGCTCACCGCAATGCGGTGGCATCGCGATGGAGGCCAAAATCGGGCATCCAATGAAAAAAAATTTAAATCTTTCCATGGGTAATTAGGTCTTTTTCCATGACCCTAATCAATCCTAAACACGTGATTTAACCCCTAATAACCTAATTATATCATTATTTACTCAATTCCTCTAAAGATTAAATCATTCTTCTCTCAATTAACAAAACCCTAGCCTTCAAAAATCAAGGACAATTCTCAATAAATCCTCCAAGAGTCTTCAATAAGTTAATTTATTAGGTATGTTAGGTGTTTATCCATGGGCTCTTACCACCCATGGATCCCACGAACCCTTTATCAAGAACTCAAGTTTTTAAATTTATGATTTCCATGCTTGAATTAGATTGTATGTGTGTTCATGATGTTTGTTTGGGTTTCAATCCATGATTAGTTACAAGTTTCATGAAACTAAAATAGTTGTGTGGTGAATTATATAAATTTCATGTTAAACCCTTGAATTTGCAATTGAGTACTGTAGTCATGATGTTCATGTGTTGACTATTATCATGTGTATTGACAATGCTCCCAAGTGTTTGATAAATTGCCTATGTGAATTGAATAATGAAATCCTGACATGTTATCATGTGGTCCTATTTATGTACAAGTTCAAGTATCTCAAGTGTTTAACAAAATGTCTAAATTAAGGCATTGTTAACAAGCTACTATTGTTATACTTCTATGATCATTCCATGCTTAACTTGCAATGCTACTAGTCCTGGGGGTATTTAATACCCAAAATTCTAGATGCTTACCTTGAACTACAATAGTAACAGAAGAGCCTCTATAATGTCACAAAGAGTAGTACTCAGTCATTTATGGAACTCAGTGAAACTCAGTCCAGTTTAGCTCAGTCTAGAAATCAGTTTTTATTCAGAAGAAATCAGGATTCAGCATCGAGCAAACCCAAGAATGGGGGCTCACCTCTCAGTAGAGGTTGTAGTCCTTAGTAGAAATCCTTGCTTTCTAGAACTACGTAGCCAGCGTATATTGAGATATCAACCTTCCAGTTGAGGGTTGATAAGGTGTTTACTTGCCAGTTGAGAGTAACCCCATTCTCTTCAGGGAACCTGCAGTAGAGGGTCATCCTTAGTCCTTCTGGATGTCATTTCAATGGATCCACATAGCCAGTATCTGTACCTGTTGCATGGTACTGACACCCTTCCAACTGGGGTTACAGGTTGGACCCCTATCAGTTTAGAGAGGGGCATATTAGTTAGATAATTACCTCCCACAGTTTTAGTTGCAGTCTTGGCATAGAAAACAGTTCAGTTCTACAAAATTAGGACTGTCAGGAACAGTCACCCAATTATCAGTAATCCAGTTATCAGTAATATCAGATATCAGTTACTCAGTTATCAAAACTCACAACTCAGTTTTAGTACAGATCTCAGATACAATATATATGTATATGCGCAGTATTGCATACTAAGTATTCACAGTAGTTTTAATTATCCATGCACTCATATTCAGTTATTCCATATCATTCAGTCAGTTACTATTCATGTATATAAACCCATGCCTTCAGCCTTACCTCATTTAGCATACTAGTATATTCCACTTACTGATACATACTTTCTCTTTGCGCTATGATATCTAATATCATAGGTTCGAATGCTCAGGTTTCTGACCGTGCTTAGACAAATTCAGTTAGCAATAGCAAATTCAGTAGTAAGTCCTCATCTATCTAGGATATTCTTTTATTTTAGTATTACAGTAGATTCAGTATTTTTCTAGTCAAAGTTAGTTGAGGGTTTGTCCCATTAACTCCACATTCAGACATTTCAGTTAAAGGCTTTTTCAGACTAGACTAGTTCAAATGGTATTCAGTTTTTAGATGTTATTATCAATTTCTATATTTACCAGTATTCGGATTATGAACCTTATGGAATTTCAGTTTAACTTATGCATTATTTTAGTATTATTATGCAGTGCTCACAACAGGTATTAGTCATGGGTTATCTTGTGGTCCTTTGGGGTCATAAGCATTGTGTGGCATCTAGGGTGCAGACTCAGGGCGTTACACTCTAGTTGAGCACTTGAGAGCAACTTATGAACATAGACTATAGCCCAAAGGAATATCATGATGGTGTCACGTCTAACAAACCTTTTCTTTTTTTTTTCTTGTTTCTTTAATTTTTCTGCAACACCTTTACGCTCAGTGGATGTAAGACTAAGAATTCGAGACTTAGGTTTAGTAGAATCTAAGGAATTGTGACTTCATCATTTCCTATGACACCTTGCTGTCAGGGATCGGCTTCGTTTGCGCCTAGTAGCTGGTGAACGGCTCCGAAGATGATGAGGGGTACCAGGGTGACTCTTTCTCCTGCAAAATAAAATAGCAGTCATAAAAAATACATATATGTGATAATTATGAGGACAAACAAATTTCAACGAAAATTCACTACTAAAATATTAGCTATCCTGTGTGGTTTACGATCACGACCTTCTTGTTACTGTCATGTCTTCTACCGCTCTAAATACTCTTCTATTTCTTTCCAACATACACTAAAATTGAGCTTTTTTTATTCTTCTTTTGTAGGTACTAAATTTGAGCCTTCTCACAGGTGAACACTCATATTTACACAGTCACCCTGGCATCTTGGGGGATTCCCCTGAACCCCACAAGCAGAAGGTCACTAAAAACAACCTTCATGTTGGCAAACATGAGTTTCCAGTGTTTTTCCTTTGGACTCACACCTTCATAGATAGCTATCACAACCCCTAATATTTCCCTATTGAAAAAATTAGCACATAACCAAACCACCAATTCCAGGAGTCAATTATTAAGGCATTAAAAATTATATCATTGTACCGACTCTAGATTACAAGAAATGTCATTATCCAACACTTAGGAGATTCCCGTGTCCCTCACAAACTCATTTATTAAAATCTCCATGGCAAGGAGGCTATCATAAAGGCTAGCCTCTGTGGCATGGTTATTATCATGCAGACCAACCTTGTGGTGCAGATTCTATCATGGAGATTTAGCCTCTCTGACACGCCTAAAATGTGGAGGCATTCTGCCTGTGAAGTCCAAAAACACCCCAAACCTATTCCAAAAGATTCCAAAACTCTCCTGGATGACCCTTTTAACACCCCTAAATATATTTCAACTCAAGAATTAATGTTTTAGACTCGAGAAGGCCAAAAATAAAATGTTCGCATTCTTGGGGTCTTAAAATGGCTAAGTCTTTTGTACTAAGTGGAAAATATGACTTGTACCCCCTTTAAACATGTAACTAAGAACTAGAACACTTCTAGAATCTTGTGGGGTATTATAGGACTATATTGGGTTATTTAATTTTATGCACTTATTGGCTTATAGGGCAAAGTTTACTGTTATAACTACCTATGTTTGGTCTTTTATGTTATGTTATTGTTCTGGTTATTTACTTATTTATGTACAACAATATTGGAGTTGAATCGAGTTTACCTCTACTATGAATTAGTTATTTCATCTTGCATTTTATCATAATTAAATCATGATTTAGCTCAGTCGATCGATGTTTCCTGCTAAGTACACATAGTTTTGGTACTCATGCTACATTTCTATACCTTCTTGTTGAAGATTCGAGTACTAGTTTTCATCATTGATTGATCATGTTATGTTGGATTCTAGATATAGGGTGAGCTCTTGGAGTAAAAGTTTCCCATTTTTTTATCTTATTTATGTCTAGTCTTTTGCTTTAAGATAGATTGTGTTGACTATTTTAGAACTTGTGTTGTATTTATAGTAGCTCCTATACTGGCTCTACCAGGTCGTGGGATAGTTATTTGTATAATTGGTTATCTCGTGTCTATTTCTATCATTTTGCAAATTCGTAAGTTGTAATTGTCTATTTTTGCTTTTTTGGGCATCTTCCACCAAGATTAGCCCGTTGTAAATAGCTTTGAGCGATGGTATGGCTTACTTACTGGTGGGATATGGTAGGTTCCATTATTTCTCGCAAATTAGGTCATGACAAATTGGCATCAGAGCTAGGTTTCATTGGTATTGTTACTACCAGAGCAAATGTTTAGTCGAGTCTTACAGATTAGAATAATGACGTTTGTTTCTTATCTTCGAGAGTATATGAGACATTCTTATAAGTTCTTCACTTTTTTCACTCATTTCGTGCTAAGTTTCTAAGTTGGTTTCTAAGACATTTCATTAGGTTAACTCTTTCTCACATGCTTAGGATACGTTCTATCATTACATGAGATGAGGGTCCTGAAACCAATCCTAGGGATCTTATCACTGTTTATGGATGACCTAGAGGTCATGGACAGCCTCGAGATGTGTCCCCAGCTTGGGGTTAGAATAGGGGGCCTTCATCAGATCCTATTCTTTCTCTTGAGCCTAGGTTCTTCGCCTAAGTCAGTTGTGGGACACGGACCATCCTAGGCTCCACCGGGGTTCATTTTTTATTTAGTGCTCAGGAAGCTTTGGTTTATCCTTTAGGTTTGGTTGGTGGTGAATCATCTAATAGTGCGTTGTCTATAGATCAGAGTAGTACTAAGTAGGGGCACAACCTATAACTGTGGCTCCTAGAGTTGAGGTCCCTCTTGCATCGGTAGTTTCCTAGCTTTCTATGTCTACAGTGGAGCTAAAGATGTTGGGCAGATTCTTGAGATTGGCTCCACCTAGGTTTTCTAGTGAACTAGGATAAGATGCATATAATTTTTTGATTGCTTATGAGGATATGCTCTTTAATGTGGAACTAGTTAAGACTCGTGGTGTGGACTACACTATATTTCACTTGGACTTAGCTACTTAACATTGCTTGAGAGGTCATCATTATTCCAGGCTAGTGGGATCTTCTCGTTTGACATAGGCTAAGTTCTTTGCAATATTCCTGGAAAAGTACATGCCTCGCAGCCTTAGGAATCATTTGAGAGATTATTTCTCTTGGTTGGAGCAGGTTTCCATGATACTTGTAGAGTATGAGGCTCGTTTTCACAAGTTTTCTAGACATGCCACTTCTATTCTGTATACTGAGTATGAGAGGGTTCATTGCTTTGTTCATGGATTGGGACTTTCTCTTTGAATGTCTACTCAGAGTTTGGTTGTTGTGGGTAGGTCTTTTCCTGAATCTTCTAACCATGTTTAGGTAATGGAGAAGATTTATTTTAAGGCCCAAGGAAGCAGTGATAAGAGACCTTGATGTCAGGGTAGTTTCAGTAGGATTCATAGTAGCTCCCAGTTCAGAGGTAGTGGTTTTTAGGGTAGTTACCCTCCAAATTTGTCATACAGCCTCAGAGTCGTCCTTGTAGACCAATTTAGGTATCACTCTAGATTACTGATAGAGGCTAGTATTGCACTGGTGATCGCCCTAGTCAATGTAGTGGTTAGTCTTTAAGGGGTTTGTCTTCTTGTTATTCTAATTATGGTGGCTGTTTTGTGTCAGCCAAATCTTCTAGTTCTAGTTCATCTCATGTTACATGTTATGGTTGTGGAGATTTTGGTCATTACTCGTGTGTTATCCTTAGTTATCTTAGAGTATGCCCCCTTATTAGAGAAGTACATCCCTCAACAGGTAGGATAGGAGATTAATTATGAGCCCAGCCAGGTGGAGGGCATGATTCATTTTATATAGTACCTTCTAAACCCGAGGTTAAGACTTCGGATGCTGTTGTCATAGGTATGGTTCTGGTGTACCATCAGTCGGCCTTTTGCTTTGTTTAATTTGGGATCCACTTATTCCTATGTTTCTGCTTATTTGGCTCCACAGTTAGAGTTACCTTGGGATTTATTATCTATGTCATTATGTGTATTTCTACTCTCGTAGGTGATTCTTTAGTCATGGATCGAGAGTTCAAATCTTATGTTGTGACTGTTAGAGATGTTGATACTCATGTTGATCTTATTATATTGGACATGGTTGATTAAATCATAAACAGAACATGTCTAAAAACTATGGCCACATCCATCACAAGGATAAACACTACCTGGAATCCAACCAATATCATCACATAGCCTTGGGCCCAATAATATGTCTGAAAATAATTACAACATCAAAATCAATGCCTTAGGCCTACCTAAAATATTTGAAACTCATTTTCATAATCATATCCATAAACCATAGCATATCCATGAGGCATAATATATCTATAGGCCAGAGATCATAATCCATGGAAACACCATCACCATTCATCAAGTCATGAAGTAAACTCATACTAAAGGCTCACTACTCTCAACCAAGCCTAACATCCATAAATAAGTCCTCAAGGGCTAACGCAAGTCTTTTCCTAATGTGGGATGGTAGAACCCTCTTCTAATCCTCAAAACATCAATAATCAAGACAATGTCATGGTGTTTTACCCATAATCAATCTTAACATTCATATTCACATGCAATAGATATAACACATCATCTTGTGAAGAAGAGTAGACAAAACCCTACCTTAATGCCGAACCGCAAATCCTTGAATTAGTCACCAAAAGTCCATTTTCACTTCACAAGTCCAAAATGCCATCGCACTATCAAAATTGTAATCTACTCATCAGTACGAGAATAATTATACCCATATTGCACCATTATGCTTCGGGTCCAAAAATTACCTCAAAACCCCATGTAGGTCCCACTTACAAAAAACACATTTCTTAGACCAACCCAATGCTTGTACATTCTCAAGGAATCATAACCGTTAAAATGGGTGAAAACCAAGGTAAATTAAGGCTAAAATTAAGTCGTCAAGCTATTTGGGGCTTTGGTCTAGAAGCAAGAAAATTCACAAGCAAATGTATGTAATCTTACCTTAATTTGGATGATAATCTCGAAAATAGATGTTAAACAAGTCCCAAGTCACCCACAAATCTCAATTTTGAGCTATCTCTCCCTTTAGGGTTTTTGCTCTCAAGAAATGTATGAAAAATGAGCAAAATCAAGTAAAGATGGGTTATATATACCCATACAAGGTATCAGGTGGTGTAATATCTCACCCAGGTATGCAATATTACTATATGGATGCAAAAGTAGATAATGTGATCACCAAAACCATTAGTGCGATCATACTATCTCTTCTATACAACATGTGCGATCCCCAGCACCAGATATTAGCTAAAACTTAGAAATTTTACAAATTTCCTCTAAGGCCTCAAAATTTATTCAGAATCAGATATACATAAATAAACTATGTAAACAAAATAAAGTTGGCATTTTGGAAATAATAGAGAAGTTGAATTTTACATCTTAGGTATTTTTGACCAAATGTGGGTTCCACACCCATATTTCCAATTTTTCAACTTTTTGACCAATAGGTTGAAATGAGCTCGAGTACCTCGGTACCTAATATGAAGGTCCACCTAACCTAAAATCAATATTCTAGAGCTTCTAGCGCAGTCAAAATTTGCATATGAGAACATTATACTAAAGTTTTTTCTCGGTGGCCATTTGGAATCAGCGAAGACTTCTAAACAGGAAAATGGCTCTAAAAAACAAATAAACTACCCGGTAATCAAAATTTCAGTCCCAACAAGTCATAAATTACTTGTGGAATCTATGGAATGCTCTAACGGTGAAAACAAGAGGAAATATGAAAAATGACCTGGGGGTCATTTTAACCTGTAAGATGGTTAACATCTAGTCCATTGATAGCATGGGAAATTGATCATTCTATGTCCAAGTATTCAACTTCCAATAATTCATACAAACTCTCCATCTCATGACTGATCTCATGGGCACTAATTCATTCTTTTTATTAGGGAACACAGTGATCCCACCCCTCTTTACCACATACTGAATCAGGATCACCTATTTGTTGTAGGAAATAGCGTAAACCACACCTATATCTAACCACTTAATGATATCTATCTTTACCACCTCTTGCATAGGTGGATTTAGACAACATTGATGCTCAATGATAGGTTCACTCTGGTTCCAGCTGAATTTAATTTTTGGTAGATCCCAATAATATTTTCAATAGTCCAACCAATGTCTCGTTTAAACCTTTGCAAAACTGAGAGTAATGGCTCAACCTATGTATCTAACAAATCTACAGTAATAGTAATCGAGAAGCTATTGTTGGCCCTTAAGAATTCATAATGCAAGTGAGAAGTAAGGGCCTTCAATTCCAAGAGTGATGGCTCCTTAATAAATGGCAAAGCTAGTAGAGTCACTCTATTCTTTAAATAAGTATCCAACTTCATTGGCACATATGAATAAGAACCTTTGCAAATAAGAGCACTCACCATCTCATCAGACTTATCAATACTGTTACTATCAAAGTTCATTATCATTACCGCTAATTCCTTTACTCCAAGTCTCTCATCAATGGGTATAACCATTGCATCATCCTCTACTGTGTTTACCACAAACACCACGCGCATATCTTTCATTTGTTGCATCGACTGACCCATATTAAAAGTAACTTGTTCATTATTGAGGCTAAATTTCTTATCTCCGATCTCCATATTAACCAATTCCATACCCGTGGCTAGGATGTGCCTTCCCAAGATAATAGATACATCAAAATCCACCTCACAAACAAGAATCACAAAATCAATTGGGAATATGAAAAAAGAAACCTTTACCAACACATCATACAAAATACCAACTGACTTCTTCACTATACGATCAACCATCAATGGTCTCACAAATGTTAGATTAGGTAACCCCAACCCCAACTGCTTGTAAAAAACTAGCGGTATTAGATTAATACTATCTCCCAAATCACATAATACTTGTGTAAAATTCAGGGACCCAATAGTTCTAGGAATCGTGAAAGTTCTGAGATCCTCTTTCTTCTCAACTAAAGATTGATGTCGCCCAAACTATACCCTCTTTGAAGATACAATGTGATCGTTGTCAAAATATAGTAACTCAACTAGGTTAGGGTCGATCCCATACGAAATAGGTCAAACTCGTCTCTCAAACTTGATGAAGTGGCTGAAAGTGTTGGAAAGTAAATGGGAGGTTTGCAGTAATCAATAAAAGTAACAAGATTTGAATGCTTTTGGTTGTAAATAATATGAAACAAACTCTAGGCTTGTGTTATCCCAATCTTCTAACTTCATAGGTTTATTATGACCAATCCAACTATCTCACCACCACACATGTAGAATCTGACAAGCTAAGTATTACCAACTATCTAGTGAACTCATTAGTAACTTTACCCTTCACCTTGTGAGTCTCGGGTTGTTTCCTTACTAACCATTCTCTTTGATCCCAATTTAATTATCACCTTATGGGTCTCAAGTTATTAGATAAGGGTTGATAGCCTTGAATCACTATCGTAATCTTCATTTCCCTAATCTCAATCTCTCTTGTGAAGACGATCTCAAATACACGCAGGTTCTTAGAGTCGTACACCACTAAAAATGATTGAACTGAAGAAGATGACAATACACATGTAAACAATAATCTAGAAGAACCTCACACTTCCCTGCTACCTTATTCTTCTAGGGTTCCCACAACCCTAGCAAAGGTAATACCCACTCATAGTTGTGAAACAAGCCATGGAATTCAATAAAGAATGCATAAGATTAATCTCACAATAATGGATGAAGAAACCCAAAATTCTCAAATTACGTAATAAACCAAAAACCAAGAACAATAAGGATTTCAAGATCAAAAGTTAATTTTCAAATCAATATATGTTTGTAAGAGTATAAAGGGCATAACCTAATACAAGATTACCTCAAGGATATTTATAGTTTTCAAAATAACAAAGAAAACTTAACCAAAATAAAATAGGAAAATTAAGTTGGTCGTGGTCACGCCTCTAGTAACGAGTCATCTGGATGGATTATGACTTATTAACTACTTTTGTTGCTCTCTTTTATGCTCAATGATAATGACTCATGGTTATATTTCAAGAGTCGTTGGCTACAAGTCATTGTCACTCTAGTGAATGTTCACCTTTTAGCACTTTCTCTTTATTTTTAGAATAACTCCTTACTATGAGTCGTTGTCACTCTTAACGACTCGTAGCCTTCATCTGTTTCTACTGGGCTTCAAGTCTATCTTTAGGACTTTTGCTAGTTTGCTCAAAACAACTCACATCACGACTCGTTGTCACTCTTTACAAATCATTGCCTACCTCAACTTCGATCTTTCAATCAACAACCCTTACTGTTAATATCATGACTTAGGATATGAGTCACATGGTGACATAACGACTTGTATTCTAGTCAGTTTTTTGGATTTTTCATCCTATTCTATTCCACACCATGATGCTTAACTAATAAAAACCTAAGATACCTATAGGAGTCGATTCTAATTTAAGCTCAAGAACATTATCCCTTCCTATATTAACCTTTTTCAAAACTAACTGTGTGTATCAATATAGCACAATCATATGACACAAGGAAATCAAGCTATGGCATTACATTAGCAACAAACAACAATCCATATGTACAAATTAAAATACCCAAGTAAATAATCAGGTAGTAACACAACCCATGTACCATCACAATAAAGAAGGCCCACTCACTCAGAAAAATTATACATGTCAACACATATACAATCATGAGACACTCATACTCAAGAAGAAATTCCAACAATATGTGTAGAATACCATAGGCTTGCCCTTATTTTCTTTACCTAAGTTTTCAAATTGTCGGGTTAGGATCACTATAGGACTTTACTCAGCTTGTAATATAGGCTTAGGGGCTGGTATGGCATATATAGGAATTTAGTGATTAAGCCACCTTTTTATTCTTTTATAGCTCTTTCAGATTGGGTGGAGATTCCTTTATTCTTTCTTGTTATTTTTTACTTTTTTGTTCATTTTTCTTTTCTTTTTCTTTTTCTTTTTATACCACAACCAACCTTACTTTCTTTTATCTTATTTTATGCTTTTCTTCATACCCACTTCAAATTATACACCCCTATGATAGCCATCCTTAACTTAGGCAATTTTCTTGAGTTAAGATGCACAATGTCCAAGGAGGACCCGGGCCAAAATAGGTTCATTACAATACAAATGGGAAGGTGAAAGGTGAAAACAAGAAAAAAAAT
Source organism: Capsicum pubescens (assembly GCA_030864215.1). Classification (NCBI taxonomy): domain Eukaryota; kingdom Viridiplantae; phylum Streptophyta; class Magnoliopsida; order Solanales; family Solanaceae; genus Capsicum; species Capsicum pubescens. Next base: position 141,610,107 of record CM061549.1, on the reverse strand, counting down.
CTATCAAGTTCAAAATTGGTATCAAGGAATACTTAATCACATTTGGAAGGTCAGTTAGGCTATCAGTGGACTAATTTCAAGAATGGACTATGATCCTTTCCTAACCAACTATTCTATGACCTATGTAAGACCAACCGAGCAAGTTCTGGATTCAAGAGACAAATGGAACTAAATAGAATCTCGCACACACATGGCATAGGGTTTCATCACAAGCTACTACCTATCCTATTCATACAAATGTTAGCAATGATTAATTTTTCCCTAATCCTAATGCTATAACGAGATTCACAAGTGTCACACATATATACACATCACACAATTCAAACAAAACACAATTTTTTGGAGGGGTATTATTTTTCAACACTTTTAATCAAAATCAAAACATATCAACTACCTTATGTACTCATTTTTATCCTAGTTAAACAAAACAAAACACAATACCAAATAAAACACAATACGACACAACTTTTTCTAGATAAGTTGGTTCTATAATCATACCGCAGCTGACAAGAAAAGAAGCATGGCAACAAAAACTTGTGGTGGCTTTCGTACACTCCCACCTCCAACTTAAAGAATATGCACTATCCCAAATACATATAAAATGTAAAGATAGGGTGTGAAGTCATACCTAGGTGCCTTAGAAACCATCTCATGATTTCTCAACATAGGGGTTCTTAGAATGGACCCCGCTATAATTAGTAGTGGTCCTAGTGGTGCCCGAGATGCTCACATCAATAGTGACACCAACAATGGTCGATGCACTCAATGGTTCCTATGGGGTATAAATAGTGCTCTTACTTAAATCAATTGCCTATGCAGTCATCTCATCAACAAATTGAGATCTACTAACTCTCATATCCATCTCATGGACCCTCGTTTGGTGGTCCCATATAGAATCAATATTGGCTTCCTTAGCCACCTCAATATCACTCTTTTTACTTCTCTTTCTTTTATTTTTTGGTCTCTCACCACCAGCTTCCTCAGTAGCTTTTCCCTTTCCTGTACCCCAGATATCTGGCACCTTCTCTTTGAAAATCATCTCAATGATGGGCATAGTAGGGAAGGGTCAAGCATGCATGTCTTCAAGAAATGGTCTGTGTCAAGATGTTTACCCGAATACCTCTAATCAAAACATCTATCAATGGGTCACCACCATTCTATAATCTCCCCTGTGGATATAGTCATTTTAGCTTCATCTGATATGTGTCATAGGAATCTCACAACAATTTTTGGCTATACTATCCTCGATCTTTGCTTATCCACTCAAAGTGTTACTGTCAGAATCTTACTTCAAATTTTGGCTTCTCAGATATGTCGGTAATACTCACTGTAGAATCTAAATATAACCCTCTCTTTGGCTTTCGGGTGGAAGAGGTGATGGTAGTTTCTTTATTTTATAGTTCCTACATCCTAGGGTACCTCCACCAATTAATGGTGGGCATCAGGGTAGACTCTATGTTTAATGGTCAAGCAGAATGTGGAGGAGGTGGTATCTCAATCGGGTTGTCACTGGATTTGCCCTCCTCCTCTTTTTTATTTTTTGACCCCTTATTCTCATACCCACTACTCTTAGAATCTTCTTCCTTATTCTCATCTTCAAGGCCAGCCTCATCTTTTAACTCACCGTCCTCTTTAAACTAGGATGGTGAGTGTGGTGGTGATTGATTTTTCATCCTTGACTTAGTGGATGGTGGTGAGCCTTCCACTAGACAAGCTTTTGAGCCTTAAGGTAGTCTCTTCCTGGGTCCCACTACACCCACCAATGGGTATTCTTTGACTGAGCCACTCATCAATGTCAGTGGCTTCAGTCCTGAGATGACGAGTAGAGGAGAGAGTTGGCTACTTTGGTGTTTGCTTCTTATAGAACCAGTCTTGGGTGTTATTGGTACCTTTTGAAGTGAACATGTTAGTTAATACTAGAAAAGGAATGAAAAACAAGAAAAATAAACAAATGTATTACAGTAGTTGGGCACTTTACGGGTTAAGTTATGACTCGTTACCATAGGTAATGAGTCGTTATGAGACTTGTGGGGTGGAAGGGAACATATAAGTAACTTACTAGTTAGTTAATGGGTCCTCCTAATGAGTCATTGTCTAATGAGTCGTTATGATACTCGCGAGGTGGAAGGGACCATATAAATCACTTAATGATTAAGTAACGGGTCCTCCTAATTAGTCATTGTATTAGACAAGGACTCGTCACCAACACTCATCGCCTGACCAGAAACCTTTCCTTAGTGCCTTTCCCTTCTTAGTCACCAAGATTTTTACACTGAGACAATGGCTCATGGCATGAGTTATTATGTTAACATAACCCAAACTCCTTCTTGCACCCATATTCCTAGTGACTACGGGTCACATAACAACTCGTTAGGTAACCCCATGAGTCATTATGAGTCCCGTAGCTACTGTGACATGGGTGTTTCGAAGTCTAGTGTTTCAATTTTTTCACATACCCAATGGGTACCTAGACTTACTCATGGGTTCAACATGTACAACACACTCCTGATTCATCTCTATAAATAACTTTTAGCACCAATTTTATTTTACTCCCATTTTTATTTATAATCAACATGTTTCACAATAACAAGTTAATTTTCAACATATGAACATAATTTTATCAAGGAATCTAAGTAATTTCTACCACATTTAGTACCAACTTATGAGATAAACTTATTAAAGAACAAACTTACTTGATTGACTTGCTTAGATTTCGTGACAATTTTGACTTTGCCCTAGTTCTTGGAAATGCAACTTTGGGAGTTTTAGAATTTGGTTGTGATTTTGAGATATGAATTCAAAGTGTGTTTTTGGCATTTAAGTGGTTTTTTTTGTAATGGAGGAAGTCACATAGGTTTAAAATGGAAAATGAACTATTTTAGGTTTTAATTTCCTTTTTAATTAACATAAACCGGATCGATCAACCTATTGGTCCTGCGATGTTGGGCCTGACAGTGAGTCAATGTAAGGACTCGCGATGACCAATAATAAGTCGTAGACTCTCTCTATTGTGATTGGAACCATACCTGGGTCTCAAGTCATAACGAATCAGGGAGACGAGTCATTGTCACTGACAACAACTTATTTGGAGAGCTGTTATGACTCCAGAGAGTACTTACTCATCAATGCTCAAACTGCACATCTAATTGAGGATAAAGCGGTCAGTGTCAAGTATAATAACCCAACTAGGTTGGGGTTGAACCCAAAGGGAAGACTTGGATGTGTATCTCTAGTTTTCTAAACTCAATGGGATGAACAAAAAGTAAATAAGTGGTTTGTAGTGATTGTATCAAAGAAGTAACGGTACGTAACTTTGGTTGTAAACGGTCGGAGATGAACACTAGAGTTGTGTTCCCCTTGGATTCTCAAATCCGTAGGTTTATCGTGCATTGCTGAACCAACAAAGTACTTTACATGCAGAATTTGATAAGTTATGTACCCTCAACTATCTTGTGAACTCATTGACGCATTTCATCCTTTACCTTTTGAGTCTCAGGATGTTGCATTACTAACCCTTATCCTATATTCTAGTTAACTATTACCTTTTGAGTCTCAAGTTAATAGATGGAAGATAACCATCTTACATAGATAATATTGATTGTCCTAGATTGATAGTTAAACTTCAAATTACTCTTGTAATTATTTTTTCCTAGTCAACACTCATCTTGTGGAGTAAATAGGAATAATATAGGTGGGATCCTAATGTTTTCAACCGCTAGAACAACTATCAAATCAAAGATAATACAATGCATGCAAAAGTACTGGTTCAGAACAACTTTGCACTTTCCCTACTTCATCAATATGTTAAGGTTCCCATAACCCTAGCTAAGGGTTTTAGCCGCTCATGTTTGTTAGATGATTTATAGAGTTCATGATGACATCCACTAAACAATATCACAAGAATAATTGAATAAAACTCAAAGTCTGAAACTGAATTATCTACCAAATTCAATACAAGAGCAATACTAGGATCAAAGACGAATCTTGAAATCAAAATATATGTTTGTGAATGTTAAGAGTGTGTAACCTCACTATAAAATGTCAAAAGGGTATATATAGTACACATGGAAACCCCAAAAATCAAATCCTTAAAAAAAAGGAAATTTTAGGTCGGTACCTGCTTACTTAGGCCACATACAGACCGTATGTAGCATATACGGACCGTATATGGACCTACGTAAGGGTAAAACTTCTACATAGGTCCTGTAGCTCTCTGTACTTTCAATCTCTGCACATACCTGGGTAACATATGGACCGTATGTACTACATACAGACCATATGTGGACATAGATATGTGCAAAGTTTTTTTCCTACTTCTAAGTATCTGGACTTCAATTTTTGGTACATATTTTGATCACCTATGCCCGGTAAGTGGCATATACGCCCAAAATTTCCTTGGTAAGTAGCCAAAAACTTTTGTTTTCATATTTTCTTTCATTTATCATCTAAAACCTAATTTCCTACAAAATATACCCAAAACATATCATATCACACAAAACAACCTAATAAACTTATATATTTTCATAGTTTTAAGCGTCAAAAGTGATATAAATCATAGCACATCAACACCCTCAACTTAGAGTGTTTGTATGTCCTTAGGCAACATAACAAAACCAAGTAAAAAACATGATGCTTAACTGGGAGAATCTAAGCTGTCTAAGGTAGTCAGTTATCACTTAAAGTTTAAAAACATTACCCCTTCTCTTATATAAACAACTCAAAACCAATTGTGTATAATCATGAAGCACAATAATGTGACACAATGGGATCACAATATCGCAATTACATTAGCAATAAATAACCATGCATATATACAAGTTACACTACCCGAATAAGTAAGAAACTAGTAATGCAACTCATGTGCCCTCAGAATCAAAAAAGTCCTACTCACTCATATGATAAGCATGTCAATGCAGGGATGGTCAAGAGGCACTGAAACTCAAAAGATAAGCTCAACCAATGCGTATCAAATACCATAGGCTTGCCATTGATTTTTTTACCGTAGTTTTCAGGAAGTCAAGTTAGGATCACTATAGGAATTTATTCGGCTTGTAATGTAGGCTTGGAGGCTGGTATTGTACACATGGATATATCAAGTGACTAAGCCTCCTTGGTACTATGGTACCTTTGGGGTTCACACTTTAACCAATTTTCTTTTGTTCCGCCCCTACTTTTCTCTTTTATTCTTTTATGCACATTTAGGTTCAATGTGGTTTCTTTTATTCATTCTTCTTTTTTTCTTTTCTTTTTCACATTTTCTTTTCCTTTTCTACCACACTAGCCTTACTAAATTTTCTATTATTTACCCTTCTTCATAACCACTCTATATCATGCACCTCTATGATAGCCACCCTCAACTTAAGTGATTTGCCTGAGTTGAGGTACACAATGTCCAAGGTGGACTAAGGCCAAAACAAGTTCATTATAATACAAATAGGAAGGTAAAAGGTGAAAATAAGGGAATAGGCTATAAGGCTCAAAAATGGGATCAAGGGATACTATTTCACATTGAGAAGGTCATTTAGGTTAAAAGTGGAATAAAATAAAAAACGGCCTATGTTCTTTTCCTAACCAATTATCCTACACCCTAGGAAAGTCTAACCGGGCAAGTTTTAGATATAATATACAAAGAGAACTAGGTAACATCTCACAATCACATGGCAAAGAGTTACATCACAATTTACTACCTATTTGATTCATGCATAAGTTAGTTATGATTGTCATGTCCCTAATTCTAATACCATAACAAGATCCACACAAGTCACACATATATACATTCGCATAGTTCTAAGAACAAATTTTGCAGGGTTTCATTTTTTCAAAATCAGCAAAAAATATGACAACTGCCCTAAATACTTAAAAGGCCCCTAATTACACAAAAACAAATACAGCACAAAACAACAACACATCTTGACATAATTTTAAATCTAGATATGCATGTTCTACTAATATGTCGCGGTCGTAAGGAGAAGAATTACGACAACAAAAACCTATTTAGGCTATGGTATACCCCTCCCCCAACTGAAGAATATGCAGTATACCCAATGCACTTAATAAATATAAATCAAGAAAATGAGGACATACCTAGGACGCGCTAGACATTTATGCCATAATCATCCCTTGATAAGTGAATCTGGACTAGAGAATGCGGTGGTGGTGGTGGTGGTTGGGGCAGTACACTACTAGAAGATATGCCCACATCTATCTTAGCATGTCTCTTCCTATCAATAATTACAGTCTCTACTGACTCATGTTTGGCCAATTTCAGGGCCTAGTTATATGGCATAGTGGTATCTCACAGGTCACCTTTGAGGCCTCTTATGGTCCCTACAACGAGGACCACCTCATCATTCTCCACAAATAAGTTAAACCATCTGGACCATAAAATAGTGATAGCTTAACAAATGGGGGCATAATTGGAGAAATGGCTATCTTGTGGCTCTTAGTGAAGGAGTGTACCTCTCATCTAAGTACATCTACCTCCTCCCTAATATCACCTAGATCTGGTGCCTCAATGCAGCTAAATTGTTTTAATACCTAACCCTCAAAAAAATCTATGTGTGCATGCAACTTTAGTCGTAGCTCTAATATAATAGCCCAGAGTGCAAACTCCAGTCTAGCCTCAGCTGTCAATAGTATAGTCTGGACCCATGGTTAGATCTGTCCATATAAAATAGACACCTTGGCCTCAACATTCTGTAGAAAAGTATCTGTGACTCTATGACTCTCCACCAAGCTCTTCAAAAACTCAAGAGATACTAGCATGATACCTATAGCAGCTGAAGTAGATGAGAGAGAGGGCACTGAACATGTATGCACCAACTCTATAGTGGAAGTTAGTGCTAATCTAGATGTAGTGGGGGTCCTCTTACCCTAATTACTCAACTTAAGGGCCTCTCTATGCTCTCCCATCTCAAACTCCATACTAACCTCCACATCACCTCCTTGTGTATCAACTGACTTTGTGGTGTTTCATAGGCCATTAGATAAGGTTGGAGGTACTATAGTAGGTGCACGGGGTCTTTTGGGAATGTCCATATGTGTTGAATCCTTCATTATCCTAGTTTGTGTTGTGGCCATTACCTTTACTCTCTCATCCTCTTGGTATCTCTGGCATGTCAGCTGCATTATATAATTGTCAAACTAGACATAGAAACAATAGAGTTGTGGCCCCACCAAAAAAGTCTCTCATAAAGCTCACACTGAATGACAGCTACAAAATCAATATCATATCTCACCATCGTGTTAGTAATCAACGTTTCTCCATCCGAAGTTAATACATTATCCGCAATAGATGGATATAGTCTATAACAAATAAGCAGCCACTAAAACTTAGAAAAAAGTGAGTGTCACCTTCTTTATCATACCTTGCCCCTCGATCCAAGGGGTATCATCTCCCAAAGATGAAATATAGCTAGCGATCTATCTCGCCATCTCAACTTTCTCACTACTGTGCTCAGCATCTTACATAATGTGTCTATCTCATAAAACTCTTAATCTATAATGACACTCAGAGATGGATGTTGGAGAAACATAATCAAGACCAAAGTGAAATCAACATATGACATCTGCTGAAATATCTACCATAGCCCTTCTCACACGAGTCTGCTCAAGTTGGGCTACTTAGTATACCTTGAAAGACCTCTACTCTTTGGCATAGTCAACGCTTCTATGGCGTGGTATGATGCATATAATTCCTATGCTAAAATCAGTTTGTAAGAACCAAGGGGTTGAGTCATCCACCCCAACTGATATTTGTCAAATACATCCCACAACGATGGTGCACTAGCCAACCTAGACAAGTCAATATGCCTCTTTTCATAAATAAGCCTCATGGGTTGTCTAGACTTGATAATATGTCTTTACTGCTAAAAAATAGTCTAAAGTCCTTCCATGTACCATCTCAGGTTCACCATAATAAGAGGTTCCTCTGATACATGTGCAGGGTCGAATGCCTATCCTGCTGAGCTTATATCTCTAAATTAGGAGATGGAACATGGTGTGTAGCCTAGTTGTACCCTCCTCCGACTTGGGTACTACTCAAAACTTCTTTTGAACTATTGTAACCTTGTCAAAATGGGGTACTGTTGATGACTTCTCCTCATCTATTATATCAGACTCATTCTGGGACCTCTCCTAAGACTGGAGTCCTGTGTATCTGCTATAGGAGGTGACTCTACCTCCTCCATATTAGCATCCTCATCCTCATCATAATCATCATCACCCTTACCCTTGACAGTCTAGGGAGAGTGCAGTGGTGATATTTGAGTCAACTTCATTCTCGGCCTACGTAGGAGTTTCATAGCCTTAGCCTGTGTCTTATACTAAGTGAAAGTCGGTTTCATTCCCTACTGTGACTTCTCTAGAATCTATAGATTTAAATTGGCCATAATAATGGACTCGGTTGTAGCATGCATTCGACCTCTAGTCACAGGCCCTATCGCCCTGTGGAGGCTGCTCTGGATCGAGCCTGCGGGTGCTACACCTCCGAGCTACTACACTAAATTAAGCATGTGGGTACTCCTCCTCTGAGCTACTACTTTTGGAAGAGTCATCCCATTGCCTAATAGGTGTATCCTTCTTCTTTTTTGGTTCTATATGTACCTTTAAATTGGAGAACCAGAAGTGAACTATGAAAAAGTGAATCAAAATCAGAGAACGAACACATATTTAGTGCTTTAAGACAAGTTGGTACTGAGAACAAGAGATTTTTCACCTTTTATTAAGTGTAAGGAAGTGGGGTAGTTTTAATTTTAACATAGAATAGAGAATTTTAAGGATTTGTAAGTTGAAAATGTATGAAAGGGGCTAAAATAGAATAAGGGGCCGGTTTAGGGTTTAAATGGTAATCTTTTCCTCTTTTTTTCCTTTTATAATAATAGAGTTAATTGCTTTACTTTGATTTTACACATTGTGGTCATAGTTAGTGTTATCATATATTATGTCAAAATGTAAACTATAATATAATAGTAATCTTGATTAAGTTGCTTTCTCTATGATTTCTTGGGTATATATTCAATTCAACATTGGTAGGCCCAAAATTTTAAAACAAATTTTTGGATCAATATTTCCTCAACAACACCAAAATTTTGATCAATGCCAAAACCATACCTCCACTTGAGGATAAAGCAATTGTTGTCAAGTATAATAACCTAACTAGGTCGGGGTCGAACCATAGGGGAGACTTGCATGAATATCTCTAGTTTACCGAACTCAACATGCTGAACAGAAAGTAAATAGAGGGTTTGTAGTAATAGTATTAAACAAGTAATGGTATGTAACTTTGGTTATAAAAAGTCAGAGATGAACACTAGAGTTGTGTTCCCCCTGGCTTCTACAATTCATAGGATTATCGTGCTTTGTTGAAGCAACCCAGTACTTTGCATGCAGAATATAAAAAGTTATTTACCCTTACCTGTCTTGTGGACTCATTGACGAATTTCATCCTTTACCTTTTGAGTCTTAGGATATCTCATTCCTAACCCTTCTCCTAAATTTAGGTTATAGGTAGCCTAAGGGTGGCCTCATAGAAGATGAAAAAACACATGCTAAATTTGGAGGCCAAGGTGTGGTAGACACTAGCTCGACACATACTATGTCCTACTACTAGGGACAACATGCTTAGATCGATCGTGTTGCATTAATAGCTGGTTTTATGGATGGGTACGAGTTTGACGTGGGTGAGTTTTTTGAACGGGAGATACAAGATAGTGATGTAGGCGGATAAAATCTACTCCTAGCTTATCCGTGCAAGATCAATCAGATGTGTTTGGTTGCAGGGGTGCAGGAATTCTTAGGGATCTACCAACTCATTGAGCCGACAAATATTTTAGACTTGGGGTTGATTTGGGATATTGCAAAACCCATGGATAGGAAAACGAGGTGAGGATCTGATATGATTGCTGTGATGTTTAGGGTTCATGTGGGTAGACTAAGAATGTGGTGCAGGATATGGAAGATGACACCATAGGTGGAGGTGTTCAGACCAAGCCCCAGACAGCTGATGTCGGGGGCACATCCAGTGCTCCTTCTATACAGTCTACACCAACTCGTGTAGCTCCCTCTAGATCTGTATCTCCAGGGCACATATTTATTTCCTAAGCTAGTTTGAATGAGATTATGCACAAATTGGGAACTGTGGAAGCAAAAGTACAGTTAATGGAGGGTGGTGTAAAACTCTTTGTTGAAAATTAGATGGTAGAACAGAATAGATGGGTGTAAGGTCGATTGGATGCCTTTGACCAGAGGATGACCAGATAGTTGGGAAGTGGCCAAACCCTAGAGATTACGGAGGTAAAAGCAGAGGTGGCCGAGATCAAAAGGATGGTGAATGAGTTGTATGACTCGTCATTCATCCCAGCACTCGTGATTATGAAGGTTGAGCCCAAAATCCATGTTGAAAACATCTAGAAAATCCCATACATAAAAGAAAAAAATTAAGAATGAAAAAAGCATTAGAGTGCCGAAAAAGATGCCTTGAAGAATGCAAAGAATGATAGCATACAGAGAGAGAAGGATCGGCAGGTGAGGGTCCAAGAGATACAAGCTAGAGCCAGTAGCTTAAGACCGGTGGTTGAAGGTGTTGATGGGGCAGTGATGTAGCCCTGATTACTAGAATACCACTGAGCGTTCCGACCACAACTGGTGACACTATTGTAGAGAATGTCCCGACAGATTATGGTACTTTTGTTGATGATGGTGGAACCCAATCTGAGGGCCCACGTGATGATACTACATAAACTAGTGCTTTGAGTGCCTAGGTATGTTGCCAATTTCTTGTACTACATTGTTAGATGCACTGGGGATAGTGTAGAGTATTTGAGTTGGAGGTGGGTGGTGAACCAAGGTTGCCACAGGTTATACTTCCCATGTTTCAAAACTCACGGCCACAATTTGAAAAGTCAGAGAACTGGCATGTTTTTTTGTTATATTTTTAGTTTGTTTGTGTGGGATGTTGAAATAGGAGGAAAAATTGTACTTGTGGCAGTTGATCTTGTTTTGAATGATTATGCTGAATTTGTCTAATTTTGAAATAATTGTGCTAAAAAATTGATACCCCTCCTATAAAAAAAATTATGACTGTGTGATATGTATTTGTGTAAGACAATTATGAATCTAATAATGGCCTTAGAATTAGGGATAGAACAATTAGGGGAAATAATTACATACCTGGATAAGTGTGTGTGAGGCACTACTTTGTTCCCAGTGTGTTCGAATCTAGAACTTGCTCTGTTGCTCTTACCTAGGGTTCAGGATAGTTGAGTAGGAGATGATCATAGGTCATCCTTGTTTTGAGTCCACTCGATCCTAAATGCCTAACCAAATGTGATATGAATCCCTTCGATCCCATTATTGAGCCTTAATTGACCCATATTTTTTATTAAACTGATTTCACCTTCTCATTTCACTTACAATGAACTTGTATTAGCAATGTTACTCCTTGGACACTGTGCACCTAAACTCAAGAAAATCACCTAAGTTGAGAGTGGCTATTATAGGGGTGTGTAGGGAAAAATGAGTATGAAGAAAGATGTGTGAAAGAAAAAGGAAAAGGATGGGTGCGGTCAAAATAAAGAAAACAAAAAAATTAAAGAGAAAATACAAGAAAAAAAGTGAGAATAGAAAATTGCACCTGGTCCAGTCTAAATGTATTTTAAAATAAAAAAGAAGACATAAGGGTAGAAATAAAATGAAGAAAAGTGGAAAAATAAGTGGACCCCAAATAAAGCATAGTTTCAAGGAGGCGTAGTCACTAAAAAGTTCCAAAAAGATACCATACAAACCCCAAACCTATGTTACAAGCCAAATAAAGTCATTTGGTGATCCTATATAGACTGTCCGAAAGCTTAGGAAGAGAGCATATGGGCAAGCTTATGGTATTGTGTATGCACCAGTGATACATCTTTATGAGCGGAAGGATTTTTTTCTATATCACTAAATAATTCGAGTGATCTAAACTGAATGAAAGGGATTTCTTTAATTGAGAGCATACATGGGTTAGGTCGTTAGGTTGCTAGATTGTTTGGTTAATGTGATTTGTGCTTATTCCTGGTTGTCTTTCACTAAAGTAATGACATCATCGGATTCCTTTATGTTTCTCTGTAGGCCAAATCGATATACACGATTTAATTCTTGAAAAGTTAAAATTAGGAGGGGGAATAAAAAATGTTGAAAATTGAATTAAAAAGTCACTACCATAGGTATCTTAGGATCTTCTTGTTTAGGCATCATTGTCATGATTGGTAGCTTTCATTTTTATTTTTCCCAAGGACACGCAAACTTTCTATATTGAGGGTGATGATGCATCGTGGAAACACTACACTTTCGATGCTTAAAATAAAGAATTTATGATTTAACTTAGGTTGTTTTAGTAGATATAAGGTTGTTTTGTTCTTGTTACAGGTAAAACAGGTAAATAATAGGCTCATAATGAAATTAGAAGAAGAAGACCTGAAAAAGACATGTTTGTAGATGATATGAGTAACCTCACTAGTCGTCAGCACATCATACGGCTCGTAGGATGACTCATAAGCACAACAAAATAATAACCCAATTAGAAAAGCCAAGTGAAGAAAAGATACAACTAGAGCATACGAGTCGTAAGATGAGGATACAGGTCATGTCAAGCAATTGTAAAGAGAACAGAACTGTAGGCTTCCAGTTAGAGTTAGTCATAGAAGAAGACAAGTCAAAAGTATAAGTACGACTCGTAAGGTCCACCCGTGAGCTGACCAGTGTTCAGAGCAAGGAAAGATCAAGTCGTTAGTGGTAACGAGTTAAGACCATGAGCCATATGGTCAAGATATGACTTCTAAGGATGAGTCGTAACAAGAAAAAAAAGTTAAAACCCTGGAAGATCAGACAATGGAGAACATACGAGAGGCATTGTATGACTTATAAGAATACCTTATGAGTGGACGAAGCGAGTCATACCTTGTGCCGACTTACTTTTCCTAGTCAGTTTTACGTAGGAGTTTTGGGTTGTACTTAGATACTATAAATACCCTAGGGTTATTCCCTTATTATTTTACGTTCGTTGTTATTCTATTACATACTTTACATTATTCTTGAGATTTTTGAGTTATTATTCAATTGAAGATTTTAGATTTTATTCTACTTATTATTTTGCAATTACTTACATGAATTCTTTATTGATTATCATAGGTTATTGCATGAACATGAGTGGCTAATTTCCCTAACTAGGGTTGTGGGAACCCTGGCAGATTAACTACGTAAAAGAAGTGGGAGATTCATCTTTTCTATTGTAGTTGCATGTATCTTAATCTTCTTTATATTCAATGACCTCATAGCCACCTCAAAAGTTTAAGGATTGCATGTATTCGATAACTTCCTCACAAGGGAGTTTAAGATTAGAAAAAGTGGATTAAGACAGTAATCTGATATTCACGTCTATCTGATTATTCCATCATCACATCTAATCAACTTGAGACTCAAAAGGGGAAGGTTGAACTGAAGTAATATACAAGTAGTAATAAGGTGACACGCTGAGACCCTTAAGGTAAAGGATGAGATTTATCAACACGTTCACAAGATGGTTCATAATACATATCTTGTCGACTTTCCATACAGAGTAGCAGAATAGGTGGGTTGAACACAAAAAAATTACGGAGTTGAGAAGCCAGGGGGAACACAGTCCTAGTGTTCATCTTCTATTGCTTACAAACTGAAAGCATTCAATATTTGGTTACTATTTACATACTACTTCCAAATTCGCCCATTTACTTTTCCGCACTGGTCGTAAATTTTTCCAAGTTAAGCAATTGTTCAACATTTTCCCTATAGGTTCAACCCAACCTAGTTGGGTTACTATATTTGGCATCTACCACAACATACTTATTTGGAGATTACTTTTGGGTAACATAATATTGCCTCCACCTCAAGCCAAGACAAGTGGTCATCAACTTGATTCTTAGTGCTTTTTCAATCTTTTACCTCAAAGTCAAATTCTTGCAACAAAAGGACCCAATGTATTAGCATCAGTTTAGCATTCTTTTTTGACATTATATACCTTAATGTTGCATGATCTGTGTGAACTATAACTTTGGTCCTAATCAAACAAAATTGGAACTTCTCAAAGGTAAAAACCACTACAAGCAACTCTTGTTTTGTGAACATATAGTTCTTTTGTGTGGGATTTAACAACTTATTGGCATAATAGATTGGGTGAAGGATTTTTTAGCGTCTTTGGATAAGGACAAAATCTAAGGCCACTCTGCTAGCATCATACTTAACGTAAAATGGTAAATACAAATCATAGGATATGATAATATGAGCTGAGATCAACCACTCTTTAAGTCACTCAAAGGCCGTGAGACATGAATAATCAAATACAAATTTCACCTCCTTCTCTAAAAGTTTGCATAGAGGATTAGCAATTTCTTAGAAGTCTTTTATGAACCTTCTTTAAAAGACAGTATGACCTAAAAATCTTTGGATACCTTTAATCGAGAGTTGTGGAGGTAATTTTTCAATCACCTTAATCTTTGATCTATCCATTTTAATATCCTGTTTTGAGATTTTGTGACCAAGAACAATACCTTCTTTCACCAAAAAATGGAACTTCTCCCAATTTAGCACTAGATTGCACTCATCACAACTTTGGAGTGTGTTGGCTACATAGGCCAAACAATCATCAAAGGATCCCCCAACTACCAAAAAGTCATCCATGAATACCTCTATAGTGTATTCTACCATGTCAGAAAATATAGCTATCATACATCTTTGAAAGGTGATGGGAGCATTGCATAATCCAAATGGAATCCTCTTAAAAGAAAAAGTCCCATAAGGGCAAGTAATAGTCCTCTTTCCTGGTCCTTGGGAGCAATAAAAATCTGATTATAACTTGAGTACACATTAATAAAATAGTACCAACCCCTGCCTACTAGTCTGTCAAGCATCTGATCCGTGAATAGCATAGGGAAATAGTACTTTGAGTCTAAGTATTCAGCTTCCTGTAATCTAGGCATACTAAGTATTCTGCTTCCTGTAATCTAGGCATACTCTTCATCCAGTAACCGATCTTATGGGCACCAATTCATTCTTCTAATTAGGGACCATAGTGATCCCACCATTCTTTGGTACATATTAAATAAAGTTGATCCACTTGTTTTCTGCAATGGGGTAAAGCATTTCAGCATCTAACTACTTGATAATTTCTACTACCTCTTGCATACACAGATTCATTCTCCATTGGTTCTCAATGTTGTGTATACACTCCAGTTAAATTTGTATCTTATGAGTGAAAATATTAGGTGGAATCCCCATAATATCTGTAATAGTCCATTATATATCCCTCTAGAACCTCTGCAACACTAACAGCAATGCTTCAACCTATGACTCCACTAAATTAGTAGCAATAATAACTGGTAAGGTATTGTAGGCCCCCAAAAATACATAGCACAAATGAGATAGGAGGGCCTTCAATTCTAAAATTGATGGCTCCACAATAGCTGGTCGAGCTGGATGAGTGGTTTTATTCTTCAAATCAACATCAAGCTTCATTGGAACATAATTATGAGAATCTCTACTATCCAATGCGCTCATCATCTCATTGTACTCAATAATGCCATCGCTATCAAAATTCATGATAATTATTGCTAACATCTAAACCCTAAGTCTCTCTTCAATGGGTATAGTCACTTCATCACCATCAATAGTCTCAATAATGGCTATCACTCTCATATCCTTTGGTTGTTGCATATATTAATAAACATTAAAAGTGTTTTCTTATTATTGAGTCTGAACTTCAACTGCCCTATCTCCATGTCAACTAGGTCCCTATCAGTAGCTAGGAAAGGCTTTCCCAAGATAATTAGGACCTCGATCCCACCTCACAATCAAGGATGATGAAATCAGCTTGAAATATTAAGGATTCCATCCTCATCAAAATATCACATAAAATACCAATTGGTTTTTTCACAGTCTGTTCAGCCATTAATAATCTCATAGATCTAGGTGTAGGTGCTCCTAACCCCAACTACCTGTATACTACCAACAACATCAGATTGATACTAGCTCTCAAATCACATAAAGCTCAAGATAATTTGAAGGGCCCAATGGTACATGGTTTAGTAAATGCTTTGGGGACCTCTTTCTTCTCAACCAATGATCGAGAAGTGATGGTACAATAATGATGAACATTATCAGCTGGTTCAAAACTCGTCGTCTGCTTTCTAGTTACAAAATCCTTCATGAACTTAGAATAACCGAACATATTCTCTAATGCTTCTACAATAGGAATATTAACTGATAATTCTTTAAACATCGACAAGAACTTCTGATACTTCCTTTTCTTTTGTTTATTTCTCATTCTCTAGGAAAAAAAGAGGGAGGTCATGAAATGGTCTTCAACACAAGCTTCACTACCTTATTTTTTCCTTTATCCTTCTCAACACTTTTATCAATACTGTCGATTTCTCTATCTCCATTTTAGGTGTCTCATTGACATCAACATTATCATTCCTTGGCTCATCAACCATAGGCATAGGGGGTCAATATTTTCCTTGACACTTTGAGTGGTGATGGAAAGAAAGTGATCATCATTATTAGGATTCTAAATTGTATTACTTGGAAGGGTGCTCGATTGCTGTTGTTTCAAGGTTGCTGATATTTGGCTAAATTGGTTCTCCAATTGCTTGATCGCAGTAGCATGCGATTCCACTTTCTTGGTCAAACCTAATATATCTAGTGTAATCTCCTTAAGAAAGCTTTATTGACTTTCCTGACCCTTTACCAGCTTTGAAAACATTGCCTCAATCCTTGATTTACTATCATGGTTGTGGTGGAACATATGCAGCACCCTTCTTCTCATAATCATCTTTACATCTCTAGTCATTATCTATCTCTCTCTCTACTTTGATCTCTGTACCTATCCCCATAGTAGTTCTAACCTTGGTTCCTTTGCCTAGAGTTCTAGTTGTCTTGAGCAGATGATTGGCCCTTGTCTCAAAAACCTGCCAACTCTCTCTCTAGATATTTATCCTCTTTATTCACATCTAAATCATATAATTTGGAGGCCTTACCTTGCACGCCCACTACATTCACCTTCTAAAAATTCATCATCGTGAAATGCTCTCTCAACAATTTAAGTTCCGTCCTTATCTGAGCAACTTCTTGTATTGCAGTGTCATCAACAACTCTGTGCTCACTAGAAGCCCTAATAAGCTAAGTGCCAACGCCTCTCTCTACCTCCCGACTAATGCCACCCTTGGTTGGTGAGAGACAATTGATCTAATATCTTTGATGTTGCCTCCCAACGCAGGTGCATGAATGCTCCACCAGTAATAGTATCTACCATAGATTTTGAACTGGTGTTTAGGGCTTGGTAGAATACAAGAAAGTTGCTTCCTGTAATTCTATAATTTTGCACCATTATCAACTTTTTCTTAAACCAAAACCATGCCTCATACATTAATTTAAAGTGCAACGGTCTGAAATTATATATCTCATCCGTTAACTGTAGCATTCTAGATGAGGGAATAAATGTTATAAATATTTCCTCTACAACTCATTCCAAGTAGTAATCAACTCATGAAGAAATTCCCCTAACCATAATGTAACTTCAATAGTTAGAGATAACGGGAATAACTTGAGTCTTAAATCTTTCTAATCTACCACAAGTATCATGTATGAAGTGAAAATCCCAATAAAATTAATATGGTACATGTTTTCATCATCCATCAACAATCCCGAAAACACACTTTTTAGGTTCAACAATTGGATCATAGCACTAGTAATGTTGAACTTCACACCCAGTGGTAATGCGGGAGAAATGATAGATCATGTCTTGATAGGCTCAACGTTTCCCAAGTCCCCTTTTGGATATCATATAAAGGAAAGTGTTGATAAGATGGTAGTACTTGAGCTCTACCATATCTATCTCTATCTTGATTTCTATCAAATTCTACTCGATGATCTGCTCCTTCTCTCTGCCTTGCCAACTCTGCCTCCTGAGCTATACGACCGGTATCTGCATCCCTCCTTGCATTAGTAACATTTTATTCTACTAATAATTGATTAGTGGTTCAATCAATCATCTCCTAAACTATACTAGGAAGAGAAGTCAAGTCATCAAGATTATCCCAAAGCCCCTCAGGATAAACTTCACGTCCGTGTTCCATTATCCTATAATTTGGTTGTAGTATTCTTTTAGGATAAGGATCAAGTGGGAGTAAGGTATTTCCTTTACTACTAGTGTTAGGCATATGCCGGTATATTCCTTAAGAGAAACCAAAAATTAGAACCCGAAAACTTCAACAACTTCAACCAAGAAATCCGCAAACCTATTCCCTGGTAACAGAGCCAAAATTTGATGTCATCCAAACAATACCCTCCTTGAAAATACAATATGATCACTATCAAATTATAGTATTTCAACTAGGTTGGGGTCGATCCAATAGGGAATAGGTCAAACTCGTCTCTCAAACTTGCTGAAGTAGCAGAAAGTACAGGAAAGTAAATGGGGGTTTACAACAATCAATAAAAGAAATAAGTTTTAAATGGTTTTGGTTGTAAACAATCTAAAATGAGAACTAGGCTTGTGTTCCCCCTGGATTCTAACTCAATTTGTTTATCGTTCTCAATCTAACTATTTCACCACTACACATACAGAATTTAACAAGATAGGTATTAACAATTATCTTGTGAACTTGTTGGTAAATTTCACCCTTTACCTTGTGAGTCTCAAGGTGTCTCCTTACTAACCCTTGTATTTGATCCAGTTTAACTATCACCTTGTGGGTCTTAAGTTTTAGACCAGGATGCCCATAACCCAAGCTAAGGGAATTAACCGTTCATAGTTGTTAAATAAGCCATGGAATTAAATAAAGAATGCATATGTTTAATCTCACAATAATGGAAAAAGAAACTCAAAGTCTCAAATTACTTAATAAACCAAAAACCAAGAACAAGAAAGATTTCAAGATCACTACTTAATCATCAAATCAATATATGTATGTAAGAGTATAACGTGCATAACCTAATACAAGAGTACCTCAAGGGTATTTATAGTTTCTAAAAATAAAAAAGAAAACCTAACAAAAACAAAATAGGAAAATTAATTCGGCAGTGGTCACACCTCTGGTAGCAAGTCATCTGGACTGACAACGACTCATTAGCTACTTTCGTTGCTCTCTTCTATGCTCAATGATAACAACTCAGGGTTGGACCTAGTAGTTGTCTGCAAATCTTATTTCAGTGTTTTCTCTGTTTTTTCAGAACGAGTCGTTGTCACTCCTAACATCTTGTAACCTTCATCCATTTCCACTCAGGCTTCAAGTCTATCTTTAGGACCTTTTCTGGTATGCTTATAATGACTCACATCATGACTCGTTATGACTCCTAGCAAGTCATGGTCAGCCTCAACTTCGGTCCTTTAATCAGCAACCCTCACTGTTAATATCACAACTTGGGCTACAAGACGTATGGTGACATAATAACCTGTAATCCAGTCAGTGCATTAACTTTTTTAGAGATTTTGCATCCAATTCTATTCCATGCCACTTCCAACCTAATTAACCTACAAGACATATAAAACACCCATCATATCTATCAAAGTGGCCTAAGTATTTGTATATTTTCACTATTTTAAGCTTCAAAATTGCCATAAAACCATGCCACATCAAAGATTGAGAAGAAATAGTTGTAGTGGTGCGTATTATCAGCAAGATCAAAACTCATTGTCCTCTTCTTAGTCACTAAATCCTTCATAAACTTTGGATTACGAGGCATCACCTCTAAAACTTCTACAAGAGGGATATTCACAGACAATTCTTTCAACATTGACATAAAAATATGATATTTTCCTTTCTCCATCTTCTTGTTTAACCATTGAGGAAAAGTTGGAGGAGATTGTGGATAGTTTGCTAAACTATTTTGACCTCATTACCCTTTTCTATATCAGTATCAACCTAATTTTTCACACTCATCAATTTCTATGAAGTCTCACCATTCATCACCAACTTCTCTATTTAAGCTTAGGGTACATCATCAATATCAACAGTAATATCCCTTCCCTCATCATCTATAGGCATAGGTGGATCAATAGTAGTCTTACCACTCTAAGTGGTGATGGCTAGGCAATGACTGTTGTTTTTAGGATTCTGAATGGTATTGCTCAAAAGAGTGGGTTGAAGTTGATTCAAGGTGTCTAATATCTGACCTAACTATTGCTCAAGATTATTAATCGTAGTAGCATGTGATTCCACTAAATGGATTAATCTCGAAATATCTACCTTAATCTCCTTAAGGTAACTGTCTAGGCTCTCTAAACCCCTAAACAGCTTCACAAGTAATGCTTCCATCCTCGAAGCATTATCACAATTCCCTGGTGGAACAAATGCACTACTCTTCTCCTTATAATTATTTTTTCTCCTTCAGTCACTATCCATCTCTTTACTCATATCCCTATACTTGCCCCATAATAGTTTTTACCTTCATTCACATGCCTCGAGTTCTAAGTGTCCTAATCATACTCTTGGTGTTTGGCTCAAAAACCCATTATCTCTTTATCAAAATACTTAGATTTCTCTTCAGAGGAAAACTTATCATGTCTAACAGATTTACCTCGCGTGACCACTGCATACACCTTTTGACCATTCATAGTTGCAAACTACCTAATAAGTAACCCTATCACCATTCTCAAGTGTGATACCTCTTGAGCCACTTTATCATCTAGGGCTTTTTGCTTACTAGAAGGACCAATAGCATAAGTACCTTCTCCTCTTTCTGCCTCCTAAGTATGCAACCCTTATTTGGTTTTAAAGAACCGGTCTAATATTTCCAAAGCTATCTCCTAATAAAGGCTTAAAAAAGCCTCACTAGTAATAGTATTCGTAATAGTTTAGTGTTTGCATTCAAGTCCCTACAGAATATCTCGAGTAAATTCCTCTCTAAAATTCTGTGATTGGGTACATTCATCAACTTTTTCTTAAATCTCAACCAAGTCTCGTACAGTGTCTCAGAATGTAATTCTCTGAAATTATAAATCTCATCCTATAACTACAACTTTCTGGAAGGTGGGAAAAACCTATCCAAAATTTTGTTCCCAACTCATTCTAAGAGGTGATGAACCCACGAGGTAGTTCCCCTAACCATAACGTCGCTTTTCCTAAAATATATGATAAGAAAAACCTAGGTATCAAAGATTCCTAACTCACCCTAGGTATATTATATGAAGTGCAAATCCCAATGAAATTCATGATGTGCATTTTTACATCATCAGTCGGCAAACTGGAAACACATCCTTCAGATTAAGCAACTGAATCATTACACTAATAATGTCAAACTTCACTCCTTGGGGTAACTTTTGAGGAATGATATCTCCTATATCAATCAGATTAAGATACCTCAAGTCTTCTTTTAGATCATTAAAAACTTGCAAATACTGATAAGTCGGGGATGATAGAGCCTTATCCCTTCTAGCTTTATGTTTATCGAGTGTTTCTCATAGATCTTTCTTCTATATAAGTCTCTCCTCCTTACAGGTTGTACGACATCTAATTGCAAACCTCACATTCTTTTCAGCTAATAACCAAGAAGTGGTTTGCGTGGATGTTTCTCGAACACCATGCGGAGGTGGCCGATTTAAGGAATCTGGGTCATCTTGTATCCCATCATGTTGACCTCCATGCTCATACTCTAACATCTTACAATTTTGTCATAAGGTTCTTTTAAACTTAGGATCAAAAGGAATCAAGGGATTGTGTTGTCTCCTAGTGCTGACATGCACCAGAGTATACCCCAAAAAAGTGAAAAATCAAAAACCTACAACCTTAATCTATCAATCCGTAGTCGTATTCCCCGGTGAAGAATTCAAAATTTAATTTCACCTAAACTACACCTCAAAAAAAGTATAAGGCGGTCATTTTTAAAATATAAAACCCAAAAATGATTGGGGTCAAACCCACAAGGAATAGGATGACTCTTTGTCAAGCACTTGCTGATGGAGTCAAAAAGTGGAGAAATTAAATGGGGTTTTTGCAATAATAGTAGTAGTAGTAGTAATAATTCTTGAACTCTTTAGGTTGGAATCAATATGAGCCAATCACTAGGATTTTGTTCCCCTTAACTTCGTAACTCTTCAAACTTATCATGCTTGTCAAACTATCTCAGTGCCTTGCATGTAGAATCTAACAAGTTGTGTATCACCAATTGTCTCTGGACACTATTTAGTAAATATCACTCAGCATTTCACGAACTTAGAGTGTTGCCTTACTAACCCTCATCTTGGATCCCACATTAACTATCTCATCTCGGTCTCAAGTTAATTAGATGAAGGTTAGTAGATTCAAATTACTATAGTGATCTTCTTTTCCTAATCTCAACCTCTTTCAAGTTAGTATCAAATACAGGTATTTTTTAACATCTGCAGTCAAAAACAAAGCAATCAATAGAAATAAAACCATAATACATACAAGAACACCAATCAGGAAAGACTTTTAACTTCCTCTACTTAGTTATTCTATCAGGGGTCCCACAACCCTAGTTAAGGGGTTTAACTACTCATTACTACAAGAACACACATATAATTCATAATTGAAAGCATATTATTGATATCACAAATAATTAAGAATAAAAACAAAAATCTCAAATTAATGTCAAACCCTAAGAGTCATGAACAAGAATTTCAAGATCGAATGTGTATTTATAACTCAATATAATGTTGTAAATATGTAAAGTGCATAAACTAATAATAAAACATCAATGGGGTATTTATGGGTTATTTCAGAAAACCTAAAAATCCTATCCAAAACTAAGTAGGGGAAAAAGTTGGCAGTGGTAATGCCTCAGATAACGAGTCATTTAGACTGACAAAAACTTGTTGTCATCTTCGTATCCTAGGATTCAATGCAAAAGGTAATGAATCGTCAGGTCACCAGACAAGTCATTAACAGACTCATACCCTCTCTAGTAACTTTTACTATCTTTATAACTTTACTCCATATGCTCAAAATTACGGTCACTATGAGTCTTAGTCTAACCTTATGACTCGTCACCAGTATCGTTTCCATTGTTATTAAACTTGCACCTTCTTAGGAATTTAACTCTCTTTTTCTTATAGCAGCCTTTACTACGACTCGTAGACTGACCCTACGACTCGTAGCTAGTGTGTACTTTATTCTTTATCTTATAATTCTTCACTGATGATGACGAGTCATAGTGTCACCCAATGACTCATTATCCAAGCAGAAAACTGCTCTTTTTAACATTTAACTCTCTTCCGACCTTGTTTTCCTACAAAACATAAACAAAAATATTCAACACATCAATCAATATTACCTAAGTACTTGCATAATTCCCTCTTTTTAAGAATCAAAAGTTTCATGGAACATCAAATTCCAACAATATTAGCAATAATCCAACCAAAGGCCCGTTTAAAACTCTACAACACTAAAATCAAGGACTCAACCTGTAAATCTGCTACAATGATAACCAACAAGGTATTATTGGCCCCCAAGAATGCATAACACAAATGAGAGAAGAGGGCTTTAAATTCAAAAATTTGTGGCTCCTCAATAGATGGTTGAGCTGGAAAGGTTGCTCTATTCTTCAAATCAAGATCTAACTTCTTTGGTGCATAAGTATAAAGACCTTTGCCAACAAGTGTTCTCACCATCTCATTATACTTATCAGTACTATTGCTATCATAATTCATGATCACTATCGCCAATTTCTCGACACCAAGTCTCTCCTTAATGGGTGCAATCAATGCATCTTTATCTACAGTGTCTATCACAGACACTACACCTATATCTTTCGGCTGCCTCATGGACTGACACACAATTAAAGTGACCTATTAATCATTATGTTTGAGCTTTATATGTCCCATCACTATGCCAACCAATGTCCTACCCGTGTCTAGAAAGGGCCTTCCCAAGATGATAGGGATATCAAAATATACCTCATAATCGACAATCACAAAGTCGGCTAGGAATATGAAAGAATCCATCTTTATTAACACATTACATAATATACCAATTGGTTTCTTTACAGTGTAATCGGCCATCAATAATCTCTTAGAGGTTGTCTAAGATGACCCCAACCCCAACTACTTGTATACAACTAGTGGCATCAAATTAATACTAGCTCCAGATCACATAATACTCGTGTAAAATTTAGGATCCAATAGTATAAGGAATAGTGAAAGCTTCGGGATCCTTCTTCTTCTCAACCAAAGATCGCAAGGTAATAACATTGTAGTGGTGCATATTATCAGCAGGCTCAAAACTCACCATCTTCTTCTTAGTCACTAGATCCTTCATGAATTTTGTATAACTAGGCATCTTCTCCAAAGCTTTAAGAGGGATATGCACAAACAATCCCTTTAACTTCGACATAAATTTTAGATATTTCCCTTATTTTATTTTATTCTTCAACCTTTGAAAAAAGGTGGAGGAGTCATGGAATAGCCTTCAATACTAGTGCGATCTCTTTACCCTTGCCTTTAGCACTATTAGCTTATTTCTCTACACCCATTAGTTCCTGCGAAAACTCACCATTAGTCATTAACTTCTCATTTTTATCTTTGGGTGCATCATCAACATCTACAATATCATTTCTCACCTTATCAACCACAGGCATAGGTGGATCAATAGTAGCCTTACTACTTTGAATGGTGATAGCTAGGTAGTGACTGTGATTCTTTGGATTCTAAAAGGTATTGCTAGGAGGAGTGCCTAGTTGATGCTAATTTAATTAGTCAATATCTACCTAAACTATTGCTTAATTGCGGTGGTATGTAATTTTACTTTCTGGCTCAATCTTGATATATCTACCTTAATCTCCTTAAGGCAACTTTCTTGGCTCACTGAACCCTAAAAAGCTTAGAAGGAAATATTTCTATTCTCGAACTTCCAGACTTAGCATCATGGTTCCTCTATGGAGCATAAAAACCACTCTTCTCCTTGTAATAATCATTTTTCCTCTAGTCACAATCACGCTCTCTACTCTTGTACCTATACCTATCTCTATAGTAGTTTTGACCTTAATTCCCTTGCCTCAAGTTCCAAGTGTCTTGATTAGACCCTTGGCCCTTGGACCTTGGCCTGAAAACCCATCATCTCTCTATCCAAGTACTTTGCTTCCTGTTCAAGATCAAACTCATCATGTTTAAAAGCCATGCCTTGAGTACCCATAGCATTTACCTTTTCTTCTCCCATAGCTATGAATTTCTAAGTAAGAAACCCAATCTCAGTCCTCTACTATGTTGTCTCTTGAGACACTATCTCATCTAGGGCTCTCTGCTCACTAAAAGCACTAATAATATAAGTATTAGCTTACCTCATCTTCCTTCCGAGTATGTCACCCTTGATTGGTTTTAGTAATCTGGTCTAAGATTTTTGAAGCTTGATCCCATCAACGACTCATAAAAGCTCCACTTATAATAGTATCTACCAAAGCCTTAGTGTTTCCATTCAAGGCTCTATCGAATATCTCCAAAGGTTCTACATAGTGATTCTATGATTTTGAACGTTCATCATCTTCTTCTTAAACCTCAATCATGTCTCGTAGAGTGCCTCAAAATGTAACTATCTAAATTTATAAATCTTATCTTTCAACTATAGCATTCTAGAGGGTGGGAAAATTATTCTACTAACTGTATCCCAACTCATTCCAAGTGTTAATAGAACTATGAGGAATCTCTCCAAACATAATGGTGCTTCACCTGTAAAAGATAATGGGAACAACCTGAGTCATAGAACTTCTTGACTCACCCTTGGTAGATTGTAAGAAGTGAAAATCCCCACAATGCTCATGAGGTGCAAGTTTGCATTATTTGTAGTCAAATCATCAAACACTCATTTCAAATTCAGAAACTAGATCATTTAGTTTGTAATGTCAATTGGTTATCTCAATTGGTTAAACATAACCTAGATCTTCTTCTGAATTATCATAAAATAGAAAATATTAATGACTCAGCGGTTGAACTCTGTTCCTTCTAAGTTTATCTTTGTTGAGTACTGCTTGACAATCTTCCTTCTCTTGTCTAACCCTTTCTTTAACTCATCGATTAAGTGCAAACCTTGCATTTTCTTTAGCTATTAACTAGGTAGTGGTTTGCCTAATAATTTCTTGAATACTATACGGAGATCGTTGATTCAGTGCAACTGGGTTATCACGAATCCATTCAAGTCGGGCTCCTTGATCATACTTTTATACTCTCTCCATTTTAAAATTTTGTTGTAAGGTTAGTTCAAACTCAGGATCAAATAAAATTAGGAGATTCCCTTAAGTTCGAGTACTGGGATACATCGGAGGGTTCCCTAGACTCAGTAGAAAACCAAAAATCAATAAACAAAACCAACCAACTACAATAAATTCAATCAATCAATCCGTAATTGTACTCCCCAGTAATGGCGCCAATATTTGATGTCACCTAAATTACACCTTCAATAAAGTATAAAGCGGTCGTTTGTCAAATATAGAACCCAACAAAGTTGGGTTCGATCCCACGAGGAATAGATCAGAAATCTATCATAAGCTTGTTGATGTAATTAGAAATCGCAGAAAGTAAAAGGGATGTTTCATGAAAACTACAGTAATAGTAACAATTCTGGGCAATTAGGGTTGTTATCAATGTGTGACGATCACTAGGATTGTGTCCCCCAACTTCATAACTGAATAGACTGTTCATGCATTTCAGACTATCTTGGAGCCTTGCATACAAAATCAAACAAGTTATGTATCACCTAACCATCTTTCATTCTTTGTTTGGGTGAATTTCACTCATCTCCCCTCGGTGTTAAAGTGTCGCATTACTAACCCTTGTTCTTGATCTCTAATTAACTATCTTTTCTCAGTCTCAAGTAATTAGATAAAGGTTGATAGCTTCAAATTACTATTGTGGTCTCCTTTTCCTAATCTCTACCTTTCACTTGAGCGAGTATCAAATATGGGTGAGTTCTTATAGGTTGTAATTATTAATAATGAAATCAAATAAAAGGAAACACCAAATATGCAAGAACACTAATATAGGATGACTTTGCGCTAAAACTACTTTGTTAGTCCATCAAGATTCCCACAACCCTAGTTATGGGGTTTAGTTGCTTATGATTGTAAAACTAAACATAGATTCCATACATAAAATCATAATGATGAACTTATGAACAATAATGAAATCTTAAAATCTCAAATTGTCACAACCCTATTTATGAGTCATGATGTCACCTACTAAATCTCGCTAGTAGGTAAGCCAAACCATAACCCAGAGCTAACGCAATGGATTAATACGGTAGGAAAGGCCCAACATTGACGAAATTTCAAGAACACAGTTCATAAATAACAAAGGTTCTAGATAAAATAAATAGTAAATACAAGATACCAATCCCATGACCTGGAAGAGCCAGTACAACAGCATCTAATAGTATCAATACGACTCAAAGTCTAGAATAATCAATACATCTGTCTCAAAATAAAAGACTAAAAATAAAAATAGAGGGGAACGAAAGACTCGAACTCCAAGAACTCACCCTATCTCTAAAAATCAGTCACAGTATGAACAATGATCAACGGCGACAGCTACACTGAGATATGCACCAAAATGATACAGAAGTGTGGTATGAGTACCAAAACAACTGTTACTCAATAGGCATTATCAGTCGACTGAGCCAAATCATGATATAAGTATGATAAAATGCAAGATAAAAGATAACATAACTAAGTCAAGGTACAAAAATGAACATGAATCATCTCCAAAGCCATTGTACAAAATAAGTAAATAACCAGTTACCATCATCACTCCATAATTTACCCATATTCCACAATGTTACCATCATTTAAAAACCTTACCACCTTACTCACTAAACACTATTTATTAGCCAATCACCACTTATTAACCAATCTATTCAATTACTAGAATCCATTTATGTTATACCACATTATAACCGTTCTCTTATTTTCCATCTTAGCCAAATTACTACCTTCAATTTCATACCCAGATATCATTAATCATAAAAAGTGTATCATCATAGCATATTATGCATTTCCATACTCGAACCACTGAATATTAATAGTTGGACTTGAACTGGTAAATATAATCAGTAGCCAGACTCAAATCAGTAAATATAATCAATAGACGAACTCGAACCGATAAATAATGAATATTCAAACTTGAACCGGTAAATATAATCAATATTGCCATAATCATCCTTCGGAATAGAATAGGGTATGTATATATATTTAAGAAATAACATAACCATTTTTTGGACTCGAGCCAGATATATTTATATATATATATAAAAAATAAATCTATTCAATTACTAGAATCCATTTATGTCATACCACATTATAACAATTCTATTATTTTCCATCTTAGCCATATCACTACCTTCAATTTCACACCCCTATATTATTAATCATAAAAAGTATATCATCATAGCATATTATGCATATTCGGACTCGAACCGGTTAATATTAATAGTCGGACTTGAACCGATACATATAATTAGTTGCCAGACTCAAATCGATAAATATAATTAATAGATGGACTTGAACTGGTAATAATCAATATTCAAACTCGAACCAGTTTGCAATAATCATCCTCCGAAATAGAACCGAGTATATATATATTTAAGCAATAACATAACTATTTTACAGACTTGAACCAGGTGTATATATATATACCACATTATAACCATTCTATTATTTTCCATCTTAGCCAAATTACTACCTTCAATTTCACACCCTAATATCATTAATCATAAAAAGTGTATCATCATAGCATATTATGCATATTCGGACTCAAATCGATAAATATTAATAGCCGAACTTGAACCGGTAAATATAATTAGTATCCAGACTCAAATCGGTAAATATAATCAATAGACGGACTCAAACTGGTAAATAATCAATATTCGAACTCGAACCGATTTGCGATAATCATCCTCCGAGATAGAACCGGGTATATATATATTTAAGCAATAACATAAGCATTTTACGGACTCAAGTTGAACATATATATTATATATGTATATATATATCCATATATATCCATATATATACATATATATATATATAAATATATATATATTGG
The DNA here is from genome assembly GCA_030864215.1 of Capsicum pubescens. Classification (NCBI taxonomy): domain Eukaryota; kingdom Viridiplantae; phylum Streptophyta; class Magnoliopsida; order Solanales; family Solanaceae; genus Capsicum; species Capsicum pubescens. The sequence goes on along the minus strand of CM061549.1, from coordinate 141,581,057 downwards.
CATGACTAAATATATATATACATATACATATACATACATACATATGTACATATATACACACACATATATATAATCAACAACATAAATAGTATCATCAATTGGCATGACTAATACTGTAATCAATATATGTCAACACTCACATTAATCAACATAACCATCAATTGTCAAATTTTTTCAATATTACTGTCACGACCCAAATGACCATGAGTGGCACCCACATTAACCTTCTTGTGGGAGAACCATCTAAGTCAAACCATTACCCAATCACTTAGTCAATATTAAAATAATATTTTCATAAAACCATCTTAATAATAATAATCTGGAGTTAATCATCAGTAGCGCGGAAACCAAACAATCTACTAAATGAAATTTCCAAGACCTAAAAGTCATCGTACAAGAACTACTAACAAAGATCATACCTATAGAGATAACCCAAAATAAAGTAAATAAAAAAATATTTCATTGCCCAAAAGATGGACAAGAACAAATAAGATGACCCATGGCATCCTGGAGACAAAGTGCTCACCCTTGGATCAAGATCTGCTATCAAACTCTAGATATAAGATCATGTATGAGCCTCTAGAACAATTTCTGCACTCAACAAAAGAAGAGTATAGGGTAGTATCATTACAAACCACTATGCACCGGTAGGTATCATAGGCCAACTCAACTTAATAGGATACACGAAACATAATTAGAAAAATAAGTAAACAGGCATCATCAAATAAAAAATTCTCATTGAATCAACAATACAGCAATAACAGGTCAACGGTGCTCACAAACAAGCCACATAACTATCAAGAGTATCAACCATACTGTAAACATCCACAGAATCAACACAAGTATGTACACATATTCTATGGGACTTATTTTTGCCCAAATAGTCATGACCTACAGGGAACAATCTATGTTCATGTACCGTACCGGCGTGGTACCCGATCCAGCATATACATATCTGTATGGGCGTGGTACCCGATCCAACATAAACATATCCGTACCGGTGTGGTACCCGATCCAACATAAATTTAAATATACCGGCGTGGTACCCGATCCAACATAAATATAAATGTACTGGCGTGGTACCCGATCCAACATAAATGTAAACGTACCGGCGTGGTACCCGATCCAATATAAATATAAACGTACCGGCGTTGTACCCGATCCAACATAAATATAAACATACCAGCGTAGTACCCTATCCAACATAAAATAAACGTACCGGCGTGGTACCCGATCCAACATAAATATAAACGTACCAACGTGGTACCCAATCAAACATAAATATAAATGTACCGGCGTGGTAACCGATCCAACATAAATATAAATATACCGGCGTGGTACCCAATCCATCATAAATATAAACAAGTATTATCAATATCAATTTACAAAACCTCACAGCATACGACACAATGTACCAAGTTTACAAGTACACTTAAAGTCATAAGACAATTCCATCAAGTCAATTTTCAATAAACATTTATACACGAATCAACAATCCAAACATCAACAATTTCAAGCTTGTCCGAATACCAATCCATAAGTATCCAATTTAGGATCATACACATAATTAAGTCCAGTCTAAACTCTAATTAAACCATAACCTACCTCAACCAAAGAACTCAAATATCACTAGTCCACAAGTGTCTTGTCCTTCCTCAAATTTTTGAAATGTTCAAAATTTGTCCAAACATATAATCCTCTTAAGAATACAAATTTAATAACACCCATTTTATAAAATTTTACTCAAATAAATTTCATAACTATGCCTAAATTTGTCACCATCATGTTCGATCAATATCTGATAATATAAGCTAAGGCCGCTTAGAAAAATTAAAAAAAATAAACACTTGTAGTATCACTATTTCATGTACAGAAAGTCACCTTAATCAACATTAAATTATAAGAAGAAACCTTTTTTTTGGACTATTTTAACACTAATGTACCCACAAATAACATAAACAATTAATGTCATTATATGGCTACCGCCAACGTCTACTATACTACTAATTTCCTCAATCCTCTCCAAATTTCTCACTTCCAATAATCCATTATTATACTAGCCAACAACTATACAATCATTAACAAATTACTCCCCATTGGTTACTTAATTATTGGAATTACACATCATTATTATCCAACTATTCTACTATTTTTCTTTCAATTTCATGCACCAGTTCATGGCAAAAGATACGATAGAAATAACACAATGATACTCCATCCCTTGATTTCACTCTCATCATAATTTATCATTGAATTCGTATTAGCCTCAACTATCCAAACAAATTAATTCACCACTACAACAACCAATTTTGATTCACAATATTCTCCAACCCAACAACTACATAACTAATAATGGGATCCTAACTCTTAGAAATCAACACAGAAACAAAAGGTTTAAGCTTCTGAAGTTTTTACCTGAAGCGGGAAGTAGGATGACGCCAAAGAACAAAGCACTTCAAAACCTCATATTTTTTTCTCTTTTCTGGTAAGAGGAGATCTGACAAACTACTGTGTTTCTACCCTCTACACCGTGTGTGGGGGTAGTAAAAGAGTGGTGGGTATGGCCCACTTCAAATTTTTTAATAAAATTATATTCTTAATAACCATCAAATTAATTAATTATCTAAATTAGTTTCCGAATTAAAAAAAAATTCCCATATACAATTTTACACAAGGAGTCTTTCTGAAAAAATAAGGTTCTAGTTTTTCAAAATGACCTAACGGGTCATTACATTAATACCAATTAAACAACCGTTTTTCCCCAAACGGGCAAACACGAAATAAGAAGGGAAAATGCAAAATTAGTTGATTCACAAAAAAGAGGTGGATACTTGCTACGCACGTCTACTTCTGCCTCCCAAGTGGCTTCCGTAATAGAACGATTCTTCCACTGGACCTTCCCAGACATAATCTCCTTAATCCTCAACTTACAGACAACCAAAAACCTAGCCGATCCTATGTGTACCCCCACCTCTATAGACTCGAAAGGTTCAATTAGCATACACTAACACAAATCTCATTCTTCACCCATATATATGTAACCGTTCTACACCGGCTGATAAATATAGGTGCATACTGGTGATAGGCGATGCGCATGCAGGAATGAATGCAAAGTACACAATCAATATGACAAGTCATCATATTATCCTCATCAGGACCATCATCATTATAATCAACCTCCGTCCTTGACGAATATCTACATATCGCAATAGTATCCTCCGACCTTACTGGGTATAAACATATCATAATAATAGTTATTATCGAATAACATACACTAAAATACTCATAAAAATAGTCATATCACCATAGAATATCTATCTAGTTAATACTTCCCAACTACTCTTTATTAGCTAACCAACACTAATTACAATATAATCACTACCTCACTAGTCATCATATAACCTCTAGGTGTTAGCCTAAACATTATGCTTCGCATAATCCTTATTCACAGGATAGCAACTAACCACTATTTATTTAATAGCCAACATCCAACATCTAGTCAATGTTCATAACTAGACCAAAACCATCACTTATCCACCATTCATTATTATTAACTAATAGTCCTATATTCGTTAACCATTACTAGAAAACACATTACTACTTGTCACCTAACCATCTTTTATTAACAGACACCATTCATTAACTAACCATCGTTTACCAACTAATCATTGCTTAACTATTCATTAGTTAACCATTTAGAAACTATTCAAAGTTATTAACTTGTCACCTCTTATTACCAATATCCCTTATTATCAAGCCTCATTAACGTACAACTCCTCATTCATCGACTAACCGGCATCACGAGCTTAGTCATCAATCCAACTAATCTTCACCTATGCATGTCCCGACCTCACCATATTTCACACATTAATCATCTCTAGCTACCATGTTTCAACTAAGAAAGATTCATTAAATAATACATTAGATTCCTAGCCAACAAGTGTGATAGTCCCCTAATAGACAACTAGTTACCACATAGCTTAACCGTTAATTAGGCAGAATAATTGTAAAATCATATTTTAGTTACAATCACATAAATTACCGATATAATACTCATGAATGTACCAAATCTATGCATGCCATCACCAGTATCTAATCAATAAAGTCGTATGAAACATACCGCATCTTTCTTTGTCCCATACCTGAGAGATGTGTATACAAACATATATGTATTCATAAATTATAATCGTATACTTTACACTGATAGACACTCCTCTGATATTTAATCATTATTATAACATGGCCCTTGGACCATTAATTTATCTGAAATAGTCACAACATCATAATCACGACCTTAGGCCCACATATATATATCTGAAACTCATATCGATAATCATATTTATAAGTCATAGCATATTTCTAATCATCTCACATATAGGAGGTATCTCACATATTGGTGGCATAATAAAGATAGACATATAATTGTCTATAGGATATCTTATATTGATAGGCCATACATCATGACAATGAGAAATATCACCTCTCTAGGTCAATTTGTATATCTAAGAGAAAATAGCATCTCTATAGGTCAATCATCAATCTAAGAGGAAATAGCATCTCTATAGACCACATAACGTATCTAGGAGGAATATCATCTCTAAATGTCCAATGTCACTTCCACTGGAAGTATCATAACTATAACTCAAAAGCCACAATACAGGAACATCAATACAAGTTGCCAAGTTATGAAGAAACCTTATTCTAAGGTTTATTAGCCTCATCTATGTCTAACATCCATAACTAATTCCACGAGAATTAACACAAGTTTAGGCCTAAGTGGGCAAGACGATCCCACTTCTAATCCTCAATTTCCGTAAATAGGTACACTATGCCCCAAACTAGGCTAAGGTATCTAGTTCATCTTCTAAATGTCAAGTAAGCCATATTTAAGCCTAAGATAACAACTTCGACTTGAACCAAGGTACTTAAGTCAACTCTACCCAACTTACGATTTTAAGACTGCCATACTAGCCCAATAAGGTTAAATATACAAATCATGCTTCAATTACTAAAACCACATCCCAAACATAGTTTTACATCATAGCCATGCTACAACTAATCTAAACTAGAGAGAAAAAGCCATAGGATTCAAAAGGGGTATAAACATGCCATTTTATGGGTCCCACAGAATTAGAGACTACAACACATTATCCTCCACAACATTGTTAATATCTATCTAATTATGATACCTTAACCACTCAACAAGAAATATCCACCAAGTATCACTCAAGGAAAGATCAATCATGCTATTTAATAATTCATTTATTCTCCTATTCAGGATCATCCTTAATTATTTTATGAATGTAACTAAGCTATTTGATTTTGCTTTGCCACTATCATAGAAATTACTATCCTCTAAAAGTGGCATATATCAGCCAACTTTATGGGACATGAAAATTTATAATTCAGCCACAAGGTCAAGTCAATAACAACTTATATTCTGACAATCACTAACTCAATATTTTTGAACGACAAACACTTTATGGTCAAGCCAAACCTCTCTTATATCACTAACATCAATTTAAGATATACAGAGTCATTCTTATTTCTACCAAATAATATTTTATTACGGGCTTTACTTAAATCTTAATCACCTCAAGAGTGATCCCCACACCATTAGCACTTAAGCAAAGCCAAGCAAAATAAATCGATTATAGTTCATTGACAGTCTAATCTCCAATATCACATTCCAGACAAGTCATCAATCAAATTCTGTAGGTATCAACAACCTCAACTAGTTTTTCTTACTTTTATTTAAAACTCAATATTTTGCCAAGCATTAAATATTCATTCACATAAGAAACTCAAAGATAATGTCACTTAGCTAGTCCTCACAAGGAACCCATTATAGTTTCAATAATAGAACTACACAAAAATTCCAAATATAGTCTCAATGGCTGGACCACACAAGGATTCCTGTAATACCTCATACTTTTTCCTAGCTTGAAATTGTCCCAAGAATGTTAGAAGCTTTCTTTGAAAGATGAATCCACTTTTGTACACGTGTAATTTTTAATATTTTCACTTTTTATCATTTGAAAAATTAAATTAGCTTTCCAACGATACCAATTCCGTCTAAATCCAGCATCAGAGTGAAAGTTATAGACATTTTACCGAGAGCTTCCAGAATAGCCCAGGTGCAACGACCAGGTTGATGGACCGTCGATCTAGTGATGGACTGTCACCTTGACCGTCCCAGCCAAAGCAGTGAGGTAACCTTCTGGATAAGGTGCGACAGATAGGTTGATGGACCATCAAAATTGCGATGGACCATCGCCCAAGTCGTCGCTAATTAGGCATTGAGTCTTTTTCTTGGTCCACGTCCAACGGTTAAAATGACTGACCGTCGAGCCAGCAACAGACCGTCGCACCCACCGTCGTTCATCCCATTCAGTTATTTTTAAGTTATTTTTAAAGGAGTTTTTTTGGTCTTTTACCACCCGTTATATACCTAGTAATATCCGACCAAGGCTCACAAAAATTCATTAGTCTTCCACAACATCAAAAATTAGGGTTTTCTCCCAAAGAGCAATCCTTAAGCAATAAAATCCAAATCTTCTTGAAGAACTAAGAGATTCAAATTCTTTAAGTTCAAGAACTTTAAGAAAATCACTACCAGGTATGCATAGTATTCATTCATGGACTCCTTTCGTCCATGAAGCCCAAGAATCTCTTTTCAAAGTTCAAGTGTATGGATTTCTTTTTGAATTTCATGTTGGGTTTGATTTTGTTCATATTGATAATGACCACTTGAATTCTAATCCATGTTGGGTGATTAATTTTATGTGGAATTGATTAGTATAGGTGTAGATTCATGTGAACCTTTGATTAAACCCTTAGATGATGAAATTAGAGTTGAATCATGATGTTTATTTGTTGTCTAATGTTGTCTACATATACTATTCTTACTATGTATTTTATTAAATTCCTATGCGAAGGAAAAGTGCCCAACTAGTATGATATTATACAATCCTCATGAATGTAAAAGTTTATGCATATCACATGTTTGATGAAATGCCTCAACAAATGAATTATGGATTGTGATGTTGGTCATGTATTCAAGAAAGTCATGCTTTGTCAGTTTCTTTCCATCGAGTCCTAGGGGTACTTGTACTCGACAATTTAGCTGTGTGCCTAGAGCCAGTGTCATATTTTCACGATATCCTCACTCAATCCATGTTCAGTAGAATTCAGTTAGTCATGTGACTCAGGAAAACTTAGTAAGACTCAGAAATCCCAGTAATCTCAGAAAGCTCAGTAATACAGAAATCTCAGTAATATTTCTTCAGTCAACGAAACTCAGTTAACTCAGTACAGTTCAATTCATTAATTAATGTACAGTGTCTATTCAGATGGGAGTAGAAATTAGCACCGAATAACCCAAGGATGGGAATACACACTATCAGATGAGGGTACAATTCTTAGAAGTAATCCTTGTATTCCAGAACTATGTAGCAAGCATAGGTTGAGACATCAACGCTGCCAGATGAGGTTTGATGAGGTGGTTAAGCACTATCAGATGAGGGCCCCACCATTCTCTTTTGGGGACTCTGTCAGATAAGGGTTACTCACAGTTTGTCCTTACCGGTGGCGCGGTATTGACACCCTTCTAATTGGGATTACAGATTGGACCACAACTCACCTATAATGCGTTATTTGGGGCATGTTAGTTAGATAACTACTTCCCAAAATTTCATCTACAGAAATTAGGACTATCAGATACAGTCATTCAGTCTCAGTAATAGAACACAGATAGTTCTACATAATTTAGGACTGTCAGATACAGTCAACTCAGAACAGTATGAAACTCATCTAGTTCCATCAGAGTCAAGACTGTTAGATACAGTCACTCATGTTATCAGTTATATCAGTCATCAGAACTCAATTACCAGTCATGTTAGTTATCAATAAATTCATTTATCACAATCTCTGTTATAGTTACTATGTATTCATGCATGCATTCTCATGTTCATATTAGTCAGTTAGTTAGTTAGTTAGTTAGTTAGTATGTTCATGCATATGAACCCCATGCATTCAGCCTACCTCATATTCATACCAGTACATTCAAAGTACTGACGCATTTGCGCTATGGTGTCTTATACCATAGGTTCAGAGACACGAGCTCCAGAGCATCAGTAGATTCCAGTCTCAGCAGTCAGAGTTAGCAGCGAGTCCTCATCTTTTGAGGACATGATCATTACTTTATTACCTCATTAATTAATTTATTAGTTGGAGTTAGTTAGGGACATGTCCTATCAACTCCTTATTCAGACAGTTCAGTCATGATTTAGAGGCTTTTCAGACTACAGTATATTTCATACAGTTTATTTCAATTGTTATGGGTATTTCATACCCCACCCAGATGTTATATTTTTATCAAGTATTATATCTCAGTATTGAACCTTATGGCCTTTTAGTTTATGTTTCCGCATTATACAATATATTATACAGTATACAGGTACAGATATCAGTCATGGGTTAGCTTGTGATTTTTTGGGGTCACGAGTACCGTGTAGCGTTTCGGGTACTAGATTTGGGGCGTTACAATTCCCAAATAATTGAACTACACAAGGGTCCATCCACAACATCATTAACAAGAACCTCTCATTACGGAAAATACATATCACCTTAATCTTTTATTCATGTCACTTTTTCACTATCTTTTCTTGACATCACATTCTCATATCATCCTCTCAATTCTCATACCATCAATCTCATCAGTATAATAGTACCCAAAATAAGTCAGCACCATAGAATTTCTAGTTTCACAATAACAAGAAAACCAATAATCCCATCACATTTATCAATAAAACCAACTTCGTCAATTTTCATCACTTAACAAAAATAATTCACAACAATGACAAAAATCTAGCAACACAAGTTTAGCCAAATATCAAACACAAGCAATCAATAAGTTCACAACTTTCGCAAGTCTTTACCTATTAACAATGCCTATTAGACCTTATTAACAAATACCAATTGAAATCTCCTAGATTTTTATTCAAAATTATTAAGATACCAATTGGGATTGTCTACATACCAATTGGATTCAATCTAGTAGTCCAAGATTAGGATGGGACGATGGAGAGAAAGAAAGGAAAATGACTTCTACATGCCTCATAGCCTTATGAAGATTGGGTGTGGGGCCCTACACACCAATCTACGAAACTCTACTTGACACTACTCTTATTAATAGATACCAATTTGAATCGCCGGATACCAATTGAAATCAAGTAATATCATGCAAGAAAGAAGAATTTGAATTTTCCTAGTGTCATATAGTCTCTTGAAGAAAAGTACAAACGTCTCTGTACCATTCTGCAAGACTCTACTAGATATGTCCTTGTACGATGAGATCGACTAACCTAGGGCTCTGATACCAACTTTGTCACGACCCAAATGGCCATGAGTGGCACCCACACTAACCTTTCTGTGGGAGAACAGTCTAAATCAAACCATTACCCAATCACTTAGTCAATATTAAAATGATATTTTCATAAAACCATCATAACAATAATAATCTGGAGTTAATCATCAGTAGCGCGGAAACTAAACTATCTACTAACTGAAATTTTCAAGACCCGAAAGTCATCATACAAGAACTACTAACAAAGATCATGTCTAAAGAGATATCCCAAAATAAAGTACATAAAAAAAATATTTAATTGCCCGAAAGATGGACAAGAACAAATAAGATGACCCATGGCATCCTGGAGACAAAGTGCTCACCCTTCGATCAAGATATGCTATCAAACTCTAGATGGAAGATCATATATGAGCCTCTAGAACAATTTCTGCACCCAACAAAAGAAGAGTACAAGGTAGTATCAGTATAAACCGTTATGCCAACTCAACTTAATAGGATGTACACAACATAATTAGAAAAACAAGAAGACAGGCATCATCAAATAACAAATTCTCATTGAATCAACAATACAACAATAACAAGTCAACGGTGCTCACAAATAAGCCACATAACTATCAAGAGTATCAACCATATGGTAACCATCCACAAAATCAACACAAGTATGTACACACATGCTATGGGACTTATTTTTGCCCAAATAGTCATGACCTGTAGGGATCAATCTATGTTCATGTACCGTACCGGCGTGGTACCCGATCCAAAATAAACATATCCGTACCAATGTGGTACCCAATCCAACATAAATATAAACGCACCGACATGGTACCCGATCCAACATAAATATAAATGTACCGGCGTGGTACCCGATCCAACATAAATGTAAACATACCAGCGTGGTACTCGATCCAACATAAATATAAATGTATCGGCATGGTACCCGATCCAACATAAATATAAACGTACCGGCATGGTACCTGATCCAACATAAATTTAAACGTACCGATGTTCTACCCGATCCAACATAACTATAAACGTACCAGTGTGGTACCCGATCCAACATAAATATAAACGTACCAGCGTGGTACCTGATCCAACATAAATATAAAAGTACCAGTGTGGTACCCGATCAAACATAAATATAAACAAGTATTATCAATATCAATTTACACAATCTCACAGCATACGACACAATGTACCAAGTTTACAAGTACACTTAAAGTTATAAGACAATTCAATCAAGTCAATTTTCAATAAATATTTATCCACGAATCAACAATCCAAACATCAACAATTTCAAGTTGTTCCGAATACCAATCCACAAGTATCTAATTTAGGGGCATACACACAATTAAGTCGAGTATAAACTCCAATTAAACTGTAACCTACCTCAACCGAAGAACTCAAATATCACTAGTCCACAAGTGTCTTGTCCTTCCTCGAATTTTCGAAATGTTCAAAATCTATCCAAACATATAATCCTTTTAAGAATACAAATTTAATAACACCCATTTTATAAAATTTTACTCAAATAAATTTCATAACTCTACCTAAATTTGTCACCATCACATTCGATCAAGATCAGATAATATAAGCTAAGGCCGCTTAGAAAAATAAAAAATAAATAAAGACTTGCAGTACCATTATTTCATGTACAGAAAATCACCTTAATCAATATTAAATTAGAAGATGAAACCTTTTTTTGGAATATTTTAACAATAATGTACCCACAAATAACATAAATAATTAATGCCATTGTATGGCTACCACCCACGTCTACTATACTACTAATTTCCTCAATCCTCTCCAAATTTCTCACATTCAATAATCCATAATTATACTAGCCAACAACTATACAATCATTAAAAAATTACTCACCATTGATTACTTAATTATTGGAATTACACATCATTAATTGTCCAACTATTCTAATGTTTTTCTTTTAATTCCATGCACTAGTTCATGCCAATGGTTACAATAGAAATAACACAATGATACTTGCTCCCTTGATTTCACTCTCATAATAATTTATCATTGAATTCATATTAGCCTCAACTATCCAAACAAATTAATTAACCACTGCAACAACCAATTTTGGTTCACAATATTCTCCAACCCAACAACTACATAACTAATAATGGGATCCTAACTCTTAGAAATCAACACAGAAACAAAATGTTTAAGCTTGTGAATCTTTTACCTGAAGTAGGCAGTAGGATGACGCCAATGAACAAAGCACTTCAAAACCTCGTATTTTTTTCTCTTTTCTGGTAAGTGGAGATCTGACAAACTACAGTGTTTCTACCCTCTACAACGTGTGTGTGGGTAGTAAAAGAGTGGTGGGTTTGCCAACTTCTAATTTTTTAATAAAATTATATTTTTAATAACCATCAAATAAATTAATTTTCTAAATTAGTTTCCAATTAAACAAAAATTCCCATATACAATTTTACACGAGGAGTCTTTCTGAAAAAATAAGGTTCTAGTTTTTATAAATGACCTTATGGATCGTTACATTAGATACCAATTAAAAAATCGCTCATCCCCGAACGGGCAAACAAAAAAAAGATGGGAAAACTCAAAATTACTTGAATCCGCAAAAAAGATGCAGATACTTGCTACGCACGTCTACTTCGGCCTCCCAAGTGGCTTCCTCAATAGAACGATTCTTCCACTGGACCTTCACAGGCACAATCTCCTTAATCCTCAACTTATGGACAACCAAAAACCTAGCCGATCCTATGTCTACCTACACTGCTCCAGACTTGAAAGGTTCAATTGGTAGACACTAACACAAAGCACATTCTTCACCTATATATATGTAACTATCCTATACCGGCTAATAAATATAGGTGCATACTGGTGATAGGCGATGCGCATGCAGGAATAAATGCAAAGTACACAATCAATATGACAAGTCATCATATTATCCTCACAGGTCCATCATCATCGTAATCAACCTCCGGCCTTGACGAATATCTACATTTTGCAATAGTATCCTCCGACCTTACTAGGTATAAACATATCACAATAATAGTTATTACCGAATAACATAAACTAAAATACTCATAAAAAAATAGTTATATCACCATAGAATATCTATCGAGTCAGTACTTCCCAACTACTCTTTATTAGCTAACCAACACTTATTACAATAGAATCACTAGCTCGCTAGTCATCACATAACCTCTAAGTGTTACCCTAAACATTATCCTTCGCATAATACTTATTCACGGGATAGCAACTAACCACTATTTATTTAATAGCCAACATCCAACATCTAGTCAAGGTTCATAACTAGTCCAAAACCACCTTTTATCCACCATTCATTATTATCAACTAATCGTTCTATATTCATTAACCATTACTAGAAAACACATTACTACTTGTCACCTAACCATCTTTTATTAACTGACATCATTCATTAACAAACCATCATTTACCAACTAATCCTTGCTTAACTATTCATTAGTTAATCATTTAGCAACTATTCAAAGTTATTAACTAGTCACCTTTTATTACCAATAGCTCTTATAATGTAGCCTCATTAACACACAACTCCTTGTTCATGACTAACCGACATCATGAACTTAGTAATCAATACCAACTAATATTCACCTATGCGTGTCCCGACTTCACCATAATTCACACATTAACCATCTCTAGCTACCATGTTTCAACTAAGTAAGATTCATTAAATAATACATTAGATTCCTAGCCATCAAGTGCGATAGTCCCCTAATAGATAACTAGTTACCACATAGCTTAACCGTTAATTGGGTAGAATATTTGTAAGATCATATTTTAGCTACAATCATATAAATTACTGATATAATACTCATGAATATACCAAATCTATGCATTCCATCACCAGTATCCAATCAATAACGTCTTAAGCAACATACCACATCTTTCTCTGTCCCATACTAGAGAGATGTGTATACAAACATATATGTATTCATAAATTGTAATTGTATACTTTACACTGATAAACACTCCTCGAATATTTAATTATTATCATAACACGGACCTTGGCCTATTAATTTATCTGAAATAGTCACAACAACTTAATCACGGCCTTAGGCCCATATATATTTCCGAAACTCATATAGATAATCATATTTATAAGCCGTAGCATATTTTTAATCATCTCACATAAAGGAGGTATCTCACATATTGGAGGCATAATATAGATAGACATGTAAATCTCTATAGGATATCTTATATCGATAGGCCATACATCATGACAATGAGAAATATCACCTCTCTAGGTCAATTTGTATATCTAAGAGGAAATAGCATCTCTATAGGTCAATCTTCAATCTAAGAGAAAATACCATCTCTATACACCACATAACGTATCCAGGAGGAATATCATCTCTAAATGTCCAATATCACTTCCACAGGAAGTATCATAACTATAACTCGAAAGCCACAATTTAGGAACATAAATACAAGTTACCAATTTACGAAGAAACCTTATTCTAAGGTTTACTAGCCTCATCTATGTCTAACATCCACAACTAATTCCACAAGAATTAACACAAGTTTAGTCCTAAGTGGGTAAGACGATCCACCTTCTAATCCTCAATTTTCATAAATAGGTACACTATACCCCAAACTAGGATAAGGTATCTAGTTCATCTTCTAAATGTCAAGAAAGCCATATTCAAGCCTAAGATAACAACTTTGACTAGAACCAAGGTATTCAAGTCAACTCTACCCAACTTACGATTTCAAGACTACCATACTAGCCCACTAAGGCTAACTATACAAATCATGCTTCAATTACTAAAACCACATCCCAAACATACGTTTACATCATAGCCACGCTATAACTAATCTAGAGAGAAAAAGTCATAGGATTCAAAAGGGGTATAAATATGCCATTTTACGGGTCCCACAGAATTAGAGCCTACAACACATTATCCTCCACAACATTGTTAATAGCCATTTCTTTATGATACCTTAACCACTCAACAAGAAATATCCACCAAGTATCACTCAAGGAAAGAATAATCATTCCATTTAATAATTCATTTATTCTTCCATTCAGGATCATCCTTAATTATTGTATGAATGTAACTAAGCTATTTGATTTTCCTTTGCCACTATCAAAGAAATTACTATCCTCTAAAAGTGTCATATATCAGCCAACTTTGTGGGACATGCAAATATATAATTCAGCCACAAGGTTAAGTCAATAATAATTCATCTTCTCAAAATTGTTCCTAATGCATAAATCCACAGATATATCTTATATTCTGACAATCACTAACTCAATATTTTTGAACGACAAACACTTCATGGTCAAGCCAAACCTCTCTTATATCACTAACACCAATTTAAGATATACAAAGTCATTCTTATTTCTACCTAATAATATTTTTATTATGGGCTTTACTAAACTCTTAATCTCCTCAAGAGTGATCCCCAGACCACTAGCACATAAGCAAGGCCAAACAAAATAAATCGATTATAGTTCATTGACAGTCTAATCACCAATATCACATTCCAGAAAAGTCATCAATCAAATTTTGTAGGTATCAACAACCTCTACTAGTTTTTATCAATTTTATTTAAAACTCATTATATTGCCAAGTATTAAGAATTCGATCACATAAGAAACTCAAAGATAATGTTACTTAGCTAGTCCTCATAAGGAACCCATTATAGTTTCAACAATAAAACTACACAAAAATTCTAAATACAGTCTTAATGGCCGAACCACACAAGGATTCCCAAATAATATCAAATAATCGAACTACACAAGGGTCCATCCACAACATCATTAACAAGAACCTCTCATTACGGAAAATACATATCACCTAAATATTTTATTCATGTTACTATTTCACTATCTTTTCTTGATATCACATTCTCATATCATCCTTTCAATTCTCATACCATCAATCTCATCAGTATAATAGTACCAAAAATAACTAAGAACCATAGAATTTCTAGTTTTACAATAACAAGAAATCAAATAATCCCATCACATTTATCAACAAAAACAACTTCGTCAATTTTTATCACTTAACAAAAACAATTCACAACAATGAAAAAATCAAGCAACACAAGTATAGCCAAATATCAAACACAAGCAATCAATAAGTTCACAACTTTCACAGTCTTTACCTATTAACAATGACTTTCAGACCTTATTAATAGATACCAATTGAAATCTCCTAGATTTTTATTAAAAATTTTACTCAAATAAATTTCATAACTATGCCTAAATTTGTCACCAACACGTTCGATCAATATCTGATAATATAAGCTAAGGTCGCTTAGAAAAATTTAAAAAATAAAGACTTGCAGTACCACTATTTCACGTACAGAAAGTCACCTTAATCAACATTAAATTATAACAAGAAACCTTTTTTGGGGACAATTTTAACACTAATGTACCCACAAATACCATAAGTAATTAATGTCATTATATGGCTATCGCCCACATCTACTATACTACTAATTTCCTCAATCCTGTCCAAATCTCTCACTTCCAATAATCTATTATTATAATAGCCAACAACTATACAATCATTAACAAATTACTCCCCTTTAATTACTTAATTATTGGATTTACACATCATTAATTATCCAACTATTCTACTATTTTTCTTTCAATTTCATGCACCAGTTCATGCCAACGGTTACGAAAGAAAAAACACAATGATATTTCCTACCTTGATTTCACTCTCATCATAATTTTTCATTGAATTTGTATTATCCTCAACTATCCAAATAAATTAATTCACTACTGCAACAACCAATTTTGGTTCACAATATTCTCCAACCCAACAACTATATAACTAATAATGGGATCCTAACTCTTAGAAACCAACATAGAAACAAAAGGTTTAAGCTTATGATGCTTTGACCTGAAGTAGGAAGTAGGATGACACCAATGAACAAAGTACTTCATCGCATCTTTTTCTGCACTACTCTAGCGCTTCTCTTCTTTATTTTTCTTCTCTCTTCTGCTAGTTTCTCTATCGGATTTGGAATAGCCCAAATATTATCAACATGGACTTCTAGCACAACCGTTGTAACCATAGGATCTTGGATGATCGACCTATTATAGAACTCATCCAACATCTTCTTTATCTCAGCCACTTTGTTTTTTGCCTCCATTATATCCAGGGTTTAGCCGCTACCTAACTGCCTAGTCATTCTCTACTCAAGTGTATATAATCTCAGTTGTATCTATCTATCTTGGTTTGCCAACTATGTATCAACCCAGAGCTTTACACCTCCTTCTATGTTTAGGACCTTAGCCTCTAATGTGCCCAATCTCGTCATCACCTTAGACCGCATATCCTATGAAATCATTATAAAACCAGCTGGCATACCTCTCAGGAGAGGTGGTACAGACTGCACCGGGGTTGGAACACTAGATGTACCCGCTGCATCTAAAGTTTATGTAGTCTCAGTTTGTTCTCCTATCTCAGCAGACTCAGCCTAAGTCTTATACATCTCCTCAGCTAACATATTTTCTCCTCTCCATGCCTGCCTGGCCAATGGATTAGATGTATTTCTTATCAGGCCCAAGTCCGTGGTATTATGGCCTCTACCATCTCATCAATACCAAGGATTTTTTGCACCCCTACAGCCAATCACATCTATGTAATTATACACGGATAAGAAAATAATAATTTTTCTCTATATATAGCTCTATCTCTCATTTACTGAGATAAGAACTCTCTTACATCAAACTCATATTCAGCTATGAACCCAACTATCAAGGTTTCCTTGACTCGGCTGAGTATGTTGTCCCCTATGGTGGAACATAACCGGTCTCAAGCCAGTGTCTCCCAAGCCTTGGCCTTAAAGTTGAGTGTATTCTTCTCTATTTTATAGGAGACCACTTTTGAGCCTCCAACTACCCAGACTGTGTCCTCACCAGTCGATGTTATACACCCAGCAATCCACGTAAAATAACCCATCATCTCATCCATCATCATCTTCTTGTGAGATATTTTTCGCCTTTCCTCCAGTCGGTAATCCATTTCACCAATGTTCATTTGAGGTTGATTATCCAATATGTACAAGAATCTAGAAATAGTGTGTAGAGAGGCATCGACCCACACTCACTGAATAATTAACTAGGTAATGGGGTCACCACCTCTCCATAGCTGGTATTGTGGATACTACTGGTGAAACTCTTCCTTGTATGTCATATAAAACTCCCGCACTAGTGCAGGACTATATCCTTCAAGTGCTCTGGTCATCCACTCAAAGTCATACTACTTGAATTGATATGCCAACTTTGTGCCAACATATTTAAAGCTTTTGACTTGAAATACTTGTAAGTTCTTAAATAACTATTGTTGTTTTTTATTATATTTCATGTGGTTTTGCAGTGAAGTCAAGATATATGAAAACCTTTGATGACTATGTTAAGAAGGATAATTTTTTGTTAAAAAAAGCCTAGGAATGGAGTTTGAAGATTGTAGCGACGATTTGTTTGATAAGTCGTCAAGTACCTGATGGGTCATCATATAAGGCCGTCACCCATAGACAGAATAATGATGTTGAACAAGAAAAGTTTACGACTTGTTTGATAAGTTGTCAACTTGATGATAAGTCATCAGAAGGGGTCGTCAGCTGAAGACAGTGTGCAAGAAATGGAATGAAGAGTTGACGACTTGATCTGATAAGTCATCAACTTCTTGATAAGTTGTCAGATCAGGTCGTCACCTGTAAACAATTAACAAAGGTTTAAAAGAAGAGTTAACGACTTGGTCTGATAATTTGTCAACTCTTTGATAATCCATCAAATATGGTCATCAGCTATGGAGAGGAAATCTATAATTTTAAATTTAACTCTGGATTTATCTAGAGTATTTAAGGAAAAGTCTTAGGATTTTCATAATCATCTTGAACTTATTCAAAACAACCGTTTTTTGATACTTTTTCTCTGAATTTTGAATTATGTTTTTGGGATTATTATCTTGGTTTTGGGAATTCTCTTGTGATTTAGAAGGAAAAAAAACTTATATCTTCATCGTTTGTAAGTTAACTACTACTGAATTATGAATTAAATATATGTTGTTTCTTTCTATATTATGAGGAACTAATTCTCTTAACTAGAGTTGTCCGATCTATGAGTTTGGCCTTGTGAATTCATTAGTTGATTAAGATTCTCAAGACATTAGGAACTTCTTAATAATTCTTCTATTGTGCTTATTGTCTATTGGTTGCAAACAATAGATTTAAACCTGATTATTGGTTTGCTTGAAGTAAGAAATCAATTCAATAGAAAGTGAATTATCAACAGGGATTTGGAAGCATTTAACTTCCATCTAATGATTAATGTTGTAACAAGGTTAATTAACTCGAGATAAGAACAGGTTAAGTATATGGATTTTCTAAGTTCAAGAGAATTAGGTAATCTAATATCTAAATAAGTCAAGAGACATTTACATGGAGCTTTGATAATGATAATATGTTGTTCCTACATGTCATGAGAATCTTGGGCTACAACTAATATACATCAAGTGTCAATACTTACAGTGTAGACAACTCTGGTTTTTCCATAACACTAATTTGAAACATTGAAATCTTAGTTGCAAGCTATTAAAACAAAGTTTGCCGTAACTTTTGTTTAATCTCCAAAAACCCATATTTATAGGAAGATATTAGCTATTAGTCGATTGAATCACAAATAATTTCAATTAACACCATATTCCCTATGGGATTCAACCCCAACCTAGTTGGGTTATATATTTGACGATGACTACATACTCTCTTGTAAGAGAGGTATAATTTGGGCGTATAAAATTTTGGCATCGGTGTTGGGGAATATGGTTTTCAATTAAGTATATCTGTGATAATTGATTTATAGTTAAGTTTCCTAAATTTTACATTTATTTGTTGTTTTTTATTTTTACAGGTTTGTTGTTGTATATGACACAAACCAGAAGGTCAGGAGAACCACTATTACCTTTTAATCCAAAACCTTATTTGATCGGTAGAATGGCTGACCAACAAGAAGCTGAGAGATTAGCCGTTTTGGCTAATGCACGGCTTAATCAAAAAAATGATGATAACCCAGGTTGGTTGCCTAATGTTGATGATAATAACCTAGGAGATGATGATCTGATTGATCCTGCAAATAAGAGACGTGCTTAGAATATAGTTGCACCAGTGAATCAAAATCAGCCTCTTAGAGGAAGAGTAAACCGTCAACCTGCTATGCAGTTTGCATTTGATGATGAATATAATGCTTACTTGGATAAAGCTGGTGCTACAGGAGCAATTATTCCACCACTATTAGTACTAGGTGTGAAGTTCAACATCACAAGCACTATGATACAGCTGATAAACCTGAAAGGGTTATTTGGTGAACTTTCAGGGGATAACCCAAATATGCATTTGGTTAATTTTATCAATATTTGTAAATCCTTTGACAACCCTGGTGTTGGACAGAATGCAATTCGTCTTTTTTTATTCCAGTTGTCTTTTTCTGGGGAGGAAACAATGTGGTTGAATAAACAGGCTCCCGATTCTATAACAAACTAGAAGTAATTAAAAGAAGCTTTCCTTGAAAGGTTCTTTTTGCCCTCTAGGATATTACAGTTGAGGGATAAGATTAGCATCTTCAGACAATTACCAAATGAGGCACTACATGAGATCTTGGATGCGATTTAAGAAGAAGTTAACACAGTTTCCCAACCACAAGATGACCGATGAGAATTTGATGGAGACATTCTATAGAGCTTTAAACTCTATCACTAAACCAACTGTAGACAATGTTGCAGGAGGAGCATTCATGGAGATTACGTTCATTGAGGTTGTAGATATATTAGAGCGGTTGACTAAGACTAGTAGAGCTTGGCATATCAGGGATTCTGTGGTACAAATCCCTACTATGTCTTGTGGTATATATGTGGAGCAACGCTGGAAAAAGGAGAAATGTGACCAAGATATGGCACACATAAAGACCCAGATGGATCTGCTCACTAAGAACTTGCTATCTTAGAAAGACTAAAAAAGTGAAAGTTGTTGGTTTGTAAAGTAGAGCTGATTCTAATTTTGAGGAGGAGGCCAACTATCTAAACAATCAAGGGGGTTTTAGAGGCAATAGCCAAGGGAATCAAGGTTGGAACTATTATAACAAAGCTTGTTACAAAGATAGGGATCAAGGGAGCTGGAAGAATAAGAATGACAGGAGTGGACTATATGTACCTCCTGGAAGTCATGATAATGCTTCTACTAGTTAAGGTACGATGTCCATGGAGAAAATGATGGAGAATCTATTGAAAGGGGTTAAAGCGACCAATCCTGGTGTGACAATGATGAAGAGTGACTTATCTTCCATGAGTCAGCTAGTTAATTCGCATTCAACTTCTATCAAATAGTTGGAGAAGCAAATGAACCAACTCTCAGCAGTATTTAATCAAAAAAAGAGTGGTACATTGTCGAGTGATACGCTGCAAAATCCTTAGAATGATGGCTCTTGCATGGTATTTACCACTCAGAGTGGTAAAGTATTATCGAGCCCTTTTGTGGGCAAAGCGGTAATTTATGATGTGATTGAAGATGAAGAAAATCATCCAGTGGAGTCTGAGAAGATGGATGGTAATGAAATCCCATTTAACCATCAGTGGGTTGATGAGTTAGAAAAGAAAAAGGAAAAGGATAAGGAAGTAGTGGTTACTACTCTCCCAAAACCACCACCTCATTTCCCTCATCGTAGATAGTTGAATAAGCTTTCCGTCGATACTAAATTTTCCCATATCCGGTACTCGGGCAAAGAGTTAGAGTTATTTTAGTGAGACAGTGTGCCACCTAGTACTTTAGCGCATCGCGGAGGCAGCCAAAATAGCAATCGTTAAAATCTAGTGAGCCTCCACAATTATGGCACATCGCGCCAAGGCTTAATTTTAGAGTTGTCAATTTCCAGTGCACCAATGCGATTCCACCACGTTGAGTTTCCTTTCCAGTTTGCAACCAAGGTGGCAACGCAATTTCCACCGTGTCGTGCCATCAAGTAGTTTCCCGATTGTCCATTTTCCAATGATTCGACGTGAATATGGCGCGTCGCGCCAGCATGTAAAATTGGAATTTTTTGATTTAATTCCAGAGACAAAAAAGGTCATTTTGCTACCCCTATATATACTCCTTAACACGAGATTTGGCCTTATTTTAACCTAAAAATACTAGTTTCTCTCAAAGTTGTTCAAGAACAAGAGCTAGGGTTTCTAAAAAATCAAAACCCTTCCTTCTTTTTCAAGAGAAATCAAGAATCTCTCCAAGAACTTTCAAGAAAGAGTTTCTCTAAGGTATGCAGATCTTGATTCTTGGGTCCCTTTCATCTAAAAAGCTCAAAAACCCTTTTCTAAATTTCAAATCTTTGATGTTTATGAGTTTTCATGATTCATGTGAGTTGAAATTGATGTTCATGCTATAATTGAGTTGTGATTCATGTTTGTTTACAAGGTTTTCAAGCTTGACCCTAGTATGTGAAATTCATGTGATGTTCATGATAAACCCTCTTCAAGTTGCTTGTTAAGTGATATGTTCATGTCAATTAGGTGTAGAAATTGTTGAATAAGCAAAGCATGCTCCCCATATGTTTGATAAAATGCTTATGTCAAGGAATTAAAGTCATTCTAGAATGTTGATTATAAATCCCCAATTGTATGCAAGCCCATGCATGCCAAGTGTTTGTTGAAAAGCCTTAGTGAATGAATTGTGGCATGATAGAATGAAATAACCCAATTATGTGCTCTTCGATACATATTAAGACTTTAATACATGCCAAGTGTTTGATGCAAGACCTTGTTGAATGGAGTGTGATACAATAGTATGTCCCCCTATGTTATTACATGTTTAGGATTCCTAAATGCTTGAAGTGATGCCTTAGTGATTGTGATTGTGATGGTTAATAATTGTCCATGGTCTTGATTATTCAAGAATGGTTATGTTTTACTTTTATGTTATCGAGTCCTGGGGGTATTTATACCCGATAATTTAGCTTCTATCTAGAGCCCATATCAGTTTTTACAATAATTTCAGTCGATCCATGATTTTCAGAACTCAGCGATTTATAGAAATCTATATTCTCAGACAGATACAGAATTGAAGAAATCTCAGTAATCTCTATAATCTTCATAATCTCAGTATTGCTAGTAATCTAGCCTTAGTTCTGTACCCAGCTCAGATCTAGTAGTATTCAAGTGTTCTGTTCTAACCTCTATAGTAATCGAGTATTCAAAGCTTAGTGTCATTCAGTTAGATAACGAGATCCAGTAGTATTCCGCCAGATACGAAACCAAGTGAATTCAGCTTAACTCAGTCAGATCATTCGAGAAACAAGATCAGTATCAGATTCAGCTTAGTTTGTGTTCAGTTAAGAATCAGTTCAAAGTCTTTCAGTTGGGAGTAGGAGCTAGCACCGAGTGAGGTCAGGGATGGCGGCTCCCCGTCAGAGATGCAGAGTCATTAAGAGAAATCCCTGAACTCCAAAACTGCGTAGCCAACGCAGGATGCAGGAGTCACCCGTTAGGAAAGGCTGGTCACCCGTCTGATAGGCTTAACTATTATATGCCTGAGGATTGACTTCCTGCGAGGGTCACCCGTCAGATAGGCTTGACCAGAGAGGTCTTTACCCGTGGTACGGTATTGACAGCCTTCCAGCTGGGGTTAAAGGTTTGACCCTACAAGTTGAGATTTGGGGCATATCGTTAAGTGACTACTTCCCACAGTTGCAGTTTTAGTATCAATCTTCAGAAATCAGGACTGACAGATATAGTTGTCTAGCTCATTGAGGAACTCAGATAGTTCCATTGATTCATCGACCACCCGTTATATAGGCTTTCTCCCATAGAAAGCTATTCAGTATCAGATCTAGAGATCACCCATCAGATAGGCTTGATCTCAATCTCAGATTTAGTTGAGTGTTCTTGTTATCAGATCTAGAGATTACCTATCAGATAGGCTTGATCTTTGTCTTAGATTCTATTGAGTATTCTTATTATCAGATCTAAATATCACGTATCAAATAGGCTTGATCTCAGTCTCAAATTTAGTTGAGTATTCTTGTTATCAGATCTAGAGATCACCCGTCAATAGGCTTGATATCAGTCTTAGATTCAGTTGAGTATTCTTGTTATCAGATCTAGAGATCACCCTTCATATAGGCTTGATCTCAGTATCAAATTCAGTTGAGTATTCTTGTTGTCAGATTAGGACATGATCATTTTATATCATTGATAGTAGATTCTGAAACTTATTTTTAGAGAAGTTTGATCTCCGATGCAGTCAGTCGAGAGTAGAAACCTCAAAGTTCAATCAATGATGTGAGTATATTTAGTCAATCATCTTAAGTATCCTCAGATTTCGAGATCACTCTCTAGATAAGACTGATCTCAACTCCAGTACTCAGTTATCGATATCAGATGATTCAGTTGTTCAGTTTCTCAGTATTAGTAGTGAGTTTAGATGACAGTAATGTTGTATCTGAGTTTCAGTATTCAGAGTCGTGATGGTTGTAGTTATGGTTTGTCCATTTATGCATGTGTTCTCATTCATTACTCTCATGGTTATTCAGTTAAGTAATTATTCATGCATAAGCCCTTGCATTTAGCCTTACCTCGTCTGCATACTCGGTATATTCCCGTACTGATGCATTGGCGCTATGGTGTTTTATTTGACACCATAGGTTCAGAGGCACGAGATCGAGAGTACCCCTAGTAGCTCAGTCTCAGTCAACAGCAGTAGACATTGCAGTAAGTCCTCTTTATTCGAGGATGATCCTTTTATCATTATTGCATCATATTTTGTTTATTTTTAGTATACGGAGTTAGTTGGGGACATGTCCCATCAACTCCACAGTTCAGATAGTTTAGAGGTTTTCCAGACAGATGTGTCAGTATTCAGTATTCAGTTTTCAATTTTGAGTATTTTTAGATATTTTGAACCTTATGGCTAGTTTCCGCATTTATTATCTATATTATGCAGTGTTCAGGTACAATATCAGTAGAGGGTTATCTTATGGTCCTTTGGGATCATGAGCACCGTGTGACGTTCTGATTCTAGAAAATTGGGTCATTACAATACTCATTTTCTTGTTTGGTGATGAGATTATTTGAAACGGCTCATATACCAGAGGTTACAGGAATAGATCAGGAAGTCACTGCTAGGAGAACGCACAACCCAATAGACTTTGATGAGAATAAGCCTATGTTAGTTTTAGGCAAAGGAGTAGAAGTAGAGGGTGAAAGTATTATGGCTGGTGAAGTTCAAACAGCAGCTCTTACCACTGGATCGACACCAAATGAGTAGTTTCCAATTCATGAGTTTGTACAAGCAACAGCTTCTGCAGGGGTTGTTTCAGTTCCTGAAAGTGAAGAAAACCCTGGAGTTGTTGCATTAATGTCATAGTATGCACTAACACCACATAATTTCAGGAAATGGTAAAACAAGGTAAGAGGTTTGATGCCCAATTAAATTTATTTGTTAGTCAGTTTGAATTAGCTATAGATAAAAGAATCAAGGTGGCCATTGAACCTTTCTAATCATTGCATGGTTGTATTGATGAGTTGGAGAACCATCTTAATGCAAGACTGAGAGAGATGTCAGCTTCTGACCTTACAGTTTTCCAGGTAGCCTTGGACAATGCTAAAGCTATATTATGGCACTTCAGCATCACCAAATCGTGATATCTTCAGACCTTCTTACTGAAGAATCTAAAGATAAAGCTCCATTAATTTATATCACTAGAAAACCAATGAACATAAAAAATGATAAAGGCAAGCAGAAAAGAACATAGTGATAAAGAAAGGAGAGCGGAGAAAAGAGTAAAGAAGAAAGAAGATAAGAAGGAACTGGAAGAAGCCTTAAAAAAATTGAAGGCGGCAGGAGAGCCACTAGAGAAAGCATTGAGGGTTAGAGTTGTAGGAGCTTCAGCTAGTAGACCTTCAGTGGTTGTTGGAGAGACTGTTGGGGGAGTTTTTCACTCCACCAACCACTATGGTAGATGTGTCAGCATAGTCTGATGCTATTGATATGATTGCTCCTGCTGATGATGCAGCACCAGAGTCAGTTGTTCATGATACATGTGTTTATAGCGTTGTAGGTATCTTTTATCCCTTGTTGTTTTACTTTGATATGTTGCATTGGGAACAATGCATGCTTTTTCTTATGGGGGTGGGGGTACTTGTAACCTCAAGTGTATATACCCTTGAGTGTTACTTAGTGTTCTGACATGTTTATTATTATTTTTACTTTGTGTTATGTATGCATTATGAGTAGCATCAAACTGAGTAGCAAGTGTAAAGTTGATCTCAAAATTTTTGTCATGTAGAGAATTGAATAAGCTTTCCGTCGATACCAAATTTGCCCAAATCCGATTCTCGAGCAAAGAGTTAGAGCTATTTTAGTGAGACAGTGTGCCACCTGGCACTTTAGCGCATCGCGGAGGCAGCCAAAATGGAAATCGTCAAAATCCAGTGAGCCTCCGCAATTATGGCACTCGCGTCAAGGCTTAATTTTAGAGTTGTCAATTTCCAGTGCACCAATGCGATTCCAATGCGTCGTGGTGCCTTTCCAGTTCGCAACCAAGGTGCCAACGTGATTTCCACCGCATCGCGCCATCAAGAAGTTTCCTGATTGTCCATTTTCCAATGATCTGGCATGAATATGGCGCGTCGCGCCAGCATGTAAAATCGAGATTTTTCAATTTAATTCCAAAGGCGAAAAGGGTCATTTTTTCTACCCCTATATATACTTCTTAACACGAGATTTAGCCTTATTTTAACCTAAAAATACTAGTTTCTCTCAAATTTATTCAAGAACAAGAGCTAGGGTTTCAACAAAATCCTTCCTTCTTATTCAAGAGAAATCAAGAATCTCTCCAAGACCTTTCAAGAAAGAGTTTCTCTAAGGTATGCAGATATTGATTCTTGGGTCTCTTTCATCCAAGAAGCTCAAGAACCCTTTTCTAAATTTCAAAGCTTTGATGTTTATGAGTTTTCATGATTCATGTGAGTTAAAATTGATGTTCATGTTATTATTGAGTTGTGATTCATTTTTGTTTACAAGGTTTTCAAGCTTGACCCTGGTATGTGAAATTCATATGATGTTCATGATAAACCCTCTTCAACTTGCTTGTTAAGCTATATGTTCATGTCAATTAGGTGAAGAAACTGTTGAATAAGCAAAACATGCTCCCCATATGTTTGATAAAATGCTTATGTCAAGGAATTAGAGCCATTCTAGTATGTTGATTAGAAATCCCCAATTGTGTGCAAACCCATGCATGCAAAGTGTTTGTTGAAAACCCTTTGTAAATGTATTGTGGCATGATAGCATGAAATAACCCAATTATGTTCTCTTCGATACATACTAAGACTTTAATATATGCCAAGTGTTTGATACAAGACCTTGTTGAATAGAGTATGATCCAATAGCATATCCCCCTATGTTATTACATGTTTAGGATTCTTAAATGCTTGAAGTGATGCCTTAGTAATTGTGATTGTGATGGTGAATGATTTTCCATGGTCTTGATTATTCAAGAATGGTTATGTTTTACTTTTATGTTATCGAGTCCTCGGGGCATTTATACCTGATAATTTAGCTGTTGTCTAGTGTCTGTGTTAGTTTTCACGCTAATTTCAGTCGAGCTATGATTCTCAAAACTCAGCGAGTTACAAAAATATGTATTCTCAGACAGATACAAAATTTAAGAAGTCTCAGTAATCTCTGTAATTACCGTAATCTCAGTATCGCTAGTAATCTAGTCTCAGTTCTGTACCCAGCTCAGATCTAGTAGTATTCAAGTGTTTTTTTCTTACCTCTGTAGTAATCAAGTACTCTATTCAAAGTTCAGTGTTGTTCAATTAGATAATGAGATTCAGTAGTATTCCACCAGATACGGAACCAAGTGAATTCAGCTTAACTCAGTCAGATCATTCGAGAAACATGATCAATATCAAATTCAGCTTAGTTTATGTTTAGTTAAGAATCAGTTCAGAGTCTTTTAGTTGGGAGTAGGAGCTAGCACCGAGCGAGGGAAGGAATTCTGGCTCCCCGCCAGAGAGGCAGAGTTATTAAGAACAATCCCTGAACTCCAGAGCTACGTAGCCAGCGTAGGATGTAGGAGTCACCCGTTAGGAAAGGCTGGTCACCCATCAAATAGGCTTGACTATTATATGCCATAGGCTTGACTTCCTACGTGGGTCACTCGTCAGATAGGCTTAACTAGAGAGGTTTTTTTTCACGGAACAGTATTGATACCCTTCCAGCTGGGGTTACAGGTTGGACCCCATAAGTTGATATTTGGGGCATATCGGTTAAGTGACAACTTTCCACAATTGCAGTTTGAGTATCAATCTTTTGAAACCAGGACTGTCAGATATAGTCATCTATCTCAGTGAGGAACTCAGATAGTTCCATTGAATATTCTTGTTATCAGATCTAGATATCACCCATCAGATAGGCTTGATCTCAGTCTCAGATTCTGTTGAGTATTCTTGTTATCAGATCTAGAGATTACCCATTAGATAGGCTTGATCTCAGTCTCAGATTCAGTTGAATATTCTTGTTATTAGATCTAGAGATCACCCATCAATAGGCTTGATCTACGTCTCAGATTTAGTTGAGTATTCTTTTTATTAGATCTTGAATCAGCCGTCAGATAGGCTTGATCTCAGTCTCAGATTCAATTGAGTATTTTTGTTGTCAGATTCGGACATGATCTTTTCTTATCATAGATAGTAGATTCCAAAATCATCCGTTAGAGAAGTTTGATTCTGATGCAGTCAATCCAAAGTAGCAAGCTCAAAATTCAGTCAATGATGTGAGTATATTTAGTCAATCAGCTTTAGCATCCTCATATTCCAAGATCATTCACTAGATAAGACTGATCTAAACTCCAGAACTCAGTTATCGATATCAAATAATTCAGTTATTCAGTATCTCAGTATCAGTAGAGAATTTAGATGACAGTAATGCTGTATTCGAGTTTCAGTATTCAGAGTCGTGATGGTTATAGTTATGGTTTGTACGTTTATGCATGTGTTCGCATTCAGTACTCTCATGATTATTCAATTAAGTAATTTTTCATCCATAAGACCTTACATTTAGCCTTACCTCGTCTGCATACTCGGTATATTTCCGTACTGACACATTTGCGCTATGGTGTTTTATTTGACACCATAGGTTCAGAGGCACGAGTCCAGAGTACCCTTAGTAGCTCAGTCCCAGCCAGTAGCAGTAGACATAGCAATGAGTCTTCTTTATTAGAGGATGATCCTTTTATCATTATTGCATCATATTTTATTTATTTTCAGTAGACGGAGTTAGTTGGGGACATGTCTCATCAACTCCACAGTTCAGACTGTTAGAGGCTTTCCGGATAGATGTGTCAGTATTCAGTTTTCAATTTTGAGTATTTTTAGATGTTTTGAACCATATGGCCAGTTTCCATATTTATTATCTATGTTATGCAGTGTTTAGGTAGAATATCAGTAGAGGGTTAGCTTGTGGTTCTTTGGGATCATGAACAGCGTGTGACATTCCAATTCTAGAAAATTGGGTCATTACAATACTCATTTATTTGTTTGGTGATGAGATTATGTGAAGCTGCTCATGTACAAGAGGTTACAAGAATAGATTAGGAAGTCACTGCTAGAAGAACGCATAACCCAATAAACTTTGATGAGAATAAGCCTATGTTAGTTTTAGGTAAAGAAGTATAAGTAGAGGGTGATAGTATTATGACTGGTGAAGTTCAAATAGCTGCTCCTACCACTAGATCCACACCAAATAAGCAGTTGCCAATTCATGAGTTTGCACTAGCAATAGCTTCTACAGGGGTTGCTTCAATTCCTGAAAGTGAAGAAAACCGTGCAGTTGCTACACCAATGTCATAGTAGCACTAACACCGCATAATTTTAGGAAGATGGTAAAACAAGGTAAAAGGTTTAATACCCAATTAAATTTATTTGCTAGTCAGTTTGAATAAGCTGTAGATAAAAGAATCAAGGTATCCATTGAACCTCTCTAATCTTTGTATGGTTGTATTGATGAGTTGGAGAACCATCTTAATGCAAGATTGAGAGAGATGTCAGCTTTTGATGTTATAGTTTTCCAGGTAGCCTTGGACAAGGCCAAATCTATATTGTGACATTGCAGCATCACCAAATCATGATATCTTTAGACCTTCTTACTGAAGAATCTAAAGATAAAGCTCCATTAATTGACATCACTAGAAAACCAGTGAACATAAAAAAAGATAAAGGCAAGCGGAAAAGGACTGATAGTGATTAAGAAAGGAGAGCGGAGAGAAGAGTAAAGAAGAATGCAGACAAGAAAGAACTAAAAAAAGCCTTACAAAAATTAAAGGCGGTAGGAGAGCTACTAGAGGAAGCATTGAGGGTGAGAGTTGTGGGAGCTTTAGCTATTAGACCTCCAGTGGTTGTTAGTGAGACTATTTGGGGAGTTTTTCACTCCGCCAACCACTATGGTAGATGCGCCAGCATATCTTGATGCTACTGATATGATTGCTTATGTTGATGATGCAGCAGCAGAGTCAGTTGTTCATGATTAGCGTGCTTATAGTGCTGTAGGTATCTCCTATCCCTTGTTGTTTCACTTTGTTATGTTGAGTTGGGGACAATGCATGTTTTTGCTTGTGGGGTGGGGGTACTTGTAACCTCAAGGGTATATACCCTTGAGTGTTACTTAGTGATCTGACATATTTATGATTATTTGTACTTTGTGTTATGTATGCATTATGAGTAGCATCCAACTAAGTAGCAAGTGTTTAATGGTGATCTAAAAAGTTTTGTCACGTAGAGAATTGAATAATCTTTCCATCGATACCAGATTTGCCCAAATCCGACACTACGGCAAAGAGTTAGAGCTATTTTAGTGAGACAGTGTGCCACCTGTCACTTTAGCGCATCGCGGAGGCAGCAAAAATAGCAATCTTTAAAATCCAGTAAGCCTCTGCAATTATGGCACGTCGCGCAGAGGCTTAATTTCAGAGTTGTCAATTTCTAGTGCACCAATGTGATTCCTCCGCATCGCGGTGCCTTTCCAGTTTGCAGCCAAGGTGGCAACGTGATTTCCACCACGTCGCGCCATCAATCTATTTCCCGATTATCCATTTTCCAGTGCGCCAGCATATAAAATCAGGATTTTTCAATTTAATTCCATAGGCAAAAAGGGTCATTTTGCTAACCCTATATATACTCCTTAACACAGGATTTGCCTCATTTTAACCTAAAAATACTAGTTTCTCTCAAAGTTGTTCAAGAATAAGATCTAGGGTTTCTACAAAATCAAAACCCTTCCTTCTTCTTCAAGAGAAATCAAGAATCTCTCTAAGAGCTTTTAAGAAAGAGTTTCTCTAAGGTATGCAGATGTTGATTCTTGGGTCCCTTTCATCCAAAAATCTCAAAAACCCTTTTCTAAATTTCAAGGCTTTGATGTTTATGAGTTTTCATGATTCATGTGAGTTGAAATTGATGTTCATGCTATTATTGAGTTGTGATTTATGTTTGTTTACAAGGTTTTCAATATTGACCCTAGTATGTGAAATTGATGTGATGTTCATGATAAACCCTCTTCAACTTGCTTGTTAAGTGATATGTTCATGGCAATTAGGTGTAGAAATTGTTGAATAAGCAAAGCATGCTCCCCATATGTTTGATAAAATACTTATGTGAAGGAATTAGAGCCATTCTAGCATGTTGATTAGAAATCCCCAATTGTGTGCAAACCCATGCATGCAAAGTGTTTGTTGAAAACCCTTTGTAAATGTATTGTGGCATGATAGCATGAAATAACCCAATTATGTTCTCTTTGATACATACTAAGACTTTAATATATGCCAAGTGTTTGATACAAGACCTTGTTGAATGGAGTATGATCCAATAGCATGTCCCCCTATGTTATTACCTGTTTAGGATTCCTAAATGCTTGAAGTAATGCCTTAGTGATTGTGATGGGGAATGATAGTCCTTGGTCTTGATTATTCTAGAATGGTTATGTTTTACTTTTATGTTATCGAGTCCTGGGGGTATTTATACCCGATAATTTAGATGTTGTCTAGAGCCCGTGTCAGTTTTCACGATAATTTCAGTCGAGCCATGATTCTCAGAACTCAACGAGTTATAGAAATTCGTATTCTCAGACAGATATAAAATTTAAGAAATCTCAGTAATCTCTGTAATCACCGTAATCTCAGTATCACTAGTAATCTAGCCTCAGTTTTGTACCCAGCTCAGATCTAGTAGTATTCAAGTGTTCTGTTTTGACCTCTGTAGTAATCAAGTACTCTATTCAAAGCTCAGTGTTGTTCACTTAGATAACGAGATTAAGTAGTATTCCGCACAATACAGAACAAAGTGAATTCAGCTAAACTCAGTCTGATCATTCGAGAAACATAATCAGTATCAGATTCAGCTTAGTTTGTGTTCAGTTAAGAATCAGTTTAGAGTTTTTTAGTTAGGAGTAGGAGCTAGCACCAAGCGTGGGCAAGGATAGAGTCTCCCTTTCAGAGAGACATAGTCATTAAGAGAAATCCCTGAACTCCAGATCTGCGTAGCCAGCGCAAGATGCGGGAGTCACCCTCAGGAAAGGCTGGTCACCCGACAGATAGGCTTGACTATTATATGCCTTAGGCTTGACTTCCTGCGAGGGTCACACATTAGATAGGCTTGACCAGAGTGGTTTTTACCCGTGGCATGGTATTGATACCCTTCCAGCTAGGGTTACAGGTTGGACCCCACAAGTCGAGATTCGGGGCATATTGGTTAAGTGACTACTTTCTACAATTGCAGTTTCAGTATCAATCTTCAGAAATTAGGACTGTCAGATACAGTCATCTATTTTAGTGAGGAACTCAGATAGTTCCATTAATTCATGGACCACTTGTCAGATAGGATTGTTTCATATAAAGCTATTCAGTATCAGATCTAGAGATCACCCGTCAGATAGGTTTGATCTCAATCTCAGATTTAGTTGAGTATTCTTCTTATCAGATCTAGAGATCACCCATCAGATAGTCTTGATCTTAGTCTCAGATTTTGTTGAGTATTCTTGTTATCAGATCTAGAGATCACCCATCAGATAGGCTTGATCTCAGTCTCAGATTCAGTTGAGTATTCTTGTTATCAAATCTAGAGATCACCTATCAATAGGCTTGATCTCAGTCTCAGATTTGGTTGAGTATTCTTGTTATCAGATCTAGAGTTCACCCGTCATATAGGCTTGATCTCAGTCTCAGATTAAGTTGAGTATTCTTGTTATCAGATTCAGACATGATCTTTTCTTTTCATTGATAGTAGATTTCAAAATCATCCGTTAGAGAAGTTTGATATCCGATGCAGTAAGTCAAAAGTAGCAAGATCAAAATTCAGTCAATGATGTGAGTATATTTAGTCAATCAGCTTCAGTATCCTCAGATTCTTAGATCACTTGCTAGATAATACTGATCTTAACTCTAGTACTCAGTTATCGATATTAGATGATTCAGTTTTTTAGTATCTCAGTTCCAGTAGTGAGTTCAGATGTTAGTAATGGTGTATTCGAGTTTCAGTATTCAGATTCGTGATGGTTATAGTTATGGTAATTGCATTTATGCATATGTTCTTATTCAGTACTCTCATAATTATTCAGTTAAGTAATTGTTCATGCATAAGCCCTTGCATTTAGACTTACCTCATTTGCATACTCGATATATTCCCGTACTGATGCATTTGCACTATGGTGTTTTATTTGACACCATAGGTTCAGAGGCACGAGATCCAGAGTACCCTTAGTAGCTCAGTCCCAGTCAGCAACAGTAGACATAGAAGTGAGTCCTCTTCATTCAAGGATGATCTTTTTATCTTTATTGCATCAGATTTTTTTTATTTTTAGTAGACAGAGTTAGTTGGGTACATGTCCCATTAACTCCACAATTCAGATAACTTAGAGGCTTTTCGGACAGATGTGTCATATTCAGTTTTCAATTTTGAGTATTTTTAGCTGTTTTGAACTATATGGCCAGTTTCTGCATTTAATATCTATATTATGCAGTATTTAGGTACAATATCATAAGAGGGTTAGTATGTGGTCCTTTGGGATCAGGAGCACCGTGAGACGTTCCGATTCTAAAAAAATTGGGTTGTTACAATAGGCTCATGTACCAGAGGTTACAGGAATAGATCAGGAAGTCACTGCTGATAACGCCCAAATTATAACTCTCGTTAGAAAGTGTAAGCGGTCGCTGTCAAATATAGAACCCAACTGGGTTGGGTGTCGAATCCCACAGGGAATACTCTGGTCACTATGTGTTGCAATTATTAGTAGACTGTTGGTCGAAAATTCCAAGGACAAAGGGGGGGTTTTGATTTAGGCATGAATTAATAATATCAAAGTAACGAATGAATGATTTGTTTAGTAAAGGTTAATCACAGAGATTGGTAATTTAGGGTTATGTCCACCTTGTAGTTTCTACTTCTCTATTAACTATGAGTAACGCGGAATTTAGACATGCATGTACTTATAGAGAATCGTATTCTAATTCTAAATCCAAGTGTTTCCCAACCATCAAGGATCTATTTCACTTTAGCTCTCCCGAGCCTAAAGTGTATAACAAATGGTACAAATTCTCCAAGAAGTTAATCCGGTTAAGGCATTAACGTGTAAATAGAGGTTGGAAGCCCTATTTCCTTGTCACACTCTCTTTTCCAAACATGCAACTTTTCTCCCGAACAAGTTAATGCTATAATGGCGTATTCTCTATGTTTGCAACCATGAGAATTTAATTAAAACGAAGAGAGTAATGATATAAGTAGCATACACATCAAGAATTCACAAACTCATAGCAACAAATAGTATCTTACAAGGTTTCCATAACCCTAACAGAGAAGTTTAGCTACTCATGAGTACAACTGAAATCAAAGAAGACATCATCATCATACCAAAGTTAGAATAATCTCACGATGGAAATGAGTTTGGCGTCAAACAAGAGGTTGACATTTTTCTTCCCTTTAGCCGTTCGTGTAGCCTTAGCGTTTTTCTCTGTCTTAAACTTACAGAATCTGTAAACTGAATAATGACTAATGATCGAATGAATGAATGATCCCAAGAATGCTGAAAAATTCAGCAAATAGGGTTTTTATAACATCCTTGTCCTACTAAGTTACTGTTGCATCCCTAAGTATTTAGAAATACTGATTTTGCCCAGGACAAGTTCTCCATGCATCACATTCAGTCCACAAGCTTCCAAAAGCTGCCTTCCCTCTTATATGAAGTTTTCTTTTGCTACCCAAAGGTCCACAAAGTGATGAAATCTTCATCATTAATACCTGAAAACATGCTAATCACATAGGTTAGCTCAATTAAAGGAAAATGGACTAAAAGTTCAGGAATTATATATTTTATCCTCAAAACTTAGCTAAAATATGGGTAAATTATGGTTCTTAGGGGTATAAATACGCCCAACATCACCACCCCACACTTAAAGCTTTGCTCATCCTCGAACAAAATATTACGTCCATGCAAACATCTAACTAGAATTTCACAGTAGCAACACAAAATGTTCAACAAGACATGCACGGCAATCATTAACAAAGAGTAGGTTTCTTGATCACTCCTAGAAACAATTCAACCTCCAACATAGACTCGTGAGGATGGTTAATTCGTATCCACAAGTTAAGCCACAAAGAATCATATAACACTACCCAAATATCATCAACCATATGTGTCTCACACAAGATATCACCCATAATCACTCAAAAGTTTTGCATTATTCGAAACATGGGTATAAGACTCTCCTTACTCTCACTCTCACAAAGAATTCTTATGTTGCAACTAATGACCATAGGCTTTCCCTTAGTGTAATGCTCTACTAATATCGGAATGCTAAGCTTAGGATCAAATAGGTCTTTACAGGTTGTAATGTAGGCTAAGGGACAGGTAGGACTATTTTGGCCAGAAATAGTGAATATGTTCCCTAAGCGCTTTAATACACTACGTTATGTCATTAACACTCTCTTTTAAACAACCCTTCTACTTTCCTTTCATCTACCACCCCTTTTTCACCTATTTTGTTATTCAATTATAAACACAACTATCTTTTTATTTTTCTATTTCTTTTTTTTTCTTTTCTCTTTTTTTTTTTATAAAACACCTCTATGATAGCCACTCTTTTTCACAACAATTTCAAGTACCAATACACTCTGATGCATCACTCTCACCCAATTTCCTCTTATTTTGTCACATGACTCTACAATTTAAAGTGCTTAGGAATTTGGATCAAATTATGGTCTTGAAAAAAAATGGATTAGGCTACATATGAAGTTGTCAAAGAAAATAGCTAAAGGCTCAAAGGGGGTTAACTAGGATAATGTACAAAGGTAGGTAAAAAGAAGGTAAACAATTACAGGCTGACAAAGAAATGCCTAAATCATCTCCTAAACTCACACTCTTTATTTTGCTTTACACACACACCAGGCAAGTTCTAGCATCAGTCACAACACAGAATATACTATAACCTCACACACACAAGGCACATGGTCAACTTTATTGGGAGCAGTATAGACTCTTGACCCAACAGATGAATGAATTAAACCACACAATTATCACACAGTGAGTCACACTTAGAGTCTAAATGTCTCAATAGTAATGAATTAGCACAAACTCTTGTTATAATACCATGCCGTCTAGTAGAACAATTTCATTGCAAAATATAAAAAAAATCTAGAATTTAACTAACTAACAAACAAGAACAAGAATAAATTGTAGACAAAGAAGTATAATACAGCATACAAATACCAGCACCCCACACTTAGATGGGACACACTGCCCTCAGTGGAAAATAAATAAGGAAAACCTGATTAGTCGGACTCCTCCTCTATATCTAGGGTCATACCCCCTGCGTCGGAATCATCATTAGAGTCATCGTCATCAGAGTTGTCCTCCACGTCTGAGTCTGGCAGTCAGCGATCATCATCAGTCGGCACGTCATCATCGAGAGGTTCCTCAAAATGTACCCCTACTCCACACATAGCCCGCGCATGCTTATTCATCAGGTAGTCATAGTCCAACTGTTGGAGCTCTGCATCAGTCGGAATACGACCCCCACTCATCATGGTAAACCTCGTCATGCCATATAGATGGCGAAAGAAGCTTTCATTTCGAGCATGCCGCTCTGCAGTGGTAAGGTTGATGCCATGACCAGTTTCAGGCTCTTTAACTTTCGTAAGATCAACCTTCTTCGGGTTGTGTGGAAGCTTATGATCTGCAGGTTCCTCTTCAATGTGCTCCTTCCTTAAGATCGTAGTCAACAAATTGCCAAAGCTGAAATGGGACCTTTTGTGCAGCCTTGCTTTACGAATTGATGATCGTATAACCGCACCAATGTTGATGGGAATATTTGTCATCAGAGCGTACACCAAGCATACTCGATCACGTGTGATCTTTGTGTATTGTGTCCCAGGAATCAATCAAGAGTTGACTATCCTCAACCATATACGAGCTTCTCTATTCAAAGAAGCATACGGGAAGGTATTGTGCTGACCGTTATCCTTGTGACGACTCCACCGAGCCATGCAACTTGTTCCGCACAGTGTGTGTCTGATTGTCCTGTAGGGAGGTCTGTGATAAAGCTCCTTGAGCGGTGAAGGATCCACGGATGGAAGATCCAGAATAGAGTTAAATAACTCCGCATTCAGTTGCAAGACTTGGCCCCGAATCTTCACTTCACTTCCGGTAGTCTTTGGGGACCAATTGGCATA
This sequence comes from Capsicum pubescens, assembly GCA_030864215.1. Lineage (NCBI taxonomy): Eukaryota > Viridiplantae > Streptophyta > Magnoliopsida > Solanales > Solanaceae > Capsicum > Capsicum pubescens. Next base: position 141,543,947 of record CM061549.1, on the reverse strand, counting down.
GAACTCTCGCATTAGATCAAGATTGCATTCCCCCATATCTCAAAAAATGAAATCAAGATTTAACGCCATGATTTTAGCCAAAATGCGGGGCTCTCTCTTTGCTGGACTCTCCTTCTGCATCAAATCCACGTGACCATATTTTTTCACTTTGTTGTTCTTGTACCACTCTTTTCCTTCCTCCTCTAGGACCCACTTTATCCCGAAAGTGCGTCGAGGTATTTGTAGAGAGGAGGACTCAGCTTGATCTTTTTTTCCCCTTTTCTGACCTTTCTGCGAGGTGGACACTTTTTCTTTTCCTTGTTGTTCTTTCGGTGCCATTCTACCTGAGATCACAATAGAGTCATGTTAGCTTCATCTCAGAAGATTCAATCGAAAGACAAACAGTAATGTCACCACTCCACACTTAATTTGTTTGCCAAGACTAATTAAGTGAGTGATGTCGATTACTCAGACTTCATCGACATACATTTAGGCGATATGTTCCAACAACATGTTTAGCACAGTCATATTCTCATGTAATCTTGACTATCCTTTCCAACGTTATTTCATTGGATTAACGCACTTTTTGAACAAGACTACCACATAGAGATTGTATCAAGTTAATGCATAAAAATAATCACCACGTCTCATGCTTGTGGTCAATCATGATCTTTATCTCGACGAACGAGTCATTCAAACATTCAAGCTTTCAACTTACAAGATTATGTATTAACTTCACAATTTTGACTTCATAAAACTATGACAGTGTATAACAATCAAATATAAGTCGGAACAAAGTCAAGAACACCCACACGTATTCTTTCACTCAACTAGATGTATCATAACAAACCAACCACATTCTAATCACCATAACACTTCAAAATCTAATAAATCATTATAAATGTAGCATTTCAACAACTACGGAATATAAAAGAATAACTTACGTGATGATGGATTTGGAAGATGAGCTTGCAAGATTAGATGAGCAAAAAGAAAAATTTTGAGAGAATGGGGAATCTTGGGCGACACCTATATGGAGCAAACAATTGCATTTTGTTCTAAGGGTGAAGATCTATTTATAGCCTAAGCCATGGGTCGGGTTTGATCCATGTAAAATCGGGTTAGGAGACAAAAAGGTATAATTAGGCGGCGCCTAATACTTTGCCTATGCTTAGCATAGGCGGCGCCTTTGTCAATTCCTAGTTGGGCATAGGCGGCGCCTTTGTCAATGCCTAGTTGAAACAGTGAGCATAGGCAATGGCATAGGTGGCGCCTACGGTATTGCCTAGATTTGCATAGTCGGCGCCTATGGTATTGCCTAGATTTGCATAGGCAATGCCTTGTCCGTTGCCTATGTGAGGCAATGAGCATAGGCAATGGTATAGGCCTTGCCTTGTCCATTCCCTAGATTAGCATAGGCCTTGCCTTGTCCATTGCCTAGATTAGCATAGGCCTTGCCTTGTCTATTGCCTAGATTAGCATAAGCAATGCCTAACCAATAGCATTTGCTCTATCATTCCTAGCTTACCACCCTTAGCATGGCTCACTTTCAAATTAAAATTTTAGGACTTATCCCTTCCTTTGTACGTCTTTCACCTACACTTAATCAAAAATAACAAACACAATTAGAAGGATGGGTTGCCTCCCACCAAGCGCCTTAGTTTTGGTCGTGGCTCGACTCTTCTTTTTGGATTTCAATTTAACAAAAACAAACTCCTAGTAAAACAAAACGATTAAAATGATGGGTTGCCTCCCATGTAGCGCTTGATTTATTGTTGCGGCCCGACATAGTCATCTCGATTACTTAGACTTCATCGAGATATATGGTGCATCGTTTTCTAAATGGATTCAGACGACGTTGATGCTTAATTGTGGGCACGCAATCTTCTTCGAGATGAATCTTGTGCATACATATCCCAGGAGGAATACCAATTATATCATCAATAGTCCAATCAATAGCTCTCTTGTACCTCTTTAGAACAGAAATGAGAGCCTCTACTTGTTGTTCACCTAAATCATCCGCAACAATAACCGGAAGTGTATCACCACTTCCCAAAAATGCATACTTTAGGTGACTGGGTAGATCTTCCAATTCTAGCACTGGTGGCTCTTCAATGGATGGTTTTGCTGGTGGTGAGGATCGATTCTTAAGATCAAGGTCCAGCTTCTTAGGAGCATGAGAATAGGACCCTATTCCTGTTAGAGCACAAATAGTTTCTTCATAATCTTCTACATCCTCACGCTCAAAATTCAAACGCTCAGTAGACTATGGTTCAACAGTAGGCTGTTTTTCTAACGATAGTTCCTTCACATCCTTATGATAAACATCATCTATAGAAAACACATTCATATCATTTGGCTGCTTCATTGATTTGCATACATCAAAATGAACCACTTCATCATTCATCCGAAATAAAAGCTTATTGGCTAGTAAATCAATAAGCACACTTCCTGTTGTAAAGAAAGGACGACCCAAGATTATGGGTACTTCACAATCCGCCTCGCAATCCAAAATAACAAAGTCTGCAGGAATAATGAAGGTAGAAACCTTCACCAATACATCATATAAGATACCAACAGGTCATTTTACCGACCTATCAGCCATCACGAGCCGCATATTGGTTGGTGAAGTATCGCCCAACCCCAACTTTCTGTAAATAGATAGCGGCATCAAATTGATGCTAGCACCCAAATCGCACAACGCCTTAGCAAACTCCAATGATCCAACTGTGCAAGGAATAGTGAAAGCACCAGGATCTGCCTTCTTCTGAACTAACGATCTTGTAGCGATTGCACTGCAATGATGAACATTATCTGCCAGCTCATAGCTTGCTGCTCGCTTCTTTGTCAAAAGGTCCTTCATGAATTTAACGTACCCAGGCATCTGTTCCAGCGCCTCTACCAAAGGAACATTAATAGTCAGTTGCTTCAACATAGTCATAAATTTACTGAACCTGGTGTCATCAGCTTTCTTCTTCAGTCTTGAGGAAAAGGTGGTGGTGGAGGGGAATAGTTTCCTCCACCACTTCTTTTTTATCTTGCTTCAGATTATCAATCTTTTCAGGCTGGTGACGTCTAAGTATAGTGTCATGAACGTTCTGACTTTCAGCTTCTACAGAATCATCACAATCTGCTTCAATCACATTCTCTTCTGTATTATCAACCACCTGCTGGCCTTTGGATGGATTTTCCAACACCTTACCACTCCTGGTAGTAATAGCCATACATGATCCATCATTCCTTAGATTTTGCATGGTGTCACTAGGTAGGGTGCCAGCTTTTCTTTGATTGAGTGCCGCTGATAGTTGACTCAATTATTGTTCCAACTGTTTTATTGAAGTGGAATGCGAATCAACCAATTGATTTATTAAGGAAAAATCATTTTTTACCTCTGTTACTCCCGTGTTGGTTGCCTCCACTCCTTTCAACAGCTTAGCCATCATATCTTCCATGGACATCTTCCCAGAGCCAGATGCCGCGGCCTCACGATTTCCATGAGGAACATACAAACCACTTCTGTCAGTCTTATTCTTGTATCTGTATTTATCATAATAGTTTCGACCTTGGTTTCCTTGGGCATTGCCTCGGAAACCCCCCTGATTATTCAAATAATTTGCTTCCTCCTCAGAATCGGATTCATTGCTTCCCTGTGATACAACGGCCTTAACCTTTTTGGTTTTCCCTGATAATAAATGCTTGGTAAGAAGATCCATCTGCGTTTTCATGTGAGCCATATCCTGGTCACGTTCCTCTTCTCTTCGTCTTTGTTCTACCGTCAAGCCAATAGATACAGTAGAGCTTGCTACCTCAGAATCCCTGGTATGCCAAGCTCTACTCTTCTTTGTCATACGATCTAGCATATCACTTGCCTCAATAAAAGTAAGGTCCATGAATGACCCACCTGCAGCATTATCAACCACTGGCTTAGTCACCGAATTCAAAGACCTGTATAATATCTCCATCAAGTGGATATTGGTCATCTGATCACCGCATAAGCTTCTTCTTGAACCTCTCCCATGTTTCGTGGAGAGCTTCAGTTGGAAGCTGTCGAAAATTACTGATCTCATCTCTTAATTGTGCTCTTTTGGATGGCGAAAAGAATCTTTCTAGGAAAGTGTCTTTCAGTTACCTCCAATTAATAATAGAATCAGGAGTTAGCCCGTTCAACCATAGAGTTGCCTCTCCAGATAGAGACAATGGAAATAAGCGTAGTCGAATTGCATTCTGTCCAACTCCTGGATTGTCAAACGGCTTGTATGTTGAGATAAAGTTGATCAGATGCATATTCGAATCATCGCCTATAAGTCCACCAAATAACCCTTTGAGTTGTAATAGCTGGATCATGGTGCTAGTGATATTGAACTTTGCTCCGGGTGCCAAGGGCGGAGGAATAATAGCCCCTGTGGCACCAGCCCCATCCAGATCATCATCATCATCATCAAAAGGAGCCTACACAGTTCGGCGTTCAGGTCTCATTCTAGCTTGACGATCTTTCCTGTTCACAGGTGCTGCCACCTCATCTGCACGCCGTGGATTAAGTAACTCATCATCACCCAGGTCCTCATCATCAGGATTTGTTGCCCGACCTGGGTTATCAATATTATGTTGATGCACTTGAGCAGCTACCAACGCAGCTAACCTAGCCTGCTCTTGTTGAGCAGCCCTTCTTTCAAAGTCACGTTGTGCATCCATTCTGCCAATAAGTTGTAGTTCAGGATTTATGGGTAATAATGGCTGACCAGATCTTCGTGTATTTGGCATGCACTCTACCAAACCTGAACAAAACAAAAACAACAAACAAAAAGTAAAATTCGAGAATCTTTGACCAAAGTCTAGTAACTATCACAAACTTAGTTGACGAACGTATTCCCCGGCAACGGCGCCAAAATTTGATAACGCCCAAATTACAACTCTCATTAGAAAGTGTAAGCGGTCGCTGTCAAATATAGAACCCAACTGGGTTGGGTGTCGAATCCCACAGGGAAACTCTGGTCACTAAGTGTTGCAATTATTAGTAGACTGTTGGTCGAAAATTCCAAGGACAAAAGGGGGGTTTTGATTTAGGCGTGAATTAATAATATCAAAGTAATGAATGAATGATTTGTTTAGTAAAGGTTAATCACAGAGATTGGTAAGTTAGGGTTATGTCCACCTTGTAGTTTCTACTTCTGTATTAACTATGAGTAACGCGGAATTTAGACATGCATGCATTTATAGAGAATCGTATTCTAATTCTAAATCCAAGTGTTTCCCAACTATCAAGGATCTATTTCACTTTAGCTCTCCCGAACCTAAAGTGTATATCAAATGGTATAAATTCTCCAAGAAGTTAATCCGGTTAAGGCATTAACGTGTAAATAGAGGTTGGAAGCCCTATTTCCTTGTCACACTCTCTTTTCCCAACATGCAACTTTTCTCCCGAACAAGTTAATGCTATAATGGCGTATTCTCTATGTTTGCAACCATGAGAATTTAATTAAAATGAAGAGAGTAATGATATAAGTAGCATACACATCAAGAATTCACAAACTCATAGCAACAAATAGTATCTTACAAGGTTTCCATAACCCTAACAGAGAAGTTTAGCTACTCATGAGTACAACTGAAATCAAAGAAGACATCATCATCATACCAAAGTTAGAATAATCTCACGATGGGGATGAGTTTGGCGTCAAACAAGAGGTTGACGTTTTTCTTCCCTTTAGCCGTTCGTGTAGCCTTAGCGTTTTTCTCTGTCTTAAACTTACAAAATCTGTAAACTGAATAATGACTAATGATCGAATGAATGAATGATCCCAAGAATACTGAAAAATTCAGCAAATAGGGTTTTTATAACATCCTTGTCCTACTAAGTTACTGTTGCGTCTCTAAGTATTTAGAAATACTGATTTTGCCCGGGACAAGTTCTCCATGCATCACATTCAGTCCACAAGCTTCCAAAAGCTGCCTTCCCTCTTATATGAAGTTTTCCTTTGCTGCCCAAAGGTCCACAAAGTGCTGAAATCTTCATCATTAATACCTGAAAACATGCTAATCACATAGGTTAGCTCACTTAAAGGAAAATGGACTAAAAGTGCAGGAATTATATATTTTATCCTCAAAACTTAGCTAAAATATGGGTAAATTATGGTTCTTAGGGGTATAAATACGCCCAACATCAACTGCTAGGAGAACGTACAACCCAATAACTTTGATGAGAAAAATCCTATGTTAGTTTTAGGCAAAGGAGAAGAAGTAGTGGTTAATAGTATTATGGCTGGTGAAGTTCAAATAGTTGCTCCAACCACTGGATCCACACCAAATGAGCAGTTGACAATTCATGAGTTTGTACAAGCAACAGCTTCTGCAGGAGTTGCTTCAGTTCCTGAAAGTAAAGAAAACCCTGCAGTTGCTACACCAATGTCATAGTATGCACTAACACCGCATAATTTCAGGAAAATGGTAAAACAAGGTAAAAGGTTTGATTCCCAATTAAAGTTATTTTCTAGTTAGTTTGAATCGGCTGTAGATAAAAGAATCAAGGTGGCCATTGAACTTTTCTAATCTTTGTATGTTTGTATTGATAAGTTGGAGAACCATCTTAATGCAAGACTGAGAGAGATGTCAGCTTCTGACCTTACAGTTTTCCAGGTAGCCTTGGACAAGGCTAAAGCTATATTATGGCATTGCAGCATCACCAAATCATGATATCTTCAGACCTTCTTACTAAAAAATCTAAAGATAAAGCTAAATTAATTGGCATCACTAGAAAAATAGTGAACACAAAGAAAGATAAAGGCAAGCAGAAAAGAACTGATAGTAATGAAGAAAGGAGAGCAGAGAGAAGAGTAAAGAAGAAAGCAGACAAGAAGGAACTGAAAGAAGCCTTAAAAAAATTTAAAGGAGAAGGAGATCTACTAGAGGAAGTATTGAGGATGGGGGCTGTGGGAGCTTCAGGTAGTAGACCTCCAGTGGTTGTTGGTGAGTCTATTGGGGAAGTTTTTTACTTCTCCAACCACTATGGTAAATGTGTCAGCATATCATGATGTTATTGATATGATTGCTCCTGCTGATGATGCAGCAGTAGAGTCAGTTGTTCATGATTAGCATGCTTATAGCGCATTAGGTATCTCTTATCCGTTGTTATTTCATTTTGATATGTTGCATTGGGAACAATGCATGCTTTTTCTTTTGGGGATAGGGGTACTTCTAACCTCAAAGGTATAAACCCTAGAGTGTTACGCAGTGATCTGACATATTTATGATTGTTTGTACTTTGTGTTATGTATGCATTATGAGTAGCATCCAACTGAGTAGCAAGTGTTTAAAGGTGATCTAAAAAGTTTTGTCATGTAAAAAATTTAATAATCTTTCCGTCGATACCAAACTTGCCCAAATCCGACACTAGGGCAAAGAGTTAGAGCTATTTTAGTGAGACAGTGTGCCACCTGGCACTTTAACGCATCGCAGAGCCAGCCAAAATGGCTCTCGCCAAAATCTAGTGAGCCTTCACAACTATGGTACATCGAGCCAAGGCTTAATTTCCACGTCACGCCATCAAACTGATTCTCAATTGTCCATTTTCCAGTGAGCTGGCGAGAATATGGCGCGTTGCGCCAGCATGTAAAATTGGAATTTTTCAATTTAATTCCAGTGGCGAAAAGGGTCATTTTGCTACCCCTATATATACTCTATAACACAGGATTTGGCCTCATTTTAACCTAAAAATACTAGTTTATCTCAAAGTTGTTCAAGAACAATAGCTAGGGTTTTTACAAAATCAAAACCCTTCCTTCTTCTTCAAGAGAAAACAAGAAATAAAGAATCTCTCCAAGAGCTTTCAAGAAAGAGTTTCTCTAAGGTATGCAGATGTTGATTCTTGGGTCCCTTTCATACAAGAAGCTCAAGAACCCTTTTCTAAATTTCAAATCTTTGATGTTTATGAGTTTTCATGATTCATGTGAGTTGAAGTTGATGTTCATGCTATTATTGCGTTGTGATTCATGTTTGTTTACAAGGTTTTCAAGTTTGACCCTAGTATGTGAAATTTATGTGTTGTTCATGATAAACCCTCTTCAAGTTGCTTGTTAAGTGATATGTTCATGTCAATTATCTGTAGAAATTATTGAATAAGAAAAGCATGCCCCCCATATGTTTGATAAAATGCTTATGTCAAGGAATTAGAGCCATTCTAGAATGTTGATTAGAAATCCCCAATTATGTGCAAGTCCATGCATGCCAAGTGTTTTTTTAAAAGCCTTAGCGAATGAATTATGGCATGATAGCAAGAAATAACCCAATTATGTGCTCTTCATTACATGATAAGACTTTAATACATGCCAAGTGTTTGATGCAAGACCTTGTTGAATGGAGTATGATCCAATAGCATGTCCCCTTATGTTTTACATGTTTAGGATTCCTAAATGCTTGAAGTGATGCCTTAGTGATTGTGATGGTGAATGATTGTCCATGGTCTTGATTATTCAAGAATGGTTATGTTTTACTTTTTTGTTATCGAGTCCTGGGGGTATTTATACCCGATAATTTAGCTATTGTCTAAAGTCCGTATCAGTTTTCATAATAATTTCAGTCGAGCCATGATTCTCAAAACTCAGCAAGTTTTAGAAATCTGCATTCTCAGATAGATACAGGATTTAAAAAATCTCAGTAATCTCTGTAATCATCATAATCTCAGTATCGCTAGTAATCTAGCCTCAGTTCTGTACCTAGTTTAGATCTAGTAGTATTTAAGTGTTCTGTTCAGTTCTGTACCTAGTTTAGATCTAGTAGTATTCAAGTGTTCTGTTCTGACATCTATAGTAATCTAGTACTCTATTCAAAGATCAGTGTTGTTCAGTTAGATAACGAGATTCAGTAGTATTCCGCCAGATACAGAACTAAGTGAATTCAGCTAAACTCAGTCAGATCATTCGAGAAACATGATCAGTATCAGATTCAGTTTAGTTTATGTTCAGTTAAGAATTAATTCAGAGTCTTTCAATTGGGATTAAGAGCTAGCACCGAGTGAGGGCAGGGATGGCGTCTCCCCGTCAGAGAGGCAGAGTCATTTGGAGCAATCCTTGAACTCCAGAACTGCGTAGCCAGCGCAGGATACAGGCGTCACCCGTCAGGAAAGGCTGGTCACCCGTCAGATAGTCTTGACTATTATATGCCTTAGGCTTGACTTCCTGCGAGGGTCACCCGTCAGATAAGATTGACCAGAGAGGTCTTTACCCGTGGCACGATATTGACACCCTTCCAGTTGGGGTTATAGGTTGGACCCCACCAGTAGAGATTCGGGGCATATCGATTAAGTGAATACTTCTCATAGTTGCAGTTTTAGTATCAATCATCAAAAATCAGGACCGTCAGATACAGTTATCTATCTTAGTGAGGAACTCAGATAGTTCCATTAATTCATAAACCACCCGTCAGATAGGCTTACTCTCATATAAAGCTATTCAGTATCAGATCTAGAGATACCCGTCAGATAGTCTTGATCTCAGTCTCAGATTCAGTTAAGTATTCTTATTATCAGATCTAGAGATCACCCATTAGATAGTCTTGATCTCAGTCTCAGATTCTATTGAGTATTCTTGTTATCATATTTAGAGATCACCCATCAGATAGTCCTGATCTCAGTCTCAGATTGAGTTGAGCATTATTGTTATAAGATCTAGAGATCACCCGTCAGATAGGCTTGATCTTAGTCTCAAATTTAGTTGAGTATTCTTGTTATCAGATCTAAAGATCACCCATCAGATAGGCTTGATCTCAGTCTCAGATTCAGTTGAGTGCTCCTGTTGTCAGATTCGGGCATGATCTTTTCTTATCATTGAGAGTAGATTCCAAAATCATCCATTAGAGAAGTTTGATCTATGATACAGTCAGTCGAGAGTAGTAAGCTCAAAATTCAGTCAATGATGTGAGTATATTTATTCAATCAACTTCAGTATCCTCAGATTCTGAGATCACTCGCTAGATAATACTGATATCAACTCTGGTACTCAGTTATCGGTATCAGATGATTCCATTATTCAGTATCTCAGTATTAGTAGTGAGTTCAGATAACAGTAATACATTATCAGAGTTTAAGCATTCAGAGTCATGATGATTGTAGTTATGGTTTGTGCATTTATGCATGTGTTCTCATTTAGTACTCTCATGATTATTTAGTTAAGTAATTATTCATGCATAATCCCTTGAATTTAGCCTTACCTCATCTACCTACTCGGTATATTCCTGTACTGATGCATTGGTGCTATGGTGTTTTATTTGACACCATAGGTTCAGAGGTACGAGATCCAGAGTACCCTTAGCAACTCAGTCCCAGTCAGCAGCAGTAGACATAGCAGTGAGTCCTCTTCATTCATGGATGATCCTTTTATCACTATTGCATAAAATTTTGTTTATTTTTAGTAGACAGAGTTTGTTATGTCCCATCAAATCCATAGTTCAGATAGTTTAGAGGATTTTCTTAAAGATGTGTCAGTATTTAGTTTTCAATTTTGAGTATTTTTAGATGTTTTGAACTTTATGGATAGTTTCCGCATTTATTATCTATATTATGCAGTGTTCTGGTACAATATCAGTAGAAGGTTAGCTTATGGTCCTTTGGGATCATGAGCACCATGTGATGTTCAAGTTCCAGAAAATCGAGTCATTACAATACTTATTTCCCTGTTTGGTGATAAGATTATGTGAAGCAGCTCATGTACCAGAGGTTACAGGAATAGATCAGGAAGTCACTTCTAGGAGAACACACAACCCTATAAACTTTGATGAGAATAAGTCTATGTTAGTTTTAAGAAAAGGAGTAGAAGTAGAGGGTCATAGTATTATGGTTGGTGAAGTTCAAACAGCTGCTCCTACCACTGGATTAACACCAAATGAGCAGTTGCAAATTCATGAGTTTGTACAAGCAACAGCTTCTACAGTGGTTGCTTTAGTTCCTGAAAGTTAAGAAAACCCTGCAGTTGCTGCACCATTGTCATAGTATGCACTAGCATCGCATAATTTAAGGAAGATGGTAAAATAAGGTAAAAGGTTTGATGCCTAATTAAAGTTATTTGCTAGTCAGTTTGAATCAGTTATAGATAAAAGAATCAAGGTAGCCATTGAACCTTTATAATTTTTGCATGGCTGTATTTGATAAGTTGGAGAACCATCTTAATGCAAGACTGAGAGAGATGTCATTTTCTTACCTTACAGTTTTCCAGGTAGCCTTGGACAGGTCTAAAGCTATATTATGGCATTGGAGCATCACCAAATAGTGATATCTTCAGACCTTGTTACTGAAGAATCTAAAGATAAAGATCCATTAATTGACATCACTAGAAAACCAGTGAATACAAAGAAAAATAAAGGCAAGTGGAAAAGGTCTAATTGTGATAAAGAAAGGAGAGCGAAGAGAAGAGTAAAGAAGAAGGCAGACAAGAAGGAACTGAAAGAAGCCTTAAAAAATTAAAGGCGGAAGGAGAGCCACTAGAGAAAGTATTAAGGGTGAGAGTTGTGGGATCTTAAGATAGTAGACCTCCAGTGGTTGTTGGTGAGACTGTTGGGGGAGTTTTTCACTTCGCCAACCACTATGGTAGATGCGTCAACATAGTCTGATGCTACTGATATAATTTCTCCTGCTAATGATGCAGCAGCAGAGTCAGTTGTTCATGATTCATGTTCTTATAGAGTTGTAGGGATATCATATCCCTTATTGTTCTACTTTGATATATTGCATTAGGGACAATGCATGCTTTTACTTGTGAAGGGGGGTACTTGTAACCTCAAGGGTATATACACTTGAGTGTTACTTAGTGATCCGACATGTTTTTGATTGTTTGTACTTTGTGTTATGTATGAATTATGAGTAGCATCCAACTGAATAGCAAGTGTTTTAAAGTGATCTGAAAAATTTTCCATGTAGAAAATTGAATAAGCTTTCTGTCGATACCAAATTCACCCAAATCCAACACTCGGTCAAAAAGTTAGAGCTATTTTAGTGAGACAGTGTGCCACCTAGCGCTTTAGCACGTCGCGGAGCCATCTAAAATGGTAATCGTCAAAATCCAGTAAGCCTCCGCAATTATGGCACATCGCACCAAGGCTTAATTTCAGTGTTGTCAATTTCAAGTGCACCAACACGATTTTACCGCATCGCAGTGCCTTTCCAGTTCGCAACCAAGGTGGCAACACTATTTCCACCGCGTTGCGCCATAAAGCTGTTCCTCAATTGTCCATTTTCCAGTGATCTGGCGCGAATATGGCGCGTCGCGCTAGCATGTAAAATCAAGATTTTTCAATTTAATTCCAGAGGTGAAAAGGGTTATTTTGCTACCTCTATATGTACTCTTTAACACGGGATTTGGCCTCATTTTAACATAAAAATACTAGTTTCTCTCAAAGTTATTCAAGAACAAGAGCTAGGGTTTATACAAAATAAAAACCCTTCCTTCTTCTTCAAGAGATATCAAGAAATCAAGAATCTCTCTAAGAGATTTCCAGAAAGAGTTTCTCTAAGGTATGCATATGTTGATTCTTGGATCCCTTTCATCCAAGAAGCTCAAGAACCCTTTTTCTAAATTTCAAAGCTTTGATAATTATGAGTTTTCATGTTCATGTGAGTTGAAATTGATGTTCATGCTATTATTGAGTTGTGATTCATGTTTGTTTACAAGGTTTTCAAGCTTGACCCTAGTATGCGTATATGACATTCCCTATTCGATCCCGAGTGATGATTGAGTATTTAATAAGTTTCATGTAATTCCATGCCAGAGAGAGTGAGATTTTTCCATAAATATGTTTTTATTGTGTGTATGCATCTAGAACTTTCCTGAAGCTTTCTTTTAAGGTCTCAAATAGTCAACTATGAAGTGATCACAGGCCATTGTTGAGTAGTGAACTATTTAGCCAAAGCTTATCAACCTGTAGGAGAATATTCCATTTTGATCCCGCTTGAGCCAATAAAACTCTTTATTTGTTCCAACAATTTGACAAACCTTAAGCCTTATTTTAGCCTATGTTTTCTTTGGACACATTACACATCAACCCAGGTAAATCGCCTAAGCTAAGGGTGGTTGCACTAGAAGGGTTGATAAGATACAAAAGATGTTGTGAAAACTCATATGAAAGTGTGAAAACATTTTCTAAAAATAATAAAAAATAAAATATGTGTGTATGAATAATTGATGCAAAGCAGGGTTGTTGAGAATATTTGATAAACTAGCAAGGGTTGTATTTGAAGAAGTAAGTGATTGTAGGCCAGTGCATAAGTGATCACGAAAATGCTTAATCATTGATTCTATATCGACCTTCCTAACACTTAAATCCATAACTCAAGCTGAGAAAGCCCTATAGTGATCTCAGTCTGACTATTAGATAAACTGAGCAGAATGGTGAACCTTCATTCTGAGAGTGGGAGTCGTAATGTTTGGTTCCTGTGAATATAAAGAGGCATATGGAGTCAGGAATTTCTTTCTTCTACGTGAGGGCATGTGAATTGTTGTGGAATTTGTTAACCACTTGATTGGATACTCTAAGTTCAAGTAGTGGTTTGATGTTTGAACTTTGAAAATGGTAGGGAATCTTATTGTTGCTTGGTAAAAGGTCTCATACTTTCTAGGTAGGCATAAAATGAAATGAACAATTGCTACTTCTCACATTGATGTTATTTGTTGTGTGCATAATGTTGTACTAGTGCTTGAGGAAAAGCAAGTGTTTTAAGTTGAGGGTGTTGATGTGCCAACTTTGTGCCAGCACATATAAAGCTTTTGACTTAAAATAATTGTAAGCTCTTAAGTAAATATTGTTGTTTTTTATTATATTTCATGTGATTTTGCAGTGATGTCAAGATGTATGAAAACCTTTGATGACTATGTTAACAAGGATAAATTTTTTGTGAAGAAGCTTAGGAATGGAGTTTGAAGATTGTAGTGATGACTTTTCTAATAAGTCGTCAATTACTTGACGGGTCATCACATGAGGCCTTCACCCATAGACAGAATAAAGATGCTGAAAAAAAAAGTCGACGACTTGTCTAATAAGTCGTCAACTTAATTATAAGTCGTCAGAAGGGGTCGTCAGCTGAAGATAGTGTGCAATAAATGAAATAAAGAGTTGACTTGATCTGATAAGTCATCAGATCAAGTCGTCACCTATAAGCAGTTAACAAAGGTTTGAAAGAGGAGTTGATGACATGGTCTGATAAGCCATCAACTCTTTGATAAGCCGTCAGATTGGTCGTCAGCTATGGAGAGAAAAATCTGTAATTTTATATTTAACTCCATATTTATCTGGAGTATTTAAGGAAAAGTCATAGGGTTTTCATAATCATCTTGAACTTATTCAAAACAATCGCTTTTTGATACTTTTTCTCTGAATTTTTGAATTAAGTTTTTGGGATTATTATCTTGGTTTTGGGAATTCTCTTGTGATTTAGAAGGAAAAACAATCTTATATTTTTATCATTTGTAATTTAACTACTACTGAATTATGAATTCAATATATGTTGTTTCTTTCTATATTATGAAGAACTTATTCTCTTAACTCGAGTTGTGGGATCTATGAGTTTGGCCTTGTGAATTCCTGAGTTGATTAAGATTCTCAAGACATTAGGAAATTCTTGATAATTCTTCTATTGTGCACATTATCTAGTGGTTGCAAACAATAGATTAAACCTGATTATTGGTTTGCTTAAAGTAATAAATCAATTCAATAGGAAGTGAATTATCAATGGAGATTTGGAAGCATTAAACTTCCATCTAATGATTAATGTTGTAACAAGGTTAATTAACTCGAGATAAGATCAGGTTAAGTATACGGATTTCCTAAGTTTGAGAGAATTAGGTAATCTAATATCTAAATAGGTCGAGAGACATTTAGATAGAGCTTTGATAATGATAATCTGTTGTTCCGGCATGTCATGAGAATCTTGGTCTACAACTAATGTACATCAAGTGTCAATACTCATAGTGAATACGACTCTAGTTTTTTCATAACATTAATTTGAAACATTGAAATCTTATTTGCAAGCTATTAAAACAAAGTGAGCAGTAACTTTTGAATAATCTCTGAAAAACCCCATTTATATAAAGCTATTATCTATTAGTCTATTTAATCAGAAATAATTTCAATTAAAACCATATTCCCTATGGGATTCGACCCCAACCTAGTTGAGTTATATATTTGACGATGATCGCTTACTCTCTCATAAGAGATGTGAAATTTGGGAGTATCATGAATCACTCCTCAAATCAGGGCAGCTAAGTCATCCCAGTAGTAATCAACCTCCTCTCAAGATACAAGAACTGTTTGAGCTTTCTATTTCAGAGTCTTCCCAGGCCAATATTATATGTGTTTTGCATACTGGGGTAACCCCACCATTCAATGATGGGCATTGGATAAAGTATGATAGCTAGTAAAGGGTGTTTCTAATTAATAGGTGGAACATTAACTTCTTCTGCAGCATCACTAGCATTCATTGAACTCACTTCCTCAAAGCTTAATTCAACATCATCTTCTGCCTCTAAAGGTGGAGGTGAGTAAGGAGGGGGTGTTGGGGTTCTTCCTTCTTGGTCCTCATGGAGATGTGTCCTATGGGGTGACCATTATCTTTCCTCGAGCCTATGTTTTTTCTCTTGACTCAATCATTCCTTTCACTGGGAATTCAACTATGCCACCACTACTGCTATATGACTCAGTGGATTCAAAAGTTGAAGGCAGAGCCTTTTTGTTTCCCTTTTTTAGCCAATTGATTTGAAGATTATGCACCTTCGGTAGGCATGGTACCTAAATGTACTCATATATTAGTACTAAAATAAGGCAAAGAAAGCAAAAATAAGAAAATAAATATCAGTATGCAGGTTCTGTACAAGGTATAACTAGGAGGTAAGAGTCGTATCGAGTGTGTATGACTCGTATAACCGACTCATTACTTTTGGGTATGAGTCGTAAGGGGTCTCATATCCACTGGAATATAGAAGTTCAATTTTAGAGTTGACTCCAATTCTAAACTCCCAAATTAACCATCTATTGTAAAGCATTATCATCCCTATATCAGTCAAAAGTACACAAGTTCAACACAAAAATATCAAAATTCTCCCCCACTTCCATTTTCAACCCAAACCTAAGATCTAGGGTTCCAAATTGTAACAACTAAGTAAATTCAACTCAAAGAAAGTTCAATAAATCCTACATTTGCAATTTCAACTTAAGATATAACGGATTTTAGTTCAAAAACTTACTTGACTTGGTGGAATTATAGGTTGCTTAAGTTTTCAAGTTCTTTCACCAAATTTTGTGAGTAGTTCATGCAATGAAAGGGATTGGAACAAGTTGGTAACTAATTCAAAGTGTTTATGATTATTTTGGTGTGTTGGGAGCTTCCAATTCGGTCAACAATAGAGGTGGGTATATTTTCGGGTATTGGGTACCTATCTTTGGGTGCCCTTTTCATTGTAAACTGAAGTGTTGGGCTGGGTTGACCCGCAACCCCTGACCTAGTAAGATTGGATACGAGTCATGTGTATGATTCGTATCCAGGCTTACGGCTCTTTATTATACTCATAAAGACTTGGAAACTTACCTAGATTTGAGAGTCGATACGACTCAATGTAACAAGTCGTACCTTAGGGGTACGACTCATTTTGAGGGTCGTAATGACTCCAAAAACTTTTAAGTGGATTAACATAATCTCCTAGGTCCTTATGAATCTTACTCTCGAGTCGTACCATGAAGATACGACTCGTGAAGAGTCTGTATAACCTACTTTCTTGAACTTTTCTGGATCTTTTCTGCAATCTTTATCCCTAAACACAAAACAAACCTATTACCCTATAAATAAATAAGTACAAAATATAAGATTCCTCCTACGCAGTGCTTGATTTAACATCGGGGCATGACGTGGCTAAGTTGGATACAAAAATTTCACCAACTAGCCTCATGGGTTGCCTCTCATGCAGCGCTTGATTTAATGTCGTAGCACGACGTAATTTCCTTGGTTACTTAGAATTCACCAAGGCCCATCTCAAAAATTACACTAATTTCCTTAGTGCTACCCATGTAGTGCTTTACTCTTCGTCCATTCACCTTGATTGGGATTTCACCATCTCACTTCAATTCCAAAGAACCATATAGGAAGACTCTTAGCACAGTAAAGGGACACCATACCATCTTGACTTTAACTTACCTAGAAACAAGTGAAGCCTTGAGTTGTAGAGCAATATCTGGTCACCTTTTTCAAAAATCCTTTTCTCAATCTTGCGATCATGATACAGCTTCATCTTTTCTTTGTAAAGTATAGAACTTTCATATGCCCAGAGTCGAAATTCATCCAACTCATTCATGTTGTTCATTCTTGCCTTTGTTACATTTTACCACTAAAAATTTAGCTTTTTCAAAGCCCATAGTGCTTTATGTTCAAGTTCAATAGGCAAGTGACATTCCTTTCCATACATCAATTGATAAGTAAAAGCACCAATAGGGATCTTGAAAGTTATTCAGTAAGCCCATAATGCATCATCTAGCTTATGTGACCAATCAATCCTATTGGCATTTACTGTCTTTGCCAAGATAGACTTGATTTCTCTATTGGATACCTCAACCTGTCCACTAGTCTACAGATAATAAGGTGTTTCCACCTTGTGTTTCAGTCTATACTTCTCCAGCAAAATTTTGAATAGACAATTACAAAAATATGACCCACTATCACCAATGATAGCATGTGGCATGCCAAATCATGAAAAAAGGTGCTTTCTCAAGAATGTAGTGACACTACGTGCTTTATTATTGGGGAGCGCAACTGCTTCCACCATTATAAACATAATCCATAACCACCAATATATACTTCAAGCCAAACAAACTCACAAAAGGACCCATTAAGTCTGTACCCCATAAATCAAACAATTCAAATTCTAAAATAAGATTTATACAAAGTTTGTGGCATCTAGAGAAATTACCTTGGCGTTGACATTGATCACAAGCTAAAGAAAAATCATGAGCATCTTTGTAGATTGTTGGCCAATAATACCATATTGCAAGAATCTGTGGGTTGTGCGGGTTCATCCATGTTGACCCCCAACTGGTGAGGAATGATAAACCTCAAGTATTCTCATCATCTCCACCTCAAGTATACATCTACGAATAATCCCATCCACATAAATTCTAAATAAATAAAGCTTATCCCAGAAAAAATTACTTACCTCATGCATGAACTTCTTTCTTTGTTTGAAGGAAAGATCTTCTAGGACTATATCATTGTCTAGATAGTTTGTATAATCTGCAAACCATGGAATTAGGTCTTAGGAAAATTCTATCAACTGTTCATTTGGAAAACTATCATCAATCTCAAAACCATCTTCAACTCTGTGCATAGCTTCCTCCTTAAGTCTAGACAGATGATCGGCAACTTGGTTTTCGGTGCCTTTTCTGTCCTTGACTTTTAAATAAAATTCTTGCAGTAATAGTACCCAACTAATAAGTCTAGTCTTTGCATCTTTCTTTTCCATCAAGTACCTTAATGCTGCATGATCATTGTGTACAACTACCTTCGTCCCAATCAAGTAAGAGATAAACTTATCAAAGGCAAAAACCACTGCCAACAACTCTTATTTAGTCACTGTGTAGTTCTTTTGAGTAGGGTTCAATGCCTTGTTGGCATAGTAGATGGGATGAAGAATCTTTTATTTTATTTGGCCTAGGACATTACCTAAGGCCACTCCACTTCATCACACATAACCTCAAAAGGCAAGGACTAATTAGGAGACATAATGATCGGAGCCAACGCCAGCTTCTCTTTTAAGCTTTCAAAAGCCTTCATGCATACATCATCAAAAATAAATTTTACCTCCTTCTCAAGAATCTTGCAAAGTGGAATATCAATCTTCAAGAAATCTTTGATTAAATGCCTATAAAATCCTGATGCCCTAAAAATCTCCGAATCCCCTTTACAGAAATTGGAGGAGTTAAGTTCTCAATCACCTTTATTTTGGCTCTGTCAACCTCTATGCCCCTTTGAAATCTTGTACCCAAGCACAATACCTTATTTTACCATGAAATAGCACTTCTCCCAATTAAGGACCAAGTTGCATCCCTCACATCTTCTAAGAGCATTTGCCAAGTGAGCTAGTAATTCATCAAAAGAACCACCAACGACTGAAAAATCATCCACAAACACTTCGATGGTGTCTTCTACCATGTCTGAGAAGATAGACATCATACATCTCTAAAATATGGCTGGAGAGTTACATAACCCAAATAGAATACGTTTGAATGTAAAGGTCCCATAAGGACATGTAAAAGTCGTCTTCCATTGGTCCGCAGGTGCCACAGTGATCTGTTTATACCCTGAGTACCTATAAAGTAAGTAGTACCATCCTCTGTCCATAAGTCTATCCAGCATCTGGTCTATGAAGGGAATGGGAAAATGGTCCTTCTGAGTCCATGCATTCAATTTTCTATAATTGATGTATACTCTCTATCATGTGGCTGCCCTCATTGGTACTAGCTCATTATTCTCATTAGGCACAACAGTAATCCTACCTTTCTTTGGAACACATTGCACTAGACTGACCCATTTGCTATCAGTAATGGAATAAACTACACCAACATCCAACCACTTCATTATCTCTTTCTTCACCACCTCCTCTATAGGAGGATTGAGTCGGCGATGATGTTCTATACTTGGAATACAATCCAGTTCAAGTTGAATTTTATGCGTACACAGCCTAGGTGGGATACCCACAATATCTGAAATGACCAACCAATGGCCCTTTTGAACCTCTGTAATACTGATAAAAATTCTTCCACTTTTGTATCAATCAAATCAGCTACAATAATTACCAGCAAAGTGTTGTTGGCCCCCAAAAATGCATATTGCAAATAAGTAGGGAGGGACTTCAACTCTAAGACCGATGGCTCTTCAATGGATGGACGAGCAGGTGGAGTAGTTCTATTCTTCAAATCCAAATCAAGATTCTTTGGTGCATAAGTGCATGAACCACTCCCATAGAGTGCACACACCATCTTATAATACTCATCAATGCCATCACTATCAAAGTTCATGATCATAGCTGCAAGAAATTCAATACCCAACCTCTCTTTAATAGTAATAGTAGCATCAAAACCATCATCCCAAAGTTTAATTAAATCAACATCATCAAATAAATCTATTTCATCATAATACATATCAATCACAAATACCACTCTTAACACATTAGGATACTTCATGGATCTGAATACATTGAATATCACATGTTCATCATTGAGTCTCAGCATCAAATGTCCTAGCTCCAAATCGATTAACATACTTCCTATAGCCAACAACGGTCTTCCCAAGATAATGGGAACTTGAAAGTACACTTCACAGTCTAATATCATAAAATCAACAGGAAAGATAAAAGAAGCCACCTTTACCAATACATCGTATAGATTATCAACTGTCTTTCTCATAGTTTTGCCTGTCATCACTAGTCTCATCATGGTTGGCTTGGGAGCTCCCAACCCCGACTGTTTAAACACTACAAATGGCATGAGGTTGATGCTAGCACCCAAATCACATAATTCACGAGTGAAGTTGAAAGATCTAATGGTGTAAGGTATGGTAAAAGCACCAGGATCCTCTTTATTCTCCACCACTGATCTTGTAGCTACAACACTACAATGATGAATATTGTCGACTGTCTTATAGCTAGATGACCTCTTCTTGGTGATCAAATCTTTCATGAATTTTGCATATCTTGGAATTTTCTATAATGCCTCAACAAGTGGGATGTTGACTGATAGATCCTTCAACAGAGATAAAAAATTTTGATACTTACACTCTTCTTGTTTCTTTTTTAGCCTTTGAGGAAAAGGAGGATGAGGTCTCAGGATGTGCTTTAAAATAGGCTCCTCGACCTCATCCTTTCATTTATCTAGCTTATTACTACTTTCCACATCAACAGAATCATTATCATTCTTTTGTTTATCAATAGTGGGTATAGGCGGATTTATAGTGGATTTACCACATCGAGTGGTAATGGCATAGCAGTGACCATCATTCTTTTGATTTGCAATTGTGTTACTAAGAAGAGTGTCAGGTTTCCTTTGATTCAATGTGGCCTACATCTAGACATACTACTTCTCCAGTTGTTTGATTACAGTAGCATGTGACTCAACTTTCTGATTCATCCCAGATAGGTCTACCTTAATCTCCTTAAGACAGCTCTCTTGACTTTTTTTCCCTTTGAAAAGTTTCGACAATATTTCCTCCATTCTAGACTCAGTATCTCGGCTACCTGGTGGAACATACTTGTCACTCTTCTCCTTATAGTCATCTTTCAATCACCAATCACCATCTCTCTCTCTACTTTTATCTCTGTAGTTGTCATTATAATAGTTTCGACCTTGATTCCCTTGTCCTTGGGCTAAAAAATATGCCAACCTACGATCAAGATACTTAGATTTCTTTATAGATTCATTCTCAAAACTTTTAGAAGTAGATCACTATGCCACAACTGCATTCAATTTCTCAACACTCATTATTGCAAACTATTTTATAAGTATCCCAATATCTATTCGAAGTTGTGCAACCTCTTGTACAACCAAATCCTAACCAGATCCATAATTATTAGATTCTCCAATATCATATGTACCTATACCACGCTCAAAATCTCTAGTTTTCCAATCTCTATTGGTCACCAAAATATTATCCATCATATCCTACACAGTATTCCAGAGAAGAAGCATGAATACACCTCCGGAGATCATATCTGTCATTGCTCTAGAACTAACATTCAGTGATCTGTAGAAGATTACCAATAAGTTTGAGCCTTTAATATTGTGATTAGGTACCGTGCTCAGCTTATTCTTAAATTGAAACCATGCCTCATACAAGGATTCTGCAGGTAACTATACGAAGTTATAAATTTTATCTTTCAACTGTACCTTCCTTGCAGAGGGAATAATCTATTCAAAAACTATTTACGCAACTCATGCCAAGTAGTAATTGAACCTCTTGGAAGTTTCCCTAATCATATTGATGCTTCTTCTATCAATGAAAATGGGAACAACCTCAATCTCAAAGTTTCCTGATCCACCCCCGGAATAGTGTACGACATGAAGATCGTAGTAAAATTAGCAAGATGCATGTTCGCATCATTAGTAGCTTATCTCAAAAATACACCTTTTAAGCTCAACAATTGGAGCATAGCATTAGTAATATCAAACTTAACATTGGGTGGTAAAGTAAGGGGAATGATGGCTCCTATCTCAATGGGTTTAATATAGCCCATATCCTCTTCATCATCATTTGGATGCAAGTGTTGATATGTAGGAATCAATAGAGCTCTGCCTCTCTGAACTCTGTCTCTATGCTCTGCTACTTCACGTGGTCTGTCTAGTCCTTCTTGCTGAACTAACCCAGCCTCTTCAACTAATTAAGCTTCTTTGGCTGCTCTTCTCTCTTCCTCAGTGGTAGCTATTAATTATTGCATCTGCAAATCTGCAATATTCTATGGATCACCTAAAGCACGCAAAAGTTCCATATTAAGATTAATTGGTGGAGGGGGAAGGTCTTGAACCCTAGAAAGAACACCATCACAAACTTGACCTGACATCTTTCTCGGTGTTTAAAGAATTCTTTAAGGCTCTCGATCAAAAGGGAGTGAGAGATTGCCTCTTCTCCTCATGTTTGATATACACCGGTGTATGCCAAATCAAAAATAAAAAATAAAACTCGCGAACTTCACCAATTCAATTAACTACTCAAACTATCATCCCTAGCAACTATAATGACCCGATTTTCTGAAACCGAAACGTGACACGGTGCTCATGATCTCGAAGGACCACAAGCCAACACTCTATAGATATCTATACCTGAACACTGTATAATATAAATAATAAGCGCAGAAACTAGCCATAAGGTTCAAAACATCTAAAAATACTCAAAATTGAAAGCTGAATACTGATACACCTGTCCGAAAAGCCTCTAAACTGTCTGAACTGTGGAGTTGATGGGACATGTCCCCAACTAACTCCGTCTACTGAAATTAAACCAAATCTGATACGATAATAATAAAAATAAAGATTATCCTCGACTGAAAAGCACTTACTACTATGTCTACTGCTGCTGACTAGGACTGAGCAGCTAAGGGTACTCTAGATCTCGTGCCTCTGAACCTATGGTGTCAATAAAACACCATAGTGCAAATGCGTCAGTACGGGAATGTACCTAGTATGAAGTTAAGGTAAGGCTAAATACAAGGGCTTATGGATGAACAATTACTTCACTGAATAATCATGAGAGTACTGAATGAGAACACATGCATGAATTCACGAACCATAATTAAAATCATCATGACTCAAAATACTGAAACTCAAAAACTACTTTACTGCCATCTGAACTCACTACTAATGCCAGAGATACTGAATACTTAATTATCTAATACTGATAACTGAGTACTGGAGTTGAGATCAGTCTTATCTAGCGAGTGATCTCAAAAACTGATGATACTGAATCTAAATAACTGAGTCTACTCATATCAATGACTCAATTCTAAGATTTCTACTCTTGACTGACTGCATCGGAGATCAAACCTCCCTAACGGATGATTTCGGAATCTACTATCAATGATAAGAAATGATCATGTCCGAATCTGACAACAAGAATACTCAACTGAATCTGAGACTAAGATCAGGCCTATCTGACGGGTGATCTCTAGATCTAATAACAAAAATACTTAACTGAATATGAGACTGAGATCAATCCTATCTGATAGGTGATCTCTAGATCTGATAATCAGATTACTCAACTGAATATAAGACTGAGATTAAGACTATCTGATGGGTGATCTCGGGATATGATAATGAGATTACTCAACTGAATATGAGATAGAGATCAAGCCTATCTGACGGGAGATCTCGAGATCTGATAATGAGATTACTCAACTAAATATGAGACTGAGATCAAGCCTATCTGATGGGTGATCTCTGGATCTGATAATGAGATTACTCAACTGAATCTGAGATTGAGATCAAGCCTATTTGGTGGGTGATCTCGGGATCTGATAATGAGATTACTCAACTGAATATAAGACTGAGATCAAGCCTATTTGACGGGTGATCTTTAGATCTGATACTGTATAACTTTATATGGGACCAAGCCTATCTGACAAGTGGTCCATAAATCAATAGAACTATCTGATTTCCTCACTG
Organism: Capsicum pubescens; assembly: GCA_030864215.1. NCBI lineage: Eukaryota > Viridiplantae > Streptophyta > Magnoliopsida > Solanales > Solanaceae > Capsicum > Capsicum pubescens. The sequence continues at coordinate 141,519,806 of CM061549.1, read as the reverse complement.
AGATAGATGACTGTATCTGACAATCCTGATTTCTGAAGATTGACACTGAAACTATAACTATGGAAAGTAGTCACTTAACCGACATGCCCCGAATCTCAATTGGTGGGGTCCAACCTATAACACCAGCTAGAAGGGTATCAATATCGTGCCATGGGTAAAGACATCTCTGGTCAAATCTATCTGACGGGTGACCCTCGCAGGAAGTCAAGCCTAAGGCAATATAATAGTCAAGCCTATCTGACAGGTGACTAACCTTTCCAGACGGGTGAATGCTGCATCCTGCACTGGCTACGTAGTTTTGGAGTTCAGTGATTGCTCCTAAAGACTCTGCCTCTTTAACGGGGAGCCGCCATCCTTTCCCTCGCTCGGTCCTAGCTCCTACTCCCAACTGAAAGACTCTGAACTGATTCTTAACTGAACAAAAACTAAGCTAAATCTAATACTAATCATATTTCTCGAATGATCTGACGGAGTTAAGCTGAATTTACTTGGTTCCATATCTAACGAAATACTACTGAATCTCGTTATCTAACTGAATGACACTGAGCTCGGGATAGATTACTCGAATACTACTAAGGACTGAACTGAACACTTGAATACTACTAGATCTGAACTGAGTATAGAATTAAGGCTAGCTTGTTAGTGGTACTGAGACTATGGAGATTACTCAAATTACTTAAGTTATGTATCTATATGAGAGTACAGAATTCTATAACTCACTGAGTTCTGAGAATCATGGATTGACTGAGATTATCGAGGAAACTGACACGGGCTCTAGGTTGCAGCTAATTGTCAGGTATAAATAACCCCAGGACTCGATAACATAAAAGTAAAACATAACCATTCTTGAATAATCAAGACCATGGACAATCATTCACCATAACAATCATTAAGGCATCACTTCAAGCATTTTGGAATCCTAAACATATAATAACATAGGGGGACATGTTATTGGATCATACCCCATTCAACAAGATCTTGTATCAAACACTTAGCATGTATTAAAGTCTTACCATGTACCAAAGATCACATAATTGGAGAATTTCATGCTATCATGTCACAATTCATTCACTAAGGATTTTCAAAAAACACTTGGCATGCATGGGCTTGCACACAATTGGGGATTTCTAATCAACATGCTAGAATGGCTCTAATTCTTTTGCATAAGCATTTTATCAAATATATGGTGAGCATGCTTTGCTTATTCAACAATTTCTACACCTAATTGACATGAACACATCACTTAACAAGAAACTTGAAGAGGGTTTATCATGAACATCACATGAATTTCACATACTAGGGTCAAGCTTGAAAACCTTGTAAGCAAACATGAATGACAACTCAATAATAGTATGAACATCAATTTTAACTCACATGAATCATGAAAACTCATAAACATAAAAGATTTGAAATATAGAAAAAGGTTCTTGAGCTTCTTGGATGAAAGGGACCCAAGAATCAACATCTGCATACCTTAGAGAAACTCTTTCTTGAAAGCCCTAGGAGAGATTCTTGATTTCTTGATTTTTCTTGAAGAAAAATGAAGGGTTTTGATTTTGTAGAAACCCTAGATCTTTTTCTTGAACAACTCAAGAGAAAACTAGTATTATTAGGTTAAAATGAGGCCAAATACCTTGTTAAGGAGTATATATAGGGGTAGCAAAATGAACCCTTTAGCCTCTAGAAATAAATTGAAAAATCCCAATTTTACATGCTTGCGCGACGCGCCATAATCGCGCTAGCTCTCTGGAAATTTGATAATCGAGAAACTGCTTGATGGCGCGACGCGATGGAAATCACATTGCCACCTTGGTTGCGAACTGGAAAGGCACCGCAATGAGGGGAATCGTGTTAGTGCACAGGAAATTGACAATTCTGAAATTAAGCCTTGGCGCGACGGACCATAATCGTGGAGGCTCACTGGATTTTGACGATTGCCATTTTGGCTGGCTCCGCGATACGCTAAAGTGCCTGGTGGCACACTGTCTCACTAATATAGCTCTAACTCTTTGCACAAGTGCCATATTTGGGCAAATTTGGTATCAACGAAAAGCTTATTCAATTCTCTACATGACAAAAAGTTGATATTAGGAAAATTCTACATGGTTTAAAATACTTTTCACTTGGGAAGACACTTCTCAACCTTTTTAGGACGAATTAACACTTTACTAAACATGCTCTAAGGCTCAGACTATGAGAGAATTTTGTAGGGTCTTACATCAACGGTGCCAAAATTTAATGTCGCCCAAAACTAACCTCCAAAGGTAATGTAGGCACAAGGTACGACTCACTCATCCACTCATAAGTCTTCTTCCGATTCATACTGTGCCTCTCTTATCCACTCTAGTGTCTAATCTTCCAAGCTTTAACTTTTTCTTCTTCTTACAACTTAAGCTTACAAGTCGTACCTTGACCATTTGACTCGTGGACTTCACTCGTATCCACCTGGTACTTCATTCTTTCAAATGTTTGAACACAGGACTACTTACGACTTGTCCATATAAGTCATACTCGTACTTCTGACTTGTATTACCCTTAGACTTCAACTCTGAATTTCTTTCTTGGTTTCTGCTCTGTGTACGGTTTTTTGATATGGCTCGTACCCTTATCTTATGGATCATAGTCTCAATCGGATCTTATTATGACTTATTTTTTATTCTTGGTATTTATTTCTATTATGCTTATGATTCAGTTTATGAGTCACATGAGGTGTTGACGACTCGTGACGAGACTCGTAACTTCTACAGACTTGGTCTTTTTAGGTATTTTTCTTTAATTTTCCTTCTAAATCTATGGTTGACCTATTTTACCTACAACACGAAACAAACCACATTATATCAACCAAAATAACCTAAGTATCGGCATAATTTCATTATTTTAAGCATCGAAAGTGTCGTGTTTCCATGACATATCATATCTCAACAAGAGCCATATAATAAAGAGACATCAAAATAGGTCAGGTGCTCAACTCAAGGTTAATAGCAAACTCTATGTCACACATAGAAGGAATGCCAGATAGGTCGATAGGAGATACATCTGGAAAATCATGAATGATAAAAATGGAATTAAGTGAAGGACTCACAGTACTAACTTCCTAAACATAATCAAGGAATCACTCACAACCCCTATATATCAATCTCCTAGCCCAGATATAATAAATAATTTCAATTGGTGTGCAGCTAAAAAAACCCTACCATAGAATTAGGGGTATGCCAGTCATAGCTAAGGTAGTGATCTTGGCAAAGCAATTGAAGATCACATAATAGGGGGATAACCAGTTCATGCCTAGAATGACATTGAAATCCACCATATTTAACATAATACATCTAACTCGAGTATCATACTCTCAAATAAACACCTAATATAATCTATATACCCAACCCACTATCAACCACAGTGGTAGCTACACACAATCAAACAAATAAAGACTCCCAAGACAAATCTAACCATAGTGTACAATAAGCAGTAGTATACTAAAATATAGATCCTAGATCAAATAAAGTATAAGCTGGTTAATGGCATACAAAAATTATACTTATGATCACAGAACCTGATGCCTCGGCCTCTACCCTACTAGGTACAATATAATTGTACAAATGGCCTTATCCGCTTCCAAACTGGGTGTTTACTGATATTCAATGATTTCATTGAACTTTCAATGCTTAAAATAAGGAAATTGCACAAGTAGTTAGGTATTCTTATTAAATATGATGTGTTTTAATGCTAATTTTATAGGAAATAGGATTCAGAGTAAAGAATGAGAAAAGTGATAAAGAGATGATGAAAAGACTACCTATGAGTCAACCTAAGACTCGAGGGTAATACCTGCAAGGCATGATTTGATCCATGAGTTGATGTTCTGTAGAAGGAAGTTTCCTCTAATTTCTATGAGTCAATCTACGACTCGTAGGTTGCCTCGTATGTTGGTGTTGACTCCAATTTCTTATACTATTTAGGATAGATTTTCTTTTGTATCAATAAATACCTATTGGATGTTTTATTATCAGTTCACTCTATACACTTGACATTATTATTAGTTCTAATATACATTATTGATCTTTGAATTATTGTTCTTGGTTTGTAGGGTTTACAATTAATTTGAGATTTTGGGTTATTATTCTTAATCCTCGTAAGCTCATCATTATGCTTCCATCTGTGGAATCTATGTTTTTTGTTACAACTATGAGTATTTAAACCCCATAAATAGGGTTGTGGGAACCCTGATGGATTAACAAAGTAGATTTAGTGGAAAGTCATGCTAAATTGGTGTTCTTGCATGTATTGAGATTTCCTTTGGTTTGATTACTTTTTTTACAGTGGCCAACATTAGGAACTCACCTATATTACTAGCTGACTTTGTTTTCTAGGATTGTGAGGGTGATTTTGAGATGCCTATAATTTTAGGGAAACTATTTTTAGCCACAGGTAGAGCATTAGTGGATAGAAAAAGGGGTGAGCTAAAGTTCAGGTTGAATAATGAGAAAGTCACATTCAATGTTCATAAAATGATGAAGCATCCAACATACATGAGGGTGGTTTTGACAATAAATAGCTTTGACAACCCTGGAAGATAATCCTATGAAGACCTTGATAAAGCCTGAGTAGTAAAGGTCCCCTCGTCGTTCGGTGATATTAAATTAGGCGTTATTTGGGAGGCAACCCAAGGTGTCTTATTATTTTTGCATTTGTGATAATTCTTATTATTGTGATTGACATCAGATCTATGAACCTAAGGTAATATAGTTATTTTCCTAAATTAGCATTTTACGGTGTCCTAATATGTTGGGGATAATACATGCTTATTTAGAGGGAGCAGGGCTACTTGTAAGTCTAGATGTCCTCTTGGGGGTTTTTTTGTTGTGTCTTTTTTTCCAAAATTAGTTTGCATAGTAGAACTAGAGTGTTTTGGTACTTGTAATGTGTTTATGATATTTGTTATGTTTTGTTTTATTTAACTAGGAGAAAAATATGGAACCTTAGTGCTGTCAAAGTTTTATGTTTTATGAGTTTGTATGTGTTTGAAAATATGATACCCCTCCTAAAATTTTCTGAACTGTGTGTTGGGAATATATGTTATGACCATTGTTGAATCCTGTTATGGCATTAGAATTAGGGATAAAATAATAACAGTTTAGCATTGCATTAATTGAATAGGTAATACTTGATTATATAACCTCATACCATGTGTGAGTGATTTATTTACCTAGTTCACTTCGTGTGTGTAATCCAAAACTTTCTCAATTAGTCTTGCCTAAGTTGTAGGATAGGTGGTTGGGACATGATCATAGACCATGTACGAAAAAGTCCACTCTTAGCCTAAAAGACCGATAGAATGAGAATAAGTACCCCTTGATCCCTAATTTGAGCCTAAAGTGACCTAGTTTCTTGTTTTAACATTTACACCTTCTCATTTTAATTATGATGAACTTGTTTTGGCCCTAGTCCCTACTTGGTCACTATGTACCTCAACTCAGGCAAATTGCCTAAGTAGAGGGTGTTATAATAGGGGTGCATAATTGAAGATGGGTATTAAGAAAGGTGTTCAATAAAATAAAATAAAGTAAGGTTGGGTGTGGTAGAGAAATGTGAAAAAAGGAAAGAAAATGAAAGAAAAATAAAAACATCAACAAATTCTAAAATATTAAAGAAAACTGCACCCAATCCAATTAGCAATAAAGGAGAACAAGGGAGAATAAAAGAAATATGGTTAAGTAGTGGAGCCAATGATGTAAATGTAGTGTTGAAAAGGGTGAGTCACTATTTCCCATATGTATCATAACTTCCCCAGGTCTATATTACAAGTTGAGAGAAGTGCTATAATGATCTCAGTCTAATTATCTGAAAAACTATGGTATAGAAAATAAGGGCAAGCCTATGGTATTTCATGCACATTGTTTGAACTTCGTTGTGCGCATGAGTGTTTTGATGTAGTCACTGTATTGATATGCATTATGAGTTGGAAATTTCTTATTGTAAGGGTACATGGGTTATATTTTAACTACTTAATTGTTCGGGTAGAGTCAGTTGCTTACATGATTAGTTGTTTGTTATTAATCTAATGTCATCAATTGATTCCTTTTGTGTCCATTATTTGCTACATGGAACCACATAATAGTTTTGAATGTTGTGAATAGGAGGGAGTAAAAAATCTGAACTAAAATAAGTTAACTAACATAGGTGCTTTAGGTTTCTTTTAGTTAAGCATCGTGTTTGTTTAGTTTGTGTTAAGCATAAACAGTCTATGGAGATATAAATTCAGGGGAAATACAATCCTAGTGATCATCTTATAGTGATAAAAACCCTAATTGCTCAATATTGTTGCTGGTATACTTATTTTTACAAACCCGCTCCCCTCCTTTTACTTTCTGCAATCTCCAATTACATTAGCAAGCTCGTGATAGATTTCTAACCTATTCCTTGTGGGGTCGACCCCGACCTGGTTGGGTCCTATAATTGACAAGTGACCGATTTATACTTTCTTGGAGGTGTAATTTGGGCAACATCACATGCCTAAACACTTGTCCTATCCGCCTGAGGACTACCTCTTGAACCCTAGGGACAACCCATATAATATTGTACACCATTTCTAGCTACATCTAGTACTGTATTACGCACTCTAACAAAAACTCTCTATCATCCCACACTAGGGATACTTATGAGAGAAGTGAAACAACCCTATAATCATGATATGCCCCAAGCACTCTGCTTTATCTAGATAGTTCGACTAATTTAGAGTGACTACCTCAACCTGACAACCCTAAATGTACACCCCTAGATGGTTGAATATTGCTCTGACAACTAGAACTATATAACTAAATTGACCCTATCTAAAATCTGAAACGTTGTCTGAACTAGCCTACTAGACTAACCCTGATGCTGATAAGCTACTGCTGGGGGTACATACCCTAAAATGCTCAGCCTTTAAACTATGAGACACTATGGCTCCTACTATAATTACCCTGATAAAGGGGTCTTTTAACATTATCTCCTTGGTCCTCATAATCCATCTCCTCTATAGATTAGACATGCTTAGCAATCTCAGTAAAAGACTTCCCAAAGTCACCAAACTCTGTGTATCCCTATGAAGCGGTAGTCTCAAACCCCTAACAAAATATCAAATCCTCTAGTACTTTATAGGCAAAATCATATTGGCATGTCCGGATAGCTCATGAAGTCTCAACTCATACTCAGCCACAGTCATAGATTCCTATCTTAATCGTAGAAAACTCATCACTAAGGCACTCCCATATACTACCAAGTATGCTTCCCCAAGAAATTCTTAGAGAAGTAAGTCCAAGTCACAGGTAGAGATCTAGCTATCTTGGAATCAAGATAAGCTCTTGTCTTGCTACTATGTCTAGTTATTAAGAAATAATATCTACTCCACACGACTTAACCAACCCTAAATTACAAAATATATCCTCATAGCTTGTAAAGTACTCATAAGCATCCTCTTTTGGGGTCCCAAAAACCTAGGTGGACTCAATCTTAGAAAATGGCCTGATATTTTTTATTGCTCCTCAAACATAACTAGATAGGCAACTGTCGGTTATGGGACTATCGATGCTAGTGGAATCTCTACCTTGGGAGTCACAGTTGTAGGTTGTGCCCCTATATCAATACCACCCTAAGTTATTGGCTAGCTCCATCAGTCAAAGGACAACCAACCAACCCTAATAAATAAACTAATACATCACAGAGAACCAAACACGATATAAACAGGTGGGGCTTAGGCTCTGCTATCCCACCTGCTCCTATGGCGATAGAATCTCTAAAGTAGTATCTGGCATAAGAGAAATAATATGATTTGGTGATGGATCCCTAGCCAGATCTCGAGTATGGACCATAGATTTAGCCTAACCTCGACCTTGGGGTCGACCTCTACCTAAGTCTAGAGCCTTAGCAGCTCGCTCAGGGTCCTGATCCTTGACTATTGTACCCTGTGTCCAAACCATCTATGAGAGAGTGAAATAAATAAGAATTTAAAAACTAATACTAACATAACATATGAAAGTGAACCAAAAATATGAGATTTACCTAAGAATATGTTGTAGCCTCTCAGAGATAGGACATAGACCTTTTTGTACCAATCTTCGGAATTCTACTAAGCATCTTGCACCAATAATACAAGTAAAACCTAGGCTCTGATACCAAGCTATTACAAATCAATTTCACAAGTCATGATGGAACCTACTTCAGCCCACAAGTAAGAAAGATAAGCCATAGCCTGGACCAACAAGTAATGAGAAAACAGGCAAAAGGTAAAGGAATAGAAGAAGGAAATCAACAATAACAACAAAATAGGCAAAATTAGAAAGGACATACATACATAATATTGTACAGGTAAGGAAAGAGGACAAAATACACAAATTAATCCCTCTTAAGACTAGGTAAGGTCGATACTAAGAGCCACTAAGACCAAAAAGAAGTGTACTAGACAATATATAAAATATCATATATCCATAGTAGTCTCAAAAATTATAAAGACTATAACTAAAGTACATAGAGAAGGATTTGTTTTGAATGCTAGAAAGCTCATATCTTTTCTAGATCAGTAGCAAGGCCAGACCATAATAATAGCTTCAATGGATCGTACTCAAATTTGCATTAAGGAAAAGATGAAAAAGTGTTGTACGAGTGACAAAGTAATGGGTACTCAGTAGACATCATCAGTCGACTAAGCTCAAATATAATAAAAGCATAAATATAGAGTACGAGAGTGTAAGCAAAGTCTATAGCAAAAAGGATAAAAATGTAAATATCGAGCTATGCTAGGAAAATGCAATAAAGGAAATATATAACTCAAAAATAAAAGCAAAGGGCTAATTATAACCTAATTGGGCCCTCATAATCCCATAAGGCATACATAAAAAGACAAATAACCCTACTGAATCCCCATATATCTGGTGATAAGAGAAAAGCAATGGTAATAAGCATAAATAACCTTTAACCATGCAAATCTCATATTTTCCCAATCCCAAGTCTGTAATGATAGTATATACCAAGCTTGAACTAACTCTAGTAGATAATAATAAGAGGTTATACACCAGTCTTAAACTTGAAATAGTGGATAGTAACAAGAGGCCAAATAATCCATATAAACCATTTGAACTCTCATAGCAAAACAAGGAACAACTGCCAGCACACATCATTGATAACCATAATCAATAACGGAATAACTAGAACATAACTATAGATAGATTCTAGACTCAAACCAAATCTCATAAGTAACTAACCATATCCATAAAATATGATTCCATAAAGACCAAACCATAACAAGAGACCAAATATTATACTCATACCAGAACTTATGATAGAGGTACTAGAGCATAGCTCGAACATGAACTGGAACTAAAATATAAAGATAAATGAACATATAAATACCTAAGCATGGAATAGCTACCAAAAGTCTAGGGTCTTCAACCTACTCTCTATACACAAGATTACTAAGTTAAATATCCAATTATTAAACCTACTAAGGTTTGATAGGTTCCCTTCCTAAGTCAAAGTGAAGCAGATCGAGGTCAGGTACTATCCTACCCAGGGTAAATAAGATAAATAGGTGGATAACCAGGTTCAAGTGATTCCCTAACCCCAAGTAATAGCCTAAATTAGCCTATCAAGTATCTAGCTAAGCCTAAAAGAGCTTTATTTCTATCTTTCTATCTAAATATAGATAATACAGTCCACTATTGATTTTCGATAACCCAACCTAAGGTAGAACATACTTGATTCTAGCCTAAATCTTCCTAACACCATCCCAAGGCACTAAAAGTACTAATTTTAGGCTTAAGGGATGATAACACACTTACTAAAGGGGAAACGGGCCTAAATTCTACCAAAAAAGGCCCGAACTAGCTAAATATGATGAATCTTTGCTAAAAAACTTAAACAGGCTAAAATATCTACCCAAACCTATCATAATAACATGCTAATACCATATTTAATCTCAATATAAAAGAAGGGTAAGCCTGACCTACCTGGAAGTCATCGAATGCTTGGTAAAACCTCTAAATTTAGCTTTCCCTTTCTAAGAAGCCTCCGAGAACTTCCACAGTAGAAAAACAATAATCTATGCATCAAGGTAAGAAAACCAATATCACATTGCATATATATTCTTTGGTCAAAAATTAAACTAAAAATCTCATGTGGGACCTTATTGTGGAATTGTAAAATTAAAACTGTCACAGCATCTCACGAAGCTCAAGGATCAATTGCCACATAAATTTTACTATATCCAACCCCAAAATAGTCCCAAAATTAGTCCCATAGAATGTCTAGAAATAAAGAATTAAACTACTAGTTTAAGCAAAAATTGAGGTGATTACTTATGCGATAATAATTCTAAAACACTTATAAATACTTTCCCAAGCTAAAACCAGCTTTAATTATAAAATTTCCACAAGAATTGAGCTCATACTAGTCTATAAAGAATTTTAACACTTAGTGTTTAATCTAGAAAAAAAGATCAAGAGCTATTTATAACATGTCAGTGATGACTGCTTTAGCAGCTAAATGACAGTTGATATGCCCAAGAAGCAGATAAAGTAGCCAGGCCTAGGATGGATAAAATCCACTAAAGTGGTATGGGGGTGATAAAGTGGATTCTCTTAAAGCAAAGCCCAGCCACTAAAGTGGTCCCTTGGTTGCTTAAGCGGTTGCACCAGCCAAGTTTAACTAGTCCCAACATACTCCAATTGGGTGCTCAAGATTAGTTCAGAATCTCATGATCACAAACAAACTACGATACCCCACTAAATTTGATGTTATGAACTCAACGGTGCCATTAAAATTTCTATCCGAGGTTATTTTGACAAAAAGTGGGTCCCATACCTTAAAAAGCTATTTTAGCCAAATTTTATCCCATACCTCAAAATGAGTTTAAAATCCTTAGGACCTAGACCAAGGGTCCTTCTTGACTAAAATTAACATTCTAGAGTTGCTAATACTGTCAGAATTGGCATCTGAGGCTATTTACTTGAATTTTTGGCTCGAGACCTACTTCTTAACTTCAAAATCTCTAAAATAGGAAAATGATTCTAAAAACCAAATGAATATCTCAGTAACTAAGTTGTCATTCCTAATAAGTCATAAATGACTTAGGATAGCTATAAGAAATCTCTAAATTAAAAAAAATGAAATAACCTAGAGGGTCATTACACTAATATATTTTGCCATCCTCTTTTAGGCTCCATCATGACTGGAACCAAACATGAGTTACTGAATATATTTCTAAAAATAAAACCTCCATCATTTCATAATGTTGCAATTGAGGATGCTTTTGATTTCATCATTGATCATTATCAAAGGTTTCACAATTTGGGGATTATGTAATAGCATTTTCTTAAGTTTATGACATTCTAACTTCAAGGGGATGCAAGTAGTGGTAGAGAGACTATATAGAGAGTTGGTCACTGTATTACCTCCATGGACTTAGGACTAATTTAATGCTCTATTTTTGGAGATCCCAGACCCTTCATGACCGCAAGAAGGATGAGTTTTTGGGTCTTGAGAAAGGAAGTATATTAGTTGTAGTATATGAGGCTAAGTTTCATGCTTAGTCTTCCTATGCTACCCAGTTGTTGTACGTTGAAGATGAGAGGGTTTGGTTGTTTATTTAGGGTTTGAACACTAATATTCAGGTATTGTATGTCCATGTAATATCTACAGGAGTTTTAATGATATGGTTGATTATATAAAGAATCTTGAGGGAATCAAGTAGGTCTATCAAGATAAGCCATTAACCAAAAAGTACTAAAATGTGGGCAACTTCACTGGTTCTTATTCTAGGGGTCGCAACTGATAGTCACATCCATCTCACCCTATTTTGTTAGTTTTTCCAACCTCTATAGGTGGTTATTCAGGGACAATTCAATTTCCCTCAGTTGCTACCTAAGGGACTTCTTATTCTTCAGCCAACAAGCCTTTCTTTGAGCGAGGTTATTATTATTGTGAGGTTGCGAGGCTCTTTAAGTGAGAGTTCCTTTTATGGTAGATAGTTAATCAATCACTACAGTAGACCAAGATTATGGTTCTATTAAGTAAAGATGGATATGGTAATGGTCAGGGTCACCCACATAGTTGATGGGTTTAATTCAAAGAGGTTGAGATGGAAACAAAGGTAATGGTAATCCAGGAAAGGGTGTAATGCATCCATCTAGAGAGGTTGTCCATCTTGATGATAGAGCTCACTATTATGCTTTCCTAAGAAAGATTGAGGCTGAGGGGTTTGAAGCCATTACTATAGGTACTATTCTCATCAGTGATCGGATGGCTTCGATTTTATTTGATTCGAGTTCTAATTACTCTTATGTATATGTTAGATTTACCTTGGGTTTGGACTTGATTTGTTATATACTCGATTCTTTATGTATGTTTCTAATCTAGCTGGAGACTCTATGGTGGTGACCCATGTATATTATGCATGTTTTATTTTGCTTATAGGTTTGCAAACCTAAGTAGACTTGATCATGTCGAACATGTTTAATTTTGTCTTTGATTAGATTAGACATGTTTAATTTTGTCATTATTTTAGGTGTGACTTGGTAATCTCCCTATCATATTGTCTTGAACTTTAATATTAAGCTAGTGACTCTAGAAAAAACTGGGAGGATAAGCAAGAGTAGGAGAGAGTGTATAAGTCTAAGCCGATGAAGATCATAACTTTTATTTAGTTTAGAAAGCTATTGGGGAAAGGGTGTTCATTCTTCTTGACTCATCATTTGGATGTTAGCGTGGAGTCTCCTTCCATTGATTCAGTTTATGTAATTTCTAAGATTCAAAATAAGTATTCTACAGATTTATCTAGTATGCCTCTAGATAGGGATATTGACTTTTTTATTGACTTGGCACTGGGACTCACCCAATATCTATTCCTCCTTATTTTTATGGTTTTGACATAGTTGAGGGAAATCAAAACTCAGTTAGAGAAACTCCTTAATAATGAATTTATTCATCCTAGTGCTTCACCTTGGGGTGAGCTAGTGTTGTTCATTAAGAAAAATATGGTAGCATGAGGATGTGCATTGATTATAGGTAGTTGAACAAGGTTACCATCAAGAATAAGTATCGATTTCCTCATATAAATGATCTCTTTGACCATTTGCAGGGTGATTTAGTACTATCCAAGACTTACTTGAGATTAGGTTACCATCAACTAAAAATTCGACTTGAGTAGACACACAAGATAGCTTTTAGGACTCGGTATAGGCATAAGTTCTTAGTAATGTCCTTCGGATTGACCAATGCATAGGCAACCTTCATGAGCTTGATGAATGGTATTTCCAAGTCTTTACTGAATTTCTTTGTAATAGTATTTATAGATGACATTTTGGTTTACTCAAAGAGCAAGGAAGAACATGAATGTCGTCTTTGCATTGTCAAGAGATTTGGAAGTAGAAGTAGTTGTATGTAAGGTTCTTAAAATATGATTCTTTATTGTCTTGGTGGCCATCTTAGGGCATGTGGTTTTAAATATGGGGTGACGGTATATACGAAAAATATTGAGAAGGTTAAGAATTGGGTTTCACCTAGTTTCGTGACCATGGCTAGGAGCTTTATGGGTCTTGCTAGTTATTATCACATATTTGTCAAGAATTTTACTTCTATTGATACTCACTTTACAAGGTTGACTCAGAAGGAGGTGCCATTTTTAAGGTTGGATAAGTGTAAGGAGAGCTTCTAAAAGCTCAAGACACTTTTGACTACAACTTCTATTCTTTTATTGCCATTTGAAGGTAAGAATTTTGTTGTATTTTGTGATGCTTCGCTCTTGGGTTTAGGTGTTATACTGATGTTGGAAAGGAATGTAAGTGCTTCTTCCTTAAGAAAGTTAAAGCCTCATAAAATAAATTACGCAACTCACGACTTAGAGTTGGCAGTGATGGTGTTTGCACTTAAGATTTGGAGACACTACCTTTATAGTGCAAAGTATGAGGCATTTATAGATCACTGTAGTCTGTAGTATGTATTCATGTAAAGGGGTTTGAATCTGATATAGAGAAGATAGATGTAGTTGGTAAAGGACTATGATAGGACCATCTAGTATTATATGGGTAAGGCCAATATAATGGTCGATGCATTTAGTGGGAAAGTAGTAAGTATAGGCAATTTGGCCTATTTGGGGGTGTTAAGGAGACCCTTGGCTAGGGAATTTCAAGCTATAAAATCTTGATTCATGAAGTTTGGTGTTTCAGATAGAGGTGAAGTATTGGATAGTGTTGAGATAAAGTCAACATTCCTTGATGAAATCTAGGCAAAATAGTTTGAGGATGAAAAATTGAACAAACTCTAGAACAAGATGGTGATTGAATAAGTTTCAGACGCCACACTTTACACGTATAGAGCGTTATAGTTTATAGGGTAGATATGTGTTGCAAAGGTTGGTGATTTAATTCAGAATGTGCTTGTTAAATCTCATTATTTGTGATATTTTATTCATCCAAGCACAACCAAGATGTAGCGCAACTTGAGGCAACTTTATTAGTGTCTTAGGATGAAAAAGGACATAGTGGAGTGTGTATCCAAATGTCATAACTATTAATATGTAAAGTACGAGCATTAAAGACCTGAAGGTTTCCTTCAGATAATGCCTATTCTTGAGTAAAAGTGGGAAAGGATATCTATGGATCTAGTAGTAGGTCTTCCACAGACCTTGTGGAAGGATGACTTAATTTGGGTTATAGTAGACAAGCTGACAAATCAGCTCATTTCATTCCAGTTAGAGTGGTATGCACAACTCTAACTAGTTATCCAAGATCTACATCAAAGAAAAGTGAGGCTGCATAGGGTGTCATGTTCCATTATTTCAGATAGATATATGATCTACACTTTAAAATTTTAGGACTGATTACATGAACATTTAGGCACCTAACTCACTTTTAGTACAACCTTTCATCCTCAGATAAACGGACAGTCGGGGAGGATGATTAAGGTGCTTGAAGATATGTTGAAGTCATGTGTGATCGATTATGGGGCTATTATGATAAGTTTTTGCTATTGTATGAGTTTTCATATAATAATAACTGTCATCTAGCATTAATATAGCCACATTATATGAGAGGCAGTGTAGATCGCTCATAGGGAGGTTTGAGACTGGTGATATTAAGCCTTTAGGCACATAATTGGTGAAGGAATCTCAGGAAAAGGTGAGGTTCATCTAAGTCAAATTATTGGAAGCCCAAAGCAGGCGAAAGAAATATGTAAACCATAAGTTAAGGTACATGTCATTCAAGGTTGGTGAATGCGTTTTGTTGAAGGTGTCTACTGATAAAGGAGTCATGATATTTGGATAAAAGGGCAAGCTTATCCCTTGGTATATTAGTCCATATAAGGTTCTTAAAGATGTCATTCCATTAGCATACAAGTTGGCATTGCCACCAGCTTGTTAGGTATCCATCTGGTGTTCCATATATCCATCCTTAAGAGTTACCATAGGTATGGGAATTACATTAATAAGTGGGATCCAGTTTTGTTAAATAACAATCTTACTTATGAGAAGGGGCCAGTTGCTATGATTGATTGGGATCTCTAAAAAATTGAGTACAAGGAAAATTTGATTGGTAAAGGTCTAATAAAAGTATCATCTGGTTGAGGAAGCCACTTGGAAACTGAGACAGACATGCAGAACAAGTACCTCACTTGTTTGAGGATACAAACACTTATTTTTCTCTTCTTGACTTGGCTCATTTTCTTGTTTGATCATTCAAAGACAAATGATAGGTAAATAGGTATCTATTGTAATAACCTTTTTTAGTCATTATGGATAAGGCCTATCATACAAAAAATTGGGTTAAGAATTTCAGGCTAGTCTAGCCTCAGACAAAATTAGATAAAGGCATGTTCTAGGGAAATTCAAGAATGTATTAGGTAAATATAATAATCTATAGCTTGATTTTATGTTATCTAACTCATTAGGAAATCGTAGGACTTTTCAAATATGAATTCTGGTAAGCCAAACTCCTGATATCAAACTTGATGCAAGGGAGTTAGTCTAGAATATTATGGTTTAAGGGTGTGTTGCAAAAAAAACTAGAAAGATTTCTAAGTTTTTGCCCCATCACTCCCTCTATAGTGGATGGCATATTGCAATAGCACCTCCCACTATAGAGGAAGTCAACGTTGTGCAATCTTACTATGGCAGGTGATGTCGCTATAGCAAGATCGGGTCACTATAGCAGTATAAATTGATAATAATGCAAAAAATCTCCAAAAAATGGTTTGTATTCTAAACCCCTTTTTGGAAAAGGCATAGGAGATTTGGGTGATTATGGACATTCCTTGTAAAGTTAAGTATTTCATCCCATTAACTAGTTTTTCAGTTAATTAACCTTAGAATCACTAGTCAACACATTTTGGAGAGGGTTTAATCTTGAATTAGCAAAAAGCGCAAGAGGGTAAATTAGGTGAAAACCCTTGGGTTTTTTGTATGTCATTAATTCCCTAATGTAACCATAAAACTTATAGTTTTAAGGTGAATTGACAGTGGGAAAATCCTAAAATGGGTGGATGATTATAAACTTATCCTGAGAATTTGGAATTAGGTTATAATTCGTGGCCTTATAGGTTATTTTGTTTATTATGTGCTATATTCTTATTTTTAGACTACGATAAAGCAAAAATTGCATGAAAAGGCAAAGCTCGGTATTAATTGAGGGTGCAAGCTTGGATTAAGGTAGGTGATGGTTTTAATGTATTTGAAACCCAATTCATGTTATGTGTGTATGATAAAAAATTATTTTTATTGCTTGTCAATTTATGTTTAGGGAAAGTGAATGATTGTTCGATTCCTAAGTGTTAATCGCATGAAATGAACTTACATAAAAGTTTGTTGGTTCTTACAAATGTTGTTTCTATTATCATTGTGGTTGTGATTATTGCGATATTTGTCATTATTGTGGAATGTACCAATATTTGGATATCTCCACGGGATTGATTAATATGAGGTTTTACGGAACTTGATATTCAGGATTTAGTGCATAGACAAGAGCTCATCCCTTGCAGGCCATGACTAGTAGGCGCATACATAAGACCCTTAGCATATGTGTATAAGGTATAAGTGAGTGTGATGGTTCTTTGAGTGAACTAGGGATTGTGTAATTTTCTTGGTTAATTTTTATCCTTGAATGAATCAGGATTAAATTTTATCATTATATGTTGGTTCCTTAAGTGGACCAGGTTTTATATGCTTAATTCCAAAGGTGGTTTCTTTATGTAATTAGGATGCATGATAATTACCTTGTTGTTGTACTTTTGGATCTTTGGGTGGTCCGAGTTAATTGTAAGTTGTGATGTATCTCTGTATTGTCTAATTACTTATGAACTTGGTACATGTATTAAATGATAGTTGTGCCATAGGTGTTGACTTGGAGTCTTATTAGTGGTCTTAGTTGACTTGAATTATTATTTTTGTTGACTCATATTGACTAAACTTCAAGTTGTACTTGTGAATTCTAGTGTTATAAACTTGAAATAGAGTTGCATGATAAGGTTCATGGTTGTCTTGTTGTACTATGTCTTTGTTATGTGTCTGTATTTCTCAGTTTGGTTTGGTCGATGACCCTACTGGCGCATTGTTATTTCTTGTGTATTGTACTACACATGCTCTTCTTTTGGTTGAGTGTAGAGCATTTTCTAGGGACTTTCTTGCGACCTCAGCTATGTTTTAGAGTGTATCCAAACTCAAGGGTGAGCTGCATCTTTCAGGCTACTATGTGGTTCATCTACTATTTTTTGGTCCATTTGTTTTGGACTCAGAATTACATTGGTTTTTGGGGTTGCATCCCCACTTTTGGCATTTATTAGAGTTTTGGTACAATGACTTTCAGGTCCTAGGGGATGGTTTTTTTGCATTTAGTATATCTCCTTCTTTTTTTATATTGGATATTGCTTTATCTAAAGAAAGTGATTTAGTTGCCTATTTCTGGCTAAGTGTTGGATTTAGTATTAGGATTAGTTGGTTCTCCCACCAGATATTTAGTATGGGTGCCACTCACGGCTGGTTTGGATCATGACAAGAAATCCCCAATGGTGTAGACACATACGAGTATCAAGAAATTCACATTCAAAATCTCAACCCAAGGCAAATTTCACAGATATATGAGAAAAGTAGACCTGAGATCAAACAACAAAGAAGATATACAATCATAAATAAGAATAGCACCTACGATCACAGTATCAGAAGCTTCAGCTTTAGAATGGGCCAAAACTTCATAAAGATGAGCCTTATTATCATCTCGACCAATCTGTCCTACACCATGATTGGCTTAGTAGCCACTCATCCTTGAATTATGACCACCACGCCCAATGACCCCTACCATATCCTCCACCATTATGACCTATTGGAACTAAAGCACTATAAGTTAGCTACCGAATCAACAGTCCTTTGGATAAGAAGTTAAGACAATACCTCTAAATATGACCCAATCCCCAATACTCATGACATCTAATGTCTAAGGCAGGCCATTGAATAAAAGATGTTGAAGTTGTATAACTATCTAGTAGAAAAGGATCATAACTGACCGTAGATGGTCCCCCTACATACACAGGCATAGTAACCCTACAAACCACGTCCCTTTGAATAAGTACCAATGGATTGACCTATTTTCTGAGCCTTATTTTCCTTGGCCTTTACCTCACCTTGCCTATTAATATCTTCTACCTTCTTTGAAAACACAACCACTTCCTGAAAAGTTTTTCAGATATAGCCATTGATAGTGCAGGTATATTGAAGCCTGAGTTTAGACCCTTTACAAAATATGTGATTCTCTCCTCGTCTAACATAATAGATTGAAATGTATAGAGATACAAAGAATGGAACTTGGACTCATAGGATGCCACAGACAAGTCACCCTGCTCAAGTTTCAGGAACTCATTATTATTCTAATCCTCATAGGTATGAGGGATATACTTCTCAAGGAATTCAATAACTTAGAAAATACTGATACAATAAACTAAATACATAGTAATAACCTTTAACTTAGAACATTTGAATGTCTTCAAGTAATTCTAGAGTATTGTAATACCCCATAAGATTCTAAGCTCGGTTCAGTTGTAGTTGCATACTTAAGGGGTCTAAGACTTGAAATTTTCACTAAGTGTTAAGGACTTAATCATTTTCAAGATCCCTAGAATTTATGGATTTTTAGTTTGGCCTTCTCGACCTCAAAATGTAGGTTTTTAAGTTGATTCATGTTTAGGAAGGTTAAAAGTACGTCTCAGGAGAGTTTCAAGATTTTTGGACGAGAATCAGGGCATGTTTGGATGGCTGAAATAGTGAAGCAACATGATAAGAAAGTGACGCATTTCTCTCTCCCAAGGTGGAGTGGTCTGCAACGCGTAGCTTTCTCCCCCGGAGTAAGTTGTGCAGTGCGTTGTTTTATCCCGCATAGAGAAAGGCGCAGTGCGTGGCTCTATCCCACACAATTATATTTTTTAAGTTCCCAAGGGGTATTTGAGTCATTTCCCTCAACCATACTCGTTCTTAACATGATTTGGGAATTCCAAAAGGGTATTATTTGCCCCTTTCACCCCAAATTGCTCTTAAGAAATCCTTTTCTTTCCCCAAGAACAAACTCAAGATTTTTCTGCAAGAAATTAATAGTCCAAGCTTCCAATCTAATAAATCTTAAAGAATTCAGTTATTAAGGTATGTTGGGTGTTTATCCATGGGTCTCTTTCACTCATGGAGCCCAAAAACCTTTCTTTGATTAAAAATATGAGTTTTCCTTTATTATGAAGATGCATATGTTCAAGATGAGTTTAAATTCATGTTTTTCCTTAGTAGTTTGACTCAATTCATGTCCTAGTATGATTCCATGGAAACATAGGTTATCTCATGTTTCAAGTTTAGATTTCTCATGTCCTATTCAATTAAATTTCATGTCATAGTATCGAATTGTGAATTCAGCCATGAAGTCATGTTGTTTTCTCATGTTTTTAAGACATCCCTATGTTCAAGTTCATGCTCCTCACTTAAATTGGTGAAATGTTATGTTTTAGTTTTTTGAACCATGACTCCTTACTATAGTTTTAAGCTTTAATATGGTGTTTTATGATTATTCAGTGCTGGAGGGTTATGAAAACCCAATACCTACGTGTTTACTTACAGTTCAGATCTTTCAAGTAATGATTTTAGTTAAACCATGAATATTACCATTTATTTAGTTGTTATAGTCATGATGAGCAATGTAGTTGTTATGTTTAGTTGAGTCTAGTTCAGTTCAGTACCAACGACAGTTCAGTTGGGAGTACGATTTAGCACCGAGTGAACCTAGGGGTTGGGGATCACCTACCAGTAGAGGGTGTGACCCTTAGTAGCAATCCCTGAGTTATAAAACTACATAACCAGCGTAGGTTTGAGATGTCTACCTGGCAGTTGACGGTTGACGTATATCTCATGAGAGCACCTTCCAGTTGACGGTTGATGTATATCTCATGAAAGCACCTGCCAGTAGAGGGTGACTCCTTAGTTCTTCGTGATAGTAGTTTATTGGATACACACAGCCAGTGTTAGTACCTGTGGCACGGTACTGACACCCTTCCAACTGGGTTATAGGTTGGACCCTAATTAGCTCAGGTTAAGGCATATCGGTTATATGATACCTCCCACAATTACAGTTAGTATTGTAGTGTATCTCAGCTCAGGTTTGCTTGACCAAGCATGCAGATTTTCAGTTATTCAGTTATACAGATTTTTCTTACAGCTTACATATTACTCCAGTATCATATTTATGCTTGGTCTTGCATTGTTATATATTACATATTTATGCATTCAAGCTCAGTTATATCATGCATTTCAGCAAGTCCTCATCTCATATACTAGTAAAAGTATTGGCCGCATACTTTTCTTTGCGCTATGTTGTCTTATAACATAGGTTCGGATGCTCAGTTTCTCGGCCGTTCTTAGACAGCTCAGTGTTACTCAGCACCAGCAGTGGTGAGTCCTCATCCATCGAGGACATGATTTATTTATCCCAGTTATTTTGGTATTTCCTTATGTTCAATCAGTAGGAGTTAGTTGGGGGCTTGTCCCATCAACTCCTCATGATATTTAGAGGCTTTCGACAATCAGTTAGACAGTTAGTCAGTCCTTTAAATATTATCAGTTGCTTCAGATAAATAATTTAGTTTTCAGTATTATATCCAATATTTCCGACATACTATTATCACGTATTCCAGTATTCAGATTTAAGTATCTTACCAGTTTATATTTCACTCATGTGTTGTATTACTATTTTATTCAGTGCTCATACCAAGTACCATCTCATGGGTTAGCTTGTGGTCACTTGTGATCACAAGCACCATTGTCGCTACTAGGGGTAGCCTCGGTTCATGACCAGTACATACGTTCTTAAAAACCTTAAACCCTAGATAGAGAAAACGCACTAACTACAACCAACATGGATGCAAACACCACCGGTAGGGCCATCCTACTAGAGGTATTTTTCTCCCTAACTTCTAAGAAAAAATTGCAAGTCTGATAACCTAAACACAACACAACACCTAGCACAAAATCAATGTATTGATATCCTCAAACCTAAATCCCCACCATTGCCTTGTGTACCACCAAAACCTGTCATTATGCTACATGGTGAAATGTTATCTAGACTATACTACTTCATCCATCAAAAAGGACTTGGCGAAATGGGAGGGTTCTAGGATCAAATAAGAATTGTTAAACCTGGATGTTGTAGTTATCACTATAGGGTAGATGTATAGAGTTTCCCATGCACTTCACTCTAGATCCACTTACAGAATACAGAAGGTTATAGCAAAATCAAAAGGGAGAAAGAATGGAAAAAAGAGACTTACCTAGTGATACAAGACAACATCAATAGATGAAAACCCTCATAAAATTATATTGGCATAACCATCCACCAGAGAACACAACTATTAATAATTCAGAAGTTAGAAAAAGTTAAAAAAAAGTGGAGAAGAAATAGAGTAGAACATTAACTTTTGAAAGCTGATTTAACAACATATCAGGTATCCATGGGAAGAAAATTGATAACCAAAATCAATAGGAGGAGCAGGCCTTGGTTGAACTATGGCAACAGCATAGCTCAAGTGTTGAAGGGAGTATAAAATTGTAGAGTAAAGTGGGAATTAGGAAACCCTTTTCATTTATATATGTAATAATATGGTGTAGGTTTAGGCCACATCTGGTTAGGTTAGGTAGAATAGGCTTTGTCTTGTCTTTTTTGTTTTGGGTTGTTTGGCCATGTTATGTATTCTTTAATTTGTTATGAGTAATAAAAGCCCAAAATTTGCTTAAATGAAAAGTTCTATAATTGGGACAAAGTAAATAGAGGTAAATCGTTCTACACTCTACAAAATACCTCCACCGTTGCTTGGCCTCTTCCTGCAATAGGAATGTCACAAACTCTTCATCATACCTCTTCATAATGTCCATCTTGTACAAATATTTTTGACAATTAATCTAACTCAAATACATTCTCTGACTCAATACCCTAAACCACACTAGATGTTTTATCTTCATAAACTTACAAAATAATCCATGCTTATCATCAGTCATCATCGGTCCTAATACCTATCGGGAAAACACCTCTATTTAATAGCCCTTATCTATATGGGGTGATACAGGAACAACATACTGCAAGGCTGGGGTGGAAATGCAAGCACTGCGAGAGTAGTAACTATGCCATCCAACCTACTCAGAAACCCAACACTTGCTGAATAAATTCTAGAGACATAGGCACCTGAGCTACACCATTCTGCACTACCACCATATTTACTGGAGCTACCACTTTTTCTTTCTCAACTATCACATCCTTATTCCAGACGAAATTTAGAGTGTCCTACTATGGGGGAGGGGACGGCGCTTTGCTACCATCTTTGTCACGACCTAATTGGTCATGAGTGGCACCCACCCTAATTCTACAAAGGAGAACCTTCTAACCCAACCCTTAACCAACTAAATCAAACCTTCATAAGATATTTCCTCATATAATTAACATTAAATCACTAATCAACCAAACTCAATACTAACTAAAATAATATTCATAAGTAAAATAGAGTGCAAAAGTATATCTAATTTTACAACCCTCGGGACTTGAAAGTCGCCATACAAGAACATCTAAATAGTACTACAAACTAAGTCTAAATATAATCCAAAATACTAAATAAGAAATGTTATGGTCCTAAAACAAAGGACATGAACAATATAAGAATGATCCAATGACTGCATGGACATGGTATTCACCCTTTAATGGATGTCTGTATCACAAACTAGAGTCGAGGTCTTGTCTCAAATATTGTAATATGCTCCGTACTCAACAAAAAGAAGAGTACATATAGTATCAGTACAACAACTAAGTATTGATGGGCATTATCAGCCCACTCAACTCAATACCATAAAAATAGAAAAGTTAAATGCAAGTCCAATAATCAAACACAACTTACAATTAATTGACACCCAAATACAGTCATAACACTTCATCTCATTATGAAAATAAGTATACAAGTATATTAATTACACTTATCAAGAATTCTGTAAAAATGATCACCACAACAAATATATATTCAGGATGTGCACACATACTAGAGTTGGCAAGGACTCTCAGATATAACCTGTAAGGGATGACCTCAGTCTATGTACCATTAACAGCATGGTACTCGATTCAATAATAATATGGATATGATACTTGATCTATATAATAGTGCAGGCGTGACACCCCATCCATATGTCTTCTCAATACCATCTCCAAAACCATATGCATAATGCATGATACAATCAATAATCAAAACTAATGCCCAAAAACAAATCAAAAATACCTAACTCATATATAAGCACTAATTCAAGCAAGTCTTTATTATAATAAAACCATAACCTACCTTGATTCCCTGCTTGTAACCACTAAATTTCCACGAACTTGCCCTTTCTATCATTCTCAACCCGTTCTTGATCTATAAACAATAATTAAAAAAAATTAACACAATATTTTATCCTTTCTAAATATTAGGAGCTCAAATTTATCAATTTAACACAAATATTTGCCCTAGTTCATCATCTTAGGGTTTTCTACCCTTTAAACTCTTGAATTTTACTTATCTTAACATTACAATCAAGAATTCTATCATACGAAGTGTTTTCTAACATCCTAAGTTTATCAACAACTAATAATAAGCTAAATCTCCACCATTTTCCACCTGTTCATAATTTAGGGATAACCACCAAGTTCCATCATAATTATGACTGTCATAATTTCTATGAATTTAAAAAAGTAATTCAAGTTTGGAGTGTAAAGACCTCAAAGATGAAAAATCCCAAAAGCTAAAGAAAAATGCCTCTTTCCACCCTTGGATATTTTTAGAAAAGTGGGAATAAAAAATAGGTTTCTAAATTTTTAAAACTAAAATAATATGTCTTATCGAATTTAAAAACTAAAATACTGCATATTAGTCATTGCAATGACTCCCAAGCTAAATGAGGCTACTGTTGCGACAATGATTCTACCACTGCAGTGGAACTTCTGTCACTACAGCGAGCCCCAACTAGTAACTTAGGAATTGATCCTAGTTTTGGTAATTTCATGATGCACTTCTCTAAATTTGATAATACTAACTAACTCTTTTACAGTAATCGTTATAACTGGAGTTCTACTAACCCGTTGTATGAATCAAAAGTCTTTATGACTTTTTAAACTCATTCTCCAATATAAAATAAAAACAAAACTACCAGAGAATTCTCTAATAACTACCATGTTTCTCTAGACCATCACAGACTAAAAATCACCTAAGAGTAGGCCAACCCTGAATTTTTTAGCTTTTGTCTAAGGGAAGACTAAACTAAGGTCTTACTTTCATTTTAGCATAACAATAGTTTTGATCATTACAATAGGGTTATGTGTTTAAGGTGTTGTCAATTATTATTGAGATCAAAAGAAGTTGATACAACCAATATAAATATATAGGCACAACAGATTCCACAATACTTGAGAACAAACATATATTTTCCCCAATAATTCAGAAAATAAACTTCTCGTATACATAGAGAGTGTATTTTTTGTTCACACTTTGAACAATTTAAAACATATAAGGAGTTGGATCATGTGGGAAGGATATCTTTACCTTAATTGAGAATATTTGTGCTTGTTCTTGGAAGGTCAAAGTAATGATTGCTATAGTAGATAGTAATATGAAATAATGAATGAAAATTATTACTAACATCTTGTTGAAAGTCATAGTTGCATTTGTGACAACTTTTTCATCAACGGAAATAGAGATAAGAGATCTCGATTTGGATGTATTCCTCAAAGTTTGACTTGGATGTACTCCTCAAAGTGTATGAAACAAGTACTTCTTTATTTTTTGTGACCCTGCGTATAAGAAAAGTTTTAATTATTTATAATATTTATGCAGAAGAAGAAGCAATGAGAATATATAAAGATAATACCATATTTGTAGCTGCTGACATTGTGGATAAGGAAGATCAATATGTATTGATGTATTAAATTTTGTTGTTAATGACATGCATGTATCATTGAAATTGGATGTCAATAAGTTAAAAGCAAATTAAATACATGCAGTTACAATACATCAACTAATTATAGTAAATATAAACATTAAGGTTTTAGATGTATAAGGTTTTAGATATTTTCAAGTATGTCCTTAAGGATTTTTAAAGTTAAATTCTATGTATATTGTAGCATTTCCTAAAATCCTTACTATGAAGAGGAATGAATTGTTGTAAGGAATACACTTTAAGCTCACTGTAGTAACAGAGAGATTAACTATTATTTTTTATCAAGTTGTTGCACGAAATTCTCTTTGGAGGATAACTAACATAGAAAAGTTCTCTTACTATTTTGAAGTTGTTTACTTCAGGTAAGTTTATAGAATTGAAAGATGGCTGAAGTCAAAAGAATTGTCCTTTGCAGTAGTGTTGAGTGAACTCCTGGAAGTTTGACACATAAAAATGATACTAATCGACATAAAAAGTAAATCTAACCTGATGGAAGTAGCATTAGATGCATTGTTAATACCTTGCTCTTTTATTTCTATAGTTAGCAAAGAAGTTAAAGAGTTTCACTAATATATAAGAAATATATTTAGTTTAATACTCCAAAAGGTGGAAGCTTTTCATTGTAGGATTACTTATCAGTGAATAACTCAAAGTGGTAGAATAGAGCAACTAAAAGAGCAGTTAAAAAATACATAAAGAAGTACAAAAGTCAATTTGACAAGATCAAGTTAATCATTTAATTCATAAAGTTACTTTGAGAAGTACAAAAGACAATATGACAAAATCAAGTCAATCATTTAATTCATAATGTTACTTTTTCTCATTTCATAATATTATTTCTTTATTGGTTCTAATTTTTCTCAACCAAAAAAAAGACTTCTGATACAAGAACTATTAGCTAAGTGATTATTGAATATATGAGAAATCAGTTTGTAGCTTTGGTTGAAACTCTATTAAAATTCTAAATCCATAAGCTTTAAATCATAGCTTTGCCACATCATTCTACCCTAATTAAGCCCTCATGTATAACAAGATTCATCACTTACCATTGTTCACTATTTTCAGGAATAAAGACTTGTCTTTTAAATGTTAATTCAACTTCAACACATAATAAAAAAAGCTTTAATATTCATTTAAGAATGAGATAAATCATTATAAATTTGATTTTATATAAATTTCACCACTGAAGTGAGATAGAAGTTGGATTAGTTAAGAATTTTCTTTTAAGAGTTGACTTGTAGTACATTTATTGTAATATCTTTGTCCGTTTACTTTGTAAGTTCTAGTAAAAAAAAGAAAGTTTTAATCTTGCTTGTTGAGAATTAAGTGGACCTAAAGAAGCTTAGACATTATATGTTTGAGACGCTAGTGTTTTAAATTTGTATACCTATGCAGCAGTCTAAAGTTATTTGTTAAAATGTTATTATTCTATTTCGTGTTGTTTTTAGGATTTTAGTTATTTAACCTTTTCTTGTTCATCGGGGAGGATGATTCATTATTCAAGTTGAAGTAATCCATGGTATTACCATGAACTTTATTTCAGAATTAAGGCAATTATTGAAGTACAACTTTGCAGCTAATGGTTGGATTTATCAAAGCCTTGTAAAAAAGAAGAAAGCTAAAGTCAATTCAATATTAAATTTATAATATTTCCACTAAGTTCTTCCAAATTGAAGCAATTTATGTTATTAACATTATAGAAAAATGTAGCAACGTAAATTTATAAACACAATTAAGATGCCAAACAAACTATAGATCTAAAGCAACTACGCAATAAAGCATTCAACACAACAAGAAATTATTTATGAGTTAAAGATGTATGTTTGAGTGGTGAGAATGAAGAATCATTTAGATAAATAAGGAGGAAGAAGAAGTAAATCAATCACCAAAAACAAACCGCACACAAAAAATAAGAAGAAAGAGATTAAAATTGAATGAAGAAAAGCAAACTATTTTTGTTCATCTAGAAAAAATTAGGGAGAAGAATGTGTCTGAAAGGGATAAAGAGAAAGATATGGTGGATTTTATAATACCACATGGATTTCTAAAAAAGATAAATGACAACACATAAATGATCTTATTCAAAAGATAAAGTTATGATACTGCCCTTCATCGTCCAAGGGACTAACACTTATTAAAAAGTAGCGCCATAAATGTGTGTTAGGTCCATTTGAATAGACCGACCCAACCTATAATTTGATAGAATTGTGCTTCAGCTTTCGCAACCCATTTAAAAATATAACTTCTTAATTCCATGGTCCGTGGGTTTGAGCAATGTGGATTGGACCAGTGAATGTGTTATCCCGTGAATTAAATAAAATAGAGTACTAAAAATAATAAAAGGGTTTAAAATTAAAATCTACTTAAATCATTATAAATATTTAAATGTAAAATATGTAAATAACCACAATTCAAAATCTTAAGAAGTACTTGGTATAAACAACTATCTTCTTCTCCATTATAGTGTGTCATAGTCATGCAATCTTGTTCTCCAAATCAAAGTTTGTCATAGTAGGTACTAGGTACATATAAGTTACTTTATCTTGTTCCTCTTTATTTTAATGTTTTACTATTTTATTCTATTTTTAATTTGTTCTTTTCTATTATATTTGATCTCCCTTTTTGTGTTTGATGTACCCTACAAAAATAACGAATTTAAAATTTAAAATTTAGGAATTCTTATGGTAATATCAAGTAAATTACAACAAAAGTTGTGTTTATATTCAAACTTATCACTTATTGAATATTTTAATATATATATATACAAGATCTATGTAAAAGTTATTGTAATACCCCGTAACACCAGGAGCTGGTGCAGTGACACGTATCTCAAATTTTGAGTAGTCTTTTGACTTCTCAATTTCTTATTTGTGTGCATCCTGGATTTCATTGTCTACTCCGCGAATCAATGGCACACCAGCTTGTCTGCATAAATCTATGATTAAGCACAGAAATAACAATGTACTGGAAACTTTATGGGCCCTCACGAACATCTTATCTACAATTATCTGGCAAAAGTTAACTTGAAGTCTTGAGATCAAGCTTGCCACCAACACGGCTCTGTTTTTATCCAAGTTTCTATCCCCTTTTGTTGGCATTAACCTTAAACGAACAATAGCCCACTAGAGTTTAGCCTTAAAACTAAGGGAGTATTTTGTAATACTCTTCCGTAAGTTGGTCAACAAAGAGGGGTTACCATCTTCAGTCAAAAATAATTCCACCCACTACCTTTGAGTGGAAATATTTCTCAATCTGAACTCAAGATCAGGTACAGCAAGTGGTGCCTCGTACTCTGGTCCAAATAATATCCTATTGATTATTCGGGCTGAAATATCAACAGTGACTCCTCGGACAGGTACAGACTCTCTATTCAGCAAATTTGTAATTGATGTCCCCTTTGGGCAATCCTGTTCTACCAGTGCAAGATAATTTGCAAAGAATTCTCTTACCCAATTCGGTTGATAGGCTCCCAGTGGCTGGCTCATCCATGCTAGTTTATACTCGTTAAAATGGCATTCTAACTCAGGATATTCATGTAAGTCCTTTGTCAAAATCTGATGCTCTTCCATAAATGATCTTTTGATCCTTCTCGCAGTGGGTGTTAACCCATCATAGAACTTCTCATATGCTCCTTCTATCTGGCATCTAATCGTCTCCCGTACTTGAGGATCCTTTCGTCTGACAATGTTAGCATCTTCAGGTTCAGTTTCTACGCTCTCTGCTTCAGCTTGCTCTTTTACATTGGCATCCTTAGTTTCAACATCAGCAGGTTCAGGCGGAGTGACATCAACTGCAGCCTCGTCTGTGCTCAAACTTATACTGCTAGTACTATCCTCACTCTTCTCTTCAGACTGGGAGAGTGGGGGATTTTCCCTTCCACTTTGTCTGGTGTTGTATCCTGATGCATGTCCGCTGCCACCTCTTTGAGATTTTCCTCCTCTATTTACTGGTAGTTCTGGAGCCATAACACCTAGAAAATAAGTAAGAAATTAGTTCAAAGCTCAAAAACAGTAAAATCATTTCATTTTGTGTCTTGACGATCAAACTGGTGGTTCACCGGTGATGGGATGGTCCACCAGTTTGGCCATAGTACGTTAACCAGTGTGCACAAAATTTTAGATCCCTGCAACGGTCAATTTGGTGGTCTGTCACAAAGTTAACGGTCCACCAGCTTGTCTGTCGCGACTTATCCAGTAAGTGGCATTTCAATGAGTCTTGCGACGGTCAATTTGGTGGTCCGTCATAAAGTTGACGATTTACTAGTTTGGTCGTCGCACCTCCATCTTCAGCTGCAGCTTTTGATTCGACCTTATATCAGCAACTCATGTGCCAGATCAATTTTTAGTTATAGCAACGCCATGAAATTCACATTTAAGGCACTTCTCTTTTCATTTTAAGCAATTTAATTAGTTCAGACTTCACCCAACAGGATACATTAAAGTTTCAACTCAAAACATCCATACTCAACACAAAAGAAGCACTTCAAGAGAACAAATCATGCTTTTACATTTCCTATAGAGAACAAAAAGAGAAGGTTATGTGCATACCTTGATTTTGCGGTAATCTACTTACTTAGAACTTCAGGGGCAAAAATTAATTAGAACTTTAGCACTTTTTTTACACTTTATTTGTGATGAAGAGAGAGAGAGATTGAGCTTGATTAAATAAGGGAAGCTAAAGGTGATGGGGAGTCTTAGATAAAAGAAGTCCCTTCAGTTTCTTTGAATCCTAAGGTAGTGGAACAGTTAAAGCAAACGAAACGGTTAAAATAAATATGACCGCTCAATATTATCCTTAACACTCGATTGGTTCAAATACAGAGAACTTAAGAAAAGCACAGATTTAACCCAACATAATTTAGAATTAGGGTTAAAACGATGACGATCCTGACGTTTCATCATATGTACGACGGACCACCACCCCGGTCGTCGCTACTTACCAACATTTTGGTGGTTCTGCTTCGTCGTGACGGTCAGTGGGATGGACCACCAAGATTTTGACGAACCACCAGTCTGATCATCAAACCTTACCAGAATGCAGGTCACCCATCTTGAGTTTGACAGTTGTTTTGATGGCCCACGAAGATTTTGACGTCCCACCACTTTTACCGTCAACTAATCCAGTGAATAAGCTTTTTTTTCCTTTTTTCGATGGTTGAAGTGGTGGTCCGTCAGATGACTGGTGGTCTGCTAAATCAGCTGTAAATTTTATTCCAGTAGCTCAGATTTGTGTCTTATCTTCAACTATCTCTCTACTTCTCCCTTTTTACTGCATTTTTGGTCCTGCACACTCCAAAAACACATCAAAAATGCACAAACACATAACATGAACTCTAACTATCATTACAACAATAATTTGTGGGTTGCCTCCTACTAGCACCTGAATTATCATCGTGGCACGACTCAGATATCTCGATTACTCAGACTTCATCGAGATAGATGGTATCAATACTTTTTATCGAGTCTTTTGGATTGATATAAAGTTTGATTCGTTGCCCGTTAACTTTGAAGACGCTTCCGTCTTTATTTTCAAGTTCCACTACCCCAGATGAGTAGACTTGACTGACTTTAAATGGTCCTGACCACTTGGACTTGAGTTTACCTGGAGACAATTTGAGTCTGGAGTTAAATAGAAGCGCCAAATTACCTTTCCGAAAATCTTTACTTTCAATCCTTTGATCATGGTACTTCTTTATCTTCTCCTTGTAAAGATCTGCCCTTTCATAAGCCTCGAGATGAAATTCATCCATCTCATTTAGTTGCCCCAATCTTAGCTCTGCTGCCTCCTTCCTATTCAGATTTAACCTTTTGAGAGCCCATAAAGCCTTATGTTCCATCTCGATAGGTAAATAACATACTTTTCCATAGACTAACTGATACGGTGACATACCAATTAGTGTCTTAAAAGTAGTCTGATACACCCACAAAGAGTCATCTAGCTTTCGACACCAATCTTGCCTATTAGTGTTCACTGTTTTGGCTAGGATGGCTTTAATCTTCTGATTTGATACCTCCACTTGCCCACTAGTCTGTGGGTGGTATGGAGTTGCTACTCTATGCTATTTCACCCCATATTTCACCAAAGCAGCCTGAAATACTCTGTTGCAGAAGTGCGATCCTCTGTCGCTTATAATAGTACGTGGTACTCTAAAGCAAGAGAAGATGTTCTTCTTGAGAAATGCCATGACTCTCTTTCCTTCGTTATCAGATAAGGCAATGGCTTCTACCTATTTCGACACATAATCCACAGCAACTAAAATGTACTTCATTCCATACGAGCTTACAAAAGGGCCCATGAAATCGATGCCCCAAACGTCAAACAATTCTACTTCAAGCATCTTAGTCAAAGGCATCTCATGCCTCTTAGAGATTGACCCATGGCTCTGACATTGGTCACACTTTATCATAAACTCATGAGCATCCTTGAATAATGTTGGCTAATAGTAGCCACTCTACAATACCTTTCTAGCCATTTAGTAACCTGCATGGTGACCTCCAACTAGGGAAGCATGACATGCTTTCAATATGCACAATACATCTTCTTCTGGACCACATCTCCTTATAACGTTGTCAGCACATTGGCAAAAAAGATACAGCTCATCCCAGAAGTAGCGTGTTACATCATGAAGGAATTTGTTTCTTTGATGGAACAAAAGATTTTCCCGAATGACCTCGCTCACCTCATAGTTTGCAAAATCAGCATACCAAGGCACTTTATCCATAGTTGCAGCTAAGATCTCCTTATCAGGAAATGCATCATTTATCTCAACTTCCTCACCATCTACTTGCTCACCTTACATCCTAGATAAATGATCTGCAACTTGGTTTTCACAACCCTTCTTATCTTTGACTTTAAAGTCAAATTCTTGGAGCAGCAACACCCATCTAATTAACCTTGGTTTTGCATCCTTCTTAGCCATCAAATACCTCATGGCTACGTGGTCTATATGGACCACCACCTTGGTCCCTAGTAGATAAGCTCGGAATTTCTCAAAAGCATAGACTACAGTAAGAAGTTCCTGTTCGCTGATGGTGTAGTTCTTTTAAGCTTCATTCAGTCCGTTGTTGGTATAATAAATCGGGTAAAACAATTTATCCTTCTTCTGTCCCAACACTGCTCCAAGGGCTATACCACTTGCATCACACATGATATCAAATGGTTTTGACCAATCTGGTGTGACCATAATAGAGGCCTCAATCAACTTCTCTTTAAGGCATTTGAATGCCTTTATGCAACCATCATCAAAGACAAACTTAGTCTCCTTCTCTAAGAGTTTGCAAAGTCGATTTGTAATCTTGGAGAAGTTCTTTATAAATCTCCGATAAAAGCATGCATGTCCAAGGAAACTACGCACTCTCTTCACTGAAATGGGGGTGGTAGCTTATCAACAACTTCAACCTTGGCTCGATCAACTTCTATCTCTTTTACTGAAATTTTATGCCCGAGAACAATGCCCTCCTTCACCATGAAGTAATATTTTTCCCAATTAAGCACAAAGTTGAATTCCACACACCGCTGCAAGACTCTACTCAGGTTCACTAAACATAACTCAAACATATCTCCTACCACAGAAAAGTTATCCATGAACACCTCCAGGGTGTCTTCAATTATATATGAGAAAATAGACATCACACACCGTTGGAAGGTAGCACGGGCATTACATAACCCAAATGGCATCCTCTTAAATATGAAAGTGCCATACGGGCATGTAAACATTATTTTCTCCTTATCTTCAGTAGCAATGCATATCTGATTATATCCAGAATAACCATCCAAGAAGTAATACCACCCCCTTCCTACCAATCGAATGAGCATTTAATCTATGAAGGGCATCGGGAAGTGGTCTTTCAAAGTCCGTGAATTTAGTTTGCGATAGTCCATGCAAACTCTCCACCCAGTCACAGGCCTGAGTGGAATCAACTCATTCTGTTCATTTACAACAACAGTCATGCCCCCTTTCTTGGGCACACATTAAACTGGGCTCACCCATTTACTATCGAAAATAGGATAAACTACCCTAGTGTCCAACCACTTAATAATTTCCTTCTTAACCACCTCTTGCATTGGTGAGTTAAGACGGCATTGGTGCTCGATGGTCGGAGTAAAATCTTCTTTAAGTTGTATCTTATGAGTTTAGATTCCAGGGGGAATGCTAATAATATCTACAATAGTCCACCCTATTGATCTCTTGTACCTCTGAAGTACCGAAATAAGTGTTTCCACCTGCTGCTTGCCCAAATAAGCTGCAATAATAACAGGTAGCGTGTTTTTATTGCCCAAAAATAGGTACCTCAAATGCCCTGGTAGTTCTTCCAATTCCAACACCAGTGGCTCTTCAACAGATGGCATAGCCGGTGGTGTTGGTCAATTAGCAAGATCAAGATCTAACTTCTTAGGAGCATAAGAGTATGAACCCATTCTTGTCAAAGCGCAAATAGTCTCTTCATACTCCTCAATGCCTTCACGATCAAAATTCATAAGCATTACAGTTAGAGGCTCTACAGCAAACTTCTTCTCTATTGGCACCTCCTGCTCATCCTCATAATATACATCAATAATTGAGAACAAAATCATTTCTTTATGCTGCTTCATTGATTGACATACATCAAATCGCACCACTTTATCATTCAGCCTAAATAAGAGCTCATTAGCTCGAAAATCAATCAACACACTTCCAGTTATGAGGAAAGGTCTACCCAAGATTATGGGTACCTTAAAGTCCACCTCGTAATCCAGAATTATAAAGTCCATAGAAAATGTGAAGCTAGCCACCTTCACCAACACATCATACAAAATACCAACAGGTCATTTTACCGACCTATCTGTTATCATAAGTCGCATATTAGTGGGTGTGGGATCTCCCAAACCCTACTTTTTATAAACAGCCAGCGACATCAGATTGATGCTCGCTCGCAGATCATATAAGGCCTTAGAAATTTCCAGAGACCCAATAGTACAAGGAATAGTGAATGCCCCTGGATTTGTTTTCTTTTATACCAAGGACCTTATAGAAATAGCACTGCAATGATGGAGTTTATCCGCTGATTCATAACTCACCTCTCTTTTCTTGGTCATAAGATCCTTCATAAATATAGCATATCCCGATATTTGTTCAAGTGCCTCTACTAAAGGAACATTCACAGTCAGCTATTTCAATATTGCCAAGAATTTACTAAACTTCATATCATCGACCTTCTTTTTCAATCTCTGTAGAAAGGGAGATGGTGGTTTTGGTAGAGTATTAACCACTACTTTCTTTTCCTTCTCTTTCCCTTTTTCCAATTCATCAACCTACTGATGATTAGAAGGGATATCAATATCATCCAGCTTCTTAGACTCTACTGGATTACCTTCTTCAAGCTTAACATCTTCCTCAATTACCTCATCGTTTATAGCTTTGCTCAAAGAAAGGCCTGATAAAACCTTACCACTCCATGTGGTAATAGCCATGCATGAACCATCATTCCGAGGGTTCTGAATTGTATCACTTGGTAGAATTCCACTATTTCTCTGATTCAATGTTGCAGAGAGTTGGCTCATTTATTATTCCAACAGTTTGATCAAAGTGGAGTGTGAGTTTACCAACTAACTTATAGAGGGCAAATCAGTCTTCATGGTAGTCACCCCAGAGTTGGTAGCCTCAACTCCCTTTAATAGT
This sequence comes from Capsicum pubescens, assembly GCA_030864215.1. Classification (NCBI taxonomy): domain Eukaryota; kingdom Viridiplantae; phylum Streptophyta; class Magnoliopsida; order Solanales; family Solanaceae; genus Capsicum; species Capsicum pubescens. The sequence goes on along the minus strand of CM061549.1, from coordinate 141,484,665 downwards.
TTCTCCATCATGTCCTCCATGTACATGTTGCCAGAGCTAGTTACAGTATTATCTCTACTTCCTGGAGGTACATACAGCCCACTTCTATTATTCTTGCTCTTCCATTTTCTTTGATCCCGCTACATATATCCAGCCTTGTCATAATAAGTCTGACCTTGATTTCCTTGGCTATTGCCTTGGAAACCCCCTGGTTATTCAAATAATTTGTCTCTTCTTCTAAATTAGAATCATCTCTACCGTAGGATGCAACAGCCTTCACTTTTTCAGTGTTTGTAGATAATAAGTACTTGGTTAACAAATCCATTTGCGTCTCTAAATGTGCCATATCTTGATCACGTTCTTCTTTTTTCTTACGTTATTTTGTTGTCATACCAACAGAAACAGTAAGGCTTGCTACCACAGAATCTCTGGTATGCCAAGCTCTGCTTCGTTTGGTCATTCGATCAAGCATCTCTGATGCCTCTTGAAAAGTAAGATCCATAAATGATCCCCCTGTAGAATTATCAACAACTGGTTTTGTAATAGAGTTCAAAGCCCGATAAAGAGTCGCCATCAGATGAATATCCGTCATATTATGGTTTAGGCACTCCATCAACTTTTTTTAAACCTCTCCCAAGTTTCGTGAAGATCTTCGATTGGGAGCTATCTAAAATTACTGATCTCATCCCTCAACTATACCCTCCTGGAGGGCGGAAAAAACCTTTTTAGAAAAGCCTCATTCAACTGTCTCAAGTTGGTTATAGAATCGAGCGTCAGTTCGTTAAGCCACAATGTTTCCTCCCCAGATAGATACAATGAAAATAACCTCAAGAGAATAGTATTCTGACCTACTCCAGGATTATCAAAAGATTTTCAAATGGTGACAAAATTCACCAAATGCATGTTAGGGTCATTTCCTGGCAGACTGCTGAATAACCCCTTCAGATGCAGGAGTTGGATCATGGTACTGATGATATTGAAGTTTGCTCCAGGTGCTAGAGGTGGAGGAATAATAGCACCAGTCGATCCTGCTCCATCCATTCCGTCGTCATCATCATTGAGATCATACTAAACAGGTTGGTGGTCCTGTCTTCCCCTGAAAGGGCGATTCTGATATACATTGCGATTCATAAGTGTAGCTACATTCCCAGCATGCTTTGGGTTTACAGGATCCAATAATTCATCATCTCTCAGGTCCTCATCATAAGGATTTGGCACCCGACCTAGGTTATCAGTATTTTGCTGATTTACTTGAGCATTAGCCAAAGCGGCTAATCTTTCTGTCTCTTGTGGATCAACCATTCTACCGATCAACTGAGGTTCAGGATGAATTGGTAATAATGGTGCACCTGATCTCTATGTATTATGCATACACAATTATCAACCTGCAGAAACAAAAATAATAACTAAAAGTAAAGCTTTAGGATACTTTGACCAAAGGGTCGATTAACAATCATAAACTTAATTGACAACAGTATTCCCCGACAACGGCGCCAAAATTTGATACACCCAAATTATAACCTTCTTATGAAAGTATAAGCGGTCGCTGTTAAATATAGAACCCAACTGGGTTGGGTGTCGAATCCCACAGGGAATACTGTGTTCACTAAGTATTGTGGTTATTATTAGACTGTTGATCGAAGGTTCCTGAGCAAAAAGGGGGTTTTCGATTTATCAATTGTATAAAAATTATTGTCACAGAAAGTAATCCACTTATTGAGTGTATTAAAAATAGTAATTCTGTAAAAGTAGTCAAACTAGAGTTATGGTTACCAAAATAGTTAAGCAGCTAGGGTTGTGAACTGTTTTGAATTCCCTATGAACTATTCTAATTGCAAGAGTAAGTGAATTCTATGGTATTACCCATTAGTTTCTCAACCTAAATAAGTAATTTTATCCCTTAATTCTTTCAAACATAAGACACATATTATTTGTTCAACTATATTCTCACATGGGTTGATCCGGCTAAGGCATCTACCCTCTATCCAAAGGCTAAAGCCTTTAGAGTTGTGTAAACCCTTTTTTTCCCAACAAACACTTTTCCATTCGAACAAGTGATGTTCTTGGGCTCACTTTTCAAGTTTACAACCAAGAAAAGTCATTAAAGTGAAGAAAGTTTATGCAATATCAATTAATCAAGCGAATCTACTAGATTCATAACCCAATTCAGCTTTTCACATCAAGGCTCCCATAATCCTAGTTAGGGGAGCTTAGCCACACATCTCTATAATAGAAAGAGAAGAAATCATTGTGTTCTTCATAAATTAATTCAAGATTTACTTACAAAGGTCACAAGAATTTGTTCTTCAATCGTCAAAAGAGACGGAATGATTAGATCCACAAAATTTTCTTAATTCCCCAAAATACTAGGTTACCAAGAGTTTTTAGATATGGAGAATGTGATAAAAATATGAAAACTAAATATAGATACCCAATAATAAAACCTAAAACTGGTATTTATACGTTTCCAGGTAAAAAGAATCTAAACTTTGAATTCAGAAAACCGCGTCCAAACTGATGGCCAAATTAGTGGTTCGTCGAGGGGTTGACGGTTCACCATTTGTTCCGTCATTGCTGATCCTGGATAGGCACATTCTGGATAAGTTTGATGGCCAATCTGGTGGTCCGTCGAAAGACTGACGGTCCATCATTTGGTCCGTCGCTGAGTTTTTCAGGAGGCAATGTTCTGGATAAGACTGATGGCCAATCTAGTGGTCCATCGCAGATCAGAAAGTCCACTATTTGGTCCATCACTGAGTTTTTTAGGAGGCAATGTTCTGGATAAGACTAATGGCCAAGATGGTGGTCCATCGCAGAACTGACGGTCCACCATTTGGTCCGTCGCTGAGAGTTCTGAAACCTTGGGTTCTGCCTAAGACTTGACGGTAAGGTTGGTGGTCCGTCGAAGGTGTGACGGTCCACCATTTCAACCGTCAGAAGCACTTTTCTGCCACTTTCCAAAATCTTTTCCTTCAGCTAACTCCTTTCCCTGAAACACTAAAAACCAACATCAAATGCAACCTTGGTTGCTTGAAAACATCCAATTTTCCCAAGAAAAAATGCAAAATATTCTGTCAAAAGCCGGAATATCAAGTTTAGAGCAGCATTCACCACCCTATCTCATTCTGTGGTAGCCTAGAATGAACACCCAGCTGCCATTCCAGCCAACCCAGTGGCTAATACTAGTACTGCCAGGATTTGGGACTTCACCCGAATAAACCCTCCATCTTTTTTCGGGTCTAAGTCAGATGAGGACCATCAGGAGTATTTTGATCAGGTGCAAGAGATTACTGATATTATGGGGGTCACTGCTAGTGAGACTTCTGATATAGCTGCCTATCAGTTGTAGGATGTGGCTCACACTTGGTTTAAATAGTGAAAGGCAGAGAGGGTCGTAGATGCAGGGCCATTGAATGGGAGAAGTTTGCCACTGCTTTTCTAGATAAATCCTTTCCCCTAGAGCTGAGAGAGCTAAGGTCTTGGAGTTTATTAATCTGAAGTTGGTCAATATGACAGTGATAGAGTATTCTCTCAAGTTTACTCAATTAGCTAGATACGCTCCTCATGTGGTGGCAGATAGTAGATCCCGAATGAGTAGGTTTTTATTTGGGATGAATGATAGTGTGGTCAAAGAGTGCAGGACCGCAATGTTGATTAGTTAGATGGACTTGGCTAGGATGATGATCTATGATCAGTAGATAGAGGAGCAGAAGAATAAGGAGAGAGAGAAACAGAACAAGAGAGCTAAACTAAGTAGTTTCAACTTTGCTCAGCTTAAGTCAGAGGGTGGGAATCGTTCTCAGTTCCGCCTAAAATCTTCAGTTCCATCTCCATCCTTAGCTAGTGCTCCAGTGCCAAAATTCAGAGACGATAATAGAGATAGGGCGCCAGGCTCTAAGTCTCAAGGTAGTGTCAGCAGTGCCCAAACTAATCCTCTTTGTAAGACTTGTGGAAAGAACTATCTGGGTATTTATAGAGCTAGCAGTGATGTTTGTTTCGGATATAGCAAGCCAGGCCACAGAGTCAGAGATTGTCCCCAGTCAGGTTCTCAGGGTCAGCAAAATCGTCCTTTAGCTTAGTTCGGTTGCCCGAATCAGCAGGGTGCCTCATCCAGTGCCACCAGTAGGCAACGTCCAAATAGACTCTACGCTCTTCAATCCCAACAAGATTAGGAAAGTTCTCCTGACATGGTCACTGGTACGTTACAAGTTTATCACTTACATATTTACGCTTTGCTAGATCTAGGAGCCTCTTTGTATTTTGTTACTCCACATATAGCAGTTAATTTTAGAGTCAGTCCCAAAATTCTAATAGAGCCCTTCTTAGTTTCTACCCCAGTAGGTATATCTATCATAGCCCGGTGGGGTATACAGGAACTATCCAGTTATGATATCTTAGAAAGTCACTTCAGCAGATTTAGTCGTATTAGAGATGACTAATTTCGATGTCATTCTCAGTATGGATTAGCTTCATTCTTGCTATGCCTTAGTCGACTGCAGAAACAAAATTGTCCAGTTCTAGTTTCCAAATTAACCCATCCTAGAGTGAAGGGGTAGTACTTCAGCGTTTAGGGGTCGAGTTATTTCTTATCTTCGAGCTAGAAAAGTGATATCTAAGGGATGTGTCTACCATTTTGTTTGAGTCTAGGACTCTAGTTCAGAAACCCCTACTCTTGAATCAGTGTTAGTAGCATATGAATTCCCAGATGTATTTTCTGAAGATCTTCTCGGAGTTCCTCCCGAAAGGGAAATTGATTTTGGAATTGATCTTCTCCTAGATACTCAGCCCATATCTATTTCGCCATATAGAATGGCTCCAGCAGAACTCAGAGAATTAAAAGAACAGTTGAAGGATCTCTTAGATAAGGGATTCATCAGACCCAGTGGTCACCGTAGGGCGCACCAGTTTTATTCATACATAAGAAAGATGATTCTCTTAGAATGTGCATAGATTACTGTCAGTTAAACAAAGTTACGATCAGAAACAAGTATCCCCTTCCCAGAATTGATGACTTGTTTGACCAACTTCAGGGTGCCAGTTATTTCTCTAAGATAGACCTCAGATCAGGCTATCATCAGCTCAGAGTCAGAGAAAATAACATCCCAAAAACAGCTTTTCAAAATTGGTACGGTCACTTTGAATTCTTAGTCATGTCCTTTAGTCTTACCAATACCCCAGCAGCCTTCATAGACTTGATGAACCGTGTGTTCAAGCAGTACTTGGATACATTCGTCATAGTCGTCATAGATAACATCTTGATTTACTCCTGCGGTGAACATAATTATGCAGACTATCTCAAAATAGTATTATAGACTCTCAGAAATCATCAGTTATTTGCCAAATTCAGTAAGTGCGAATTTTGGCTATGATCAATAGCATTCCTTGGCTATATCATTTCTGGTAATGGCAATACAGTTGATCCCCGAAAGATTGAGGTAATGAGAAACTGGCCCAGACCCATCTCTCCGTCAGATATCAGGAGTTTCTTGGGTTTGGTTGGTTATTACCACAGGTTTATTGAGGGATTTTCATCTATTGCATCCCCCATGTCCAGATTGACTCAGAATAAAGTCAAATTTCAGTGGTCAGATTCTTGTGACAAGAGTTTTCAGGAGTTGAAGACTCGACTTACCTCAGCCCCAGTCTTGGCTTTACTAAAAGGTTCAAATGGGTTTGTGGTGTACTGTGAAGCATCCAGAGTAGGTTTGGATTGTGTCCTCATGAAACATAGTAAGGTCATAGCCTATGCCTCCAGAAAACTTAAGCCCCATGAGAAGAACTATCCTACTCATGATCTTGAGTTAGCAGTTGTAGTTTTCGCCTTAAAGATTTGGAGGCATTATTTGTATGGGGTGCACATTGATGTGTTCACTGGCCATAAGAGCCTCTTGTATGTATTCTCTCAGAAAGATCTAAACCTCCATCAGAGAAGGTGGTTAGAGTTGTTGAAAGACTATGACATAAGTGTCTTTTATCATTCGGGCAGGACCAATGTAGTGGTCGATGCTCCCAGTAGACTGTTTATGGCTAATGTTGCTCATGTTGAGGACGGTAAGAAGAAGTTAGCCCAGGAAGTACATCAGTTAGCCTGACTAGGTGTCTTCTTAGTAGACCTAGCATAAGGTAGTGTATGGGTGCAGAGTAATTCAGAATCATCTCTAGTTTTTAAGGTGAAGGAGAACCAGGATAGAGATCCCAGTATAGTCAAGTTGAAAGAATTAGTCAGAAATTAGAAGGTAGAGGTTTTCTCCCAAGGGGGAGATGGTGTTCTGTGTTGTCAGGGTCGTTTGTGTGTGCTACGTGTTGATGACTTAAGGCAGGGAATTCTTGCAGAAGCGCATGGTGCGTGCTACTCTATTCATCCAGGGGCCACTAAAATATACCACGACTTGTGGGGGAGATCTATTGGTGGAGTGGGATGAAGAGATATATTGTAGAGTTTGTGGCTAAGTACTCGATATGTCAGTAAGTTAAGATTGAGCATTAGAATCCTAGTAGTTTCATGCAAGAGTTCAGTATTCCTACTTAGAAGTGGGAAGAAGTGAACATGGACTTTGTGATGGGTTTGCCTCGTACTCATTGTCAACATGATTCAGTTTTGGTCATTGTAGACAGAATGACCAAATTAGCTTATTTCCTTCAAGTCCATACCTCTTATTCAGTCGAGGATTACGCCAAACTCTACATCAGAGAGCTGGTCAGATTACATAATGTTCCATTGTCCGTTCTCTCAGATAGAGGTATCCAGTTCACCTTTCATTTTTGGAAAGAATTCTAAAAGGGTCTTGGTACCTGAGTTCACCTCAGTACAGCTTTTCATCCTCAGACAGATGGTCAAGCAGAAAGGACCATACAAACTTTAGAGAATATGTTGCAGGCTTGTGCGATAGATTTTAAAGGTAGTTGGGATGACCACTTGTCTTTGATTGAGTTTGCATACAACAACAACTATCATTCCAACATTGAGATGACTCAATTTGAAGTGCTTTATGGGAGAAGGTGTAGATCTCTCATTGGTTGGTTTGAAGTGGGTGAGGCCACAGTAGTAGGGCCTAACTTGGTATTCGATACCTTAGAGAAAGTTTAGTTGATTAGAGAGAGGCTCAAGATAGCTCAGAGTCAACAGAAATTGTATGTTGATATGCTCAGAAAGGATCTCGAGTTCGAGATTAGTGATTATGTGTGTTTAAAAATCTTTCCCATGAAGAGAGTGAAGAGGTTCGGCAAGAAGGAAAAGCTCAGTCTCCGATATGTCAGTCCCTTCAAAATTCTCAGTCGCTTCGTCAAAGTAGCTTACGAGCTCGAATTGCCTTCAGATTTATCTTCAGTCCATACAGTGTTCCATGTCTCCTTGCTTAAGAAGTGCATAGGTGACCCAGTAGTCGTAGTCCCTACAGATGGCCTATATATTCAGAACAGCCTCTCTTTCGAAGAGATCCTAGTCGAAATCTTTGACTACCAAACTTGCAGACTGAGGAACAAAGAAGTCCCTCTAGTCAAAGTTCTTTGGCGGAATCAGTCCATTGAGGGAGCTACTTGGGAAGCAGAAGCAGACATGCAGATCAAGTATCCTCACCTCTTCTTCACTAATCCAGACTCAACCCAAAGTAATGGTTTTCCTTAAGTTTATTCAGTTTCATGCTTAGATTTCCATTACAAACTTGGTATCATTTACCTTTATATATTCAGTTATATGTTCATGAGTCAGTTCAGTCGTGTATTCATGTATCAGATATGCAAGATCAATATGAGAAACTCAGCTTATCAGTACTCCCAATCATGTATTCATAAACTAGCTCAGTTATGTACTCATGCATCAGATATGCATGTTCAGAGTGATAATTTAGTATATCAGTAATATCAGTCCTATAGTCATGTCCCAGATATTCATGTCTAATAAGTAGATTCAGCCTACTAGTACTCTCAGTTCAGTCAGTCTCATTCGAATACGAATATTCCCAAGGGGGAGATATTGAAAGACCCCGCAAAATTTCTAGCTTAATTCAGTCCTTTAAGCTTGTTAAGGGGTCCCAGACTTAGAAAATTCTAGCTAAGTATTCAGACTTCCTTTATTTTTAGGCCTTTAAAAGTTGGCAATCTCATTTCGCGACCTTAAAGTCCTTTAAATGTCTATATTTTAGTTAATTCATGATCAGGAAAGTCAATAGGTGATCCCGGACAAGTTTCGGATTTTTTATACTTCGTTTGAAGCTTCTTTGGAATCCCAAAATAGTGTACCAATGTGATCTTGGCGCGCCGCATCGCCTATCGCGTTGGTTAATATTTTCCCCAACTACCCGCGTCAAATTCCAGTGAGTCGGTGCGATCTTGGCGCGACGCGTTGGATATTGCATCAGTGTCATTAACGTACCGCGTTGACCTGCGCGTCGGCAATCCAGTTTTCACTTATTAAAAGACCGCGTTCTTGGGGGTATTTGGGTCTTTTTCCCTCGACTCTCAGCCCCAAAAATATGAAATTTAATACCCTAGGAGGCAAATAAACTCATTCTTTCTCAATTTCTCTCAAGAACAAACCTTAGGGTTTTTAAATTTCAAATCAAGAACTTAAGATTCCACCATTAATTTCCAGAAATTCTTCAACAAGGTATGTAAAGTGTTCATCCAAGGGTCCCTTCCACCCTTGGAGTTCAAGAAACTTCTTTCAAAACATGAATTGTGATTTCCATGTTGTGGGTTTGAATGTAATCATGTTGATGTTGTGGAATGGGTTCCAAGTTGAAATCTTTATGTGTTTCTTGATATTATGATAGCATGTAAGTTGAAATTTGATTCTCTTATATTGAAACCCTTGAATTATGAAGTCATGATGTATTAGCATTATTGATCATACCCAAGTATAAAGCTACGCCTACCATGTGTTTGATAAAATACTAAATTGAGACTATGGTGCTTTTGTGATCCTTTGGTGGTCTAAATGATGAACTTATGCTATACCCACATGTTCACAATGTCTTTCATGTTAAAGTTATACCTTGTATGTGTTTGATGAAATGCCTCATAAGATCGTATTGTGAGTTGTTGACTAGTGTCAAGTATTCAAGAATTGCCATGTCTTATTATTTTCATGCTATCGAGTCCTGGGGATATTTAATACCCGACAATTTAGTTGTGTTCCTAAATCCAGTATCAGTTAAAGAACAGTCTCAATCATGTCACGATCAGTAGTACATCAATCCAGCCCTATTCAGTATTCAGTTTAGTCCTCAGTAAACTCAGCCAGATAACAGAACTCAATAGTATTCCATCAGTCAACAGAACTCAGTAAACTCAACTCAGTTCAGTTAATCAGTACAATCAGTAACAGATCAGTCCAGCCTAGTATAAACTAGAAAATCAGTTCAATGTCTATTCAGTTGGGAGTAGGATTCAGCACTGAGTGAACCCAAGGATGGGGACTCACCTGCCAGCAGAGGGTGTGATCCTTACAAGCAGTCCTTGCGTTCCAGAACTACATAGCCAGCGTAGATTGAGACATCAAAACCTTCTAGTTGAGGGTTGATGAGGTGGCTTAACCTGATAGTTGAGGGTCCCTCCGTTTTCATTTGAGAACTTACCAGATGAGGGTATCTCTTCAGTGTCTTTACCCGTGGCACGATACTGATACCCTTCCAACTGGGGTTACAAGATGGACCTCAAATCTATTCAGAAAAGGGGCATGTCGGTTAGATGATTACCTCCCACAGTCTTAGTCTCAATCTTCAGTAAAAAACTCAGATAGTTCTACAGATTTTAGGACTGTCAGATACAGTCACTCAACTCAGTATGAAACTCAGCTAGTTCCATCAGAAATAAGACTGTCAGACGCAATCACTCAACAAATAGTTTATCAGTTATACCAGTTATCAGTAAACTCAGTATTCAGAATCCTTATGACTTCAGTTACAGTTATGTATTCATGTATGTATTCTCACGCAGTCATGTTCATGTTATTCAGTCAGTTATAGTTCATGCATATGAACCCTTGCATTCAGCCTTACCTCACTTTGCGTACCAGTCCATTCATATGTACTGACGCATACTTTTCTTTTGCGCTATGGTGTTTTATATCGTAGGTTCAGATGTACGTGCCCCAGAGCATTCTTAGCGGTTCATACATTCAGCCAGCGGTAGTAGACTAACAGTGAGTCCTCATCATTCGAGGATATTCTTTTATTTCATTATCACATTAGATTCATCATTTCAGTAGATGAAGTTAGTTGGGGGATTATCTCGTCAACTCCTTATTCAGATAGTTCAATTTAGAGACTTTTCAGACTAGATGTTCAGACAATATTCAGTATTTCAGATTCTGATGTTTTATCAGACTTTGTTATTTTCTTTTCATCAGTATTACAGTTTTGAACCTTATGGCATTTCAGCCCATTATTTTGCATTATATAGTGTTATTACTCAGTTATTGCAGCAGGTACCAGTCATGGGTTATCTTGTGGTCCTTCGGGATTATGAGCACCGTGTAGCGTTCGGGGTACCAGACTCAGGGCGTTACACCTGTTGACGTTGTTCAACTTGTATGACCGCTGTTGTTCAGCTTGACTGTCACCGGAGTTGAGCCGGCAGGCAACCCTAATCTCATCGGTGATAGAAGTAAAGATACAACAATAAAGGAGAGAGAGAGGGCAAACGATAGAGAGAATTAAGGGGAGAGAGAAACTCAAAAGAGAGGTTAACCTTACCTGTTGTCGGCGCGACTACGTCGTCGCCGGCGTAGGAGTTTGTCGGTCAGACGAAGTTGACGTTACGATGAAACGTTAAGGTGAACGTTGAGGGTGCAATGTTAACGAGGAGAGAGAAAGTTAAAGAGGAGGTTGATGAGCCAAATTTTGAGAATGAAACTACTTCTAGTGATAGTAAGTCAGAATTGAATCTTTACTTATACGAATCAAAATTTGATCTTAAAAAATTTCAAGATATAAATATTATCATATATTATGAGGATCACTCTAAAAAATATCTTGATCTTGACGAAGATTCGCCTTGTTGAGACACATTTGAGTTTATCAATCATAAATTTTTTGAACATATGGCTGTTGATAATTGTGCTGATCACCCCAGTGCTTTCTGAAATAGAAAAAAACATATTGTCAATCTTCCTTATGAAGATAATTTCATTTATTTATTAAGTTATTTAATTTCATAATTTTTTTTTTTTTATTCTTTTGAAATGACAAAATGGCTCGATAGACCCTTGTACTATGTTCGTTTTGTAATGTGGATACTCCTACTTACATGTTTGTCATTTGGACCCTTGAATTCAATAAAAACAAATATTTTGAACCCTGTTTGGTGTGTAACACACTTGCTGCCTCATCATCTTCCACGTAGATTCCATGTTATTTTTCAATTAAAAATAGAAAATAATTTTTTTAAGAAAAAGAACCTCCCCCTTTCCCCGCCCCACTTATTTCCCCTTCCATCCCCTCACTTTTATTTTGAACATTCCCACTGCAATTTGCTAAAATTATACTCTTACCTCTTCATTTTTTTTCTTTGGTTTCTAAAATCATATTCTCCCACTGCAATTAGCTAATTTCTAGTTAGGTAGTAATTAGTATGATTGAAAATAACTAATTTCTCCCTCCACCTATTCTTTTTTTTCTTGTTCCTTCCTTTAATATTCCACAAGAAAAGGCAAGTTTCAACTAAAGATGATAAATTCTGAATATCATTAATATCTGCATAAATGGTTTTGTCCCAATTGCTTGAGCTTGTCTTCTTGGTGTTACTCTTATTATTATGATTATTAGGGGTAGAAAAATTGACATTTTTGGAGTGAAAGTTACGGAAAGGTTGAGAAGGGTGGAAGAATTGACATTTATTGTTACGATTTGAAGCTTGGGTTTGGTGGAATTTGAGGGTTATGGGGTTTGAAGGATTGTTGTGGATTGTGAAGATTATGGCTGAGGAACAAGGAAGGAGGTGACATTGAAGTGGGGGACCTGATGGGATTGGGGGGCGGAAGAAAGGGGTGGGAGAGATGGGGGAGAGGGTGGATAGACGGGAAATGGGTTGGTGTGGGAGTGGGGGACGGGGGAAGAAGGTGGGGGAATGAGGCTGGTGTAGGGGTGTGGGGGACTTTTTTTTAAAATTATTTTAATAAAAAATTGACAAAAAAAATGATACTCACTCGCACCTTGGACGCGTGTCTGCACGCGTTTCATCCCACTCAGCCATTTTAATGCCACATAGGCCCGGTCAATAGTCAAAAGGTTCAAAATATTCATTTTTATTAAATTCAAGGGTCCAAATAACAAACATGTAAGTATGAGTATTCACGTTATAAGATGAACATACTACAAGGTTCATTAGCAATTAATAATAAAGGGTCGTTTGGTTGGAAAACAAGTTATGCTGGGATAAGTTATGATAAAATTAGTTATACTGGGATTAGTTGTGATGGGATTAGTTATCCTGTTATTAATTTTTAGTGGTTGGTTGGTTTGTGGTATTAAAAATAATATGCATTGCGTTCTTTTTAAGAATAGATAGTTTATTTATAAAAATACTCTTCACCTTATTTAACTTAATTATTTTTCTGCATATTAAATCTTACAAAAGAAATTAAAAAGTTACTACTTTTTTTTTAAAATTTATTAGTTTCTTTTTCCTAAAATATATGTTAAGAAATTTATGTTGATATTTTTTAAATGTGTATGAAACTTTAATATTTCATGTTATATTGCTTATTTTGTTCTAAATTCTATAAAATATTAATAATCTCATTTTTTGTCAAAAAAATTCATCATAAAAAAATGTGAAAAAGAATTACTCTCATTTTTTATTATTTAGTATCATTAATATTTGGAGAGTCAAATTGTATTTTTAAAAAAATAATTTTTTTAAATATTTTTAGCTAAATATAAAAGATAATTTTTTATTTAATAATTAAGCATGTATTAAGTTAGAAAGGGAATGCCAACTTACTTTAATTACTCTTCCATGATAATTTTGTTAGAAAAATGAAAAATTAAAATAAGATTAATAAACATATCTATAAAATAGAAAGACAATAAACCCTTGGATCAATTTTAAATTTGATTGTATAAATAATTTTTATGGTGTCACTATTATTTTTCCATGACTCATCACTTTTGTAACATTTAATAAGCTCATATAATTGTTCAAATTTATCAAAATGGATAAAAATTTGTAGAGTAATTAAAATTTAAATTATGAATAAAGTTGATAAAAAAATTTGATGTGAGGACTACCAAAATCTCACGTTCTCTCTTACATATAATAGTAAGGTAATATATATATATATATATATATATATATATATATATATAAAGTGTTAATCAAGAATTTGATAGGTAATTGTGTCTATTTATAATTTTATTCCAAGTATAACTTAGGATAAAATTATTATTCCACCAAATACATGAAATAACTTTATCTCAATACTATTTAATGAATAACTTATCTCTATACTATTTAATAATATCGAGATAAATTATTTCAAATTAACCAACCAAATAAATTATCAAATCTTTTATCCCAAAATTAATATTTTATTTCAAACTATTTATATTAGTAACTTACACCAAACTAACCCTAACAGTCACAGGCTGAGCCGCCCGTATTAAAAGTACTAGCAAAAAGCAGGATGCGGCTGAAAACCTCAGAGGACAACGCATAAAGCGTTGCCGAGTTCTGTTTCTTCCCTCCCAGGCTGCTCCTATGAAGTCTGTCACAGCTATTGCTTCCTCTATTCCTCGGCTCAACAGAGCTTTTCGAACTCTCTTCACTCGCTCCACAACTACAAACCCTTGTGTTTTCCACACTCTCTCCCGAAACCTACAGAATTCTTCTACTCTAACTTTCTCTCTCATTGTCCAGCGGCAATCACATTCTTTGAATCACAGCTTCATTTTCTCTCATAAGAATCAGCCTAATTTCTCTATGTCCAAATGCATCTCTTCCATATCGTCCTCAGCGCACACGGTGGATTGGAACGATGCCGTTTCATGCTCGGAGATTGGGGAAACTGAGGAATTGGCTTTGGAGCGTGAAGAGGATGATGATGATGCTAGTGCTACCGCTGTTAAGCCATATATCCCTGTTAGGGCATTTTTTTTCTCTACTAGGTTTGGATTTCTAGCTCTTTTTCTCATTCCCGTTCAAAATACGAAAGCATTAATTGAACCATCCATGGTGATTGTTTTGCAGTGTAGATTTGAGGAGTTTAGTGGAGAAGAACAAGCAGAATTTCGTTCCACCTTCGTCCCGGATGACGAACTATGTTGTTTTAAGATTTGGGGACACCAAGAAGGCACCCAGTGTGAGTGTATCTTCTGCCTTTGTATTTGAATAATTTTGCTTACAGTTGATCATACATGGAGTATATTATGTGTATTTGGACTGGTAGTTTGGACACCCTCTGTCCCAGAATAGCATGATTGTAAGGGTCAAACGTTATAAATTTCGTTGGTGTTTTGGACCTTGTTTGGCTGATTTTCTGAAAATATAATCTGTTAGAAGAGTAATGGGAGAGCAGGTTGAGAGAGGGTTTGTTAGTTTTCATATTTTGTAATGATTAAATTCAGATTTTCATTCACGATATCCTAACAAAATGGGAATACCAGGTATTTAACAAGAAACCTACACAATCTAACCAGCCTAACACATGGCAACTACAACTTTGACCAGCTTTATGGACTAAAAAGTAAATAAAAAGGACCCAAGCGACATTAGACACACTATAAGACACTAAAACATAAAGTGAAAATAAAATAAGAATATAAAGTTGTAAGCTCCTACCGTCAAACCAGATCCAAATCTCTCAATTGTTACATTCCATCCCTCTTCAAAGAAACTTGTCCTCAAGGTTCATAAATTTTGGAGTCCTTGAACTTGTGTTGGCCATTTAATAGTATTTATACATGCTGACATAAGCTTCAAAGACATCATTCCAATTGCAAAAAGAAAAGCACCAGTTTGCTCAAATGCAGGAGGATTCATCATCTTACACTTTTGGGCTGCTGTCCCAATCCTGTAAGTAGCAATTGCAGCACCGTTTGCAGATGTCTTGACACCACATGTTTTGAAGCAGTGGTCTCCACAATGATGATCAAATACTACTGCATCCGTTTTACTCACTTGGGAGGAACAAGTTTAATCTGATCCATCAATAATGCCACCATATGGTTTCATCTTAAGAGTCACAAAGGGAATTTCACCTTCTATGAAGTTAGATACAACATCAGAAATAATTATGTTTATTGAGAAGCCATCTGCTATCTCAGAGTGGTCAGCAGCCATCACAACCAGTATACCTGCAAACAGCAACACCATGGACTTGTCCAAATCATGAAACATATTCACTGGTTGAAGGTTCCTCAACTTGTTTAAATGATACAAGAAGTTTTTGCTCTGCTGGTTGAACAATTCACCACTCTAGGGAAGCAGTAAAATCTTCAACAAAGTATCTTATTATACTGAAAATTTAGAGCAACGGGAAGAATTTCACCATGCTACTTAAAACACTGGGGAGCTGCAAGGAACCGTAGCTGCAATACTCTAATGATGAAGTCACAATATGATTATGACCTTGGGAGAAAATGATACCAAGAGGTTGGTATAATGCACCAAGAATGAGTTCCATTATGAATCAGTGAAGTAGCTATTGATACCATTGTCAACCACCATTGAAGTAATATCCCAATAAGAAAGATCACAACTAATATTGCAGTAGCTTGCATGAACACAGATAGTTGAGCATAAAAAACAAACACAAAGGTTATTTGTGTCAGCTGGTGTTACATGTGTAAGGAGACGGTGGAAGAAGTGGATCATCTTCTCATACATTGTGCCTTTACCATAAGATTATGGTGGGATATGCTTCAGTGGTTCAGAGTTTCATGTTGCCAAAATCTGTGGAGGATTTTATGTTTTGTTGGAGAAGCGGGAATAAGAGGAGAAGACACAAGGCATAGAATTTGGTCCCTTGTGGGTTAGTTGGAATGAGAGAAATAGGAGAGCTTTTGAGGGGATAGAGTCGAGTTTTTCTCAAGTGAGGAATAGTCTTTGGTCTCTTATTTCTTTTGCTGTACCCATAAAATTCCAAGTGGTATAGAAGAGTGGGTGAACTTTGTAGAGAATCAGATTTTATAGATTCTTTACCTTTTGATATTTTCCTTTGTATATGACCTATGACCAACTTGACCTTGTTTAGGAATGAAATACACTTGCCTTATATTAAAAAAAAGGTGCTCTTATTTGTCAAATGCATAGACTGATTGTTAATACCAATGTCCTCTTCATCATACCACCCAGTCTTTTTGATTCCAACAAAATCAATTGGCTGATTCTTTACAAAGTTCACTGGTAAGTGATGCAAAGCATAATAAGCAGATACAAAAAGATACCTCTTGGGCCGTACAACAACTTACCTCTGTCCTTTTAGAACATATCCTGCTAAATTCACAAATTTTTTATATAATATGGAAATAAGTTTCACCTTCTATAGCTTGCCATTTCAAAGTCTTATCTTCTTCCAGTCTGTTTACAACATCTAGTGTAGTACCTTCCTGAGGTGGCAAAGAACCTGTAATTACCTTCGGAGACCTTCTTTTCACCTTTCCCAAACCAATATCCAACATTTAAAAGATAACACATCAATTTCCTCATACCTGAAAGTTTAGAAATGATGTTGTAAGTTAATTTTAGTACTCCAAGGCACATTTTTCGAGAGCTTCCTCTCTCCTACTTTCTAGGTTTGCAGAACACATTTGTCTGGCGAGTCGAGTCTCTACTGGAACTGAACCTTTCTTTCCTTTTGCCAACAGTTATCATCCACTGTGATCATGAAACAATCACTAAAATAGGTTTTAAGTAGCATCATGGGGGGAACAAAATTTATTTTGCAGTTGGTTTCAAGTCCTATGATAGTGCGAGATTGATCAGTAGGACAATAACCTGGTTCGAATAGGTGGAAAGAAGTAGGAATTTGATGCGCAAAATCAAGTTTAACAAGAAAACCGTGGAGTGGCTAACTTTTGTTTTGCTAGATGCCTCGCGGGACACCGGAATTTATACAAGAAGGTGGAAGCTCAATAACAAGTTTGCAGACTTTCATTAAGGAGTTCGGAGTGGTCTTCAACGGGTGCAGAAAAAATGTTTTGGCCCTTTTCAAAAAAATAGATAGTAAAAGGCACATTGTGATCAAGGAAGCAGAAAATTAAGTGGGGCGTTCACCAAAATTAGGGGTTTGCAGGAATTAAAGGGGTTGGCTATTGATGAAGTTCGAGAGTAATGGCTCAAGAACCAAGGGGAAGGAAAAATCTCAGGTACATGATGAATGTGAAGATAATATCATGGAATGTGAGGGGACTGAATTGCAGGGATAAGAGGAGAATTATTAATAGTGTGTTGCAGGAGTGGAGGGCAGATATTGTATGTTTTCAAGATACAAAGTTAGGAGGAGAAAATGGGGAGGCTATTAGATAGGTTTGGGGAAACAGGGGAGTTAAATATGGCCAGCTAGAGGCTAGTGGTACTAGAGGGGGGGATCTATATTCTATGGGATCGTAAAGCTTATGAGGGAAAAGTTCTGGAAACTGGCTCTTACACTTTGACTTGTCAAGTCTAAGAATTGTGATTTTGTATGGCATATGAGAGGGGTGTATGCACCCACATGCAACCTTGAGAGACAAGAAGTATGGCGGGAAATTGGGGCAGTTAGAAGCCAAGCCTCTTCACTGGATCATGGATTCTAGATGGTGATTTCAGCATTGTATGATATTCCTCAGAAAAGAGAAACTGCTCTAGAACTTCCATCTATATGGTTGAATTTTCTGATTCAATAGAGGATATGGAGCTGATTGATCCACAACTTGTTGGGGGAAATTACACTTGGACTAGGGGAAGCAATATTGAGTCTGGCTCCAAAATTGATAGAATTTTATGCTCTACTGAGTGGGTGGGCTGGGGGTTGGGGAGTTCAATAATGTAAAGCAAGAATTGATGCCAAGAGTTTGTTCAAATCATTCTCTAGTTGCAGTTAGTTGGGTCTATGCTCAATCCTATTTCAAATTTGAAGGGTGGTGGCTGGAGACGGAGGATTTCAATGACAAAATCAAAGGTTAGTGGACATCTTTTGAGTTTGAGGGGAGTCCAGATTACATATTAGCCTTTAAATTGAAAGCTCTGAAGACCAAACAAAAAGTGTGGAGTTCTAACACATATGGTAATCCGGAAAAGAGGAAGAAAGAATTGCTTAACAAAATCACTAAATTTGATAATATCCAGCTGGACAGACCTTTATCCGATGATGAAGCAGTTCAGAAGGCAGAGTTAAACAAGGAGTTTGAAGATTATGCTAAAGAGGAGGAAATAGCTTGGAGACAGATCACGAGCATTATGGATTAAACAAGGGGGTAAGAACACTAAATTCTTCCAAAGGATTGCAAATTGCACACAAAAGACCCAATCATATTGATAAACTGGTGATGGAAGGTAATGAGATAACTAAAACTGCAGACATCAAGAAGGAAATGGTTTTATTCTACCAGAAGTTATATTCAAAAGGTAAAATTTAGAGACCCTTCTACAACATGAATTCATTCCCTGTGATCAGTAGTGAGGAGCAACAAGATCTAGAGAAACCTTTTGAGGAAGATGAGGTCCTGATGGGGGCTTAAGGCTTGTACTATTGACAAAGCATCAGGATCGGATGGGTACACCATGTGTTTCTTTGTGAAGTGTCGAGAGATTTTAAAGGGAGATTTAATGGCAACTATTCAGAACTTCCCATTCCTTCCATTCCTTCTATTCGCACGAAGTCTTTGAAAAGAGCTTCAATGCAACATACATTGCCTTCGTCCCAAAGAAGAATGGAGCTAAAGAATTGAGAGATTTCAGGCCAATCAGCTTGATAGGAAGTGTATACAAGTTGATCTCCAAAATTCTCACAGAAAGGTTAAAGAATGTGATGCAAAAGCTCGTTGACACGCTACAGATGGCTTTTCCAAGGGGAAGACAAATTACTAATGTACTCATTGCAAATGAGTGTCTAGACTCTAGATTGAAGGACAAGACCTCAGGAATAATGTGCAAGTTGGATATAAAAAAGACATATGATCATGTCAACTGGGAGTACCTACTTGGAATGGGAGTACCTACTTGGAATGCTGCAGAGAATGGGCTTTAGGAAAAAATGGGTCAGATGGATAAGATTCTGTATTAGTATTGTCAAGTACTTTGTGTTGATAAATGGTTCTCCAGAGGGATTCTTCCTTGCAAGTAGGGCCTGAGACAAGGTGACCCACTCTCTTCATTCCTATTCCTTCTAGCCATGGAAGGCCTGAACAATATCTTCAAAACAACTCGCAGAAATGGATGGATGAGGGGTTTTAATGTGGCAAAAGAAGGGAGCAAGCGACTAGAAGTCACTCATCTGCAATATGCAAATGATACTCTGATCTTTTGTGATGCAGATGACAGTCAACTAAAGTTTTTGAGGATAATTCTTATCTTATTTGAGGCTGTCCCAGGACATCAATTGGAGGAAGAGCCTCATTTTCCCTTTCAATAAAGTAACTAGAATGCAATAATTAGTACGACATCTTGGGTGGGGAAGTAGGACAACTACCATCTAACTTATCTGATGTCTGTTTTTCCCCTTCCTGTCAAGGTGGAAGAAAGAATAGATGCATTGAGGAGAATTTTTTTCTGGCAGGGTGAAAAAGAATATAAATGTTTCCATCTGGTCAAATGGAGAACTTTGTTGCTGTCCAAGAAGCAAGGTGGACTAGCCATTAGGAATTTGAGAAAGCAAAACAAAAGTCTTCTCATGAAGTGGTTATCGAAGTTTACTTTAGAAGATCAGTCTCTACGGGGAAGGTGATCCAAAGGAAGTACTGCATTTGAAACTAGTTTGTGGAGATCAATTAGGAATCTATGACATGGTTTCTTTATGAATACTAGTTTTAAGGTGAACAGTGGCAGGAAGATCAATTTTTGAAAAGATAATTGGCTAGGATGCCCCTCCGCATCACGTGCCCAATTGAGATGGTTCGGACACGTGATGAGGAGGGGCACGGATGCCCCGGTTCGTAGGTGTAAGAGGCTAGCTTTGGATGGTTTCAGATGGGGTAGGGGTATGCTGAAGAAATACTGGAGACAGGTGATTAGGCGGGACATGGAGCTGTTACAGCTTACTGAGTACATGACCCTAGATAGGAAGATCTGGAGGACGCGAATTAGGATAGAAGGCTAGTGCCAGTTTGGGTCGTTAGGGTAGGGTTTTACTTGGTGGGTGTACTTTTCTTGTTATGCCACCTTGTTTCATGCTTTATTATGAACTTGTTTACTAGTCTTTGTGTACTATTCCTTGTGGGTGTCGTATTGATGTCATGTCATCTTGTTTCATGCTTTATTACGGATTTGATTATTATTCCTTGTCTTGAGCCGGGGGTCTATCGGAAACAACCTTTCTACTTCTCCGGAGGTAGTGCTATGGACTGCGTACATCTTACCCTCCCCAGATTCCACTATGTGGGAATACACTGGGTTTGTTGTTGTTGTTGATAATTGGCTAGGAAATGGAAGTCTCATATCAACTGAATGAACAATCGATGTCTACACTTCAAGAAGTATGGTCTGAGCATGGATGGAACCTGACCTATAGAAGATTAATGCAAGACTGTGAGTTGGAGAGGTTAGGTGAGTTTTATGGCACACTTGACCAGTTTTCAGGCCTCAAAGAAGGAGAAGACACTCTCAGATGGAATTGTCAAAGTAAAGGTTACTTCACTTTCAACTCAGCATATAGAGATATGAACCAGTTGGGAAATCATATAAGGTTTTTACCTTGGAAACTTATATGAAAGGTAAAGATCCCACATAAAGTGGCTGTCTTTTCTTGGTTGGTGGTAAAGGAGGCTGTTCTTACACAAGAGAATCTCATGAAGAGGGGGTTCCAGTTGAGTCCAAGATGTTTTTACTGTGAGCAGTACAATCAACCATCTGTTTCTACACTACAAATTGGTTAGCTAGTTATGGAATCTATTTACTAATTTCAGAGGCATAAGCTAGAGTGCTAGACTGACAGGCTGAACATGGAAGCAGTGGTAGTACTGATAAGAGCAGATGGAGAATTGTCCCGGCAGTTATCTGGACTATATGGAAGTAGAGGAATTCTAGTTGTTTTGAGAACAAGAGCAGCCCATTACACACGATTAAAATGAACTGCATTAGCACTTTTTGCTATTGGTGTAGTTTTGAGTATATAGATGATCCTGTGGCTATTGCAGACATACTAGGATCCTTATTAAGATGGAGGAGGATCTAGGGATATCTTTTTTTTTTTTTTCCCCTCATTTGCTGTTACTCCTACACCTCTGGATGCAGGATAGGTTGTAAATTTTTGGATACCAGCCTTTTGCGGATGATTAATATACAAAATGTTACCTTTGTCAAAAAAAGAAAAGAAATGATGTTGTGATTGTACATAGAAAGAATAATCCAGTGAAGGTCGAGACAAGACATATATCGACCTCATCTAGCATCATTGCACGCATTGTTTTATTACGAACACAACTAACACTTCTACTCCAGCCAACACCGTGATTTGCAAGGACCACAACATCATAAGGAGGTAACTGCTCGACCAAGATCAATTCAGCCCAACATATAATATTTCTCATGGGCATTTCAAGAACATCTAGAGCATATAAGGCTTTAGTTGATCCTCCCACAACTAAATGGTTGATGATGGTTTCCCTATTGAAGGATGCCTATGACCTCCCACAGACAAGTAGGTGATATTTCTCTTCAGAAAAATCCAAGCATTTATGCCAATGTTATGACGAAGCCATTTGCTATATTGATCAATACCCTGAATTGACTTTATTTTCCTCAACTCTTCAAAATAGTCTGTCACTCTTTGTGCTCTAGGTTTAGGAAGATCATGAAATAAAATCTCATTTGGAAATTACCCACCACGATGAGTGAAACCTTTGTGGTCTAGTAGATAATGAACAATTTCTTTCAGTTCATATTTTGCCTCAACTCCTTAATTTTAGCCAACCTTTTGTTGCTTTCCACAATAACCTGCAATTCTGCACCTGGATCAAGTCCACTGATAAGTCTTCCAGAGTGATTCAGTTCTAACACTTCCATAAGCTCATCTATAGTCTATCAAAAACTCACTTCTCAAGCCTAGGGACTCCATTTTCACATAGCTATCCTGATGATAATTCCTTCTTACTAATGGAAGCCTATTAAATTCAGCTTCCTCATGTTGAGGACATTCATCAAACACTTGGTGTGTGCCACAATTTGAATGACCAACAATTGTGTGCCACAATTAGAACCAAACCTTGTATCTGGTCCTCCCTTTCTTTATTACCTATTATTGTTACACTTTCCCCCTTCTAATATCCTCATTAGCAGAACAGGAAGTGTCTCTTAAAGTTTTCCAACCTTCTTTCAAACGTTTGGTGAACATCTTATCTGCACCACTTTCAGCGGTCTCTTTCCTGTGAGAACTTTTATCAAAGTTCTCTACTGAATTTCCTTCAATCTTATTTTTAATTTCCACCTGTGCGTTCTTCTTTATCCTCCTGTATTGCTGATGTTGTGATGATTTTGGGGAGAGATGATGTTTGCTTAGACAACTTACTGCTTTTTTTTTTTTAAAATACCTCTCACTCACTTTCCTGAGGTAACCAGGTTGGAATTTATCAAAGAGGGTTCTGTGTTGGTGCATTATGCCGGTGTTTTCTGGTAGGGCCATGGTAGATACGAACATATTCCCTCTTCTTCCTATTCTTCCTGTATCTTGTGGATATTGTCAGCTGATCTCTATATGTAGGTGCAGAAGCAATGGCTGTTATTGACACTACCGAACCATCACCCTACTTGACGAAGTAGTAACCTGTGTATAGTTACCGTCAACTTGATAAGCACATAGAATCTGCATCATACCATTAGAATAGTGATGTACATACAAAGGCTAGGTTGAATTCAGCTACTCAGTTTCTTGTGTGTGAACCTTGTATGGATTAAGCGATTCATGGAAATGGTGATTTTGGTAACTCCATGATGGCTGCTTGGAACTGGTAGCTTGGTAGAAATAGGTCCGATCAACTGAAGGCATCATCTGCCTTTCCATTCGCTGAACTTCACGGGAATCCTGTGGCTGAGAGTATAGAAGATGATCGTAGTAATAGTGATGGTACATTGCAGTGGGAATTGGGGCCGAGAATCGTCGCCTCTGATATTCCCACGTTGGAATCGCCATTGAAAGGATAAACAAAAGAAAAGAACAGAAAAAAAAACAAAAGATAAATTCATATTTTCGTTCAAGATATCCTAACTAAATGGGCTATGTTTAACGAGACCCTACACGATCTAACCAGCCTAACACGTGGCAACTACTGATGTGACCAACTTTAGGGACTAAAAGGTAAATAAAAAGGACCAAACGACATTAGACACACTATAGGACTAAGTTGCTCGGACTCTCTAAAAATGTTGCCGCACCCATGTCGGATCCTTCAAAAATACACTATTTGGAGGATCCGATACGCATCCATAGACATATTTGAAGAGTCTGAGCAACTTAGCTATAGGACACTAGAAACATAAAGTGAAAATAAACGAAAAATATAATATTGATTAAGCTCCTATCTTCAAACCCTATACAAATCTTTTTGTTACATATTTACATTCTTTAGTATTCATATTTGCATTTCTTGATTCAGGATTTGTGTACTCACTTTTCTATCCAAGTCCAATTTATTTGCACCGTCTACGTAAGACTCCTCTTCAAGTTGGTGCATAAAAATTACAGGGACCGAGTTTGTTACTGATCGAATATGAGTAGGAATAGGAACTTGGAAAAGGATAGTAATGTAGTGTCTATAAATAGGATCTCATTGTAATAATTTAGACACACAATTCAATAATATTTTTCTCCATTATTTCTCACATGTTATCAGAGCCAGGCCTATTCCAAATCTTTGTTCACCGATGTTGAGCCCCTTCGGTTTGTAGTTGAGATTATTTTGTTGCATTCTTGCAATCTTTCTTTTGAACTTGGTAACTTTGTATTATATCACACAGTAGATGGGTTGTACTGAAACCTTATATACAAGAGTACTCCTAAATCCACTGCTCTATATCTAAATTGAGTCTAGAACATCAATTATCGAGACAGTATCATTAGAGTATAGTTGATTACACCAAAAACATAAAAGCAAAATGCAGTTGAGTTTAACTTTCAGCACACTATTCTCTATGCTCTCAAAACATCTAGAATTCCTCTCTTTCCATATAGCACCAGGGGATAATTTTCCTTCTACCTTTGTCCTTCGCGTGTACCTGCTTCCTCCCAGCACTTTAAAGTCTCAGATATTTTCCTAGGCATTGTCCAGGAAATGCCTTAAGTCTTAAGAAAATTCTCCAAAGTTGTTGAGTGTACTTACAATGTAGAAATAGATGGTTAACAGTCTCTATGGTTTCTCCACAGAGGAAACATCTAGAGCACAAGGTTATCCCTTTCTTCATCACATTATCCTGTGTAAGAACTGCTTCTTTGGCCAATAACCAGTCAAAGCATGACACTTTGGAGGTATCCTACTTTTCCATATTTGCTTCCATGGCCATCTTGGACCCTGTTGAGTTGTTTGGTTCATCATGTTGTAGGCTTTGTTGACTCTGAACAATCCCTTTTCATTTCCCATCCACTATAGTACGTCCTCCCCTGTCTGCAGTCCATTGCATGAACCCACAATATTAAAAAATTGAGCTAGCTACTCTCATTACCTCCCAATCATTTAGTTGCCTTCTGAAATTGAAGTTCCACCCATGTCGTGGCCATAATTCTGCTGTAGTCCTCTGTTGAAACAATATCAAGTTGTAGATATCTGGAAAAAACATTTCCATCCTTCCTTCCTCATGCCAATTATCCTTCCAGAACCTTTCCTTGTTTCCATCCATCACTTTAAATCTTTGAGTTGCTTTTAACTTCACTCCACCAGTGTCTAATAGATCTCCAGAAGCTAACCACGTATGGTGTGTTCACTTCTTTAGTCATCCATCTATCTTCTTCAGTATATTTAGCCCCAATCACTTTCCTCCATAGCAGCTGGTTATTGTTTGCATATTTCCACAATCATTTCATCATGAGAGTCTTTGAATTTTCAGGTTCTTTATCCCCAACCCTCCATTCTTCTTGTCAATTGTCACTGATTTCCACTTTACAAGATGAAAACCTTTTCTGTCTTTACTACCTTGCCACAAGAATTTTCTTTTGATACTATCCAATACTATCCAACCTCTTAATAATCCTTGTAGGCAAGGTAAAAAGAGATATCATGTAGGTAGGTAAAGCATCTAGTACTGAGTTGATAAGTGTTGACCTTCCTCCTAGAGATAAATATTGAGTCTTCCATCTTGCCAATTTCTTCTCACATTTCTCAATGACACTATTCCATATGCTAATTGCTTCATACACCATTTTGTGGTTAGGTTCTGACTAATCCTTCGTCAGACGTCAATTACCTCCCCAGATTCATGATTTAATTTTATCAGAAATAAGAATTTCCCTGACGTCTGCAGAGAATAGACCTTTTCTATCTGGTTGAGACAGGTAGAAAGTAGACCATCTACATTTCCACATAGTGAACCCCAGTGAACATGAATTCACTTCGATTGATCAGTGCTGCCTCATTGGAAATTTTTGTTATATCTAGGATTTCTTGTCATCTGGTTAAAGAGTTTCATGTCAATGTAGGAAGTGAATGATGGATTTTAGTAGTTTTATAGAACTCCTGATTTGCATTTTTTGGATGAAATAAGAAGGATATAGTTAAAAGCATCAAGGAGATGCACAATTATAAAAAAGAAAATATCATCTCACAGAAAGGCAAAAAAGCAATCTAAACAGCTAACAACAAAAATCTATGGAGCTGTGATAAGTTCCAGGAAAAAATCATCACTGAGTACAGGGGAGAGATTAAACCAACCAAAAAGAATAATCAAACATCTTGATTTACGGGTAGGGATGGGAGTTGGGGTGCCATCAAAACACTTTTTGTTCCTCTCTGTCCATAAGCACCGCAAAATACAAGCAAGAACCAAAGAGAAGATATGCTTGATGGACGTCCCAACTTTCCAAGAACCGGAACACACAAAAGCTTTTAGTGAGCCTGACATGACCCTAGTAGGTCCAAAAAGTGAAAAGAACATGTTCTAAGTCCTCTGCAACTAGCATCGAAGGATGTGGCTTAGTGGTCGATAAAGTGGTTGAGAATCATGATATCTCAGGTTCAAATCCTAGGAGAAAAACACTAGGTGATTTCTTCCATATGTCCTAGTCTTGGTGGTAGAGTCAAGAGTCACCTTGTACCTATTACTAGTGGGAGGTGGTAGGTATCCTGTGGAATTAGTCAAGGTGTGCGCAAACTGGCCCAGACACCTTGGTTATTTAAAAAATATCTGTTGCAACTGTGCCGTGAAGAAACAGGCAGGTGATTAATTGATTCTGAGTTGCATAAAGCACATGTAGCATCTGTTGACTATTTGAAATTTCCTCCCGATGAGGTTATCCTTACTCAAGAAAGAACCTTTTAGAGTACTGAAACAAATTACTTTAGGTGGCAGCTTAGTTTTCTAGATTAATTCTCATGGCCACTGATCAATTAAGAGACTAATTCTCCTGATTTGCATTAAGAGACTAATTTCTTAGTACACAACAAGAAGAACAACATTCCCAGTGTATCCCCACAAAGTGGAAGTGGGGTCTGGGGAGGGAAAAGTGTACGCAGTCCATACCACCTTAGATGAAGTAGAGAGGCTGTTTCCGATAGACCCCGGCTCAGACTAATTTCTTAGTATTGTGATGAAATCGATCTTATTACAATAGAATGGATATATGAGATCTACATAACCATCCCAACCAGTTTGCAATCAAGGTGTAGTTGATTGATTGATGGTGGTTTTGTTCAAAGGTATTGGGTTAAAAGTTCTTTTGTCTGAGATCTTCCTTTCTTTTTCCCCAAGCTTGCTCCTCTGTACAGGTTTGTTTTTGAGGGCTTCTGTTTTTCTTTTGGTACACAAGTTTTCGGATTGAAGTGTTGTTTGTATCGTTCCTTGCTTAATAAGCATTTAAGAAATTTCGCAATTCTAGTTAGTGTTATGACATTTTTTCTAATGCAATTCTTACTTGTTTTGCTTCAGGCTTTAGGTGCCAACTTAAGTGGCAGTGATTGTTGTTACATGGTAGTTTTTCAGTATGGCTCAATTGTCTTGTTTAACGTTTCTGATCATGAGGTTGATGGATACCTGAAGATTGTTGAAAGACATGCTTCAGGGTTATTACCGGAGATGAGAAAGGATGGTGAGTTTATTTGGAAATGATTCAGTCTACAAATGATTTATGAGTTTACTTATTAATAAAAGAAAATGCAATTTCTTATATAGTCTGTTCAGTTTTCTTGTTTTTTATGGACAAATGCTATTATTCTTATTCTTTCTTTTATTTCTGGCACCATATCGTTTGAACTATATATTTATGAGGTAGTAAAGGTTTTAAGATAAAACTGCTAATCGAAAGGCATTGCTATTTCATTGTGATGTTAGGAATTTGGATTTGATTTTTGAGTTGGTTGCTTAAAAACAAGGAACAGAAGTGACCTGGATCTTGAGTTCTGCTGCCACTAATTCTAACATGCTCATTCAGGCCCATTATTTTTATAATTATGGAATTTCATGGAAGAATCTCTTCACTTCCTAAAACTCACTTTCCCATTAATTGATGACCTTAATGGAAAGTGGCAGAAATTGAATGACTTTCGAGGGCTGTTAGGACTAGGAGTGCATTTTAATGATTTTCCTTTATACTAATCAACTAAAGCGAGTCTCATACTGAAGTTGGATGTTAGTTCTTGGTCTAGCAAAGTTTGTCTACTTGAAATAATTTCTTGTTATTAAGTACATTGGACAGCTTGATGATCTATGGCATATGTAAATGATCATCCTGATTTGTGCTTCTGTTTACAGTGTGTAGAATTGTGTTCTTAGTCTTTGTTGGAATATAATGTTTAAGTCATCTCATGTGTGCTTCTATACCAACTTTGAGTGAGATTTAAATTCTCTCATCTCTTATAAGAATAAAAGTTTTCTGGACTCTCACTGATGCCTATATTGTGGAATTTTAGAATATGAGGTAAGAGAGAAGCCAACCTTGAGCACTTGGATGCAAGGTGGATTAGACTACATAATGTTGCAGTATATGAATATAGATGGTATCCGAACCATTGGCAGTGTTCTTGGTCAAAGTATTGCTCTTGATTACTATGTTCGCCAAGTAGGTGTCCACCAACTTAATTGTGATCATCTGAGAAGGTTCTTAACTGTAGTAACTCTCTTACTGATATCCTCTTCCATTCCAGGTTGATGGAATGGTTGCGGAGTTTACAGACATCAATCGTGGAATGGAAAAGACTGGAACTTTTACAATGGAGAGGAAAAAGCTTTTCCAACTGGTTGGCAAGGCAAATTCTAATCTTGCTGATGTGATTCTTAAGCTAGGACTTTTTGAAAGGTATACTTGCATCTAATTAGATATGTTACGAATTTCTTTATTCCTTCTTCCTCCTCCTGTTTTCCTCTTATCAATATTGTGATTTTGGTAGAGTATGGTGTATGAGTTAACTTTTTCTATCTTGGAACTAGGGGACTTTGGTGAAGTTGAAGTGGCTTGGAAGTGGTTTTTTTTTTTTCTAAATTTATTACTATTTCAATTCAAGAACCGTGCTACCTTGTTATGAGAAACAGAAGTTAATTGTTGCATCCCAATTAGTGTCATTGTCATTCACAACAACTACAACATACCCAATACAATCCCACAAGTAGTTGGGTTTGGGGAGGGTAGTGTGTATGCAGACCTCACCTCACTTTTTTGGGGTAGAGAGACTGTTTCTGATAGTCCCTCAGCTCAAGTAAAAACATTACAAAGCAGTTCTAAACCGGAAAATGAGAGAGAAGCCAAAACAAAATGCTAAAGAAAATATTCCAAAAAGGTTCAACTACTACAACAAAACACTATGATAATCACAGTGCAAGAAACATCAAATAGTCACAGAAATGGAATAACAAGAAACTCTCAAAGTAATACTATGACTACTAGTATTAAGGAATAGGCGAGACAACTCTTAAAAATGGGTCTTTTTTCTCTCTTGGGAATCGCGCAACCTATTAACTCTCTGAAACCTCCTCAGACTTCCGGAATATTTTCTCATCTCTTTCTCAAGTTTGGGGCGTATTACTCTTCCTTTCACTTCCATTTCTTTGATTCCTTTCAACCCTCATAACTCTTTTTTTAAAACTCCCAGTTTATTCAGGTATTTGCTTCCATCTTTTCTTGGTTATTCAGATTTCACTGGGTCTGGTTTTCGGCTGAGTGTGTCTTGTTTATCTTACTTCCTTCACTGAGTAATTTAAGACTAGTTTACGGTGACGAGAAAGGTGAAGGTAGTAGTGAGCAAGACATCATGGGCAGATCCTTTCTTTTCTATGCTGAGAACAAATCCTTTGAAGTAGTGGAGATAAATGAAAACTGGTTTGAAGTGTTGGAAAGAAGTGATAATTTTATCCACAGAGTAACTATAGACAGAAAGAATATTGTTTCAGAGGAGGAAAAAAATGCACAAGTTTGAAGAAACAGATCCGGTTGTACTCTTATTTCTTCTACAAGAATCTTAATAGCATCGGGAATTATATGAGAATGGTGGCGGTTAAAGGCAACAGTAAAGTGGCAATAATTATTCCAGAGATTAAGGAGGCAGGTTGGCAGGACTTTGCTAAAAAGATCAGATTATTTGTGATGCAGGGCCAAAAAAAAAGTTTCAAACCCTCAGATTATGCCAGAGAGAAGAGCTACATGCCGATAACGCAAAAGGATGAATGGCCAGAAGATGAGATCAAGATAATCGAGGATGATTCTGTGGGCAAGAGTCAATTCAGAATCGATGAAAGTTCTTTACGTAGTTGAGTAGAATTTCATAATAAATCCATATTGGGGTCTTTCAATGGTGACTCAAAGAAACCTCTTTCTTGTTGGGAATCACAGAACTGGACAAACAATCTATGGAAAGTCCCAACAGCTATCTTGCTTAGACTCTTCAAAAATGTCTTAACGGGTGTGTGTCGGATTCTCCAAAAGAATTGTATTTTTGGAAAATCCGACACAGGTGAGGCATCGAAAGTGAAGAGTCCACGCAACTTAGCCCAGTAGGTGTCAACGTTAAAGAATTGAGTGAAGAATATCTTCTGCTTGAATTCCCTTCCCGGTGCCAAGCTCGGAGAATCAAAATGGGAAGGTGGAGATTCAATGAAAAAGAGTTGAAATTGGAATGGTGGTCCTTAGTTACGACATCTTATCTGAAAAATTTCAAGCCTAGGCAATTGTGGATCAAGCTATTTGGTTTTCCGTCACATCTTTGGTCAGGAAAATATTTTCAAAATAATTGGAGAAAGATTAGGAGGTTTCTTTGAGATTGATGAAGATACTAGGCAGAGAAAGCACTTGAAGTGGCAAGAATTTGTGTTAAGATGTCTGATGAGATTCCTTCGACAAATCTGAATTTTTTTGTTGATGACCTGCAATTCACAATCCCTTTGTGGGTGGAATCGTCATCGTGGGCGGCCAAGATTGATTGGAATTTGGCAAAGAATCACTGGAATATGCCTCATAGATGCCTCAGAAGATGCAGTCGGGAGAAAGGACAATTAATGTCTTCGGGCCTTCCCAAAGAAGATGATGCCTCAAGAGGAGTTATGCGTGCCAGAAAAAGGAGTAAATACTATTGTTCATCAAAAATTAAATAAACGTTACGTGCCATTGAAAGGAAAAGAGATATTAAGGATCCTGGTCCGTCTAAGATGGTCGAGTATAGCAAATCTAATGGGTTTATGGAGAAGGGAGTAAATTTGCAAAATCAGGCCTAAATAGAGTTGGGGGCAATATTGGGCTGAAAAAGAGTAGAAAGGAAAACTTACTTTCAGGACCAAATTCGACCCATGTTTATTAAACCAGAATTTCTTTTTATTTGTTAGATTCTGGAGACTTTCCTTGTTACGATCCTTTCAGATATGAAGTTGAGTCCAACCAGGCACTTACCAACTCTCAAAAGATACGGGGCTGAGCTCAATAAAGACGCAAGGTAAAGTTAATGGCGAATCAAAAATTATGAAACTTTTATGTATGAAAAACAATGATATGGGAATGGGGGTAGAAAATTTGTCTCGGGAAGATGAGACAATATTTGCTGATACTGTAGCCCAAAATATGGACATATCTGAACATGAAGATGATCCAATGGAGGCAAATGAGGAATTGATGGATGGACGTTAGGGTTTTTCTACAACAGTGATAGCGAATCGGTGCTGCCAATTTTTGTAGAGCCACTTGCTAGTGTAAAAGTTCCTGATACTTTGAGGTTATAGTAGTATGAAGACAGACAAGACATAGTGATAAACATGAATGAAAAGTTAAGTCAGGTAGAAGCATCAAGATGCTTAAAGAGAAATGTGTTGAAGATTAGTAAACTTCTGGGTTAAAATCTTCTGATCTTGAAGATAAACTTTTAGAACTTTTGTTACGTATTGAAGAGGGAAGACCTAAGAAGCAACCTCCTTCTGTGGGCAAGACATCTCCTAGAAAGAAGGGTGGGAAAAAATTGACAGCCATAGAATTTTGTGTGGGATTCAAAGGGCAACCCAGCAATGGAGGAAGAAGGAAGAAGTAGGGACAGGAGGATTTTGATTAGTTATGAATGAATTTGAAATGCATTTGCTGGAACACGAGGGGAATAAATGACCAGGAAAAAAGAATGATAGTTAATTTGCTATTGAGATGATGGAATGCAGACATAGTTTGCTTAACGGAGGCAAAAATGAAGGAAGTTGATCTACCTTGTATCATACAAGTTGGAGGTTCAAGATGCTCAGACTGGGTGGAGCTTGAAGCACAAGGAAACAGTGGGAGGATTCTTATTTTTTGGGATAAGAGGAGGTGGATTTGTTTGGATAATCATTTGGGGCAGCATTCAGTTACCATTGTACTTGAGGAGGTTAATGATGGGTTTCAATATGTATGCTTTCACAGGGCTCTATGGCCCTTGCGATAGGAAACTAAGGAGGTCTTTATGGAAAGAACTTGCTGGTATTAGTGAAATTGTTTTACAACCATAGGCTGTTGGAGGTGATTTTAATGTGATTAAGTGTGCGGAAGAAAAAGCGAGAGTAGCTAGAAACAACAGAGCAATTAGAGAATTCTCAAACGTTATTAATGATCTATGTTTAGTAGATCTTCCTCTGCATGGTGGAAATTTTACATGGTTCAGGAGCAGGAACCACTTATGTGCATCAAGATTTGGACAGGTTTCTTATTTCAATAGGATGGGATGAACAACTTAAATCATCAAAACAAAGAGTATTGCCCAAAACCACTTCAAACCATTGTCCAATTCTTTTAGAATATGTGGTGATTGGAGAAAAGGGAAATGATATTTCAAATTTGAGAACATGTGGCTTGAACATGAAGGGTTCACCGATTTGATTAAAAATTGGTGGGATTCTTATGTGGTGGAAGGGGATGCAGATCTTATTCTTGCAAAGAGGTTGAGAATGCTTAAAAAAGACCTAAAAAAATGGAACAAAGAGACTGTTGGGAAGATACAAGACAGAAAAAATAAAGCTTCAAGGTTGCAGGAGCTTGATTGTAGTAGAAGAAATCTCTCACCTGTGCAACAACCAGAGCATGAGACAAGAAAAATATCCATTAAGAAGCAGTTAGAAGAAGTGGCATAGGCTGAAGAAATTTCCCGGAGACAGAAGTTCAGATGCTTGTGGATTAAGCAAGGGGATAAAAATATGAAATTTTTTCATAAGCAGGCTAATGCTCACAAAAGATTTAATAACATTGATAAATTGAAGGTTGGAGATGATCTGGTGGAGGATGATCGAATTATAAATGCTCACATCTTGGATTCTTGTATGAAGTCGAATCTGTTTACTGAGCCTGTGGCGTTGGAGACCAATATTGGAAGATGAAGAAACGAAGAAATTGTTGGTGGAAGAAAAGAAATGGGTGGAAAGTCTTTTTACAAAGGAGGAACTGGAAGTGGTGGTTGATAAAGAAATGGACCTTGGACTTAACTCAACCTCAAAAGCTAGCTCATGAGGGGAGGATTGCCCAAATCCATATAAAGAGACAAATTACCCCTTCCTTTTTCGATGTGGGATACTTAACACTCCCCCCACGTCCAGGCCTCGTTAACTGGAGCGTGGACAATATAATATGGGGGCCTAACATCGGTGAACAAAGTTTTAGGATGTGCCTGGCTCTAATACCATGATAAAGAAATGTACCTTGGACCAAACTCAACCTCAAAAGCTAGCTTATGAGGGGAGGATTGCTCAAATCCATATAAGGAGACTAATTACCCATTTATTTTCCAATGTGGGATACTTAACAATGGTTAAATCCTTTAAAGGTGACAAGGCTCCTGGCTGACCTTGATGGTTCTAACTTCTATTTTTCCAAAAATGCTGGAGTATAGTAAAAATGGACGTTTGGAGGGCTGTGAATATTTTTTTATAGGAGGGGGTCTTTTGTCAAATGTATGAATCTACTTTTATTGCTTGGATTCCCAAAAAGAAAGGAGTTGTGGAGGTTAAAGATTTCAGACCTATCACTCTTGGGGAGTGTACAAGATCATTTCTAAATTGTTAGTGGAGAGACTTAAGGCAGCCATTAGCAAGTTGGTCTCTTCTAACCAGAATGCTTTCATTAAAGGAAGACAAATCTCTGATGCTGCCTTGTTAGCAATGACAGTCTAGGGTAATCTGTTCAAGAGATAGGAAAAAGGGGTGGCTTGCAAGCTTGATCTAGAGAAGGCATATGATCATGTTAATTGACAATGCTTATTAGAACTGTTAAAGTTGATGGGTTTTGTTGAGAAATGGACAGAATGGATAAGGATTTGCATTTAAACAATGAAGTTTTCCATTTTAATCAATGTTAACCCTCAAGGATTCTTTAGCTTTCACAGATGTATTAAACAGGGAGATCCCCAACTTTTTTTGGTTGGTTAGCAGTTAGAGATGCGTGCCAAAGACAAAACAAGTTACAAGGAGAGGGTTTTCGATGTGCAACAGATGCAATTTCTGCTATTCAAAGGAGGAAACAATTGAGTATCTTTTCTTGCATTGCAGATTTTCAGAGTGTTGGGAATTTTTCTGTAGCATATGGGCATATCATTAGTGTTATCATAGAAAATTAATAATTTGTTGTGGAAGTGTGGCAATCACAGGAGGTTAAAAAGAGCTTAACGCCAATCAACAACATCATACCTAGTATATTCCCACAAAATGGGGTTTGGGGAGAGCTTAAAGCCAATATGGAGAACTATTCTCAATCGCATAATGTGGACCTTATGGCTAGAAAGGAACAAGAGACACTTTGATGGGACGAAGTTACAAGTATCTAGAGTTAAAAATAAATGCATTAAAAATCGTTACTTTTGGTGTTATCGCAACACTTTAGATATGATGGATAAGTATGTGGACTTTCTGTACTTGCTAGGAGATAATATGTAGTATTGGTTTATAGAGTTTGCTGATAAGTCATGTACCTTTTGTTGTACCATCTTGGTATTCTTTAAATAAAATCTTTACTTGTCAAATAAAAAAGCGAGACCAACTTTCAACTACTTGTCTAACCATTTAGGCTAATCCATGTCTTCCATAACCTCCTAAGGTCATGTCTTTGGTAAGCTGAAGCTACATCACTGTCCTCGGTAAGCTAAAGCTGTGTCGTATCCTCGGTAAGTGTTGTGTCATGTCCTTGGTGAAAACTGCATCACGTCCTGTATAATCACCTCGGCCCAGTACTTACGGTTTATCTGTACCTCTCTTGTCTCACACACCTCTGTACTGGATCATCTGTGCGTCTCCTTCTCACATGTCCGAACCATCTTAGTCTATAACTTTTCACATCTTATCCTCTATCGAGGCCGCTCTTCCCTTGTTTCCGATGTCTTTATTTATAATCTTATATCTCCTAGTATACCATACCTTCATCTTAACATCTTCATTTTCGCAACTTCCAATTCTGGACCGGGAGTTCTTGATTGGCAGCATTCCACTCCATACAACATAACCGGTCTAACCATCACTTTGTAGAACTCGCTTCTTACGTTTTCATGGGACCTTTTTATCACACAAGATTCCAGATGTGAGCCTCCATTTCAATTATCATAGGTCAATATGATGTGTGATATCCTCGTCTATTTTCTTATTGCTTTGTATAATAGATTCAAGATATTTGAAACTTCCTTTCTTATGGATGCCATGTATATCAAGACTCACCTCCACATCATCCTCATGCGCCACATCATCCTCATGCATTACGTCATTGAACCTGCACTCCAAGTACTTTGTCTTGGTTATGCTCAACCTTAATCCTTTGGATTCCAAGATTTGTCGCCAAGCCTCAAGCCTAATGCTAACTCCGCATGAGTCTCGTCACTCAAAAGTACTCTCTCTGTTCCTAAATAAGTGGTTCTTTAACCTTCTCATTTTTTAAAATTAAATAAGTGTTTTTTCATTTTGTTCCTAAATAAGTGGTGTTTTAAGCTTTCAAGAATAAATTGATCATATTCTTCCAAATTTGCCCTTGTTTACTTAACAAGCCATTAATTAGATATTCTTTTTCAAAACATTTAATAAGGGGTAAATAGTAACAACACATCATATTTTGTAGGAGTGCGTAGTTTCTTAAAGGGTGTGTTCAAACTAAAAGAACTACTTATTTAGGAACGGTGGGAGTATGTCATTTGTAAAGAGCATACACATTGCACCATGATACCTCACCTTGTATTTGCTGAGTCAATGCATCCATCACCAAGGTAAATAAAAATGGCCTAAGAGTTGATCCTTGGTGCAACCCCTCACAACTGAAGTGCTCTGAGTCCCCATCCACTATCGTTAGGGGTCTTAACTTCGTCGTGCATATCCTTAATTGCTATAGTATACGCCATAGGAACAGGAACACCTTGTAGCCTCCAGACATCACGGAGCCTCCACTGGAGATTAGTGTCATTCATGTTCGGGAAAATGTTCCAATTTCTTCATGTCTGGTCTTTCAATTCTTTCTATTTCTATGGTGAATCCTTTGGAATATGATTTATTTATTGATGCAGGAAGAAAAGCTTATAATATAAAGTAAAAGACATTTTTAACACTATTTATAGGTAAATAATCATGCCTAATCACAGTAGTTCATTTTAGAATACGCTTTCACACCAGGGTGTGGCTTATTAGTGGGCAATAAAGAGGCTGAAAACCAAACTAGGGTTAAATACTAGCAGAGGTAAAAATTATGTGATTTTTTCCCGTACGCCTAAGCCTTGGATGGAGTTATCCGGTATTTGTAGTCTTGATAGGTAAGAGTTATGCGGTGTTTGAAGTCTTGGTAGATAGAGAGATCTGGTAGCTCTCCTTATCATTCTTCAAAAATATGCTAATCGAATTAGTTATAGTCAGTCTTGCTCTTCCTTTTGTAGTATACTTTCTCAAGAGTGGTGATACAAATTACTTGAATATTGTAATCAAAGAAGTTTCTAAGTACCTGGGTGTGAATCTTCTAGATTGGTTTAGACGTCCTGAGGTTATAGAAGATGTCTCACAATAGACTTTTTTAGAATTATGGACTTTTTTTTAGAATTATGGACTGAAGCTGTTATAGAAGATTTTTTGACTAAAGACCTTATAGAAGAAGGTAAAGCTGATGTTTCAGAAAAAAAGTTGATGTTAGATGGCGCCGTGTGTGCTTGGTTTTTGTTCTTCTCTACACGAGAGATATTCTCATCGTAATAGATTCGAAGATATATTTCGTTTAGCTCTGCATCACCGGTTGGTATATACATGTTAGGATATTTTGTGTCTCTTACAGAATACTTCCCTTAAAAACAATCAACGAGAAATGTCGTGTAACAAAGGGGATTCTTATTTGTACAAATGGTACTTCGAGCTTGGAACGAGCATGAAGTGATTAACGATACTTCTTTATCTTTTGAGTTGTTCTGCCGGATCGGTCACTCAAGATCTTTGGCCTCTATCCGGACCCGATGAAAAAAATGGGATCACTTATGGACTCATTGAGAATGATTCTGATCTAGTTCATGGTCTATTAGAAGTAGAAGGCGCTCTGGTGGGATCTTCACGGACAGAAAAAAATTGCAGTCAGTTTGATAATGACCAAGTGACATTGCTTCTTTGGCTCGAACCGAGGAATCCCTTAGATATGATGCAAAAAGGCTCTTGGTCTATGCTTGATCAGAGATTTCTCTATGAAAAATATCAATCGGAGTTTGACGAAGGGGAGGGAGAAGGAGCCCTTGACTCGCAGGAGGATTTATTCAATCACATAGTTTGGGCTCCTAGAGTATGGCGCCCTTGGGGCTTTCTCTGTCCGCTTCTTCTCCTTCTGGAGCCTCCCTGATCGGCCATGCATCGGACGAGAACAATTCCGATAAGGATGTTTTTTATTCTCCCCAGTCCCCATCTACTTCCACCTCCGTCTTTTTCCAACAATTCATCCACTTTCCTTTACTCCATTGGCCTTCTCTAATAGGGGATAACCTTCAATTTCCGTCAAATGACCCAGCCTCCCCTTCATAAAAAGGGAGAGATTTATTGATATATTTATTGGATCCATCGGGATTGACGGGGATCGAACCCGCAGCTTCCGCCTTGACAGGGCGGTGCTCTGACCAATTGAACTACACTCCCAGGGAAATACGGGATCTAGCAGAAAATTTGATTCTTTTTTATCTCCGGATCGGGTATTTCTGAAGTACAAAGGGATTATATCATCTCATGGTGGATCGACGGTGATTACAGTCTCTTTCTCAGGGCCAGACTACTCCAGAAGTTCAGCGGTCTAGCCCAGTTGCTTCCCTTCCAGTCGCTTCCTAAAATTATGGATCCCGCTCTCAGCTTCGTCGATCCTCTCAAGTTTCTTATCCCGGTGAAGGCTTATGAATCGTTTTCCCTGATGTCTCGGTGGGATGTAACAAATACCCGATCATGTAAATGAGGTACGTGCAAGCTGGCCCCGTACCATCATTATTAATTTTCTTTTTCAAGCACATGTTTCTTGGAATTATAATAATTTCTGTTTGACGTCACGTGAATTTATTTCATTTCAAGGCAACAACCTGTTTTATGTGACTCTAGTTTTCTTGGTTGGTAACACTTTCTTTGCTCTGTGTTTAGTATTTAGTATTGTCACATGAAAGTTTCTTTTATTTTCAGATCGGATATTGCATGGAAAGATGCAAAATATGCTCAAATTTGGGAATATCTTAGAGATGAATTTGAGTTGACTCAAAGATTCGCAAGCCTAGACTTTAAGCTGAAGTTTGTCGAGGTATGTATTCCGTTTTCAATTAATCGATGAAGTGCCAAATTCCAATCAAAGCTGGGTTCAGTTATATGAATCCTTTCATGTTCTTTAAATCTCATGGTTTTTCTTACCCTGATATTCCTTGTTTGCAGTTCCTTTTTTAAAATATAAAAGCGTTGAATATTGTCACCAGCTAACATTTTGATATGCAGCATAATATACGATTCCTCCAAGAAATTCTTCAAAATAGGAAGTCAGATTTCCTCGAATGGCTCATTATTATACTCATTGGAGCGGAGATCCTCATTTCAGTTTATGACATTGCGCATAAGTCGTCGATTGCTCTGTAGGTTTAGCTTAAGTGTTGGAAACTTGAAATATGCCATCGCACTCTAATTATGGCCTGAAGTTTTGCTGTACATATGAAATCCTCAAATAATATACCTAAATGTTATGCGGCACTTGATCTATCTTAATTGTAAATGCATGCTCACTTTACAGGAGGGAGGGAGGGGGGGGGGGGGGGGGTGTCATCATTTAAGCTTAGCGCCTTCAAATAGGGAAATATGAATTTGGAGGAAATTGCTTGTTTGATACCTTTCTCCTGTAAGATTTTTTTTTTTTTTTTTAAATTGATTTCGTGCTCAGTTTTTTCTGGCAATTTGACATTTTCCAAGTGCAATGAATTCATAGTACTCTATTCTTTTACTTTTTAAATGATTTTGTGCAAAGTATATAGGGATGCACCCTTTTTAAAGTTGTAGAAGATCTATTCGATTTTCCTTGTAATAGAATTTTCTTATTGAACAAATAGTTTTGGAAGCATCACAACTGTTAACGAAGTTATTGACATTATGTTTATCGTATCTTTTCACCCACTGATCGTCCCCAACCCTTACGCCTTTGACCAGCCCCTCGTCCCCTACCCGAATGCTCCAAGGGGGTCCCCTTGCACCTCTATAGTTTTTTTGTTATTACATATAAATGTTTTCAAGATAATATTTGTTTTGCTTACTTACCAAACACTAGTAAAAAGTAAGAAATCAACTAGTTTTTCAAGAAAATATTTTTCATGAAAAATTTTGGAGAATTTTTTGAAAAATATGTTCTCTAAGAAAATAAATTCTTTTAGAATGAGGAAAACATTCTTCAATGGAAGTAGGAAAAATAAGTTATATTTGACTTTTTGTTTATTGTATCTTTCCACCCACATACCGTTCCCAACCCCTACTCCTTTGACCATCCCACCCCCACCACTCCCAGGCTCCATGGGGATCCCTTCAACCTCTATAGTTTTTTGTTATATTATATATAAATACACTTAGGATAATATATTTTTTGCTTAGCAAACATTAGAAAATAAGTAAAAAATCAAATAAAGAAAACATTTTCCATCAAAAATATTTCCCTTCACACCAAACACCTAAATGGGCCCTTGTACTTAGTTTGGTTTGTAAAGTGAATACTCTTACTTATACATTTGTCATCTAAATTCCTCAACTCATCAAAATAGAATATTTTGAATTCCTCTAATTGTTGATCAAGCCTATGTGGCATCAAAATGGCTGAGTATGATAAAGTACGTGATTACACGCGTGTGGGTGTGAGTGGGCATTATTTTTTACATTAAAAAAAATAAAAAAATGAAAAAAGACCCCTTCCCTCCAAACTCTCTTTCCTTCCTCTGCTTCACACCAGTGCCCCCCACCCCCATCCCACCCAAAACAAAGCACCTCCATTACAGCCTCGTTCCCCGCCAAACTACCACCATTACAGCGCCGCTCCTCCCCTTGCCCCTCCACCTTCCAACCAAATTTCTCTTCTTTCCCTCTTCTTTCCTTGGTTCGCTGCCTCTTTACTATTTTCTCTTCAAAAATTTCAATTTTCAAATTTTTTTTTAGCAAAAAACCCATCTTTACATCGTCAGCATCCATGAGGCATGAACCCCATTTGGTATATTCATGTATCTTTCTGAGATGCGTTCTGATCTTCTCTATCAATTTGCACTTTATCATCCATTGAAATTTCACCAATTTGTGAATTTTCAATCATCACAGTAGAGTGGCCAAATTTTGAGCTTCTCTAGAGCCAGTGATCGAATTTTCTTGACCCAAAATTGGACTGGTAGCAGCGTGTGTACATTCAATTTCACCCCAACCATTATTCTATCATGAATCTACCCATAACTTGGTCGATTTTCATTACCCTTCAACGACGAATTAATCGGACCAATTCCCATTTCAATATAATCGAATTTCTGTAATTGCATGATAGAAACATTTGTAATTTTAGCTGGGGCATTCTCAATTAATTTAGATTGCATTTTCCCTTTCACATGACTGTTTTCTCAATTAATTCTTTTTTTTTTTTAGCAGATCGAAGGAAAGAAACAAAAACCTGAAGCTTTTGTCAATGGTGA
Organism: Capsicum pubescens; assembly: GCA_030864215.1. Taxonomy (NCBI): domain Eukaryota; kingdom Viridiplantae; phylum Streptophyta; class Magnoliopsida; order Solanales; family Solanaceae; genus Capsicum; species Capsicum pubescens. The sequence continues at coordinate 141,443,827 of CM061549.1, read as the reverse complement.
ATAATGGAAGCCATGTGTTGGAGAGAACAAATAAAATTAAATTAGAAAGAGAGTGATTTGTGAGGGGGAAGAAAGAGGCGGAAATATATATATATATATATATATATATATATGTATGTATATATTAGTTGTCCACATGGACGATATTTTAGTATATATTTATATATAAGTTTATATTTAATATTTTTATCTCTATTTTAATATTTAATTTATTATGTGGTATTAAAAAATGACGTGAAATTTAATGTAATATTTAAAAATAACGTGGAAGCTGACGTGGAGGCGGTTGTGTTACATACGCTGAAATAGGGTTTAAAATGTTGAGTTTTATTGAGTTGAGGGGTTCAGATGACAAAAGTCTAAGTAGAGACGCTTACTTTACAAATTCGGACAAGTACAAACATCTACCGAGCTATTTTGCCTTTTTCCACGAGAAGTTAGGAATTTTCTTGCCATCTTGAAAGAGTGGAGTTATAATCTTTCTGGGTGAGAATTCAATTTTTTTTCTAAAAAAATAATCACAAAAGAAGTAAAAACCTACTTTTTAATAGGGATGAGAAAAACGGTGTGGAGTGGTGCGATTTCGAGGGAAATATGTGAAGACTCTAGCTCACCTCATATAGAAAAAAATTCTATTTTTAATCTGTCCGCCTGCATAAATTTGTCCGCATAAGTTTTTTAATTGAGTTTAAAACCAAATATTGAGGGTATGTATGTATATATATATTCCTCTACTTAGGAAAATTGGCTACATATATCATCCGTCATACTTTCGGGTTAAATTTACCCTCGTTAGCATATTTTGGGGCCAAATTTACCCCTCTACATTGAAAAGTTAGTTAAATATACCCTTCATTATACTTTTGAGCTAAATTTACCCTCGATAATATATTTTGGGGTCAAATTTACCTCGTTGTTAAGAAAATTTTCACATGTACCCTCCTTTAACAGAAAAGCCCAAATCAATGTTTAATGCCCCATTTTTTAAAATAAAACACACTCTAATCTAACCCACGCGATCCGACTTGAGCCACAAACTCCCTAAGTTTTGTTGATCAAATTTTTTCAAATTAAGCCACTAGATATATATCAATGTATAACTCATGAAAAATGAATCTACATCAGTGCAAATACAAACAAATATACCCCTCCTTCATTTCATGAATCTGCATCAATGTGGAGCTCATGAAAAATGGTACTTAATGGTCAAATGCGACAGATTAGGCTTACTGAATATTTCTCTAGACGCTTGAGTTAAAATGTCTCCTTATGTGTCAATCCTGACATTTCTTCATTCTTATGTCTTTATATACAATTTGGATCTACACAAATTCTTAATCATGTCATTTGCTTAGAAAATTTATCCATTGATTCTAGAATCTAGATGCACATTGAATTGCATACCAAATTTTAAAATTTGACATTAACTGGAACATGACTAGGGTTTGTAATAGAATTTTTCTCTAGTTCTATACTTCTATATTATTTCATTCCATTTTAATTTTTGTTCATTTGTTAAATTCTACCAGCGTTGCATCTTGACAGAGAAATATATTTATTTATTAAAAAAATTCGACTAACAGAACTGAGGGAGAAGTATATTTATTTGTGTATTTTTTGTGGGTTGGATCAGAAGTTTTAGATTATAGTGTATTTTATTTTTTTAACAAGAGTCATTTAACGTTGATTTGAGCTTTTTTGTTTAAAAAAGGGTACATGTGAAAAATTTCTTAACTACGAGGGTAAATTTGACCCCAAAGTATGACATCGAGGGTAAATTTGGGCTAAAGTATGACAATGAATATATTAGCCAATTTTTCAAAGTAGAGGGGTAAGTTTGCCCCCAAAGTATGATAACAAGGATAAATTTGACCCCAAAGTATGAATTGAATATTTAGTCAATTTTTCAAAGTACCATCCACCCACCCACCTACCCACCCACCCACGACACGTTAAACGCAATATGAAACGATCGAATTTTTTTAATAATGAAACTATTTAGGGAACCAAAAGTATACTCGAAGATAATTTCTAAAATTTTCAAATAATAGAAGAATAAAATTGAACATTTATCCTAAAATTAATTTCATACCCAATAATTGAGTCTCAAATTCTCAATATAACTTCTAATATTATGTTTGTTTTGTAATTTCTGCATCTTCCCCACCATTTGATCCATTCCATAGCTTCTTTAGCTATTTGTGACTTGCAAAGATGGATGATGAAATTTCTAATGTGATCGAGTGTGTTTCAGAGAAGTTTTCAATTTTGGAGCTTGGAGACTTGGATAGTTTGATCAAAGTAATTATGTGGATTAACGAGGTCGAATTAGAGTTTTGAAAGCTCAGTTAGGTTCATAGGGTGATTTATGACTTGATTGATTAGTTTACATGGATCTTAAGGCACTTGGGAGTGATATAAAGTGCGAGATGTGATAACACTATAGGGGCATAACCACACTGAAGGAAGTATTCATGGCAACACTATCAAGGCAGGCATGGCCTATCATGTAGCAGACAAGCAATGCAGGGGTGCAATAAGTGCGAGTTACACATGATCATGCAAAGGGACCTGTGCATCTTGGTTCTACCAATACTGGCTGTGCGCATTCGCGTTAGGCAAGTGGTTCCACGCCAGACGCTATCACATAGCGGATCTACGACCCCACTGAGCGGTGCCTAATATTTCATGATCTTTTCACTTTGTTTGCCTTTTTTGGAGTTCTAGAGCTTGGATTAAGACAATTTTTGTTGTTTTTCTTCAGTCTTGAAATAATGTAAGTTTCTAACCACTATTTTGATAATTCCCCGCTTATCTATGTTTTCTCTTGAGCTTTAATCCGCGTTTGGGTATTGAGAATTTAATTTTTGCCCTAAGCTTCTAAAATGGTGTTTTGATGATTTAATGGTCAATTTGAACTCAATTTTTAATGAGCTTTTAAATTTGAGACCATTTCATTATCGATAAATTGACATCGGGGACTTGGGGTTGACTTTTTGACTCAATTTTTGAACCAAACTTTTATACAATTAAATGAATGTCGATAAGCTCCTATATCACGTAGTGTGTGTTTAATAGATTCAAACCTTTTAAGATGATTCACAAGGGCAATGTAGTTGTGTGAGGGTTCATGACACGTTTTCTTGGTATTCGAGGTAGGGTTGTACTTTGTCTTTTAGATTTGGCTTGGTGATGATTTATCGTACAAAGCATGCTATGCGTTAGAGCATATTGATGGGATTTAAGTGTTGGTAAATGAATCTAGGTTTGGACTTAACTACACCTTATGACTTGAAATACTCATATGTTGTGTACTGCTTTGTTGTTCATGTTTTATACCGTATTCTAATGAAATATTGGCCTAAGGGCATTATATTTAAAGAATCTCTAGAATCCTTGAAGCCAAAGGGGTAATGTTGTGAAAGCAATACTCATATTCTTGTTGCATTCGAATTTCTTCTATTATTGTGATCATGCATATATATTCATTTGACATAGATCATGGTTATGGTATAATGTATCTGATAGATTGATGGAAACCTGAGGTTGATGTTGGATAGTAATACTATGAGTCTGAGTATTTTGCCGGATGAGTTCAAGGTCATTCCCAGAAGAGCATATGACCTTACAAATCCCCCATGGTTTTTAGCCGTTGACATGGTCAACAATGGTGATGTGCCAATATTTTGATGGCACATTTGAGGATTTTGACTATGAATAATTTCAAATTCTTGAGGAACTCTTGTTAGATTTGATCATTTTTACCTTATGTGTAGAGAAAGGTGACAAGGTAGAAAACAGTGAAAATTTGCTTAACGGAGGAACTGAAGACTTACTTGACATAGCTTTAAACCACTTAAGGACAATCAACTAAAACGCCAAGCCTAAACAGAATGAGTGTCAAGATGAAGTCAAGTTGATGAAACACCAACTCTCTGACGGGCCATCAACTCCAATGTCAATCTTAAGCAGAATAATTGATAACATAAAGTCAATTTAACGCATGAGTTGGCAAAATGTCAACCCTCTGATGGGTCGTCAAGCCCAACACAAGCTTAGGCAGAATAAGTGACAATTTGAAGACAAGTTGATGAAGCGTCAACCACTTGACAGACTGTCAATTTTACCGTCACACGCAAAGTTACTAGTTCCTAATTTAATTAAATTTCAAGTTTTCTTGTACTATAAGGGGTCGTTTGGTGTGAGGTATAAGGATAAATAGTCCCGGGATAAAATGAAGTATAATTTTATCCTACGTTTGGTTGGAAGTATTAGCTATAGCCAGGATTATTTATCCCACCATTTACACTATAGTGATGGGATAAGTTATCCCATATACATGGTGGGATAACTAATCCCGAGTTATCCCGGGATAACTAATCCAGAAATTAGTTATCCCGGGATAACTCTTTCCTAACCAAACGACCCCTTAAGTGGCCACAGTAAGGGCTTATTTCTGGATCTTACATTTTAGAGAAGAAACAAATATTGTTCTTGAGAGATTTTCTTGGGTTTTAAGCCATTTCACTTGGAATTTGACGATAATTTAGTTCTTGGATTCATCTTGATAAGGTTATTTTTCATCTATGATATATTGGTGTATTTTCTTCAAAATCTATGAGTGGTTAAAAATCCCACAACTAGGGTTGTGGGATCCGTGATGAATTAACATCTCTAGGATTAATTGTCGGTGTAAATACAAATATGTCATTGATTGGTATTGTTAAATCTTTCATTGTAACTGATTTCTAGTGATTTCAAACATTAGAACATGTATTAGGGTTAACTTTATTGAGGAATAGGTTAAACCTAGGAAAAGATTTGATAATAAGGATTTAGGATTTCCAACTCCCGTCTTATGGTTAATGTTGTAATAAAATTAGCCAACTTAGGGTAATTATTGAGTTTCGCATTTTCATTACTTGTATTTCGAGAGAATTCGAGTGAATATCATCTAATTAGGTTGAGAAATATTTAGATTTATTGAAAGAGTAAATAGCCTGCATGCTTAGCACTAGATTTTATTATAGTTAGCGACCCGATTATGTTATGAAACCATGGTGGACACCGACTTAGTTCTCTATATTACTTAATTATAGTTACTAAAACTCTGACATAGTTACTTAAATATATCTGGAACTTGATAAACAAAAACTTTCCATAAACCCCTCATTTTTATAAAAGTAATAGACTAGAAGTCAATGTAATTGCATAAGACTTAGTTTTCACCTTATTCTCTGTGGGATTTGATCCTAACCTAGTTAGGTTCTATATTTGATATAGACTACTTTATACTTCTAAATTCAGGTATAATTTGGGCATAACAAATTTTGGCATCATTTTTAGGAAATACGGTTGTTAATTAAGTCAATTGTATTTATCTGACACTTAGTCTTATTTCCTAATTTCACTTTATTTTTTGTTTCTATTTGCTATAGGGTACAAGTTAGTGCATGTCAAATAGCCTAAGTCTGAGTAAACCGTTATTATCTTAAAGCCCATACTTGTGAACTCTCTCCAAAAAGGAATCAATGCATAAGAGCTTGAACAACAAGGCTACAACAGCTTATAGAGGCTTAGGCCGGGGCTAACAACCAAGATGCACCCATAAATGAGGATGAAGAAATTATAGGTGATGATGTTCATGTTCAGTATATTGATAATGTTTCCCTAACCAATCCATGTCAGCAATAAAGTGCCAAAGGACAACATTGACATCTTATGTCATTTGATATTGCTGATAAAGATCATGCCGACTTGGATGGGATGGTGCCACTGGGGACATCATCCATCCACTACCATCTCTTGAGCAAAGTTCAACTATTTCCAACACTATGATTCAGGTGTTGAACCTCAAAGGTTTGCTCAGATATGTGGCTGGTGATGACCTGAATTTGCATTTGATGAACTTTATAGGAATATGCAAGTCCTATAAGTTATCGGGAGTTAGTCAGAACACTATCTAATAATGGTTTTTCCCACTGTTTTTATCTAGGGAGGAAAACTAATGGTTGACGGAGCTGCAACTTGATTACATTACAAAATAGAGTCAGTTGAAAGGAGTTTTTCTAAAAAGTTTCTTTTCAGCTTCCAAGATGTTATAGTTATGGGATGAGATTTAGTAATTTTAGGGCATGGTTAAGCGTAACACAAAGTGTGGATATTCTTTGAGAAAAAGTTGAATTAGTGTCCAAACTATAAGCTAACAGATGGTATTTGATGGAACTTTTTGCAGGTCTTTGAATTCGATAACTAAATCGATTGTTGATAATGCCACTGGGGAGCCTTCATGATTCTCACCTATGCAGATTGATGAGTTTGCAAATTACGACCTATTTAGCCTAAAAACAATAATAAATCATGTCCCCTATGCCAATATGAAGTGTATTTAATGTTTTTTTGGGTTTAATTTCAAGGTGAAGGTCAAGAATCAATTGAAATAGGAAAAATGAGTGAAAGGAAGCAAAAAGATGGAATATGGAGCTAAAAATGCACAAAGGTAGTACAAGGGACAATTGGAACATCACCAGTGTTTGCTTCACATAGCAAAAGGTTCATACGTTGCCAATATTGATAGTTTAGACCAGGACCAAAGTTGAGCAAACCTTTGATGAACAATGCCATTCGGTGCATCACCAAACTAATCAGTGAATCCAAACTCCCTCGCCAAAAGTGGCAGATGCCAACCATTGAAGCTCAAGATTGAAGGAGGACCGATAAGTCATGGAAAATTTAATACATCGCTGATCCCATTAGCAAAAAAATTTTTATCAGCCAAATTGTATGTTGTGGAATTTCAGTAATTCCGAGGCTGGATTTTGTTGATTTCTATTTAAGACTTTTTGGCCATTTGAAACCCTATCCTTTCTCATTTTTTTGAATCTTTAGCTTGTAATCAAAACCTTGTTGTTATATTAACTACTATATACTTGGAATTTGGTGTTTCCTTGTAAAACATTTGGATTCTTTGGCGAATATAGAAGAAGAATTTGGCATAATTCTTTTTTCTTGTATTATGAATAGCTAATTTTTCAAACTTAGGGTTATGAATTATTGAGTATTGATTATTGTGTGGATATTATTACCTTTATATTATGTTATATGTTATGATTTCATCTAATCTCTATGTCTTAATTTATAGATTAAGGTTGCAAACTTGGTCTACGTTTGGATCTCTTATTTTGATTGAAAGAGAAGACAATAGTGATTAGATATAGTTGAAAAAACTTGAGTTATATTCATTTAATAGGTTATGCTATGAATAGATTATTTATTTTGAGGTTATTGGTTGTTTGATAGTGTAGACACTTGGGTGTTCGAAAGAAGCTTATGCGAAGTTTGTTGTTAGGCTGAGAAATTGCCATTTATACCTAAAGTCAAGCCTAGTTATAACTAGCAATCAAAATTTAGATGCATTTTCACTTACCCCATCCATATAATTATCCTCAAGAAGGCATAACCCCAAGTTCTTTATCCCATTAATTACAATCTTATAACATTCGTTCTGAAAACTAGAGTTGAAATTATCAACTCAATACAAAATTGTTTTAAACAAATCCCCATTTTTACTTTATTATTTGATTTTAGCATTATGTGCCAACTTATAGTTGCTTGTGATCCTTGAGAGTGAATTTATTTTCCTTATTCCTTGTGGATTCAACCCCGACTCTTAGATTGAGTAAAAGTATTGCTAACGAAAGCGTACATCATTTTTGAAAGTGTAGTTGAGCGTTATAAAAAAGGAAGTCATTAACGGGGAATAGAATGTAGAGTTCATTTTTGTAGTGTTATAAGTTACTTTTGTTAGCTGTAGTGTAAACTTTAATTATTATTTTTGTCTTGCCTAGGTGATAATCTGAGTCTTCATGGCTGTAATGACCCTCCATGTCATTTTCTGTATTTTTGATCATTTTCACCATTTAGAGCTTTCCAATAGATGTACTAGGTCATTTATGACTTGCTAGAACTGACAGTTAGGCTACCAGGTAGTTTGTTTGATTTTTAGAGACAATTCCCTATTTTGAAGTCTTTGTTGGTTCAATTTTGCTACCGGATGAAAACTTAAGTTGAATGACCTCGTATGCCAATTCTGCTAGATCCAACATCTCCAAAACAGTGAGGCCAAGGGACCGCCTAAGCGGTACTTGTGTAGATGAAAAAGTGCAGCTAAAGAAATAATAGGTCACTTAAGAGGTGACTACTTAAGCATCTCAGTGTACGCTTAACCAAAATCTACGTACCTGGAAAGGATATAAATACCCCACTTTGCTCGGTTTTCACTATTCTTAAACCATTTTCTAGAATATTGAGCCCTAAAAAGTGAGAATTCTTAGGAGAATAAATTGGGTAATTGTGGAGCTTGGGTATAGTTAATTTACATGGTTTTTCAACGAATTTGTGGTAAGCTTCCATTAATTTCATTGTTAATTCCTCCATATTTTTCTAAAATCCCTAAAGTATTGGCGTCACGACCCATTTTACGAGTCATGATGACACCTACTCTACCCTGCCAATAGGTAAGCCAAACGATAACCCGAAGCTAAACACAATGGGTTAACTTGGTGGAAAATGCCCAATCATAGGTGAAAATGAACAACACACTTATAAATAAGCATAGTGTTCTAAATAGATAAAACTGTCAATACAAGATACCATCCCACGACCTGGTAGAGCCAGTACAAGAGCATCTAATAATAATACAACTCAAAGACTTAGAATATTTAACATCATCTGTCTCGATAACGAAAGACTAAATATCTAAAGATAGAAGGAAATAGGTGACTCCGACTCCAAGAGCTTACCTTATCTATGGAAATATCAACACACCCCGATCAATAATTAATGGCAATAATTAGTACTTAGATCTATACCAAAAAGGCACACAAGCGTAAGATGGGTACCAAAACAATGGGTACTAAGTAGACATCATTGGAAAACTGAGATAAATCATGATATAAGTATGATAAAATGTAAGACAACAAAACTAAGTCAAGGTATAGACAAACCTGAAGTAGCTCCAACATCGCTGTGCATAGAAATTAAGTCAAGGTATAGACAAACTTGAACTAGCTCCAACATCGCTGTGCATAAATAAGTACATAAATTGGATTAATAACATAACATAGAGTATCACCATGTACAATCATAACTACAAAATTGGCTCCCATACATCAATTTGTGCAAAAAAGTAAATAACTCATCAGACTCCCATATGCCTGGAGAGTACACTCAAAGATAGAATAAAACAACCATGCACCACTTACAAATTTCTAATGTGTTACTTAACACTCATTCCATCATTTACTAATATGAAACAACCCTATCATCATTTATACAGTAGTCTGTCAATCAACTATCCATCTCTTATCACTAATTCAATTATCAGCTAGTCATCATATATCCACTAGTCATCATTTATCAACTAAGCATCATTTATTTCTTACAACATTATAACCATTTCCTCATTTTCCAACTTAGCCAAATTGCTACTTTCAATCTCACACCCCTATATCGTTAATCATAAGGAGTAGGTCATCATAGCATAATATGCATATTCAGACTCAAATTGGTAAATATAAGCAACAACCGAACTTGAACCAGTAAATAATCAATAGCCGAACTCGAACCGATAAATATAATCAATAGCCGAACATAAACTGGTAAATAATCAAAAAATCCAGCTGACCCAGAATAACCACCATGACTGAAATGGGCAGAAAATAAACCCCTGAAATATTGACCGCCACCCTTACCAGGGCGGTCTCTGGCACTAGACTGACCTCGATCAGTAATTTAAAGCGTTGCCTGAATAGGTCGACTAGGCTGACTCTGAGTCTTATAGGGTGGATGTAGAGAATACCCATCATGAGAACTATTATACTTGAATTGGTAACTACTACAACTCCCACTAAAACTTCCCTAATATCTGGGCTTCTTATCGTTGCCCCCTTAGACCTCACGATGTATCTACGCTTTCACCCGAGCGTGATCTGAATCCTCAACAAAAGACCTACCCCCAACAACTAAACTCTAAGTAGACTTATGAATGAGAAGTCTCAATCCTCTAACAATAAACAAACTCTCTCATACTCAGTGAACAAAATAGAAGTGACATGTCTAGCCAACTTGTGAAAATAAGCCTCATACTCTAAAACTGTCATGGATCCCATCTCCAATCAAGAGAACTAATCACTCAAATAATCTCTAAGGATGTGAGGCATGTAGTTCTCCATGAACATCTCAAAGAACTGAGTCCATCACAAAAGAGATGATTCATATGCCCTCGAATCCATATAACTTCTCCATTATTGTCGAGCAATCAAATCCAACCGAAAGGTGGTGTAATCCACACCACTAGTCTCAACAAGGTCCAAATTATGGAGCCTATACTCACAAATAATTAGGAACTTATATGCATCCTTGCTTGATGCACCAGAAAACCTAGGCGGAGCTAGTCTTAATAATATACCCAATATCTTCTACTCCTCAGAAGACATAGCTAGTGAAACAACCACTGGCTGAGAAAATACCGACTGAGAAACCACCGGCGCAGGAGGGACCTTAATTTTGGGAGCCATAGCCAAAAGCTATGCCCCCACCTCAGTATCACTCTGATCTGTAGACTGTGCACCATCAGACGTCTACTACCAACTATGCTCAAAAGTTGAACCAATGCATCTTTTAGCACTAAAGAAGAAATAAACCCTGGTGGAGCCTGGGTTGGTCTCTAGCCCACCAGTGGCTAGGGCAAAAGAATCTCTGGCTCATGAGCGGGAAGAGGACCTGGGGAAAGAGGCCTATCCTGGACCCTAGCTGAGTATACATCACGTGGATTTTGACGACCTTTGGGTCATCCATGAATAAGAGTAGGATCACTAATATTAGTCTCGAGACCCTTGTCTTGTGTAACGGTAACATGTGTTCTGGCCATCTGTGAAAGAGTGAATTCAAAACAATACTCTACAAACCAACTCAGACTCTTAGCCTGATATGAGTGAAATAAGTGATCAACTCCTAAGAATGTCCTATAGACTACCAAAGATAGGAAATAGACATTATTATTTTGATTTGCGAGACTCTACTAGACACTTGCTCTTGTGCCAAAAATATCAGTGTAACCTGGGCTCTAATACCAATTTATCACAACCCAATCTATGAGTCATAATGGCACCGACTCTACCTTACTAGTAGGTAAACCAAACCATAATCTAAAGCTAAACACAATGGGTAAAATTGGTAGAAAATACCCCATCATAGGTGAAAATTAACAATACACTTATTATTAGGCAAAATGTTCTAAATAGAGAAAATAGTCAATATAAGATATCATCCTACGACCTGGTAGAGCTAGTATAAGAGCATCTAATAATAATACAACTCAAAGATATAGAATAGTCAACAACATTTTTCTCAATAACAAAAGACTGAATATCTAAAGATAGATGGAAATAGGTAACTCCGACTCTAAGAGCTTACTATATCTCCATAAATATCAACACATCTGGATCAATAATTAATAGTGATAGCTAATACTCAGATCTGCACTAAAAATGTATAGAAGTGTAGTATGAGTACCAAAACAATAGTTACTCAGTAGGTATTATCAGCCGTTTGAGCTAAATCATGATATAAGTATGATAAAATGTAAGACAACAAAACTAAGTTAAGGTATAGACAAACTTAAAGTAGCTCCAACATCGCTGTGCATAGATAAGTAAATAAATGAGAGTAATAACATAATATAGAGCATCAACACATATATTCATAACTATAAAATTGGCTCCCATACACCAATTTGTGCGAAAAAGTAAATAACTCATCACAGACTCCCATACACCTAGAGAGTATATTCAAAGATTGAATAAAACAACCATTCATCACTTACAAATATCCAACTCATTATTTAACCCTTATTCTATAATTTACCAACATATAGCAACCTTATCATCATACACTAGTTCATTAATCAACTATCCATCTCTTGTAACTAATTAAATTATCAGCTAGTCATCATATATCCACTATTCTTCATTTATCAACTAAGCATTATTTGTCAACTAGTCATTTTACCACTAGCGTCCATTTATGTCATGCTACATTATAACTATTTCCTTATTTTCCAACTTAGACAAATTGCTACTTTCAATATCACACCCCGATATCGTTAGTCATAAGGAGTATGTCATATAGAATAATATGCATATCTGGAATTGAGATGGTATATATAATTAATAGCCAGAATTAAATTGGTGAATAATCAATAGGCTGACTCAAACAAGTAAATATAATCTATAATCGGACTTGAAGAGGTAAATAATCAATAGCATAATCATCTTTCAAACTTAAATCGGGTATATGTGTACATAATCAACATCATGAATACAATCATCATTAGCATAAATAATATCATAATCAATAGGCTTCAATTCTCACATTAACCAACATAACCATCGAGTATCAAAGTTTTTCAATATTGCCTCAAAATGGCATTCTCTAGGCTTCAGCAAGTGTATAAGGATTTAAAGATAAATAACATCAATCTTGGCTTAAGGTGAGTCAAGGAAACCACTTCTAAATCCCTGAAGTACATTCTAAGTCAATTCTACCCCTGAATAGGATAAGGTATCTAGATCCACTCTTAAATGTCAAGTAAGCCACAAATAGCCCTAAGGTAGAGATTCTTCTCAAGCACTTTAACTAAGTCAAATAGAACTAAGACAACCATTGTTAATATAAGCACTTAAGGCCAATCTTACCCTAAACATGAGTGTCTAAAGCACTTATACCAAACTTAAGTAATCTAAGGCATTTTTATACTAAACATGTGTCATGAAGTCTAATTCATCCAAGGCATAAGGAAACAAGTCAAATATTTCAACTGTACAGTTTCAAAATAGCCTAAATGGTCTAACTAACCCAAGTATTGAATTGCATCAATCCAACACCTAAAATACATCCCAAATATAACATAATATCATAAGAATACTATGAAATAGCTCAATCTATCAAGGGATAAACCTAGCCTACCTCGACGCCAAAGAAAGCTCAACGAGCCGCTAAACCATCGCTTTTACATTCCGAGAAGCCTTCTCAAGATGCCAAGCTATCATAAACACATTCTACTCATTAATATGATAATAATGATACCCATATTGCACCATTGTGCTTTGGGTCCAAAAATCACATCAAAACCCCATGTGGGTTCCACTTACGAAAATCTTATTTTCGAAACCAACCCAACATTCTTATATGCTCAAGGAATCATTACCCAAAAAAATAGGTGAAATACAAGATAAATTAGGGCTAAAATAAAGAACTTAAGGTTTTGGAGTTTTGAGTAAGAAATCACTAAAATCCACCAAGAAAAGGGTGACTTCTTACCTTAAATCAGAAAATAATCGAGAAAATAAATGTTAATCAAGCTTCTAAATCATCCCTAACCCTCAATTGCATGCTATCCCTCATCTTAGGATTTTAGGTCTGAAGAGAATGATAAAAAATGGCAAAAATTCATGGAAAAGAGGTCCTTTTATACCCATACGAGGTCCTCGGGTTCCGCTATCACGACCCAAGGCCTCACAATTATCACATCTTATGGCTGCCAGGCTTAGTCATGATTGCGACCTATAAACCGTGGTTGTGGTACTAAATGACTGCCTAGGGTATTGCGATAATGACCCTTGGCTCGTGATAGATATGCACTAACTAACAACAATGGACTTGGAATTTCCAAGCCCTTGAGATTCATCCAAAATCTTGTATACGCAAACAAACTATGTAACCAAACTAAATTTGACTTATGGACTTAATGGTACAATCAAATTTTTCATATGAAGTAGTTTCGACCAAATATCGGTTCTGCACTCATATTTCATTTTCTTAACTTTTCGGCCAATGATTTTCTAGCTTTTGATGAAACATTTTAGGCCTTTTTCTTAGGATAATTGTGTGTTTCCAAGTAGCCATTGTTGCATTTAACATGGTATTTTAGTGTTTTCAGGATAAGAATTGAGTGTGAAGAATAACTTGGACAATCTGAGCAAAACAAAGGAAAATGAGCAGCGATGGCTTATGCGATAGACCATCGACCTTGCGACTAACCATCGGTCTAAACCATTGGCCAAATGCAAAATTAAAAGACCCTGGACATCCTACGATGATCCAGGGAATAGACCATCGGATCTGCGATGAACCATCGGTTAGAACCATCACCAAGATACAGAACGCATAATCACTAGAAGTCTTGCGATGGTCCAGGTGATGGGCCGTCGACCTTGCAATGGACCGTCGCTCTACCCGTTTCCCTAAGTAGAAATTGGAATCAGTGGAGGTCCGGGGATGGTGCAGGCAATGGACTGTCGGATCTGCGATGAGCCGTTGCTTGACCCGTCGACCATAAAGCAGAAAATCTGAGTTTGAATTTTAAAACCCTAGTTCTGGAATTATATAAATACCTAGTATTAGGGTTTAGTCTGGATCTTTTTGTCTTTTAGTTTCATACTTTCTCCTTTAGTGAGGGCTTTTGTAATACTTTTCATTGGGATTTGAATCTAGGGATTAAGATCTGATTATTAGGTTTGATATTTTCCATTGAAGATTGAGAAGAACAATATTGTGACTTTTGTAAGTACTCTTCTGAAGTTATTTATGAACATCAATATATCTTTGATTTTTGATATGGAGACGAGTAGCTAAACTTCCAAACAAGGGTTGTGGGAGCCTTGATGTAGATAACTGTTTGGGGTTGTGAATCGGTTTGATTTCTAACATCTTGCTGAATTGCATGAATCTTTCTTCATTATAATGACATCTCTTGGTTTCAAACTTGAGCAGTGAGCCTATAAACACTACTTGTCTTACAAGAAAGTAGATGTTGGGAAAAGAAGTGATTCACATGAAATCCAGAGATTTACCCTCTGGGTTGATGGGTTGATGCCTTAACAGGATTAACCCCCATGAGAGTGTTATTGAATAATGCATGAATACTTTAAGTTTGAGAGAAGTAAAGGGTGAAACACCCATTAGGTTGAGAAACACGTGGGTAATTCTTAGAATTCAATAATTCTTGCAATTGAACACATAAGTTAGAACTTGAGTGCAAGTTCACAACCCTAACTGTTTGATTATATTGTTGAGAATAACTCTAGTTAATTCATCCTCATTAAAATTATATCTATATTAACTCTCATTAGCTGGACTCTTGTGTGACACAAATACGTAAGAACACTATTAATATTTCAAAACCCTCTTTATTTCAGAACCTTTGATCAACAGTCTAATAACAACCGCAACACTTAGTGAACACAGTATTTCCTGTGGAATTCGATACCCAACCTAGTTGGGTTCTATATTTGACAACGCCCGCTTACACTCTTGTAAGAGAGTTGTAATTTAGGCGTATCAAATTTTAGCGTCGTTGCCAGGGAATACAATTGTCAATTAAGTTTGTGTTTGTTGCTTGACCTTTGGTCAAAGTTTCCCAAAATTTTACTTTTTATTTGTTGTTTTTGTTTTGTGCTGGGTGATCATCTTGTATGCTAAGTACTCGGAGATCAGGTAAACCTTTATTACTTATTCATTTGGAACCTCATCTTATTGGCAGAATGGATGGTCAATAAGAGCAAGAAAGAGTAGCTGCTCAGCAGGAAGCAGCTAGACTAGCCGCCTTGGAAGCTGTACCAGTGAACCAACAGAATGCAGATAATGCAGGCCGACGACAAAACCCAGATGATGAGGATCTAGGTGATGATGATTTATTAGCTCCAGCCAATCCGAGGCATGCAGATAATTTGTCTGCACTGGAAAATAGGAATGTCAACAGAAATCACCCTGCTAGGGTGAGACCAGAATGCCAAGCCATTCAATTTAATCTGGAAGATGATGATGATGACTTGGATGGAGCTGGTGCAACAGGGTCTATTATTCCTCATCCCTTAGCACCCAAATCCAAGTTTAATATTATAAGCACTATGATCCAGCTATTGCATCTCAAAGGATTATTTGGTGGACTTGCGGGTGACGACCCGAATATGTATTTGTTTAATTTTATCTCGATATGCAAATCATTTGACAACCCAAGGGTTGGAAAAAATTCTATTTGGTTGCGGCTATTTCCATTTTCTCTATCTGGAGAGGCAACTTTATGGTTGAATGGGCTAACTCCCGACTCTATTACTAATTGGAGGTAACTAAATATGCTTTCCTAGAAAGATTCTTTCCTCCATCCAAGAGGGCATAGTTGAGCGACGAAATAAGTAATTTCAAATTGCTTCCGACTGAAGCTCTCCATGAAACTTAGGAGAGATTCAAGAAGAATCTTATGCAGTGCCCAAATTATCAGATAACCAATGTCCACTTGATGGAGATATTATATTATGCCTTGAACTCTGTGACTAAGCCAGTGGTGGACAATATGGCAGGTGGGCCATTCATGGACCTTACCTTCCCTGAAGCAGCTGACATGCTTGATCGTATGACAAAACAAAGTAGATCTTGGCATACCAGGGATTCTAAAGTAGCAAGCTCTACTGTATCTATAGGCATGACTGCAAAACAGAGGCGAAGAGAAGAAGAGCGTAATCAAGACCTGGGTCATATGAAGACACAGATAGATCTTCTTACCTAGTATTTGTTATCAGGAAAGACAGAGAAGGTTAAAGCTGTAGCATCATAGGGAAGAGCTGACTCCTATTCTGAGAAGGAATCCAATTACATGAACAATCAGGGGGTTTTCGAGGCGATAGCCAAGGAAACCAAGGTTGGAACTACTATGATAAATTTGGAAACAAGGATCGTGATCAAGGAAATTAGAAGAGTAAGGGTGACAGGAGTGGGTTGTATGTCCCTCCTGGAAACCGTGAGACTGCTACAACTAGTTCGGGGAAGATGTCCATGAAGGACATGATGGCCAAGCTATTAAAGGGAGTAGAATTAATAAGTACCGGGGTGACTGATATTAAAATTGAGTTATCCTCAATGAACCAGCTAGTTGACTCTCACTCTACTTCGATAAAACAGTTGGAGCAACAAATGAACCAACTTTCTGCTGCATTCAATTAGAGGAAGGCTGGCACCCTCCCAAGTGACACAGTGCAGAACCCAAGGAAGGATGGGTCATTTATGGCAGTCACTACTAGAAGTGGTAAGGTATTGGAAAGCCCTCCCGTGAGAAAGCTTATGGTTGATATAGTAGCAGATGATATTAAAGAAGCATAGATTGATTATCCGATGGAGTCTGGAAAATCGGATAAGGTTATTGATGATGCACTATCCAACATTCAACAGGTTGATAAGTTGGAGAAGAATAAGGGAGAGAAGGTAGAAGTGGTGGTTTCCACTCTTCCATTTCCCCATCGATTGAAGAAGAAGGCCGACGACATAAAGTTCGGCAAATGCATGGCTATGCTTAAGCAGTTGACAATTAGTCTGCCATTGGTGGAGGCATTGGAGAAAATGCCAGGGTACGCAAAGTTCATGAAAGATATTGTCATGAAGAAATGGTTAGTTAGTTTTGAGATGATGGACAATCCCTATCATTGTGGTGCTATTGCCATAAGGTCTCTGGTGCAGAAAAAGGTAGATCCAGGAGCATTTACTATCCCATGCACTATTGGGCCTCTTGACTTTGCAAAAGCTCTATGCAACTTGGGAGTGAGCATCAATCTAATGCCGCTAGCTGTTTATAAAAAGTTGGGTTTGGGAGACCCCATACCCACCAATATGCGACTTGTGATGGAGGATAGGTTGGTAAAATAACCTATTGGTATTTTGTATGATGTGCTGGTGAAGGTTGCTAGCTTCATATTTTCTGTGGATTTCATCATTCTAGATTGCGAGGTGGACTTCAAGGTGCCCATAATCTTGGGTCAACCTTTCCTCACAACCGAAAGTGTGCTGATTGATTTGCGAGCTAATGAGCTCTTATTTAGGCTGAATGATGAAGTGGTGCAATTTAATGTGTTCCAATCAATGAAGCAGTAGAAAGAAATAAGTGTGTTATCAATTGTTGATGTATATTATGAGGGTGAGCAGAAGGTGTCGATAGAGGAGAAATTTGCTGTTGAACCTTTAGCTGTAGTGCTGATAAATTTTAATCAGGAAGGCATTGAGGAGTATGAAGAGACTATTTGTGAATTGAAAGGAATTGGATCATACTCTTATGCTCCTAAAAATCTAGATCTTGATTTGAAGAATCGATCAACACCATCGGCTAAGCCATCTATTGAAGAGCCGCTAGTGTTGGAATTGAAAGAGTTGCCCGGGTATTTAAGGTATATGTTTTTGGGCAATGGAAATATGCCATGTGTGATTATTGAAGTTGATTTGGGTGAGAATAAAGTGGAAGCACTTATTTCGGTGCTTCAGAGGCACAAAAGAGCAATAGGCTGGACTATTGTTGATATTTTTGGCATTCCCCCTGGCATCTGCACTCATAAGATACAACTTGAGGATGACTGTACTCCAACCATCGAGCATCAATGACGAATTAACCCACCAATGAAAGAGGTGGTTAAGAAGTATATTATCAAGTGGTTGGACGTAGGAGTGGTTTATCCTATTTTCGATAGTAAATGGGTAAGCCCAGTTCAATGCGTGACTAAGAAAAGGGGCATGACTGTTGTTTCAAATTAAAAGAATGATTTGATTCTTCTTAGGAATGTGACTTGGTGAAGGGTTTGCATGGACTATCGCAAACTAAACTCATGGACGTTGAAATGCCATTCCCCTATGCCCTTTATGGATAAAATACTTGATCGGTTGGCGGGAAAGGGACGGTATTATTTCTTGGATGGTTACTCTGGCTACAATCAGATCTATATTGCTCCTGAAGATCAGGAGAAGACTACATTCATATGTCCATATGACACTTTTGCATTCAAGCGGATGCCATTTGGGTTATGCAATGCACCCCCCACCTTTCAACGGTGCATGATGTCTATTTTCTCAAAAATGGTAGAGGACACCTTGGAGATGTTCATGGATGATTTTTCTGTGGTTGGAGATTCATTTGAGCTGTATATGGTGAACCTGAGTAGATATTTGCAGAGGTGTGTGGAGTTCAACCTTATCCTAAACTGGGAAAAATGCCACTTCATGGTGAAGGAAGGCATTGTGCTCGGTCATCGAATTTCAGCTAATGGCATTGAGGTAGACAAGGCAAAGGTTGAGGTGATTGTGAAACTACCTCCTCCTATCTCAGTCAAAGGGGTACGCTATTTTCTTAGCCATGCAGGGTTTTACTGCAGATTCATAAAGGATTTCTCAAAAATTGCGAACCCGCTTTGCAAACTCTTGGAGAAAGAAGCCAAATTTTCTTTTGATAATGACTGTAGAAAGGACTTTGAATGCCTTAAGTTGAGCTAGTGGAAGCTCCAATTATTGTTGTTCCTGATTGGACGAAGCCATTCGAGATTATGTGTAATACAGTGGATTAGCACTTGGAGCTGTTCTCTGACAAAAGAAAGAGAAGTTGTTTCATCCGATATATTATGCAATCAAGGTCCTAAATAGGGCTTAGAAGAAATATACGGTGACAGAGCAGGAACTTCTAGCAGTGGTGTATGCTTTTTAGAAGTTTTAGACATATTTTCTAGGTACCAAAGTAGTGGTACACACTGACCATACTGCCTTGAGGTACCTAATGGCAAAGAAGGATGCTAAACCAAGGTTGATCCGGTGGGTATTGCTACTTTTGAAATTTGACTTCGAGGTCAAGAATCGCAAGGGATGTGGGAATCAGGTGGCTGATCACCTATCCTGACTCGAAGGCGAGCAGGCAGTAAAAGACGAGCTTGAGATTGATGATTCTTCTTCGGATGAGAAAGTATTGGCTGTAGTGCTCAAAAAATAACCTTGGTATGCTGACTTCGAAAACTATATGGTAAGTGAAGTAAGGCCAGAGAATATTTCCTTTCATCAAAGGAAAAAGTTTCTCCATGATGTGAAACATTATTTATGGGATGAACCGTATCTGTTTTGGTGGTGTACGGATGACATTATTAGACGATGAATTTCAGATATAGAGATGTTGAATGTACTGGAAGCAACTAATGCTACACCAGTTGGAGTTCACCATGCTGGTGATTGTACTTCCAGAAAAGTACTTTAAAGCGACTACTAGTAGCCCACTTTATTCAAGGATGCTTACGAGTTCGTACAGAGATATGACCAATGTCAAAGGCAAGGGTCTATCTCAAAGTTCCATGAGATGCTAATGTCCAAGATGTTTGAGGTAGAATTATTCGATGTCTGGGGCATTGACTTTATGGGGCCCTTCGTGACTTCATTTGGGATGAAATACATATTAGTATCCGTTGACTACGTGTGAAAATGGTTGAGGCAGTGGATCTAGCAGATAATGAAGGGAAGCGAGTCATTGCATTCTTGAGGAGAAACATCTTCTCTTGCTTTGGGGTACCACGTACCATCATAAGTGATGGAAGAGCACACTTCTACAAAAAGATGTTCCGAGCTGCATTGGGAAAATATGGAGTTAAGCAGCATAAGGTAGCTATGCTATATCACCCGCAAACAAGTGGGCAGGTGGAAATCTCCAATCGGGAAATCAAGGCTATCCTTGCCAAGATTGTGAATGCTAGCAGGAAGGATTGATCTAGGAAGCTGGACGATGCATTATAGGCATATCAAACAACTTTCAAGACGTCTATTGGCATGTCGCCATACCAATTGGTTTATGGCAAGGTATGTTATTTGCCGATTGAGCGAGAGCATAAAGTGCTGTGGGCACTGAAGTGTCTTAATCTGAACTGGAATAAGGCAACAAATATGAGACTGGGGCAGCTTAATGAGATGGATGAGTTCCGTCTCGGAGCTTCTGAAAGAGCTTATATGTACAAGGAACGAATGAAGAAATACCATAATCATAGAATTTAAAAGAGGGAATTTCAGAAAGGTGACTTGGTGCTTCTGTTCAACTATAGACTCAAACTGTTCCCAGGTACTCTTAAGTCCAAGAGGTCAGGCCCGTTTAAAGTTAGTCAAGTCTACTCATCTGGAGTAGTCAAACTTGAAAATGAAGATGGAAGTGTCTTCAAAGTCAACGGACAATGAATAAAACTTTATATCGGTCCAAAAGACTTGATAAAAAGTATTGCTACTTTCTATCTCGATGAAGTCTGAGTAATTATGATAACTAAGTCGTGTCACGATAATAAATCAGGTGCTAGTGGGAAGCAACCCACATTGTGTTGTTGTATAGCATTGACTTAAGTTATTTTTTTTTTTTTGTTGATTTGGGCTAGCTGAAGGGTTTATGGAATTGTGCAGGTTCAACAGTGCAGGGAAAACAGAAGCAGAAGGAGTTTCAGGTGACCGACAAATTACCCAACGGATCATCATAATTTTAATGGCCCATCGTATGAACCATCGCAAATGGGTCGAAGGTAGGTTCACTGGATTGGGGCGACGGTTTGACCGATGGACAGTTGCATACCCGATGAACCATCGCGCTAATCGTTGCATTTAACCCTATTTCAGCGGGTCGGGTCGGATCGGATCGATTTAAATATCCAAATTTGTCATTCTTATCCGACCCAACATGGTTTTAAATAAATGATTTGAAGCGGTTGAGTAACTCCCAAACTATTCAATGTACCTGAACCCTTTCATTTTCTCTGAAAACTTTCCACTTCCCTCTTCCCCATCTATTTAAAGTCTATCTTTTCTTTGTTGCTCTCAATCACAAGAAATTTTTTTTTTGTCGCTAAAACAAGGTGGCATATAGCGTCCTGTTTTGAAAGTGCAAAGTTAGAGTAGTGTAATGCAATAACAAGGTACAAATTCCTTTTTACTCTCTATCTTTATTCAACATGATGAGCAATAGAATAGGTGAATAAAATCAAGTGAACCAATTCTCTTCTTATGTTTGGTATTGTGTGGCGATGATGTGAGTTGAAACCTAACATACACTATCTTGGGGGAAGTCTGAGTAAACCATGGACCAAGAAATGGCAAAATGTGGGTATGTATTATTAAAAATGCCATAAAAATTGTCCTTGAATGAAATGTATGCAAGGTGTTCGACAAAATGCCAAAATGACGCCTTAAAGTGAAAATGGTAGGCAATGGTAAGAGTGAAGGACTGTCACATACCCGATGACCCATCACCTATAACCATCCCTACTTTCTCAAAATTAGTGTTACTGGAATGACTCTAGCGGTTTGGGTCGATAGACCGTCGCCCTAGCCATCACTGGTCAATAATTGTTCCTGTTTTCTTATTTAAGTCTGTGAACTCACTAGTATCACTTGAAGGTACCATGGAAAACAAATTACCAACTACCAAACGTAGAGGTAGAGGCCAAGGGGCCAGGCAAGGGCAAGCACAAGTTGAGGACGCACCAGCACACAACACCCGGCGATATCGCTAAGTGATTTCTTCATCCTCCTAGTCTTAAGAGGAGGGTGAAAGCACCAGCAACAGCAACTCAAGTTCAATTCCAGTTGAGAAAGGGGTTGAAGTATCTAACCCCGTCCAATAGGAAAGTTTAGAACAGACAGACCCAAATTTGGTTTGGTGCAAGGATCCATAAGTATGGAAAGCTATGCGGTGGCAGATTGAGGGTGTTCGAGAGAACTTCTAAAAAGGGTTGGCACCAATGTACAGGGTAGCCATAAAAAGGTCCATTTTTGAGGAACATCAGATCGTGACAACCACCCTGCACGACTCTCCAGAGCTTGAGCGCAGATTCAACGAGTATGAACTGGCATGGATGAGTAGGCCACTTGGGACATATCAACCAAATCTGGTACACGAGTTTTTTGCTAATTACTTGGCGTTGCTTGAGAAAAATTACCCCAAAGGTGCATCAGATGCAGATATGAACAAACTTGATATAGTCCCTATGCGAGAAGTTGACATAGATATTTCAAAGCAAATATTGAACAGGTTCTTGTTTGGACCAAAATATCAGATATCGGGGGCAATTTCAAAATTGGAGCATCAACTATTCACAAGAGCTACACAAAGGCCGTGGTTAGCTAGAGTACTGACAAATGGAGGAGAACTGGCCTGGTTACACAACCCCCGCGAATGAATATCTAAATCGTCCCTAAGTTTTAGGGCTAAGTTCTGGTGGGAGATTGTGAAACTGAAGTTGATGCCGACAGGAGGTGACGACCACTTAGAACTTACGAGAGCCGTGATAGTTGCTTCATTGGTTGAGGGATTGACTGTGGATTTTGGACACATTATTTCTGATGAAATAATCTTCCATGCTCACAAGACTCAGACTACATTGCCATTCCCATGCCTTATCACAAAATTATGCAAGCAAGCGAAGGTCCCTTTGATTAATAGAGTCGATAATGAGATCTAGGCGACATATAAGCAGGATATTGAAAAGACGATGGATGACTCAAAGTTTGACGTGCAAGTAAATAGGCCTCCAACTCAGCAAACATAGTCAGAGCCTATTCCTGAATAAGCAGAGGGTCCTTTAGGTATGCCATTACCACTTACTACGTATGTGCCTCCTGCTACTTCTACAGGTTCAACTTTGATGCCCATGGGGGAAACGATAGATTCTGTATCAGTTCCATCCCAATATACACAATACAGCTGGAACCAGGAAAACTTTACAAAGGTAATAAGAGCACAGAAAAGGATTGACAAATAGTTGGCTATATGGGGGGAAGATTTTAAACCCTTTTGTTAAGAGAATTATGGAAGAAGCAGTGCGCCCATTCAAAAACATCCAGCTCAGAATGGACAATATGGAGGAGCGGATAAACAAGAAGCTGGATGCCATATCCATCCCGGACTTTGCAAAGTTAATTGAAGAAGTTAGGAAAATCTGGGCTGATATGGATAAGATAAGTCAGCAGCCACAATAGACCATATTTGATCCAGTTTAGATTCCAAGTGAAGAGGATAAAGGACTTGTTGATTTAATGGGGCGACCGATTAAGGACAAAGTTAAGAGAGTAATAGAAACAGATGAAAAAGCTGAGAGAGCTGCAAAGAGAGCAGAGAAGAAAGGAAAACTTGTAGCCATGACACCAGAAGAATTGAAAGAATACCAGATGCAGAAGGCAATAAAAAAGTTGAGGAAATTAGAGGAGAAGAGGAAAAAGAGAATGCAGGATGAAGCTGCAGGTGTTTCCATAAGCTTTGCCCTAGTCAGGGGGTAAATTTCAGACACTGGTAGACAGGTGATACCTCTAATTCTAGAGGGAGAGATTTTGAGTGCCTCTACCACCATAGGGGTCAACATTGCACCCGGTGAGGATGCTGGAGCTTCACCACACTTCACCGACGCCTCATATGAATAAGAGGCACTGGAAGTATTTCCACTCCTTTGTACTTAAATTGTATACATTGAGGTTAATGCATTATTTTCTGTGAGGGTGGGATGTGGTTGTACCATGGGGGGTTGTGTTGCCAATATTCTTTTCCTTCCATGTGCTATCTAGTAGAATCGGCATGTCTAGATTTTTATTAAGTTGTTGCATTTGCATTTCTTATCAAGGATTGAAATTTCTCTTTCCTTAAGACATGTTCTGTTGGTAATTCTATTCCATGAAATAAAAGTGACGTTATGTTAGCATCAGTTTGTATATGTGAATGATAAGTGATTGGGGCAAAGTGTTTGTGTACATGTGTTATATAATTAATTCTTCTTTTCCTATTGGAAAAAGTGTTGTGTGACCATCTGTGACTCTAAAACTGTCATACAAATATAAGTAATTATAGCCACATGTTACGAACCCCAAGAGTTAGTACAATAGGAATTAACTTAGTGATTGTGTGTGTGAGTGTTTGTGTAGTTCTTACATAGATGCTACACCCAAAACTTGCTCGGTTCATTTACTGTTGTTTTATTTCTAACTCAATAAGACAGGATAGTAGGTCTTCTTATTTGTTAGTCCATTTAGCCAAAATAATGACCCACCTAATTTTTTTTGTGTCATTTTCCGTTGCAACCGTGTTGAGCCTTGTTAATGTTTGTTCTACCCAAATAAATAGTGATTCACTCTCTAGTAAATTTTAGCACTTAGCATTGGCCCTGGTCTAATATTGGACATTGTGCACTTTATCTTAGGCAAATTGCCTAAGTTAAGGGTGGCTACTGCTGAGTTATTGGCAACATAGGAGGTTGATTCAAGTAAAATTGTGAGTAAGCATCTAGCACTGTTCTAATTAGATTTCTAAATAGATATTGTGCATCTCAACTGATAGCATTAACATAAGTTGAGTGTGGATGATGCTGATTATAAAAAAAAGATGTTGTTACTAGGATGGATGAACAGTAGGAGCTGAAAAGACTGAATGAAGTTATAGTCTTGGCGAGTAGCTACCTAGAAGGGTGAAGAGAATGAAATCCCCTTGTTTTCAAGTCATTTCTCCCTAAAGATATATCCTCAACAATCCCAAAACCTCATTATATATCCTAAAAAGTCCTTCTTGATCTTGGCGAGTCAGTTATAAGAAAACATTAGATGAAAGGGGCAAGCCATGGGTGTGCACTATGTTTGCAACTTCTGTTCTGAGAGCGAGAGTAGTAATTTTGTCCACAGATTGATTATATATAATAAGAGATGGAATTTGTTGGATATAAGGGAACGACAGTTATCCTTAGACTGTTGATTCATTTGGAGTATTGTATCTGTGGCTATAAATATGCTGAGTGGTAGTTGATGCCAGTTGTAGATCCTTATGTGTTAGATCACTTAGCTGAATGGTTAGTAGAATGATTATATAGATGTGTTTATATGACCGTTGAGTGCTCATCATGATGTTGTTCGTATATACATCTTGGTGTTGAGTTGCTTGAGGATAAGTAATTGCCTTAAGTTGAGGGTGTTGATGTTCTGGCTTTGACAAAATACTTTAGGCCTTTTTCTTAGGATAATTATGTGTTTTCAAGCAGCCATTGTTGTATTTAACATGATATTTTAGTGTTTTTACAATAAGAACTGAGTGTGAAGAATAACTTAGACAATCTGAGCAAAACAAAGGAAAATGAGCAACGACGGCTTATGCGATGGACTGTCGACCTTGCGATGAATAATCGGTCTAAACCATTGGCCAAAAGCAGAAGTCAAAGACTCTGGACATCCTGCGATGATCCAGGTGATGGACCGTTGGATCTACAATGACCTGTCGGTCTGAACCGTCACCAAGATACAGAACACATAATCATTGTAAGTCTTGCGATGGTCCAGGCGATGGGCTGTCGACCTTGCAATGGACCGTCGCTCTACCCATCACCCAAAAGCAAAGAATAGAATCACAGGAGGTCCACCGATGGTGCAGGTAATGGATCGTCAGACCTGCGATGAACCATCGACCATAAAGCAAAAAATCTGAGTTTGAATTTTAAAATCCCAGTTCTAGAATCATATAAATACCAAGTATTAGGGTTTAGTCTGGATGTTTTTGTCATTTAGTTTCATACTTTCTCCTCTAGTAAGGGCTTTGTAATACTTTTCATTGGGATTTGAATCTAGGGATTGAGATCTGATTATTAGTTTTGATACTTTCCATTGAAGATTGAGAAGAACAATATTGTGACTTTTGTAAGTACTCTTCTGATGTTATTCATGAACATCAATATATATTTGATTTTTGATATGGAGATGAGTAGCTAAACTCCCATAACAAGTGTTATGGGAGACTTGATGTAGATAACTATTTGGGGCTGTGAATTGGTTTGATTTCTAACATCTTGCTGAATTGCATGAATCTTTATTCATTATAATGACATCTCTTGGTTGCAAACTGGAGAAGTGAGCCCATAAACATCACTTGTCTAACAAGAAAGTAGATGTTGAGAAAAAAAGTGATTCACATGAAATCCAGAGGTCCAGAGGTTTACCCTCTGGGTTGATGGGTTGATGCCTTAACAGGATTAACCCCCATGAGAGTGTTATTAAATAATGCATGAATCCTTTAAGTTAGAGATAAGTAAAGGTTGAAATACCCATTAGGTTGAGAAATACGTGGGTAATTCTTAGAATTCAATAATTCTTGCAATTGAACACATAAGTTAGAACTCGAGCGCAAGTTCAAAACCCGAACTGTTTGAACATCTTGGTGAGCATAACTCTAGTTAATTCATCCTTATTGAAATTACATCTATATTAACTCTCATTAGCTGGACTCTTGTGTGACACAAATACGTAAGAACACTGTTAACTTTTCAAAACCCCCTTTATTTTGAAACCTTCGATCAACAGTCTAATAACAACCGCTACACTTAGTGAACATAGTATTCCCTATGGGATTCAACACCCAACCTAGTTGGGTTCTATATTTGGCAACGATCGCTTAAACTCTTATAAGAGAGTTTTAATTTGGGTGTACCAACAATAAGTTAAAATAAGATCGGGTGTCTCAGGACCTTAACCAAAGGTACACCTATCTTAAAATTGATATTTTGGAGTTGCTGGCATAGTCAAAATTTGCATTTGTGGTTTTTTAGATTAAGTTTGCTTGGTGGCCATTTGGAACCAGTAAAGACTTCATAATAGAAAAATGGTTCTAAAAACCAAATGAACTACCTGGTCCAAACTGTCAGTTCCTGCAAGTCATAAATGACTTGGGGCAACTATAGAAAAGATTTAACAATAAAAATAAGTGAAAATATAGAAAATGACCTAAAGGGTCATTAGAATTGGTGGCTTGATTGTAGCATCATTAGAGCTCAAAATTCATCCATTTTTAGGATAAATATTTCTT
Organism: Capsicum pubescens; assembly: GCA_030864215.1. Taxonomy (NCBI): domain Eukaryota; kingdom Viridiplantae; phylum Streptophyta; class Magnoliopsida; order Solanales; family Solanaceae; genus Capsicum; species Capsicum pubescens. The sequence goes on along the minus strand of CM061549.1, from coordinate 141,416,127 downwards.
GAACGTAGAAGAACGTTGTGTTGGTTTCAAAAGTGCGACTCCACAAAAAGGACCCACATGGGATTTTTACATAATTTTGGGCCTGAAGCACAATAGTGTAATATGAGTATAATTTTTCTCTTTTTGGTGAGTATATTGTGATTTTGATAGTGTAGCATTGTGCGAAAGCTTCCCGAGAAAGGATATCGATGGTTTAGTGGATTCTTTTGGCGTTTCTTCGACATCTAGGTAGGCTAGGTTTACTTTTTTCATAGATTGAGATATTTTGTAGTATGATTATTTTATTATACTAGATATGGGGTGGGATTTAGGATTTTGAGGTATGATTGAAACTATTTGGGTTAGTTGGACTATTTTGGCTATCTTGAAATCATAATTTGGGCATAATTGGCTTTTTTCTCATGTTTAGGGAGAATTGCTATCTCAGGGCTAATTATGGATTATTTAACATCTATAAATGAGTTTACATACCTTATCCTAGTCAAGGGTAGAATTTGACTAAAAATGTTTCAGAGACTAGAAGTGGGCTATTCTGGCTTACCTTAGGCTAAGACTTATTTTAGATTTTGTAGACCTATTTACACATGTTATACCATTATTAGTGATTCTTTTGGTACTTTGATGAGATCTAATATTTAATGAGTATGCTAATTTGGTATTGGGAGTTGATGCTAATTCTGGGTAAAATATAGTGGTTTTTGGTATAGTTTACTTATATGGTTTATTGGTATGGCATGTGGTTATAGTCTATTTACATGAGTTTTGGTTCAAGTTTGGGATTTAATGATAATATTGATACTATGAGTTTTGGTTCAAATATGATAATTGATGATAATGTTATTACTATGAGTTTCGATTTGAGTCTGGCAAATGTTGCTATAATATTGATACTATTGAGGATGGCATCATGATGATGATGATCATATGAATTTTGATATGAGTTCGACAATGGGTGTTGGAAATGATATGATTTTATAGGATAGTTTGACGGTTATAACTGATATTCAATAGAGTTATGAATCTTTGATTGTTTATTTCTCTTTGATTGTACCCTCCAGGCTTATTGGGCCCTGTTATTTTACATTTACAAACTTATTGGATTATAGGGGCCAATTCAGTAGTTATAATTATGTTATATTTTGGTTACTTTTCTAGATTTATTTATTTACTTATGCATAACAGTATTGGAGCATATTTCCAGGCTTGCCCCTTTTACCTTGACTTACCTTACTTTATCTTATATCTTATCGTATATCGAACGATGATGCCTACTGAGTACCCGTGGTTTTGGTATTTAAAATAAATTTCTTTACCTTTTTGGTACGGATCCGAGTACTAGTAGCTGCCACTGATTCGATGATCATGCTGAGTTGATTTCGGAGATAGAGTGAGCTCTTGAAGTTGGAGTTTCCCTTTTCCTTCTATTTATCTATGTCTACTCTTTTATTTTTGAGACAAATTATGTTTGACTATTCAATACTTTTATTTTATTGTAGTAGCTCTTGTACAGACATTAATGAGTCTTGGGATGGTTGTTGACTCTTTTATCTATCTATTATACTATTATGACTGCTTTATTATTGTATTCACTCTTTAGATGTCGATTTTTCCTTTTTTTCCATTTCCCACCATGTTAGCCCATTGCATGTAGCTCTGGGCTATGATTTGGCTTACATACTAGAAGGATAAAGTAGGTGACATCATGTCTTATAAATTTAGTCGTGAAAATTTGGTATCAGAGCCAGGTTTCATCGGTAATGTTGGTAAAAGAGCTAGTGTCTAGTAGAGTACGCAGATTAGAATGACGTCGTTTGTTTCTTATCTTTGAGAGACTGTACGACATTCTTAGGAGTTCTTTACTTCTTTAACTAATTTTATGGTAAGAGTATGAATTGGTTTCTAAAGAATTCCTTTGGTTTCACTCTTTCACAAATGGCTAGGACACGTGCTACCGCTACATTAGATGAGGGTCCTGAGAGCGAGCCTAGAGATCCTCTCGCTATCCGTAGATGACCTATAGGTCATGGAAATCCTAGGGACATGTCACTATCAAGGGGAAAGGATAGGAGGCATTCATCAGACCATATTCCACCCTTGAGCCAGAGATTCTTCTATCCTAGCCAGCGGTGGGCCAGGGACTAGCCCAGGTGCCATCATGATTTATTTCTTCTTTAGAGCTCAGGGATGCTTTGATTCATCTTTTGGGATTGGTTGGTGGTGCATCGTCTGATGATACATAGTCTATGGATCAGACTGGGAGTAAGAAGGGTGCACAACCTTGACATGACCCAACCTCGGGCCTTATTGTAATGGGCATCCCAAGTCCAACCAGGACTGGGGACCACCCCCAGTTACCCAACCCAACCACCAATATCCAGCCTTAGATGAGATGAATTTTGAACATATAACAAGTTACCATTATTTTTCATATTAAGACTCTGGGATAGGGTCACAACCATGATCGACCCAACCGAGTCCAATCATACCACACCAACCGCCCAACCATACCAAACCATAGTCTATAAACCAAAGGGAATACCAAAATGTAAAATGAAAATAAATCCCAAAATTTAATATGATGGAGCAGTGAGAAATCGTGTTCGATGATGCCACCCTTTGTAATACCCTGGAAAATTTTCTTCGTAAAGATTTCGTGAGAAACATATCGAGTTCTACGCTTTAGAGCGATCCATAAATTTTCTGTGTAGTATTTCTAAGATGTTGACCTAGCATTGCGTAGAGTATCGAATAAGAATTCCAACGATATGTAGATCATAAAAAATGGACACTCGAGCGATGAGTTACGACCATTCCGATCGAACTACGACCATTCCGATCGAACTGTGAACAGTAAAACGTGCAGGAAATTAAAATTACTGCAGCCAGGCGAATTTCAAGGTCAACTTCAAACGATCATAACTCCTAGTACATAATGATCTGGGTGATCTAATATATATCAAATGAAAGCTCTGTGAGCTCTCTTTCTAATGAAATTGGTTTCATCCAATTTTACTATTGGAGAAAAAAGTTATGGTCAATCTAGTTCAGCCTATCAAAAGCGAATTTTTGGGTCAACTTCAAACGACCATAACTCCTTGTACATAATGATCTGGGAGAGCTACTATATATCAAAGGAAATCTCTAAGAGTCCTATTTCTAATGAAATTAGTTTCATCCAATTTGAATGCCAGAGTAAAACGTTATGGTCGATCTACTTCAGCCTATCAAAACAGTCCACCAAAGGACAGATTTGACATTATTTGAATTTTAAGGGTATTTTGGTCATTTCACATTCCCCTTCTTGGACGAAAATTCTTGCATATAATCCATATTTGAACCATGAAATTTATATTTTCATCAAGTCTTGGAGGAGAGGAAAACCCTAGGTCAAATTTTAATTCCAAAAATCTTTAAATTGAACCGTAGAAATTTCAAATTGATTTGGGATTCGAGTTGATCATGTTAAGGGCTTCGAGAAGCACCCTTCATTTTTGTGAATAAATTTCCGGAGTCGAAAGTTCATATTCATCTTCCATCTTAAGGTATGTGGGGTTTTGAACAAGAGCAATCTTCCGTTCTTGTGCCCAAAGCTTTAATTTTATTATGGTTTTACATGATTTTGCAAGTGAGATTATGTCTAAATAATTCGATTATGAGATTTTGATGATTGAATGAATAAACTTTGATTTATATGATTATCTCAATATTTTCATGATATGATTTAATAATTATCATTTTGAATTACACACTTTTACCACGAGGTGGTATTTTGAATGATTTTGGAACGTATGTTGAGATGGTATTTTGGAATAATATTTTGACATATGTGTCAAGCTTTATGCTTTCCAATGATGATTTGAATTATTGAATATATATTTGAGACATGAGATGTCTTGATATCTATAATTGTAAATTTCATATTTTTGCTTTGAATGATTTCGAGATATATGTTGAAATGGTATTTTGGAATGATTTTGAGATTTATGATAAGCTTAAAGCTTCTTTATGACGAAATTGAATTATTGAGCATATTGAGATATAACATTTGAGATGTTACCATGAGTCTTGATATTTTCTCAAAAATATTGATGTTGTCATGACTTGATAAATTGTTACTTTTTGACATTTAAAAAGGTTGAGTTCTATTATTGAAATTTCATGATATTCGAAAATGGGTATACACTCAAATTACTTTATGAAGGATTTATAAGACTTTGAATTTTTTTTTCCAATATGGATATACATGATTACTTCATTACTCTACCTCTTAAATTGAGAATTTATGCTATGAATTGCATACTACTACAATGAATTGATATTTCTAAAGGCTTTCGAGATAAAAGTCGTGATTTGAGTTGTACTACGGGATATGTGTTCTTATTATGAATTGAAGGTCTCAAGTGCTTTTCAAAAGCTGTTGTCATGATTTAATTGTCGAATTGAAAGAATAATTATTTAAGTACATTGACCTTGAACTCGCAGAGTCGAGATGATTTTGACTATGAGAAAGATTGATTTTGATATAGATGTTGAGATGAATTTGGATAATTTTTTCCGTATGATTTTGATGAGATGAATTGTTGAAAATATTACGTATTGAGTGTTCATATCCTTGTTCAAATGTCGAGTCGGTTATGGTTCAATGCATTGATACCTTGTTGATGTTGAAAAAGATTGAAATGTTTTAAGTCGAAGTTGGGGTTAGGAATCCACAAATTATTAATGAATTATAAATTGAGATATTTGATTTGGTCTTTATGATAAACCCTTGTGATGATGATGGTGGATTTCCTAACGCGTTTTGAGCTTGTCGGGGAGTAGTACTTAGCACCAAGAGGGAAATTTGGTATTTCCCCAAACCTATGTGCCACCGTAGGGTTGTTTGATGATGATATTATTGGCCAGAGAGCCCGATTATGATTATTGCAGTTTTAAGGTCGTACTTCATGGCAAAGAGTATGACGCTCCCGCCAACGGGGGTGTCAAACGTTGGTATTCCACGTAGCTCATGTGGGGTTGCCGGTTATAGGAAACTCCCCTGTCCATATAAGTCATGTTTCTTGAATTACCGAGTCACTCCGAGATTTGAGTCAAAGAGTTGAGATGTTATCATGAATTATGATTACCTATGATGAATTTTGACGATATGATAATTTATGATGATTTATCATAATTTATGATTTTTGATGATTTACATGGATTATGAGATTTTACCATTTGAACTATTTATTATAAAAGTATGAAGAGTATGATTTGATTTAACTCAAGCCAAGTGAGTCATAATTCTCTGTATGCATGTTTTTATGAAATTAATGATGTTATTTAAAGTGTTGCATGCACCCCCACATACTCAGTACATTCTCTTTGTGCTGACCCCCATTTACTATTCTATTCAGTTGCAGTTTTCGATCCGCAGGTAAAGAGTCCTCACAATTCAGGGACTTGGGTTGGTTATTTCAGTTTGGAGCATTCTATCTTCTTTCGTCGGTCGTATTGAGTGTGGTAGTTGGGAGTCATGACCCGACTATGTACAGACAATACTAGTAGAGGCTTTATAGACAGTAGTAGTGGTTGATGTATTCAGTCTCCTTCTTGTATATGTATGTGTTAGTAGAATTGTCATCTTGTAATTCCAATATTGTACTGAACAGATTCTGTATTGAGACATTTTCATCTTCATTCTCTCAGAATTATGTTTTAATCAGTTGCTTTTGAGTTATACCAATGAAAAGGGTTAGCTTGGGGTCACTTGTGACCCTAAGCACCGTGTGGCATCTCGAAACTTGATTTTTGGGGCGTTACAAACTTGGTATCAGAGCACAAAGTTCAAGTGTCCTAGGGTGTCTATGAAGCTGTGTCTAGTAGAGTCTTGCGGAACGGTACTGAGACGTCTGTACTTTTCTTCGAGAGGCTATAAGGCATTTAGGAAAGGTTGCTGTTCTTTCAAGTCTTGAGTCGTGCAATAAGTTTAAACCAGATAAGCTACCAAATTTCTTTTCAGGATCTATAAGTGACAGTTTGTACTTTTCTATCTATGTGCTATTCTTGAGATAGTATGAGCAGCAAGTCCCGGTTCTTTCCCTGATAATGTTTTCAGACTGATTAGCAAAATATTTCAGAAGTGTCATAAAAGTGGCTTCAGAAGAGCCTCCCAGTGTGTTATAAGTTCCTGAAGTTTCATGTTATGTCCTCTTCTTTATGACTTGTTCAGCTAAGACTGAGTGGATGCGTACTCCTTGATCTTCGAATATGGTATGCCAAGTTCCTATCTCCCGCAATCTTTCTATCATCATGCTGTTGAAAAAAAAAATAAAAAAAATAAAAGTCTAGTGAAGCCGTGTGGGGCTCTTTCAATTCACTAGCACAACTGTTTTGTTATTCACCTTAAACTTTTTTCAAAACTCATATTCAAAGCCTAGTGGAGCCGTGTGAGGCCTATTTCGATCCACTAGCAACTTGTAGTTCATCTTGTTCTTTGTGCTGGCTGAAAATATGGGATTTGGAGGTGTAGTAGTAAGAAGGATGGTAAGTGTGATTTGTTGAGTATAAGTATAGCGGAATCTATTTTTGCATACATTTGGGGTTAATAGGGAGTGATATATCCTTGTGTGTCAATTTTGTGATGTAGTTTGTTCGAGGTACGAAATAGGTGTTGACGGTATTTGTATGCCAGAGAGTATAGGTTAGTAATGGAAGTACTCAGTGGGTGAGTGTTGTTAAATTATGCCATTGCCGGGTTGCAAAAGGAAGTTAAGTTAAGACGTAGAGAGATATGAACTAAGTTAAGTTGTGTATGAAGGATAAATAGTAGTGACGGGTGTAAGAAGGATGTGTTAATGGATTGTGAATAAGATAAGCTATATGATTATGACCAATTATTATTGTTATGAAGTTTAAATGGGCTAACATTTGTTGAGGATTGTTTTATAGTTTCTAAGTGGAAATTTCGTGCGAAAAGTTTTAAGTTATATTGTGTGCTAAAAGTTAAGTTTGAATGATTGGTGATCGTGAAGGTGACTGTGATGATTTCTTGATTAATGGTATTAGTTGTTAGGAAGTGATCTAGTAGACTTGAATAGTGGATATAAGAGCCTAAGTTTGGTTGATTCGTGATTAAGTTTGATGTTGTGTTTATGATGAGAAAGTTCACCCAAGATATTATGGGACTGCTTTAATTTCGAGGATTAGTGTATGACTGTAATGGTTGAGCTTCTTAGATGTGATTTTGATTCTTATGGTTTAGAAATATAAGTTTACAAGCGTGATTTTAATAAGCGATGACAGAGGTAGTGTGGTCCGTTAAGGATGAGAAAAATTTGAGTTGAGCGTTAGACTCTAAGATTGAAATTCCAAAGTTGAGCTGAAAGCGTTGAAGCTCTAGATGGTGTATACTCCGACTATCGGGTTGCTTATGCGGATTTGAGATTAGAAAATGTCCAAGTGTTAGGTGTTGATTATTGGGGTTATAGAAGGATAGGTGGTAATTCGAGAAGTTGTGTGAGGATGTGGTTATATGCTTTCTAAGGTAGTCATTTGGGTGAAGTTTTATGGTTTGTGTGTGTGATTATGTATCGGACTCTCGAGTGAAGTGACTTTAGTTTAGATTAAAGTGTATAGTGTGTTACTGATCCAGAGTGATGGCTTAAGTCTAAGGGGGAGATGATAGATCAAGTAACCGAGTTAAGTGTTCGGATTCCAATAGTGGTAAGAAAGGGGTTTTGCTAGACCCATTCCTATTTCAGTTCTTTCAATTATTCCAGGGCCTACTCCTACTTTACACTTCAGTTCCATGATCATAATTCGAGTTCGTGCATGTCATAAAGGACCATGTTCTCTCTCAGTTCCCAATACGTGGGGTTTCGGATTTTTTTTAGCGGTGGAATTATATTTCATAAGTTATAAATTCCAAATCTTAAGTTATGTGGCTAGTAATCGAGGTACTCTAGCCTTATCCTATGCTCTATTCGAGAAATAAATCATTTTTGTTAATGATCAATGAAAGTTTGGATTCATATCGTGCATATTCCCAAATCAAATTTCTTTGCCGAGTTCATGATGTTAAATCTTCTATTCCTTACGCCTTGGTGAACGTCAAGTTATTCAGGGTATCTAGTCATATTTTAGACCAGCATGTTCTAGCCCTTTGATAACTTCTTTTATAGGGTGAGAGATTGATGATGAATGGTTGGTTATATGGAAAAATACGTATTTGTTGTGGATAAGGGTGTTGGTGAATAGTTATCTAGATAAAAGAGAGAAAATGTTTCCTTATCTTGGTTAGAAAGGTGAATGCTTATTTTGAGCTAAGTGGTAATGTGAAGTAACATTGAGATTAAGCTTTCATGTATATTGTGGTTAGTTGAAGTTTTAAGTGGTTATCTTGAGGGATTGTGGTGTACATGTTTCAGATTCTGGAAGCTAGTTATGCTTCAATTCGTAAACTTCTACTAAACGATATTTGTTTTCCAAGTATTCCAGCTCAGTCAATCAGAATCGTATAGTGTACCTTCTCATTTATTATTTCATCATGTTATCCAAGGATCTTAGGAATGAAATCATTTCCATATAGAGCATCTCAGTAGTTACGAGTATACCTCTGTTCGTGCGTCATGCATATGAGCTAATTCATAGGTGCCCCTCGCACAGTCTTAGTGACCCTGTGAAATAAGTGTTGTTGAGGAACATAGAGTCCCAAAGGGGAGATACCCCATGACTTCTTAAAGCTTCCGTGTTTTAAACACATCTAGTTCATGATAAAGTTCTCATTACGAGCCTTGAATTGGCTATTGTTGCATACGCATTCATACATTCCAGAGTCAGTTCAGCTAGATATTTATGCGTCAAATATGCATGTTCAGTATGAGGACTAGGAAACTGTAATTTCAATCATGCCGATATGTCTCAGATGTTCGCATCCCTTAAGAATTTCAGTTGATCAGTGCTTTTATCCTATCAAGCGACATTCGAGGACGAATGTTTCCAAGGGGGAGATAATGTAATACCTCGGAAAATTTTCTTCGTAAAGATTTCGTGAGAAACGTATCGAGTTCTATGCTTTAGAGCGATCCACAAATTTTCTGTATAGTATTTCTAATAATTTGACCTACCATTACGTAGAGTATTGAATAAGCTTTCCAATGATATGTAGATCATCGAAAACAGACACTCGAGCAATGAGTTACGACCATTCCGATCGAACTGCGAACAGAAAAACGTGCAGGAAATTAAAATTACTGCAGCCAGGCGAATTTCAGGGTCAACTTCAAACAATCATAACTCCTTGTACATAATGATATGGGTGATCTACTATATATCAACGGACATCTCTGTGAGTTCTCTTTCTAATGAAATTGGTTTCATCCAATTTGACTATCGGAGAAAAAAGTTATGGTCAATCTAGTTCAGCCTAACAAAAGCAAATTTTGGGTCAACTTCAAATGACCATAACTCCTTGTACATAATGATATGGGTGATATACTATATATCAACGGAAATATCTAAGAGTCCTCTTTCTAATGAAATTGATTTCATCCAATTTGGCTGTCGGAGTAAAACCTTATGGTTGATCTACTTCAGCCTATCAAAACAGTCCACCAAAGGACAGATTTGACATTATTTGAATTTTAAGGGTAATTTGGTCATTTCACAATTCCCTTCTTGGACAAAAATTCTTGCATATAATCCATATTTGGACCATGAAATTTATATTTTCATCAAGTTTTGGAGGAGAGGAAAACCCTAGGTCAAATTTTAGCTACAAAAATCTTTAAATTGAACCGTAGAAATTTCAAATTGATTTGGGATTCGAGTTGATCATGTTAAGGGCTTCGAGAAGCACCCTTCATTTTCGAGAATAAAGTTCTGGAGTCGGAAGTTCATATTCATCTTCCATCTTAAGGTATGTGGGGTTTTGAACAAGAGCAATCTTCCGTTCTTGTGCCCAAAGCTTTAATTTTATTATGGTTTTACATGATTTTGCAAGTGAGATTATGTCTAAATAATTCGATTATGAGATTATGATGATTGAATGAATAAACTTTGATTTATATGATTATCTCAATATTTTTATGTTATGATTTAATAATTATCATTTCGAATTACACACTTTTACCACGAGGTGGTATTTTGAATGATTTTGGGACGTATGTCGAGATGGTATTTTGGAATAATATTTTGAGATATGTGTCAAGCTTTATGCTTCCCAATGACGATTTGAATTATTGAATATATATTTGAGACATGAGATGTCTTGATATCTATAATTGTAAATTTCATATTTTTACTTTGAATGATTTCGAGATATATGTTGAAATGGTATTTTGGAATGATTTTGAGATTTATGATAAGCTTAAAGCTTCTTTATGACGAAATTGAATCATTGAGCATATTGAGATATAACATTTGAGATGTTACCATGAGTCTTGATATTTTCTCAAAAATATTGATGTTGTCATGACTTGATAAATTGTTACATTTTGACATTTAAAAAGGTTGAGTTCTATTATTGAAATTTCATGATATTCGAAAATGGGTATACACTCAAATTACTTTATGAAGGATTTATAAGACTTTGAATTTTTTCCCAATATGGATATACATGATTACTTCATTAATCTACTTCATAAATTGAGAATTTATGCTATGAATTGCATACTACTATAATGAATTGATATTTCTAAAGGCTTTCGAGATAAAAGTCGTGATTTGATTTGTACTACGGGATATGTATTCTCATTATGTATTGAAGGTATCAAGTGTTTTTCAAAAGCTGTTGTCATGATTTAATTGTCGAATTGAAAGAATAATCATTTGAGTACATTGACCTTGAACTCGCAGAGTCGAGATGATTTTGACTATGAGAAAGATTGATTTTCATATAGATGTTGAGATGAATTTTGGTATTTTTTTCTGGATGATTTTGATGAGTTCAATTGTTGAAAATATTACGTATTGAGTCTTCATATCCCTGTCCAAATATCGAGTCGGTTATGGTTCAATGCATTGATATCTTATTGATGTTGAAAAAGATTGAAATGTTTTAAGTCGAAGTTGGGGTTAGGAATCCACAAATTGTTGATGAATTATAAATTGAGATATTTGATTTGGTCTTTATGATAGACCTTTGTGATGATGATGGTGGATTTCCTAACGCGTTCTGAGCTTGTCGGGGAGTAGTACTTAGCACCGAGAGGGAAATTTGGTATTTCCCCAAACCTATGTGCCACCGTAGGATTGTTTGATGATGATATTATTGGCCAGAGAGCCCGATTGTGATTATTGTAATTTAAAGGTCGTACTCCCTGGAAAAGAGTATGACTCTCCCGCCAACGGGGTTTCAAACGTTGGTATTCCACGTAGCTCACGTGGGGTTGTCGGTTATAGGAAACTCCCCTGTCCATATAAGTCATGTTTCTTGAATTACTGAGTCACTCCGAGATTTGAGTCAAAGAGTTGAGATGTTATCATGAATTATGATTACCTATGATGAAATTTGACGATATGATAATTTATGATGATTTATGATGATTTATCATGATTTATCACGATTTATGATTTTTGATGATTTACATGGATTATGAGATTTTACCATTTGAACTATTTATTATGAAAGTATGAAGAGTATGATTTGATATAACTCAAGCCAAGTGAGTCATCATTGTCTGTATGCATGTTTTTATGAAATTGATGATGTTATTTAAAGTGTTGCATGCACCCCCACATACTCAGTACATTCTCTTTGTGCTGACCCCCATTTACTATTCTATTTAGTTGCAGTTTCCGGTCAGCAGGTAAAGAGTCCTCACAGTTCAGAGACTTGGGTCGGTTATTTCAGTTTGGAGCATTGTATCTTCTTTCATCGGTCGTATTGAGTATGGTAGTTGGGAGTCATGACCCGACTATGTATAGACAATACTAGTAGAGGCTTCATAGACAGTAGTAGTGGTTGATGTATTCAGTCTCCTTCTTGTATATGTATATGTGTTAGTAGAATTGTCATATTGTAATTCCAATATTGTACTGCACAGATTCTATATTGAGACATTTTCAGCTTCATTCTCTCAGAATTATGTTTTAATCAGTTGCTTTTGAGTTATACCGATGAAAAGGGTTATCTTGGGGTCACTTGTGACCCTAAGCACCGTGTGGCCTCTCGGAACTCAATTTTTGGGGCGTTACACCCTCCCATCTTAATCCTATGACAAGGACGACACCAATACCGATCCCGCCCATACAACCCCCAGAAGTACCAGAAACCCACAATAAAAAAGAGTAAATAAATTCGGTTGGGACATGCCCCTAACCATGGCCAATACCAATATCCAAAATAAAGGAGAAGTGTCTAAAGAAATCCATAACCTGAAATTATTCCTCCCGAAAGGATGGAAGCTCGCCACATCAGTCCAAATGATGATACCAAATCTTTGTGCTAAACAGGAGGAGTAGAATGGATAGTTCCTGCATAGCGTGGGTATACAACTGCCCGTAGACGAGGTTAGTGAGTGACCGCTAGCATGAATCTCAGGATAAGGATAATATAATGCTAGTCGTAAAACCATCCAAATGCATACATCGATAAATATATAAGTGCCAGAAAAGGTGACCGGGTTTAGCATGCACTTACAAACTTTGCCTACGCTGTGTAGCTTTGCTTAACCTAACCACCCACCCATATGGGTTCAGCTCCCCTGCTAAAAGGGCCCCAACACAAGTAGCGACATGTCCAGGGAATATCCTATGGGATGACTAGTACATTCCCCAATATAAAATGTAACACATGCACATGGTCATCAAGACCCCTTATTTCGGCAAGTATGAGTTTCCGATTTTGGTCCCCCCTGGGACCTCCACCTTCCACGGCTTAGCTACACATCCCAAAATTAATGCCCAATTAAACCACATCCAATTAATCTATTTTCCATTTATTAACCAAGTCCAATATTGGTGGTATCGTCATACCACCCTTTACTTGCAAGTAATATCTATCGCCAAACCATTTAGGTTAAGATGGACCTTAGGTGCCCTTCCAATAACCATATTAAATCCACTTGGGAGACTTTCATGTTCTCCACAATAAAAAACATTTAGCCTTTAGCCTTTTCAAACCATTTAAACTATGTATAAATCATTTGTCCAGTTTAAAACATACAAGTGTTCCATTATAGAAGTCAATGCAATGAACATATCTTTATAAGCATTTTATCAAACACCTTGGGGGCATAATATAGCCATAACTAATTACAAAGACCATTAAACCAGTACCATGCAATCCAATCATCCAAAACCACCATTAATGCATGTAAAAGCATAATTGAAACTATAGGAAACCATAACCAAACATTCAATATCAAAACCCCCAATAATAGTTGAAAACATAATCATGAATTAGTAAAAACATGAAATCAATCATATAAACCATGCCTTTAGTTGAAATTACAATGGGGGAAGAGATTCATGCATTATATCAAAGAATTGATGGAAACAAATCACCAAGACAAGCCCCAAAGAAATCCGTAAGATGAAACCCTAGCCTTCTTGCCCCAAAATCTCTTGAGAGAATTATAGAGTACTTTGGAATAGTTTATAAGTGTTAATGAATAGAATAATAGGGTAAATAACCTCCTAAGTGTATTAGAAGTCATGGGTCCTAATTAGGGAAAGTAGGGAAATATCCAGAATACCCCCACTTAAATCCCTTAAAAACTCATCACAGGGATACGACTGAACCATACGAGTAGTACCCTCCTATATGATCGGTATCCACCACTCGTATACAAGCCTCAACCCTTGGATCAATCATATTCCAGTATACGACTCATATAACCAAGTCTTAACCACAACATATGATCTGTACCCATACCCCATATCCCTGGCAGAATAAACTATTAGGAGGATCAAATATTACCCACCATACGAGTCCTTGATACGACTCGTACCAAGCCCTACGAGTAACAACTATAAGTCGTACCCATTCCAGTGACCAAAACCATCCCACCAACTAACACTGATCAGTATATGACAAGACTATACCACTCATACCCCAGTATATGGCTCGTAATCATGAGTCGTATTAGGTTCGGAGAATGAATTTCTAGGAAATTTTTTAAGGATCGAACCCAGGATGTTTAAGTCTCCCCCACTAGGAACATTTGTCATCGAATGACGAACAAGGTAGGGGTAACCACACATAGATTCATTTGCATTATCAAACATCCCTTCAACAAAGTTTGAAAACAAAAAGGCAAGGATGTTAATCTTTTCTTTAAGAAACGCAAAAAATAATAATGTGTTCAAGTCACATACTTTCTGCACGAATCCCAGGAGCAGAAAACAAATGTGGATACTTGGAATTCATTTCCTCTTCCACTTTCCGAGTAGCTTCTTCCACCTCATGGTTCCTCCATAGAACCTTAACTGAAGCCACAACCTTGGTCCACAACCGACGAACATGACTATATAATATCTCAACTGGGACCTCTTCATAAGACAGAGAATCCAAAATACCTAATCTTTCCAAATGAACAATCAAAGATGGATCACCAAGACACTTCCTCAACATAGAAACATGAAAGACCAGATGAACCAACTTTAAGCTAGATGGCAACTCCAACTGATAAGCAATATTGCCAACTCTTTGCAAAATCACATAAGGACCAATGTATCAAGGACTGAGTTTCTCCTTTTTGCAAAACCTCACCACTTTCTTCATGGGAGACACCTTGAGGAACACCCTATACCCGACCTCAAACACCAAGTATCTACGCTTAACATCCGTTTAGGACTTTTGGCAACTTTGGGAAGATTTAAGCCTATACCAAATCACCTTTACCTTCTTCATTGCTTGATAAACCAAATTCAGACCAAAAATGTCCACTTCTCAAAGACCAAACCACCTAATAGGAGATCTATACCTCTGACCAAACAATGCCTCAAAAGGAACCGTACCAATACTCGAATGATAGCTATTGTTGTAAGGAAACTCCACAAAAGGTAAATGCTCAACCCAATTGCCACCATAGTCAATCACACAGGCCTGAAGTATATCTTCTAATGTCTGAATAGTTCTCTCTACTCATCTATTTGACTATGGATGAAAAGTGGTACTCTGACTAACCTTACTCCCCAACCCTCTTTGAAAATACCGCCAGAAATGAGACGTAAACTGCGTACCACGATAAGAGATAATCAAAACATGTACCCCATGCAGCTTTACAATCTCCTGAAGATACAACTGCGCATAATCCTCCGCCAAAATAGTAGTCCACACAGGCAAGAAATGCACAGACTGATTACCCAAATTGAATCATACTAATTCTGAGATCGAGGAAGACCGATAATGAAGTCCATATTGATCACTTCCCACTTTTATTTGGGAAAATCAATTTCTTGATACAACCCTCATGGCCTCATGCTCTAAATATTAACCTATTGGCATACCATGCACTTGGCCACATAATCAGCCACATCCTTCTTCATACCATTCCACCAGTAGATCTCCTTGAGATTATGATACATCTTAGTCGAGCTGGGATGAACAACATAGAGCGACTCATGCACCTCAGCCAAAACCCTTTGCCGCAGCCCGTCGACATCAGAAACACACAACCTTCCTTGGTAACATAAAGTAACATCACCAGTGATCTCAAACACTACTACTTTTTGCCCACCAACGTCACTCTTGATCTTTATCAAGACAGGATCCAACACTTGCTTCTCTTTAATCTATACACCAAGAGATGACCAAACCACTTTTTGCACCATCACACCACTATCCTTAAAGTCTAAGAGACAAAATCCAAGACTAGCCAAATGGTGAATATCCTTCACCGATTCCCGATTTTCTTTCTCCACGTATGCCAAACTCCCTCCTGGATAACCTGCTAGGAGTATTAACAACCACATTAACCTTACCTGGGTGGTAGTGAAGACTCATATCATAATACATGAGAAGCTTAAGCCACCTCCTCTGCCTGAGATTTAGCTGTTTCTGAGTGAATATGTCTGAAGACTCTTGTGACCAAAAAAGATATCCACGTGAATACCATACAAATAATGCCACCATATTTTCAAAGCAAACATAACCGCCAACAACTCCAAATCATGAGTAGGATAATTCCTCTCATGTACCTTCAACTGCCTGGAAGCATAGGCAATCACCTTCCCATGCTGCATCAAAACACAACCAAGCCCTACCCGAGATGTATCACAATAAACCACAAACCCATCATTGCATTAAGACAAGGTCAGGATTGGATCCAAAGTCAATTTATCCTTCAGCTTCTCAGAAATCCCTTCACAAGCATTCGACTAAGAAAACTTAACCTTATTCTGAGTCAACTTAGTCAACAGAGAAGCTATCGAAGAAAATCATTCCACAAATTTCCTATAATACCCAGCTAAACCCAAGAAGCTCCGAATATCAGATAGAGTCATGGGCCTAGGCCACCTCTTCACCATACCAACTTTCTACGGATCCACCATAATCCCTTCACTAAAAATAATATGACCCAAGAAAGTCACAACATTCAACTAGAACTCATACTTAGAGAACTTGGAATACAACTGTTGTTCTTTTAAGGTTTGGAACACCACACGGAGGTGATTAGCATGATCCACCTCACTCTTCGAATAAACCAGAATGTCATTAAAAAATACAATAATGAAGAGATCCAAATAATGCTTGAACACCCTTTTCATCAAGTCCATAAATGCTGTTGGAGCATTAGTCAACCCAAATGATATCACTAAGAACTCAAAATGCCCATACTGAGTATGAAAAGCTGTCTTAAGGATATGCACCTCCCTAATCTTAAGATGATGGTACCCAGACCAAAGATCTATCTTAGAGAAGAACTTGGCACCCTATAACTAGTCAAACAAATCATCTATCCGACGAAGAGGATATGTGCTCTTAACCATCACCTTGTTTAACTACCTGTAGTCAATGCACATCCGAAGGGAACCATCTTTCTTGCACACAAACAATACCGATGCACCCTATGGAGAAAAACTAGGATGAATAAACCCCTTATCTAGAAGATCCTTAAGTTTCTCCTTGAGTTCACTCAACTTAGACGGAGCCACTCTATATGGAGGAATAGAAATTGGATGAGTGTCCAAAAACAAATCAATACCAAACTCTATTTCCCTATCACCAGGAAGATCATCTGGAAAGACCTATGGAAACTCACTAACAATAGGGACCAAAGACAAAGAAAGACCATCTGAGTTAGAATCTCTAACTCGGACCAAGTGATAAAGACAACCCTTAGAGATTAGCGTTTGAGCTCTAAGATAAGAAATAAACCTCCTCCTAGGAGCTAAGTAACTACTTTTCTATTCTATAACCGATTTACCACAAAATTTAAAAATAACCCTACGAGTCCGACAATCCAAAAATGCATAACAAGAATGCAACCAATCCATACCTAGAATTACATCAAAATCTACCATATTCAACTCAAATAGATCTGCCAAGGTCTTCTTGCTACCACCAATAGATACCACATCCACTATAGACTCTCTTAGTAATAACCGAGTCACCTATTGAGGTAGAAATAGAAAAAGAATCCAAGATAAATTCATGATTGAAACCAAAGACACAACCACATATAGAGTCACTTAAGAAAGAGTGGCCCCAAATCAAGTAAATAATATACTATATGAGAGAAAATCTATAATGTACTAGTAACGACATCAGGTGATTCCTCAAATTCTTATCGAGACACCAAAGCATACAACCTATTCCGACCAACACTAGAACCAGAAGCAGTAACAGAAGCAGATGCCACCCCACCAAGTATAGGAGAAGAAGATAAATCAACAGGAATATTATTCACCCCCATAGAAAGATTATTAATCAGACAATCCCTGAGTTGATGGCCTACCTGTCCATACTTGAAGCACTTGACCCATCCTTTCTCATAATAACCCCAATGAGGATGACCACAGAATCGACAAGGAGGACACAAAGAGACCGATTGACCTCTGCTTGCCTGAGATTGGGCAACCTGTGCTCGAGAATTATCACTACCTTGATGACGCCTGTCTCCCGACTGATAAGGATCATTAGCAGAAAATAAGCCCGAACTCCCCCACTTTTTTTTCTACCACTTGCCACCATCTCTACTACCCTAAAATTGAGCACCTTCTTGATCAGAAAACCTACTCATCTTTCCCTGCCTATCCCCAAACTCTGCCTGCTTCCTCTTCTCATCCTCAACTATCTGCATATGAACAGTCAACCTCGAGATGTCCACATCTTTAATAAGCAAGGCAGTCTTGCTCTCCAGAATTAAATCTCTATTCAACCTAGAAGAAAACTTCCTCATTCTCAACCTTTTATCATTCACCAAATCAGGAGTATACCTTGATAACTGATGGAACTTTAAATCATATTCCTTTACAAAGATCCTTCCATACCTGGGGTTCACAAACTTCTCCATCTTTACTTCCCTTAACTCTTTAGGAAAGAACTGATCCAAGAAGGCATTAGAAGAAGCCTCCCATAACCTTTCTTCTTCCATATCACCTCTATCCCTATCCCACTCCTCATACCACTGATAAGTAACATCCTTGAGCTAATAAGATACACAGTTAACCCCCTCTATATTAGTATCCCACATTACTCAAATGATCTTTTCTATCTTATTAAAGAAGCCCTGTGGATTCTCCTTCACCTTCACCCCAGTAGAAGTTAGAGGACCTATCTTCATAAATTAACCAACTCCTATGGCCTTAGCAGACAAAGCACCAGTCGCACCCTGCTCATCCTGAGCAACAACAAATTGGGCAATGATATGAATAGATTGATAAAATTCTGCCTTTGTTTTGTTGCCCTGAGGGACCTGAGGAGAACTATTCAAAATAGGAGAAACTCCAGCACCATTAAGAATAGGACCATAAGATCGAAGATGTAATTCAGAGTAGGATGTACCCCTTCAGCATTATCCCAGATTAGATGGAAGAATTTCCTTGTGTTCCAGGTCTAGGAGGCATAATTTGTAAGAAGAATAACACGGATTAGAGGAGATTCCAGGATTGAGAACTCAAACTTGAAGATAGAATACAAGGAAATTAAAACATTCCTAAATGTCTTGTAACCTCTCTCCTATAAGTGTGGCGTGCTTCACACCCCTAAAAGAGACTCTACTCGACACAGTTTTGTGGACTTTTAAGTTGACCATGAACCTAGGCTCTGATACCAACTTGACATGACCAAACCCCAAGCCTTGTCTTAATAGGTATCCCAAGTACAACCAGGACCGAGGTCTGCCCCTTGTTACCCAACCTAACCACCTATACCCAACCTTAGAAGGGCTGAATTTTGAATATATAACAAGATAGTGTTATTGTTCTCATTAAGACAATGGGATAGGGTCACAACTACGAATGACCCAACCGAGTCCAACTGTACCATACTAATTGCCCAACCAAACCAAACCAAACAATATTCCATAAAGAAAAGGGAATACCAAATCATAATATGAAAATCAATCCCAAAATATAATATGATGGAACAATGAAAAATCATGTCCGATGATGCCAGCCTCCCAGTTTATTCCTATGCCAAGGTTGACACCAATATCGATCCCGCCTATACCAATACCCAGAAGTATCACAGAGCTTCTATCCAAAAGAGTAATCAAATCTGGTTGGGATATGCCCCAAACCATGGCCAACACCAATATCTAAAAAAATAGAAGTGTCTAAAGAAATCCTTAACATGAAATGATACCTCCCAAAAGAATGGAAGATCACCACATTAGTTGAAATACTAATACCAAATCTGCATGCTAAATAGAAGAAGTAGAATGTCCATTTCATGGGTATACAACCGCAGTAGATGGGGTTCGCGAATGACCGCTAACATGAATCTCAAGATAAGGATAAAATGATGCAAGTTACAAAATAAAGTGAAACTATCCATAATGCATACATCCATACATATACAAGTACAGGGAAAGGGTATCAGTTTTAGCATGCACTTAAAACCTTTACCTAGGCTGTGTAGCTTTGTTGTCCTAATAACTCATGGTCCAAATGGGTTTAGCTCCCCTGATGAAAGGGCCCCAGTGTGTGTAGCCGCACGACCAGGGAATATCCCATGGGATGAATAGTACATCCCACAATATAAAATATAACACACACATATGGTCATCAAGACCCCTTATATCAGCAAATATGAGTTTCTGGTTTTAGTCCTCCTGGGACTGCTACCTTCCATGGCTTAGATATACACCCCGCCATTAATGCCCTATTAAAACCATGTCCAACCAATATATTTACCATTTATTAACCAAGGAAAATATTGGTGGTATCATCATACCACCTCTTACTTACAAGTAATATCCATAGCCAAACCATATAGGTTAAGGGAACCTTAGGTGACCTTGCAATAACCATATTAAATCTATTTGGGAGACTTCCATCTTCTCCAAAAGCATAAAAATTTTGATTTTAGCCCTTTCCAACCATTTAAACCACGTATAAATCCTTTGTCTATTTTAAAACATGGAAGAGTTCCATTATAGAAGTCAATGCAATAAACATATCCTTATAAGCATTTTATCAAACACCTTGGGGCATAATATAACCATAACCAATTCCATAGACCATTATACCATTACCATGCAATCCAATCATCCAAAACCACTATTAATGCATATAAAAGCATAATTGAAACCATAACCAAGCACTCAATATGAAAACCCCCTAATAATAGTTGAAAACCATAATCATGAAATATTAAAACCATGAAATCAATCATATAAACCATGCATTTAGTTTAAATTACAATGAAAAAAGAGAATCATGCCTTATACCAAAGAGTTGATGGAAAGAAATCACCAAGACAAGCCCTAAATCAATTCGTAAGATGAAACCCTAGCCTTCTTGCCCTAAAAGCTCTTGAGAGGATTATGGAATATTTTGGAATAGTTTCTAAGTGTTAAAGAATAGAATAATAGGGTAAATAACTTCCTAAGTGTATTAGAAGTCGCGGGTTCTAATTAGGGTAAGTAGGAAAATATCCATAATACTCCTACTTAAATCTCTTAAAAACCCATCATAGGGATACAACTGAATTATATGAGTCGTACCCTCCTATATGATTAGTATCCACCACTCATATCCAAGCCTTAACCCTTGGATCAAACACTATCCAATATACGACTTATCAGACCAAGTGACCACAATATACGTTCAGTACCCATACCTTATATCCCTGGTAGAATTAAATATCAGGAGGATCAAATACTACCCACCATACAAGTCCCTGATACGACTCGTATAAATCCTTATGACTTACACCTTTAAGTCATACCTATTCTAGTGACCAAAACTAGCCCACCAACTAACACTGGTCAGTATATGATAGGATCATACCACTTATACCCCAACATACGACTCATAGCTATTAGTCGTATTATGTCAGGAGAATGAATTTCTAGGAAATTTCTAAGGGTTAAAACCCAGGATATTTCAAACTTGTAGCTATGGCTCTTAGAGTTGAGGTCCCTCCTACGATGACTATTGCCTAATTAGCAGTTGCTCAGCCTGCTATGTCTGTTGAGAAGATAAAGATGTTGGATAGATTCTTGCAATTGGCATCACCAAGATTTTTTGGTGCACCCGAGCGAGGATGCATATGAGTTATTAATTGCTTGTTAGGATAGACTCCATAATTTAGGCCTAGTTAATACTCGTGGTGTGGACTATACTACTTTTTAGAAGGACTTTGCAACTCGACATTGGTAGAGGGGTCATCTTGATTCTAAGCCAGCTAGATCTTCCCATTTTGCATGGACCTAGTTCTCTATGTTCTTTTTGGAGAAGTATATGTCCTGTAGTCTTAGGGATCATTTGAGGGATCAGTTCTTGAGGTTAGAGTAGGGCTCCATAACTATTGCGGAGTATGAGGCTTGATGAGTGGCAGTTTTACTACTCATTGATATCTTATTTCTTATGAGTTATTATGGCTAAATTAATGATATAAGGCTAATTATCTTATGAAATGCACTAATTTCTGGTATTTTTAGCTTTTGAGAAAAGTCCAGTGAAAAAATGGTAAAGTCAAATCTAAAAAGGGAAAAGAGGAACTAAATAAGTCAAAGCCTAAACATGTGTCTCCGAAACAACCCTTAGATACCGCTTAGCAGTTTAAGGATTGCATAAGTACTAAGTAAACAACTATTTAGAAATGACCTCGGATACCACTTACGTAGTTTGAAGATTACTTATGCGACTGGTCAAGAAAGTGGAAAAAGTCACATAAGTGATCATATGGCTTGCGTAAGAAACAATTAAAAAGCTAGAGGTATCGCACAAGCGACTACACGTATC
The DNA here is from genome assembly GCA_030864215.1 of Capsicum pubescens. NCBI lineage: Eukaryota > Viridiplantae > Streptophyta > Magnoliopsida > Solanales > Solanaceae > Capsicum > Capsicum pubescens. Next base: position 141,393,786 of record CM061549.1, on the reverse strand, counting down.
ACATGTGCGACTAGACAATATAGACAAAGGAATCATATAAACGGTCTGTTGAATCACGTAAGCGACTATAGAGCCAGCCACAAAACTTATGTACGCGACCAAAAGAGTCACTTAAGTTATCGTTAAGTATAATTTTGGGGGAAATGATGGAATTTTATGTCTTTTTGTCCCAATGCATAAAAGGTTTAATCCCTAGCATTTCCACCAACCAATTTTTATATTTGAAGCTTTAGAATACATTTTTGCACTAATCTTGAGTGAAGAACATTCTTAGAGTGATGTCCAAGTGAGGAATTAGTTATTTACATTTAAGATTTATTGGAACTCAAAGCTTGGAAGTACATTCCTTTATTTTTTATGGATAATTTAATGGAAATTTTGGTATAACTTTACCTTCTCTCTTATATGTAGCTAATTCTTAATCTTAGGGTTATGCTTGAATAGGTTGTGACTAGTGCATGGGTGTTATTTATTTATTCTCCTAATTAGATATTTATGATGGGTTTTGTATTTATTTCATGATTTAACTAAGAATTAGAGGTTGCAAACCCTAACCACCCTTAAATCCATATGATCCATGAAAGAGGGGATATGGGTGAGGATTAAATGCAATCAATAACTTGAATCATTTAGTTTAATGGCATCTCTTGGACATAAGGATGATAATTGAGGAAATAGATTGGTGCAATTGTTACACTTATGAGATGATCGAATAACTCATTTGTAAAATTGTGTGTTTTATTGAAAGATTGACATCAATACAGTCAAAACTATCCCACCCATGACTCCTAGATAAATTTTGATATATTGTCAATTACCCATGCATGAACTCACACCTAGTATTGCATAACCCTAAGGCCCATTCCCAATTGATTACACTCTCAACATTTTTAATCCCAAGATAGTTTTCTAAAATTAAATAAGTCATTACTATAAAAACATTTAAACTAATTCCCCCATTTTACATTTATGTTTATTTCATACATATTACGGGTAGACTCCTAGTTGACTATCAACACTCTTGAGCTTTGAGTTCTGTATCTTTACCCATTGTGGATACAAACATAACCTAAGTTGGGTTATTATATTGAGACCAATTACTTACACCATTCAAGAGTATAATTTGAATGTTATCAAAATGGCATCGTTGTTGGGGAGTTAAATATAGTTTTTACTTTCGTAGTGTTTTTAGTCACTTTGGGTTAGCCATAGTATTTTACTTTACATTGTTTATAATTTTTGTTCTTTCTTAGGTGAGAATAATAGTGTACACAATACTATAAGCCAACATGGTAGTAATGCCAACACTATTGATGGGCTTCTTGAGGACAAGGATCACCTTAGAGATATAGATCGTGCTAGTGCTAGTCGTATTCCACCGATAAAAGAAAATACAGTTTTCACGTTACTAGCGTTATGCTTCATTTACTTCAGATGAAAGGGTTATTTGGAATCCAAGCACACGAGGATACTAATCTACACTTGAAGAATTTTATTGATGTGTGTTCTCTATTTGACATTGCCCACGTATCTCAAAATTCAATTTAGTTGCGTCTTTTTCCTTTCTCTTTGATGGGAGAAGTAGTCTATAGTTGTAGTTTTTCTCTACGGGATTCATCACTTCATGGGTTGAGTTCACAAAAGCATTCTTCAAAAGAGACTTTCCTCCTTCTCGGATGTTGAAATTAAAGGATAAAATCATCAACTTTTGCTACTTTAATGGCAAACCATTATATGAGTCTTGACAATGATTCAACAACAATATAATGCAATTCCCAAATTATGAGGTTTCGAATAAAATGCTTCTTTAAAATTTCTATAGGGCATTGGATGAATTGAATAAGACGATAGTCGATAATGTGGTTGGTGGTTCTGTGGTCAAACTATCTTATGGTGTTCTGGTGACTTATTGGATCTAATAACCAAGAAAAGTAGAGGTTTTCATACAAGTTATAACAAGGTGGACGTGGGGGCTTCCTCTACATATTTTATAAGCCAAGATCCAAGAGAAAAAAATTAGGAAAGAGATGAGAACATGGATAAAGTGATAACTCAACTTTATCTTCTCACCAAGCATGTAATTGGCACTCCTTCTAAGGTGGTTAACACCATTTCTTCTAAGAGTGTTAAATATTATGATTATGGGGAAGTGGAGTCTCTTGATAAAGAAATTTAGTTCTTGTTGAATCAATCGGGGGGTTCTCGTACTACCTATCAAAGGCAAGGTAGGAATAAAGGTTAGAAGGAAAAAGATCATGATAGAGTTTGGCATGATAGAGATCATAATAGAGACCGATATTGGAGAGATAAGGGTAGAGAATATGATTGGTATGTACCTCTACATGATAGGACCAAGGGTAAAAAGTCAAGTTCCATTGACCTGAAGAAGTTCAAAAGTGAAGATGTCCTTGCTCGTATCATAATAGGTGTTGAGGGGACTGATAAGATGGTGAGAGAGATGAAAATCAATTTATCATAACTCGATTGAATGATGACATCTCATTTGAACTTTATCAAGTAACTTGAAACTCAATTGGGCCAAATCTCGGCATAACTTAATGCAAGGGCAAAAGGTGGATTACCTAGTGACACAGTTGTCAATCCTAAAAATGAGGCTCATATCATGGCCATTGTCACAAGAAGTGGTAGAAATCTTGTTAAAAATATTACTGATCTTGATAAAGAACCTAATGAAAAGGTAAATGATGAACAGGATAATGTAAGGATAAAGAGGATAGAAAAGTTAAATGATGATGTTCTAAAGCCTAATTAGACAATTGTTGAAAAGATGAAGGTAGTCAAAGAAAAGATTGAAGGTGAGGAATCTCCTAAAGTGGTTGATGGTGATTCTCATAAATCAGTTGAAACTCCAGTTGTTCCATTGTCACAGATAAAAATCCCTCTCTTATTCCCAAAAAGTCTCAAGAATAAAGAAGACAATGCTAAGTTCAAGAAATTCCTTGAAAAATTTAGCAACTTGCCGACGAATATTCCTTTGTTAAAAACTTTACAAGAGATGCCTGGATATGCAAAATTCATGAAGGACTTGGTAATGAAGAAATAAATTATGTATTTTGAAACTATTGAGGTAACCCATAATTGTAGTTCCATAATGTCTAGCCCAATGGTGGAGAACAAAGAAGACCCGGGTGAATTCATTATACCTTGCACTATCGGGTTGTATAAATTTAGAAAAGCATTGTGTGTTGTATGATGTTTTGGTGAAAGTTGACTGGTTTATCTTTTCGATTGACTTTGTTATTCTTGATTTCAAAATTGATCATGAGGTTCTAATCATTTTTGGTAGGCCATTCTTGGCGAAGAGAAGGGCTTTAGTTGATGTTGAATATGGTGAAATAAGGTTTTGGGTGAACAATGTAGTGGTCTCCTTCAATGTGTATAAGTATATGAAGTAACCTAAGGACTTGTAAGTTGTTTCAGTGATTAATGTAATAGATAATGAGGTGACTAACACCACAGAATTGGATCTTATAGATGACCCTTAGTGGGTGTCTTATGGAACTTGGGAAGTGAGGCGATTGAAGAATATAATGAGGTGGTGGCTTCGTTGATGGGTTTTGGATCTTATACCAAGAATACGACCAAATTGGATCTTGATTTGAAAAATTGTGAAAGTCCAGCAGCCAAATAGTCAATTATGGAACCACCTCAAATTAAACTTAAACCATTGCCTTCCCTCTTAGGTGAGAACAATACATTGCTAATTATTATTACGAGTGATCTTGAATTATTGTGAAAAGTTCATCCAATGAAATTAGGTGGACCATAGAGGATATCATAGGCATTGCTCCTAGAATTTTATCCCATAAAATCAAATTAGAGGTCAATCATATTCCTAGTATAGAACACCAAAGAAGACTCAATCCACCGATGCAAGAGTTAGTCAAGAAGGAAATTATCAAATGGCTTGATGTAGGCGTTGTCTACCCAATTTCTTATAGTACGTGGGTGAGTCCAATTGAATATGTTCCTAAGAATGGTGGCATTATGATAGTCCCAAATGAGAATTATGATCTTGTTCCTGTCTGTCCAATCACAGGTTGGTGGGTATGTATGGACTATCGTAAATTAAACTCGTGGACCGAGAAACATTATTTTCCAATGCCTTTTATGGATTAAATGTTAGATAGACTAGCCAGTCATGGATGGTATTGCTTACTTGATGGATATTTAGGGTACAATCAAATTTTCATCAAACCGGATGATCAAGAAAAGACCACTTTCACTTATCCCTTTAGGACCTTTGCTTTCAAACGCATGCCTTTGGGGCTATTCAACACAGCAGCTATGTTATAACAATGTATGTTGTCCATTTTTTTAGAGATAGTAAAGGATACTATGGAGATTTTCATGGATGACTTCTCCATAGTTGGGGATTCATTTGATTCTTGCCATGATCACTTAAGTAAAGCCCTAAAACAGTGTGTGGAGACCAATCTCGTATTGAATTAGGAAAAATTCCACTTTATGGTCAAGCAAGACATTGCACTAGGTCACAAAATTTTGGGAAAAGGCATCCAAGTCAATCAAGCAAAAGTTGAAGTAATTCCTAAGTTACCCCCACCTATCTCCGTGAAGGGGGTTAGAAGTTTTCTTACTCACACCAAGTTCTATAGGCATTTCATTAAGGATTTCTCAAAGATTGCTCATACTTTGTGCAAACTCCTTAAAAAGAAGGTGAAGTTTGAATTTAATGGTGATTGTCTAAATGCTTTTAACTATCTCAAGGAACTCTTTATATCAGCTCCTATCATAGTAGCTTCGGATTGGTCATTTTCTTTTAAAATAATGTGTGATGCGAGTGGTGTTGCTTTAGGTGCGGTATTGGGACAAATAAAAGAGAAGTTATTCCACTTGATCTATTATGCAAGCAATTTGTTGATTTATGCCCAACTTAACTATATGGTTATGGAGCAAGAGTTTTTAGCAATGGTGTATGCTTTTGAAAAAAATTGGGCCTATTTGTTGGGTATGAAAGTGGTTGTTCACATGGATCACGCCGCTCTTATATATCTCATGGCAAAGAAAAAGGAAATACCTCATTTGATTAGATAGATATTTCTATTTCAAGAATTTGATTTTGAAGTAAAAGATCAAAAGGGTTGTAAAAATCATATAGCCGACCACCTTTCCCGCCTTGAATACAATCAAGAAAAGCTTGGTGAGATTGAGATTGATGACACTTTCCCCGATGAGTTGGTCATGTCACTCTCGGAAAGTATTTTGCCTTGGTATTCAGACTATGCTAACTATATTATGAGCGGTGTACTTTCCAATAATATTAATAGTTATAAAAAAAAGGTTCTTATTTGATGTGAAGAAGTATTTTAGGGTTGAACCATACTTGTTTGGAGAGTGTGCGGATGGTATGATTCATCAGTTTGTTCTGGATTTGAAAATGAGGGCTATTCTTGATTGCTTTCCACTCTTCTTCATTTGGTGGTCATCATGGTGGGATCCAAACAGCTGCAAAGGTTCTTTAAAGTGGATTATATTAGCCTACCCTTTATAGAGATGCTTATGAGTTGGTCAAAACATGTCTTCAATACCAAATGCAAGGTGATGTTTGAAGGAGGCATGAGATGCCTCTTAAGCCTAATCTCGAGGTTGAATTATTCGACGTAAGGAGGATCAACTGCATGGGTCCCTTTGTGATATCATATGGTAATAAATACATCTTAGTATCCGTTGATTATGTTTCAAAGTGGGTGGAGGACATTTCTCTACGAACAACAAAAGAAAGAGTTTCACCTTCTTCTTGAAGAAATTATCATTACAAGATTCGGGACTCTATGAGAAATTATTAGTGAAGGAGGTTCTCATTTTTGTAATTGGGTTTTTGGTGCCTTACTTGATAAGTATGGGGTGAAACATAAGGCTGCTACTCCGTATCATCACAAACTAGTGGCTAAGTTAAGGTTTTGAATTGTGAAATAAGTCCATCCTTGAGAAAATCATGAATGTTGGCCGTATGAATTGGGAAAGGAAACTCTATGATGCTCTTTGGGAATATAGGATGACCTACAAAACTGCTATTGGTGTGTCACCCTACTGATAGGTGTTTGGGAATGCTTGTCACTTACCCGTTGAGTTGGAACATAAGGCTTTATGGGATTTAAGGAATGAATTAGGAGGACACATCTAAATCAAGAGTGAATCAACTTCATGAGTTGGATGATTTCTGACTTAAAGCATATGAAAGCTTTGTGCTGTACAAAGAAAAGATAAAGAGGTGGCATGATGCTAAAATCTTAAAACAAGAGTTTTTATGTGGGTGATGAGGTGCTCTTTTTTAATTCTATATTAAAACTCTTTATTGGTAAGCTTAGATCAAAGTGGTTGGGTCCATTTGTGGTCTCACATATTTGTCCTAGTGGAGCTATTGAGTTGGAAGATCACAAGAAGAAGAGATTTGTGGTAAATATACAAAGGTTGAACAATTACCATATTGGTGGACCTGGAGCGGCTAAGGTTGAGTCACTATGCTTTAAGGATTCGAAGTGATAAATTAGCATTGTGCCACAACGTTAAATTAAGCTCTAGATGGGAGGAACTCATCATCTCCAAAAATTTTGCATTTATCCTTTAAAATTTTAAATGTTAGAATACTTTAGGATGTTTCTTTTGATTAATCCACTAAATTTTGGAGTTTTGAAAAGTGATTTGAGTGGGTTATTGTGCAAAGAGTTGATTGGAATTGAGTTTGAGGTGGTACACCCTAAAAATAGGAATGAAGCGATTTCCTATCAGCATCTGAGGGTCTCAGGTACCACATATGCAAAAACAGAGTCACATAAGCAAAAGATCAGCACCCGAGGGCCTCAGGTATCTCAAAAGCAACATACAAATCACTTACACAATTAGTCAAAATTGGTCAAATGTCACGTAAGATATATACACACTTAAGTGATACGCGACTCTCAAAATCCCTCAAGTTTAAATAACCGTAGTTCAGCAACTCATTCTCATAATTTTTTTACCTTTGCTCTCAAACCCTTTCTTCTCTTCAATTCCTTTCGTATAAATTAGGTATGTTTTATGCCTTCCCTTACTTTTAGGCTAATAAATCATTGTAATAACTTCTTTTCTTTTATTCCCACTAGTTAAAGTAAAATTTTAATGCGATTGATTGAATTGAATCACTAAATCCATGAAAGGCACATGTACAAACTGGGTATAAAAGTTCATCTTGGTGTGAATCATGAGTAAGTCTTGAGTTTTCATGGGTTCTTGAAATTAGTAAAAGAGTGGAAATAGTTTATGCTCACCAAGTGTTTGGTTTTGTGTCTATGAAGAGTTTTTAGGGTTAATATGTGGAGAGTTCATGATTTCATACTAAATTTACATGATAAGTGTGTATTTCTGAGTAGGAAATTGTGAATGTGCAGCTTTAGGATTGAAAATTTTGGGTTTTGATTGTTGGGGACAAAGGGTTTGCTTAAGACCTTTTTTGGGCTTAAGTGAATATCACAAATGTAAATCTCAATTGCAAATGTGACTATCTCCAATGCACATTCAAACGACGTAAATTGTACCTGATGCCCATCTACAGGTTTGAGCGAAATTCTAGAAACTAATGTTTGAGCCTAAACTCTATCCTTAAACCATTTCTTTAGATTTTCTCAGTAACATTGCATTATTTTTACATAATAATCTTGGAAGTTCATGCATGTGTATTATTTTCAGGTTTTCAACCCAAAGGCTAAGAATGGTGCACCAACTTATTGATGAAGTTGAGGTTGAAGGAGACTATAAATAAAATCGATTCCTCTCCCTAGGATTCCAAGCAACATACTATAAAGACTTCGATAGGAAGAAGTTATTCCCTGAAAGAGGGATCTCCCTTGAGCGAGTTCCCAAAACTCCCCCAACTTTCTATCAAATGTTGGGGACTATGGGGTGGCTGTTCTTTGGACCAAAATCCTGTAATGCCAATGAACAATAGGTGAGGTACTTTCATGCCAACCTCAAGGTCATAAATTTTTCCACCCCAGTGATGAGGGCCGTGTTTGGTTTGCTGAATTCTGATCAATCACTATTTAACACAAAGGATTGTGATCTGGGCAATTGATTGGTCTCGAAACTTTACCCAAGTAAAAATGTACCATGGTCAACCTTGAAAGCAGGGATTACTTCGAATTAGTTCATGGCTAAGGCGAAGATTTGGCAGGCTATTATTTGTAGATGTATCTCTCTATGTGAGAATATGACTAATATCCCAGTGTGAGGGCCTAGATGGTCTCTAATAATCTAGAAAACATTACATTAAATGTTGGTCTTTTTATTATCTTAGAGTTTTGTGTATACAAGTGACAAGATGGACCCATTCTAATATTTCCTTTGTTGATTACCAAATTATGCAAAAGGGTGGGAGTCGATGAGTGTAAGGAGGATAATTGGGTAGCACCAAGGACACCAATTTACCCACTGAAAAAGCGTGGTGAAGTCTTGACTTCTAGAAGCAAAAAGATAATGATTGATACAAGTAAATTAGTTCAGGATGAGTTCAACTCTTGTATACCGTCACCCGTTGGACCATTTGATGTGTTGACTAAAGAGTTGCAGATTATGAGAGAGTTGGTGTCCATATTGCCCATAGGGACTGGTGAGACTTCTGAGTGTCCCACCTCTTATATCCCATAAAGAAATTATGATTTGTTCTTATATGATAAGGAATAGGAAGGGGATCACATTTTGAAGTTTGAGAAGACATATACTTTCTTGGTCAATTCACACCAAGAGTTGAATGAGTCATACAAGAAGATGAAAAAGAGAGAGAAGAAGATGGTCAAATTCTTTACTCAAATGTGAAAGGGTGTGAAGGGTTTGTGGAAGGTGCTGAAGCCTAAAGATCTACTCCTCACTTTGAGAAAAGTGGATGATGATGATATTCTAGCACATTGGTCTAAGGATGATGAGTCTAATGGTGAGGGTGTTGAGGATGAGGAGACTGATAGTGATGACAACCAATTATGTGGATTCAGGGAGCCCCTTTACTTTATTTTGTTTTGATCTTAGGCAGTAAGGACACTGTGATGTGGTTATTTGTATATTTATGATGTTTAATGATATTGTGTGCCTTTATCGGGCTTATGCGCTATTTTTATTTTGTTGGATAAGTTGTCTTTCTTGTGTGTTTCAATTCAATTTTAGTTTTTCTTTTGGTAGTTATTTTGGATGATTCTTTCCCTATTATAGATTGAGTGACAACATTCTTAAGGGAAAATTATCATTTTTGGTAGTTGGTGTCAGTTGTGCAGGGGAAGTTTGAGTACATATAGCACTGTGAATTAGGATTGAAATTATAATTATGATGAAATCTGAGTAGCCAATTGTTATGGAAAAGTCTAAGTATCCGTAGCATTAGTGTCCTTGTTGGAGTCAAAATGAGATATTGTAACTTTTTGGTACAAACAACAGTTAGTCTTGCATGGTGAAATGTGAAATAAGCATCCCCCTTCGTCTAATATTTTTTTTGAAAATCATGGTCATTGAAGTGAATGATGTCATGATAACACTTTAACTCTTTTGTGGATCCTAATTCCTTAGTTGGTGGTAATGTGGAAAATGACTCCGTTTGCTCTTAAGTAGGAAGTGAAATTGATCCTTCTAAAATATTTTCATGCCATGCGTGGTGAGTATTTGTTAAATGATTCTTGTGCTTACTTGTGTCATCTAGAACTTGCTCCGTTGGTCTTTCAAAGCTAGTCTTGATTATACGCGGTTGGTGAAATGATCTTAGGCCTTCTTTGTGATTGTTGGAAACTTCTTTAGCCTAAAAATCCTAACCATGCATGAATGGTATCACTAGTCACCCTACTTGAGCCATTAAAAATGCTCAACTCACATGACAATTTAAGTGCAAGACGATCGTCGTTAATATAATTAGCCAACTTTGAGTCGGGGTCGAATCCATGAGGAGTAATGCGAGTGGTGAATAAATAAGTTCGAAATTAACGTTACATGCTAAATTCAAATATGCTATTCATATATTTGGGGGGATTTTGAATGTTTTTAAAGTGCAAGACAATTTGTGGGCTTCTAAAGGACTAATTCGAGACTAAAAATAAATAGAGCGTAAACAATTTGAAATGGATCTTGGGATTATGCTTTCCTAAGGGCAAGTTATGCATGGGAACATGATGATTCAGTGCAAATTATAATTGCTCAAGATGTGGTAGTCTAGGATGAAAGTCCTTGAGGCTAGTTTGTCAACAAAGTCTCAAAGATGTCGCTCATTGACCCCTTTGAGTACCTAACGAGTGTGTAAATTAAAGCCACCCAACACCTCAATTGGGCATCCATATTTCTAGGAAGATGCCCTAGACATAGCCTACTCTCTATTCATCTTTATTTATAAGATATCAAAAAGATAGTAAACTACCTCCATTATTGTCAACTATTACTTTGTTCCCCGTATCCCTCTTTTAAGGATGCCATGGGTTTCAAAAGTTCACCCACATCCTCCTTTCAAGGTGATGTGAGTTTGCAAGAGTTTGGGGTTTCACCCACAAACCCATTTTGGGTTTTTGGGGTTTTCACCCTCAAATCCCAACTAATTAAATCAAGAAATAGTGAAACCCATCATCAACAAACTAGAATCTACAAAAATACATCACAACCCATACACACTTTCACCCTATTCAAATATAATCCCAAGAGGAAGAACTAGCTACACATAAAGATAATAAGCAAAGATATACCCAAAATCTCCATCAATTTGATTTATGAAAGATAAATAAGTTGCAAAACCAAACTTTAAGCTTCAATAAATCTTCAATAGAAATTGCTAATCCTCCACTGGGAATCTACTTTTTTGTATTCTTCACCCCAAAATTAGTACAATCAAATTTTCTCTTCAAATTGGAAACTAGATGCTAGAAGAGAGTCCCAAAAATTGGGGGATGTCCCCTAATGAAATTGGGTTAGAACTTCTTAAGGGAATTGAGGATGGCTGTGTGAATTTATAAATTTGCCCTTGGGTATAATCTTGATTTTCCGCAGTTACTGATACTTGTCTGCAACCGGGGCTACCGCGACTGTGGTCAAAACTTGTGATTATGGTATATTGACCTATCTTGACTAGCCGTGATAGCAGACCCCAATCCACTATCGCGGTAACTGAGGTTTGTTTCTACTCCAGGTCTTCCAGCTGCACTTGTTTCCCCCTTTTGGTCTATTTTATGTCAATCCACATCTTTAATTTTCCTAACCCGTATGCCTGCAAAATGTGGATATTAGTATATTTAATCACCAATTTGTCTCACTTATATCTTTAAATCATAGTAGTGTGCACGATAGTTAAGTGCAATTGAGTTGTAATATCACCACTCATCACCTATAAACCTTTCTTTGGTCACTAAATTACAAGTCTTGAACCTTTTGAAAATGTCCCTCTATTGAACCCTACCCTCTTTGAACTTAAAATTGCCACCTTGAGACTAAAAACCTAAGTTGGGGGTGTGGTGGAACTTGGAAGAGGCATCATGTACTGTGTTCTTAGAAATGAGTGCCTTAAAGCAAATCAATGATTAAAAATAAAGGAGAAAAAGAAAGGAAAGAAAAATCAAAAGGTAAGAAATTGTAAAAAGGAAAGAGAAAGAGAAAAAGTGAAAAAGTACAAAAAGGAAAGGAGAAGATAATGCTTTCAATAGATAGGTGAGTGAAAATGAAAAAGGTAGGAACGTGTGTGGTAAAAAATAAAGTGGTCAATAATCCAAGTTTGATCTATTTAGTGTTTTGTTGAGTTCAAGAAGGATGTAGTCACTTTTATCCAAAATACTTATCCTACCCTTCCCCGATCCTACATTACAAGGTAGAGAAAGTCCTTTGAGATCTCCCACAAAGTATTTTTGAGTTAGTAGCAACCTAAAATAATGTCAAGCATATGGTATGATACTTATTTGCATTAGAAATTCTTTGTGAGTGTAAGTGTTTGAGAACTTGTCTCTTCTTTAATTTTGTAAATATGGTGTGTTTGGGACTTTATTTCATGAGAATGCATGTAAAATAGGATAGATTGGTGAAGTTGATGTATTCCAAAAATAAGGTGAAGGAAAATTTTTGATTTATTATTGACTGCGAGTCATTTCTTGGGAACTGGTTGTTGTTACTAGATTATACTTGAATTTTTTTGTGCTCTTGAAAATGTGATTGAATTTGAGAGAGTTGTTTGGTTAGAAACTCATGAGCTTGTTGACTAATTGCTAGTACCAACCAAAGTCATAATCATTGTAGACGTATGATGTGAGAGTATTGTGTCGAGCTTAATTTGATAGTCTCATTAAGTTGTGGAGTGATATTGCTTGAGGATAAGAAAAGTCTTTATGTTGGGGGTGATAATGAGTGGTAATTTCACCACTCATCGAAATCTCATTTCTTATGAGTTATTGTGGCTAAATTGATGATATGAGGCTAATTACCTTATTAAATGCACTAATTTTTGGAATTTGTAGCTTTTCAGGGAATTTTAGTGAAAAAGGAGTGAAGTCAAAGTTAAAACGGGAAAAAAGGAGCTGAACAAGAAAAATCCCAAAGATGTGTCTCAAAAATGACCCTCAGATCCCGCTTAAGCGGTCTGTGGATTAAATAAGAGACCAAGCAAATAACCATTTAGAAATGACCCTCAGATACCACTTAAGTAATCTAAAGATTGTGTATATGAATGGTCCAGATAGTTAAAGAAGTTGCGTAAGTGATCATATGTCTTGCATAAGAGACAAGTAAAAAATGTTAGAGGTGTTTCATAAGCGACTACACACATTGCATCAGCGACCGGACAATGTAGATAAAAGAATTGCATAAATAGTCTGTTAAGTTGCATAAGCAACTGTTGAGCCAGCCACAGAACTCGTGTACACGATCAAAAGAGTCGCTTAAGCTATCTTTTGGCATAATTTCTGGGGCAATGATGAAATTTTATGTCTTTCAATCCCAATGTATAAAAGGGTCAATCCCTAGCATTTCGAAACCAATTTTTATCTTTGAAGTTTTAGAATATTTTTTTGCACTACTTTTGATTGAATAACATTCTTAGACTGATTCCTAAGTGAGGAATTAATTATTTTCATTTAAGATTTATTGAAACTCAAAGCTTGGAAGTACCTTTCTTTTATTTTCATGGATCAATTTAATGGAAATTTTGGTATATGTTTACCTTCTCTCTCTATGGTAGCTACTTCTTAATCTTAGGGTTATGCGAGAATAGGTTGTGACTAGTGCATGTGTGTTATTAATTTATTTTCCTAATTAGTTATTTGAGATAGGTGTTGCATTTATTTTATGATTTAACTAAGAATTGGGGGTTGAAAACCCTAGTTACCATTGAACCCAAATCATCCATGAAAGAGAGGATATGGGTAAGGAATAAATTCTATCAATAAATTACGTTATTTCATTTAATAGCATCTCTTAGACATAAGGATGTTAACAGAACCAATACATTGGCGTAATTGCTACACTTATGAAGTGTTCGAAAGAACCCATTTGTGAAATTTTGTGTTTGATTAAAAGAGTGACATCAATACCATCAAATCTGGCTTACCAATGACTCCTAGCTAAATTTCTATAAATTTTCAATTACCCATGCATAAACTCATGCCTAGAATTGCATAACCCTAAGGCCTATTCCTAATAGATTACACTCTTAGCATTTTCAATCCCAAGATAGTATTCTAAAATAAAAGAAATTGTTATTATAAAAATATTCAAACTAATTCCCCTATTTTACATTTATGTTTATTTATACACATTATGGGTCAACTCCTAGTTGATTACCAACACTCTTAAACTTTATTCGACCCAACCTAAGTTGGGTTAATGTATTGACAACGATCACTTATATCCATTTTAGAGTATTTGAGCATTATCATGGCTCAATTTCATGAGTTGGCTAGGCATGCTACTTCTATTCTGACTACTGAGTATCATAGGGTTTGTTGCTTTTTTAAGAAATTGAAACTTCTTCTTTGTATGTATACACAGAGTTTGATTGATATGTGTAGGTCTTTTGATGAGGTTTCTAATCATGCTTAGTTTATGGAGGAGATACATCACCAAGGCCTAAGGGGACAATGATAAGAGGTTGTGATATCATGATAGTTTTAATGGGAGCCGTAGTAGCTCACAATTTAGAAGCAGTGGTTCTCAAATGTGATGACCTTTTAGGTTATTATCCATATTTCTAATTATTTTTGCTTTTAGAGCTTTCCTATAGCTTCCCCAAGTCATTTATGACCTGCTGGAACTGTCATTTTGGTTATTGAGTAATTCATTTGATTTTTAAAGTTAATTCAACATTTTGAAGTCTTCGCTAGTTCCAAATGGCCACTGCGCAAAAATTTCAGTCAAACGACCTTGAATAAATTTTTTGAATTTTCCAACAGCTTAAGAGTATCAATTTTAGGCTAGGTGGACTCTTGGGTCAGGTCCTAAGGCACCCAATCTCATTTCTACCTATTGGTCGAAAAGTTAAGAAAATAAAAATTAGATGTAGGACCCATTTTTTACCGAAACGACCTTAGATGGACTTTCAACTGTACTATTAAGTTTGGAAAATTGAATTTTTTATGATAGCATAGTTTGTTTGTGCACACGAGGTTCTGAACGAATATCAAGCCCCGATCAAAGTCTATTCTGGACTTAGTAAAAATGTATTGCATCAGGCTTGCTAGTGCAATCGTGATCTCCATATGTGATTTATACCTTGGCAGATCACGATTGGAAATATGTATAAATTGTGATTGTTAGATGTAATATACTCTTGCCATATCGTGATTACGATATCATAACGACTGTCTCAAAAGCTATTATTGCGATAGCGACACCAAGCATCTGGGATGGGTATAAATAGTCCCTTTCCCCCTATTTTGTCATTATTCATCCATTTCTAAGAGATCTTAAACCCTAAGTAGTGATATAACTTAAAATTGAAGCTTGTAGGTGATTTGGGAGCATAGGTAAAACTTGTTTATGTGATTATCCTCTGATTTATGGTAAGATTTTACTCTTTTCGTGATAGATCTTTTCTCATCTCTTGTTCAAAATTCCTATACCTTGGAGGCTTGATTTTATCTCCAAATTATCTTAGATTTCCCCTATTTTTAAGGGTAATGACTCTTTGAGCATGAGGAAATATTGGGTTGGTTTTGGAAATGCGATATTCGTAAGTGGGATCCAAATAGGATTTTAGTGTGATTTTTGGACCCAAATCACAATAGTGCAATATGAGTATCATTATTCTCATATTGATGAGTAGAATGAGATTTTAATAGCTTGGCATCTTGTGGAAACTTCTCAGAAGGAAAAAATGGTGATTTAGTGGATCTTTTGAGCTTTCTTCAGCATCTATGTAGTTTAGATTTTACCCCTTGTTAGATTGAGCTAATTTATAGTATGTTTATGATTATATGTTAGATTTGGGATGCTTTTTAGGTGTTGGTATGATAAAATTGCAATACTTGGGTTAGCTGGATCATTTAGGCTATTTTGGATATCGCTTTTGGGCATAATTAGCCAAGTTAACCATACCTTAGGTAAAGTTGACCTTGTAGGCTCTTGTTTAGGATGGAAATTCTTTATTTACTCAACTTATGAGGATATTTCCTTGGTCAATTGAATTTAGGGTAGAACTTATCCTAGTGTCATTGCCTAGGTAAAATTGACATAGTTGCCCTCTATTAAGAGGAATCGCTATCCTAGGGCCAGTTATGACTTATCTAACATCTAATAGTAGATTTAGATACCTTAGCCTAGTCTATGGTAGACATTGCTTGGTAAACGATTTCCAAGATTTAGAAGCAGGCTCTTTGACCCACCTTAGGCTAAGACTTGTGTTAGTTATTGAAGACCTTTTATACGCTTGTGTACATCTACAAAATTTTATTGTGGTGATATTGAGATTCCTTGGTACTTGATGCTTATGATATGTTGATATTGGGAATAATGCTTATTAATTATGTTATGAGTAACTTATTGATTAAGTTAATGATGAGCTAATTGAATATGCTATTGAATAAGCCCTTGATTATGATATTGATTAAGCCATTGATTGGCTTATTGATTATGCCATTGACTAAGATAGTGGTTATATTAGTAATCATTCTATAATTTATTCTAAAACCATGCTTATTGGCTATATTAAAAATTATGCTATTGATTATACTTACAACTATGCTTATTGATTATAATAGAGATTGAGCTATTGGTTATGCTAAAGATCACATTTATTTACTGCATTGGCGATTATGCTAGAGATCATGCTTCGATTATGATGGGTGATCATACTAAATAGCTATGCTAGCAATTATTCTATTGAACAGTCTAATGATTATTCTATTAGCCATGGTAATGACGATATGGTTACGGTATAAGTTTGGATATTGATTATGTTATGAACTATACTAACACTAGTTTAAGTCTAAATAATGATGATGATATCAATTATTATGCATGATGCACGTTTAGATAATGGTTATGATATTAATGATGATAATTGATGTGTTGGTGATGATATGGAGAATGATATCTATGATGATATTTATGATGATTTTGTTGATTATACTTATCGGTTCAATTCTGAATATATACATTATATTATGATGATATACTTATTATGATATGATGATATCGAGGTGTGAGATTGATAATAGTAATTCTAGCTAAGTCAAAAAATTAGGAAATGGTTATAATATGGCATGATATGAATGGATTCTAGTGATATACCATGATTAGTTGATAGATGGTGATTAGTTGATAAATAATGATTAGTTGATAATTGGTGGTTAGCTGATAAATAATGGCTAGGGGGTAAATAATGGATATGGTGTAGCATGGCATGGAAGAATTCTAGTTGCATAATGGAAGTTGATAAATGACGGTGGTAGGTTGTACTATCTTGTTTGTACCTTCCAGGCTTATGGGAGCTAATGATGGTTTATTTACGTTTTTACACTAATTGTCTTATGGGGGATAATTTTATAGTTATGATTGCACGTGTTGATGCTTTATATTGTGTTATGTTACTATTCCACTTTATGTACTTATCTATGCGCAACAATGTTAGAGTGGTTATCAAGTTCTCATCTTTATCATGACTTAGTTACATTATCTTGCATTTTATCATACTTATATCATGATTTAGCTCAGTCGGACAATGATGCCTACTGAGTACCTATGGTTTAGGTACTTATACTACAATTCTATACCTTTTGGTGTTGATCCAAGTACTAGCTGCCACTGTTGATTGACATTTGTGCTGTGTTGATTTTTGGAGATAGGGTGAGCTTTTAGAGTCAGAGTCACCCATTTCTTTCGATCTTTCTTATGTCTAGTCTTTAGTTTCAAAACAGATTGTATTGACTATTTTAGATACTTGGGTTGTATTTATAGTTTTTCTTGTACTATCTATACCAGGTCGTGGGATGATATCTATGTATTGACTATCTTTTATCTGTTCCTAATACACTATTTTATTTAGAAGTTACACTTGTTATTTCTTTAGCCTTGTGGGCATTTTCTACCAAGTTAACCCATTATGTCTAGCTTCGGGTTATGGTTTGGCTTACTTAATGGCAAGATAGAGGAGGTGCCATCATGACTCATAAATTAGGTCACAACATCAGGGTAGGTACACTCCACATCAGTTGTATCAGCACCAGGGTCAGTCTAGTAGAGCAGTTTAGGTCGATCTTCATATTACTAATAAAGGCCAATCTAATTTCAGTGATCATCCTAGCTAGGGTAGTGGTCTGGCTTTGAGAGATTCATCTTCTAGTTATTCTAGTTATGGTGGTTATTTTGGGTTAATCGAATCTTCTAGTTTTAGTACATTACCTGGGACATGTTATTGTTGTTGAGATTTTGGACATTTCTAGAGAGAGTACTGAAGTTGTGGAGCAATTGTTTCTTTAATTTAGAGTTTTTTGCAATTTGGGCAATTTTCCCTTAGCTAGAGGTGGCATTCAAGGTTGTAAGGGTGTTCCCCAGGGTGCTCATAGAGGTTCTCAGGTAGGTAGGATATGAGATTGGTCAGAATCCTAGTCATGGGCAGGCTTGGTCAGTTGTATGTAGTACCTGCTAGACTCTAGGTTGAGTCTTCAAATGCTATTATCACTTGTACGATCTTAATGTTCCATTAGTCAACTTTTTCTTTATTTGATCAGGGATCCACTTATTATTATGTGTCTGTTTATTATGCCTCACAATTAGAGTTATCTTGGGATTCATTATGTATGCCATTAGGTATATCTACTATCATAGGTGATTATTTAGTTATGGATCAGGTATTTGGATCATACGTTGTGACTGTTCGAGAGCTTGATACTCATGTTGTTCTTATTATGTTAGACATGGTGGATTTTGATGTGATTCTGGGCATGGACTAGTTATTCCACTATCAAGCGATCCTAGGTTGTTGTGCTAAGACCGTTACCTTTGCCATGCGTAGCGTACCCTCCATTGTGTGACAGAGAGCGATTAGCCATAGGTCGATGTGGTTTATTTCTTATATTCATGTTAGGAGACTTATTTTGATGGGTTGCAATCCTTATCTAGCTTATATTTGTGATGTTAGTGCGGAAAATCCATTGGTTAACTCTTTTTCAATAGTTAATGAGTTTCCTGATATTTTCCCAACTGATCTACTTGGTATTCCTCATGAGCATGATATCAAGTTTGATGTTGATCTTGATCCAGGAACCCAACCTATTTCTATGGAACCTTACCATATGGCTTCTATCAAGCTTAAGAAGCTAAATTCTCAGCTTTAAAATCTTCTTAGCAAGGGTTTCATTAGATCGAGTCTGTCTGCTTTGGGAGATTCTATCCCGTTTGTGAAGAAGAAGGATGGTTTCGTGCATATATGTATCAATTATAGATAGCTTAATAAGGTGACGATGTAGAACCGATATTCTATGCCTCACATTGATAATTTATTTGACCAACTTCAGGGAACAACAATTTTCTCTAAGACTAATTTGAGATTCAATTACCATCAATTATAGATTTGGGCCGAGGATATCCTTAAGACAACCTTTAAAACCCTTTATGATCATTATGATTTCTTGTTATAGTAATTATGATTTCCTAGTGATGTCTTTTGGGTTGACTAATGCCCCAACCGTATTTATGGATTTGATGAACCTTTTGTTTAGACCTCATTTTGATTCCTTTGTGATTATGTTCATCGACGACACCTTTGTGTGTTTGAGGAATAAAGTGGAGCATATGCATGATTTACGGATTATGCTCCAGACTTTGAGAGATTATATGCTTTTTGCAACCTTCTCCACATATGAGTTTTGTCTTGAGTTGGTGACATTCTTTGGACATGTGGTGGCTAAGGATGGGATTATGGTAGACCCAGCAAAGATTGAGGATATTCGTGATTAGGCCGGGCCTACATCTCTGGTTAAGGTTCATAGCTTCATTGATTTGGTCGATTACTATTGATGGTTCATGGAGAGTTTTGCTACTATTGCAACATCAATGACCAAATTGACTCAAAAGGAGGTTCTGTTTTGATGGTCCGAGAAGTGTGAACCGAGCTTCAGAAAGCACAAGGGGTTTCTTAGTTCAGCTCCTATCTTGGATCTTTCTATTGAATGTGAGGGATTGTAATGATTTAATTTATGGTGATTTTTGTAAAATACTAATTTCTTTATAATTTGACCATTTTACCCCTTCTTGTGGTTGCATTGTGGTTTTCCTGGGGCATGGGATTGATTAGTGTGGTTCCTGATGCATTTTAGTATTTTTTGTGTGAGATTGTGGTTATTGGTGATTTACAAGTCTTATTAGTTGACTTTGGTCAATGTTTTTTAATCAGTGCTTTGGATGGCAAAACAGACTACGCTAGTAGATCCAAAACATTAATTTTTGGTTGGTAACATAGTTGGTGTGGTTTTACGGCTTTTATATCTCATTTTGATCCTCCGTTTGAAAAATTATGAAATTAGATTTCAGGGGTCAATTTTATGAAAATAATGTTTTTCAAAAATTCGATGTCGCCATTAAGTCTAGAGCATCAAATTTAGTGGGGTAGCATAGTTTGTTTGCGTACTTGGGATTTTGGTTGAATCTCGAGGGGTGTGCAGAAGGGAACTCGCTTAAGTGATGCTTTGGTTGCTTAAGTGACTTAGCCTGATAGAAAAATATCGCCTAAGTGACACTAGGATCGCCGCTTAAGTGATAGCTTAGCCGCTTAAGCGATAGTTGCATTCCAAACTCCTGGTGCTTAAGCAATAGCCAAGTCATATACGCAATGAAGAGGGATTCACTTAAGAGATGCCTGGTATATTAAGCGATAGCCGCCTAAGCGACCCGGTAGTCGCTTAGGTGATGCTTGGGTAGTTTATTTTCCCTTGTTGAAGATTTTTACACCATTATGAGACTTAGATCTTGGGGTTTGAGTTTTTGAGTATTTTCTTCCACTTTAAAGCTTGGGTAAGCTCCAGATCCTTATTATAATTACTTTACTTTGATTTTATAATTTAAATCTCTTTTAAACTCAAATTTAAAGACGAAATTTGGGGATTTTGGCCCGTAAGGCCCAAATTATCATTTCTTTGATTCAAACCCCAATTCCACCCTATTCTCACTTGGATTTTCTCCTATGAGTTCCTTTAATCTTGGGAAATATGTTTTTGGATTAAAATTTTGGTTTTACCTCTATTTTTTGACAAACTATTTTGGGGGTCCATTTTGATCTCAATTTGAAAATGGGCAATGTGGGTATTGTTAGCTTTCTTTTGAATCGTAGATTCTATATTTGTGTGTTTTATTTGATTTTGGGTCCGTTCTTGTGGGTAAAGCTCTGGATTAAGGCTTTTTGGATTGATTTTTGACATTTGAGGTAGGTTATGACTTCACTTTCTTGAGACTAGGTTGGGTAGTAAATAATAATGTAACAGCATTCTATAGTTATGGGATATCATCATGGAAAATGCTTTTAGGTGATTTATGTTCCCGTGTAAGGGCCAATGTGGATAATATTTGGCAGTCTTGAGACATTATTTGCAATGTGTAACAATGTAGGGTCTTATATGATGTTGTTGACCTGTTATTGATATATATATGTTTGGTTGCACTTTTTTCGGTGGCAAAAGCCTAGATTTTGGGATTTTTATTGTATCAATGACATTTTCTTGCATGTTTCACTTGATGGTTTCTTGATTATATTGGATCATGGATAGTTGGTTGATTTGGGTGGATTTTTAGCTCACATGGTTTGTATATTGGATATTTTAATTTTGGTTGGTGGTGTGTTTTACATCCTTATATCATATTCATTCAAGAAACATTGGTACCACTATGGAAATACTAGAAATACTACAAGCACTGGCTTTTTTTGAAAGAAAATATGTCCTCTTTAAAACCTCTCAACTGATGTATGTGCTGGTGAGGAGATATGAATATTGGTAGTTGTATATGAGTTGACGAACCCTCTATTGGTCCTACCTGGGTGCATAGCTTGGTAGGTATGGGTTGACGAACCTGTTATGGATTCTACATCCATAGATGAGCTTTATAGGGGTATATAGAGGTTGGGCAATGACCTCATGCATCACCACCACCACCACCACCATCATCATCAACATCTTCTTATTTATTGCATTCTATATATTGTGCTTATTTCATGATTGTATTTCTATTTTGTAACCTGATATCTATCCATTTGTTCTATCTTCTTGTACTTGTATTCAGAGTATGTGCGTACTTGTTCTTCTTTCCCCGTCCTATTGTTGTTATATGTGTATTTAGTGGAAATTTTACTAGAGATGGTGTGGGCTACCATTTGGAGCATTTATGATTGCAGGTGACATTCCTATGGTTTGTGTTTATATGCTTTATTTTCTACTTTACTCAATCGGCCTATGATACCTACTAAGTACAAGTGGAACGTACGCATCCCTACTATGCCCTTTTGGTGCAGATCCAGGTATGAGTGCGCCACACGAATAGCTAATTCTGGCGGTATTTGGAAGTAGTGGTTGATATATGTATCCGGAGTCGACTACTACCTTTTCTTATTTATACTATATCTTATTTGTATTAAGAGGCAGAGTTGCTCCTTTCAGGATATCCTATGTATATTTTGACTTTGAGTTATATTAGTTGGTTCTTACACTGTGACACTAGGTTTTGGGATTTGGTCTGGTATCTTTGATTATATTTCCCCTATCATTATATTTGTGTGGCTCGTATTTTCTCTTGAATCCTTGTATTGAGTTTTGGTATTAATTTTCCTTTGTTATATTAGTTTGAGTCATAGGCTTACTTGTCAAGGCTTGCCGCGACAAGTGCTATCATGACTCTTGGTTTTTGGATCCTGACAAGGATTCATCTTGTATTGTGATTCTTCTAGTGTTGGTTTGGGTTGTGTGTTGATGCAGCAGGGTTGAATTATTGCTTATGCATTGAGGCATCTGAATTTGCCGAGCGCAACTACCCCACTCATGATTTGGAGTTGGCGAGGGTAGTTTTCATGCTTAAGATTTGGTGGCTTTATCTTAATGACCTAGAGAGAGCTTAATTCTTGGCAGTGTAGATGGATGGACTTGATAAGGATTATGACATCTCTATCTTGTATCATTCGGGCAAGGTAAATGTTATAACGAACACCTTGAGCCAAAAAGTGGTGAGTATGGGTAGCTTAGCATGCATTTTAGTTTCTCAAAGCCCGTTGGAGGATTATTGCTAGTGTTGAGGTGAGGTCTTTACTATTTGAGAAAATTCAAATTCGTCAGTTTAAGGATAAAAGGCTTTGCATCATCCGTGATCAGATGTTGAGTGGTGAGTCCAAGAGGGATGCCATGATTCTGAGGGTGTCTTGAGATTTGATAGCCGCATTTGTATTCTGAGAGTGAATGACTTGATTCAAGATTTTACATGAGGCACATAGATCCAGATATGTTATTCACCCTAAGATGTATAGATATTTTAGGAAGCATTATTGGTGGAGTGGTATGAAGAGAGATATGGTGAACTTTGTAGATTATTGCCTGTACTATTAGTAGCTCGTTGTCCATTCTTGAGTAGAGATGGGAGTGGATTACCATGTTCTTTGATAGTGGTTTGCCTTGTATTTCCCGTGTTCTGATGGTATCTGGGTCATTATTGATCAGTTGACCAAGTCGGCACACTTCATTCCTATTCAAGTGGCCTTTAATGACAAGAGGTTAGACCATATCTATGTTAGCGAAATAGTCCATTTGTAGGGTGTGCCTATTTTAATTTGTTTATATTGGGCTTTTGTGTTCACTTATAGATTTTGGAGAGCTTTTTAAAAGGAGTTGGGTACTCAGGGGGATCGTAGTACAACCTTCCATCCTCAAATTGATAGATGGTTGGAGAGGACTATTCAGGTTCTCGAGGACATGCTTCGTGCTTATGTTATGGATTTTGGAGGTCAATGGGAGAAACACTTAACTTTGGCGGAGTTTGCTTATAATAATAAATATCCTTCGAGTATTAAGATGGCTCCTTATTAGATTTGTATGATAGTTAATTTCGTTCTCTGATTGGATGGTTTGAGACTATTGAGATTATACCCCATGGTACCGACTTGCTTTAGGAGTCATTGGATAGAGTCAAGATGACTCAGGGAAGCTTGAGGGAAGCTCAGAGTAGGCAGAAGGATTATGCAGATTGCAGACACCGTTCCCTGAGATTTAGAGTTGGTGATTGGGTATTCCTTCTTGTATCTCCAATGAAAGGTAGGATGAGGTTTGAGAGGAAAGGGAAGATCATCCCCAGATATTGGACCCTTTTAGATTCTCTACATAGTTGGTGAGGTGGATTTTGAGTTAGCCTTACCCCCTAATTTTTCTGTTGTCCATCCAGTTTTTATGTTTCTGTATTGCGGCGATAAATTCCTGACCCTTCTCAAGTTTTTAGATAGGACTCGATTCAGTTGGATGAGCAGTTAACCTTCGTCGAGGAACCTGTGCTCATTTTGGCGAGTGATGTCAGGGGGTAGCGCACTAGGGAGATTCCAGTAGTTAAGATTTAGTGGAGGCATCACCCAGCAGAGGAGGCTACATGGGAGATCAAGAGTGAGATACGAGTCTAGTATCCTCACCTGCTCGAGGATTTAGGTACATTCTAATCCTTTACTTTTGCAGACAAAAGTTCTTTTAGTAATGGATATTGTAATGACACTCCAGGATATTTTCTATATTTTCACTCATTTTTTCCGTTTAGTGCTTTCCTATAGCTGCCCCAAATCATTTATGACTTGCTGGAACTGATAGTTCGGTTACCGAGCAGTTTATTTTGATTTTAGAGCCACTTCCATGTTTGGAAGTCTTTGTTGGCTCAATTTGGCTACCGGGTGAAAACTTTAGTCAAACGACCTCATATGGTAATTATGATAGTTACAACAACTCTAGAACATCGATTTTAGGTTAGGAGGGTGCTTGGTTCGGTTCCTGAGGCTTTTGGACTTATCTTCGTCTATTGGCCATAAATTAAGAAAAAATGGCATATGGTTATGGCACCCATTTTTTTATCGAAATGATCTCGGATGGAAATTTTGGTTGGGCCATTGAGTCTAGAATGTTGAATTTGATAGGTAGCATAGTTTGTTTTCATATACGTGATTTGGATGAATCCTAAAAGGTTACGGAAATCAGGATACACTATGATGCTTTTGCTAGTTCATTGCTTAAGCAACTATTTGGGTTGCTTAACCCAGCTGACCATTTATACGGTCAGGCTGGCCCAATGAGGCATCGCTTAAATGACACCCGTACAACCTAAGCGATGTCTAGTTAACCGATACCTGCGAAGATGCCAAAGTGCCGTTAAAGCAGTGACCGCATAAGCGGCCAAGTGTCTGGTTTAGCCGCATACGTGTAACTGGGAAGGGTATAAATACCCCACTCATCCTAATTTTCATCATACTTTAACCATTCTATAGAATATTGAGCCCTAAAAATTTGAATTCTTAAGAGAATCAATTGTGGGTGATTGTGGAGCTTGGGTATAGTTAACTTACATGATTCTTCATCAAATTTGTGGTAAGATTCCATTAATTTCACGGTTAATTCCTCTATCTTTTATTATATCCCTAAAGTATCGGTGGCTTAATTGTAGCACTGATGTGCTATAGAAATATAACACTTTTGATGCTCAAAATGAGGAAAAGATGAAAGTTTTGGAGGTTATTTTGTAAGATATGATTCCTTTTGGGTATGTTTTGTAGGAAATCATGTTATGGATGTTAAGTTCATGAAAAAGGTGAAAAAAGTGTTTTTGGCCATTTTTGGAGCAATAATGGATGTTTGGGACACTTTCCATCTTGATAATGATCAAACCATGTTTGAGAATCGAAGAAGAGCTAAAAATATGACTTCCGACACCTACTAAGTCAACCTACGGACCCCAGGTAGGCAAACAAAGTGCGAGAAGTCTAAGATCCCAAGAGCTAAAATTTGCAGGAGTTTTCCATCTGGTACCTACAGTTTGTACCTGCGCCCAGGGCCAGGACCGCAGGTAGGGGTGTACATAGGTCAGGTTGGTTTGTTTTTTATTAAAAAAAAAACAAACCAATTATGTCGGTTTATTAAAATTATAAACAAAATCAAACCAACATAAAATTAATTTTTTTGGTTTAGGTTTTAGTCAGTTTTTTCAGGGTTTTTGTTTTTTTTTAAGTTTTCTTCGTTTTTTTTATAATTTTAAATTTTTACGATTATATTGTGATCGAAGACTAGATCAAATATGTTTTCACTCATGTGCTAATGAAAACCCATAATTATGAAAAAATGAGGAGCGAAAAACTCTTTGAAACTAAAAAGTGAGATGAAGAGTGAAAAGTTTAGGTTTTAAGTTTATATTGGGTTTTCAATCATTTAATTAGCAATTAATGGACAAATATTACAACTTAAAGGCCCAAATCTAAATATATATCTACGTCTACTTTCAAATTATTGAAAATTACTAAAACTAGTTGAAAAAGTATTTAAAAAGTGGATTATAATTAATATTTTATGTAGAGATAATACCCAATTACCCCCCTGAACAAATTAAAAGTGTAATTTTGACACCCTTAGTGCCTACTTGGCACATACGTTGCACAACACACTGAAGTGTCCACGTAGGCACACGTGTGTGCCATGTAGGCACTAAGGGTGTAAAAATTACACTTTTAATTAGCTCAGAGGGTAATAGGACCCCCTTTAAGTTAAGGTGTGTCATAGCCTTTTTGGGTATAGTTTGGGGGAGGGGGTAATTGGGTATTTTCTTTTTTATGTATAAAACAGTTTGAATATTATATATATATATATATTATGTCGGTTTGATTCGGGTTCGGTTTGACTTTTTTTTGGTTAACACCAAACCAAACCAAACCAAGAATGGTCAGTTTTTTTTTTCTAACTCCAAACCAATCAAACCAAACCATAAGTCGGTTTTTACTCGGTTTGGTTTGGTTCGTCGGTTCGATTTGACTTGACGGTTTGGTCTGTACACCCCTAACCACAGGTAATACCTGCATCCGGTACCAGACTACGGGTACGTACCACATGTGGCCACCGACCTTGTTTTCTCCTACTTCATTTGGGCTTTGGTTTTAGGGTTTCCTCATGTACTATAAATACACTTTATGTGTTTTTTAGTAGGAGTAGCGCACTTTTGATATTCACAAACATATTTTGATTCCATGATCCGATTTGGATCTTGGGATTCTCTTGTATTGACATTGGTTCATTAATTTAGTATGGTTGTGGGTTTTATTACTTCTTATCATTGTGTTTCATCTATTCTTTCGAATATGAATGTTATTGATTTCTTCACAAGCATGAGCAGCTAAAACCTATAGCTAGGTTTGTGGAAACCCTGGCGAATTGATGAAGTAGGGGAAGTACTTTCATTTTTCTGAACTGATACCAATGCATGCATTGCTTTATCTTTGTTATAATAGTTTCAGTAATGGGTGCACACATTAGGATCCCACCTAGATATTGCTACTTGCTACAAAAGAAGAGTAGTGACTAGGAAAAGATAAAGACAACAGTAATTTGGAGTTTAACTGTCGATCCACTCTTCTAGGTTCTATCTTAGTAAGATAGTTGGGTTTCATCTAATAGCTAGAGACTCAAAAGGTAATATTTAACTGGTACTAAGATAAGGGTTAGTAAGGCGACATCCTGAGACTCAAAAGGTAAAGGGTGAAACACCGCAGCTCGTCCAAAAGAGCACAGAAGGCACATAACTTATCAATTCCGCATGCAAAGTAATGGGTTTGTTCAATAAAGCACGAAGAGACTACGGAGTTGAGTAGCCAGGGGGAATACAATCCTAGTGTTCACCTACACTGATTACAATCAAAGCTAGCATAGTTACTTGCTTGAGATTATTACATCAAAACCCCTATTTGCTTTTCTTGTTCTGCCTACGGACTACAACTGTTGATATTTGCAATTCTACATGTCCCTTGGGATTTGACCCCAACCTCAGTTGGGTTACTATATTTTGACAATAACCGTATCATCATCTGATAGGACATGTTGTTTGGACGTCATCAAAATTTTGGTGCCGTTGTCGGCGGACACCGTGTTGATTTGTGATTTCAAGTTATTGCATTTTTTGGGTTTTTCTTTTTGTTCTTAGTTGGGCATACGCCAGTGTATGACTATTATACGGAGTAGAGGATATACCTTACTCCCACTAAACATGAATCCAAAGAGGATCCTACAAACACTTGGTAAGATGTCTGAGCATAAAAGAGATGAACCTCCTGAAGGGGTCCGTGATGTTGTACCTCCCCCTTCTCCTGAAGGAGTACAAGATACTGTTGATCATTATACTGGTGAGCTATTAGCTTAATATAAAGACGAGAGGAAGGCAACAAAATAATATTAGTGGGTATATAGAGAGGCAGAGCTAGCTGAGAAGAGACAAGCTACAGACCAACAAGCAGCACTCGGTGGAACCTAGAATAAATAAAGAGGTTCTCATGTTCGAGTAATCCCATTATATCAGTATGTGGAACCATATATATATGGTGAAGAAAACTTAGGATATGTTGAGCTGGTAGATACTGGAGCCATAGTTCCTCCAATTTTGCCCCCAAGCATCAAGTGTTATATCACGAGCACAATAATCCAACTCTTAAATGTGAAGGGTGCATTTACAAGTCTGCCTACAGATGATGTAAACCTACAGCCTGACAATTTCCTCATGCTATTCAATTCATATATAAATCTAAGGGTGAATTAGGAAGCACTAAGATTGAGGCATTCCCCTTCTTACTTATCAGAGAAACATCTTTATGGTTTAGAGAACTGCCAAGAGACTCTATCACTACATCGAATAAGTTGCACAAGAAATTCTTGAATAGGGTCTTTCCTCCATCTAGGATATTGTAGCTCAAGGATAATATTTATAACTTTAGACAACTGTATTCAGAGTCCATGTAAGAGGCATGGTTCATGTTCAAAAAGAAGCCGAGCATGGTTCCCAATCATCGATTATCAGGGACAAGCTTATTAGAGATATTTTACTGAGCCTTGACCATTAGCTTCTGAGATATGGAAGACACTATATATGTAGGAGATTTTATAAGACTACACTATGAGGCAGCTTCAAAGATGTTAGATTAGATATCGCTCACTAATTGAGGGTGGCAAGCTCGGGAGGCTTAGAGGGGATCTGGCACTTATGCTATTGGTTCCTCCTGTGACCAGAAAATAGCTGATGAGCACAAGAGATTGTGGTGCTAAGGACTGATCTTAGGATACTTACAAAGCAGCTTGCATCAGTAGCTTCAGAGAAGTTAAATGCACTAGCAACATAGGGGTCTGCTTCCAAAGCTTATGAGTCAAAATTTGAGAAGGAAGCAAATTATCTAGATCGTCAGTTGGCGGTTTTCTGAGACCAAGGGCAAGGGAACCAAGGTCAAAACTATTATGATAGATATAAATATCATAGTAGAGACCAAGATAATGATACAAGTACGACCACGAGGATGGACGTGTGAAAGTGTAATGAACCCAAGGCTTGGAGTATGCAAGAAAAATGCAAAAGAGGGCCTAAAACACACACCAAAACCGAACCTACACTACACTCCATGGGCGACATTTTGAGGCTTTTCATTAAAGGGATTTTTGGTCATTTTGTATTCTAGTTGTAACATAGTATAAATAGAACATTATAGGTCATTTTGGTCTTAGACTTTGATGATATTGTAAGTTGTATAACAATTTGAAAGACAAGTCCTCTCTTCTCTTTAGAAGGCAACCCAAAACTAGGGTGATACTAGTGTGGAATCGCTAGTGTTGTATTCATGGATTGAGACGTTGGTGTTTAGAGGAGGTAAATTCCCTCTTGTGTCAACGTAGGATTTAGGTTAACCATTGTGTTTTGAGTTAAGGGTTCAAGAGTATCACATGTTCTTGGGTTCTTAAGATTATACCAACCAAGGTCTAACTATCTATCCCTTTTGTTTATTGTAATCTTGTAATCTTCAACCCATGAGTTTTTGTCTTTTTTTTTATTGTTCTTATCATATTGTTCTCATCTTATTATCGTTTTTGCTGTTTTGTTGTTGAAAACACACCTTTCTATCTCGTCATTGTGTGTTGTAGTGAATCCAAGAGTTGGTCTCCAATAGGTCCTCAAATATTGTGATTTGTGAACTGTTTGGAGTGTAATTTCGTGTATCCCTTGGTTTTCTTGCATCATTTGGTATCAAAGAGTGGCTTGATCTTGTTCCTACAAGATCAATCTTAGGCTTGTTAGTTAAATAAAAAATTGATGAAAAAACTGAAAATCCAGAAAAATAGCAATCTGTCCAATTTGTGTTCTTGACCGAAAATTATGTTCTTGTTGTGTATTGGCCAAGATTTTTACTTGTTTTTGTTGTCTATAAGTGTTAGTATTGTTCCTCACTAACACATTGAGTCTATATCTTAGATTTGAGCTTGAAATGTTGATGTTGTTGTTGTGAACATAAACTTGGCCGATTATTGTTGGTGTTGTTGTGGCTCACGGTTTGGAATTGTAATGTGAATATTGTTGTTGTTATTAGTTTGTCCATGTGATGTTGTTATAAAATTGGTGTCCTACGACCAATTTTGTTAAAGATATGGTAGTCTTGGCCGTGTGAGACAATATTGTTATGGGTTTAGAGTGGGCTGTGAAAAGGGAATTGTTGGTGTTCTTGGTGAATGTTGTTGTTGTTCTTGGTGAATGTTGTTGTTGTTCTTGATGTTAATCACTAACTTCATACCTTTCTAGAAAAATAAAGTGCTTATTTGATCCAAAAAGGTGAGGGAAAAGGTGTAGAAACTTGTTAGTCTTGAAAGACCCCCAACCACTAAAGACCTATCAATCACTTCTCAACAACTTTTCCATGATTTAAGGACCTTGTCTTGAGGAGAAAAGTCAAGTCTTGATTTTTGAATTTGAAAGAGGATTTCAAGACTTGTTTCCCTCAGTAACCAATTCCCACCAATTCCAAATTACAATTGGATCAAGACTTGAATTGGAAAATAAAATTTGATAACAACCGCAACCAATACGTGGCTTCCACGTCATGTTTTACTGTTCGCCAACAATTTTTAAGCTCAACTTTTAGATGTCTTTGTTTCTTATTTGTTGATCCTTCATTTCGTTTAATTGATCCTAGTACTAATTAATAAACTAGTAAACTCTTACTAGATTGTCAATTCGTCCTTTGAATTCATTATTCGTGTCTACGTTTCTTTTGTGCTTTTATCATTTTTAAAATCATAGTACTTATTGGTTCATGTTTGGACATTACTTTCCTTGAGTCTTTAAACAAAGAATCCATTCCTACCAAGGAGTAGACACACCCCTCGATTCATCACGAACTACGAGCTGACTTGCAATACTTGTGAAGCCAAGTGTGAGACAATTAAGTGTGTGAGAGTGTGGTGAGGTTGTTTCGAACTAACTTGTGTTTTGGTTTGTAGGCTTGTTCTTTTCTTTTCTTTTTTTAGGTACAATTACAAGGGAACCCGCGGCTTTAACCTCTCAACCCATGGACAACAATGCCACCAATGTCATTTTGGCCTACCTTGACACTATGTCCCGAGACCTAGCTATAAAAAATGAAAGGTTGGATCGTATGGTAGGTCAAAGGGATCAAGTAGGATGCCCAGACACACATCAAGAGGAAGGCTGTAGCTCATGTGCATTACGAGGTAAAAAGTTATCCGCTACACTCCTATGAACTTAGAATGTTGTGTTGTGGCTAGTAGGAGCCAAGTAGGTGTAGTTGTGACTTTTCCTAGGGTAGAGGTTCTCGAGTCTCCTTTTTGTGATACTCTCGGTATTGTTAAGCCACATGAGGACCAAAATCTTGTTGTAGGTACGCAAGCACTAGTTGATCCTTTAGATGACGAAATTGATTCTTCCCATGAGAATGATTTGTGTCCATCTAGTGCTAGCACTTATAACTTGACTAAGGTTCCATTACCAAGTGACGAGAGTATTCACACACTAGTTGACCCTTGTGAAAACCAAGGTGGGCCTACGTTGATATATGAGTTTCCAACAACTAGTGAGGTTGTGGACAATGATCAATCGGGTGGAAATGACCTTGACGTGCTTGATTGTTTAGGAAACCTGAATTGTGATTGTCTTGGTAGAGATAGTTTTGCTTGTGATCCCTTTGCTGCCCATAATAGTTTATGTCTATGTAGGGACTACTCTCTTGAAAGACAAAGTGTTGCATGCTTAGAAATTCCAACTACTTCTTCTTTATGTGTTTTCTATGTTAAGCCTACTAGTGTTGTTGGACTTGAAACTAGTGAGTACATGCATAAGGAGATCATAGTTGGAGTTGACTTATGTGACACCTTTCTTTATCCTTTTTGTTCTCATGATATTTTCCATAGGGATATAGAGGGTATGCCTAATTTTGAAGACGACACCTTAGGAGAAAGTGAGAGTGGCCGAGGCCTAAGTCATTGGTTACTCCACCCATTTGATCCCGGTACCATCTTAGGGTGGGAAAGGATTACTCTTGGCCTAATTTCCTTTTGTCTTGATGCTTGCCCGAGCTACCTCCTTTGTAGCATTTGTACTAATCTTTTCATTGTTAAAACAAAGGATCCGTGGCTATACTTTAAGTTTGTTCCGCCTCGGCATGGCATGTTGATGTGTTATTTTTTGCTAACCCTAACCTCTCATGTCATGAGGATGTGTGATTGTTCGCCTTCTCTTGATTTTGTAAGGTACAAATTCGAGGTCGAATCCTTTTCAAGAAAGAGAGGATGATACAAGTATGACCATGAGGATGGACGTGTGAAAGTGTAATGAACCCAAGGATTGGAGTGTGCAAGAAAAATGCAAAAGAGGGCCTAAAACACACACCAAAACCGAACCTACACTACACTCCATAGGCGACATTTTGAGGCTTTTCATTAAAGGGCCTTTTGGTCATTTTGTATTCTAGTTGTAACCTAGTATAAATAGAACATTGTAGGTCATTTTTTATCTTAGACTTTGATGATATTGTAAGTTGTATAACAATTTGAAAGACAAGTCCTCTCTTCTCTTTAGAAGGCAACCCAAAACTAGGGTGATACTAGTGTGGAATCGCTAGTGTTGTATTCATGGATTGAGACGTTGGTGTTTAGAGGAGGTAAATTCCCTCTTGTGTCAACGTAGGATTTAGGTTAACCATTGTGTTTTGAGTTAAGGGTTCAAGAGTATGACATGTTCTTGGGTTCTTAAGATTATACCAACCAAGGTCTAACTATCTATCCCTTTTGTTTATTGTAATCTTGTAACCGTTTGTGTATCTTGTAATCTTCAACCCGTGAGTTGTTATCTCTTGTTGTTATTGTTCTTATCATATTGTTCTCATCTTATTGTTGTTTTTTCTGTTTTTGTGTTGAAAACACACCTTTCTATCTCGTAATTGTGTGTTGTAGTGAATTCGAGAGTTGGTCTCTAATAGGTCCTCAAATCTTACGATTTGTGAATTGTTTGGAGTGTAATTTCGTGTATCCCTTGGTTTTCTTGTATCAGATAGTGATTGGAGTAAGAGGAAGACTATAGAGAAAAGGGAGATAGATACATTCCACCTGGTAAACGAGATGCAAAATCCACAAAAGGAAAAGATGCTGGCTAAGTTGGTGAAGGGTCTGGAAAATCAAGAGATCAGCCTTAAGGAGATTAAGGCCAATATTTCAGGATTAACCAAGAAGATTAACTCACATTCCACTGCTATCAAGAAGTTGGAGCACCAGGTTGGGTAGATGTCAGCAACTCTGAACCAGAGGCAGCCAGGTACCTTTTTGAGCAACATGATGCAAAATCCTAAAAATAATTATCACGTACTTTCTATTACTATGAGAAGTGGTATCACTACTATGGATCCCCCATGACCTACTGTAGAAAATGTTGATGATGATACACCTACTGTTGAGTTTGAGAAGAAAACAAGTGATAAAGGTAAAGTTGTTGAAGACAAAGGTAAGGGTACAATCATTAAGCCAAAATTCAGAAAGATTCTGAGACCGCCCCTACCTTTTCTTCAAAGATTAAGGTAGAAGAAATTAAGGTACGTACAAGCAATTCAAATATGCTGAAATAATTGAGCTTAAATATACCTCTTCTTGAGCCATTAGAAAAGATGCCTGGATATGCCAGGTTCATGAAACAATTGGTCACAAGAAAGAAAAGAGTGAAATTTAAAGATATTGATGGTATGCACCACTGCAGTGCAGTCACGACTAGGTCCTTGGCATAGAAAAATGATGATCTTGGTGAATTCACTATACCATACACTATTGGGTCATCCCAATTTGCCAGAGCCTTGTGTTATTTGGGAGACAATATTAATTTGATACCGCTATTTGTATTCAAGCAATTGGGCTTTAACCCTCCAAATCTGACTTTGATGCGACTATTGATGGACGATCACACAATGAAGAAACTTGTGGGAATATCTTTTGATGTTATCTTGAAGGTGGATAATTTCATCTTTCTAGATGGCTTTGTCATCCTGGACAGTGAGGTTGACACCGAGATGCCCATTATATTTGTAAGACAAGTTATTACCTCAGGCAGAGCTATTGTTGAAATAGAGAAAGGTGCATTGAAATTCCGAGTCAACGGTAAGGAGCCTACATTCAACATTTGAAAGTCAATGAGGCAACCAACTGACATAAGGGTAGTGTCAGTGATTCATTATATTGATGACCCTAGAGGATATTTCTACTGGTATCTTGATGAATTCTGAGTAGTCAAGATACTCGCACCGTGCCACGATGTTAAATCATATGCTACATGAGAGGTAACCCATGGGCTTGTTAGGGAAGTCTGAGTAACCAATATAGCCACGTCGTTCCACGACTTTAAATCACATACTAAGTGGGAGGCAACCCACTATTTTTAATTTTCACATTTTTTTTATAGTTTTTTAGTTCGTGTACTTACCCAAAATATGGTAAAAATTTGCTACATTCATCGATTTCCAGGTAAAAGAGCAATGTGATCAACCCATTAGGGTCACAAGTCCCACACTGTAAGTTGAGTAATAAGGCAAAAAGTGGAAATTTTAAGGATGAACAAAATGTGTAAGGTTATGAACTTTGGCATATATTTTTACATTTTAGACCTCAAACTTAGGTTACCATTAGTAGCTAAAAAATTATCGAAACACCATGTCCAGATTGCAGGAAAGTGGACCAAAATTTTTGGCCTGGCACATACGCCCAGTACCTGCTGGCTATAGTAGCACCTGCGCCCATGGCCTGACTGTAGGTGCGGGATGCAGGTAACTGCCGTGAGTTGGCTAATTATGGGACCAATTTTTAGTATAATCTTTGGGCCCACCAAAACTTATATATGACCTAAAAAATCCCCCCACCTATATTTAAACAACCTTAACCTTATTCTAACTCATTCTAATCCTCAAAATTTCACGTTTCTCTTTGAATTCAAACTTCCCTCTTAAAATACCAACTCACCCCACACTTACGTAAAGGCTAGATTGTCACTTGTTTGCGATACCAACTTGTTCCAACACGCTAAAAACATATTCCAACTTTGGTTTGCTTGACTTATACATTATTCTCTTTCGGTTCTTCATATAAGAGGTAAATTTCTCGAATCTCGTTGGTTATGTATTGATCTATCTATTGTTTAAAAAAGTTGATATGTGTATTCCATTGAAAAATATATAAAAACTATCATGCTTGTATGTAGGAGCCTTGAAGCAGCCTAAAAACTTAATGTAGGGCCTTGTTTCAAAGAAAAATATAAAGTTAGGCCCCAACCAAAAGTTGAACTTGAATGAATGAAAGTAATACTATTAGTTGAGCATTTTTTTTGCTTTGAAAGCTGTAATTTATGATAAGTGTGTTTACATTGGACTTGTTAAAATTTCAAATAGGTTATAAGGGGTGTGAAAATTGAGGAAAAAATTGAACTTTTTGAATTTTGAGTTTTTCTTCGATTTTTGCTATCCCTCACTTTTATTGGAAACCAATAACTAGTTTTATAGGTACATTTGGCACCTAAGGCTATGAAGAAAATAAAGTCTAGTACTTCAAGAAGATGTGAAGAGTCTCTCAAGCCTTGTAATTCAGTGGAGGAGTACCCGAGGCAGCAACGTAAACATGCAGCAGTTAAGGTGACACATAGAGTCATAAAAGGACAGACTCGCCAAGCTGGTCATCCAGAGTCAGCCCGATCGAGGATGAAGTCATCTAGGATATCACTACCTCACACTCCTCCACCTAATGATGATGATGATGAAGAGGAGATAGAGTCTGACTCTACTCCACTGGTTGCTGCTCAGGACCTTCAGTTTGAGAAGAGGTCTCAGGATTCATCCGATGAAGTAAAGCAGGAGGAGCCATCAGTGGTGCCCGGTAATTTTACTCATGTACAACACATAGATGTACCCTAGTCCGAGGAGGGTACATATCAGGATGCCCATGATGAGTTAGTGCAGTAGGGGAAGAGTCCCGCTCTCGTACATGCCTCAGATGAACTTCTCGAGGAGGGACATTAGAGGTGGTATGTGCCTAGGATGCAGGAGTTCTTTACTATTGACATCATATCTGGGAGGTAGGTAGGCCTTCGAGGTGCATTTAGAGTGGATGACTAGGACACTCAATTCTTATAGCTCTGCTATGGTATGAGAATTTTATGTGTCCTACAAAGCTACCATGATCCTTCCTATGCGCAGACATCTAAGATTGATCAAATTTTCTAGACATCCATAGCTTGAGAACACACTAGTTAGAGAGGTCAGAGTTGACATATCGACAAAGACTATCCATAGAGTTATCTTTGGCCTAGAGTACATTACTCTTGCATCTATTGCTGAGTGCGACCATAGGCTGAGGATCCCACATGATCTACATATCATGTGGGAGAATGATCATCAATATTAGAGGGTCGATATGTCTAGGTGGATAGCTATTTATATTTCACCTTTGGGTGATGCGACCCCATGAATTTAGGGGCATGCTGTTATGAAGAAGGGCCTATTGTCATTTGAAAGCCAATTTCTAGTGGTTATTGATTAGATATATACTGATACCCACTACTTCAGATAATAAATTGACATGGAAGAAAGAAGCACTGGTTGCTTGTATGATATCCGATTATGCTGTTGATTTTGATACCATCCTTATGTATGAGTTACATGACAGAGCCTTTGGGGAGTTGACTAATCTACTATACCCTTACATGATCCTAAGGCTATGTGATGAAGTCGGTGTGGTTGAGATACCAGGTGTAGATAAGAGGGTAGTTACGACGGAAATTGCGCAAACTACGACTATAAGGGATATGGCACATCTAGGCTCTTCTAGGAGATCGAGATAGCAGGTAGCAATACCACGATCCTAGATTGAGGGCCTAAAAGTTTTCATAGAGCCTGATAAGGTACATTAAGGTGACGTGGGTGTTAGTATTAATATGGAGATAGGGAAGCAGAGAGAGGCTCCAGACTCTAGTACGCAAGGTGAGGGTATACCAACTACTTTTTCTTAAGCCCAGACTTCAACCTCAGAGCCAGTGAGTGTACCTTCAGAGCCTACTTGTCTATCCACTACAACTACTTCTTCAGGTATTATTACTTTATCTAGTGAGTTTTTACAGAGCTTAGTGGACAGTCAGAGGTCCACAGATGCTAGAGTGTGAGTTGTCGAGACTGAGATGACTACCCTCTACAAGAATATGAGATTAGAGGTTAGGACTAGATTTGAGAAGGAACAGGCTTGATGGGATTCCATACTAAGTACTACACTTTCTGAGATACATGCTGACTTTTAGAAATAACTTGATGACTTTGAGTGATGCGTTACAGCCCAATACATAAAGATAGATGCATCAAATCTAGCCCATATGAGGGAGGAGTTTGATAGATTATGAGTAGAGGTACAGTCTCTCATAGAGAGAAATATTGTAGACACTCCCTCAGTTATACTGATTTGATTTCTTCAGGGTGGGTGATGAGAAGGTCCCATTAGTTGGGGCAAAGAGAGGTCTCACAGATGACTTGTAGGACACTGATTTGCCTTATGACCAGGCTATTAAAAAGGTTAGGCATGATTTGATAGAGTCTGCATTCATAGATAGGCAGAGACATGCATCTATAGCAGTGGGTGCATCATCCAGTAGTGGAATGCCACCACCACTGCTTCTACCAGCTGATATGCCCCCATCTGGGGATGCTCCTGATTTGGGCACCTAGTGCATCCTAAGTATGTTCTTACTTATCTCTGTTTTACTTTATTTTAGCGCATTAAGGATAGTGCACAATTCTTTGTTAGGGGTGGGAATACCATGTCTCTGTGGGTTTTTATTGCCATGCTTCTTTTCCTATCATCCGCGGTATGATTGTAGAATCGGTATGTCTAGGATAATTTTGTGTCGTATTATGTTTTGTGTCTAGGGTAGTAGTCATGTTTTGACTAATTTTTTCGGTACTCCTCCAAAATGTTATTTTTAGAATTGTGTGAATTGTACATATATGTGAATATTGTGGATCTTGTTATGGCATTATAATTAGGGACATGATAATCACTTTCTAACAATTGTATGAAATGTATAGTTAGTATTTGGTAATATTGACTCTGTGCTATGTGTGTGTGAGATACTACCTAGTTCCCTTTGTGAGTCGAATTCAGAACTTTCTTGGTTAGTCTTTCCTAGGTTGAAGTATAGTCGATTAGGAAAGGATCTTAGGTCATTTTTGATTTTAGTCCACTTTTAGCCTAAATGACCTTCAGTGTGTAAATTATATCCAATGATACCTATTTTGAAACTTATAGCCTATTTTGTCTTGTTTCACCTATCACCTTCCCATTTATAGTATAATGAATCTATTTTGCCCTGGTCCTCCTTGGGCACTGTGCACCTCAACTCAGGCAAAATGCCTAAGTTGAGGGTGGTTATCATAAGGGTTCATAGTGTAAAATGGGTATGAAGAAGGGTAAAATAAGAGAAAAAGTTAGAAGGGCTGGGTGTTATAGAAAAAGAAAAGAAAAAAAAGAGAAAAGAAAAATTATGAAAAAAGAGAAAAAAAAGAATGAAAGACCACACCTAGCCTGAATGTGCATAAAAGAATAAAAAGAGAGAAATAAGGGTAGAATAAAAAAGAAATTTTCTAGTAAGTGAGATCCCAAGGTTAGTGTAGTGCCAAGGAGGCTTAGTCACTTTATATGTCCAAATGTACCATGCCAGCCCCTAAGCGTACATTACAAGCTGAGAAAAGTCCTATAGTGATCCTAACTTGACTATCTAAATGCTAAGGTAAAGTAAATAAAGAAAAGCCTATGGTATTTGACATGCATTGATTGAAACTTCTCTTCTGAGTGTGAATGTCTCTTGACCGTCCCTACCTTGACATGCATAAATTTCATATAAGTTAGTGGGACATCCTTGTTGTGAGGGTACTTGAGTCATGTTGCTAGCTATTTGCTTGTTTTGGATAGTGTAACTTGTATATATGAGTGGTTGTCTGTTACTAATGTAATTGCCATACCTTGATCCAATTATGTCACATTGTTGTGCTTCTTGTTCATACACAGTTGGTTTTTAAAAATAAGATTGGAGGGGAATGTTGTGTTTTGAGTTTAAGAGTTGACTGACTGCCATGAATAGCTTATTTTCTCCTAGTTAAGTGTCATTTTTGTTTTTGTTGTGTTTTGTTGCTCAAGGACATGCTAACGTTCTAAGTTGAAGGTGTTGATGTGCTATAGAAATAAAGCACTTTTGACACTTAACACGATAAAAAAATGCAAGTTTCTGAGGTTATTTTGTTAGATATGATGACTTTTGGGTATATTTTGTAGGAAATCATGTCTTGGATGATACGTTCATGAAAAAGGTGAAAAAGGTGTTTTTGGCCCTTTTTGGAGCAATTATGGATGTTCGGGACACTTTCTGGCTTGATCATGATCAATACATGTTCGAGAGTCGAAGAAGAGCTAAAAATATGACTCTCGACACCTAATAATTCAACCTACGGACCGCATGTAGGACCTATGGACCGCAGGTAGGCAAAGCAAGTACCATAAGTACAAGATCTCAAGAGCTGAAACTTGTAGGATACACAATCCCGAGAGCTAAAACTTATAGGAATTTTTCATTCGGTACCTGTGGTTTGTACCTACGCCCAAGGCTAGGACCGTAGGTACTACTTGCTCCCGGTACCAGACGACGGGTATGGACCACATATGGAAACCAACCCTGGTTTCTCTCACTTCATTCAGAATTTGGTTTTAGGGCTTACTCGTGTACTATAAATACCCTTGATGTGTTTTTTAGTAGGAGTAACACACTTTTGATATTCACAAATATATTTTGATTCCAAGATCCAATTTTGATCTTGGGATTGTCTTGTATTGATTTTGGTTTATTAATTTAGTACAGTTGTGAGTTTTATTACTTCTTATTATTGTGATTTCATCTATGCTGTCTTATATGAATGTTATTGATTTCTTCACATGCATGAGCGACTAAAGCCCATAGCTAGGGTTGTGTAAACCCTGATGGATTAACGAAGTAGGGGATGTGCTTTTGTTGTTCTGAACTGATACCCATGCATACATTGCTTTATCTTTGTCATGATAGTTTTTTTAATGGGTGCACACATTAGGATCCCACCTAGATATTATTTCTTACTCTAAAAGAGGAGTTGTGACTAGGAAAAGATAACGACAATAGTAATTTAGAGTTTAACTATTGATCCACGCTTTTAGGTTCTATCTTATAAGGTGGTTAGGTTTTATCTAATAACTAGAGACTCAAAAGGTAATAGTTAACTGGGATCAAGATAAAAGGTTAGTAAGACGACATCCCGAGACTCAAAAGGTAAAGGGTGAAATCCTTTTGCTCGTCCAAAATACTGTAGAAGGTACATAACTTATCGATTCTGTAGGAAATGTATCATCTTGGTTTAACAAAGCACGATAAGTCTACATAGTTGAAAAACCAAGGGAAACACAATCCTAGTGTTCACCTACAATGATTAAAACTGAAGCTAGTATAGTTACTTGCTCGAGATTACTACATCAAAACTCCGCTTTTACTTTCCTTGTTCTGCCTGTGGACTACAACTAATGAGATTTGCAATTCCACGTACTCCTTTAGGATTCGACCTCAACCACTGTTGGGTTACTATATTTTGATAGTGACTGTATTCTTATTTAATAGAAGGTGTTGTTTGAACGTCATCAAACACTATTTGAGCTCAGAATTTATCCATTTTGAGGATAAAGTTTTTTGAGCATACAGGGACATTGTGTTGGTTTAGAAAGTATGATTTTGCAAACGAGCCCCACATGTGATTTTTATGTAATTTTGGATCCAAAGCACAATAGTTAAATATAGGTATCATTGTTCTCATTTTGATGAGTATATTGTGATTTTGATAGCATGGTATTTTGTGAAATCTTCTCAAAATGGGAAATCGGTGGTTTAGTAGATTCTTCGGGCTTTTTTTCAGCTCCAGGTAGGCTGGGTTCACCCTCTTTATAAATTAAGCTATTTTGTAGTATGATTATGATATTATGATACATATGGGATGGTATTTTGATGTTGGAGGTATGCTTGAAAATATTTGGGTTAGTTGGATTATTTAGGCTATCTTGAAACCATAATCTAGGCATAATTGACTTAGTTTGTCATGTTTTAGGGAGAATTTCTATCTTTGGGCTAAGTATGGATTATTTAATATCTAGAAATGAGTTTAGATACCTTAGCCTAGTCTGGGGTAAAATTTGCCTAAAAATAGATTTTGGGGAATAGAAGTGGGCCCCTCTGGCCCATCTTAGGCCAAGACTTATGTTAGATTTTGTAGATATTTTGTAGATCTATTTATGCATGTTGTACCTTTATTAGTGATTCTTTTGGGACTTTGATGAGATAGGATACTTCATGAGCATACTAGTTTGGTATTGGAAGTTGATGCTAATTCTGGGTAAAATCTGGTGGTTGATTGGTATAGTTTATTTATATGGTTTATTGTTATGACATATAGTTATGGTTTATTTATATGAGTGTTGATTCAACTCCGGTAATTGGTGATGATATTGATACTTTGAGTTTTGGGTCACGTACGACAATTGATGATGATATTGTTACTACGAGTTCTAGTTTGAGTCTGACAAATGAAGTTATAATCTTAATACTATTGAGGATGACATAATTTTTTATTTGAGTCCGTCATTGGGAATTAGAAATGATATGATTTCGTATAGATAGTATGATAGTTAATGTTGATATTCGATGGAGTTATGAATCTTTGGTTATTTATTTCTCTTTGATTGTACCCTCCAGGCTTATTGCACTTATTGTCTTATGGGTGCCAATTCAGTAGTTTTGAGTGTGTGATCTTTATGTTACTTTTTTGTATTTATTTATGCACTTATGCAGAATAGTATTGGAGTGTATTTCCAGGTTTTCCCCTTTTAACTTCACTTTGCATACTTTATGTTATATCTTATTGTATTTATATCATGATTTAGCTCAGTTGGTTGATGATGCCTACTGAGTATCGATGGTTTTAGTACTCATGCTACACTTTCTTACCTTTTTGGTGCAGATCCTAGTACTAGTAGCTGCTGCTGATTCGACGATCATGCTGAGTTGATTTTAGAGATAGGGTGAGCTCTCAGAGTTAGAGTTGTCGTTTTCCCTTCTATTTATATATGTCTAGTCTTTTATTTTTGAGAAAGATTCTATTTGACAATTCAATACTTGCAGTTTACTATAGTAGATCTTGTACTGGCATTACTGAGTCTTGGGATGGTTGTTGACCCTTTTATCTATGTATTAGACTGTTATTACTACTTTATTGCTATTTTAACTCTTTAAATGTTGGTTTCAAACTTTTAGTCCATTTCCCAGCGAGTTATCCCATTGCATTTAACTCTAAGCTATGGTTTGGCTTACCTACTATAGGATAAAGTAGGAGCCATCATGACTTGTATATTGGGTCAAGACAACAAAACAATGAGTAAAAATAATTGCGACACCTCTACCTTTGATGAACACCTTGATGATGAATATCTCCTTGGGGATGCCCGAAGGGCGAGTACAAATTGCATTCTACCTGTGGAGGGTAATGGAGTAGTTCATTTCAGTATTATGATGTTCTATTTACTTCAAATGAAAGCCTATTTAGATGTCAGGCTCACGAAGATGCCAACCTCCATTTTAAGAACTTTATAGATGTGTATCTCTCATTTGATATTGCTTATAACTCACAAGAGTCCATTCATTTGAGACTCTTTTCATTATCACTAATGGATGATGCAATATTCTAATTGTAGGAATTACTTATGAGATCGATAACTTCTTGTGTTGAGGTGACAGAAGTATTTTTACACCAATTCTTTTGACCATCATGTGTCTTACAATTGAGGGATGAAATTATAAACTTCTTGCAATTGAGTGGTGAGCCATTGCATGAACCATGGTAAAAGGTTCAATAAGAAGTTGTTGCAATGTCAAAATGGTGAGGTTCCAGATAAGATGGCTATCCAAATCTTCTATAGATCATTAGATCAATTGAACAAGATGGTAGTGGATAATGTTGCTGGAGGATCTATAATAAAACAAACTTATGGAGTTGCTTCAGCGTTATTAGATCAAGTGACAAAACAAAATTGAGCATAACACATAAGAAATATCGAGGTGGATATGGGGGATCTCTCTGTATATTTTATGAGCTATGAACAAAGGAAAAGGACAAGTAGAGAGTGAGAATATGGATAAGGTGATGACATAATTGAACCTCCTCACTAAAAATGTAATGTATTCAATTACAAAAACGGTCAATGCAATTACTTTTGAGGACACTAAAACATATGAAGATGATGATGCTGAGGCACGTCATGAAGAAATTCGGTTCTTGTCGAACCAAACAGGGTGTTTTCGGCCTACCTATCAAAGTCAAGGTAAGATTTAGGGTTGGAAGGAAAGGGATTGGAAAGACCGTTATTGAAAATACTACGATTGGAAGGATCGTAATTATTCTGCGGAGAAAATGACATTAACTTTATTAAATTTGAAAACATAAGAAAATTTTCAATTAAATTTATAATAGAGTCGCCACTTAATTTATTTAGGAAACAATAATAAAATCCTTAAAACTATTCAAAAGACTAAAGCAGATAGAATATTTTGCATTTAAGAACTTCGGGTAAGTCACTTGGAAGGTTGTTAAGGCACCGAGAGTATCCGCTAACTTACGGTTGTCCGATCTATTAGAAAATCAACTTTTTGTATAACTTAGAAAAAAAGTTTTTTAGTATGATTTGAAAGTCTTATGAACAACTAATTGAAAGAAGACAAGTCTTTTGTAAAGGAAACATTTAAAACATGTAAAATTTTCACATATGATAATGATTCAAAAACTCTATTTTAACAGAACAGATAAAAATTTATTTTATATAAAAACTTTAAGGATATTCAGAGAAGGAATGATTTAACAATGTTGGCAAATTTTATAATCTGAGTTAAAAGTTTTTAAAAAATACAAGTACATAAAGAATCGAAAAAGAAAGGCAAAAATGGGATTCCCAATTGGGGATCTTCTAGATTAAAGAAAACATTAAGTGTTAGCAAGTTCATACCAAATAACAAGTAACTAATAATGAAAGTAATTTTCTTGAGCTATTAACCCAAAAATCTACATTAAAAATGAAGCCCTAGCCCAAAATAACTATTGCTGCTGCGTGTGGATTTTCAACCCATAATAGGTTTCTTTCCAGCCTCTTGGATACTGCTAATGTATCATTTTCCTAGGATTTGGCCTATGGCATCTGCTCCACCTTCTGTACACTAGCTTTTACTGGATCTGTACAACCTTTTTCTAGAGAATTATCTCAAATAGTCTTAACTCGAATTCATTGGGTTCGACCCAAAGAAAAATGCAAAGGGAGGATTGAGGGTCTGAATGGACCCAAGATTTATATGTAATAAAGTAAAAAAGTCAATCGATATACGTTCTTATAGGAAAATTGA
Organism: Capsicum pubescens; assembly: GCA_030864215.1. Taxonomy (NCBI): domain Eukaryota; kingdom Viridiplantae; phylum Streptophyta; class Magnoliopsida; order Solanales; family Solanaceae; genus Capsicum; species Capsicum pubescens. The sequence continues at coordinate 141,349,293 of CM061549.1, read as the reverse complement.
AATCAAAATCAATGAATATAACCCCTGCAAGATATTTAAAATGTTCAAAAATGGGTAAGAAATATTAGTTTTAAAAACTTTGTTCAACAAAACATCATTTAATATGAAGCAACATGAAATTAGGAATCAGGCGGAATCCATAATCCTTATGCACTAGGTGAATTTCAGATAAAAACATATTAAGAATGCTATGGGAATTCATAAGTAGATAAATAACACGGGTCGCATCCAACAACTTACATCAATTAAGACCCTCCCTAAATTCCAAAATGAAGTAGCTTGATAGCTTCTTAGGAAATATTCTAACTAAATTATGTAGCTACTCAAAACCAACCAAACTCTAACTGAGTTCTGAATCTTAAACTGAGGCACTAAGCACACTGCCTCTAAGTGAAGGTGCCCCAACACTTTGAGACTGAACTGAATGAGATGAACACCAATAATATCAGACCGGGGACAATCTATGGACCAACAACCGATCTTTCTACAACCATAGAAAAACCCTAAACCCCTAACCTGCCAAGAAACATGAGCTGACCCCAACAGGATAACCAACTATTATTGAGGGCACTCTTTACTAAAATAACCATCCTTCCAGCAATTATAACATACCTCAGGAACTCTAGGATGCTGAGGAATGTATGCTAACTCAGTCTGAACAACCAACGCATGTCTGGGGCACTCTTTAGACCAATGTCCCATCTTATCACAACCAAACAAACTCCTGGAATACTCTGAGATACTACCCCTCCTAATCCAGAATGGCCACCACGGCCTAAAGACCCATACTAAATAATACTCTGCAATGTCCGATGAGAGCTCTATAAACTAAAACTACCATGTTTAACTTGAGAGAAACCCAAAGTCTAAAATACTACCTGAATAGAATTGATAGGCTGCAACTAAAGCTGTCCTCCATTAGGAGGATCCTCACTATAGAATGAAATACCTATAGCCCTATACTAATGGCATGACCTCTTATCGCCACCTCTATAAGTCTCAATACAGGCTTTCTCTGTGGCCCTCACATTGTTAACAACCTGAGAGAAAGAAGACCCAACTGCTATCAATTTCTTCAATGCCAAATGAAATGGCAATGTCATTCCACCTCTAATAAATCCCTACACCATATCATTATCGAAAGGATATAGCATAGGGATATGCCTGTCCCACTCAAGAAACCCAATCTCATACTCTAAAACCAACAAAGAACCCTGATGAACACCAACAAACTCAACTCTGGCATGAGAATTGCTCGATGAACCAAGTGTCATCCCTAGCAGTAAGATATCCACAAAAAGACTTGGGATCCCCAATTTTGAATATCTAGGGGCTGAAGCAATTGTAAACCCCAATGGATCCTGAGCTGGCCCTAAATCCTCTGTCCAACACTAAAAATCTTTTACATCCATCCTTAACTCCTTTGTTTGATGCTACACTAAAGCTCTAAAAATGCTTGCCAAAGTCTTGTCCACATCCATCAACAACCTAACATTGTGCATCTGGGACAAAATAGAGTCAAAGAGCGTACTCAAGGCTTATAAAATTATGTACACATGACTAGGAGTCAAGCATAAAATTTCCTCAGAATGCCTTCTAGCCTCCTGAAGTTAGGTTACGAACGTCTCTGCGCCAGTCCACAGGACTCTTCTAGACACTTAGCTCTTGTACCAATACACCAGTAAACCTACACTCTGATACTAATTTTCCATAACCCAATTTCTCAGGTCATGATGACGCCTACTATAACCCACCAGTAGGCACACAACCCATAGTCCAAAACTACTAGTAACGATCTACCAAGAGAAATGGAGGAAGAATGTAGAGTAAATATAGTAAAAAACTAATATGCATAAGAGAAACCCAAAACCCGATGGAATTAGTACAAGAGCTTCTAATACAATAATACTTTCAAAATGAAGTACAAAAGAATATACTGATACAACCCATCTCTGAATACAACATATAGACTAGTCTAGTACATAAAAGGGAGAATAACTATATTCTATATGCTAGGATCTTACCCTATGTTTCTGAACCATAGCTGCTCTGCATGACACACACAACAATGGTGAGAACCTATACTATGATCTGTAGGTTGCATACGTGTAGTATGGGTACCAATACATGGTACTCAGTAGGGAACTACTGAGTGATCTCCAAAGATAATGCAAATATAAATAGCATACAAGTAGGAATGTAACTACACCTAAATATCAGGAAAACTACCTAATAAATCTAAGGATACAACATGGATAACTATTCTATTTATATCCAAGGAACTAACATAATACCTAATGGAATAATAAGGATAAGTTATCCTATTTCAACCATGCTTCGAGAACCTAGCACTGTACCATATATCACTAACCAATATTCAAATAAAGAACAAAAGAAGGAGATATATAATAGTGTAAAAGATAAAGGAATAAATATACAACATAATAAGTGAAAGAAAGGAGCAATATATAGTAATACCATAACTACTATAGATAGATACAAATACATAATATGACTAACCCCAGGGTACAAGTTAAGTAATCATACTAGCATCTCTAAGTCTCCTAATCATAGTAGGAACTAGTGCTAATATAATCAGGGTATCTAATCCATATGTCTACACATGAGATAATTACCAAAATGAAAGAACTGTAAAGAAAGGAATCAAAATATCAAGGTTGAAATCCATAATGCCTAATTAATAGATAATCATGTGTAATAATATGACGTAAGATAAAAGAAGTAGAATCATACCTCAAATCTCAACACTAATCAATTAATCAACCTATCACAAACTAACCATAATAACAATAATAATAACAACATAAGGTAACCGGCTAGTCCGAACAAATAATACCTAATTAAGGCTTTCATAAACCAACACCGTTATAGGATTAGAAGGTTCAATCAACCCTCAACAAACTACAGTCCAAACCTATACCTAACAACCCTCTATAATGGTCAAGCAAGCCTAGAACTGAGTACTGGATTGAGACTGTGGGAGCTATCATCTAATCGACATGCTGATAAATATAAGCTCCACATAATATATTGCAAGAATCACTCATACCTATACCTATGAAACCACCATAAGGCTAATAGATAAAGGTGCATACTGTGGATAAGCAATGTGCATGCAAGAATGACTGCCTAGATATAATCCGTAATACCATAATCGATCTGAATGCCATAAAGTAACTAGTTCATAAGATCATATCATCAATATCATCATTAATTACCAAACTTGAATCAGAACTCATATCATTAAAATCGCCATTGTCACCAAACTTGAACCAAAACTCATATTATCATTATCATGATCGATCACTGGAATTGATTTAGAACTTATATCATCAATATCACCATCGACCTCATATTTATTTAGTACCAGAGATATATGTATATATTTGTATATAAGTGGACAGCTAAAACCATGGCAAAAAGAGTGCAAATCTATTATTCAGGGTAACTTCAGGACTAAATTATCATAGGAGTGTAGAAAGGGTCGGATCACTCACGACTGGTGTAAATAGTAGTAGTAAAATTGTAGATCGGAATTCATCTCAGTCAAATATCTAAGATTGTCATTATTAGTCTCGAAGGCTCACAATTTATTTATTAAGATGGTACGATTCCCATTATAAAGAAATCCATTTAAAAGTAAAATGTGGGAATAAATCCCTTTTTATGAAAAATGTAATAAAATTATATTTTAGTTGGGATCATACCATTTATCGTCTAAGTGATCATGATTGTAATGAATCTATTCATGGCATCACGTGTATTGAAAAGTATAATTAGAAGCATTAATATGTTTATAAACTACAACTATTTCCTTTACAAGGATGGAATACTTCTCAAAACCTAACCAATCAATATCAGAAACACATCCTTAGGCCTAATAATAAGTTTGGAATAACTACAACGTCATAATCACAACCTTAGGCCCAAATATATATATATGGCATAACTATAATGTTATGATCTAGGGACAAACCATCACAATCCACTGAGTAATATATTAAACATTATAATAAAGTTCATTAGTATCATCTATGCTTAATATGCTAACATACATATATAAGTCTATAAGATCCAACACAAGTCTTATCCTAAGGTGAGTTGTAAGGACCCACATCTAATCCACGAGATCCAAATTTAGGGAATTTTCACCTCAGACTAGGATAAGGTATCCATATCCACTTCTAGATGATAAATAAGTCACGATTAGCCCTAAGATAGAAATTTCTCTTAGAATATGAGCAACTAAGGCAATTTTACCTAAATTATGATTCCAAAATAGCCTTAATAGTACAAATAAGACTGATCATACTAATCTTGCTTCCAATGTCTAAATCCTATACCATACCTAGAATAACCTTATAATCATGCTATGAATTAGCTCTACCTATAAAGAAGGTAATAGGATTATAAAAGTATAATAAGTATTTTAACTTAAGGGTCAAATACCCTTTTACCCCTAAACTCAAAATTTAGGATAAGTCATGGTGTTCTACCCATAATCATATCCTAATATTCTTATCTAACATGCAACATATATAAAACTCCATCTTATGAAGAATAGTAGACATGAGCCTACCTTGATGTCGAACTATAACCATTGAATCATCCATAAATTATCTATCTTTACTCCACGATCTAAAAATACTGTTATGATATCAAACTCATAATATACACATTATTAAGAGAAAAATGTGACCCATATTTCTATATAAATATTTGGGTCAAGAATAGTCCCTCTAAGGACAAGGATTGTTTGCTCAAAAGTTGAGCACAAATTAATCACAATTCGGGTCTCAAATCAACCCTTAAAGTTTAGGAATTCAAGCTCTAATTTCTATGAATTTTACCAAGAATTAGGATGGAAATGTAAGGTAAAATCAATAGGAAATAACCAAGATGAGTTAGGTTATCTTACCTTAACCTATGTGGATGATTCCCACCATTTCCTATCTTTGAGCTTTTAATTTGGTGTAAAAATGGGGGAAGAAGTGATGGAAAATTAGGTAGAAAAAGAGGGCTTTTAAAGCTACCAGGTGTCCCTTAAGTGACAACCCTATCAGTTATACAACAATCGCTTAAGCAACTCAACTATTGCTTAAGCGATCTACTAGTAGGGATGGGTGTTACTTACATAAACCCCATATTGCTTATACGATGCTCGTTTAAGCAGACACAACGATGCGTACACAAACACTCACTAGATGACCAGTATCACTTAAGAAAAAAATAGTCACATACGCGATGATCACATAAGTGATTATTTTATCGTGTAAGAGATCACACTAGTGATTTGATGCACAAGATTTGCTAAGTCCGGAATGGAATTTGACTCAGTGTTCAAGATTCATTCAGAACCCCATATGCACAAACAAAAAATGCCACCATTCAAAATTTGATGTTTTGGACTCAATGGAACCATCAAAACATTTATCCAAAGTCATTTCAACTAATTATGGGGCCCACACCTATAGTTCCATTTTTTACATAATTCGTCCAATAGCCCAAAATAAATTCAAAAGCCTCGGGACCTGAACGAAGAGATGACCTAACCTAAAATCAATGTTTCAAAGCTGACGACATTGTCAAAATTCTGATCAGAGGTTATCTACAAGGAGTTTATGTTTAAGACCAAATTCTAAACATAGTAAGCTCCAAAATAGGAAAATGAGCCTAAAATCTAAATATAACGCCCCAAATCTGGTACTCGGAATGTTACACGGTGCTCATGACCCCAAAGGACCACAAGCTAACCCATGACTGATATTTGTAACTGAGCACTGAATAATATACTATAAATATGCAGAATATAAGCTATAAGTCCATAAGGTTCAAAACTGACCTAATACTGAATATAATACAATGTTTGTAATGGGGTATAAAAATACCCAAAATTAAAATAAATTTTCTGAACACATGCTGTAGTTTGAAAGCCTTTAAACTGTTTGATAAATTGTGGAGTTGATGGGACTTGTCCCCAACTAACTCCAAACTACTGAAATAATAAAGTAATAAAATAATCATATTATCCTCGAATGATGAGGACTCACTGTTAGTCTGGCTACTAAACGTCAGATCTACTAAGGATGCTTGGGAGCTCGTGCTTCTAAACCTATGGTATAAAATACCATAGTGCAAATGGGTCAGTACATTGAATGCACTGGTATGCAAGTGAGGTAGACTAAATGTAAGGGTTCATATGCATGAACAATAATAACTAACTATATAACAAGAACGTAAGAATACATACATAAATATGTAACTGTAACTGAGATCGTGATAATACTGACTCATGAATTCTGATAACGTGGATTTACTGATATTTGAGTACTGATACAGGGATACCAAATGACTGAGTCTACTAAATACTGAGGAACTAATGTCATATTACTAATAAAGGAATGAATGTTTCTAACAGTTCTGATTATGAAGAACTAGTCTGATTGACTGTATCTGACAGTCCTAAAACTGAATACTGATAACATGGGTTTTTTATAATTAATATACTATTAACTGAGTTCGTGATAACATGATTACTAAGTTTGAATACTGATAACATGAGTGACTGTATCTGACAGTCTTGGATTTTTATAGAACTGAACTGAGTTCTATTACTGAAACTGGATCTGAAACTGAAACTGTGGGAGGTAATCATCTAACCAACATGCCCCAAAACTAAATTGGTGAGTTCCAACCTATAACCCTAGATGGAAAGGTGTCAGTACCATTCCATGGTAAAGACAATCTATGAGTAAACCCTCTATGATAGGGAGCTCTTTCGTCAACCCCTCCTGTAAGGAAAACTCAAATGAGATGTGTATAGTCCCTAGACTCGTAAGGGTACATCTTAACCTATGCTGGTTATGTAGTTCTGGAATGTAGGGATTTCTACTAAGGATCACACCCTCTAGTGGATGATAGTGTGTGTCCTCATCCCTGGGTTCACTCGGTGCTGAATCCTACTCCCAACTGAATTGATTATACTGAACTGAACTATTACTGATCATATTACATAACTAATTTAAACTAAGTTCACTAAGTTCTGTTGATTGACGGAATACTACTAAGATCCGATAACTGACTGGGATTGCTGAGATTACAAAGTTTACAGAGATTACTAATATTACTAAGATCACTGGGATTATGAGTAGGGCTAAACTGATACTGAATTTACTGAGTTTCCATGAGTCATAAGATTGATTGAATTCTAGGGATCATGGCTTGACTGAGGGTATCGTAAAAATATGACACTAGCTCTAGGCACATAACTAAATTATCGGGTGCAAGTACCCCCAAGACTCGATAGAATGAAACTGAAAGGACATGATACTTCTTGAACATATGACCAATATCAACAATTCATAATACATTAATTTAGGGATTTCATGAAGCACATGGTTATCATAGTCTTGTACATGAATTGAATTGCAAATAAACATGTCATACTTTCATCAGCCTAATCTCATGGACATTCCCTCAACTATTCATAATGCACACAATATCATGGAAGTCATTCTTAGTCATAGGGTAAAGCATACACTTATCACTTAGGTCACAATTAAGCTATAATGCATAATTTCTAATCTCTTAGGCATTTTATCAAACACTTAGAATGCATAACTTAGGGCATAGGCATGACCATCAAATTAATACAAAAGAACTCCACATTTCAACTCAATTTCACATGTTTTAGACCACATACTAGCATAGGTTTATGAACAACACATAAAGATTCCAACTTGGGAATCATACAACCATAATTACATGAACATAATCCACCCGCAATAAAATATTCACAATGCAAGATTTAAAACTTGATTCTTGGGCTTCATAGATGAAAAGAATTCATGAATGAACACTATGCACACCTTAGTTCTTGATTCTACGAAGATTGACAGAGAGATTCCTGAATTTGAGTCTTGGATTCGAATCCCCAATTAAAAATCCTAGCTTGTTCTTGAGAGAAACTTGAGAGAAACAATATATTTTGGGTGAATTATGGCTGAATCACGTGTTATTGGATATATATAGGGGTGATAAATTGACCCTTTTAACCTTTAGACACGTATTTTAATTCTGTAAAAATTTCCCTACCTAGACCTCTGGCGCGACGCGGCGCTATCGCGCCGTGTTACTGGAATTTGACAACTCTGAATTTGAGCCTTAGTGCGATACACCTTAGTCGCGGAGGCTCACTGGATTTTGATGATTGACATTTTGGCTGGCTCCGCGATGCGTTGATGGCTCAGGTGGCACACTGTCTTACTAAAATGGCTCTAACTCTTCGCCCGAGTGTCAGATTTGGGCGAATTTAGTATCGATGGAAAGCTTATTCAATTTCCCACATGATAAATAGTGAAAATTTGAAAATACCACATGTATAAAAATGGATTCATCTTTGAAACAAGTCTTTAACATTTCTGGGATGATTTTAAGCTAGGTAAAAATACGAGGTATTACACTAAATTGACTTTCTGATTACCAAACCGACAGTTTTATCAAGTCATAAATGACTTTTAGCCGTTACGAGAAGGCTCAAAATGCTAAAAATGCTTAAAAATTGAGGAAATTACCTAGAGAGTCATTACAAGTAATTACATAACCTAGTAATTAAGTCGATGCATTTGTTTGCCACAATGTAATTGTAAGTGTATGATGTGCTATAGAAATATAGCACTTTTGATGCTTAAAATGAGGAGAATATGCAAGTTTCTGAGGTTGTTTCGTTAGATATGATGCATTTTGGGTATGTTTTTATAGGAAATCATGTTTTGGATGTTAAGTTCATGAAAAGGATGGAAAAAGGTGTTTTTGGCTACTTATTAGAGCAATATGGATGTTTGGGACACTTTTCAACTTATTCGTGATCAAATCATATTTGAGAGTTGAAGAAGAGCTGAAAAGATGACTCTTGGAACTTGCTAAGTCAACATGTGGACCGCAAGTACCACTTTTGGACCACATGTGGGAAAAACAAGTGCCAAAAGTTCAAAATCTATGAGCTGACCTATAGGATTTTTGGATCCTGGTACTTGTGGTCGCTACTTACACCCACCCGGTAGGACGCTAGTTCTACCTGAACCCAAGATCATAGAGAAAGTGGAGACCATAAGTGGAAACCAACCTCATTTTTCTCCTATTTCACTCGGGCTTTGATTTTAGGATTTCATCATGTACTATAAATACACTTTGTGTTTTTTAGTAGGAGGTACGCACTTTTGATATTCATAAACATATTTTGATTCCAAGATTAGATTTTGATCTTGGGATTCTATTATATTCACTTCAATTTATTAATTAAGTTACAGTTGTGGGTTTTTCTACTTCTTATTATATTTATTTTATCTATTCTTTCAATCATGAATGTTGTTGATTACTTCACAAGCATGAGCTGCTAAAAATCCATAGCTAGGGTGTTGAAAACCCTGGCAGATTGATGAAGTAGGATAAGTCCTGTTGTTGTTCTTAATCGATACCCATGTATGCATTGCTTTATCTTCAATATAATAGTTTTCTTATTGGGTGCACACATTAGTATGCCACCTTGGTTATTGCTACTTACTCCAAAAGAGGAGTAGTGACAAGGAAAAAATAGAGATAACAGTAATTTAGAGTTTAGTTATCGATCCACGCTTCTAGGTTTTATCTAAGTAAGATGGTTAGATTTGATCTAATACCTAGAGTCTCAAAAGGTAATATTTAACCAGGATTAAGATAAGAGTTAGTAAAGCAACATCCTGAGACTCAAAAGGTAAAGGGTGAAATCCTTTTGCTCGTCCAAAAGACTATAGAAGGTACATAATTTATCAATTCTACATGCAAGGTATCAGGTTGGTTCAACATAGAACGATAAGCCCACAGAGTTAAGAAGTAGGGGGAACACAATCCTAGTGTTCACCTATGATTGATTACAATAGAGTTTTATAATTTCCACTTATCAGATATTGCTAATCAAAACCCCCATTTACTTTTCCAGTTCTTCCCGTTAATTACAATATGTGAGAGCCATGATTCCATGTATTCCCTTGGGATTCAAACCCAACCTATGTTGGGTTACTATATTTGGCAGCGATCGTATCATCTTTTGGGAGGAGGTGTAGCTTAGACGTCACCAAATTTTGGCATCATTGTCGGGGAATATTGTGTTGTTTTGTGATTTGAAGATGTTGCAGTTTTTGGGTTTTCTTTTTTTTTTTGTTATTGTTATTAGTTGGGCATACACTGATATATGCCTAGAATATGGAGTAGAGGAAATAACTTACTCCCAGTAAATTGGAATCCAGAGAGGATCCTACAAACGCCTACTAGGATAGTGGAGCAGAAAAGGGGTTCGTGATGTTGTACCTCCCCCTTTTCCCGATGGAGTATAAGATATTATTGATCGACGGATCAGTAAAATTTTAGCTCAATCTAAAAATGAAAGGAGGGATATAGAAGAATATTATTAGGTATCTTGGGAAGGAAGAGCTAGCTGAGCAAAGACAAGAAGTAGATCGCCGAGCAACACTCGGTAGAAATCAAAACAGAGATAGAAGTGCCGGTGATCAAGTGATACCAGCATACCAGTATGTGAAACCATATATAGATAATGGAGAAGATCTAGGATACATTGAGATGGAAGAGACTGGAGCCATTATTCCTTTCATTTTATCCCAGACATCAAGTTTGGCATAACGAGCACAATGATCCAGCTCCTAAATCTGAAAGGTGTGTTTGCAGGTCTGCCTACAAATGATGAAAATTTAAACCTTGCCAATTTCATTAGGATTTTCATTTTGTATACTAATTGAGGGGTGAATCAGGAAGCGCTTAGTCTGACGTTTTTCCCCTTCCCACTTATAGAGAAACATCATTATGGTTAGGGGAACTACCAACAGGCTCTATCACTATATGGAATGAGTTATGCAGGAAATTCTTGAATAGGTTCTTTCCTCCATCTAGAATTTTGCAGCTTAAGGACGAGACCTATTATTTTAGGTAGTTATAGTCAAAATCTATGTATAAGGCATAATTCAGGTTCAAGAAGGAGATGAGTATGGTGCCCAACCATCGGTTGTCATGGAAGAGCTTATTAGAGATATTTTACCAAGCCTTAACTATCAGCTCTAGAGCCATGTCAGACACCATATCTGGAGGAACTTTTATGAGACTATACTAGAAGACAACTTCGGAGATGCTAGATCAAATTTTACTCACGAACTAAGGGTGGAAAACAGTCTGAGAGGGGATCTGTCATAAATGATATTAGTGCCTCCTACGACAAAAAATTAGCCAATGATTCAGTAGCATAACAAATTGTGCTGCTATGAACTGATCTAGGGGTACTAGTAAAGCAACTTACAACAACGAATTTTGAGAAAGTAAACACAGTAGTAGAAAAGGGGTAAGAAAATTATATGGATCATTATTTAGAGAGTTTCTGAGCCCAAGGGTAAGGAAATAAAGGTCAGAACTACTATGAAAGGTATAAAGAACATAGTAGAAAGAGAGATGGTGACTGGAGAAAGAAGGATAACTGTAGAGAGAAAGGAGATAGGTACATTCCTCTTGGCATATGAGATACAAAATCGAGAATAAAAGAGATTCTGGATAAGCTAGTGAAGGGTCAAGAAAATTAGGAGATCATACTTAAGAAGATTAAGGTTGACATTTTAGGGTTAACCCAAATGCTATCAAGCAGTTGGAGCACCAATTTGGGTAGATATTAGCATCTTTGAAACAGAGGCAGTCAGGAACCCTTCCAAGAAAAATTATGTAGAATTAGAAAAATAATGGTCATGTTCTTTCCATTACCACGAGGAAGGGTATTACTACTATGGATCCCCCACTACCTTCTGCAGAAGCTGATGATGATGAGCCACTTGTTGTAGGGCCAGAAAAGGAAACAGAGAGTTATGATGCAATTGTTAAAGAATGAGGTAAGGGTTCGATTGTTGAGCTGGAAATAAGATTAATTCTGAGACCACCACCTTTTTTTCCCAGCGACTGAAGCAGAAAACAGAGGAAGGAAAGTTTAAGAAATTTATTGAGATTTTGAAAGAGATGAGCTTGAATATTCCTCTTCTCCCGATGCCTCGATATGTCAGGCTTATGAAGCAGTTGGTCACAAGGAAGAAAAAAGTGATGATTAAGGATGTTGATGGCTTGCACCAATGTAGTGTAGTCACTATGAGGTCTTTAGATCATAAAAAGAGTGACCCCAAAGTATTCACTATACCTGCACTATTGGTTTATATTAATTTTCCAGAGCCTTATGTAACTTAGGAGCCAACATTAACTTGATCCTGCTGGACATATTCAAGCAATTGGGTTTGAACCCTCCGAAACTGATTTTAATGCGGCTATTGATGGTTGACTTCATGGTAAAGAAACTTGTGGGAATATATTTTTATATGAGAGTGGAAAATTTTATCTTCCCAATTTACTTTGCTATTCTGGACTGTGAGGTTACACCACGATGCCCATTATATTACGGAGATCTTTTATGTCCACAGGTAGAGTGATGGTTGACATGGAGAAAGGAGAGTTGAAATTAAGCGTCAATGGTGAGGAGGACACATTCAACATCCAAAAATCAATGAAGCAGCCTACCGACATGAGTGTGGTATCGATAATTAATTTTGTTGATGACCCTAGAGGGTCCTCCTATGGGTATTTTGATAAATTTGAGTAACCAAGCTACCCGCGCCATGCCATGATGTTCAATCAATCATTTCATGGGAGGAAACCCATGGGATTATTGGTGAAAATTGAGTAACCAACGTATCCACGTCGTGCCGTGATGTTAAATCAAGGTTTTAGTGGGAGGCAACCTACTATTTTAGTGTTCACATTTTTGTTATTTTTCTTTTGTATATTTTAGCTTATGTACTTGTCCGGAATATGGTAAGAATGCTACATTCATCAATTTCCAGGTGAGGGGATTATGTGATAAACCCATCATGGTCACAGATCCCACACGGACCAGGTAAGTTGACCAATGAGTTGAAAAGTCGACATTTTGAGGATAAGAATGAAATTTTTTGGATTTTGGCTCCTAATCATACTTTTGGTACCATAAACATAGGTTACGAGACCATAAATTGCTATGAAAATATCAAAAAGCCAAGTTTGAATTGCAGGAAAGCGGGCCAAAATTTTTGGCCCTGTACTTACACTCTGTAGATACTGGCCACTAGTGGCACTTGCACCCCATATTTGGCCGCAGGTGGCAGGCGTAAGTGGATGCTGCGGCTAGGTCATTAATGGGCCCAAATTTTAATTAAAATTTAGGCCCACCAACACATATATATGAGCTAAAATAGCCCTTAATCCTTATTTAAACATATGTAACCTCATTCTAACTCATTCAAATCCTCAAAACTTTACTTTTCTCTTTGAATTCAAACTTTTCTCTTAAAATATAAACTAACCCCATAATTAAGTAAAGACCAAATTGACACTTGTTTGAGATACCAACTTATTCGAATACACTAAAAACAAGTTCCAACTTTGATTTGCTTGAGTTCTTCATTGTTCACTTCTAGTTAATCATAAAAAAAGTAACTTTCTCGGCTCCTAATGGTTATATATTGATCTATTTATTGTTTAAACAAGTTGATATGTGTATTACTATGCAAAATATATAGATTCTATCATCCTTGTATGTAGGATCATTGAAGTAGTCTAAAACCATAATGTAGGGCGTTGTTTTGAATTAAATTCTAAGGTTAGGCCCCAATTGGAAGAACTTGAAGGAGTAGAGTAATACTACAAGTTGAGTATGTTAAGTTTGATTTGAAAATCATGATTCTTGATTTATGTGTGTACATTGGACTTGTTGGGATTTCAAATAGGTTATAGGGGTGTGAAAATTGAGGAAAAATTTAAACTTTTCAATTTTTGAACTTTTTTTCAACTTTTTCTATCCTTCATTTTTGTTGGAAACTAATGACTGGTTTTTCAATTACATATGGCACCTAAAGCTGCCAGGAAGATGAAGGTCGATACTTCAAGAAGACAAGAAGGGTCTTCAAGCCTAGTGGTTCAGTGGAGGAGTACCGAATGCAGTGATTTTGAGACACTACAGTAGGGGTGATATGTAGAGTTAATAGAGGAAAGATGCGCCAAGCTGTGCAGACAATTGCAGCTCGGCCACAGATGAAGTCAGCGTAGATGTCACCCCCTACACTCCTCTACCAGATGATGATGATGATGAGGAAATATATTTTGAGTCTACTCTACAGGTTGCAGCTTAGGACCCCCCAGTCTGAGGAGGAGTCCCAGGATCCATCTGAGGATGCTGAGCAGGAGGAGTCATCGGCAGTACCCTAGTATGAAGAGGGTACCACCACATATGTACAACAGTTAAATGTATACCAGTTTGAGGTGGGTACATATTAGACTTCACACAAAGCACTAGTATAGCAGGGGCAGGGTCCTACACCCTTACATGCCACAGAGGTACCTCCGAGATAGTGTGTAGAGGATATGCAAGTATTTTATAATATAGACAGTCATATCTCATATTCTAGTAGGCTGAAGAGACTTATTTTTGAGGAGTGAAGGATTGATCTATCTGGACAAAGTCTATTACCTCAGTTATAGATGAAGTTAAATCGATATCAGATAGAGTAAAAGACTAGACCACTCAGTTCTTGTAGCCCAACTATGGTGCATGGATTTAATGCATCATACTGAGCTATAGTAGAGCTTCTATGCGCAGATTTACAGGATCGATGAGGCATATGGAGCAGCCATAACTTGATCATACACTTGTGAAAGGGGTCAGGGTTGATCTGTCAGCAAAGACTATCTGTCGTGTCATTTTTGGTCTTGATTATATTACTTTCATATCTACAGCTGAGTGCAACTACAAACTGAGAGTCGCATGTGATCGATATATTATGCAGGAGGCTCAGCACAGATGAGAGAGAATCGAGATGGATAGGTGGATAGAAAACTATATTTCACTTTTGGGTGATGTTACCTTATGGATAGAGGGGCATGGTATGATTAAGAAGGATACATTAACCTATGAGGCCAAGTTTTGGTAGTTTCTGATCAGATATCGACTATTCCCCACTGCTTTAGATAATTTATTGACTTAGGAGGGAGTAGCTCTGGTTGATAGTATGATGGATGAATATTCTATTGATTATATAGATATCCTTTGGCATGAGATCTATTAAAGAGAATTTGGGGAGTTCACTAATCTGTTGTTTCCTTGCATGATTCAGAGACTATGCTACGAGGCTAGTATACCTGAGATACCGAACATATATAAGAGGGTGTATGCTATGGTTGTTGTATAGACAAATAGTATGAAAGATTTAGCATGCCTAGTCCTTACCTAGAGATCTATAGAGCCAACTGTAGTACCTAGGGCCAAGACTGAGGGCCCGGTAGTTTCCACAGAGCCTGATGATACACATAGAGGTGATGTGGATGTTGGTGTTAATATGGAGATAGGGGAACAAAGAGAGGATCTAGATTTAAGTACATAGGAAAAGGGGCCACCATATACTTTTTTATCAACCTCGGTTTCGACCTTAGAGCTGGTTGTCATATCTTCAGAGCCTACTCTCCCATATATTACAATTTCTACTACAGGTATGATTACTATATCTAAAGAGTTCTTGTAGAGTTTAGTGGATAGTAGAGGGCCACTGATGCTCAATTTAGGGTTGTTAAGATCGATATGACTATCATCTACGAGCAGATGAGATAAGGAGTTAGGAATAAATTTGAGCATGTAGAGGACAGATAAGAGGCTGCAAAGAGAGCTTCAGTGTCTGAGCTACATATTGACTTCCAAATATATCTGGATGAGTTTGAGAGATGGGTTATATCCTGATTTATAGTGACAGATACGTTAGATATAGCCCAGACAAGAGAAGATTTTGAAATATTACGAGTAGAGGTATGCTCTCTCGCAGAGAGCTGTGTAGAAGCCACTTCCTCAATTATACCAGTGGTCTAGATATCCACTTCACATGCAGTGAGAGTTTAATTTCTTTACAAAGGATGATGATGAGGTCCCAGAAATTGGGGACAAGATAGATTACATTAGAGACTTACAGGATCCTGATATGCTATATGAACAGATCATTATTAAGGAAGACATGATTCGATGAAGACTGCAGTCATTGATAGGTAAAAACGTATAGAGCTAGAAACCGGTGCATCATCTAGTAGAGAACTGTGTCCCAGGGATGTTCTTACTTTCCCTTCTTTTGTATTATTTTCACACATTTAGGAAAATGTGTAGCCTGTTTCTTTATTATCACATATTCATCTTCCCATTTGTATTACACTGAACCTATTTTAGACCTGGTCCTCGTTGGACATTATGCACCTCAACTCAGGGAAAATACCTAAGTTGAGGGTGGCTATCATAGAGGTACGTTGTGTAAAGTGGGTATGCAGAAGGGTAAAATAAGAGAAAAAATTAGTAGGGCTGGGTGTAGAAGAAAAAGAAAGAGAAAAAGAGAAATAAAAGAAAAATTGTCTAAAAGTGAAAAAGAATGAATAAAAGACCACACCCAACCTGAATGTGAATTAAAATAAAAAGGGAGAAATATGAGTGGAAATAAAGTAAAAATTTGGATACTAAGTGAGACCCCAACGTTAGTGTAGTGCCAAAGAGGCTGAGTCACTTGATACCTCCATATGTACCATACCATCCCCAAACCTACATTACAAGCTGAGAAAAGTCCAATAGTGACCCTAGCTTGATTGTCGGAATACTAAGGTAAAGAAAATAAGGGCAAGCCTATGGTATTTGATGCACATTGATTGGAACTTCTCTTCTGAGTGTGAGTGTCTCTTAATATTCCCTACATTGACATGCATTATTCCATATGAGTGAGTGGGACATCTTTGTTGTGAGGGTACTCGAGTCATATTACTAGTTATTTGCTTGTTTTGGGTAGTGTAAATTATTCATATGCATGGTGTCATGTTGCTAATGTGATACCATACCTTGATCCGATTGAGTCACATTATTTTTCTTTATGTTCATATATAAATGATTTTGAAAAAGTAAAATTGAAGAGGGTGTTAAGTCCAAGCTTAAAGTGTTGAATGACTTCCTTGAATAGCTTAGATTATCCTAGTTAAGCATGTTTTTTGTTTTGTTGTCTCTTGTTTCTTGGGGATATGCAAACATTCTAAGTTGAGGGTGTTGATGTGCTATAGAAGTATAACACTTTCAATGCTTAAAACGAGGAAAATATGCATGTCTGAGGTTGTTTTGTTAGATATGATGCATTTTGGGTATGTTTTCCAGGAAATTAATTTTTGGATGCTAAGTTCGTGAAAAAGATGAAAAAGGTGTTTTTGGCTACTTATTGGAGCAATTATGGACATTCGGGAAACTTTTTGGCTTGTTCGTGATCAAAGCATGTTCAGGAGTTAAAGAAGAGCTGAAAAGATGACTCTTGACACTTGCTAAGTCAACATGTGGACCTTAAGTAGCACTTATGGACTGTATCTAGGCAACGTAAGTGCCAGAGGTCTAAAATCCCCAGAGCTGACCTATAAAATTTTTTAGTCATAGAACTTGCGGTCGCTACTTACGCCTATCCTGCAGGCTACAATTCTACCTGCGCTCAAGGTCAGGGTGCAAGTGGAGACCATAAGTGGCCACTGACCCTATTTCTCCTATTTTATTTTGGCTTTGATTTTAGGGTTTCTTCATGTACTATAAATACCCTTTATGGGTTTTTAGTAGGAGTTATGCACTTTTGATATTGATAAACATATTTTGATTCCAAGATTAGATTTTGATCTTGGGATTCTCTTGTATTAAATTCAGTTGATTAATTCAGTTACGGTTGTGGGTTTTTATACTTCTTACTATTGTGATTTCATCTATGCTTTCAACAATGAATGTTGTTAATTACTTCACAAGTATGATTGGGTAAAAACCATAGCTAGGATTGAGGAAACCCTGATGGATTGACAAAGTAGGGGGAGTGCTATAGTTGTTCTAAACCGATACCCATGCATGTATTGCTTTATCTTTAAAATAATAGTTTTCTTAATGGGTGAACACGTTAGGATACCATCTACATTATTGATACTTACTCCAAAAGAGGAGTAGTGACTAGGAAAAGATAAAGACAACAGTAATTTAGAGTTTAGCTGTCGAGCCACGCTTCTAGGTTTTATCAACGTAAGATGGTTAAATTTTATCTAATAACTAGAGACTCAAAAGGTAATAGTTAACTAGGATCAAGATAAGGGTTAGTAAAGCAGCATCATGAGACTCAGAAGGTAAAGAGTGAAATCCTTCTGCTCGTTCAAAAGACTGTAGAAGGTACATAACTTATCGATTCTACATTCAAGTTATCGGGTTGGTTAAACATATCGCGATATGACTACAGAGTTGAGAAGCCAGCGGGAATACAGTTCATGTGTTCACCTACGACTGATTACATTCGAAGTTAATATTTTCCACTTGTACGATATTGCTATTAAAACACCCCCATTTACTTTTCCAGTTCTGCACGTTGATTATAACAGCTGAGAGACACAATTCAACATATTCCCTTGGGATTCGACCCCAACCTCTATTGGGTTATTATATTTGGTAATGACTGTATCATCTTCTTAGAGTAGTTGTAGCTTGGATGTCAGCAGTTTCCTGTTTGGCTGCACAGGTGTAATCATATGGTTACACTAATTTTTTAAAATGAAAGTTCAATATCAAACTTGAAAATTTATATTAGAAAAATAAGTGCCTTTATAAATGATATTGAATTAAATATTTAAGATATATATTGTCTTTTGAAAATATATTAATTAATAAACATATGTTCTTAACTATATTATTAAAAAAAGTAATTGACTTATATTTTGCAAATTAATAAATATTAATTAAATTAATCATGAAAATTAAGAGTTCATGTTTGACCAAAAAATTAATAGTATAAGTATAATCTCATAAAATTATTAAAACATTTGACAAAACGGTAATCTATCAATTCTATCTAAAAAAATAAATGGCTTGCAGTGTGAAATACCAAGTCAATACTACTAAAACAATTAAAACTGAAACTTAAACTATAACATAAGCTCAAATTCAAAGCAAAAGTTAGCATAATACTCTTATGTCAAATTTTAACATTACATAAATAAATATGATTACAAGAAAAATAAAACGTAAGTCTATAAACTTATTCAACAATGAATTCTAATTTAATTTAAACTTAAAATACTTAGAAAATTTTGTTAAATGAAATAAAATTAAATAAAAAATAGGTAATACAAAAAATTATGTGGAATCACATGAAGTAACGGTTGGGAATGAGTAGTACGAAATGAAATATAAATAATAAAAAATAAAAAATATTTTTAAAAAATATTAGAATAATAAAAATAAAAAAGAATGAAAATAAATAGAAACAAAAAAATTAATTTTAAAAAATAAAAATAAAAATAAAAGGAAGAAATTAAAAATAACCATCTTGTAATTACACTATGAAATTATCAACAATTTACAGCCCTCCCTTGAGAATTATATATTATAACTACCCCCTACCAATTACACTAAATTAACTGTTGACCGAATAATTAACTGACTAACTAAACATGCCAGACAATGTAATTACCCCCAGTTATACCAAATCCAATTTCCAAGGTAGCTATTCCAAATAGGCACTAAGAATTTCTAACCTAATCCTAATACTACAACACACATCCTAATATAAGGCTCTACTGAATATTCTACTCTAATGTCCACAAGGCAGGCTAATGATGTAATAGTCGTACGCCTATTCTATAAATCCCCCATCCTACATGAAATATATATGACATACCATCTCGTTGAGCTAAGTCTAAAAGAAAGACGATCGTATCCTATCTCAAAGTCGAACAATAGTCTTGGACAAACAAAGAGCTGCCTTTCTCCTCCAATCGACCTCTGAAAGTCATCATTGTATCAAAAATACATCCAATATCTTACCATGAGAATAAGGACACCCACATTAAAAATTTGGTGTTTCGAGCCACAAATTGGATAAAAAATCAACCCTCAAAACCTGCTAATAAAATTAAAAAATTGAACCCCTAATTACCTGCCCCATAAGGTAAGGAATGCATACCCACAAATTTGGGTTGAAATGGGGTTCAGTTTGGGGCTCAAAACAAATTATAAAACAAATAAAACTCAAGAATTTAAATTTGAAATTTATGGAATCTACCATATGATCAACCGATTTTCCATGAGTGGAGTACTACAGACTTACCCATAATTAATTTAATAAGAAATCTACAAGATCAGCTCCCAAGTTCTTCAAAATATCCCAACTTAAAGAGCAAATATTGAGTTTTTTAATTCAAATTTAATGGTAATTAGGGTAAATTGACCTAAAATTAATAAGAAATACGTGCATGGATCATTACAAACTCACCAATGTGATAATTGATGAATAACCAGCAAGAGAAAATCCCTACTCTCTTAAGTTTCTCAAGGTTCATGAGAAAAATGGCCACAAGTTGAACCTAGAAATTTCTTATAGTTCTTGGGTCCCTTCTTCATATTTGCAGAATACATGTAACGATCATAAAAATCCATTACTCTAATATATTGCAATCATAATGAGCTTTTTTACATTGAAAATGAATAACCCAATTTGGAAATCGATGGACCACTTCATCACAATAGCTATCATGACCTTGTAATTGCGATAACCAAACTAAATATTGCTAATGTGATGAAGAAAATGGGGAAGCATCATATTCTAAAAAACAAAGCAAGTTACTAGTTAAATATTCTTTAAACGAGTACTCTAGATTCATTTAGAACCCTATCACATAAAAAAATTAATGAAATGACCAACAGAGGTCATCTCGGTGAAGTGTTGATCGAAGTCAATATATTTTTGGTTTTGACTAAAATCCACTCAGCGTCTAAAATGAGTCTTAAAGCCTTGGGACCCAAACCAAAGATTTCTCTAACCCAAAATCCATGTTCAAGAGCTTATGGGACTATTTTTTTTTCATCTGAGGTCGTTTACTAAGAATGTTGGTGTGACGCCCTGAATCTGCTACTCAAAACGCTACACAGTGCTCATGACCCCAAAGGACCACAAGCTAACCCATGACTGATATCTGACAACTGACTGAGTTCATGAGATCCTGGAGATTTCCTAAGTAATAAGACTATATGAATTCTAAGGATCATAGCTTGACTGAGAGTATCGTAAAAACATGACATGGCTCTTGGCACATAACTAATGTTTCGGGTACGAGTACCCCCAAGACTCGATGGAAGGAAGCTGACCAAGCATAACTTACTTGAACATATAACTAACATCATAATCGATAATATATTTATAGAATCGTTTCATCAAAACATATGATAGGCATAACTTGTACATACATAGGGATTTCATGGTATCATGCTAGTCAGGCACTTTTCCTTCATCTAGGCATTTAATCAAACATATTGAAGTCATGGTACATGTAAACATCATTGTACAATAATTAAACATCAAGGTTCAATTCTAATTTCATCATTCAAGGGTTTAGTCATAGGTTTTCATGAATCTATATCTATAATAATTTAACCCACATAGAATTTATCACCCAATATGGAGTAGAATTCAATTTCTCATTATCCACATGAACAAGAGTAGCCCAATCATGAAATTCATAAGAAAATCTATAAAATTGAATTTAGAAAAGGGACTCTTGGGCTTCATGTATGAAAGAAGTCCATGAATGAATACTATGCATACCTTAGTTCATGATTTCGTGAGGATTGGCGGTGAAACCTTAAATTTGAATTCCAAATAAAAATCCTAGCTTGTTCTTGAGAGAAACTTGAGAGAAGAATGTATTTTTGGTGAAAAGTGGATGAATCACGTATTAAAGGGCTTAAATGGGGGTGAGAAGTTGACCCTTTTAACCCTGGACGTGTCTTGTAATTTCAGAAAATTTTTCCCGAATGGACCCCTGGAGCGATGCTGCGCTATCGCGCCGTGTCACTAGAATTTAATAATTTGGAAATTAAGGGATGGCGCGATGTGGGTCCATAGTGTTGCCACTTACTTTGTGACGTGGAACTTTTGCGTGACGTGGGGGAAATCGCTCTGAGACACTGGAAAACGAACAATTCTAAATTTGGGCCCTTTGGCGCGACGTGCCATAATCGCAGAGCTCTACTGGAATTTGCCTAATGCCATTTCCTCTTGTGGAGTGATGCTCCACTGACTAATATGGCGCTGTTTTATGGCGGGAACTTGAAATAGTCATAACTTCTGACCCGGTTATCGGATTTGGATGAATCTTATATCGATGGAAATCTTATTGAATTTCCTACATGAGAAAAGGGAAAATCTTGAAAATTCCTCATGGAATAACCATAATTCAATTTAGAATATAATACTAGACATTCTTGAGATTAAATTAGATAGAAAAAAGTATGGGGTATTACAATATCTCCCTCTTGAGAATATTCATCCTCGAATGAGACTGACTGAGAGGGGAGAAAATACAACTGACGAATTTACTGAACATGAATAACTGGAAAATGATCTCATGACTGACATGACTAACAAACTGGACATATAATACTGAACATGCATATGTAATGCATGTGTAACTGATTCATGAATGCATGACTAAGTGTTCTGAAGAACTACGTTTCTCATAATAAGAATGCATATCTGATGCATAATTACATAGCTAAATTGATACATGAGTGCATGACTGAATATGCAATGGTACTTGATAGCAAGTTTCTAATAGGAACATGATCATGAAACTGCATACCAAGTTTATGATGAACACTGAACATGAAGCTGAGTAAGCTTAAGGAGAACTGTTACCTTGAGCTTGATTTGAGTTGGAGAAGAAGAGGTGAGGATACTTGGTACGCATATCTGCTTCTGCTTCCAAAGTAGCTCCCTCGACGGACTGATTCCGCCAAAGAACTTTAACTAGAGGGACTTCTTTGTTCCTCAATTTACAAGTCTGATAGTCTAGGATTTTAATTAGAATCTCCTCATAAGAGAGACTGTTCTGAACATCAATGCTCTGAATAGGGACTACAACTGCTGGGTCACCTATGCACTTCTTGACCAAAGAGACATGGAAGACTAGATGAACTGAGGCTAGATCTGTAAGTAATTCTAGCTCATAATCTACCTTGCCGAATCGACTTAGAATCTTGAAGGTACCAACATATCGGGGACTGATTTTCCCTTTCTTGTCGAAACGCTTCACTCCCTTCATGGGAGAGAACTTTAGATAGACATAGTCACCAATCTTGAACTCGAGATCTTTTCTCTAAATATCTGCATAAGACTTCTATTGGCTCTGAGCAGCCCGGAGTCTTTCTCTAATCAACTGAACTTTTTCTAAGGCATAGAATACTAAGTCAAGCCCTATGATTGAGGCCTCACTAACTTCGAACCAACCAATTGGATATCTCTATCTCCTACCGTAGAGAGCTTCGAATGGAGCCTTGTGAATACTGGAATGATAGCTGTTGTTGTATGCAAACTCAATCAAAGGCAAGTTGTAATCCCAACTACCCTTGAAATAAATTGCACACGCCCTTAGCATATCTTCTAGAGTCTGAATGGTCTTTTCTGCTTGACCATCTGTCTGAGGATGAAAGGCTGTACTGAGATGAACTTGGGTACCAAGACCCTTTTGGAACACTTTCCAGAAATAAGAGGTGAACTGGGTACCTCTGTCTGAGATAATAGATAGCGGAACACCGTATAATCTAACCAACTCCCTGATGTAGAGTTTGGCATAATCCTCAGCTGAATAAGAGGTATGGACTGGAAGAAAATGGGCTGATTTGGTCATTCTATCTATAATGACCCAGACTAAATCATGCTGATGACGAGTTCAAGGCAAACCCATCACGAAGTCCATGTTCACTTTTTCCCACTTCCAAGTAGGAATAATGAACTCCTACATAAGACCACAAGGTTTCTGATGCTCTATCTAAACCTGCTGACATATAAAGCACTTAGCCACAAACTCTGCAACATCTCTCTTCATCCCACTATACCAATAGACTTACTGCAAGTTTGTGGTACATCTTCTGTAAGGATTTGCTTCCTTACGTTATCTACACCTGGAACACAGAGATGACCCTGAAAATGCAAAACACCATCTCTCCGTTGGGAGAAAACCTCTAATTTATGATCCTGGATTGACTCTTTCAACTTGACAAGGTTGGGATCTCTATCTTACTTTTCTTTTACCTCAGAAAGTAGAGATGATTCTGAATTACTCTGAACCCATATATCACCCTTTTCATTATCGATGAGGTGAACGCCTAGTCTAACAAGCTGATGTACTTCCTGATCTAACTTCTTCTTAATGTCATCCACATGAGCAACACTACCCATAGACAGTCTACTGAGAGCGTCAACCACTACATTGGCTTTGCCCGGATGATAGAGGACACTCATGTCATAATCTTTCAAGAGCTCTAACCACCTTCTCTGACGAAGATTGAGATTATGACATGAGTGTCCTCTATCATCTGGGCAAGGCCAATGTACTGGACGATATGAACAAGAGAAGCCAAATCATGAAATTCATAAGAAAATCCATAAACTTGAATTTAGAAAAGGGACTCTTGGGCTTCATGGACGAAAGGAGTTATAAATGAAAACTATGCATACCTTAGTTCATGATTTCATGAGGATTGACAGTGAAACCTTCTTGAATTCGAATCCCTAATAGAAACCCTATCTTGTTCTTGAGAGAAACTTGAGAGAAAAGAGTGTATTTTAGGTGAAAAATGGCTGAATCAAGTGTAAGGGGTGGGAAATTTACCCTTTTAACCCTGGACGTGTCTTGTAATTTCAGTAAAAGTTTCCCTAATTGGACCCCCGTCGCGACGTGGCGCTATCGCGCTATGTCACTGGAATTTGACAATTGGGAAATTGAGGGATGGCACGACGCAGGGCCATCGTGTTGCCACTTCCTTTGTGACCTGGAACTTTGGCGCGACATAGGGGAAATCGTGCTGAGACACTGGGAAACGGACAATTCTAAATTTGGGCCCTGGCGCGACACTCCATAAGCATAGACCCCTACTTGAATTTTCCAAATTCCATTTCCTCTTGTGGCACTGTGCGCCACTGACTAATATGGCGCTATTTTACGATGGGAACTTGAAATAGTCGTAACTTCTGATCCGGTTATAGGATTTGGACGAATCTTATATCAATAGAAAGGTGATTGAATTTTCCACATGAAAAAGGGAAAGTCTTGAAAATTCCTTAGGGAATAACCATAATTAAATTTAGAAGCTAATACTAGACATTCTTGAGATAAAATTATCTAGGAAAAAGTACGGGGTATTACAGTTGGCTAATGTCAAACTTTTTAACTATAAAAGCTTCTAAATAGGTAAATTGGTTTAACACCCAACAAAACTCCCTAGGAATAGAATCACCTATCCTAACAAGTAATAAGTAATGTGTATAAACTATACAAACTCAAAGTAGAGAAATAGTGTGAAGACAAGAAAATGACTTGGAGGGTCATTACAACATCCACTACTAAAGGGAATTTCGTCCTTTAAAGTCAAGAAACAAGGTGAACCTAAAGCCTTACAAAGGTAAGGATAATTGGTCAACATGACTTTCTTGGTTTCCAAGGTAGCCTATTTGATTTGACAATGCCTCCACTGGTCCTTAACTATAGGAATCACCCTTGATCTTAACTTCCTTCCCCATCTACCCAGAATAGAAATCAATTACTTCTCGAAAGTTAACTACCATCCAACTGAACAGAATCCAATGGAGAACATGAGACTCATATAGAAAGTACCATATTAATATAGACACAAAAAAACTAAGTGAACAACCAAAAGAGTTAGAGCCAAGGCTAACAAATATACTGAATCACCAAGAAGCATTTGGATCTTAAGCAGACCTATAAACTAGGTCTACAATTGCCTTTCTTCCCAAACTTCACTATTCCCTTCATGGGTGAAAACACTAAACCATCTGATCACCAACTCCAAACTCTAAGTTTTGTTTCTTCCTGCTATCATAATTTTCTTGCCTGATTTGAGTTACATAAGACCCTCTCAAATCATTCAAACCTTATACATAGAATAACTCAATAGATTAGTAGTAGCCTAACTTTGAAATCACGAAACCAACCCATTAAAGGATCGTACAACCTACTATCGAACACCTTAAAAGAAGCCATCAAAATATTTGAATGGTAACTATTATTATATGTAAACTCTATCAATGCTAAGAAATAATCTAGCTAATATAAAATATCAACAATATAGGTATAAAGAATACCTTTCCTAACCTAAATGGTCTACACTGGCTGACTATTAGAATGGGGGTGTAATGCTATTTTGAGGTTCACTAGGGTAGATGAATATTTCTTTTAATAGACCTCTATAACATGCCATAAACTATGTACCATGAATTTATATCCCCCAAATTGCCCCTCTATGAAAGTATAAAACGGTCGATGAATCAAATATAGAACCCAACTAGGTGGGTTCAAACACACAGGGAATAGGACTAAATCTGATCATATGTTTGTCTAGGTAAATTGGTGATTAAGCAAAAAAGGGTAGTTTATGTGAGCCAAAAGGCTCTCAGAATATTTGTGTGTTTTCATATTTATAATTAGTATGAGATGATCTCTAGGATTACAATCCCTATGATTTCATAACTCCACACGTTGTTTGTGCTAACAAACTATCCCGATGCATTGCATTCAAATCTAACAATATAGGTTGACCTAAATGTCTTCGGACCTTTATTAGATGAATTACACTTGTATCCTCCCAGAATTAAAGGGTCACACTACTAACTTTTGTTCTTTATCTAAGATTACCTATCACTTTATGGCTCTAGTTATTAAAGAAAGGTCGATAACTTAAAATCTCTATTGCTATTCTCTTTTTCTAATCTATACCTCTTTTTTGAGCAAGTTTAGAATACAGGAAAGTTCCTAATGTATGCATGAATTAAAAGGGAAATAATAATGATGGGAATCTAATACATTCAAGACACCAATCTAGATATTTCTCACACTTAACTTATTTTCTTAATTCGTCATAGTTCTCAGAACCCTAGTTGTGATGTTTATCTATTTATAACTGCAAGAACACAAGCATAATTCATACATAAAAGCATTGTCATAAACTTACAAGGAGTAATAAACACCAAAATTTCAACTTTAATTAAGACCCTAGGAATGATGTTTGTAAAATTCCAAGAATATGCCTTAGAATAGCACAAAAGAATAATATCAACTCAAAATAGTGTGTATCATTTAAACATAACCCCGCAAGAGTTTATATAGATAAAACAAATACTATTATAAACATAGTATCGTCTTTCTTACAAGAAAAGAAGGTATTGTCGTGGTTAGAACCCACAATTTTCATTTTGCTTTTGTGGTTTATAATTGAACTTGTCAGCTTTTAGGACTTCACAAGTATGATTCTCATTACAGATCCACGACATTAATGTATTAACGTGAAGTGCTATTGTCTAAT
The DNA here is from genome assembly GCA_030864215.1 of Capsicum pubescens. Taxonomy (NCBI): domain Eukaryota; kingdom Viridiplantae; phylum Streptophyta; class Magnoliopsida; order Solanales; family Solanaceae; genus Capsicum; species Capsicum pubescens. The sequence continues at coordinate 141,321,773 of CM061549.1, read as the reverse complement.
CACTTTTAGCTTAAATTTCCACAGTTTTCATACCTGGGCCTTAATCCTACGATCTTGTGGTATGATCGTCATATCAATGTATGGACTTGACTTGTTCTCATATGATCAATTCACACACAAGTTTTGTAGCCTTGCTTTTGCTCTATCTTTCCACGATAATAAAGTAGGGTCGTGGATTTATTGGATGATTGTGGGAAGCTTTCTTTCATAAACTCCTAGGGATACTCTTTGATTTATGGCACCATAGCCTTGGTACGATCATGGTCAGATTCCACAGTCATCAATCCATTCATATGATGCCTTTTTTTGTCCACTTTTCAATGAAGTTTCTTATCTTAGTCCCTAAGGACTGAAAATACAAGAATACACATTAGATCAACTAATCATGACCTTATACATACAAATATTCCTTGTTTTAAGCATCTTAAGTGTCATAAGTTCATGACACATCATGACTAGATATTCTATTAAATGATACCCCATGTAAATAGACTACTTCCCAAATATAAACCTGGGCCAAGCACCTTAAATTATAAGACATTTGAATAAAAAAGAAGAGAGAAAAATTAGTCACCCTATCAATGATGACTCAACTATGATCAGACCCTAAAATGTATGCAGAAACCCAATCAAGAGACACATAACTATCTACTCATACTTCTATCAAGAATGAGTAACCTCTAAGTCAAACCACCGATAATACTATGCCAAATCTTGATACATCTTAGATAACCCTGAATGAATAGAATATCTAGAACAATGACTATCCTGTTTAGACAACCTAATTAAGTCTCTAACTATAGGGATACAGGAATAACCCTCAATCTTTAAAATACCTCTGATTCTAAGGTAATCTTTATACCCTCTTCCTTTTGAATCCTATCCCAAATCACCCTTAATTTTTCATTCTTAAGATATTGCACAATGCAAAACCCAAATTGAACCTAAAAGCATCACATTATATTTCAACCCTATCCCTCAATAAGAAGAGACAAAGTGGAAATTGTTGTTAATAAGGCTATGAGCTTTGAAAAATTGCCTCATACTAATCAAACCATTAGAAATTCACATTGTTAAAATCAGTCTAGTCAATAGTGCTGTAATTTGCAAAAGCCCCTCCATGATCCATCAATGATAACCTGCTACCCTATTGAAATTATTAACCTTGATAAGAGAAGTGTATAATAAATTTCCAGGTTATTTTTACATTTCCACATATTTTTATTGTTAAGAGATTTTCTATAGTTTCCCCATGTAATTTGTGACTTGCTGGAGATGATAGTTCAGTTATCAAGCAATCCATTTGATTATTAGTGCCAATTCTCTATTTTGATGTCTTTACTAGTAGGAATTGGCTATCAGTCATAAACTTTAAGTTAAAGACCTCGTATGACAATTTTGAAAGTTCTATAAGCTTCAGAACAACAAATTTTGGCTAGGAGGACCTTTGGTTTGGGTACCAAGTCTTCCGAACACATTTTGTGCTATTGGTAAAAATTTGATAAAAAGGCCCATGGTGTGGGGCCCATATTTTATTGAAATGACCACAAATAAAAATTTTAATGGCGTCATTGAGTTTTGAATTTAGAATTTTATAAGGTAGAATATTTCATTTTATAATTTCAAATGAATCTCGAGGGGCTGGTGGAAACTTAGATTATTTTCCAAGTTTCAGTTGGTGCAACTCAGCAGGTACATCCACTAAAGTGGACCTTTGGTAACTTTAGTAGAGGAATATTAAGTGGACAAGAGGTTTCTTTAGTGGCCAAGGATGCCTAGCCAGGCTGCTTAAGCGAAAGACTATCTACAGCTTGTCCCCTTTTGTAGAAAGCCAGGATAGTCGGCTACCTCTTTAGCGGTACTAAGATGATTTAGCTGTCAAGTGACCACTTAAACGGCACCTGGAGGGAATTCAATTCATCCCTTTTACCTAATTTCTCCTGATTTTTCACATGTATCAAAAAATAAAAAGCTTTAGAGAGTGCAGATTATTGGGAGAGTTATTACTGGGATATTGTGGTGTGATTACTATCTTGGAATAACTATTTCATCATTGAAATCCTTGTAAGTTTCCATTTAATTCTTATTTTAATTCCCCAAAATTAATCATCAATCCCTAGTTCTTTATGAGTTGATTTTTGTATTAAAATTTACACATTCTTGAGGGTAAATGATCTTTGAGCATAGAGGGACGTGTTGAAGTTTTTGAAAGTATGATTCCTCTAGTTGTCCCCATATGTGATCTTGACTTAATTATATATCCATATCATAAAATTGCAATATGGGTACCATTTTCTCATATTAATCCATATATTACTATTTTGATAGCATGACATATTGCAAAAGATTCTCGAAAGGTGAAATCACTAGTTTAACAGACTTTATCAAGCTTTCTTTAGAATCCAGGTAGGCTAGGCTTACATTTCTCTTATATTAGGATTAATTCTAGTATTGATATAATATTATGTTAGTTTTGGGTGGGGAATTAGGACTTGGAGGTACATATAGTGTGATTTGAATTATTTAGCCGATTAAGGGACCATAATTATGAGTAATTGACTTAAATACTTGTTCTTTAAGTAGAATTTATATCTTAGGACTTAGTGATTCTTATTTACCATATTTTAGTGAGATTTCACACCATATCCTTCTTTGGGGTAGAATTTTCCTTAGAATGGATTATTGGGGTTAGATGTAGGCTCCTTCGGCCCACCCTAGACCAAGATTGTTGTTAGCTCATTATAGAATCAATAAGCCTTTGCACATCACTTTAATTGTATTATTTAGCCAAAGGATTCCTTATACATATGATGGTTTATTCTAAATTGGTGTTTGGAAAATGAGAAGATTTGTTCATGTCTGGCGTTTTATGATATCAAGACTAATTTGATTCCAGCATCATTGACGATATTACTTCCAGTTCAAATCTAGTATTCATGATATTAATTATAGCTCAAGTGTATAATATGAGGTACTAGTTCCAATTCAAGTCTAGCATTGAGAGGTTATTTATGACGGTTAGGAGACTGGTTTAAATTTCATGTTCACAGTATGAAAATATCAATGATTATGGTTCTGAGATATGGATAGTTGGTGTAATTACTATTATTTCTTCTTCTTAATTGCATCCACTGATCTTATGGAGTCCCATGTTTTGTAATTTGGCATCTTCTAGGATTATGGGGACCTAATTACGTACAAATAACTATTTTCTCTTTATAATTATTATTCTAGTTATCTATTTTCAACATTTGGAGTATTATCCAAGGTTTTCCTTTTCCTTAACTTAGCTTATTTATCTTGAATTTTATCATATTTATAATATAATTTAGCTCAGTCGGCCGATGATGCTTAGTGAGTACTCGTGGATTTGGTACGAATACTACACTTCTGTACCTTTTTGGTGTAGATTCAAGTAGCTATTGTAGTTGACGTTATGATTTTATTTGTCAGAGTTCAGAGACAGTATGATCTCTTAAATTCAGAGTTGACCTTTTTCTTCATATTTTGTTTTTGTATAGTCTTTTGATTTTATGATTATTATGTATATGCCTTAGATAGTATTCATATTCTTTTGATTAGAGGCTCATGTAAAACCTTTACTAGGTCATGGGATGATATTATTCTTCTCCTATTTCTCTTTATTATGATATTTTTCTTATGATTTATGTTTTGTAATTCATCTACTTGCATATTTTTGGAATTTATGCCATTTCCACCATCTACCCATTACTTGCGGTTTTGAGATATGGTTTGACTTACCTATTGGTGGGGTAAAGTAAGTTCTATCATGACTCAGGAAATTGGGTCATGACAAATTGGTACCAGATCCAGGTTCAGAAGTGTTATTCGTACAAAAGCAAGCATTTAGTAGTGTCCCGTAGATCAAAATAATGACATTCATTTCTTATCTTTAGGAAGCTATAGGACATGCTTAGGAGATATTCACTTGTTTCACTCATTTCATTTTAAGAGATTGTGTTGGTTTCTAAGATTTATTTGGTTTCACTCTTTCACAGATGGCTAGGACACGAGCTCCTGCTACTAGAGACAAGGACCTTGAGTTCGAGATTAGGGATCCTACTAGAGGACATTGACAGCTTAGAGGTTGGGTTTATATAAGAGATATATCCCCATCTAGAAATCAATATAGGGAGCCTTCACTAGACCCTATCCCTTCTCACACACTAGAGATTTCTCAACCCTATTAAGTGTTGGTCTATGGGGCAGCCCAGGCTCCATTAGGATTTATTTCATCGTCGCTTCTAAGAGATGTTCTAGTTCAGCTCTAGAGATTAGTTGGTGGTGCATGATGAGTGGTAATTTTACACTCATTGATATGTCATGTCTTATGATGTATTATGGTTGGTCAATAATATGAGGCTAATTATCTTGTGAATTTTACGAATCTCTAGTATTTTTAGCTTTTTAGGGAAGTCTAATGAAAAAAAGTGAAGCTGAAGCTAATATGGGAAAAATGAGCTAAATTAGAAAAAAACCTAAAGAAGAGTCTCAAAAATGAACCCAAGATACTGCATAAGCAGTCAGAGAATAACATAAATGACTAGTCAAACAATCAAAGGTATGACATATGTGACCATAATGACGCTTAAGCAACAATTCTAATGGTTAAAGAGGTCATGTAAGCGACTATTATATCGCGTAAGAGACCTATCAAGCCAGTCAAATAAGTTGTATAAGTGACTAGATGTACTACATAAGCGACTAGCCAAGCCAGTCAAAGAAGTTACATTAGCGACCAAATATTATGCTTAAGCAATCATTGGGGAAACTTCATGGACAATGATGGAATGTTATGTTTTAGGTCCTAATTAATCAAATACTCAATCCTAAGCCATTCCAAGACATATTTGGCAAAATTTACAATGTTGGAGGCTAGGGTTCTTAAGCCAACACCCTTTGAATTAAAGATATAATTTTTGTATTGTTAAATTCTTAAGCCTTTCTTCTTTCCTTTCTTTGTTTAGACTATTTGGGTGTAATTTGACTTTGTTATTTGAGTGTTGTTGTTAGACATAATGCAATACTTTGATATTTAATTTGGGTTTTATTTCTATCTTATGCCTTCATGTTGATTGTTTACTTTTGATTTGTGAACAAGTTTTATTTATCTAAATTAATCTTGTGTTCCACCATTCCTACTCTAGTTGAGTTTGAAAGAGGATATTTGAGTAGGTGTTGCCCATCTACCTCAATTAATGTTTGTCTGAGTTTATTGAGGTTTTAAAAGATTAATTTAGTACGATTGAGGTTGTATGACCTATCATATGGAATTTGATGCCAGATATAGCCAAATCCTAGCGTAGCCCGAAATTGGTTTTGTACCTCATGCTTCTAAGATTTGTTTAACGAAAAAAGTAAGGACTAAACCCTTAATAATTGATAGACATTAGCGGAAGACATTGAATCCAAGGCTAATTTGCTAAATCTGTGATTAAGTTGAGAGTAGTTAGTTAAATAAGATATCTCATTGATAGATTTGATTCCCTATGTTATATGCCTTATTTTCTATCGTTGTGATAGTCATTGATCTTTTGTTCATAGTTTATATTAATTTTATTTGTGTTTCACTTTTATTATCAAAACCTCCTAAATTACTTGTATCTTAGGTTTGAATTTAGCAAGTTACTTTTATTTTGAGCCTACTCGATCACTATTCATATTATTCCCTGTGGATTTGACCCTGAATCCTTGGTGGGCAAATATATTGATAACTTCCGCTATTCAAGAGTAGATTCTGAGTGTTATAAAAAATGGAACGTTGCTGAGGAACAATTTGGCATATTGAGTTAGTTTGGAATTTTATCTTACTTGCTTTGATTCAAACTTGTGAACATATGTTTGTGATTTTTTTTTGTTTCTTGTGTTAGGCAGATTTTTATTCTTTTCTTCTTGTCAATATGGCATCATGGAATGAAAATGAGTTTAGTTGCTAATCTTATATAAATGATCTATGTCCTTATTGTGGTGTACCTCACTTATGGCATAATTGTAAATATGCTCGCCGGAAAGAGGTGTGTGCACCATCTCAATCCTATTGGGAGTATGATTGTTCTTTATATGGTGGTTGAGATGGACATTGGAGTGATTGTCCAAATTATTATGCCCCTCCCGTAGTTATGCTAATGACAATGCTATTTGTTCTTATGAGTTTGATAGGTCTCATAATATGATAAAGGAAGAACAATGTGACGAACACAAAGGTTTTGAAGTAATGCTTCAAACTATCTTAGACTAGATAACTATAATGGGAGAGGATATGCGTCTCTTGTAACAATCCATGGTGGCATTTGGAAAGAAAAGTGAAAAAGAAAAAGAAGTGGCTGAGGATGCTGATAATGCTCAACTTACACGTCAACTTAAGTGCAAGGTGGTTGTTGTCAATATATTTATCCAACTTTGGAGTCGGGGTCAAATCCATGAGGAACAATGTAAGTGGCGATTAAATTAATATGAAATGATAGATACAAGTTAAATTCAAACAAATGTTACAAGAATATAAAGCGGAGTAGATGACTACCTACAACAATATTTCTTTTTGGGTTTTTCTTGTATAATTTTGGGGCTACGAATAATTAGAGTTTTAATAACTATGCATGGATCATGGGATTATGCATTACTAAGGGAGTAACATGTGGGAGCTAGTTATCAACATCAATTTAGTAAATCAAATATGGGTAGGCTTGGTTAAAGATTTTGATGCTTTCACCCATTGATTCTTTCAAATACCTTATAGGTGTGTTCACCAATTGGTAACCACAACCTCAATCTAGGCATCCCTATTTCTAGGATGATACCCATGGCATAGTCAACCTCACATTTAACTTTATGTCTAAGATAGTAAAAATTTAGCAAACTACACGTATAATTGTCTATAATTTCTTTGGTCCCCACATCCCTCTTTCGAGGATGATATGGTTTCCAAAAGTTCACCCAAAACCCTTCTTTCGAAGATGACCTTGAACTTTCTAGAGATTGGAGCTTTCACTCATCAAACCTATGTGGGTATTTCGAGCTTTCACCCATTATATCTTAACCAAACTAGCTTAGCAATATTAGAATCCATAAATATGAACTACTAAATAGATTCTAGCAATAACAACCCACACACACTTTACACCTATTCACATATAACCCCAAGAGGGAGATTTATCTACACATAAGATACATAAGCATAGATATACCCATAATCTCCAATGAAATGAATGGGTAAAGATCTAAGCGAATGTTACTTCAAACATGGCTCTCCCACAATATAAACAATGGAAGTGAGAAAATCTTCCACTTAGAAAGTCTCCAATGTATTCTTCACCCAAAATATATACAATATTTTCTTCTCCAAAAATGAAGGCTACAAAGTCTAGAGCTAAAACCTAGAAAATTGGGGAAGAAGGAATGTGATAGAATGAATGATACATGAAACTAGGGTTTGAGTCTTTTTGTTCAAATTGGGATCATCACGTGCAATTAAAGTTTTACCCTTGGGCCGAACATTTTTGCTAAGCCGCGATCGCGCAAGTTTGGCTGCGACTGCGATTAAATTCTACAGTCGTGGTAGATTGACCATCTTGACTGACCACGATTATGGTAATTGAGGCTCTTTCACTGCAGGTCTTCATCTACAGTTTTTCTACTTTTTTTGATCATTTCAAGATCCCCTCCATATTTTTTTATCTTTTCAACTCTTATACCTACAAATAGTGGATGTTAGTGTATTTAATTACCATCATGACTCATTTACTCATTTAAAATATGGTAATGTGCACTAATAATAAGTGTTACTGAGTGGTAAAATCACCACTCATCAACACCCCCAACTTAAAGCATTTGCTTGTCCTCAAGCAACACTACCTCTTATCACGAGACACAATTATTTATACCTAAATTTTATGCCATAAAGGCCATACCGACTTCAACTTGAATCGTAACTACAAGTAGATCATCGAACATATGCAAGGCTAATTTCTCAACACCCCTCATTATTATAATACCCCATATTTCTACCTAGATTGAAATCGTCCCAATAATGTTAGAAACATGCTTTGCAAGATGAATCCACTATTATATTTGTGATATTTTTAAGATTTTCACTTTTTGTTGAGTGGGAAATTGAATAAGCATTTCATAGATACCCATTCTGTGGAAATTAGACATTGAAAGAGAAAATTATCATTGAAATACAGAAAGTAGTCAAGACTGCCCAGGTGCGACGGTGAAGGCTGACGGATCATCGAGCTAACGACGGACTATCACCCAAGCCATCGCAGCAGAGGCAGTGAGTCCACATTATGCCTAATGGTGATGGATCAGGACGACGGACCATCACCCCAGCCATCGTAGGAGAGACAGATAGCCCCAATTCTGCCCAAGTACGATGGTCAGGACCGACGGACCGTCGACCCAGTGACGGACCATCGCACCCACTGTCGCATATTTTATTCAGTTGTTTTAAGTAACTTTTAAAAGGGGTTTTTGGGTCTTTTACCACCCTTTCTAATACCCAGTTATATCAGATCAAGGTTCATAAGTTTATTATCCATCTACAATATCAAATTAGGGTTTCCTCTTAAAGATAATCCCCAAGTACAAGATCCTATCCCTTCTTCAAGAAACTAAGAGATTCCAAGTTTTTCAAGTCCAAGAACTTGAAGATGCTCACAATCAAGGTATGTCATGTGTTGATTCATGGATCCCTTTCACCTATGAAGCTCAAGAATCTATTTTCAAAATCCAAGATTTGTGTATGTATGAATGTTCATGATTTAAATTAAATTTAAATTCATGTTCATGATGTTGTGGGGTTTTGATTCATGTTTTAAGTAACATATTCCAATGAGTGACCCTAGTATGTGATGATTTACATAATAATCATGAGAAACCCTTCAAATTTGCAAATTTATTTATGCAACCATGACAATTAGATGCATTGATGATGGTATAACCAAAGTATGCTCCCCATGTGTTTGATTAAATGATTATGTGAAAGAAAAGTGACATACTAGTATGATAATGTAAAATCCCCATTCATGTACAAATTTATGCTTGTCAAATGTTTAATGAAATGTCTTAGTCAGTGAATCATGGATTCGTGTGTTGCCCATGTCGTGATTTAGAACTTCTACTTCATGAAATCTCCAATTTATTGTATTATGGATTGTGATGTTGATCATGTATTCAAGGAAGTCATGCTTTGTTAGTCTCATGCTATCGAGTCCTGGGGGTACTTGTACCCAATAATTTAGCTGTATGCCTAGAGCCAGTGGCATATTTTTAAGATACTCTCATCGAGCCATGTTCATCGAAATTCACTCAGTCATGTGACTTAGGAAAACTCAGTAATCTCAAAAATCTCAGAAATTCAGTAATCTCAATAGTATTCAGTTAGTCAACGGAACTCAGTTAACTCAGTCCAGTTCAGTTCAGTTAATCACGTTCAATGTCTATTCAGATAATAGTAGGATTTAGTACCGAGTGAACCCAAGGATGGGAACACACACCGTCAGGAGAGGGTGTGATTCTTAGAAACAATCTTTGCATTCTAGACCTATGTAACCAACATAGGTTGAGACATCAACACTATCAGATAAGGGTTGATGAGGTGGATAAGCACTGTCAGATGAGAGCCCCACCATTCTCTTTTGTGGACATTGTCAGATGTGGGTCTCCCATAACTTATCCTTACCAGTGGTGTGGTATTGACACCCTTCTAGTTGGGGTTATAGATTGGACCCCAACTCAGCTATATTACATTATTTGGGGCATGTCGGTTAGATGACTACTTCTCACAGTTTCAGTTATAGATCAGGACTATCAGATATAGTCATTTAGTCTCAATAATAGATTTCAGATAGTTCTACAGAATACAGAACTGTTAGATACAGTCAACTCAGAACAAATGAAACTCAGCTAGTTCTATTAGAAACTAGACTTTCAGATACAGTCGCTCAGTATTAGTTATTTCAGTTATACAGTTATCAGTATCTCATGCTATCAGTACTTAGACTCAGTAATCATGTTATCACGAACTCAATTACAGTTATTATGTATTCATGCATGCATTCTCACATTCATGTTATCCAGTCAGTTAGTATAGTTCATGCATGTGAACCCTTGCATTCAGCCTACCTCACATGCATACCAGTATATTCAAACATACTAACTCATTTGTGCTAAGGTGTTTTATACCATAGGCTCAGCAGCACGAGCTCCAGAGTATCAGTAACATTCCAGTCTCAGTAGTTAGAGTTAGCAGTGAGTCCTCATCCTTTGAGGACATGTCCATTACTTTATTATCTCATTAATTAATTTATTTTAGTAGTTGGAGTTAGTTGGGGACATATCCCATCAACTTCTTATTCAGACAGTATAGTCAGTTAGAGGCTTTTCAGACCAGCATGTTCAGACAGTTATTTTAGTTGTTTTGGGTATTTTATACCCCACCCAGATGTTATATTTTAATAGCTATTTTGTCTCAGTTTTGAACGTTACATCCTTACAAACTTTATTTCAGCATTTATATAGTATATTATGCAGTGTTCAGGTACATATAACAGTCATGGCTTAGCTTGTGGTCCTTCACATTCATGAGAACCATATAGCATTCCAGGTATCTAATTCGGGCGTTACAAACTTGGTATCAGAGCCTAAGGTTCAATAGAGTCCTAGGAAGTCTGAAAGCCACATCTAGTAGAGTCTTGTGCATGGGTGTGTTGCGCGCCATAATTATGTATAGAAGGCTATAAGATGTTTTAGGAATAGTTTCCCTTCTTTCAGTATTCATGTCATTCTAGTGAGCATAATCTACAGTAAATCTCTCAGTCGGGTCTAATTCGATTCCCTTTTTTTTCTACAGAACATGCCTCCTAAAAGAAGAAATGGGAATCAGCCAGCCCCTCAACCCGAAGATCCTTTGGGAAAACATGTTTCTCATGCAGAGTTCAGAGCTTCATTCACTAATCTTAATCAGTCAGTTGCTGCTCAGAATGAATGACCAGCTATCATTTTGGCCAACCAAGTGGCCAATTCAACTTCATCCAGGATTCGGGACTTCACCCGAATGAATCCTCCATCCTTTCTCGAGTCTAAGTCAGATAAGGACCCTTAGGAATTTATTGATCAGGTTTAGAAGGTTACTAATATCATGGAGGTTACTCCTAGTGAGAATATTAAGCTAGCTGCATATCAGTTGCAAGATGTTGCTCACACTTGGTTTAAACAGTAAAAGTCAGAAAAGCTAGATGATGCATGGCCTATTAAGTGGAAGAAGTTTTTCACCGTATTATTAGATAGATTCTTTCCCCTAGAGATTAGAGAAGATAAGGTATTGGAATTTATCAACCTCAGGTAGGGCAACATAACGGTGAAAGATTATTCTCTTAAGTTTACTCAATTATCAAGATATGCTCCTCATGTGGTTGCAGATAGCAGGGACAAGATGAGTAAGCTTGTTTTTGGGGTGAATAATAGTATGGTCAATGATGTTGAATGGTGACATGACTTTATCCAGGATTATGACTCATGCTCAACAGATAAAAAAGAAAAATATTAAAATAAGGAAGAAGTAGAATAAGAGAGCAAGGATAGGTAGTTTCCACTTTGCTCAACCCAAATTAGAAGGAAGAAATCATTCTTAGTTTCATCCTAAGTCATCAGTTCTAGCTTCATCTTCAGCTAGTGCTCCAGCTCCTAAGTTCAGGGATGGTAATAGAGATAGAGCGCTAGGCTCTAAGTCTCAGGGAAGTGTCAACAATGCCCGAACTAATCCCCTTTGTCAGACGTGTGGTAAGAACCACAAGGGTGCTTGCAAAGCTGGTGGCAATGTCTATTTCAGATGTGGCAAGCCAGGCCACAAAGTCAGAGATTGTTTCCAGTCAGGTTATCAGGGTCAGCAAAACCGTTCCCCAGCTCAGTCCGATAGCACAAATCAATAGGGCGCCACCTCTAGTGCTACTAGTGGGAAATGCCTCATTGACTTTATGCTCTCCAGTCCCGACAAGAGTAGGAAAATTCTCCTTATGTAGTTACTAGTACGTTACAGATCTTTCACGTGCATGTTTACGCTTTGCTAGATTCAGGAGTTTCTTTGTCTTTTGTTAATCCCTATATAACAGTTGATTTCAGAGTCATTCTCAAAATTTTAGAAGAGACCTTTTCAGCTCTACCCAGTGGATAAAACCATCATAGCTCGGCGGATATACAGAAAATAGTCGATTATGATATTTCAGAAAGTCACCTCAGCAGATTTAGTCGAATTAGAGATGACTGATTTTGATATCATTCTCGGCATGGATTGTCTTCATTCCTATATGCCACAGTCGACTGCAGAAATAGAATAGTCTAGTTTTAGTTTTCGAGTGAACCTGTCCTAGAGTGGAGGGGTAGCTCTTCTGCTTTCAGAAGTCAGCTTATTTCCTACCTTCGAGCAAGGAAAATGATATCTAAATGATGTATCTATCATCTTATTCGAGTTAATTACACTAGTTCTGAAACTCCCAGTCTTGAATCTGTCCCATTCGTGAATGAATATTCAGATGTCTTTCCCAAAGATCTTCCAGGAATTTCTCCCAAAAGGGAAATAGACTTTTGCATTGATCTTCTTTCAGATACTCAACCTATATCTATTCCGCCATAATGAATGGAACCAAAAAAACTTAGAGAATTAAAGGAGCAGTTGAAAGATCTCTTAGATAAGGGATTCATCAGGCCCAGTATGTCCCCATGGGGTGCACTAGTCTTATTCGTACACAAGAAAGATGGTTCTCTCAGAATGTGTATAGACTACCATCATCTCAACAAAGTCACGGTCAAGAATAAGTATCCACTTACCAGAATCGATGACTTGTTTGACCAACTTCAGGGTGCCAACTATTTTTCTATGATAGACCTCAGATCAGGATATCATCAACTCAGAGTCAGAGAATGCAACATTCCAAAAATAGTCTTTCGTACTCGGTATGGTCACTTTAAATTCTTAGTTATGTCCTTTGGTCTTTCCAATGCCTCAGCATCTTTCATAGACTTAATGAACTGCGTGATCAAGCAGTACTTGAACATGTTCTTCATAGTCTTCATAGATGATATTCTGGTCTATTTTCGCAGTGAGTGTGATCATGCGGACCATCTCAGAATTGTACTACAGACCCTCAGAGATCATTAGCTATGAGCCAAATTCAGTTAGTGCAAATTTTGGCTAAGTTCAGTAGCATTCCTTGGTCATATCATTTCCGGTGATGGAATTAGGGTTGATCCTCAAAAGACCGAAGAGGTAAGAAACTGGACCAGACCTGTCTCTTCATCAGATATCAGGAGTTTCTTGGGTCTAGATGTCTATTATAGATGGTTTGTTGAGGGATTTTCTTCTATTGCATCCCCTATGTCCGAACTGACTTAGAAGAAAGTTATGTTTTAGTGGTCAGATCCTTGCGAGAAGAGTTTTCAGGAGTTGAAGACTGGACTCACCTCAGCTCTAGTCTTAGCTCTTCTAGATGGTCCAGATGGGTTTTTAGTGTATTGTGATGCATCCATAGTAGGTTTGGGTTATTTCCTCATGCATCTTTGTAAGGTTATAGCCTATGCCTACAGACAACTTAAACCCTATGAGAATAATTATCCTACTCATGATCTTGAGTTAGCAATCGTAGTTTTTTCCTTGAAGATTTGGAGGCATTATCTCTATGGGGTTCATGTAGATGTGTTTACAGATCATAAGATCCTTTAGTATGTCTTTTCTCAGAAAAATCTCAATCTTCATCTGAGAAGGTGGTTAGAGCTCTTAAAAGATTATGGCATAAGTGTCCTTTATTTTCTGGGCAAGGCCAATATTGTGGCCGACGTTCGCAGTAGACTATCTATAAGTAGTGTTGCTCATGTTTAGGACAGTGAAAAAAAGCTAGCTCAGGAAGTCCATCAGCTTACCAGGATAGGCGTTCGCTTAGTCGATTCAGAGAAGGGTGACATATAGATTCAGAGTAGTTCAGAATCATCTCTTGTTTCCGAGGTGAAAGAAAAGCAAGATAGAGGTCCCAGTCTTGTCAAGTTAAAAGAGTCAGTCAAAAATCAGAAAGTAAAGGTTTTCTCTCAAGCGGGAGATGGTGTATTGAGTTGTTAGGGTCATCTATGTGTTCCAGGTGTCGACAACTTAAGGCAGAAAATTCTTGCAGAAGTGCATGGTGCGCGCTACTAGATTCATCTAGGGGCCACTAAGATATACCACGACTTGTGGGAGATCTATTGGTGGAGTGGGATGAAAAGAGATGTTGCTGAGTTTGTGGCAAAGTTCTCTACATATTAGCAGGTTAAGATAGAGTATCAAAATCCTAGTGGGTCCATGGAGGAGTGCAGTAATCCTACTTAGAAGTGGGAAGAAGTGAACATGGTCTTTGTGATGGGCTTGCCTCGTACTCATCTCCAACATGAATCAGTTTGGGTCATTGTAGATAGGATGACCAAATTAGCTCATTTTCTTCCATTCCATACCTTTTATTTAGCCGAGGATTATGCTAAACTCTACATTAGAGAGTTGGTCATATTGCATGGTGTTCTGTTATCTATTAACTCAGTCAGAGGTACCCAATTCACCTCTTATTTCTGGAAAGCATTCCAAAAGGGTCTTGGTACCCAAGTTCATCTCAGTACCGCCTTTCATCCTTAGATAGATGGTCATGTAGAAAGGACCATTCAGACTTTAGAAGATATACTGCGAGCGTGTGAAATTGATTTTAAGGGTAGTTGGGATGACCACTTTCCTTTGATTGAGTTAGCATACAACAATAGCTATCATTCCAGTATTAAGATGGCTCCATTCAAATATATTTATAGTAGGAGGTGTAGATCCCCAGTCGGTTGGTTCAAAGTTAGTGAGGCCTCAATTATAGGTCCTGCCTTTGTATTCGATGCCTTAGAAAAAGTATAGTTGATCAGAGAAATACTCCGGGCTACTCAAAGCCGACAGAAGTCTTATGCAAATATGCGCAGAAAAGATCTCGAGTTTGAGATTGGTGATTATGTCTATCTAAAGATATCTCCCATGAAGGGAGTAAAGCAGTTCGACAATAAGGGAAAGTCAGTCCCCGATATGTCAGTCCCTTTAAAATTCTCAGTCGTTTAGGCAAGGTAGCCTATGAGCTCGAATTGCCTTCAGATCTAGCCTCAGTTCACCCAGTCTTCCATGTATCTTTTCTCAAGAAGTAAATAGGTGACCTAATAATCGTAGTCCCTATTCAGAGCATAGATGTTTGAAACAACCTCTCTTATGAAGAGATTCCGATTGAAATTCTTGAATACCAAACTCGTAAACTAAGGAACAAAGAAGTCCCTCTAGTCAAAGTTCTTTGGCGAAATCAATCCATTGAGGGAGCTACTTGGGAAGCAGAAGAAGACATGCAGACTAAGTATCCTCACCTCTTTCCCAATAACTCTGATCTAGATCAAGGTAACAGTTCTCCTTAAGCTTTTTCAGTTTTATGTTCAGATTTCAGTGAGAAGCTTGGTATCCATTTCATGTTCAGAATTCCATTATAAACTTGGTACTAAATACCATTGCATATTCATGTATCAGTTCAGTTATATAATCATGCATTAGATGAACATTCTCATTACGAGAACCTTAGTTCATCAGAACACTTAGTCATGCATTCATGAATCAGTTACACATGCATCAGATATGCATGTTCGGTATGATATATTCAGTTATCAGTCATGTAAGTCATGAGATCATGTTCTAATTATTCATGTTTAGTATGTACATCATTTTATCTTCTCCCCTCTCACTTAGTCTTATTCGAAGATGAATGGTCTCAAGGGGGATATATAGTAATACCCCGTACTTCTACCTAGCTTGAAATTGTCCTAAGAATATTAGAAACTTGCTTTTCAAGATGAATCCACTTTTATACATATGATATTTTTAAAATTTTCACATTTTGTTGATTGGGAAATTGAATAAGCTTTCCATCGATACCCATTCCGTCAAAATCCGACATCGGAAGAGAAAGTTATGGCCGAAATACAGAAAGTAGTCAAAACTGCCCGAGTGCGATGGTGAAGGCCGACGGACCGTTGAGCTAGCTACGGACCATCAGCCAAGACATCGCAGCAGAGGTAGTGAGGCCATATTCTGCCTAAGGAAAATGGTTCAGGAAGATGGACCGTCGAGATACCAATGGACCATCTCCCAAGCCGTCGTAGGAGAAGCAGTGAACCCTTATTCTGCCCAGGTGGGTCGATCAGGACCGATGGACCGTCGACCCAACTACGGACCGTCGCACCCACCATCACATATTTCATTTAGTTATTTTAAGTCATTTTTAAAAAAAGGGCTTTTTGATGTTTTACCACCCTTTCTAATACCTAGATATATCAAATCAAGGCTCTTAAGTTCATTATCCATCTACAATATCAAATTAGGGTTTTCTCTCAAAGATAATCCCCAAGAACAAGATCCAAACCCTTCTTCATGAAACTAAGAGATTCCAAGTTCTTAAAGTCAAATAACTTCAAGAAAGTCACAATCAAGGTATGTCATGTGTTGATTCATGGGTCCCTTTCACCCATGAAGCTCAAGAATCTCTTTTCAAAATCAAAGATTTATGTATGTATAAATGTTCATGATTTAAATTGAATTGAAATTCATGTTCATAATGTTGTGGGGTTTTGATTAATGTTTTAAATTACATATTCCAATGAGTGACCCTAGTATGTGATGATTTACATAATAATCATGATAAACCCTTCAAATTTGCAAATTTATTTATGCAACCAAGACAATTAGATGCATTGATGATGGTATAACCAAAGTATGCTCCCCATATGTTGTATTAAATGCTTATGTGAAAGAAGAGTGCCATACTAGTATGATAATGTGAAATCCCTATTCATGTACAAATTTATGCATGTCAAATGTTTGATGAAATGTCTTAGTCAGTGAATTATGGATTCATGTGTTGCCTATGTGGTTCTTTAAAACTTCTACTTCATGAAATCTCCAACTTTTTGTATTATTGATTGTGTGTTGGTCATGTATTCAAGAAAGTCATGGTTTGTTAGTTTCATGCTATCGAGTCCTGGAAGTACTTGTACTCGATAATTTAGCTTTGTGCCTAGAGCCTGTGTCATGTTTTCAAGATAATATCAATCAAGCCATGTTCATAGAAATTCAGCCATTCATGTGACTATGAAAACTCAGTAATCTCAAAAATCTCAGAAATTCAGTAATCTCAGTAGTATTCCGTCAGTCAACAGAACTCAGTTAACTCTGTACCGTTTAGTTCAGTTATTCATGTTTAGTGTCTATTCAGATGGGAGTAAGATTTAGAACCAAGTGAACCCAAGGGTGGGAACACACAACGTTAGTTGAGGATGTGATTCTTAGAAACGATCCTTGCATTCCAAAACAATGTAGCCAACATAGTTTGAGACATTAACACTGTCAGATAAGGGTTGATGAGGTGGATAAGTACTGTCAGATGAGGGCCCCACCATTCTCTTTTAGGAACACTGTCAGATAAGGGTCACCCATATCTTTTCCTTACCAGTGGTGCGGTATTGACACCCTTCCAATTGGGGTTACAGATTGGACCCCAACTTAGTTGTATCGCGTTATTTGGGGTATGTCGGTTAGATGACTACTTCTCATATTTTTAGTTACAGATCAGGACTATCAGATACAATCATTCAGTCTTAGTAATAGAAATCAGATTGTTCTATAGAATTTAGGATTGTCAGATATAGTCAACTCAGAACAGAACGAAACTCAGCCAGTTCCATCAGAAACTAGAATGTCAGATACAGTCGCTCAGTATTAGTTATTTTAGTTATACAGTTATCAGTATCTCATGTTATCAGTACTCAGGATCATTAATCATGTTATCATGAACTTAGTTATAATTATTATGTATTCATGCATGCATTCTCACGTTCATGTTATCCAGTCAGTTTGTATAGTTCATGCATGTGAGCATCAGTAACATTCCAGTCTCAGTAGTCAGAGTTAACAGTGAGTCCTCATTCTTCGAGGACATGACCATTACTTTATTATCTCATTAATTAATTTATTTCAGTAGTTGGAGTTAGTTAGGGACATGTCCCATCAACTCCTTATTCAGATAGTACAGTCAGTTAGAGGCTTTTCAGACTAGCATGTTCAAACAATTATTTTAGTTGTTTTGGGTATTTCATACCCCACCCAGCTGTTATATTTTAACAGATATTATGTCATAATTTTGAACCTTACGGCCTTACAACCTTTATTTCCATATTTATACAGTATATTATGCAGTGTTCTGGTACAAATTTCAGTCATAGGTTAGCTTGTGGTCCTTCGGGGTCATGAGCACCATGTAGAATTTCGGGTACCAGATTTGGGGCGTTACAATTATAAACTCAATACTCAAGGCTGCATAAGAATCTAAGGAGAAATCAATCAACAAAACCCAATACTCTAGAAGTGACTCACCTTTGACTAAAACTAAATAATACTCCATTCTTCTCATTGTACGGGAGGTGACAAAATTCACTTACCTCAACTTGTTTACATGCCGTCCCCACAAGAAAGAGAATTTTCACCCACCAAGCTACCGAATATGCAACAACAAATTTTAAGTGCAAGAAGTCTCTCTTCACAAAATAAATCTCAATGCAACGAGTGTCATGCCATATGATTGCCCCTATTTTCAATCACCACTACAAAGATAATAAATGGTCAGAGATCTCAAAGGACTTTCTAAGGTTGTAACGAAGATTGGTGTTAGGGTAGGATATCATTTAGGAACAACATGGCTACACCCTACCTTGAACATCTACATCATTCTTTACAACCCTCCTCTTTTGCCTAAGGATCACTCTTCTTTATTTCTTTTCTTTTTTGAAAGCCTATCTTTTTATTTCTCTGTTCACTACTATTCTTTTACTTCCATTCCCTTGCACTTTTGTGCAATTCATTCTTTTATGGGATCCTTTTTTTTTTCTCAACATTGATTTCAATACGTGGGCACATTTGGCATTTCACTAATACTTTGTGACCCTAAACTTACTTCCATCGATTTCTACCACCCCCAACTTAGGCTTTTAACCTCAAGTTGCCTTTTTAAGTTCAAGGAGGGTATGGTTCAAAAGAGAGATAGAAATAATAGTTCATGGCTTGTAACGTGTTTTCCAAAGAAAGGTAAAAAGGATCTAAGTGGTTACTAGGGATTACAATTATGCATGGGTAGGCTTTTTAGGCTAGAGTGGGTTCCACAATTATAAGGATGGCCTAAGATCATTTCTCCAACCAAATACAATGAAAATTAGTTTTAAAAGACTAACAGGGCAAGTTATAGATAACACAAATGTACAAAAGATGAATATCAAATAACTCACCACACACGGCATGCAAAATTTTGCCAAGGGAGCTCAAATGTCCCTCCCGTGAGAGACACCATTTGAGTATTTATCACTATTCAAAAGTCAAAAATTTATGGAACCAAAAATAGAGAAAAGGTTTTGTTACAACATTGTTCAATTCCATACCCTTGATTTTTCAAAAAAATTAGATGGAGGAGTTTTCTTGATTTGCAATAGCACCACGCAAAAACTGCTAAACTTTGGCCACGACCAAAGCCTTAGTCTCATATCTAGCTTAAAATGGGCAAGCTAATCATATGGCTACTCATACTTCGCCAATGATGTCTAAAGTGATCCCAATTTTACAAAATACAATGCCACAGGTTCTTAGACTTCTCTTGCATCTTTGACATTTATGCTATGGGTACTCAGAATTCACCTGCACCTATGCCTCAACAACTCACACTTAAAATACTAGTAATGCATTACTAATATCCACAGTAAAAATTAAAATACTGAGAGAAAAACTAAAAACTTAAGAGAATAACATGATAATCCATAAAACATGGGCACTATCTGGGTATCCTAAAAATATAACATCCAAATCACAACATGAAAAATAGTACCAAAACATCATCAAAAGAAATATCAGGCAGCATAATACTAAACAATGTAAAATATGAGGCCACCACACCCCAACTTAAATAAATGCAATGTACGTACTATATGTGTAAGAATACAAGAGTAAAAGGGGGTCCCTGTATCCGTATCATGAGATATCCCCCTCTGCTGACTCGGCACCACTATAACACACATTATCAGCTAATAATTCTGCAGGTGCCTTATCCTCACTATCTAATCTCAATGATGGTAGTGGTTGGTTGGGATTGAGCACCTTAAAGATGCCTTTCACCCTCTTCCACAACTTTCTAAAGAAGTTGTCTCTTTTATTCTCCCTTTTCCTTATATTCTTATGTGACTCCTTGAGGTCTTTGTGAGAGACAGCTAGATCTGAATTGGCTTTCTTCAGGCTTGCTACTGTGGCACTCTTATTCTTCTTCTCTGCTATGTATTCATCATAATCTGACTATGCTACATATGAATGATAGGTAGTGGATAACTCTCCTGGTCCCTGAAGCAATTTGGATAAAAGCTCCATAATCCCTTACATCTCAAAAGATATATCATCGACGATGGTAGCTGATGAGGGTCTACAGAGTCTGTGTCTTCTTGGACTGATTTTCTTGAGTCCATATTCTTCTTCTTGATTTTTATTGGAGCGTCCTTGCCTCTGAATTTGAGTGGGTAGACGAAGGAGCCAGGGCCAACCCACGTGTCTGTATAAGAGAGGGAAAGAGAAGATGAGTACCTCCATGGGTTTGGAAGTACTGCCACTCTGAAACTATAAGCTCTCCTATATTCAGAGTGATGCTAGATAGAATACACGCCACCATCTATGCCCGGGCATCTATGACAATATTCATATGAGTGCATGGGGAAACCCTGCTACAAATGATGTTTAGCCACAACCTTGCTTCATCCTTGAAGTCACTCATTGGAATATCTCTTTTAGTGGTGACCCAGGGAACTGCTTTTCCTAGACATAGGATATCAGCCATCCAGGAGCCTGGCTCACTTCCCTTAGCACGAAACTGCCCCATGTCAGTATTTGGGAGCTCGTACTCTGCGTTTACCTGCTCGAATACAAAGTTCACTTATTTACACCAAATTGTCATCACCACATTTTCTAGTGAAACTCTACCAAAGTTTGCATATAAATCATACACCTAGTGTTCATTAACATAGCATGGTTTGGGAGAAAAACACATCACTAAGTAGCAGTGAGCCTGGCGTGGAATTCTGGGAGCTTCTCCTCTACCTTGTCTAAGATTATACCCTTTTCAGTGAGTAGCTTTATTTTATGGAAATCATTGTAGTAAGAGCACTGACATTGGGTGTCCATGAATGGTGTGTCGTCAAAGTCCCCCATTTTTGAGTCCTAGAACCTATAAACAGTGCAACTTATGCCAACATTAGCATCCTTACAATAAACAAATGCTAAAGCAAATCCATAAGCTCGTGTGGTATTATTATAGAAGGTTCAGATAGTTTCAGTGTGGAAGAAAGTTTGATGTTAGTCAGACCTGCCCTCAGGTATGGAGATCACAAAGTATTGGCCGTGGCCGTGGTAACGCAATCATAGTCATCGGGTCCACGATCGTGGTACTCAAATCCTGGTCTGGAAGTACCTTCCAGTATTTGCAATTCAATTTTAACCCCAATTCAGTAGTTACACTATCCATGACAACAATAGCAACAATGAAGTTGAGCCTAGAGTGCAAGTTTATAGCCCCAAATGTAAAAGAATTAAACATAGATTTTGTAGGGGAAGTTGATCAAACACACAAAATACATTTCAATCTGAATAGGTCAAGGTCTGATTTTGGGTACGTAAAGCTTCCCCAATCGTGTGCATACCAACTTATAGCATTTAACCTCAACACTAATCACTAACAAACATGCATTTTGTAGTATAAATAGTATTTTAGGCCTTTGTGTGTACTATAAGTTCTAAGAATGAAATAGATATTAAAATATAGGAAATTTAGACAACTTACCGAGTTAGATGATGCACGGGATAAAATGGTACTTGAAAATGCAATACAAAGCCATAAATTTTTCGGGGAGTTTAAAACAGATTTTAAAAAAATAATTGTGGGGGAATGGGTAAGTTGGACGGTTTTAAACTGAATTGACCAAAATTTTGGTCCTATTCATACATTTACGGTCATGTGACTTTCGTGATTATGGTGGTATGGACTATGGTCAAGATAATGGAGACCGATCAATCGGGTTTTCTGCATATTTTTTCTCAGCCCAAACTCACCAATTTTAGACATTTCTTTCTCAAATTCGATCCAAATATCTCATAGCACCATATTTTATGGATTATGCACGCACAAAAATAAAGATTTATTCTACTCTGTTATGCATAAAATGGAAAGGATACGTGCCACTTTTTATGGTATGATGGGTTGCCTCCCATCGAACGCCTAGTTTAACATCGTATCCCGAAGCCTCCACCACTTCCTTTTATATCTCCACTTAAAAGATTTGAATTTTTTTCCTAGTTTTTGTTCATCATGCATTGAGCAGCAGAGGAACAAGAGATCCAAATCTTCCAAGATAAAACTTGGAAGATGTGAGGAAATGGCAAACAAGCTTTGAGCTCACCATCTTGAAGACTTGAACCTTTTACCCAACTTTGCATCCATTTTTTGTCTTGGCACCTTGGGTAAAAAAGTGTACATAATAGGCCATTTCTTGGAATTGGAAAGTTGAGTTCCTTGGTCATTTATGTATAGGGCTCCATATGTTTCGTTGGAGTGCCAAATTCCAAAATATTGGAGTCAGACTCCATCATCCCATAATTCTTTATTTATTCAAAGATATGGATATTCATCATATCCTCTATTCATAATGTTGGGAAGTGGGTTGAATGAGGTTCGACACCTAATTTTGGGTTAGCTTCATTTGAAACATCTTCACCCCAAAATAAACTAGAGTCATTATAAGACCTTCTTTAATTCTTCTTTTGACTCTAGTACCATTTCAATTATTTAGGCTTCTTCTCCCTCATATGATTTGGATAATTAGGAAGTCATCGAGGAATTTTCACTACCAAGCACATTATCATCACTTGGTTTCTCTTCTTGATAAACCACATCTTGGGCTATGGGAATGGTATGGATTATTTCAAGCTTTTCTTCTTTGCCTGTTGCCTCCTCCATGAAGCTTGTCCATTCATTATGTATATATTCTAGGTTCTCTCCCATCGTATCTAACCACTCCAAAATGGCTAATAAACTTGGGTCACAACTATCAGATTCAGTATCTTGCTCTTCCTTCTTATCATCAGAAAACCTATTAACCTCATAAGAATAACTAGCAATTCGATTAGTACACTAGGGGGAGGGGTATCTAGACACTCATCCCAATGTCCTTGTTGATGTCCACCTATATAATAACCATACTCCCGATAGGATTGGGATGGTGCTTCCATCTCTCTCCGAGGAGCATATTTACAATCTCTCCCAAAGTGTGTTTCATCATAATACAAACATGGGGGTCACGATATGACTTCCAACTATCCAACCCATACTTGTTATAAGATGCCATAAATAAAAGTAAAAATAAAAAAAAACTACATATAAAGAAAAATCACAACATATATGTACAAGCTTGAATTCAAGCAAGTAATCTAAAGTTCCAAACTAACTCAACACACCAAATTATTCTCCGGATACGACGCCATTCTTGATAACACTCTACTTACACGCTAATTTATGTACAAAGAGGTCATCGTAAATATATTTACCCAACTTTAGAGTCGGGGTAGAATCTACGAGGAACAATATGAGTGACATAATTAATTGTAAATGATAGATACAAGTTAAATTCAAACAAATGTCACAAGAAGATAAAATGGGGGACATGACTACCTACAATAATATTTATTTTTGTGTTTTCTAGTATAAATTTAGGGCCAATCATGCACGGATCTTGGAATTATGCATTACTAAGGGAGTGACATGTGGGAGCTAATTATCAACATCAATTTAGTAAATCAAATATGGGTAGGCTTGGTTATTGATTTTGATGCTAGTCTTTCGAGAAAACACCAAACTTTTACCCATTGATTCTTTTGAATACCTAATAGGTGTGCTCAATAATTGGTAACATAACCTCAATCTAGGCATCCCTATTTCTAGGATGATACCCATGGCATAGTCAACCTCATATTTACCCTTATGTCTAAGATAGTGAAAATTTAGCAAGCTACACGCATAATTGTATATCATTGCTTTGGTCCCCAAAACCCTCTTTTGAGGACGATATGGTTTCTTAAAGTTCACCCAAAATCCTTCTTTCAAGTATGGCCTTGAACTTTCTAGAGCTTCAAGATTTCACTCATCAAATCCATGTGGGTATTTGGAGCTTTCACCCATCAAATCCAACCCAAACTATCTTAGCAACAATAAAACCCATAAACATGAACTACTAAATACATGCTAGCAATAACAATCCATACACACTTTAACCCTTATTCACACATAACCCCAATAGTGTGATTTAGCTACACATAAGATACACAACCATAGATATGCCCATAATCTCAATTGAAATGAATTGTTGAAGATCTAAGTGAACATTACTTTAAACTTGGCTCTCCCACAATATCAACAAGGGAAGTGAGCAAATCTTCCACTTAGAAAGTCTCCAATGTATTCTTTACCCAAAATTTATACAATATTTTCTTCTCTAAAAATGGAGGCTACAAAGTCTAGATCTAAAGCCTAAAAAATTAGGGAAGAAGGAATATGATAGAATGAATGATACACAAAACTAGGGTTTGAGTCTTTTTGTTAAAATTGCGATCAACACATGCAATTACAGTTTTGACCTTGGGCTGAACATTTCTGCCAAGCCGCGATCGTGCAAGTCTGACTGCGACCGTGGCTACGCGACCATGATTAACTTCTATTGTCGCAGTTGATTGACCATCTTGACCGACTGTGACCGCAACCAATGGACTGTGATTGCAATAACTGAGGCTCTTTTCCTGAGGTCTTCAGTTGCACTTTTCCTGCTCCTCTTTGATTATTTCAAGCTCCACTCCATATATCTCTGTCTTTTCAACTCTTATACCTACAAATAATGGATATTAGTATATTTAATCGCAATAATGACCCATTTACTCATTTAAAATAAGGTAATGTACACTAATAATGAGTGTGAATGAGTGGTAAAATCACCATTCATCAGATGTCAATCATTCAAGTTCCATGAATATCGCCAATCCTCAAAATAAAGTTATTAAAGAAGAAATCTCAAACTCTCCAAGAAAGAAAATAGATAAAAAGCGACGCATTGGAAAAGAATGAAAAATGTGAAGTCTTGGTTAAATTATGGGACCTAGTCCAATATGGTGATGATGAAGTTTTAGAAAATATTATTTTTTCTATGGAATAACTCTTTCATGAGATAATCGAGTCTCAAAATAAAGAAACACTTGGCGAGGAAGAAATTATGAGCCAAGAATGACTAATGAATCAAATTCAACAACTTGAAGTCCATAAAGGTCAATTTGATAGAATGTTACTAATGGTGGATGAATCCTTTAAGTTGCATGTCAAGAAATATAAAGTGTATATTTAATTTGAAATGGCTACCCAAAAACTAAAAATCAAATTGAATGTAAGAACTGAAACATGTGGTGCTCAAAATCAAATGGTTGTGCATGATTGTGTTAAAAAGTTTCTAATGGAGATGAGAATGAGCTTAATTTTGAATAATTTAAATGTCTCAGATTTTGGGCATTAAAAATTCCTTGAGCTTTGAGCTCACTTCCCGAGTTATGACTCGCCCTATGAGTCGGAGGGTGTCCTGATGAGTCGTTGGGACAAGTCATAACCAAATCAGTAAGTTTTTTACAAGATTTTACTCGGAGTACGAGTGGCTCTCTAAGATCCATAAGGAGGTGTTATGAGTCTGTAGGTGTAATCGTAGGATGTCCAATGTAAGTCCCAATGTGGGTTCTGTGTTGACTACGACTGGACCCTTCGAGTTGTAGGGTCCTATTTTAATTTATGTGGTTGATTCATAAAGTAAGAAATATATGTTACTTTGGTGGTACTGCGTTGGTTTTGAATCTTGGTGACGAGTCTTAAGGAGTTTCTATGAGTCAAGGGTTGACTCATAGTCAAAGACAACTTTTTTTAGGTTTTAAGTTAAGGGCATTCTAGACATTTTCCCTCTTACCCAACTTGAAACCCATGTATTATAACCCTTTTTGGGTATCATTAGCCCTTATAAGCACATCAAAGTAACTTTTTAACACACTTAAATTCCTTAAGGTCAAAAACACTTAAGGTTTTCAAGAGGATGATTAATTAGGTCTCTTAAGGGTGATTTCTCTCCTTACATCTTACTATTTTATGCATGTGAGTCTTCCCTCATTATTAATTTGTTAAAAAGCATATGTACTAAAGTGTTATTCACATGGAATTATTTTGATTATAAAAATAAGGGTTGTGGATTTTTAATGCTTATAGTTGAACAATGTTTTTCCATGACTTAATTGTGATTATTCATGCTTTAAATATGGATTTTAACTTATGGGTGCATGTTAAGGTAGATGAATTATGAAATTATAATTTTCCCAAACTTGTGACTTTTGAAATAGTTATCACCTCAACCCATAGTGTGAAATTGGTTTTGAGTTATGACAACGGTGGGAATTTATAAAACTGAACTAGTCTTGAACTATTTCATGATATAAAGGGGTATTTGAAACATAATAGTCTAATTTAATAAACAAAGGGAGTCGCTGTCACCCACCTTGTATTAATGAACAAAGGGAGTTGTTTCTCTAAGTTAACAGGAATTGTTTGGGCATGGTTTTGTGACATTACAAATGTAGTTGGTATGACAATACCAACAATGTATGCCTTAATGTGAAATGTGGTTCATGAATGGGATTGTGTGATAATTTTTTTTACTTGGATATAAATAGGGTTGTGTAGCTGAGTCATATAAGTGGAGGTATGAGTGACCGACACCTAAAACTACATTTGCCGATGCGGGGGGCAAAGTGACTAGGGAGGTTTGAGTCCCCCATAAATAATTATATGATCTGGTGCTTAAGTAACCTTACAATAAGTTGGGAGGTTTGAGTCCCTCATGTACATATATATTAGATTATTCTCCAGTTTGTATGGCTACATGCACTAAGGCCCGACCAGAGGGTGAGAGCTGGGGCCCATATAGATAATAAGTTCTATTATATAACGGTTAAGCTACATAATCTAGGTTAAGGTTTTAAATTTTATGCTAAACCTTTTTCCCTATCCCGACATGATACGTATATATGCATTTGCATATGATTATAGTGCATTGGTCCACTTAATTTGAATAAATAGCATTATTTTATATTTATTCCTGAGTTACACGCTAGCATTCACTCTGCCAACCTTTTTTAGATGATGTATCCTCTTACGATATAGGAATTATCTATACTTCTACTTCTTCTGCATAGTGATTATGGGTAGATCTAGAGTCTACTTGATCTGGTGAGCTTCCATGATTCAAAAGCCTCTATTTTAGTAATATGTGTCTCTTTTTTTTGTTATAGACTATCAGATGCTATTTTTGGCTATAGTTGGGGACATGTCCCAAAATTTTATTGATATTCAGTTTGGTTCACTATTTAGAAGGCTTTGTTTGGACTACTGTGGTTATTTGATGGTGTCGGTCAGTTGTTTATCTAGTCATCGATGGTTGGTTATGGACATGCATTAAAACTTTCTTAACCTATTGCATACTATCTTATTATATATTTGAAATTCATCCAACATGGGTGTAAGGTGGTTTATGGCTTGGGTTTTTTGGGGGTGATCTTAGGTCCTTGTTGGACTTGACATACCCATCATGACAAGGACCTGTTTCAGGTCATATCAATGTGGTATTAGAACTTAGGTTTTGTTTCATTGGGTTTCTAACAAAGCTGTGTCAAGTAGAGTCTCATTTATAAGTGTGTAGCATGCCATACTTATAAGGGAGAGGCTACGAAGAATTTAGAAATGTTTCTCTTTCTTGTTGTCTTATTTTGGGCTGTAGAGTCTAAGGTCTTGAAATTACCTCTTACTTTGGTTTGTTTGCTTTTCAGATCATGCCTCCCAGACGATCTAAATCTCATGGAAAATCTGCTATCCCACTTGAGGACAATGCTGATGGGACATAACTTGCTTCTGAGGAACATATTTAGTTTATGGGTATAGTTCCTGATTACCCTTCTAGAGTTCCATCGGTACCCTTTAATACTCCTCGAGCTCCATAACTGATTTGTCAAATATAGAATTTCTTTAGTCTATTCATATATTGGCTCAGTATGTAGCTTCTCAGTCTGAGCGTGTAGGTTTTGTTACTCTATTTTTTGAGGCCACAAGGGTTGGCTAGTTTATGTGGTTGATTGCTCCTGTGTTCAATGGTTCTGAAGTTAAGGAAAATCCTCAAAAAATTATCGAGGAGATGGAGAAAATCTTTAGTGTTATGCATTCTTCTAATATGGAGGGTGTAGAATTCACTACCTATCAATTAGAGGATGTAGTATACCAATGGTATGAGGAATAGGAATAGTCTAGGGGAGAGGATATCGAATCTACACTATGGAATGATTTCTCTAGTGCTTCTCTAGATAGGTTCTTTCCTTAGGAGTTGAGGGAGGCAAAAATAGTAAAATATGTTAATTTGAAGCAAGGAAAGATGATGGTCAATGAGTATGACTTAAAATTTCATTATTTGTCCCAATATGCTCCTGAGTTAGTGTCTAACATGAGGGCTAGAATGAGGAAATTTGTTTTTGGGTTGTCCCATGATATGATTCTATAGAGTAAGGCTCTTTATTGAACAAAGATATGGTAGGCTCTTTATTGAACAAAGATATGGACATCTTCAGATTGGATGTGTTAATGCAGCAGGTTAAGGATGAGAAGAAGAAGTAGGCGAAGATAGGGAAAAGCAGAGTAAGAAGTTTGGATTTTTCTAATTAGGGTAGAGGTTAGCAGCAGAGTGGTAGAGATTGTGGAAAGTGGTCTAAGAAGAAGTGGGAATGTTTTGGTTCCTACTCTACGACTAGTGCTCACTATCATAGCCCTCAGGTGATTATTGTTCTCAACATGATAGTGGGTTCAGGGCATAAATTGACCAATCTCAGGCTTGTTGGGATCAGTCTACTCCATTATATCCCCCTTATAGATTTAGCAAGCAGGTGCACCATGGGTTTTGTGAAGAGGGGAGGAACAGGTGTTTTAAATGTGGTTATATTGGTCACTTGCAGAGGGATTTTCCTTCTAAGGTTTCTTCAGGGAAGAATAAGATTTCTGTTTCCACTTCATCAGCTCCTGCACCAAAGGGTGTTGCTTCTACTTCTGGTACAGGAGTGGACTGAATTGCTTGTATGCTCTTGCTACCTGCTAAAACTCCGAGTTATCTCTCAATGTCGTCACTAGTATGTTACAACTTTTTTCTCATGACATGTATTTCTTGCTTGATTTTGAGTCTACTATTTCTTATGTGACCCTATTTATGGCTGTACATTTTGGTTTTGATCTTGAGTTTATCCCTGATCCCTTTTCTATTTCTGCCCTAATGGGTGACTCTGTGGTTTCTAGAAGAGTTTATAAGGGTTGTGTGGTATTTGTTGGTGGCAGAGAAACTCTAGTATATCCGATAGAGTTAGACATGGTTGATTTTGATATCATATTAAGGATGGAATGGTTGCACTCGTGCTATGCCTCCTTAGATTGTCGAACCCGTAAGGTCATGTTAAAGTTCCTTAATAATCTAGTCACTGAGTGGGAAGGGGGTTCTCTAGTGCCTATAGGAAGATTTATATCATATCTTAGAGCCTAAAAGTTTATTTCCAATAGGTATCTTTATCATTTGGTCCCAGATAATGAATCAAACTCGAAGGATCCTTTCTTATAATCTGTTCCTATGGTTAATGAATTCCCCAAGTTTTTTCGCAATGATCTTTCTAGTTTCCCTCTCGATAAGGAGATTGATTTTGGGATTGACCTTGTTTTGGACACTCTTTCTGTTCTCATCCCTCCTTATTAAATGTCTCCAGCTGAGTTGAAGGAGCTTAAGAAAAAATTAAAAGACCTCCTTGACAAGGGTTTTATCCGTTCTAGTATGTCTCTGTGGGGTACTCCTATTTCTTGTGCGTAAAAAGGATGGTTCCCTTTGGAGGTGCATCGATTACCACTAGTTGAATAAGGTTATAGTAAAGAACAAGTATACTCTTTCTTAGGTTAATGACTTGTTCATCCAGCTTCAGGGTGCTAGATATTTCTCAGGCAAAAGCGATGGCTTGAGTTGCTAAAAGACTATGACATGAGACTCTATTACAACCTAGGTAAAGCTAATATGGTTGCTGATTCTCTTAGCAGGTTATCCATGGAGAGTATAGTTTATGTGGATAACGATAAGATAGAGTTGGTGAAAGATATCATCCATATGGATAACCTTGGAGTTTGTCTCTTGGACTTTAAGGATAGGGGTGTGTTTCCAAAAAATGTGGCGCAATCATCTCTTGGTACTAAAATAAAAGAGAAACATGTATTGGATCCTGTCTTAATGAAGATTAAGGGAGATGTGGGTTAATAAAAGGTTACAACTTTTGAGATTGGTGGTGATGGTATCTTGAGGTTACAAGGAAGATTATGTGTTCCCGATGTAGATGGTTTGTGAGATAGGATCTTAACTACCGATCATGAGTTGCATTATGCCATTCATCCTGGTTTAATCAAGATGTATCATGATCTTAAGGAGATTTATCTGTGGAACAATATGAAGTGAGATGTGACCAATTTTATGGCAAAATGCATAGTGTGTCAACAAGTGAAGGTTGAGAACTTGTGGCCCAAATGGTTGTATCATGAAATTGAGTTGCTTGTTTGGAAGTGGGAAATGATTAACATGGATTTTGTTACTGGTCTTCCTCGAGATCAGAATCAGTTTGATTCAATTTGGGTTATCATGGATAGGATGACTAAGTCTACTCACATCTTGCTAGTGAGGACTAATTATTCAGCAGAGGATTATGTGAAGTTGTTCCTCTAGGAGATCATGAATTTGTATGGGCTAGTTGTTTCTATCATTTCAGATCATGGAACTCAGTTCTCATCTTGGTTTTGGCATTGGTATCATAGAGGTTTGGGAACTATGATGAGCCTTGGTACTACTTTCAACCTGCAGTCAAATGAGCAAGGGGAAAAGACTATTCAGACACTGGAAAACATTCTTAGAACTTGTATGATTGACTATGGTTGTAGTTGGGTTGGTCATTTTCCTCTGATAGAGTTTGCATATAATAATAGCTACCACTTTAGTATTGGGATGGCTCCTTTTGAGGCCTTGTATAGTAGGAGGTGTAGGTCTCCTATCGGGTGGTTTGAAGTTTGTGCAACTGAGATGTTTTTCTTGGATTTGGTTCACCAAGAGATGGAGAAGGTGAAGATGAAGGTGATTTAGGATAGGCTTAAAGACACCCAAAGTCGCCAAAAGTCCTATGCAGAAATGATGTGAAAGGAGTTGAAGTTTAGTATTAGTGATTGGGTGTTCTTAAAGGTATCCCCGATGAAGGAAGTGATGTGGTATGGTAAAAAAGGGAAGCCCAACCCCCGATATATTGGTCCATACTTGGTGTTGAAGAGGGTTGGTAATGTTGCATATGAATTGGAGTTGCTCTTTAGTTTGAGCTCTATTCATCCGGTGTTTTGCATTTTGATGTTGGGAATGTGTGTGGGTATCCTTTGATAGTAGTTCCTTTGATAGAGGTAGATATTTTAGATTCCTTATCTTATGAGGAAGTCCCAATTGAAATTTTGGATCGGTAAGTTTGTCGGTTGAAGACAAAGGATGTAGCTTCGGTAAAGGTTCAATGGAGGAATCACAAGGTTGAAGAGGCTACCTGGGAAGCTGAAGAGGATATGATGTCCAAGTATCCGTTCCTATTTTCCAATTTGGATAATTGTGCTTCAGGTATGTTTATTCTTTGACATCTTTGTTTTCTAACTTTGTTAAAGGAGAGAGTGATTTCCTTAGCATTTTTGTATTTCTGTCTTTGTTAAAGGTAAGAGTAAAGGTATGCGGAGGCAATTCATGCTAATAAATGCCTTGTCCCATTATTCAAGGATGAATGATCCAAGTAGGGGAGAATTGAAACACCTCGTATTTTGGCCCTTAAAAATTCCTCAAGCTTTGAGCTCACTGCCCTAGTTACAACTTACCATATGAGTCGTAGTGTGTCCAAACAAGTCATAACTAAACCAGTAAGTTTGTGGCTAGATTATGCTCTGAGTAAGAGTGGCTCACTAAGACCCATAAGGAGATGTTACTAGTTGTTAGGTGTAGTCATAAGATGTCTAGTGTAACTCTTAATTTGGGTTCTATGTTGCCTAACGATTGGACCCTATGAGTCAGAGGGTCCTATTACAGTTCCTGTGCCTAAGTTGTAAGGTTAGCAGTATATGCCATCTTGGTGGTGCTGCCTTGGTTACGACTCTTGGTAATGATTCATAAGGAGTGGCTATGAGTGAAGGGTTAACTCATAGTCAAAGACGATTTCTTTTCAGCTTTTAAGTTATGGGCATTCTAGACATTTCCCCTCTTACCCAATTTGAAAACTATGCCTCATAACCCCTTTAGGGTATCATTATCCCTCATAAGAACATCAAAGTAACTTCTAACACTCTCAAATTCCTCAAGGTCAAGACTTTAGTCACCTTAGTATATGTTGGGAGGTTCGACTCCCCCGTGTGCATATATATATATGAGATTATTCTTCGATTCGAGAGTCTACACGCTCTGGGTCCCGACTATAGGGTGAGATATGGCGCCTATATAGCTCGTGGGTACTATTATATTACCGTTGATCTACACAATCTAGGTTAAGGTTTTGAAGTGCATGCTAAACCTTGTTGCCTATCCCAGTATGATATGAATATATGTATTTGGATATGGTTATTGAGCATTCATTGACTTGATTTGAATTAATGATATTATTTAATATTTATCCCTGATTTGCATGCTATCATTCACCCGGCTAACCGTCTTTGGATTCTGTATCCTTACATGATGTAGGAATTGGCCATACTTCTACTTTTTTGCTCAGTGATCGTGGATTGATTGAGAGTCAACTTGAAGTGGTGAGATTCCATGCTTCGAAAGGTTCTATGTCTGGATTATGTTTCTTTTTTTTGTCATAGACTGTCGAATACTATTTTTGGCTATAGTCGGGGCATGTCCTAGCACTATATTGATATTCAGTCTACTTCACAATTAAGAAGGCTTTGTCTGGACTATTGCGGTTATTGGTCGTTATCGATCAGTCGTTTGGCCAATCATCGGTGGTTGGTTATGGATATGCATTAAAACTTTCTTAAGCCATTTCTTTCTATCTTTCTATATGTTCAAAATACATCCCACATGGGTGTAAGGTGGTCTATGGTTTGGGTTATTGGGGATGGTCTCCGATACTTTTTGAACTTGAGATACCCATCACGATAAGGCCCTGGTTTGGGTCATGTCAAAAAGTCATGGTGATTTGTCAACCAGCCGACTCAAAAATAATGATGGATGCCATAATTAATGAAATGATACTAGAGTTGCAAGAGTTTCCCAAAAAAATCCTTTTTGAAGACTCTAGTTCATTTTGTGGTAAGAAGGTTAAGAAGAATGCAAGTTCGAATATAGGAAGGCAACCTTATTCCAACCAATTATTGACATTATCTTTGGTAGATGTAAATAAAATCGAACAACCCAAGAAAATAAAGAATTTTGGTTAACTAGCGGTCTATTGATGTTCTCACAATGCCCAATGAGCCTACTTGGAAGTTTGATGTGAAGTTGGGTAAAATGTTCAAGTCTTTGAAATGGTGAGATACAGTCGGTCTCATTTCTTCCTTACCATTTCCCTAAGTACTCAAAAAGATATTGATCTAAAGTTGGGCCAAATATTAAAATCATCTAAGTGAAGACAAAAATGGTAAGGTTGCATGCATCATGCTTCGATATTAAATCAAATGCTAGATAGGATGCAACATATTATTTATAAAATTTTTATGTCAATCTTTTGAAACTGTAATGTTGAGAATACTTTAGGATTTTATTTCTGACTAATCCATACAATTTTGGAGTATTGATCTAATTAGGTTTGGATGCAAAAAGTTGATTGTAATTGAGTTTGGGGTTATACCACCTTAAAAATTAGAGTTAAAGAACCTATTGTCCCTGCCTAAGAACATCAGATATCTTAAAAGCGAACATACGTCCCCTTGAGAAACAATTAATGAAATGGTCAATGTTTCTTAAGAAACAGTCAGATTGCTTAAGTGATCTATCAACTTGTATCAAACATCGTATAAGCAATTATCATACTGCTTAAGCGGTACTCAAAGGTTCAAAGCAGGGTAATATAAGGCAAAATGTTTTAAATGGTTCATTTCAGTTTCTTCTCGTAAATACCCGAATTTCATCCATTCTAATCACACTTAAAAAAGCTTTCAATGTGTTCTACATCTAAATTTCTTGCACACAACTTCAGGTAGGCCTCTTACGCTATTCTTTGAGTGGTAAAATTTCTCCTTAGATTCTTGATTATGGAAAAATTTGGATGTGATTTAATTTAATTTTTATGCTAGAATTCGATAAATCTTTATGTACAATACGATTCTTGTAACAAATCTCTTGGTGTTTAAATCATTGTGGAAGTCTTGAGTACCCAAATTATATTAGAAATAATTGAAAACTCATATATACGCAAAACATTTCATTATTTATTTGTGAAGAGTTTTGTGGTTTAACTTATAGAGAATTCATAATTTAGTTCTTAAAGTAAATGATATACGTGTCTCTATGAGTTGTAAAATGAGTTGTAAATTGTGTTAGGAAGCAATATAGTCAATTTTTTTTATTCTGGGTTGTTGGGGATGAAGGGTCTGCTTGATCAGACTTTTCTTTACTTTAGCAAGTGTCTCTTCTGCTACATCTGAGCACTTAAGCAAAGAATGTGAAAGCAATGATTACAAAAGCAACCCCAGACCGCTTAAGTGATACCGAGGTCAAATTTTGCGCAGAGATAAAAAGGCTAAAACTTGATTTTATGTCCCAAATTGACTCTTAAATCATTTTTATCTTTAATTACCCACATTGAAATGTTTTACATACTAATCTTGTGTACACATGTCTTTTTGATATTTTTATGTTTACATAATGCGAACAATTGAACACCACCTTATCAATGAAGTTGAGGTTGAAAAGGAATATGTTTAAAACTGATTTCTCTCCCTCGAATGCAAAGAAACATATGATGCAGACTTGGCCAGGAAGAAGTTACTCCCTCTAAAAGGGATCTCTCTTAAGGGAGTTCTTGAGGCCCTCTGGCTATCTATCAGAGATTGGTGTCCATGAGGTGGATGTCCTTTGCATCGAAACTTTGTTATGTCAATGAGCAGTAGGTTAGAGCATTTTACACCAACCACAAGACCGTAAAATTAGCTACTCCGATGATGAAAATAAGAGAAAAGATGGTCTATTTTGAAGCTGAGAAAATAAATAGGGTGTATAGTTTGCTAAATTTTGATCATTCAAAGATTACCATGAAGGAATATGCTCTAGGAATTTACTTGGCATCAAAGCTTTGACCGAGTAAGAATGTACCATGGGCAACCTTGAAAGTAGGGAGTGCTACAAATGAATTCATGGACGAGGTGAGGATTTGGATTGCCATCATTTTCAATCATGTCTCTCCATGTAGGAATATGACTAACAAATTGGTGATTAGGGCACAAATGGTTTCCTATATTCTAGATAATATTCCATTGAATGATGGTACTTTTATACTCTTTGAGTTTCTTGACTACAAGTCACGAGATGAACTCACTTCGATGTTCCTTTCCTTGATTACCAAATTATGCAAAAAGGCTGGAGTTGAGAAGTACCCAGAATAAAAATGGGTTGAACCACATGAAAATATTTGCCCACTGATGATTCATGGTGAAGGCATGGATGCCAAAAGCAAGAAGTGGAAGATCGATACGGGAAAGTCAAATCAGGATGAGTTTGAATCTAGCAGACCATTTTCGGTAGGACCATTCGAGGTGTCGACTGATGAGTTACAAATGGTTCAAGAGTTGGTGTCTAGACTTCCTACCGGGCCTAGTGAGACTTTTGAGGGTCCTACCTCCTATGTTCCATAGATATGTTGTGAAAGGTTCTTAGATGACCAGATAAGGCAGGGGTCATATCGCAAGGCTAGATAAGCTATACACTGACCTAGATATGTCACATTAATTCTTATTACAAGATAAAGAAGAGAGAGAAGAAGAGGTAAAACTTATTCACCTAGATGTGGAAGGGTGTGAAGGGTTTGTGGAAGACGTTGAAGACTAGAGATACACTCCCCTCTTTGAGCCAAGTGGAAGATGATGATATCCCCATATATTAGTCTGAGGATGGTGATGTTGATGCTGATGGTTCGGATGATGAGGAGATCGATAATGATAAGAGCCAGTAATTCAGATTCAGCGAGCCGCTTCACTTTCTAATACTTTGAGGTTATGCAGCGAGGACACTTGGCTTTTTTAGTTAGGGGTGGTGACTTGTGGTTGTACTTTTCTAATTATTTTATTTAAACATTTATGATATATTCTGTGATGGATACTATTTTTCTTGCGCTTAATTTGAATTTTGTTGTATTAGTTATTTTTTCTTTTTGGTTTTCATTTCTAGTTTAGCTTTTTCTTTTGGTGGTTATGTTGGATGATAATTTTCCTATGATAGATTGAGTGACAACATTCTTAAGGGAAATTTATCATTTTTGGGTGTTGGAGTTGTTCGTGCAGGGAAAGTCTTAGTACTTATATCATTATGAATTGGTGTTGAAATTATGATAATGGTAAAGTTGGAGAAGCCAACTCCTTTGGTTAATTCTGAGTATCCGTAGTATTATTGTCCTTGTTGGAGTCGAAATTGGAGATTGTGACTTGTTTGGTAGAACCAATGGCTTGTCTTGAATTGTTAAAAGTGAAATGAGCATAACCCTCTATCTAATATTTTAGTTAAAAATAAATGCATGGAAGTGAATAATGTTGTGAAAGTGCCTTGACTCTTTTCATGACTCTTAATTCTTTAGTTTGTGGTAATTTTGAAAATGACGCCCTTTGTTATTATTTAGGATGTGAAATCGATCCTTATATAATATTTTTCATGCCACGTATGGTGAATATTTTTTTAATAATTTGGGTGCTTGCTTATGTCATCTAGAATTCGCCCCGTTGGTATTTTAATGTTAATCATGATTTTACGCGGTTAGTGAAATGATCTTAGGCCTTCTTTGAGATTGTAGAAACCAATTTAGCATTAAAAGCCTACCCATTCAGGAATGGTATCACTAGTCATATTACAAGTCTTGAACCTTTTGAAAATTTTCCCTCGTTTGAACCCTACCCTCCCGAAACTTGAAATTGCTAACTTGAGGCTAAAAGAATAAGTTGGGTGTGTGGAAGAACTTGGAAGAGGATTACGTGTTTTGGTTTTGTAAATTAGTGAATTAAGATCAAAATAATGATTGGAAATGAAAGACCAAAATAAAGGAAAGAAAAAAAGAAAAAAAAATGCAAAAACAAATGAAAATGAGGTAGGCCCATTTGTGGTATAAAAGGTAGGCACATGTGTGGTATAAAAATGAAGTAGTAAATGATCCAAGTTTTATTTATAGTGTTTTATGGAGTTAAAGGAGAGTGTTTTCACTTTTATTCTAAATAATTATCCTACCTTTCCCCGAGCCCATATGACAAGCTAGAAAAAAATCCTTGTAGATCTCCAACAAAGTGTTTTTGAGTTAGTAGCGGGCGAAAATAAGGGAAATCATATGGTATGATACTTATTGGCATTAGAAAATCTTTGTGAGTGTGAGTGTTTGAACATTTATACCTTTTTGAATGTTTTATTAAGTTTTCTTGGGACTTTTTTTTGTGAGAAGGCATGTAAACTAGGATAGATTGGTGAAGTTGATATATTTGGACAATAAGGAGAAGAATCATGTTTGATATACTATTGATTGTCAGTCACTTCTTAAGAATTTCTCGTTGTTACTTGATTATTCTTGAAATTCCATTGTGTTCTTTAAAATGTGATTGAATTTGAGGGAGTTGTTTGGTTAGCAACTCATGTTCTTGTTGACTAATTGTTAGTACCAACCAAAGTCATAATCATTAGGTCCGCGTGATGTGAAAGTGTTGACTTTGGTGTTGAACTTAATTTATAGCCTCATTGAGTTTTGAAGTTATTTTACTTGAGGGCAAGCAAAGTCTTTAAGTTGGGGGTGTTGATGAGTGGCAATTTTTCCACACATTGATATCTTGTGTCTTATGATTTATTATTGTTGATCATTAATATGA
The DNA here is from genome assembly GCA_030864215.1 of Capsicum pubescens. Classification (NCBI taxonomy): domain Eukaryota; kingdom Viridiplantae; phylum Streptophyta; class Magnoliopsida; order Solanales; family Solanaceae; genus Capsicum; species Capsicum pubescens. Next base: position 141,283,407 of record CM061549.1, on the reverse strand, counting down.
GGCTAATTATCTTGTGAATTAAACTAATCCCTAGTATTTTTATCTTTTCATGAAAGTCTAACAAAATGCAGTGAGTCTAAGTTAAAAAAGGAAAAAGTACCTGAACAATAAAAAACTAGAAGAAGAGTCTCAAAATTGACCCTTAGATATTACTTAAGCGGTCTGAGGATCACACAAATGACTAGCTAAACAGTCAAAGGTATGTAAGCAACAATTCAAATGTTCAAAGGGGTAGCATGAGCGACTATTCTCTTGCATCAATGACTAGTCAAGACAGTCAAATGAGTCACATAAGCAATCTAATGTACTGCGTACAACTAGTCTAGCCAATCAGAGAAGTCGCATAAGAAACCAAATATATCTCTTATGCGACCAGCAGGAAAATTTCAGGTGCAATGATGGAATTTTATGTTTATGGTCCCAATTCATCAAATATTCGATCCCTACATATTCCAAGATAACTTTGACATAATCTACAATATTGGAGGCTAGGGTTCTTGACCCAACATCCTTGGAATTGAAGATAGAAGTTTTGTATTGATAAATTCTTTAACCTTTATTCTTTACTTGATTTGCTTAGACTATTTGGGTGTAATTTGACTTTAGTATTTGATTATTGTTGTTAGGCATTGTGTAATACTCTGATATTGAATTTTAGTTTTATTTTTATCTTATACTTTCATTTTGATTGGTCACTCTTGATTTGAGAATGGATTTAGTTTATCTAAGTTAATCTTGTGTTCCACCATACCTACTCTAGTTAAGATAAAAAAAGGAGATTGGAGTGGGTGTTGTCCATCTACCTCAATTAATGCTTTATAGTGCTAATAGAGGTTTGGAAAGATTAATAAGTGCAATTTAGATCGTATGACCTATCTTATGGAATTTAATACTAGACATAGCCAAATCCTAGTGTAGCCCAAAATTGGTTTTGTAATTCATGCTACTAATCTTTGTTTGATAGAACAAGTGAAGACTAAGCCCTCAATGGTCAATAGACGTTAGTGGGTGACATTGAATCCAAGGATACATTTCTAGATCTGTGATTAAGTTGAGAGTAGTTAGTTAAATATTATGTCTCATTGATAGATTTGATTCCTTGTGTCATATGCCTTATTGTACATCGTTGTGATATCCACTGACCATTAATCCATATTTTATATTAATTTGATCCGTGTTTTACTTTTATTATCAAATCCCCCAAATTTGTATCCTACGTTTGAATTTAGTGAGTTACTTTTATTTTGAGCTTATTCAATCACCATTCATAATTTTCCTATGGATTCGACCCCTACTCTTTGTTGGGTAAATATATTTACAATGTCTTCTATACTAATTCTAGGAGGGTAATATGAGCATTATCAGTGCACAGTCTAATGGTGCCTAGTCTTTAAATCAAAGTGGTACAAAATAAGGGGCATAGTCATTAGCTGTGAATCATAGAGTTAATATCCCTCCAGTGTCAGTGGTTTCTCACCTAGTAGTTGGCCAACCTGCTATATCTATTAAGGAGCAAAAGATGTTGTATATATTCTTAAGATTAACTCAGCCAAGGTTTTCTAGGGCATCAGTCGAGGATACTTATGAGTACTTGGTGTTTGTGAGGATAGACTCTGTAATTTAGGCCTCATTAAGAATCGTGGTATCGACTACAATACTTTTTATTTAGAGCTAGCAACTCTGACATTGATGGAGAGGTTATCTTGATGCTATCTGGATCTTCCCCATTGATCGGGACTCATTTCTCCGAGGTTTTCTTGGAGAAATATAAGCCTTGTATCTTTAGGGATCGTTTGAGAGACTAGTTCTCGAGATTGGAGAAAGTTTCTATGGCTGTCTTGGTGTATGATGTTTTTATTTCATAGTTGTTTAGACATTTTACATCTATTTTGATGACCAAGTATGAGTGAATTCTATATTTTTTTTGGAGATTGAGACTTTCTTTTCGTAGGACTAAGTAGTGTTTAGTTACCATTGGTAGATATTTTATTGAGGTTTATTATCATGCAGAGATTATGGAGGAGAAACATCGCAAGGCCTAAGAGGCAGCAATAAGAGGCTAAGTTACTAGGGTATTTTTAGTTGGAACTAGAGTGTATCAGGGCTTAAAGGCAGTAGTTATCAGGGTAGGTACCCTCCATGTTAGCATTATCAACATCAAGGTCAGTCTAGTATACCTATTTATGCTGCACTTTAGCTAACCAATGGGTGTCAATCCAGTTACAATGATCATCTTGGCAAAAGTAGTGGTCAGACTTTGAGAGGTTCACCTTCTGGGTTTTCTACCTGAGGTTGTTTTTATAGGATAGCTAGATCTTCTATATACAGTAGACCACGTAGGGCATATATGATTGTGGGGCATTCGACTATTTCTCTATAGAGTGTCCCAAGAGTGGGGAAGCAACACCTATAACAGAGAGTATTCCATCGATTAGGGTAGTAAAACCCCCAGCTAAAGATGGTATACAGGATTATTAGGGTGGTTCCTAGAGTTATCTTAGAGTTCCTTAGGATGGTAGGATAGGTGACCGGTCAGCGCACAACTAGCGGTGGGAGAGGTCATTATATATTCTACCTACTAGGCCGGAAGAATAGCCTTCAGATGCTTTTATTATAGGTATGATGTTATTATTCCATTAGCCAACTTTTTATTTATTGGATCTAGGATCCACTTATTCTTATGTATCTACTTATTATGCACCACAATTAAAGTTATCTTGGGATTCATTATTTGTGTCATTATGTGTATCTACTCCCTATGGTGATTTTTTTTATAGTGGATCGAGTTTATAGATCATGTATTGTGACTGTTTGAGAGTTTGATACTCATTCTAATCTTATTATCTTAGATATAATGGATTTTGATATGATTCTGGTATGGACTGGTTATCCCCTATCATGCGATCTTAGATTGTTTTTCTAAGACCATTAACTTAGCCACGCCAGCATACCCCCGGTTGTATGGAAGAGACCTATTAGCCTTGGTCAATGGGGATTATATATTATGTTAAGGCTAGGAGACTTAGATCGAGGGATTGGGAGTCTTATCTTGCTTACTTTCATAATGTTAGTGTAGAGAGTTCCTCGCTTGAATCTATTCTTATAGTCCATGATTTTCCCAAAGTTTTTCCTACACATCTACCTAGTTTTCCTTCTATGCATGTTTTTTAGTTTATTATTGATCTTAAGATGGCACTAAACCTATTTCTACGTCACCTTACCATATGGATCCTGTTGATCTTAAAGATCTTAATTCTCATCTTCAAGATCTTCTAGGTAAAAGTTTTATTAGGCTGAGTGCATCACCTTGGGATGCCCTTGTCTTGTTTGTGATGAAGAAGAACGGTTGCTTGTGGATGTTTATTGATTATAGGTAGCTTAATAAGGTGACACTAAAGAATAGGTATCCTATGCCTAGTATTATTGATTTGTTTGACCAACTTTAGGGTGCAACATTGTTCTATAAGATTGACTTGAAGTCCAATTACCATCAATTAAGAATTTGGGCTGAGGACATCCCAAAAATAACCTTTAAAACTCATTGTGGTCATTAAGAGTTCCTGGTGATGTCTTTTGGGTTGACCAATTCCCCAACAACATTCATAGATTTGATGAACAACATGTTTAGACCTTATTTGCATTCCTTTGTGATTGTGTTCATTGATAGTATTCTTGTGTATTCGAGGAGTAGGGAGGAGAGTATTCAAAATTTGAGGATTATGCTCTAGACTAATAGAAATCATAGGCTTTTTGCCAAATTCACAAAGTACTAGTTTTATCTTGAGTTAGTAACATTTCTAGGACATGTGGTGTCTAAGTATTGGATTATGGTGGACCCAACAAAGATTAAGGTTATTGGTGATTGGACCAGGCCTACATCTCCATTTGAGATTCCTAGCTTAATTGGTTTTGGTTGGTTGCTATGGGTGATTCATTGAGTTTTTTTTGACTATTGTAGTGCTAATAATATGATTTACTCGTACGGAGCTTCCATTTTAGGGGTCCGAGGAGTGTGAGCAAAACTTTTGAAAGCTCAAGGGTTATCTCTCTTCAGCTACTACATTCTCTCTTCCTATTGAGCGAAAGGGATTCACTGTATATTGTGATGCTTTCAGTGTTGGTTTGGATTGTGTTTTGATTCAACATGGTCAAGTTATTACTTATTCATTAAGGTAACTGAAGGTGCACGAGAGCAACCACCCCACTCATGATTTAGAGTTGGCGGTGGAAGTTCTTGCACTTAAGATTTGGAGGAATTATTTATATGGCATGCATTGTGAGATATACATCGATCATCAAAGTGTTCAACATCTTATAACCTAGAGAGAGATTAATTCTTGATAATGTAGATGGATGGAGTTGCTGAAGGATTTTGACATCTCAATTCTATGCCATCTGGGAAAGGCGAATGCGATTAGCATATGCCTTGAGATGAAAGGTGGTTAATATGGCCAACTTAACTTCTATTTAAGTTTCTAAGAGGACATTGGCATAGGACTTCCAGTCTTTAGCCAACTTGATGGTGAGACTTTACATTTCTTACTCCAGGAGGATCTTCGCTAATGCTGAGGCGAGATCTACCTTATTTGAGCAGATTCAGAGTTGCTAGTTTTTGGATAAAGGGCTTTGTGTCATTCGTGATCAGGTGATGAATAGTGAGTCTAGGTGGTCCAACATTAGTTCTGAGAGTATTTTGAGGTATAATGACCGGATTTATGTTGGACCCTAATACTCTATTCACCATGGGACTACTAAGATGTATATGGATTTGAGGCAACATTACTGGTGGAGTGGCATGACGAGAGATATTGCAAATTTTATAGCTCATTGCCTATGTTGTCAGCAGGTGAATATTGAGCATCAGAGGCCTAATGGCCTCATTCAGAGATTGACCATTCCCGAGAAGAAGTGGGAGAAGATCACCATGGACTCTTTTTAGTGGTTTACATCTCACCTACCGTAGTTCATAAGTTATTTGGGTCATTGTTAGTAAATTGACCAAATCAGCACATTTCCTTCCTATTTAGGTGTTTGTTACTGCCAAAAGGTTAGCCCGTAGCTATGTTCGTGAGATAGTTTGCCTATATGGAGAGCCTGTATCTATCATTTTATACCATGGCTTGGTATTCATTTCTCACTTTTGGATGCTTTTTAGGAGGAGTTGGGTAGTCACATGGATCTTAGAACAACTTTTAACACTCAGAGTAATGGAAGTTGGAGAAAACTATTCAGGTCCTTAAGGCATGCTATGAGATATTGTTATGGATTTTGGAGGATAGTGGGAGTAGAAGTTATCCTTGGTGTAGTTCTCATATAATAATACCTACCATTTTAGTACTGAAATTGCACCATTTGAGACACTATGTGGTAGGCATTGTCGATCTCTGATAGGATGGTTCGAGACCTCTAAGGTTGGGTCCCATGGTACTAACTTCCTTCGAGAGTCATTGGATAAAGTCAGGGTGATTCAGCATTGGCTGAGGATATGTAAAAGTAGACAGAAGACTTATACAGATTGTAGACTTCGTGCCTTGAGATTAAAAGTTGAAGACCAAAAATTCCTTTAAGTATCTTCCATAAAGCACGTGATGAGATTCGGTAGGAAAGGAAATCTTAGCCCTAGGTATATTGGACCTTTTAAGATCCTTCACACTCTTTGAGATATGTCTTATGATTTAGATTCCCCCCTATATCTTTCTATTGTTCATCCAGTTTACCATTTTCTATCATGCAACTTTACATCCCCGATGAGTTATATTATTCGGTGGGATATGGTTTAGTTGGATGAGATATTGACCTTCATTGAGGAGCTGGGGTTCTATTTTCTAGGGATGTCAAGCAGTTGCACTCTAGGGAGATTCCGGATGTTATCATTTAAAGGAGACACCGCCCAGTAAATGAGGCTACTTGGGATATTGAGAGAGAGATTTTAGCCTATTATCCTCACCTGTTCTAGCCTTCAGGTACAGACTAACCTTTAGTTTTGTGGATGAAAGTTCTTTAAGTAGTGGATATTCTAATGATCCTCTAGGTCATTTTTAAATTTCTACACATTTTTCTATTTAGAACATATCTATAGCCTTGTTAGAGCTAACAATTTAGTTATCGGGAAGTTTATTTAATTTTTAGAGCCAATTCCCTATTTTGAAGTCTTTACTGGTAAGGATTGGCTGGCGTAAAATTTAGGTTAATAGCCTTGTATGACTATTCTGAGAGTTCCATCAGCTTTGAAACATTGATTTTAGGCTAGGAGGACCTTTGGTTTGGGCCCCAAGTCTTCAAAACTCATTTGGGGCTAATGGTTAAAATTTGATAAAAATGGCCCATAGGTGTGGGGCCCATAGGTCCTCAAAACTACCTAGGATGGATTTGATAGACAAATATGGTGTTGTTGAGTCTAGAATTTCAAATTTTATAGGATAGCATAATTTATTTGTATTCGCAGGATTACAAATAAATTCCGAGGAGTTGGTGGAAACTTGGATCATTTCCAAGTTTTAGCTGGTGACTCTCTGCTGGTGCTTTCTCTAATACGAGCCTTTGGTCTCTTTAGTGGAGGATGCTTAAGTGGCCATGTGGTTGCTTTATCTTGCAAGTCTTCCCAACTGGGTCGCTTAATATAAAGCCTATTTGTTAAATTGTAGGTCACTTAAGCGATAACTTGTCCTCTTTAGCGGAAGGCTAGGCTAGCCGGTAACCACTTTAGTAGTACTAAGCCTCTTTAAAGGTTACCGCTTAACAAACACCTGGAGGGCATTAAATTCATTCATTTTGCCCGATTTCACCCCATTTTTCACAAGTTTCAAGAGCTAAAAATCCCTACAGAGTGAAAAATTGGGAGAGTGACCACTGGAAGATCGTGGGGTGTTTGTTAGCTTGGAAAAACCATTTCCTCATTAAAATCCTTTTAAGTTTCCATTTAATTCTTGGTTTAGTTTCTCAAAATTAGTTATAAATTCCTAGTTCTTGGTGAGTTGATTTTGGTATCATTTGATAATGAAATTTACCTATTCTTTAAGGTAAATGATCCGTGAGGATAGAGGGACGTGTTGACGGTTTCGAAAGTGCGATTCCATAAGTTTGCCCTACATGGGATCTTGACTTGAATTTGGACCCAAAACATAAAAATGCAATATGGGTACTGTTGTTCTCATACTAATGCATTTATTTCTATTTTTTATAGCGTGGAATATTATGAAAACTTCTCAAAGTAAGAAATCGCCAGTTTAATGGACTTTATCAGTTTTTCTTTGGCATCCAGATAGGCTAAACTTATCCTTTTATTAAATTGGTCTTAATTATTGATAATCAATATGATATTAGCTAGTTTTTGGTTGGAAATTAGTACTTGGAGGTATATATAGTGTTGTTTGGATTATTAAGTCAATTAAGGGACTGTAATTAGGAGTAATTGACTTAACTATCCATTTTCTACGTAAAATTGCTATCTTAGGACTCCAAGAGACTTATTTAGCATCTTGCAGTGAGATTTGTCACCTTAGCCTAGTTTGGGGTAGAATTTTCCTTAGAACAGATTATTAGGGTTAGAAGTGGGGCCCTATGGCCCACCCAGACCAATATTGATATTAGCTCCTTATAGACTCAATAGGCCTTTGTGCATTACTTTAATTATATTCTTGATCTTGATGAGGCCTTAGACATATGATGGTTTATTGTCATGATCTAAAAACTAGTGTCCATGATGGCACTTGTCCTGACAAGCCTACACAAGTAAGTCTATCACCCAAATTGATATAATTGAGAAAACAATACCAAAACCTAAGGTAAGGCTTATAGAACGAAGCCGAACCACACATATATCATAATAGCAAAAAAATACATAATAAAGATACCATAAATCTTGAAAAATCTGGTGTCAAAGTGTAAGAACCAACTAAGTACATCTCAAAATAAAAATATAAAAACTGATAGACCAAAAGTAACATAACCTATCTTTGAATAAAAAACAAGAAATGAACTAGATAAGAAGAGGTAGTAGATCTACTCCAAAAGCATATATCGATTGCTACCTTGAAAATACTCCAAGCACTGCCTGAATTAGATACCGTGTGCACACTCATACCTAGATCTACACCGAAAGGGTGCAGTAGGGATGGGTACAGTCCACTTGTTCTCAGTAGGTATCATAGGTCGACTGAGCAAAGTAGAAAATAAAGCATATAAAATAAACACTATCGGCAGGCCACCTGTAATTAAGAAATGTCGCAAATAGTAGCCCACACTAACTCCACTAATAGCTCTACATTATACACATATTACAAAGTTCAAGTACAAGAAAGAAGCACAAATAGATAGATATCACATCAAGAACAAAAATACAACACAGAATGTACACAACTTATGCAGTGCGATGAAGATGATGATGACGTGATGCACAAGATTGTCGCACAACCTCCATATGCACTTACTGAGCTGAGATCTTGAGGTAGGATTCACAGAGGGTTTGCTAACCTATACACAATTCAATATCCATAATTCCTCTTCAGCAAATACATCAACAGAGGGATTTTAATGATGTCAGATTTTCTGTTAGAAAAAGCTAGTATTTCCACAGTGGTACTAATGTCTCATGAATTTATATGATATGATGATGCAACACTCACAACCAATAGTAAAGAGAATTTCTAATTCCAACATATATACCAACCATATGAGCCAAAAATCCACTCAATAAGCTAACTCTCTGTGATCCAACATAATCCAAATACCAATCGAGTAAGATGTACAATATATGCTATTTGATACCACATAAAAACCAACTTAGACATTTTTCATCAAAAATAATACAACAAAGTACATAAATACCAAGCCAATAATCATCATATAAGACCACATATGGTCACACATAAAAAATAATGCCTCAAAACAATAAAATAACAACATATGCCCAACATAGGCACACAACAATAATAAAACAATTTTAATGAATAGTTCTCACACCCATAATATAATTTTATACAAATATTAACTACCCAGCCTAGTCTAAAGAAATTTAAGCCATAACCTACCTCGAATGCAATAAATCGATCTAAAAAGCATTCAAAACAGAGCTTTCTCCTCCTAAACGGAATCAAAATCAACTAAAACATAAAAATAGAATCTATGCATCCAAAAGAAGCCAAAAATATCCATATTGCCTATTTTTGAGTCAGGTTCAAATGGATGCCTGAAATGGGTTTTTGAAAAGGAAGGGTAAAACTAAAATATAGTCCAAAACACATTATCCATGATTAAAGGAAGCCATATAAGAAATCACAAGTGAAAACAGGTTGAAATTGGGGTTTAAATCAAAGATTTACTTATTTAGGCAGTACATGCCAAAATCCCCAAATTCCACTTCAGAATTAAAGTTTTAGCAAGACTTAAAAGACAAGAATTAAAGAAAAATAATTAAAATAGGGGTTTGGTGCTCACCCTAGGTCAAAATTGAAGAAGTCACCCAAAAAACTCAAAACCCTAATATCTAAGTGTAAAAAATGGTGAAAAAATGCAAAAAGGGTATAAATATCACCCAGACATTGCCTAAGAGAACATTGGGTTGCTTAAGCGACCAAGTGCCGCTTTTATGATAAATGGCTGGGCTGCATAAGTCACTTAAGCAAACCAAGGGTTTCTTAAGCGATACTTGATTAAGAGGGACTAAGGGCGCTTAAATGACACTCGCTGGTGCAAGCCAGGTTGCTTTAGAGATTTGCTGTCCACTTAAGCAGCTGCACTAGTTAAATGGTGTATCAACCGAAGACTTAGAGATTTCCAATTCTCTGCGAGCCCCTCTAGATTTATTAGAAATATATAAAAGGAAAACCAACTCTGATGCATTATAAAATTTGATGCTCCATACTTAATTGCGATATCAGATTTTAGAAAACAAATCATTTTCATAGAATTGACCCTCAAAACCCAATTTCAAAACTTTCCAAACTGAAGGTCAAAATGAGATACAAAAGCGGTAAAACCATATAAACCATGTTACTAACCTAAAATATACATTCTAAATCTATTGTTGTATTCCGTTTTGCCATCCAATGGACAGAATAACAAATGTTGACCAACATTAACTATAAAGCCTTTTTAACCTCCAAAAACCATAAACTTACACAAATCAAATTGAAATGCATTGAGAACCATGTCAATTATCTCGACACCATATAAATACCACAAAGAAACAATGAGGATGGGTAGAATGGTCCAAACACATATAAATAAATAATTCACAAAAATAACAAAAATCAAGTCATTATAGATATTCTATATTGGTGTTTGTAAAAAGATAAGATAGATTCATGTCCTTAGATTTGTGATATTATAAGCAGTTTTATTCTGGAACCCTTTCTGGTTCTAGTATCGTATTCATAATATTAGTTTTGGTTCAAGTCCAACATATAAGGTACTAATTCCAATTCAAGTTCAGCATTGCTAGGGTTTTTATGCCGGTTATGAGACCGATTTGAGTCTAGTTTTTTTGGTATGGAAGATCCATGATTACGGTTTTATAAAATGGATAGTAGGTATAATTATTATTATTTCTTCTTCTTGATTTCATCCCAAAACTTATAGAGAAACACATTAGGTTATTTACTTTATTTATGTCTTCTGGGCTATGGGGGCCCAGTTATGTAAAGACAACTATGTCCTCTTTATTAACATTATTATTTTGGTTATCTATTTTTAGCATTAGGAGTATTATCATAGTTTTACCTTTTTCCTTTTATTATCTTATTTATATCGCATTTTATTATATTTATATTATGATTTAGCTCAGTTGGCCGATGATGCCTACTTAGTACCCATGGATTTGGTACTCATACTACACTTCTATACCTTTTTGGTGCATATCCGAGTACTAGCTACCACTATTAATGCTACCATTGTGTTGGTCAGAGTTCAATGACATAGTGAGCTCTTAGAGCCAAAGTTGACCTTTTCTCCATCTTTTATTTTTGGATAGTATTTTGATTTTGAGAATGTTGGGTATATGACTTTGATAATACTCATGTTCTTTTGATTAAAGGCTTTAATATTTACTTTTGAAGCACCTTAGTTTTGACCCTTAGAAAATTCTTAATTTTTAGCTCACTGGACATCATAAGACATGGGTACTTGTCGTATGATGTTGGTACTGTTTAGGGTCCTCAACTAGTATGACGATCAGTATGGTTTAGGTTGTATTCCATCCAAGGTACGAGTGAGCATCTTAATTTTCATAAGCTAGGGTACGAGGAGTATAGTACTAAATCATATGATGTCCTATGTCTAGCATCGATGATTTTGCTCAGGGTATGATTTAGAAGGGGGGACAAGTAATATAATTGGATATGAGTTGGTCAAGGAAATCATATGTTGGATAGTGTTGGAGTCCAAGTTGATGCCTAGGGTATGAGTAGTAGGTACCACTCATATGTTGGGGCACAGTTTGGGTGGTGTGGTAATACCCTCCTACGGTCATGTTTTAAGTTTTTAAGTTGAGGGTATTCGGGATATTTCCCACCCTAAAACCCGTAAGTCCCCACATCTAATGACATGTTGTGTAATCTCATAACACACTTTTCAAATATCAAACACTCCAAAGCACTCACTTGAAGATTGGGCTAGAGTGTTCTTTAAGTGTTCATTTAGAGGCTCAAAGGTCAATTTTTTTTCGTGAATCTTCATGAATAAGGCATGCAACTCTTCCATCATTTCTATTTCTAAAATATCATATGTTTTAAACATTGATTATGATTTATAATTGGTGGTTTAGAAAACCTATGTTGAAGGTTTTGATACATATTGTTGAGCATTGTTTACTCTTGGTTTAAATTGTGTTTATACATGTTTTTGGTGATAGTTTGCACATGTAGGTGCTTCGTAATTATGCTTTAACAAATGGATCATGGGTAACCCTAAACTTGATGGTTTTTACTTTTGTTTTGGTCTTAGTAATGAAATGCCTTTAAAGTGTTTATGAAAATGCCTAAGAGAATATACTAGTCATATGTTAATGGTGTTTTGAACTAAGGATTTAGCCTAATGAATATGGATGGTGGGCAAATGGTTTTGTAAAGGATTTGTTGGCCATGTAATGATTTAAATGATAACCTTGGTGGTTTAAATGGCTAAAATAGTCTGAGTCCCTAAACATTAAAATTGATTTATGTGTTTACTAGACAATGGGTTCAATTCCCTAAACTTTGAATAGAATTGGTGTCTTTGTTAGACAATGGGTTCGAGTCCCAAATTCAAATGAATGATTGATTGATTGATAATGGTAATGGCATATGGTACATTTTCAAGTGGGGTTGGAATGATGATACCAACAAAGTTCCTTTGGTAAGTAATTGGCTTAAAGATTGTGCATGCGAAATGATGGTTTTAAATTAGGATTTAAAGTAGGATATGTAGCTGGGGCATAAAAGTGGATTTCAAAGGACCAAAATTGGAAACAACACTAGCTGGTGGGGTGTCTTTATGACCGGGTGTTTTGAGTCCCCCGAATGAATATATGAATGGGAGGTTCGAGTCCCCCATGATACGTATATTAGTTCTTAAGTCACCTTAATTTTTCCAGTAGGTTTGAGTCCCCCATATAGACAATACGGTTATGGATATTCTCTAGTTTGTACGACTACACGAACTGAGGACCTTCCAGCTAGGGGAGAGCTGGGTCCATATAGCCCATTGGTGCCTTGTTATATGACAATTATGCTACACAACCCAGGTTAATGATTTTAAAGTTCATGCTAATCTTGTTCCCTATCCCAACATGGTATATATTTATATGTATGTATTTGTTGGTTATATGAATTGGTTGATTGGTTCTGAAATGTTGGCATTATATTATCCTTATTCTTGAGTTATATTCTAGCTATCCAACCGCTAATCATCTTCGATGCTGTACCCCTATGCGATATAGGTGTTGATAATACTATCACTCCTCCTACTCAGTGACTTGGATCTGGGAACAACTTGTATTGACTTGAAGTGGTGAGCTTCCATACTTTGGAAGGTTTTATTTCTTGCTTTGACTTTTCTTATTTCTTTAATGGTTTATACTTGGATATTGGTTTTGTCTATGGTCGGGGGTATGTTCTGACCGTATATTATTGTTTGGTTTTAGAGGTTTTGTATGGACAAACTGTGGACTTGGGTATGCTATGGAATGGTTACGAATTTGGTTATTGTTTTATGGTTTGATGTTTGGTTGGGTTGGTATCGGTAGTGATCTCCGGTCCTTGTTGGACTTGGGATGCCCATTACGACAAGTCCCTAGTTTGGGTCGTGTCATTTATTATGTCATTGGATGATATTACTCTTCTCTTCTTTCTTTTCATTATATTATTGTTCTTATGATTTATGTCTTGTAATTCATTTATTTGCAAATTTTTGGCATTTATGCCATTTTCCACCATCTATCCCTTTCCTTGTTATTTTGGGCTATGGTTTGACTTACCTACTGGTGGGTTAAAGTAGGTGCCATCAAGACTTGAGAAATCAGCTCATGAAAATGTTGGGCTAGCCGAAGCATGAACTATTTCAATCTTTGCTAGGTCAACTATCATTATATCTTTGGATATTGTGTTCCCTAAGAATTTCATAGACTCAAAATAGATTTTACCTTCAGAAACTGAACATATTATTATTTATCTTACACAAGTTTGAATAAAGGTGTCATCAAGGAATACTATCACAAAAGAGCCTAAACAAGGCCTAAACACACAGTCCATCAAGCCATAAATATTGCAGGGACAGTGATAAAACCAAAGAAATAAACAAGAAACCTTAGTGGCTATAATGATCCCTAAAGGAATCCATAGGCATCCCCATTGCACAAATTCTCAATTAATTATAGCCTGAACTCAAATAAAACTAAGAAAATATGGTTGCACCCTAAAGTTGTCCAAGCAAATAATTCATATGCGAAATCGGGTACTTATCTTAAATAGTTACCTTATTTAGCTATCTCTAGTCAATAAACACATGAGTATAACTATTTTTCTTCTTCATAAATAAAAATAGAAGAAACCCATGGAGACACACTAGGCCAAATAATCCCTTACATAGAAGATCCTGAAGTTTCTCTTTAAGCTTCCCTAACCAAGCTGGAGCTATCCGGTAAGGTGGTATAGAAATGAGTTGGGTTCCCTACTTAAAATCTATAACAAAGTTGGAGTCATGATCAAGTGGAAAACATGATTAATCAATACGAAAAATATCAGTGAACTCACCAACCATAGGAGCTAACAAAAATTAAGGAGCATCAATGGTAGTAATATAAATATAAAAAAGAAAGGCTACATACTAGTTTGCTACAAACCGCCCTTCTAAATACATGATATACTCCCTCTCCACAAATGAGTATGGATAACCTACCTCACACCCTAAAGTATACCAAATGTACTAAAGTATTAGTATTGGCAAAGCAACCTAGAAACGCATGATAAGGAGCTAGCAATTATATGTACAAAATCAAATTGAAAACCACTATATCTAAGATTATTAGATCTACCCAAGTGTCATTCCCCAATTATATACTCACCATGATAGACCGATACACATAATCCCCTACTAATGGATTACCTATACGTATAAGAAAAAATAAAAGCTCACAAGGCAAATCCAACAAAGTAGAAAATCAGGTAGATACATACATCTATGGAGACCATATATAAGATAACACAGAACATAAAGGATATATGCATAAATTATACGTGTGATGATCCCTTTGAAGCCTCAGCCCAGGCCTACTCAAAAAATTATATAGTTAGTTGTATCTATCCCTGGACTGATCATACATATAATCACCTACACTTTCTAGGTACAAATCATCTTTAGCACCTCGGGGATCACCCTTAATACTATGTGAACCACTTTTATCCAGTGGAGATGGTTCCTTGAGGGACTGAATCTACTGATCTGACTGCTTAAATAACCCATACCTATGAAACTCTCCAGAGTACTGCTTAAATTCTCTATACTCATAGAATCCTCTGGTAGACACACCGTGATAAGAAGATTATAATGGAACCCTGGGGTTTGCAATCTTTGCCACCTGTAATGCTTGTGTCTAAGATACTCTCTAGACTAATGCCCAAACTCACTATTATTATAAAACTCTCTACTATCATAACTTGATAAGAAAATTTAACTGAAACCAAATGTTCACCATAACCTGAATTCCCAAAAGGCAAACCCCAAGAAGTCTAAGTAAAATAAATGTAAGTAAACCAATGACTCTTCAAGCCTATAGAGGTGTTCACCAATGAGATACATATCAGGTGCTACCAGATATCTAACTATTAATATTTAAGCTTGAGAACCTAGATATACATCATTTAAAAAAATATAGTGCAAAACATAGTCAATACGTAAGATGTATTGGAACACAAGTGTATACATTCATATAATATAACTGAAGAATTGAGCATAAAAGAATTTACAGAATACCTTAAGATAATTTAAAACGTTAGAAGTGAATCATGAGTGACAAAACATGTATAAAGTCATTCATGAATGTATATAAGTAGTAGCTCATAAATCATGAAATTTGGAGAGTCGCTCATAACCCAAAAACAACATACAAGATTGTAATGCCCATTGTCATGCATGCATAGCAAAAAAAGGTTTCTCTAAGTCGCCAAAAGTAGAAAGGTATACATGAGGATCCTATAATTATGCCTTTAGGGAGAAACCTACAATGGAAAAGTAGTTATCGAACTTGAGTTATCCAAAAATTTGATCTATTAGTGCTAGATAATCTACCTATGACATATCCAGATGTCAAAATTATTCATACATCATAATGAAAATATCTAAATGTCATAATATTAATTAATGTTACTGTATTGAGCCTAATAACCATGTCATGTCATACATCATATTCTTAAAATCATGTATATGAAACTTATCTATTTAATTAATAGTTTAAAAGAAACCTTAAAGCACAAATCTTTTGATGCATAAATCATAGTTTAGATGGAAATCGTAGGTCATGAGAAAACCTTGTTCTTAAAAATCAAGTAAAACAATGAGAATAATCAAGATTTAATTAATTAGGTATAAACCATAGCTTTGAATCATAATATCATATATCCTAAAATATAGTTCAGCGTGAGGATGAACAAAATCCATAACTAAAAACATGTGTACCTTAACAAAGACAAACACTTGATGAATTGTACTTGAAGAATTTTCTTGATTTAGAACCGCTTTGGTCTTGGTTAAACATGTTATGGAATTGTTCTACACATGATATTGAGAGTGATAATAGGGTTAATATCTCATATTTATAGGTTATGGTGACAAAACTATCATGGTAAATCGTAAGAAGATTAATTTACCATCAATAAGGTGTGCAACAATGTTCTAGAGTAGGATACCATGACTTAACCTATGAGTCAGGGTCCAAGGTATGATTCATAGATTAATTTGTGGTAACTACAAGATTTATCCAAGTCTTTGGTTTGATCAATACTGGTCATAGTATGGCCCACACTTTGGAAGTGCGGCCTATACACACTATTATAGTTTTAACAAACTAGTTAAGCTTTTGGAATTTCTCATGTACGAGTTGATGTAAAACGCCATACATAAATCCATGAGTTGTAACATGAGTCATGGTGACCTTGGACATCTCGTACAAAGAGTCATAAAGGTGTGAGATTTCAAGTCTCAGACATTGGATTTTTATACTGAACTTTTAGTATTCATGGGTCTATAATCTAAGGTGTTAAGATAAGTCCCCATTGGTTTTATTCATCCTCAAATAAAGTATAGGAATAAAAAGGACAAGGAAAACATCAAAAACTAAACTTAGCTAAAACATACTAAGACATAGGACTTAAATATAGAATATAGGAGTACTAACACAAATATAAGAATATAAGGCATTAAGATATAGAAGAGTAATACTAAGAGTCTCTATAATAATGATGTTACTACCTTAAATTCCTTTGTTAGAAAGAGTGAAAAGATTGGCATATTTCGCTCTCATATCTTTTATAGCTCCTTATGTGGCTTTTTCAACTGACCCACTCATGTGTAGGATTTTAACTTATGAAACTTCCTTACTTCTCAACTTGCAAACCTAATGATATAAAATCTGAACCAGAACCTCTTCGTATGAAAAGTTATCCCTAACCCTAACATTATCTATAGGCACAAATTGAAGGGTCACCAATAAACTTCTTCAACATAGAAATATGAAGCAGTGGATGCACGAATGCTAACTCTGGAGGTAACTCTAGCTCATAAGATAATTTTCCCATCCTATTCACCATTCGATAAAGAACAACATATTGGGACTAAGTTTTCCAGTCTTACTAAAATGCATAACAACCTTCATAGGTGAAACCTTCAGAAGACCCAATCATCAACCTCAAACTCTAACTATCTTCTCCTTACATCTTAATACAACTTCAAAAGAGCATCTACCATTTCCAGGTAGGGATACTTATGCCTTGAACTAAATCACTGGTCCGTTGATGTTCAACCTTAACTATTAATATTTTAAACACTAAGCAAAAAACTATGTAATATCTTTCTTCACACTATTCCAGTAATAAGCCTTTGTCAATTCATGATAAATCTTTACCTGGATGATTGGAGTATATTGAATGACTCACATTATTCATAAACTTCTCTGTCAAACCATCAATGTTTGGAACATATAACCTACTTAGTACCAAGTAAACCATCTTAGCATTAAGAGAAAACTTATATACTCTTTTTACGGATTTCTTCCTTTAACTATAGAAACATAGGATCTTTAGCATGCTTTTGTTTAAACTCCATACTAATAAATACTAAAAACCATTCCTAACTAGAACACCACCATTATTTGAATCTGTGAGACAAACTCCTAACGATACAAGTCTATGGACATCCATCACAACTCATTTTTACCTTCCTCTACATGAGTAAAACTACATATGGATAACCTACTAAGAGCATCAATAAGAATATTTTGCCTTATCTAAGTATTATAGCACACTTATATAATAGTCTTTTGAATTCTCTAACGATATGCATCTCTTTCTGTCTTAACACATATTACAAATTATTATGATCTGTGATAACATCTACATGCATTCCATGTAGACAATGATGCTAAATTTTTAAATAAAATACAGCTTACCGTTATACATCAATACATAACTCTAACCAACATTAGAAGCATCACATTAAACCACAAAACAATATGTACCCAATTGTAATGTCAAAAGTCGAGTTGAAGTAAATTTTGCTTTCAATTTATATAAATTTTCTCACAACCATCAGACTATTTAAATTTTGTTATTTTATGATGTTATTTTGGTTAATGGAACAAAAATAGAAGAAAACCCCTTTATGAATAACGTGGTCAATGGAATAGAAATAGATGAAACACCTTAATGAGCCACCTATAGTAACTAGGTAAAGCCAAGAAACTCCTGATATCCAATATGAATATAGGTCTTGAACAATTCTTAACAACTTTTAATTTTCTGAGAATAAACTAGAATACCTTTTCTAGGAATAATATGCCTAAGGAATGGTACATACTTCTACAAAAATTCATATTTTGAAAAATTTGCATTCAAATATTAATCTATGAGAGTCTAAAGAACAATTTTTAGGTGATTGGCATGCTTCTGATCACTATAGTACAAGATCAGAATATCATCTATGAACACAATTATGACCACATTGAGATATGACTTAAACACCATTTTTCATGAGATCTATAAAGGTTGTGGGGGCATTGGTTAACTCAAAGGACATGAAAATAATGTCATAATGACCATACCGAGTATAGAAAGCTATCTTTAAAATATCACTTTCCTTAACCTTCAATGGATTATAGTTGGATCACAGATCAAATTTTGAGAAATAAGTAGCACCCTGAAGATTGTAACAATGGTCATCAATTCTAGGGATGTGATATTTGTTCTTAATGCTGACCTCTTTTAACTCATGGTAATCGATGCATATTCTAAGGGAACTATATTTATTTCACATGAAGAGGAATGGGTCACCCCATAGAGACACACTAGGTCTAATGAACCCCTTATCTAAAAGGTCTTTAAATTATTCATTTAACTCCTTCAATTCAGCTAGAGCCATTCAAAATAGAAAAATAGAGATAGATTTCATATCAAGAGAACGTATCAAAATATCTATCACTTTGTTGTGAGGTGCACTAGCAATATCATTGAAAAAAAACTTGGGAAACTAATTAACTATAGGAGTTGACTGAAGACTAGAATCTCAAAAGTATAATCCTTAACTCAAACTAGATGGTAATAAAACCCTTAAAAATCAATTTTCTCACGTTGAGGTAAGAGATTAAATGACCTTTTGACACAACTATACTACCCTTGAATCTTAAGACAAGTTCATTTGGAAACTAAAATTTCATAATTTGGATTGTGCAATCAATTAAAGCATAACATAGTGTCACAACCAGATTTCTTATGTCATGAAGGTACCTACCCCAACCCATCAGTAGGTAATCTAAGCCATAGTATGGAACAACATGTAATGGCCTGACAGGTGAAAAATAAAAATATAACAAGAATGAAATCAATTAAAATAACAACATATGTTAAATGAGAAATATATACATATATATGATGTGCAAGAGAAGGGAGAGGACAAAATATACAAAATGAATCCCTCCCAAGACCTAGTAAAGTCGTTACAAGAGCCACTATAACAAAAAAGAGTACTAGATAGTTTCCAAAATATACATATACACAGTTGTCTCTGATATACAAAAGACTATAACTAAAATAGATGGAGGAGGATAATATCAATATTGGTGGATCATACTCAGAGCTTTATCAAGGAAAAAATGCAAAAGTGCAGTATGACTAACAAAGCAACGGATACTTAGTAAGCATTCTCGACCAATAGAGCTAACATATAATAAAAACATAAACATAAAGTTCAAGAGTGTACGCTAATAAACAGTAAAAGAAATTGATATGCAAATATTAAGTTCTGCTTGGTAAACATGGTAAAGTAAAAAAATAACTTGAAAGTAAAAACAAAGGACTGGATACAACCTAACTAGATCCCATTTTCCTAGAAGGTACACACAAGATGACAAATAATCGTACCAATACCCCATAAGCTAAGTGGGTCCAAGCAAAAGGAAAACTAAGGTAAATAACATAAATAACCTTTAACCAAACCAATCTAAAAAAACATTGCAATCCCAGATCCATAATGATAGTATATACCTATCTTGAATCGACACCAACGAATAATAATATGAGGCCAGCACTGGTCTTGAATTAAAAGTAATGAATATTAATAAGAGTCCAAATAATTCATATAAGACCATTAGAAATATCATACTAGAACAAAGTACCTCTATTAAAAAATCCAGTAATAAGTGTAATCAATAATAGGATAACCAGTCCATACTCATAGATCGATGTTGGACTCAAACCAAAACATATAAGAGATCAACCGTTAACACAATAGATGCTTTCATTAGGAGAAAACCATAACAAGAAAAGAAGTTCCATACCCATTTTAAAACTGTGATAGTAGCAATAAAGCATATGTCAGACCTGAACCAAAACTGAAATAAAAGTATATTGATACATGTAAATTTCTAAGCATGGATTAGCTAATGAAAGTCCAGGGACTTCAACCTATGCTAAAAATGTTAGATTACTAAGTAAAATATCTAGTTACTAAACCTACTAAGTCCCAACGGCATGCCTTCTTATGTCAAAAAATAAAAGACCTTGGTAAGTACTATCCTACTCAGAGAAAGAAGCTAAATAGATAAATAACTAGGCCTAAGCCAATAACAACCCCAGTAATGGCCTAAAGTAGCCTATGAAGCATCTAACTAAGTCTAAAAGAACTTAATTTCTATTATTCACTATAAAATAGGATGGTGGATAGGGTCCTAATAACCTAACCTAATGAGAGCCTACATAGGTCTAGTTTAAAGCCTCTTAGTTGCATCATAAGGTACTATATGTAGTAATTTTAGTTGTAAAGTATGGTAATATGCTATAAAAAAGAGAAATAAGCCTACATTCTTGTAAAATGGGCCATAAAAAGTGAAATATGACAAAAATTTGCTAAAAACAATAATCAGGAAAAAATATCCATCCAAAAATAGCACCATAGTAAGTTAATATAATTAATAAGCTCAGTCTAGTAGAAGGGTAAGTCTATCCTACTGGATGCCTTGAACACTAGCTGAATTCTCCAAACCAGAGCTTCCCCTTTCTAAGACGCCTCCGAGAGCTGTCACACTATCAAAATAACAATTTAGGCATCAAGACAAGAAAAATACTACCATTCTTGCATATAAATGCTCCAAGTCAGAAATTAGACTAAAATTCCTATGTGGGAATCACTTGTAGAATCCTAAAATTAAGAATATCAAAGAATTCCTTGCAACTCAAGGATGAATTTCCACATAACTTTGGATAAATCTGAGCTCAAATAGTTGCAAAATTAAGTCCTAACATAATTTAGAGAAATAAAAAATCCAATTACTAACTTAAGTAGAGGTTTGATTGAATTTTATACTTGTTAAAGATGTTACACGCTCAACACCATTATCCCAAGATTAAACCAACCTTACATTCTCAAAACCTCACTTATTGGGACCTTGCAATGTCTAAAATTATGGTCTACACTCTGATAAATGAGTTGGGAAAGAAGAGAAAAATATTTTTATAACACCACTAATGGATAATTTAGAAGCTAAATAACCGCTTAAGCATTCATTATTAAAGAACCCCAGGATGTCTGAAACACCTAGGATTTGGACCCATAGGAAACCTCCCTTATTTGAGGATTCTAGACTAGGTACGACTTAGGGTACAAATCATACCCTTGGAATACGACTTAGTGACCCCTATCGTATACTAGTAAGTATGGTGGGTGTTACACATTGTTCTAGATATGAATTATCCTCCTCATGTCCATATATTAAGGTACGAGTTATACCAAGCCAAGTCGTATGGAGTGTTGGTTCTGATCTAGAGTGGACTATTTTGGGTATGAGTTAAATATGTGGTTTAGGGTACCACTTTTACCCTTGGGTATGAGTCGTGGGTGTGTGGTCATACCCTAGTTAGTGTAGGGGTCCTTGTGAAGGCCTAGGGTACGAATTAGGGTACTACTCGTACCCTAGGGTATGATTGAGTAAGTGAGTCATGCTGCCACTTGGATTATTTTGGTGTTTTGTCCTATGCTTTATAATATATGTATATATATATATAGTACCCATCTTAGAAGTCACTTTTTATCTTTTAAGCCAAGGAATTTCTAGACATTTCCCACCCCTAAAATCTTAAGTCCACTCACTATATAATGTTTTGTGGTCTCCTAAACATTTATTTTGGAAGATTAAAACATTCCAAAACACATTTTACTCTTCTTAAAACAAGATTGGAGGGTAGGATTGAAAGGTATTTCATCTATAGGCAAAAAAGAGTCAAGTTTCTTGCTGGATCATCTTGTTTAAGGCATGCGACTCTTTACCTTGTTATTAACTAAAAAACAATGTATTTTAAACATAGATTAACACTTGTAAATATTGATTTTTTAATCAAATGTTAAAGGTTTTGATGCCTAGTGTTGAGTAATGTTTGTTCTTTCTTAGACTTATGTTTAAATGTAATATTGGTGATGATTTGCACATGTGGGTGCTTTTTGTTTATGGTTTAACAAATGGTTCTTGAGAAAACCTAATAATGATTATTTCTAATTTAATTTTGGCCTTGGTAAAGGCATGCCCACAAGATGTTTGTAAAAATATCTAGTCACATGTTGTTAATATTTAGAGCTAGGGCAATGTCCTAATAAGTGTGAATGATTGATAAATTTTATTGAAAATTCATTGTTATCCATGTAATTAGTTAATGTATTACTTTGTTGGTTTGATGGCTAAAAAGTGGTTAAAGTCCCTAACCATAAAATTGAGGTGTGTTGAACTAAAGTGTGGTATAAGATTGCTAATGAGGAATGAATGATTTTTATGGGTCTTGATGACTATAAATTAAAATGAAGCATTAGTTTATTAAAGTTTTTGTTTTATATATGGTGCCATGAAAACCTCATGGTCATATATGGTGATGAATTTGTTAAGTGGGCTAGAGTCCCAATGTCGACTAATGATAGTTGTAATGGCTTGTGGTTAAAGTCCCTTTCCTAATAAAGTCTCTTATGGTTAGAGTCCCTTACTTAATAAAGTGACTTGTGGTTAAAGTCCCTTGATTTATGAATTGCTTGAGGTTAGAGTCCTTTTCCTAAATATGTTAACTTATGGTTAGTGACCCTTATCTAATACGTCTTGAGGTTAGAGTCCCTTTCCCAACAAAATGCCTTATGGTTAAAGTCCCTTGACTAATAAGAAACATTTGAATCTATAAGTATGGAAGGTTGGAGTCCTTTACTTCATAACTCATGATTGGATTCATTAAGAATACTTGTTAAGTCTTATTTATTTTGGCCCAGTATGAACATGTTATAAATATATATATATATATATATATGATGCATGACCATGAATATGAATATGGTTGATTATTATGATTTAATTTTATTTGGAATAATGACTTTATTTTATCCTTATCCTTGAGTTACATGCTAGCGTTCCATCTTCTAACCATCTCTGAATGCTATGTCCCCATGAGACATAGAGGTCGAAGCTTTTTCTTGTCTTTCTATGCAGTGACAGGTGTTCAGGCGGTTCGTATGTTGACATTGAAGTGGTGATATTCTATTTTTTTGAAGGAATACATTTTATAGTCTCTTATCTTTGGTTGTAGATTTATTTAGACTTGGATTGGCTATTGTCAGGGGTTTTTCCCAACATATATAGACATTGGGTTTGTGCAGAGACATTACAGATGAATATGGACTTGGGTATGTTCGTTAGTATGTTGATGTAAATGAATATTTAGACATTGTCTAAGTTATGATATTGGTTTTGTTTCAGCTATCTTGATTTATAGTCAGAGTTTATCTGATACTTGTGAATTAGGGTGATAGTTAGGTTTGGTTAATAGGGAGATCTTCGATATATATTGGGCTTGAGATGCCTATATGACATGGCCCAATTTTGGGTCATGTCAAATTAGTATTAGAGCCTAGGTTAATTATCAGTTGGGTGTCCACAAAGTCTTGTAAAGTAGAATATCTTTTATGGGTGTGTAGCATACCACACTTATAAAATAGAGGCTACGAGACATATATGAATTCTTCTTTTTTTGTATTTTAATATCGAGCTATAGAGTCTAAGTTATTGGATTTCTCTGATTTCTATTTGCTTATCTTTCAGATCATGCCTCTAAGAAGATCTGATGCTCAGGTAAACACCTCGGCCCTGATTGAAGGCCATATGGACGGAGCTCATCCAACTTCCGAGGTCTAGACTTGATCTAGGGCTACGGTATGTGACTATGATCGTGAGGTTTCACCGGTCCCCACTAACCCTTCTTATGAGAGTAAACACCTACTCAGTCACCACATGGGGATGCATTTAATGTTGAGTTTCATCGCTCTATTAACAACTAACTCAGTTTGTAGCCTCTCAATTAGAGCATGTCACTTTGTCTAGCATTTCTTTTGAGTCCACAAGAGTTGGCTAATTTATGAGGTTGAACCCTCCTGTATTTTTGGGTACCAAGGTTTAGGAGGATCCTCAAAGATTCATTGATGAGATAGTGAAGATATTCTAGATCATGCATGCTTCAGAGGTTGAGGCTGTTCAGTTTGCTTCCAACCAATGGAAAGATGTAATGTACCAGTGGTACACATGGTGGGAATTGTCTAGTGGTATGGATGCTAGTTCTACTTTATGGGAAGACTTCTTTGAGGCCATCTTGGACAACTTCTTTCCTTAAGAGTTGAGGGAAGCAAAAATAAAAGAATTTGTGAACTTGAAGAAAGGGAGGATGTCGGTCAATGAGTATGCCTTGAAATTCCATCAGTTTTCTAAGTATGCTCTTGAGGTGGTTTCTAGCATGAGGGTTAGAATGTGTAAGTTTTCTTTAGGTTTATCTGGTGAGTTGGTCCTTGAGAGCAAGGTGGCTTTGTTGATCAAAGACTTAGACATCTCTCGATTGGTCATGTATCTGCAACAAGTGGAGGAAGAGAAAAATAAATAGGTTGAGTTTAGTCAAATGCAAGGAAAAAAATTTAGACCGTCTGAGCAAGGTGGTAGAGACAGTGGCAATCGGCCAAAAAAGAAGTAGGGAAGTTCAAGTTCTTTCTCCTCGACTAGTACTACTTAACCGAAGTCATCGGGTGATCATCGGTCTTAGTTTAGTGGTGGGTTCCAGGAACTGGGTGCCCGAGCTCAGACTAGTAGGGCTCAGTCGACTCTATCCTACACACCTTGTAGATTTTGTGGTTAACCTGATCGTGGTCTGTGTGTGAAAAGGCAGAACAAATATTTTAGATGTGGTTATATTGGGCATATACAGTAAGAGTAACCGTCTCTAGTGGCTTCTTGAGATAATAAGGATTTTATTGCTACTTTATCTAGTCCTATACCAAAGGGTGCTATTTTTGTTTCTACTTCTATTTCTGGCAACGGTGCTAGCCAAAATTGTCTGTATACATTTGTTACTCTCTAGTATTCTGAGCTTTCTCTCGATATTTTCACGAGTATGTTGAAGCTTTTCTCCCGTGATATTTACTATTTACCTGATCCAAGGTTTACTCTTTCTTGTGAGACCTTATTTGTGGCTGTGCATCTTGGTTTTGGTCTTGAGAGTCTTTTCGTTCTTTTTTCTATTTCTACCTTGTAGGAGACTATGGTTGTTAAAAGGGTTTATAGGGGGGTGTGGTATCTGTTAGTGGTAGAGAAACTCTTATAGACTTGATAGAGTTGGATATGATTGATTTTGATGTTATTTTGGGGATGAATTGGCTACACTCGTGCTATGCTTCCTTAGATAGTCGAACCCATAAATTCATTTTTAAAATCTTTAATGAGTCAGTCATTGTATAAGAAGGGGGTTATTTAGTGCTTAAGGGGAGATTCATTTCGTATCTTAAGTTCTATAAGTTGATCTCAAAAGGGTGTTTGTATCTTTTGGTATGAGTTAAAGATACTAACTTGGAAGGTTCTTCTCTAGAATCTATTTCCGTTGTTAATGAATTTTCCGAGGTCTCTCCCGATGACCTTCCCGGTATTTCTACCAATTAGGAAATCAACTTTGGGGTCAATCTTGTTTTAGATAATCGCCCAATTTCTACCCCTCCCTATAGAATGGCTCCAGTGGAGCTAAAAGAGCCGAAGAAGCAATTAAAGGACCTCTTATATAAAGGTTTTATTTATTTCAGTGTGTTTCCTTATAGTTCTTCCATGTTGTTTGTGTGCAAGAATGATGGTTTCCCTCATATGTGCATTGATTATCGTCAGTTGACATAGTGAATATAAAAAATAAATATCCTCTTCCTAGGATCAAAGATTTTCTTGATCAACTCCAAGGTGTAAAGTGTTTCTCTAAGATTGATCTTAGCTCGGGTTATCATCAACTTAAGATTAGGGAGGTGGATATCCCTAAGACCGACTTTAGAACCCGGTATGGTCATTATGAGTTTTGAATTATGTCTATTGGGTTGACTAATGCCCCCGCGACATTAATGGATTTGATGAATAGGGTCTTTTGACCATTCTTGGACTTGTTTTTTAGTTTTTTCATTAATGACATTTTTGTCTATTCTAAGAGTGAGGCAGATCATGTCGATCACCTTCGTGTTGTGTTACAAACTTTAAAGGATCATCGTTTGTATCCAAAGTTCTCAAAGTGTGAATTTTGGTTGAAGTCTATGACTTTCCTTGGTCATGTTATCTTTAGTAAATAGATTATGATATATCCTCAAAAGGTTACGGTTACTAAGAAGTGGCCTAGACATGTTACTCCAACCGATATTCAGAGCTTCTTGGGTCTAACCAGTTACTATAAGAAGTTTGTGGAGAGTTTTTTAACTATAGCTACCCCATTGACTAACTTGACCCAGAAAAAGGTCAAGTTCTTGTGGTTGGATTCATGTGAGGGTAGTTTTGAGGAGTTGAAAGGTGAATTGACTTTGGCTCCATTTTTAACTTTGACTGAGTGTAAAGACGGTTTTATAGTGTATTGTGATGCTTCTCGTATTAGGCTTGGATGTGTATTGATGCAATATGGTAGGGTGATGGCCTATACTTCTAGGAAATTAAAGGTTCACGAAGAGAACTACCCTACTCATCACTTTGAGTTATTCACCATGGTTTTTGCTTGGAAGATACGGTGAAATTTTCTCTATAGAGTTCATGTTGACATCTTTTCCAATCATAAGAGTCTTCAGTATGTATTTACACAGAAGAAGTAGAATCTCAGACAAAGAAGGTGGCTTGAGTTATTGATGGGATACAATATGAGTTAGCATTACCATC
Organism: Capsicum pubescens; assembly: GCA_030864215.1. Taxonomy (NCBI): domain Eukaryota; kingdom Viridiplantae; phylum Streptophyta; class Magnoliopsida; order Solanales; family Solanaceae; genus Capsicum; species Capsicum pubescens. The sequence goes on along the minus strand of CM061549.1, from coordinate 141,255,998 downwards.
CAGGTAAAGCTAATGTAGTCGTCGTTGCTCTTAGTAGAATATCTATGGGGAGATTAGCCCATGTATATGAGGATAAGTGGGAGTTGGTGAAGTAAATTCACCATTTGGCTAATCTTAGAGTTCATCTCATGGACTCAAATGATGGTGGTGTGTTTGTGTATCAAGTATCATAGTTGTCTCTTGTTGTTGAGATAAAGGAAAAGAAAATGTTAGATTTTGATTTGATGAGGATCAAGAGTAATATGGGTCAACAAAATTTGTTGACTTTGTGATTGGTGGTGATGATATCTTGAGGTACCAAGGTAGGCTATGTATTCCCAATGTTGATGGGTTGAGGGAAAGGATCACAGGCGAGGCCTATGGATTTGTTATGCTATACATTTCTATTCTACATAAATGTATCATGATCTTAGGGAGTTCTATCGGTGGAGTAATATGAAACAAGATATGGCTAGTTATGTGGCTAAGTGCGTGGTGTATCAATAAGTGAAGGTTGAACACATAAGGCCCGGAGGTTTGTACCCCAAGATAGCATTGCCCGAATAAAAGTTGGAGGAAATTAATATGGATTTTTATTCCGGTCTCCTCTAGTCTCGGAATCAATGTAATTCTATTTGGGTGATTAAGGATAGAATGACCAAGTCCTCTCACTTCTTTCCCGTGAGGACTAATTACTTGGTGGAAGATTATGCTAAGTTATATCTTGCGGAGATTGTGAAATTGCATGGTTCTCTAGTTTCTATTATTTCGGATCGTGGTACTCCATTCTCATTTCACTTTTGGAAGTCGTTTCAAAAAGATTTGGGAACTAAGGTGTGCCTTAGTACCGCTTTCCACCCATAGATGGATGGACAAGCAGAGAGGACCATCCAAACCTTGGAGGATATGTTGCGTTCTTGAGTTATAGATTATAGTGGTAGTTGGTATGACCACTTTTCTTTGATTAAATTAGCCTATAACAATAGTTACCATTCTAGCATTTGTATGGCTCCTTTTGAGGCATTGTATGGTAGGAGATGTCATTCTCCTATTGGATGGTCTGAAGTTCTTGAGGGTAAGTTGCTTGGACCTGATTAGGTTTACCAACCCTTAGAGAAGGTGAATGTGAATCATGATAGATTAAAAAACAACTCAAAGTCATCAAATATCCTATGCAAATGTGAGGAGTAGGGATCTGGAGTTTAGTATTGGAGATTGGGCATTCTTGAAGGTGTGTCCAATGAAGGGAGTGATGCATTTTGGTAAGAAGGGGAAGCTTAGTCCTTAGTATGTTGGTCCCTAATTTATATTGATAAGGGTTGGCAATGTTTCCTATGAGTTGGAGTTACCTTCTAGTTTGAGCTCTATCCGCCTGATTTTCCATGTCTCTATGTTGCAAATTATGTGGGTTATCCTTCATTGGTTGTTCCCTTGGAGGATGTTGGTGTTTCAAAATCTTTGTGCAACGAGGAGATCTCAATGAGGATCTTATATCAAAAAGTTGTCCATTTGCGAACAAAAGAGTTGGCTTCGGTGAAGGTTCTATGGAGGAGCCAAAATTCCGAGGAAGCTACTAGGGAGGGGAAGAGGACATTAAGTACAAATATTCACATTTGTTTTCCCTTTTGGAAACTCGTGATTTAGGTATGTGTTAATATTCTTAACTTAAATTATGTCATTGATAGACAATGGGTTCAAGTTCCTAAGTTTTGAATTGAACAAGTGTCTTTGATAGATAATGGGTTTGAGTCCCATAGTCAATGAAATAAATGGTTGATTGATAATGATCTTGGCATGTGCCTTATCCTTGTTTTATGTCTTGATTTCAAGATTTGTTAAGGGGTAGTTGATGTGTAATAATATATTAATTCATGTTTATGCTTGCCTTACCTGTCATTCGAGGATGAATGATCCAAGTGGGGGAGAATTGAAACACCTAGATTTTGGACCCATATAAAAACTCCCTTGTTTGAGGATTTGGACTAGGTATGACTCAGGGAACCAATCGTACCCTTGAAATACAACTTAGAGACCCCTCTTATATCCTAGGTAGTGTGGTAGGGGTTACACATTGTTCTAGATACGCTTAGCTTTCCTATGGTCGTATGTTCAGGTATGAGTCGTACTAAGCCAAATCATATAGAGTATTGGTTTTGATCTAGAGTAGACTATTTTGGGTATGGGTTAAGTGTACGATTTAGGGTACTATTCATAACCTTGGGTGTGATTCATGGATGTGTGGTCGTACCCTGGTCAGTGTAGGGGTTCTTGTGAAGTCCTATGGTACGAGTTACTATCCCACTCGTACCCTAGGGTACTATTTAGTGAGTGAGTCGTGCCCACCTAGGAAGTCACTTTCATCCTTCAAGCAAAGGGCTTTCTGGACATTTCCCACCCCAAAACCCTTAAGTCCCCCCACTATATAATGTCTTGTGGCCTCCTAAACATTCATTTTGGAAGATCAAAACATTCCAAAAACACATTTTATACTTCTCAAAACAAGATTGGAGTATAGGGTTCCAAGGGGTGTTCATTTAGAGGCAAAGGGGAGTCAAGTTTCTTGGTGGATCATCTTGTTTAAGGAATGTGATTCCTTATTTATTAACTCAAAATATATGTATTTTAAACATGGATTAACACTGGGAAATGATGATTTTGAAATCAAATGTTAAGGGTTTTGATGCCTAGTGATGAGTAATGTTTGTTTTTTCTTAGACTTGTATTTATACATAATATTGGTGATGATTTGCACATGTGGGTGCTTGTTGTTTGTGGTTTAACAAATGCGTCTTGAGTAACCCTAATAATTATGAATTCTAATTTGATTTTTGCCTTGGTAAATCCATTCCCACAAGGTCTCTGTGAAAATATCTAAGATAAATGTTTAGTCATATGTTAATATTTTGAGCTAGGGCAATGGCCCAATAAGTGTGAATGATTGATAAATGGTATCGAAAAGGCATTGTTAGCCATGTAATTAGTTAATGTATGACCTTGTTGGTTTGATTGCCAAATATGGGTTAAAGTCCCTAAATATGAAATTGAAGTGTGTTGAACTATAGTGTGGTATAAGATTGCTAATGAAGAACAAATGGTTTTTATGGGTCTTGATGACCATAAATTTAATTGAATGATGAATTAAATTAAGGAATTCACTTATTAAAGTGTTTTTTGATAAATGGTACCATGAAGACCTCATGGTCACATATGGTGATGAATTGGCAAAATGGGATAGACTCCTAATGATGACTAATGATAGTCGCAGTGGCTTGTTCTTAAGGTCCCTTGCCTACTAAAGTGGCCTGTGGTTAGAGTCCCTTGCCTAATAAATTGGATTGTGGTTAGAGTCCCTAGCTTGATGAATTGCTTGAGGTTAGAGTCCCTTGCCTAAATACGCCGGCTTGTTGTTAGAGTCCCTTATCTAATATGGCTTGAGGTTACAGTCCCTTGCCTAAATACACTGACTTGTGGTTAGAGTTTCTTATATAATACGGCTTGAGGCTAGAGTCCTTTGCCCAAAGAAATGGCTTGTGGTTAATGTGTATCTGTTTAAATTGCCTTTTCTAATACAAAATTTTTGAATCTATGTGTTGAAGGTCGGAGTCCCCCACTTCATGACTTATGATTGGATGCATCAAGAATACTTGTTAGGTCTTGTTTCCTTTGGCACGGTATGAACATGTTAAATATATATATATATACATGCATGACCATGAATATGAATGTGGTTGAATATGATGATTTGACTCGATTTTGAATAATGACTTTATTTTATCCTTATGTTTGAGTTACATGCTAGCGTTCTAACCACTAACCATCTCTGGATGCTATGTCCCCACGGGACATAGGGGTCGGAGCTTATTCTTCTCTTCCTGTGCAGTGAAAGGTGTTCGGGTGGTTCATGTGTTGACATTGAAGTGGTAAGCTTTAATTTTTTGGAAGGCATACATTTCATAGTATCTTATCTTTGGTCATAGATATATTTTGACTTTTTTTGTCTATTGTCGGGGGCTTGTCCCGACATATATAGATATTGGATTTGTGTAGAGGCATTGTTGATGACTTTGGACTAGGGTATGTTGGTTAGTATGTTGATCCAAATGAAATTTTTTGACATTGTCTAAGTTATGATATTTGTTTTGTTTCCACTATCTTGATTTATGATCGGAGTTCATCCGATACTTGTGAATTGGGGTGATGGTTAAGTTGGTTTAACGGGGCGATATCTGATCCATGTTGGGATTGATATGCCCATATGATATGGCCCGGTTTTGGGTCATGTCAATACCACTAAAGATGCTAGACCTACGTTGGCCAAGCTTCGCTAAAGGGGTATAGGGCCACTAAAGCAGGTACTGATAAGGAAATCCCTTGGTCACTTAAGTGGCTATAGAAAACATGGCACCAACCAAGTTCTACAAGTCCCAACGAACTATGATCGGGTGCTCGAGATTGGTTCGGAATCCCATCTTCAGAAACAAACTATGCTATCCTACCAAATTTAACATTTTCAAGCTTAACAACACAATTAAATTTCCATCTAAGGTTATTTGGATAAAGAGTGGGTCCCACACCCAAGGGCCATATTAAATAAGTTCCTCCCAGATGGACAAAAATGAGTCCAAAAGCGTCGAAACCCAAAACAAGAGTCCCCATAGCCCCAAATTGATGTTTTCGAGTTGTTTAGACTATAAGAATGTCATCTGAGGTCATTTACTTGAGGTTTTGGGACACGACCCATTCCTTAAACTTAAAAAGCTCCAAAACATAGAAATGGCTCTATTAACCAAACGAAATGCCCGACAACAAAACTTTCAATCCCAACAAGTCATAAATAACTTGAGGCAACTATAGGAAAGATCTAAACATAGAAAAACACAACAACAAAGAAAATGACATTGAGGGTCATTATAGCATCCACTACTAAAAAGTATTTTCGTCTACAAAAATAAAGGAAAAATAAAGGATAAAGATGTACCTGAAGGTTCGAATAGAGAGGGATACTGTGTCCACATATCACGTTTGGTCTCCCAAGTAGCCTACTCAATTGGACAGTGCAAAATTGAAACTTAACTATAAGATTGTCTTTGGAGTGTAACTATCTGACATCTTTGGCTAAGATAGATATCAGCTACTCTATAAATATCAACCTCACATCCAAGTAAAATGAGTCCGACCGAAGCACGTAATACTTATATGGGATATACCATCATCGAATTGATTCATGATATATTAGATGGATGGATGGAAAAGCAGAAGTCAAAGCCAACTCCTGAGCTACCTCCCCAATTATCCATAGAATCTCAAATGGTCCGATACATCTGGGTTGAGCTTGCCCCACCTCCTAAACCTTATCACACCCTACATGGGTGATACTCACAGAAAGACCAAACCACTAACCTTGAACATCAAGGTACAAAGTCTACATTTTGTAGAACTCTTTAGCCTGCTCTAAGAGACCAATAGCCTATTCTAAATCACCCGAATCCAGTCCAATGAATCACAAAGTAAATCTGTACCACGGGGCATATCATTAGAAGTCCCAAACCAACTAACTAGAGATTGAAAAACCTTACCATACAGTGCCTCAAATGGGGCCACTGAATACCTAAATGAAAGTTGTTATTATAAGTAAACTCCATCAAATCTTAAAACTTGTCCCAGTGATATCCGAAATCGAAAACACAAAAATGGATCATCTACTCCAAGACTTGAATAGACAATTTAGACTGCACGTCTATGGATAAAAAGTGGTGCTAAGTTCAACTTTGGTACCAAATTCATTTTGAAAAGTCCTCGAGATGCTAGACGAAAACTGGGAATCTCAGTCTGAAATAATTGATACATGCACACCATAGAGACAAGCCATCTCTTGAATATATATATGGGCTAACCTTTCGGCACCAAAGGAAGTCTAATATGATTGAAATAGGAAAATTTGGTCAATTGATCCACAATGACCCAAATATTATAAAAACCATGTAATGTGCGAGGCAAACTACCTACGAACTCCATAGTGACCCTCTTCCATTTAAACTCAGGAATAGGTAGCCTTTGAAGAAATTCATTAGGTCTTAAATTCTTGAGCTTCACCTATTAACAACATAGGATCCACAAACTCTACTATAAATCTCTATATACCACTCTACCTGTATTGCTACCTCAAATCCCTATACATGTTAGTTGTCTAGGATGAATAGAATTTATTGATCCTTAAGCCTTTCAAATAATCAATTATATCAAATCTAATCGCCACAACACAAATATGATCATCAAACCTAAGAATACCTTCTAAATCTAAAGTATCTCTCCTGGACCTACCTCTCAACACCTAATCCCGAAAGTCACAAAGTTTGTTGTTCTCAATCAGACGACTCTGAATCTAATCCAACAATGTAGACTTTGCCTCAACACTAGTAAGAACCCTCCCGAGGTAAAAAATATCTAGTCAAACCATCAAGATATCAAAGGACTAGATGGGATGTACAAATCCAATGTATGCTCTAAAACTAAAATGAATGTTATGCTACCTATACTCACTGATCTCCTACTCAAAGTGTCAACTAGTATATTTTCCTTTCCCGAAAGGTATAAAATAGAGAGATCATAGTCCGTCAGCAACTCAATCCATCTATATTTCCTCAAATTAAGCTCCCTCTGGGTCATAATCTGCTAAAGATTATGATGGTCTTTGAAGATCTTGAAATGAACACTATTCAAGTAATGCCTATAAATTTTAAGAGTAAGAACTACTACTTCCAACTCCAATTCATGAATGGGGTAATTGCGCTCATTCACCTTTAGCTACATTGATGCATAAGAAACAACACAGCCTCATTAAATTAGAACATAACTAAAACCAATACCAGAAGTATCACAACAGAGGATGAACCCTTCACCCTCAGCAAACAGAGTTAAAATAGTAGATAAGGTAAGCAAGTCATTGAACATCAGAAAGCTTTCCTCACAACTTACAGACGATTGAATGGGAACCTTTTTTCTAGTCAATCTAGACATAAAGGCTACAATAGTAGCAAAATACTCATTGAACTACCTACATTAGCCTCCTAACCCAATGAAACTACAAATCTTACTAAGAGACGCAGACCTATCCCAATCTCATATATCCTTAATCTTTGGTAGATCCACCATAATACCATCCTTTGACATAACGTCCCCTAAGAAAGCTACAGACTCCAGCCGAACTTCAAACTTTGAGAATTTGTCATAAAGCTTATGATCTCTCACAGTGTGAAGCGCAGTCCTCAAATTCTATTAGCGTTACTCCCTGCTCCTCGAACATACTAAAATATCATCAATGAAAAGAATCATGAAAGAGTCTAAATAAGGACTGAAAATGTAGTTCATCAAGTCCATAAATGTTGTTGAGGCATTGGTCAACCCAAAAGACGTCACCGGGAACTCGTAATAGTTTTAATGAGTCTCGAAGGCCGTCTTAGGGATGTCCTTATACCTAATCCTTAAGTAATGGTAATATAACCTTAAATAAATTTTAGAAAACATAGCTACACCCTAAAGCTGGTAAAAAAACTCATTGATATGAGGCATATGATACTTATTCTTCACTATCAGCTGATCCGACAACCTGTAGTTGATACACATACTCATAGAACCATTATTTATCTTCATAAACAGAACAAGAGCACCCTAAGGAGGTGCACTCAATCTGATCAAACCCTACCTAGAAGATCCTAAAGTTAAATATTTAGCATTTTTAGCTCGTAAAAGACATACGTTAAAAATCCATAGAAATAGGTCGGGTGCCTAGAGTGAGGTCAATTACAAACTCTATAAGACACTTAGGAGTAAGGCTAGGTAAGTCAATAGGAAACATATTAGGAAAATCATGGGAAATAGGAATAAAGTTAAATGATGGACCCCCATTACAAACATCCCAAACATAAGAAAGAAAAGACTCACACCCCTCGATATCTATCTTTAAATCTAAATATAAGAAATAATCACTATCAGAGCATGAATAACAAAACCCTATTTCAAAACTGAGGGTTCATCAGTCATGACTAAGGAAACGATCTTAGAAAGGAAATCCAAGACCGCATGATAGGAGGATAACCAATCCATCCCAGAATTACATCAAAATCCACCTTATCTAACCTAATGATATTAACCTTGGTATAATAGTCTCAAAGAATCACCAAACATGATCTATGTACCCAATCCACTACTAATTAATCACCCACGGTGGCAACTACATATGATGGATCAGATAAAGAATCTCAAGAAAAACCCAAACACTTTGTATAATAAGAAAATGATATAAAAATTTAGATATCAGATAAAATAAAGCATAAAATAAATAATGACATACTAAAATCTTACCTCTGATCATAAAATCCCAAGCCTCAGCCTCCGTCCTACCTAGTACATTATATAATTGGCCCTATCTTCTATCGAATTAGGTGCATACTCAATCACATCTCCTACCTACTCGAGGATCACCTTTGAAACTCTTGGGACAACCCTACAACCTTATGCAACACTTATTACTGGAGGTGGTACTGATCTGATTTGTTTTTCACTCTGAACTAAGACACAATCATCCCATTCTAGTAACACTCTCGAGCAAAGTGATCAACAACCCCATACTCAAAGCAAGACCCAAGAGCTCTTGTCTATCTAAATAGTTTGATTGATCTAGAATAGACACCTTGGCCTAACAACCATGATTTAAAACCTCTATGTAGCTGACTACTACTATAACTATGATAATTTTCCTGACCCTCCTCTAATATCTGAAATATTTCCTTAAAGGGCCTACTAACCCTGACCCTAATAGAACTAGCGTAAGGGTGCCTACCCTAAAATTGTGGCTGCTAAACAATAAATAATTATAGATCCCACTATAATTGTCCTAATTATGAGGTTTCTTATTGCTACCCTATGGGCCTCGCTCTATCTCCTCTATAAAATAGGTGTGAACAAAAATACATTAAAAGACCTCCCCAAAATCACAAAACTCATAGTATCCCTAAAAATAGTAGTCTCAACCCTCAAATATTACACCAATCCACTCATACTATTTAGGTAGAATCATAGTGGCAAGTCAAGATTGCTCATGAAATATCTCCTTATACTCAACCACGATTATAGAACACTGTCACAATACAAAAAACACAACCCTTTAGCGTTTGTGCATGCTGCGTGGCACATAATTCCCCACGAAAGCCTTAAAGAATTAAGTCAAAGTCACAAGATCAAGATGGCTTGTAATCAAGATAACCTCTCCACCTGTACTTCACTGTTGTGCATAGCTGATAGGTAGTAAATCCATATTGCACAACTTAACCAACTCCAAATTAAGTAGCCTCTCCTCAAACTGGTATGAAACTTATATATATCTTATTTTAGGGTCTCAATAAACCTAGGTAGAGTTAATCTTAGAAACAATCCCAAAATCTTTTGCTCCTCTGCAAACATAACTAGCTTGGCTACTGTTGACTATAGAACTATAGGAACTCTAGAACCTTTGCTCTGGGAATCACAACTGTAGGTTGCAACCTCAAATCAATACCAGACTATGCTGATGACTAAGCTTTATATATTGGTGGACTGCCAATAAACCCTAATAACTAAACAAATAAATCACATAGAATCAAGGATGATATAATCCTAGGTAGGGACAAGGTTGTCCCTTAGCCCAACTAGTGTTGTAGCGATGGAATATCTTGCTTAGGAGCTATAATAGGTTCTAACAATGGTTCTCTAGACTGATGTCTAATTGGGACTACAACTTTAGCCTGCCCTCAACCTTAAAGTCAACCTCTTCCATTAATTGAAGCTCTATTAGTAGGCTTGAGTTCCTGATTCCCTATTGCTATACAACAAATCCTAACCATCTGTGCAAGAGTGAAAAAAAAATAAGGATATTCAAACCAACTATAGATACAATGCTCAGAATAAAACCAATAAAATGATGAGATAGGATACAAATATCTGTATCCTCTCAAATATAGGATACAACATCTCTATATCAATCTATAAGACCCTTCTAAACACTGAATCTTGTACCAATGATACCAATAAACCTGAGCTTTGATACAAAACTATCATGGGCCGATTTCTTAAATCATGATGACACCTACTTGGACCCATTATTATGTGAGCCAAGCCATAGCTTAAAATGGTATGTAATGGGCTAATGGATGTAAGATAAAAAAGAATAACAGTGAAATCAATAAAAAGGAAAACATAGGCAGAAATAGAAAAGATATACATATATATATGTTGTACAAGATAAGGAAAAGGACAAAATATAGAAAATGAATCAATCCCAAGAGTTATTAAGGTCGATACAAAAGACACTATAGACATATACATAGTAATCCCTAAAACACGAAAAACTATAACTAAAATAGATGGAAGAGGATCAACTCTGGACTCTAGAAGCTCGCCCCTTCTTTTGATAAGATAGCAAGGACTAAGAATGACATTAATGTCAGTGGCTTGTACTTAGATTTACATCAAGAAAAAGATTCACAAGTTTAGTATACGTACTAATCCAATGGATACTTAGTAGGCATTATCAACTGACTGAGCTCAAATATAATAAAAGCATTAATATAAAGTACGAGAGTTTAAGCTAAGTCAACAGTAAAAGGGATAGAAATGTAAATATCAAGATATTCTAGGAAAACACAAGAAAAGAAATATATAACCTTAAAGTAAATGAAAAAGGTCTATATACAACCTAACTGGCCCCCTATAAGCCTATGGCACACATAAGTAGAAAAATTACCCTATCGAGCCTCTATAAGCCTGGTGGGTGCAAACAAGATGAAAGCTATGGTAAGAAATATAAATAACCTTAACTGTACTAGTATCATATAAATTTCCAATCCTAGATCCATAATGATTGTATATACTGGGCTTGAAATGACACTAGTGGATAATACCAAGAGGCCGAATACATGGCTAAAACCAAAAATAATAGAGTAATAAGAGGCTAGATAAACCATAAAAAATCATTAGAACTACCCTACTAGAACCAAGTCCTCTTTCAAAACACCAAGACATAATGCATAATCAATACCAGAACAATTAGACCGTAGTCATAGACTGATTCTAGACTCAAATTAAAACTTATAACTAATCAACCATCACTACAGTAGATGATTCTATATGGAGAAAACAAAAAAAAAACCAAGTGCTATAACCATGCAAGAATAGTAAAAATAAATCACATTCCTAACTTGAACCAGAACTGAAACATAAGTATCACCTTACATATAAATACCTAAGTGTCAATTAGCTAACAAAAGTCAAGGGTTTTCAACCTATCCTTAGAATATTAGATTACTAAGTAAGGTCTCTACATACTAAACCTATTAAGGCCCTTTGGGTTGCCTTCCTAAGTCAAAGAAGAGAGGTCTCATGTTAAGTACTCTCCTACCAAGGGAAATAAGGTAAACAAGTGAATAATTAGGACTAAGAAAATCCCAACCAGGAGTAATAACCTAAAGTAACCTATCAAGCATCCAACTAAGCCTAAAAAAACTTTATTTTTATTATTCTATCTAAAAAAGTATGGTGTGGCCCACTACAAGGTCTAAGTAACTGAACATAAGGTAGAACCTACTCAGGTTTAGTCTATGGTTTCCCAATCCCATCCCAAGGTACATAGGTACTAATTCTAGTCCTAAAAAATGATAATACACATCATTAAATTCTACCAAAAAGAGACCCTAGACAACTAAATATGATGAAAATTTACTAAAAACCACAAACAAGATAAACTATCCACCCAAAACTAGCACAATAATATATTATTATTATAAATTCGTTCAATATAAAAGAATGGTAATTCTAGGCCATTTGGATGCCGCTCAACGCTGGTATAATACTCTAAAACAAAGCATTTCCCTTCCAAGAGACCTTTGATGGCTACCACGCTATCAAAATAATGATCTATGAATCAAGATAAGAAAAATAATACCTATATTGAATATAAAAGCCTCATCTAGAAATCAGACTAAAAATCCCATATAGGGACTTGTGGAATCCTTAAATTAAAATCATTACAGGGTCCCACACAACCCAAGAATCAATTGCCACATAAAGTTGGTTATATCTTATCTCAAACAGTAGAAAAACTTTGTCCTAGCATAATTCCGAGAGACTAGGAATACAATAACCAAATTAAGCATAGATTTAATCAAATTACTTAGAAGATAAAAATGCTACATTCTAAAAACCACTTCTTGAGTTAAAACTAACCTCACACATTTAGGTCATCACTAATTTAGAGCTTGCAATGTATAAAATAATGGTCTACATTTCAATAAATGAGTTGGGAAAGAAGAGAATGAAATATTTATAACACCAACAATGGTCATTTTAGTGGCTAAATTACTACTAAAGTAGTCACCGCTACAACACCTAGGAGACAACCAAAGTGACTAAGCCTACGTTAGCCAAGCTTTACTAAAACAATCTAGGGACTCATAGATGGATCCTAGCCACTAAAGTATATACCACTAAAATGGTCCCTTGGCTGCTTAAGCAGCTCTACAAGAAACTTGCCACTAGAAAAGTTCAACAAGTCCCAATAGACTCCAATTAGGTGCTCGGGATTACTTCAAAATCCCATGCTCATGAGTGAAATATGATACCCTATCATATTGTACATTCTAGACTCAACCACAACATTAAATTTTTTATTGAGGGTCATTTTGATATAAAGTGTGGCCCACACCCTAAGGGAAATTTTAACCAAGTTCCTTAATAGCCTAATATGTATCTGAAAGTTTAGAGACCTAGATCAATGGTTCCGCTAGCCTAAAATTGATATTTTAGAGCTATTGAGACTGCCAAAAATGGTATCTTAGTCCATTTAATTATGGTTTTGTATTGATATGCATTATTAATCTTTAAAAGCTCCAAAATAAAGAAATGGAGCTAAAAACTAATTAAATTGCCAGGTAACCACACTATCAGTCCCAACAAGTCATAAATAACTTGGTAAAACTATAGGAAAGCTCTAAATATATAAAAAGCATAAAAACAAAGAAAATGACTTGGAGAGTCATTACACATAAGTATACAAATCCATAACTCAATTGAAATCAAAATCTTTCATGTCTAACTCTACCAGATCAGTTATGGTATATTTATGAAGAATGGACACACTATAATTTCTATATATTGATTTATTTAAAGTATACTCATCAACTAGAGCGGAAATAGTGAAGGTCTCTAAGAGTTGTTTGAGACTAATTACAAAGTTCATAACAACCTAAGGAGTCACAAAAGAAAATATGGCTCCCAAATTTAATAAAGCATAAACATCAAGAGAAAAGAACTATCAACATACCAGTAACGACCTCAAGGAACTCTCTTGGTCTTTATGGATAGATAATGAATTGAAAAAGTTTTGTCCCATACTGATACTTGAATTATTACCTTTTTTAGTACCACAAATTGCTAGAGTTTATAGAGTGGTTTAGGATTTATTATCCTTATTTTTTCTATTAAAAGAAATATACTTTACCATATGACCCTATTATCTATTCCAAAATAAAACTTGCCTACCATAGATACACTCACCTTGATAGGCTTACCATACTTATTGCAAAAGGTATGTGAAGGTCCCTCTACAGTATTTCCCTAAAACTAAGGGCGTGAAGCTTTGATCATTTTGGAACTTAGAAAGTGGTGAATTATACAAAGGTTGACCTTATGTGAAACAATTATTATGGAAGGAAGACCAATTTCAATTTTTGTCCTTTTATTGACAATGATCATGATTGGTCAACTTGGCCCTCTTATTCTAATACTTCTCTGTCTAATTTATCTCAACCTGCTGAACATGGATCATAAGTCGGGATATGTCCATACATCCAATAAACATCTCTGTGTTACCATCCTTTTTGGTATGTTTAGTCAACCCTAAAAATTACACACTCATTCAATTTCTAATATTATATACTATGCCAAGTTTTTAAAAATCTGAATTTACACCTTAGTCGTGAGCCATACTTAGATTCTTACTAGTAGTCTGATAGGTCCCTTCGCAAAACATATATATAATTAATATTGTATAAAAACTAATTCAGAAACATAGTTAATTATAGTGGGAAATAAGATAGATAATAATTCTCTTAATAAGACTTAATCAAAATGAATGAAAGAATGATAACTGCTAAATATTGTATATTCAGTGAAGCCTCTACTATGAATATAAAGCTAATCAAGAAGAGGACTAGAAAACTTTAATGATAAAAAGTCTAATTAAAATAAATAAAAATAATCTAAAGATTCTCCAAATCCCTTAAATGATAGAAACCCTCACAATTGGTTGTATATCAGGTGCTATTAAATGTCTAGCAGCAAACCTTAAGTTTAAAAACATGTATCTACATCCCATACAAAATATAACATAAAATGCAATCAATACATGGGATTTTTTTAGTATATAGCTATATACATACCTATATTATAACTAAAGAACTGAGCATGAAGCAAATAGAGAGTAACTTATAGTAGTTTAAAACTTGAGAAGTGAAATCATGAGTGATGAAACATGTATAAGTTAGTTCATACGTGTATGTAAGTAGTAGTTCATATATCATGCAATTTTTGGAGTTTCTCATAACTGAAAGCACTATGTGAGCACATAATTCCTAGTTTCATGCACCCACACCAGAAAGGGTTACTTTAACCAACTAAAGTCAAAACAATGTACATAAGGATCCTATAATCATGCCTCTTGAGCTAAACCTACATCAGAAACATTATTATGGAACTTGATTTATCTAAATCCTTGTTTTCCAAGTGCTATATAATCCTTCCAAAATATAATTATCACTATGGGTGAAATGTGAACACTAAAAAGATCTTTTACTATATACTCCAAAATACAACAACTAATATATCATAAATGGTTGAACAATGTCTATGTATGAATATAGACTCTTTACCTATAAAGTATTTAGAATATCCCATCATACATAAAAGAAAAAAAGAACACAATGATGAATTGTTTGAGAAAGTGATGGGGAAAATACAGGCTTGTAAATGTATAATGTTGTTCTATGGAGGTAATGAAGTTCTAATCTATTGTATCTTGAATGTACTCATTTTTTACATTTTGTTGGCCATTATTCCCTCTATTTGTATCATTTATGATGATTATGGAATTTTTTAAAATTATTCTATAGTAATAAGTAATAAAGAAGGATCAAGTATTGGCCAACATGGAATATAATATATCTTCCATAACAAGAAGGGGGTATTTTCTTTAGATCTATGTGTGATGTATCTTAGGACTTGTAGGCTAAACTTTCATGGATAATAAAAAATCAGAAGTCTAACCTTTTTAGAATATATATTATAAGAAACAAATCCCAACACTTGTGGAAGGAAATGAGTTTCTTAGGTGTGGATAAATATACTGGAACATAGAGATAAGTCTGAACAAGCTCATGATGGGAAGCTAAAGGTGGTAGTTTTGGTATTTGGTGTGAAAACATGACCAATTTAGGTCCTCTTTACAAGAATAAATCTAATGTGCATACTTGTCATGTAATGGGAGATGTTGAAGAATTTATTACTAATCAAGGATGGAATTTGAAGAAACAGAATTATGTTCCTAATTATGTATTATCATATATATGGAATAATATGAGTTAGATAAATCGAATTAACTAGGGGTATAACCATTGGTGGACTATTACAAGCAAGTAAATTCAATGTTAAAAGTTCTTAAGAGATTTTGAATTATAAAGGAGAAATTTGTATAGAACTAAAGTAATTATGGTGTAAAATGTACCTTTCAAGTTCTCTCTCTTGGCTTGGAGAATTTGGAAAAGTCACGTACTAGTGTCACAGTTAATGCATGTATGGATTCCTAATGTTTCTCTATTTTCTTGGTATTGTACAAACCAAGAGGTTGAATCTATAAAACATCTCTTTTTGATGGGATAAATTGCTCAGGTCATCTGGAAATATTTTACTATAGCAGCAGGTTTTAACACATTACTTAATTCAAAGTAGAATATAATGAATGGTGTAGATTTGATGATAATTCTATTCTTAAAGGAGTTTATTTGGTTGTTATTGTATTATTAGTATTGTTTTTGTGGAAAATAAGGAATAAAATAATTCATGGTGGTAAGTACTCTAGTGGAAAAACCATTTGTGAGATTACAAACTCTAAGAGAAAATTTATAAAAAGCAAATCCAAGTTTAAATATGAGGGAAAAAGTTAGCATGAAATAGTCGTTGTTTGGGATAGATACAAGCCTTTTCATACTTTTAATATTGCTAGGTGGTTCCTCCCTCATGTTTACTGGTTAAAATGTAATACAGTTAGGTATTCTAGCACTGGTTCAAATGTAATACAGCTGGGGATTCTAGGTTAAATCTTGGCCCTAATTTAGCAGCATTCTATATTAGAAATTTTGAGGGTGATTTTTTTATTACTAAAGGTGTTAGAAAACAATATAACACTAACATAGGGTCAAAATCAAGGGCTATCAAAAATAGTTTGGTCTATATAAGGGATAATAGTATCATCAATATTACTATAACGTCTGATTATATGTCTATATTTTAGAATCTAGAGAGAGAAATGAGATATCCTATGGAGAATATCAATCGAACTAGAATTGTACTAAAAATATAAGGAGTTTCTTATTAGTAAGAGTACAACACTCCCTCCGTGATAGAAAACTCTTGCTAATTTTCTTTCTAATCTTTTTTTTACTTTGTAGGTGACTTTCAAATAAATAATTTCAAGATATTCATAGAATAGACAAGAGGATACTCAACCTAGACAGAGTTGGAACTCAAAATTTAAAGAGTTTTTTTTGTAATTACATCATGAACATGCATTAATTAGGAGTATCATCTTTACGCAGGTTTTATTATTTTTATGGTATAAGAGTTAAAAACATTGTAAGTAAGTACATAGCTACTTATGTCTGAAGTAATTTCAAAAGATTTTGTCTCCACTCAAATTGATATAATCGGAGTTTCATTTTTGATATAATTGATACTACCATTAAATCATAACTCAAATTGAAAACAAAAATGAATTTAGAGATTAATATGTTTGTTTCATTTTTGTTTTCCTTTTGAGTTATGATTTAATGGTAGTATTAACTTCATTAGAGGTTCATTCCATAAATCAGCTAAAAAAAGAAAATGATTATGTTTAAAAAAAGTTCATAAATAGATATAATTGTTTGAGATATGAAGGGGTTGACTTGATTAAATAGATCTCATTATGGATCTGTAATACCTTAGGTTTTGGACTCTAATTTTTTTTTGAAGAGTTGATAACTATCTAAGTAATGACTCAGGTGGCGAGTCATAACCACTCATCATGAATCATAGGATTTTTTCATAGTCTAACCTGTAAGGTTGTCTAATATTTCGGTCCTAACCACCATTTGGTCCTCAAGAGTCGTAGGGTATGGTCATGAGTCGTAGGGTGTGACTCGTGACCAAAATAGTGGAAGTGGTCCTGAATTATTGCCCAGGCTATGAGTCGTGGTGACGACACCTGACCAATCATTATGAGTCGTTACCTGAACCGTAATGACTAGGAGATAGATTTTCCTGCACATTTTCATTAAGGGAATTATGGGTTTTTCTATATATCTTATTAATTTCCACGAGTTAAAATATCTAATGGACCTTATTTTCATTATTCATCAAATCTAAACACACCACTCTTTTTCCCAAACTCCAAAGGTCAATAACAAAGCAAGGGTTTCAAAGGGTCAATCATCTAGGCTTCCAACTGTGGTTTCTTCTATACATTCATGGTATTTTCAAGCATGTATCTCTTCCATAACTTATTTTTTCATCAGGACATATGTTTAATCATTGTTTATGTGATTTTAAATTGTGAGTTTGGAATGATAGATCGAGGGTTTTGTATGATTACTACTTGGTTGGTTTCTCCATAGGTTTAGAAGTGTTATTCATGATTTAAATTATGTTTTTGAAGTAATTGGATGGATGGTCATGGTGAATGGGACGAGGATAATGGATTCCACCAAAATTATTAATTTTGGTTCGGAATTGGTATTAACCTCAGCCCACTTGCCTTAACCTCAGCCCACTTGCATAGTTAGTTTTTAAATATGGATAATCATATGGTTTTGCTTACTTGGATAGACTATTTCATTAATGGCTAAGTGTATAAAAATGGTTTTGTAAGGCCTTTGTGGCCATGTTTTAGTTTTAAATGGTTTTGAAAGGCCTTGGTGGCCACAGATTGGTTTTAAATTGGAACTTTGGAGTTATTTTGGCTAATTAGTTTTGGAATGGCATAGTGGAATTGGCTTTCAACCTTAACTTTATTTGGTATGACAATACCAATGGAAAATGACTACATGAAACTCCTTGGTTAATGGATGGAATATGTAAATATTTTTAATTTAGGCTTACAAGGGAGTTTTATTGCTCGGCGTGGAAGGTGGAGGTCTCTGGGAGGGGGGACCGATACTGGAAACCATGTATGTCGATAATGAGGACTTGGTGATCGTGTGTAATTTTTCCACATTATATATTTATTTTATATAGGTTGGAGCCTCGGTAGATTTGAACCTTCCTTAGATTTTCTTGGTTCATGCGGCTAACACGCGCTAGGAACTTTTTTAGCAGAGAGAGTTGAACCCATATATATCATGGGTGCCCTTAGGATGTTGAAAGATACATAGTCTTGGTTAATGAATTTTAAATATCATGCTAAACCTTGTTCCCTATCCTGGCATCTTATATATGCGTATATATGAATGTATGCGTATGATTTTTAAATAGTTTTTGACCAATTTGATTATGGTATCATTTTATACCTTCCCTAAGTTATATTCCAGTTCCCACCCTACTATTAATCCCCAAATACTACATATTTTATGATGTAGGGTCCTAGGGATTTTCTGTTATCTTATGTAGTGGTAGGTGATCCGGTTCGTCGATTACTCTATTTGAAGGGGTGAGCCTCCATATTTCGAAATTCTTGACATTTCATTACTTTATTTATGGGTATCAAAATACAATTGGTTTATTTTTGTATTTTGAATTCTGCCTTTTTGGCCATGGTTGGTGGCATGTCTTGACCTAACTTGTTGTTCGATTTAGAGGGTTTCGTGGACAAAGTATGTGTGGTTATTGTTTATTGATTCTTAGTTCCTATTGTGTTTTCTATTTTTCTTTCATTTGTTTGTTTGGATTGCTTTCGCTATTATATTATATTTTGTTTTGGTTTGCTAGGGTAATGGGGTGGTCTCTAACTCTCAGTATTCTTAAGATACCCATCACTACTACGCCTGGGGTTGGTTTGTGACAAGCTTGGTATCGTTGGGTTTCCAAAAAGCTGTGTCAAGTAGAGTCCCTTTTATGAGTGTGTAGAATTCCAAACATATAAGGGGGAGGCTACAAGACATTTGGGAATGTTTCCCCGTCTTATGTTCTAATTTGAGATACAAAATCTAGTATCTTGAAGTTCCCTAACACCTGGTTTGCTCATGGTTTAGATCAAGACTTCTCGAAGATCTGATGTTCGTAGGAAATTTGTCGGGCCCTCTATCCTCCTTGAGGTAAATGTGGATAGAACTCAACGA
The DNA here is from genome assembly GCA_030864215.1 of Capsicum pubescens. NCBI lineage: Eukaryota > Viridiplantae > Streptophyta > Magnoliopsida > Solanales > Solanaceae > Capsicum > Capsicum pubescens. Next base: position 141,236,406 of record CM061549.1, on the reverse strand, counting down.
GATTTTAGAGTACAAACCCCGATCTAGGGTCCCTGCTTCCAATTGTACTGTTCCACGTAGAGTTCCACTAGTCACTACTAATCCTTCTAGAGAATATGGAGCTAATGATAATCATAACCCAATACCTCAGGGTGATGTTTTAAATATGGAGTTTATCCAATCTATTCACATGTACTCAGTTGGTGGCCTTTCAGTCCCATCAATCTGATCATGTTGGTTCTGTTGCTCCTTTGTCTGAGGTCACTCGGGTTGGTTAGTTCTTGATATTAATTCCCAAAACCTTTATAGGCTTTAGGGTTGAGAAAGATCCTTAAGGGTTTGGTAATTAAATAGAGAAAATATTCAGGGTGATGCATATTACTAATTCCAAGGGTGCTGAGTTCGCTGCATACTAGTTGAAGGATGTAAATTTTTAGAGGTATGAGGAGTGGGAGTAGTTGAGGGGTGATGATATAGAGCCAACCTTATGGAATGAGTTTTCAAGTGCCTTTCTTGATCACTTTTTTTCTCAAGAGTTGAGGAAAGCTACGTCTGAGGAGTTTGTGAATCCGAAGAAAGGAAAGATAAGTGTGAAGGAGTATGCTTTGAAACTTCAGAAGTTATATTAGTATTCTCTAGAGTTGGTGTCTAGTCAGAGGTCTAAGATGAGAAAGTTCACTCCTGGGTCACCCTGTGACTTGGTGTTTGAATGCAAGGCTGCAATGTTGAATAATGACATGGATATTTCCAAACATGTGGTTTATATACAGAAAGTAGAGTATGAGAATAAGAGGAAAAGAAAGATGAGACAAAGGTAGAATAAGAAGTTGGGTATTTAGAGCAGGGTACGAATCAATAAAATAGTGGTAGGGATGGTAGATAGTTGAGAAAGAAGAAGACTTAGGGAAATTGTTGTTCATATTCTTTGGCTAGTGCTCCTTATTTAATGCCTTCCGATGATCATCATTTTTATGCTAGTAGTGGTCATAAGGAAAAGGGTGCCCTATCTTAGGTTCGTGGAGCTCAGTCAGTCCTGCCATATCTTTCTTATAGATTTTGTGGTTATCTTCACCAAGGTTATTTTGATGAGAGAAGGAACCAGTGCTTTAATTATGGTTCGTTTGGTCACATTTAGCGTGACTATCCCATAGCTAAGGTAGCCAGTAGGGATAATAAGGTTTTGATCATCACTTTTTCAGTTTTTACAGCAAAGGGTGATACTCCTGGTACCGACACTGCCTGAAATCATCTCTATGCTCTTGCTACCCATCAGGAATCTAAGGCATCTCCTGATGTTGGCACAGATAGGTTATAACTTTTCCCTCAAGATATGTATTATTTGCTTTATCTTGGGTCTACCCTTTCTTATGTCACCCCTTATATGGATGTGTATTTTGGTTTTGGTCCCAAAAGTATTTATTACCCTTTCTCTGTTTCAACGCTGATGGTTAATTCTATTATGGCTAGAAAAATCTATAGGAGTTGTGTGATGTCTATCTCTCATAAGGAGATCTTGGTGGATTTAGTAGAGCTTGATATTGTAGAGTTCAATATAATCTTGGGGATGGATTGTCTTCAGTTGTTCTATATTTCTCTAGAGTGTAGGACCCAAAGGGTCAGTTTCCAATTTACTAATGAATCAATAATTTAATAGGAGGGAAGTTTCTTAGTGCCTAAAGGGAGGTTTATCTCTCATCTAAGATCTCGAGAGTTGATCTCTATGAGGTGTATATATCATCAAGTTCAGGTTAAATATTCTAATTCTAAGGTTCATGTTTTGTAAACTATCCTTGTGGTGAATGGATTTTCTGAGGTTGTTACCAATGGACTTCTTGGGATTCCTCCTAATAGGGAAATATATTTTTGAATTGATATTCTACCTGATACATGTCCTATCTTTATTCCTCATTATAGAATGACTCCAGCTAAATTAAAAGAGCTAAAAGAACAGTTAAATGATCTTCTTGATAAGGGCTTTATTCATCCTAGAATTTCTCCATGGGGTGCTCCTGTGCTTATGTGTCTAAGAAAGGTGGGTCTCTTCAGATGCATATAGATTATTTACAGTTAAGGTTATAGCGACGAGTAGATACCCTCTTCCTAGGATTGATGATAATTTTGACCAGCTCCAGGGTGCTAGATGTTTCTCTAAGATTGATCTTTGTTTGGGGTATCATCTGTTGAAGATTAGGGAGGGTGATATTCTCATGACTACTTTTCAAACCTGGTATGGTCATTATGAGTTCCTAGTTATGTCATTCGAATTGACTAATGCACCGACTGCTTTTGTGGATCTTATGAATTATATTTTTAGGCAATTTTTGGACTTATTTGTTATTGTGTTCATTGATGATATTTTGGTTATTCTAAAAGTAAGGAGGATCATCCCAGTCACCTCTAAATTGTATTATATACTCTTCAGGATCAAAGTTTGTATGCTAATTTTCTAAGTGTGAGTTTGGATGAATGTTGTGACTTTTCTAGGGAATGTTGTCTCTAGTAAGTGGATTAGTGGATCCATAGAAGGTTGAGGTAGTTAAGAAATTTTCTAGACCCACGACTCTAACAGGCACTAGGATCTTCTTGGGATTGTCTGGGTATTGTTGGATGTTTGTAGAGAGTTTCTCTTTTATTGTTTCTCTGTTGATGAAGTTGACTTAGAAAATGGTTAAGTTCTTGTGGTCCTACGCTTATGAGGGTAGCTTTGAGAAGTTGAAGAATAAGTTGACTTCTGCTTTAATTCTTACCCTTCACGAGGGTACTGATGGTTTTGTTGTATATTATGATGCATCCCATATGGGAATGGGTTGTGCCTTGATGTAGCATGGTAAGGTTGTGGCCTAGATTTCTAGGCAACTTAATGTTCATAAGAAAAATTATCAGACTCACGATTTATTATTGTGGGATGTGTTTCTTTCTTTGAAGATTTGACACTATTATTTAGATGGGGTGTATGTGGATATCTACTAGGATCATAAAAGCTTGAAGTATATGTTTATGCAGAAGGAGTTGAATCTCAGGTAGAGGCAGTGCCTTTTATTTACTTAAGGATTACGACTTATGTATTCATTTTAATCCAAGTATAGCTAATAGGGTTGTTGATTCTCTTAGTAGGTTGTCTATGGGGAGATTATCTCATATGGATGAGGAGAAAAAAGGGTTGGTGAAGGATATTCACCAGTTGGCCAATTTAGGAGTTTATCTTATAGACACTGAGGTTAGAGGGGTGATTGTACAAAAGGTGGTCAATTCATCTGTTGGTGCTGAGGTGAAACAAAATAGGTTTTGGATCCTATTCTTATGTAGAGTATGGATGATGTGGGACAACAAAAGGTAATAGCTTTTGAGATTAATGGTGATGATATTTTGAGGTATCAAGAAAGGTTGTGTGTTCCTGATATTGATGGACTATGGATAGGATTTTGACTGAGGTTCATGAGACGAGGTATACAGTTCATCCAGGTTCGATGAAGATATATCATGATTTGAAGGAAATCTATTGGTGGAGCAACATGAAAAGGGATGAGGCTATTGTTATAGATAAGTGTATAGTCTGTCACCAAGTGAATATAGAACACTTGAGGCCCGGTGGTATGTCTCAAGAGATAGAGTTGCCTGTGTAGAAGTGGTAGATAATCAATATGGATTTAGTTATGGTCTTCTGTGGTCTCGCACTCAGTATGATTCAATTTAGGTCATTGTGGATAGGATGACTAAGTCTGCTCACTTCTTGGTTATAAGGACTAACTACTCCAAAGAGGATTATGCTAAATTGTTTATTCAGGATGTTGTAAAGTGGCATGGGGAACCAGTATCCATTATAGACTGAGGTATGCAATTGTTTTCTACTTTAGTGTTCGTTTCAGAAATGTTTGGGGAATAAGATGAACCTTAGCACTGCTTTCCACCCTCAAACGGATGGACAAGTGGAATGTACTATTTAGACATTGAAGGATACACTAAGGGCTTGTGTGATTGACTTTAATGGAGGTTGTATGGATCACTTATCTCTCATTGAGTTTGTGTTTAATAACAGTTATCACTCGAGTATTTAGATGGCCCTTTTCGAGGATCTCATACCCTAGGATTCTCCTAGGTCACCTACACTATTAAGGGTACGATCACACACCCTTGAGTCGTATCTAAAGGGTATGACTCGACCCTTAACTCGTATACCCCACCTGCACCCAAAATAGTCCACTAAAGCTTGAACTTCCCTCTATACGATCATGTTGGGTACGACTCATATACTTAAGGTACGATTAGGAGGGGGTCACTCATACCCAGGACACTGAGTAAAAATCACCACACTGCCTAGGATATGATAGAGGAGGGTAATGAGGATACAACTCGTATCCAAGGTGTACGACTTATGCCCCTAGTCGTACCCACCCCAATGACATCAAATGGAGAATTTCTTTAATAGTTCAAAGACTAGGTGTTTCATAGCGGGTGAACGCTAGCATGATATAAAAGATATGGATAAAATAATGCCATTTATAAAACAAAGTAAAACCATCCATATGCACACAACATACATATATTTATAACCATGCCGAGAAAGGGGACTAAGTTTAGCATGCCTTTAAAACCTTTTGCTGGGCTATGTAGATTTGTCGTCATAAACCACCCACAGGCTATATAGGTTCATCTCCCCTTGGTCAAAGGGACCAGTGTGTGTAGCTGTACGACCATGGAAGAAAGCCTTGGATAACTATTTTATGCCCCAAAATATAGTGTGACATTATGCACAAGGTCACCAAGATCAATCTCACATCGGTAAATATGAGTTCCTAGTTTTGGCCCCCCCAAGACCTCTACCTTCAACGGCTATGCTACACATCCTGCCATTATTGCCCAATTAAAATCATTACCCTGAAATCAATGAATCCATTTACCATTCATTAACCAAGACGTGGTATCGTCATACCGACCAAACTTACAAGTACTATCCATAGCCAACCATATATAGGTTTAAGGGGACTTCCAAGTGCCCTTCTATTTATTATATTATTCTCTTGGGTGATTCCATGTACTCCACAAGCATAATCATTTATCCTTCCACCTATCCAAGATATTTAAACCATGAATAATTCATTTACCAAGTTTTAAAACAAGCAAGAGTTCCTTTAAAATACTCAATGCAATGAAAACACTATTATAGGCATTTTGTCAAACACATTTGGTGCATAATATAACCAAAGAAAATTCCAATCACCATTAAACCATTCTCATGAAATTAAATTATCAAAAAAACACCATTAATGCACATAAAGCATAATTTAAACCTTAGAAAATCATAACCAACCATTTAATATCAAAACCCCCAAATTCATATTTGAAAACAAAATCATACAGTCAATGACGTCATGAAAACATTCATAAATAGTATGCTTTTTCTTAGAATTAAAAATGAGCAAAGAGAACATGCCTTAAACCAAGGTGATGATGGAAAGAAATCACCAAGACAAGCCCTAAATCAATTATCTTATTAAAACCCTACCTTCCCATGCCCAAAAGTTTTTAAGAGAATTATAGAGTGTTTTAGAAGAATTTTTAAGTGTTAATGAATGGAATAATAGGGTAAATAACATTCCTAGTAGTTTAGAAGTCGTGGGGCACTATTAGGATAAGTGGGAAATGTCCGGAATACCCCCACTTATGTTGTACAAAATTCCATCCCAGGGGTACGACTGACCCTCAAGAGTCGTACCCTTCTATACAAGTGGTACCCTTCACTCATATCCTAGCCTCAACCTTTGAATCCAACATTGTCTAGCATACGACTCATCCAACCAAGTTGTATCCAAAGCATACGATCCGTAACCTTCATCCATACCCCTGGCAGATTTATACCCAAGGAAGATTTAGACATTGTCCATCATACGAGTCTGGGGTACGACTCGTACCTAGCTTACGACTCATGTTGATCCACTCGTACTCAAATCAAACCTAAGTAACAAGGTCTAAGATTAAGTTAAGGAACCAAATAATCCGTAACCATAAATATGACTCGTACCCCTAAGTAGTATCCTTTATAGTAACCAAAATTCATCCCACAAACAAACACTAGTCAGCATACGAATGGACCATACCATTTATACCCCAACATACGACTCGTACCTATGAATCGTATTGGTCCTAGAGACCAGAATTCCAAGAAATTTTCTAAGGTCCAGAAACAAGGGTGTTTCAGTTTCTCCCACTAGGAATATTCAGCCCCAAATGACGGACAAGGTAGGGGAAATCACACGCACGAGTTATTTGCATTATCAAATATATTTCTAATCTTTAACAAAATCTTAAAAAGAAAGAGGAAAAGATATTAATCTTTACTTCAAAAAAATCAGAACATAAAGTTGTGTTGAAGACACATACCTTCCTCACAAATCCTAAGAGCATAAAACAAATGTAGCTATTTGGACTTCATGTCCTCCTCCGCTTCTAATGTAGTTTCTTCAACCTTATGGTTCCGCCAAATAACGTTAACTGAAGCCACATCCTTGGTCCTTAACTGACGAACCTGTATATCAAAGATTTTAACTGGGATTTCTTCATAAGACAAAGAATCCGTGATACCTAGTCCTTCCGAAGGAACAATCGAAGAAGGATAACTATGCACTTCCTCAACATGGAAACATAGAAGACCAGATGAGCCATGCAGGCAACTCCAGTTCATAAACTACATTACAAACACTCCGTAAAATCACATAAGGATCAACATACCGAGGATTGAGCTTCCCCTTATTATCAAACCACACTACTCCCTTCATGGGAGATACCTTGAGGAAAACCATAACCCCAACCTCAAAATCCTAGTCTCTATGCCAAATATCAGCATAGGACTTTTGGCAACTTTGGGAGGCCTAAGCTCTCTTGAATCACCTTAACCTTCTCCATATCCTGGTAAACCAAGTAGGGACCAAACATATCCGCTTCACTAAGATCAAACTAACCAATAAGAGATCTACACTTCCTACCATACAATCCCTCAAAAGGGGCCATACCAATACTAGAATCATAGCTATTGTTGTTAGTAAACTCCACCAAAGGTAGATGCTAAACCCAATTGCCAAAATAATCAATCACATAAGCCCAAAGTATCTCCTGCAATATCTAAATAGTTCTCTCCGCTTTCCCATCCATTTGTGGGTGGAAAGAAGTACTCAAACGAACCTTTGTCCCCAACCCTTTCTAAAAAATTGCCAGAAGTGAGATGCAAACTCCATGCCATGATAAAAAATAATTGAAACAGGCACCCCATGCAACTTCACAATCTCCTGAAGATATAGCTTTGCATCATTTTCCACCGAAAAGGTGGTCTGCACTAGCAAAAAGTGAGCAAACTTAGTAATCCTATCCATGATGACCAAAATTGAATCATATTGATTTCAAGACTTGTGAAGACCAGCAACAAAGTCCAGATCGATCACTTCACATTTCCACTTGGGTAAATCAATTTCTTGATATAACCCTCCTAGCCTCATGTGCTCAACCTTAACCTATTGACACACTATGAACTAGCCCACAAAATCAGCCACATCCCTCTTTATCCCACTCTACCAAGAGATATCCTTGAGATTATGGTACATCTTAGTTTAGTCGGGATGAACAACATAGTAAGACTCATGCGCCTTAGAAAAACTCCTTTGTCATAAACCATCGACATCAGGGACTACAACCTTCTTTGTTACTGTAAAATACCATCACCACCGATCTCAAACACCACTACATTTTGTCTACCAATGTCACTCTTAATTTTTATTAAGATAGGATCTAGAACTTGTTTCTCCTTAATCTTCGCACCAAGAGACGATTGAACTACTCCTTGCACCATCACGCCACAATCCTTGTAGTCCAAAAGGCAAACTCCAAGATTAGCCAAGCGGTGAATATCCTTCACCAATTCCCGATTTTCTTCCTCCACATGAGCCAAACTCCCCATGGATATCCTGCTAAGAACATCAGCAACCACGTTAGCCTTACCTGGGTAGTAGTGAAGAGTCACATCATAGTCCTTAAGAAGTTCAAGCCATCTTCTCTACCTGAGACTAATCTCCTTCTGAGTGAACACATACTATAGACACTTATTATCATAAAAGATATCCACGTGAAAACCATAAAAACAATGCCGCCATATTTTTAAAGCAAAAACAACCACCAACAGTTCTAAATCACGAGTAGGATTATTTTTCTCATGTACTTTAAACTACCTGAAAGCATAGGCAATCACTTTCCCATGCTGCATTAATGCACAACCAAGCCCAACTCGAGATGCATTACAATAAACCACGAACCCATCATTGACTTCCGACAAAATTAGAATTGGATCCGAAGTTAACTTATCTTTCAACTTCTCAAAACTCCCTTCATAAGCATCCGACCAAGAAAACTTGAACTTTTTCTGAATTAAATTAGTTAAAGGAACAGCTATCGATGAAATGCTTTCCATAAGTTGCCTATAATACCCAGCTAAATCCAAGAAGCTCTGAATGTCAGATGGAGTCATGGGTCTAGGCCACCTCTTCACCAAAACAACATTTTACAGATCCACCATGATCCCTTCACCATAGATAATATGATCCAAGAAAGTTACAGTGTTCAACTAAACACACTCTTATAGAACTTAGCATACAACTTTTGTTCCTTTAAGGTTCGTAACACCATATAGAGGTGATTACCATAATCTACCTCACTTTTCGAATGAAATAGAATGTCATCAATAAACATAAAAATTAAGAGATCCAAATACTGATGAAAAGCTCTATTCATCAGATCCATAAATACTGTCAGAGTATTAGTCAACTCAAATAAAATCACCAAAAATTTAAAGTGCCCATACCAAGTACGAAAAGCCATCTTAGGGATATCTACCTCCCTAATTATAGCTGATGGTACCTAGACCAAAGATCTTTCTTAGAAAAGAACTTGGCACCTTGAAACTGATCAAACAGATCATCTATCCTTGGAAAAAGATACTTATTCTTGACCATCACCTTGTTCAACTGCCTATAGTCAGTACACAACTGAAGGGAACCATCCTTATTGCACACAAAAAACACCGATGCATCCCATGGGGATATACTAGGATGAATAAACCCCTTATCTAGAAGATACTTAAGTTGCTTCTTGAGTAAGCCATTCTATATAGAGGATTAGAAATTTGATGAGTATCCAGAACTAAGTCAATGCCAAACTCTATTTCCCTATCCGGAGGAACACTAGAAAGATCATCCAAAAAGACCTCTGGTAACTCATTAACCACTGGAACTGACTGGAAAGAATGACCTTTCAAGTTAGAATCATTAACTCAGACCAAGTTATAAAGACAAACTTTAGAGATTAACCTCCAAGCTCTAAGATAAGAAATAAATCTCCCCCAGGATCTAAAGAACCACCCCCATTCTATAATCGGCTTACTAGGGAACCTAAGAATAACCCTATGAGTTCGAAAATCCAAGGATGCGTAACAAGAGTGCAACAAATCCATACCTAGCATAACATTGAAATCTATCATACCTAACTCAAACAGATCCACCAAGGTCTGCTTGCCACTAACAGATACCACACACCCCTTATAGATTCTTTTAGCAATTACCGAGTCACCTATGGGGGTAGAAATAGAAAAAAGATCTAAAATAACTTTCGGATCAAAAGATACATCCATAAACGGAGTCATATAGGAGAGAGTGGACCCTGGATCAAGCAAACAATAGATATCATGAGAGAAAAGTTGTAACGTACCAGCAATGACATTATCTGATGCCTCAAATTTCTGTCAGGATTCCAAAGCATCCAACCTATTCTGACCAACACTAGAACCAGGAGCAAGAACAAAAGTAGATACAACACCAGCAAGCGTAAGAGCAGAAGATGAAGCCAAAAGAATCTTATTCGCCACCATAGCAACCTTATTAATCGATCAATACCTGAGCCGATGGTCCACCTGGACATACTTGAAGCATTTTTCCTTTTCTTCATTGAAATAACCCCAATGAGGGCAACCACAGAACCAACAATGAGTGTATGAAGAAACTAACTTACATACATTTTCTTGAGATTGGTCACTCTGTGCCTAAAAATTGTCACCAACTAGGTGATTCTTGTAGCTCGAATGGTAAGGAGCACTAGCAGAAGAGTAGAAACCAGGATTCTCTAACTTTTTTTTCTACCATTAGCCACAATCCCAACCACCCTAAGATTGAGAACCTCCTTGGTGAGAAAAATTTCTCCTCTTACCTTGTGTATCTCTAAACTCCACCTGCTTCTTTTTCCATCCTTCACTTCTTGCATATGAACTGTTAACCTAGAGATGTCCTTATATTTAATCAGCAAGGCAGTCTTTCTCTTCAAAATAAGATCCCGATTCAACCTACAAGCAAACTTCCTCATTCTTGCTCGTATGTTAGCCTCTAAATTAGGAGCATACATTGACAATTGGAAAAACTTCAAGGCATATTCCTTGACAGAGATCCTCTCTTGCTTGAGATTCACAATCTCTTCCATCTTTGCTATCCTCAACTCTTGGGGAAAGAACCTATCTTGGAAGGCCTTAGAAAAAGCATCCAACAAGAATGATTCCTCTATATCACCCCTATCTATGTCCCACTCTTCATACCACTGATATGCAACATTTTTGAGTCGATAAGCTGCAAAGTTTACCCTCTCAACATTGGTAGCCTGCATCATTCAAAATATCTTTTCTATTTTATCTAAGAAACCCAGTGGATCTTCCTCTACGTTTACTCTAGAAAAAGTGGGAAAACCCATCTTCATAAATTGGCCAACCTTTGTAGCCTCAACAGAAAAAGAACTAGTCGTACCCCACTTACCCTGAGTTGCAGCCATTTCAGTAATAACATGAATAGACTGGTGGAATTTTACATTAGTCACATTGCCTAGAGGAGGACTAGTAGCAACCAATGGAACTCTAAAACTATCAAGGATAGGACCATGAGATCAAAGATGAAACCCAGAAGTAGGATGCACCCCTTCAACATTGCCCCCTAATGGGATAGAAGAATTTTCTTGTGTTCCATATCTGCGAGGCATGATCTAAAAGACAAACAAACAAGGATTAGAGAATATTCTAGGACTGATACTCCAAGTTTGAAAATAGAATACCAAGAAAGTGAGACATTCCTAAATGCTTTGTAGCCTCTCTCTTATGAGTGTGGAGTGCTACCCACCCTTAAAAGAGACTATAATCAAGATGGCTTTGTAGATTGACAATTAACCATGAATTTAGGCTCTGATACAAACTTGATGTGACTCGATTGGGGGCCTTATCGTATTGGGTATCCTAAGTCCAATCAGGATGAAAGACCACCCCCATTACCCAACCCAACCTCCAGCCACCTTCCTTGAGTTGGCTGAATTTTGAGCATGAAATAAGATAGTATAACAACTCGCATGTAGAATCTAGGATATGATCACAACCATGACTGATCAAACCAAGTCCAACTATTCCATACCAATAATTACAAAACCAATACCTAATTAAGGGCCATAACCCCGACCATAACCAAAGATGTTCTAAAACATCATATAACTAATCCTAAAATAGAATGAGATGGAATAACCAACAATATCATCAAATAATGTCAACCCACCAGCTTATTCCAATGCTAAGGCCAACACTAATACTGATCCCACCCATTCCATCTTGTAGTAGTACCACAAAGTCTCTAACCAAAAGAGTAATAAAATCTGGTTTGGGCATGCCCCCAACCATGGACAAAACCAATATCAAAAATAAAATCAAAGTGTCTAGAAATATCCATAACATGAAATAGAGCCTTTTAAAAGGATGAAATCTCACTACTTTGATCCAAATGCTAATCCCCAAATCAATCACTATGTATGAAAAGTAGAATGGATGGTTCTGACATAGCATGGATATACAACCACCTGTATACGGGTTAGCAGGTGAATGCTAGCCTGATCTCAAGATAAGGTTAAAATAATGCGATTTATAAAAATAATTAAAACCATCCATATGCATACAACCATACATATATATAACTATGCTGGGAAAGGGGATCGAGTTTAGCATGCCTTTAAAACCTTTACCTGGGTTGTGTAGCTTTGCCATCCTAAACCACCCATGGGCTATATGTATTCAAATGCCCCGATGAAAAGGACCCAGTGTGTGAAGTCACATGACCAAGGAAGGAAACCTGGGATGATTAGTATATCTCCCACACGGTCAGCAAGACAACCTCACATCAGCAAATATAAGTTTGGAGTTTTGGTCCACCGTGACCTCCAACTTCCATGGCTTTGCTACACATACCACCATTATTGCCTAATTAGAACCATTACCAAGCAACAAATCAATGCATTTACAATTTATTGACCAAGGCCATTTAGTGGCAAATAATTCATTTACCAAGTTTTAAAATAAGCAAGAGTTCCATTAAATACTTAATGCAATGGAAACATTATTATAGGTATTTTGTCAAACACATTGGGGGCATAATATAACCTAAACCAATTACAATCACCATTAAACCATTCCAATGTAATCCAATTATCCAAAACAACCATTAAAGAACATAAAGCATAATTTAAACCATGAAAAAACATAACCAACCATTTAACATCAAAACCCCCAATTCATATTTGAAAACCAAAATCCTACAATTAATGAAGTCATTAAAACATTTATAAAAACCTTGCTTCTAGATAGAATTAACAATAAAGGAAGAGAATGTGCATTAAATCAAGATGGTGATGGAAAGAAATCATCAAGACAAGCCCAAAATCAATCCTCTAGTTGAAACCCTAGATTTCATTACCCAAAAGCTTTTGAGAGAATTATAGAGTGTTTAGAAGAGTTTCCAGGAGTTAATAAATGGAATAATAGGGTAAATAACCTTCCATGTAGGTTAGAAGTCATGAGAACTTATTATGATAAGTGGGGAAATGTCCAGAATACCTCCACTTAAGTTGCATAAAATCCTATCCCAGGGGTACGACTGATCCCATGAGTCGTACCCACTTATACAAGTGGTACCCTCCACTAGTATCCTATCCTCAACCCTTCGATCCAATGTTGTCTAGTATACAACTCATCCAACCAAGTTGTATCCAAAATATATAATCCATACCCTTCATCCGTAACTCTGGTAGATTTAAACCCAAGGAAGATTTAGACACTGTCAACCATATAAGTTCTGGGTACAACTCATACCCTGGCTTACAGCTCATGGTGAGCCACTCGTACTAAGATCTAACCTAAGTCACAAAGTCTAATATTAAGTTAAGGAACCAAACAATCAGTTACCACCAATACGACTCATACCCCCAATTCATATACATTCCAGTAACCAAAATCCATCCTACCAAACAACACTAGTAAGCAGACGACTGGATCATACCATTCATAACCCAATATACGAGTCATACCCATGAGTTATATTGGGTCCAGAGACCAAAATTCCAAGAAATTTTCTAAGGTACAGAAACTAAGGTATTTTATTTGCATGAAAATTATGGGCTAGGGAGAGAATGGGTGTTTTGTCATCATTCTCTTTGTATCTTTGTTCCTAGCCAACATCACTAAGGGACTCTACCCTTTTAACCTCTTCATCATCCCTCTCCTTGGTTTGGTCCTCTTTCTCACCTTGTTTCTTACCCTTATCTTTTAATTCTCTTAGTTTTTAGTGACCCTCATTCACTTGAGATGCGGAAAGTGGATGGGGAGTGAATTTCTAACCATTTAACTTAAAAGAGAACCGACTGGTCCTCCCATAATTCTTAGTTGAATGATCATATTTCCATGGCCTTCCAAGCAAGAGATGACCAGCTTGCATGGGTATCACCTCACAGTGCACCTAATCATGATAATTCACAACTCTGAACCAAATCACCACTTTTCTAGTCACTTTCAACTCAACACAATCATTAAACCATTGAATATTGTTTGTTGCGGTATATTTTGTTGTGGGAAACTTCAAGAAACCAACCAAAGTAGAACTAGCCATATTAATAGAACATCCCCTAGTAATGATGAAAGAGCACATTCTTTCTATTATAACATATTTAGTATGGAATAGATTCTACCTTTGACTAGGGTCCTCTATTACCTTACTAATCATTGCATGCCTCACAACAAAATTTAGAACCTCATACTCTCCATCTAGAGGCCAAGAATCTTTATTATTCTCCTCTACTTACTCATATTCATACGATCCTTTTTCATATTGGGATTTTTCATTTATCTAGTCTTCCAATTCCATCTTTTCTCCAAGGTAATATAATTTTCCTTCCCTATGGATCGTATTCTCTGGTTGGGACATTCACTTCCCTTATGTACCCACCTTGACATTTAAAATATTAAAAACCTTTATGATTGGGAGTAAGATATTTATTACCTTTATTCCTTAGCGGGTACTTTGGAGTGGTCTTCTCTATGGGCTTCTTGTCATTGGACTTGTAGTCCTTGTTCTTGTTCCATCTTGATGATGATTGTGCTACCTTTTTATGGTTACTCCAAGTGTTAGAAGATGAGTAACCTTTTGGTTTATAAGTTTCCATTTCTTTGACATCTCTTTCAATCTTCAAGGCTGCTTGGAAGATTTCTTCTATGGTCTCAAACTTGTTAATAGTCACACATGAGGAGATATATTTGTTCAACCCAAACTTGAGGTGTATGATGTCACGGTTCACGTTCTCTCGATTGTCAAGCTTCAAGATCAATTTTTAGAATTCATCATAATAGGCCACAACACTCTTGCTACCTTGCCTTAAGTAGTACAACTTGGCAAGTATCTAATATTTATACCTCTCCAAAACATACCATTTTCTCATGAATACCTTCAATTCATCCCATGGAGGGGGTTATCCTTTATTCAACGCATTTCCAAATCTTTTGACATAATCCCACCATGTATTGGCATACCCTTAAAAATGGGCTATGGCATAACAATTTTTCTTCTCTCTGGTGATATCATTAATGTAACAACCCGAAATCACCCCTTGATATGCTATATGGTGCCTAGGGTCACGAGTGACCCCAAGCTAACCCTTCACTCAGCATAACACATAAATAACTAAATAAAATGCCTAATCTAGAAGAATAAAGTGGAAGATAACTCTATTATGAATTTGCTCAATACAAAACTGAAGTCACAAGGTTACAACTCTGCTTTTACATCAAAATGAAACTCGATACAATAACTCCTATCGACTATCTATGAAGCCTCTACTAGTACTGACTATGGGTAGTTGGGTCATGACTCCTAACCACCCTAACTCAATACGACTAAATAAGGGAAATACAACACTTTTCTACTGTATCACTGACTCGTGGCCTTGAATCAAAGGGACCCATCACCTAATGACTGGAAGTGGTGAACTGATGGAATATGGTACATACGCTATAATCTGTACCTATATTATGAGACAATATAACACATAGACATATATGTGAATCAGTACTTTGGAATGTATTGAGTATGCGGGGGTGAATGCATATGTATAAAATAGTGTCGACCTTCTTCAATCAAATCATGTATGCAATATGAGACGACTCACATGGCTTGAACAAGTATAAAATACAAAGCTTATAAATCATTAAGAATGAGGCATGTAACACAAATCTCGTGAGTCATCATTGTTTAACTTTAAAATTGGAAATCTTCTCTTATGCTCAATACCCAAAGGCACCAGGGATTTTAAACAATACATTCGACTCATGCATATGCCTTATAGAGAGTAAAACTTCTTCAATGCTCAATATCTCCCAATTATTCAGAAACTCATATACTTGGAATTCACAATCATTAAACTTGAAAACATACTTGAAGGAATTTCATTCACTTTAGAAAAATATCTCATCTCAGATCAATACCTTGATTAGGGAATATCTTTGCAATTCAACCATTTAGGAAAATAGCTTATAGGGAAGGAAAATAAGCATTTAATTTCAAAGTTCTAAAGGCAAGGGAAATTTTCGTATCCAACATAAACCATGCGAGCTACATAGAGTCCAACGTTTTGTCCTCCTAAGGAAGAGATCCCACGTTGGGGAGGAGTGTTATACTCTTGCCAAGGAGTATAACCTAGGTTTAGTGATCACTAAACAAAAATCGGCCTCAGGCCCAAATAATCAAATTGGCCTCAGGCCCACTCATAATCATAATATAATCAGCCTCAAGCTCACATCCTATGGTGGAACATAGTTTTTGGGGTAAGAAACCATAGTAGCCTGCCCGCTCGGTGCTAAATGCTACTCCCTTTAGATTACCTGCGCTCATCTCATAAAAATCCACTTTTAGAAAATTCTCATGGTTCACCATGAACCCATTAATCAAATCAATAATCTCGTATAGTAAAGTGGATTTCAAAGCTTTTGGACCATTAGGTCAATTCAATTTTCAACCATCTCAAAATACTCAAATCATGGGTGCTTATAGCACGAGAGTTCATAATTTCATAAGTCTCAAATAGGGCTTACTAACCCATAGTTCAATTTCAAGTTAAAGCTTATCAAAAGCATAATATATAGCATATAGATTCATAAATCATATGGAAATCTGGAAATTTCAGCAATTTACCTCAAAATCTCAATATAGTCGTATGCTTCAATATCTCAAACATTTCAAATATTAGCTTCTCAAGGAGTGAAATCATGGGTTTATACCCAGCTGTAATTTTCTCAATAAAACATGTAGAAATTATGCCATTTGACTCATAATTCATGGGAAATATAAAGATAATGCATTCAATAATAATGGGTGAAAACCCCAATTCAAACTCATGTAAAAACCCCATAATTTCAGCAAAATCATGATGTAAATAAATATTTTGGGCACAAGGGTGAAAGGGTTACCCTTGTTCAAAACCCCACATACCTTGAATTAGAAGCTTTGGGTGAATTCTCACTTTTGGAACTCTATTCTTGCTCTAGAATAAGGGATCTTGAGGTCCTTGACTTGGGAACCTTGAATCTTGACTCAGTTTTGAAAATCCATGGTGGATTCTTGAGATTAATGGAAGAAGTTTTAGATATTTAGGGTTTTTATTGAGAGAAAGCTTGAGAAAATCCTTATAGGATACTTGTAAATGACTTTGATCAAGTGTTTCAATGATTTTATAGGCTTGGAAAAAGCCCAAAATGCCCTTTTAAATATCTGTGCGAAACTGAAAAGATTGAACTGGAACCCGATTTCATTAGCCTCCACGACGTGCCACTAATCACGCTAGCTTACTGGAATTAGACAATTGGGAAAATGGCAGCCTCCGCGACACGGAGCCATTGCATTTTCCAACTGGTTAGGACTTAGGACTCCTCCGCGATATGCCACAATTACGAGGTTCCACTCGAAATTGACAATTGCCAAATTCTCCCTCTCCACAATGCGCTAGGCTCTTAAATGATGCAGTTTTATGATGAAGGCTTAAATTGGCCATATCTTCTTACTCGAGTGTTCGATTTGGGCAAATCTTATATCAATGAAAAGCTTATCAGATTTCCCATATGACAAAAAGTGGAAATTAGGGAAATTTTTTATGGTTAGAACGTTATTCACTTAAGAAGCTACTTCTCAATCTTTTAGGACCGAAATCATGCCTTACTCGATATGCCCTAAGGCTCAGACTACGAGGGAATTTTGTGGGGCCTTACAATTAACTTGGAAGATGATTTCACATGAGGACTCCTATGAGAGAAAAGCTTTGGGATTACTTTTACCTTTAAGAGTTGGTAAACTAATCTTGATTAAATTGATACCCCCCAATTCAATCCTTATTACCTTATTTGTTTAATTGATCATAACCTTGGGGTCGGTTTTCCAAGTTTCCCCTACCATTAGGTGTTGGACCAAACCTTTCTCCTTGGCATCAATAACCTCTTTGATACATTGCTCTATCTCTCATTTCCTCTACCAATAATTTTTTTATTTATAAAATGCTCTAAACTCCGCTTGTAGTGCTTACCTTTCTTCCTCATCTATTTAGATTGGTTGGTTTTAGTTTAGGGGTGATTGGAATGGGGGAAATTAGTTTTGTAGAGTTTGGGGTGTTCAGGTTTGAGATTCACCATATTGTATTTAGTTGAATTGAGGCTGGAGTGGTTGAATGGAATTTCAGTTTTGTGCATATGTAGTGTCTTGACGAATCGAATCATGTTCTTGTATCATTGGATTGATCATTTGGTGATGGTATTCAGAGGAAGTATGAATCGAAGAATTAGGAGCATGCCCACTATTTTAGGCATGGTAGTTTTAAAGAATGGATAGGGATGTATTTTTTTGAACTTCCATGATATCCACTCTTTCATTAATTAGGGATACACTCCCTTCAAGACAAACAACCTTAAGTTCAAGTGAAGGTCAAAACTGACTCCTCCCAAATGCATATCAAGACCTAAAACATAAATAGTAATTTTCTTTTTGTTAGCAACCTTCACTTGAACTTAAGGTTTTTAAGTTCAAGAAAACACAAAAATCAAAAAATAAAAATGTGAACTAAGATCTAAAACATGAATAGTAATTTTTTTTGTGATTTTCAATTTTCTAAGATGACTAAACAAAAGATTGACTTTGTAGGAACAAAATCAAGCTTGTCTCTGATAACAAATGATATGTGATCAAACTACAAAAACTAAAGATGATACCATAGAGCAAAGATAATTGATAAGATAGATAATTAGATACAAGAAAAGAAGTAAGTGCGAAGAAAAGAGTATGTCAAACTCTAAAACTTTCAATTATAATCTAATCGAATAACTAATTCCTATGCTGACCAAGAGAGATAAAAACCCTATAAACCAAAGTTTCTAAGACAAATTTCAACAATAGTTTTCCACTACTCTCACTCAATGGTGAAGCATTCATCAATTCATCAATAATCAAGCAAACTAAGAGAATGAGCTATCTTCAAAAGTATGTAGAGTTTAGGCTAATTACTATAATTTTAGGGACAAAGTGACCGAATTTCAAGAAAAGTCCTACTAGGGAATGTTTTAATACCCTCTTTAAATGCTAGAGTGGATCAAAAGCAGATCCAAAGTTCCTTGGGTACAAGTCCTTTCCAAGGGGCTTTCTAGCCCCGTTTTGACTTTCCTTACATCCTTCAATGATCCTTGGAACAATGTGTTTCCGATCATCAACAAATAATACCTTCTTGATGGTATGGAGTATTATTCAAGTACCTTCTATTTAATGAACAATCCTTGGATCCTTTGAAGCTACCAGGCTTGACTTTTAGTGAATAACTTAGAGCTAATCTAGATTGTATCAGTTTCCTTTAGTACACGATGTACTATTTGATTTAATATATAGGATCATAGCCTCCCAGATTACTGTATTACTTGTATAATATACTTTTGTGCCCGAGAATGTGGTGATGATACCAATTAAACTTCAGTTGAGTATTTTACTCTTAGAAAATAGTGTGATTCTAGCATATGAATACTTGTGATGGAATGCATGCTTTTGGTGCATTCATGCTCACTTAATGGTATGATTTTAGCCAAAACTATGATTTTACTACTATTTTTTAAAAGGGAAATCTATTCCAACTTTTCACTTTTAAAATAAATTCTTTTATATTATGGATCCTACCACCTTATTTATTGATTTATACGTGTTTATAACAAAAAATGATGTTTAATAAATTAGATCAAGATTGCTTTCAGTCCATGGTTTATCAACTCTATTAGAACTATTATTTACTTTGGTTGAGATAGTTTCCAACACTTTCTACAATTGTATGCTTATTTATTCCTGAGTTGATCTCAAGCAAAGAATTTATAGACTTAGACTTTGACTTTTTATTCATGGTTCTATTTCATGCATTTACTATATATATATATCATTACTATTGGATGGACTATATTGATGATGATGGTGATTGAAAATCCTAAATCAGGACTAGTTAAGTATTTATGGATATCCTCAACCCCTTATAGGCCCCTTTCATCTTTGAGCCATTATAGAGAAGATAGGTCCTCATAGGTACTGATATTGCGAGGATTCTATGCACGTACTTGGTATGTAATGATACTTGAATTAGATATGGTACTAGGGATTTACTATCCACTCATTTATTTATATGCATTTCCTATCATTAGTATATTATTTTGGTGCTTATGTATATTAGCCTTATGGGGGTTGCATAGGTATATGTTTTGATGGATGTTTGTCAAGTGTTGATTGAATCTTTTGACTTTATAGGGAACTTGTTAGGTATTGTTTGTCCAGACTAGCTAGTTACTTTATTTCTTTGTATGTGTAATGACACTCTAGGTCATTCTCTTGATTTGCATGCCTTTTTGGCATTTTGAGCCTTCCCACAATGGTTACAGGTCAATAAGGACTTGTCAGAATTATCGATTTGATTATTAGACCTAATTTCCTTATTTTGGAACTTTTGTTGTATTGAATTTGGTTTCGGACAAAAAATCCTAGTAGATGACCTTAGATGAGAATTACAATAGATCCATCAGTTTCAAGATGTTAATTTTAGGGTAGGAGGACCATTGGTTTATGTCCCGAGGCTTTCATACTCATTTTGGGCTATTGAGCAGATTATATGAAAAATAGAACTATAGGTGTGGGCCTTATATTTATTCTCAATAATCTCAGATGAATGTTTCAAGGGCTTCATTGAGTCTAAAATATCAAATTTGGTATGGTAGCATAGTTCATTTGCTTGCATAGGGTTCCAAATAATCCTAAGCATCCAGTCGAAGTCTAATTTTGTCTTGGGAAAACACTGGTGCATGACACCTGATAGGAAAACTTAAGCCCCTCTTGGGTCTATTTAGGACTAAGCGATTTAGCTTTCTTGGTCCATTATAATGGCCTTGTGCCACTGATAATAGTGCACTCCAGTAGGGATTCTTTAGCAAGACAACAAAGGTGATCGAGATGCCACTTTAACACCCATTTTTCATTATTTCTTCAATTATTTTCCCCACATAATTTTTCATTACTTCTTCCACCATTTTTACACCATATTGAGTTCTCAAAGAGAGTAAAAAGTGTGAAATAATACATAGAAGCTTCCATAAGCTAGACTAACTCTCCTTGTTTAGTTCCTATTAATTTTTCCATCAATTTCCATTCAAATTCATGGTAAAATTAATAAAAATTAGGTCTTGAATCCATAAACTTTAAGGGTTGATATAAGACCCAATTTGTGCTCCTTTTGCTCTCAACTTTTGAGCTCACATTTCTTGTCCTTCAAGGGACCTCGTAGATGGTTTCAATTTTGGATTATGTTTGCAGGCCCTGCGAGCCCGTTCTTGACCTAATTTTTTACCTGACCCTTAATATAGAAATATGGGTCTTATTTTTCTCCTAACATTGTGTAGAATTAATATTTTAATAGCATGACAATATTTTGGGATTGTAGAGTAAACATGGATGATTTTTGGATGATTCAAGGATTTGCAGTTCAACATCGAGGTAGGATTTTGTCTACTTATCTTCATGAAATGATGTATTATGTATTTTGCATGTTATATAGGGATGATAGGATGTAATATTAGGTATTTCATCGTGACTTATCCGAATTCATGAATTTAGGGGATAAAGGGTAATAGACCTATAAGGTGAATTACTTATTATGCTTTTAGGATCCTCTTACCCTAGGTTGCTACCATGTTAGGTATAGTTGAGACTAATGAACCTTTAGTATGATTTTTAATATGATACACAGAGGATTGTGATGGTTTTCTCTTATGATGTAATATATATTATTGTGTCCAAGACCGTGTTCATGATATTGGTTAGATTTCGAAAAGTGGTTTTTCCTTGTAAAGGACATTTGTATAGTCTGTAGACATTTATATTCTTATAATCATATTGCTTAGATTTTGGTGATGGAATGCATAGATTTGATACATTCATATTCACTACAATGGTGAATGGTATGATTCCAACTAAAAATATGATTTTTCTACTCTTTTTCCTTAAAAGGAATTTGTTCCCGCATTTTACTTTTAAAAAAAAAAATTTCATATCAAGATTTGTACCATCTTAATGAATAACTTATGTGCCTTTGAGAATGAAAATAATATTTTTGAGATTTAATTAAGATAGATACCGGTCCACAGTTTTGCTACTACTATTTACCTTGATAATGAGAGATTTTGACCTTTTTATACTTTTATGATGATTTAGTCTGATGTTTACCTCGGGCAGTGAATTTAAGGACTCACACTCTTTTAGCCACAGTTCTAGCCGTGCATATGTATATATATCTAAGGTACTAGATTGAGTAGATTGATGATGATGATGGTTATTGTAAATCCTTGATTGGGACTTGGTCAGTGTATACGATTATGTAGTGACTTTTCAGGTCATTTTCTATTTTTCCTATTATTTTCACCATTAGATCTTTCCTATAGATTCCCCAAGTAATTTATGACTTGTTGGGACTAACAGTACGATTATCGGGCAGTTCATTTGATTTTTAGAACTAGTTCCTTGTTTTGAAGTCTTTGTTTGTTCTAAATAGCCACCGGGCAAAAACTTCAATCAAACGACCTTTAATGCAAATTCAAACTGTTCTAGTAGCTTTGAAATATTGATTTTAGGCTTGGTACACCTTTGGTTTGGGTCTCGAGGAACCAAGGCTCATTTTAACCTATTATTTTTAAAGTTAAGAAATTTGAAATTGGGTTTAGGACCCACATTTTGTCAAAACAGCCTCGGATGGAAATTTCGACTACGTCATTGAGTTGAGAATGTCAAATTTGGTATTCTTACACAGTTTGTTTACGTAAATAGGATTTTGGATGAATCTCGAGGGCTTGATGGAGACTGTGGAAAAATTCCAAGTCTCAACTGTAACTGGTGCATTCGCGATCGCAGGCCATGGATTGCAATAGCATTCAGGCAGCACCGATAATTTTTGCAATCACGACACTTTCTATTGCGAATGTGACTACTTAGGTAGACCACCCGTGCCGCAATCATGATGGGGGAATATCGTAATAACGACTTCTTCCCCTGAGGCCATTTATCACGGTCACAATAGTCGGGTCACAATAACAATACCTAAGGACCTGTTGTGGGTACAAATATAACTTTTTTGTGTGATTTTTCCTATTCTTCATTCATTCCAAGAGATATAGATTTGTAAATAGTAAGATAACTTCGAATTAAAGATTGTGGGTGATTTGGGTGCTTAGATATTGATTGATTATGCGATTTCCCATCAAATTTGAGGTAAGATTCCTCTAATTTCATGATAGAATTTACACTTCTTGTCCAAACATTCTAAAATCTTTTAGGATGGATTTTTGCCCCAAATTATCTCAGGTTTCACTCATTTAGAGGGTAATGATTCCTTGAGCATAAGGAAACATTGGGTTGGTTTCAGAAACATAATTTTTCATAAATAGAACCCATATGGGATTTTGGTATGATATTTTAACACAAAGCACAATATAGAAATATGGATATTGTTTATCTTATATTGATGAGTAAAATATGGATTACACACCATATATCAATTGGATTTAGCTATTGTACATTGGTGAAAAGGTTATATGGATTCTAGACCAGCTAGATCTTCTCCTTTGATATGGAATCAATTCTCTGAGATGTTCTTGCAGAAGTACATGCCTTAGAACCTTAGGAATTTCCTGAGAGACAAGTTCTTTAGATTGGAGCAAGGCTCCAAGATAGTTGTAGAGTATGAGCCTCATTTTCATGAGTTGGATAGGCATGCTACTTCTATTATGGACATTGAGTATAAGAGAGGTCATTTTTTTTTAGGATTAATATTTTCTCTTTGCATGTCTACTTAGAGTTTGATTGCTACATGTAATTCCTCGAAACCTTGTCCTGAGATTCCATATAGTGCTCATGACTACGAGTAGCCTTAAGCTAACCCTGTCTGCCTTCTACTAAGTCTGAATATCATAATAAAGGAAACATAGACATAAGAGTTACACTATATACGTAAAACTGACTTGATATAATATCTGAAAATAATGTCTCGAATCTCAATACTGAATAATCTGAATCCAAACTAGCAGTCTGACAAGACACTACTACTAATATCTAGAGAGCCACTAGGAGAAACCCCCAGCTGACTCAAACTTTATGAAAATACTAATTCATCTAATCTGTTAAGCTGAAAATAAACTAAATGACTAAGTCCTTGAACTATGAGGACTCACCAACTGTAGGGATGTAGATGGAGATGCTCGAATCACTCTGCTGCTGAAACTGGATCAGTACTTTGAGGATATACTGAGTATATAGGGGTGAAATGCATAAGTAAAACATCATCTCACCATCATATTTTGTTAAACAATGCATGCTAAATGTAAATGACTCACATAAGCTAGAATATCTGAAAAAAACTGAAATCTGAAATCAAGAATAGCAAATCATACTTTTTAAATCTAGTGAGTCATAACATTTAGTTCTAAAAGTTTTTCTAATACTCTGTATTTAAATCATACTATCTAAGTGTAGAGAGGACTCACTTCTATGTCTGAAATCTAAAAGCTGAAAAATATAACTATTGTCTATCTGTAAAGCATGATTTGAATAAAATTGTAAGCCTAACACTTAGTTTTCTAAAAGTTTTTCTATTAATCTTTAATATTAGGGAGCCCTTTTAAAAACTGTTCTGCAAGGAAAGTTCTTCTAACCGACATAAACCATGTGAGCTAACATGGAGTCCAATATCTCGTTCCCCTATAAGGGAAATCTCATGATAGGGAGAGGTGCCTTACTCTTTCCAAGGAGTATAACCTGAGCTAAGTGATCACATCTGTAACTGTCATCCACACAGAAGTGGGAATAATCTAATAATCTATAAGTACGTTGGCTACGTAGTTCTGTGGAAGATAGGGTATGCTAATCCCAGACTTCCGCTCGGTGCTAAATACTACTCCCTATTAAAACTATATGCACATTCTATTAGAAATCCACTTTAAAAACTAGCATAAGGGTTATTATGAAACCAATTATTCTTTTATCTGAGTCGTTCTGTAATTAAAGCTAATCTAAAATCTATAATCTAAGATAAATCTATAAAGTGGATTCAAATCTTATCCGAGGATCGAAAGATCAAAACTTTATTGAAAAGTTGTAAATAATCTGATTATAGGATGCTTAAAACATTATCTTTTATTGAAGTATCAATACATAATCTTGGGTTTCATAACCTATGCATTAATCTCAAGTAAAAACATCATAATAATCATTCTTGGTAATGAAAACAACGATAATTCATCTCTAAATTTGGAATTTACTGCAATAGGCATGAAAATATGAAAATATCCAATTCATCTTCAAAATCTCTCAAAAACTCATAATCTTGCAAATAGCAATAATGGGTATAAACCCTAATTCAAAAAACATGTATAATCATTTAAAATCAGATGAATTTAAAATAAAAGCTTGGTTTTGGACACAAGGATGGAAGATGATCCTTGTTCATAAACCCCACATACCTTGATTGATGATTAGATGAAGGAACTTAAAGTTTTGATTCCTATTTGAGTTACTGAAGAAGAATTCTTAATTATCTTGTCATAGGAATCCTTAATTTAGAGCTTTCTTGGAGAAACAATGGTGGAGTTGGATTTCTTGGAGAAGAAGATATGGAGCTCTTGGGTTTTGCTTTGAGAGAGAATGTATGAAAATAAGCATAATAGGCTTCGAATGGGTTTAATCTTGCGTTATTCACGAATTGGGGGCTTGGGAATAGACCAAAGTGCCCCTTTAAACTTTTAATTCGAGATGGAAACAATAAAATTTTTTTGAACTGGCATACCACCGCAATGCGCCACTATCGCGGTGGCTCACTAGAATTTGACAACTGGGACGTGGTATTTCTCTGCGATGCAATTCTGATGCTCTACTGATTTTTCATCTAGTACATCACCGAAATGTGCCACCATCGCAGTGAGCCACTGGAAATTAACAATTGGGAAATTAGACCTCACCGTGATGTAGACTTATCGTGGAGGTCTACTAGAATTTAATGAATGGGAATTTACCCTTCTCCGCAACACAGTGGTTACATATTGGAGACTAAGTTTCCCCCTTTTGAAAAATCTCTTCACCCCCTTAACGGGTGAATCTTTCAAATACAAAAGGTCATCAACCTCAAACTCAAGATCTCTTATTATTATGTCTGCATAAGATTTCTGACGACTCTGGGTTGCTTTCAATCTTTCTCAAATCAACTAAACTTTTTCCATGGCTTCAAACACTATGCCTGGCTCAATCAAAGCGTCATCACCCACTTCAAACCAACTAACTGGTGATCTATATCTCCGCCTATAAAGAGCTTCAAACGGAGCTATCTGAATACTAGCATGATAACTGTTATTATAGGCAAATTCAATTAATGGCAAATGGTCATCCCAACTACCTTTGAGATAAATAATACATGCCCTTAACATGTATATTAGAGTTTGAATGGTCCTTTGTTCCTGACCATCTGTCTGCGAATGAAAAGCTGAACTAAGATGAACTTGGGTATCAAGACCCTTCTTGAAAGTCTTTCCCAAACTGAGAGGTAAATTGAGTACCCCTATCTAAGATGATATATAAAGGAAACCCATGCAATCTGACTAACTCTCAAATATACATCTTATCATAATACCTATTTGTGTAGGACGTGTGAACTATTAAGAAATACGCTGACTTAGTCAATCTACCTACTATCACCCAAATCAAATTATGCTGACGACGCGAATGGGGAATCTAGTCACAAAGTCCATATTCACCTCTTTCCAGTTCCAAGTGGGGATACCAAACTCTTTCAATGTACCACCAGGTCTTTAGTGCTCTACCTTAACCTATTGACAAGTTGCATATTTGGATACAAATTCTGCTATATTTTTCTTCATACCACTGCACCAATAGATTTTCCGCAAGTCATGGTACATCTTGGTAGCACCTGGATAAATGGAATAACGCACACCATGCTTTTCATCCATAATCCTCTGCCTAAAATCATCAACATATGGCACACATAATCTACTCTGGTATCTGAACACACCATCTCCCCTTTGGAAGAAAACCCTTATCTTTTGGTCTTTAACTGACTCCTTCAATTTGAGCAAACTAGAATTCTTATCTTGCTTCTCTTTCACTTCAGAAACTAGAGAAGATTCGAAACTACTCTAAACCCAAACATTCCCTTCAGCTGAATCAACCAATCTCACACCCAATCTAGCTAACTAGTAAACTTCTCTAACCAGCTCTTTCTTATCATTCTCCACATGAGCAACACTACCCATGGACAATCTACTAAGGGAGTCTTCCACTACATTGGACTTTATCGGATGATACAACACACTCATATCATAATTCTTCAATAATTCTAACCACTTTCTCTGCTAAATATTCAACTGCAGGCTTTTGTGATCCGTAAATACATCAACGTGCACCCCATACAAATAATGTCTCCTGATTTTCAAATCAAACACAATAACAACTAACTTAAGATCATGGGTTGGGTGATTCTTTTCATGAGGCTTAAGTTGTCTAGAGGCATAGGCAATGACCTTACCTATCTGCATCAAAACATAACCCAAACCAACTCTAGAGGCATCACAATACACAACAAAAATATTTGTACCATTAGGTAATGCTAAAACTTGGGCTGAAGTGAGTCGAGTCTTCAACTCCTAAAAACTCTTCTCACAGGAATCTGACCACTGGAACTTATCCTTTTTCTAGGTCAATCTAAACATAGGGGATGTAATAGATGAGAAAACGCTCAACAAAATGTCTATAATAACCAGCTAAACCCAATAAAATTCTAATATCTGATGGAGAGATAGGTTTAGGCAAATTTTTGATGGCTTCTATCTTTTGGGGATAAATACTAATACCCTGACTGGAAATAATATGACGAAGAAAAGCTACTGACCTTAGCCAAAATTTGCATTTATTGAATTTGGTGAACAACTGGTGATCTCTGAGAGTTTGTAATACAATTCTAAGGTTGTCTGCATGATCATCCTCACTACGAGAGTAGACAATAATATCATCGCTAACTACTATGACAAACATGTCTAGATACTATTTGAACACTCTATTCACTAAGTCCATGAAGGCTTCTTGGGCATTGGTTAGCCCAAAGGACATGACTAGAAACTCAAATGACCATAATGGGTTATAAAAGCTGTCGTAGGAATATCGCATTCCCTCACTTTAAGCTGATGATAGACAGATCTAAGTTCTATCTTAGAAAAAGAACTTGCACATTAGAGTTGATCAAATAAGTCATTAATTCTAGGAAGAGGATATTTGTTTTTTACTGTAACTTTATTTAGTTGATGATTGTCGATGCACATATGCAAAGAACCATCTTTCTTTTACACGAATAGGATGGGAGCGCCCCATGGAAAACAATAGGCCTTATGAAACCTTTATCTAAAAGATATTTGAGTTGGTTATTTTAGCTCTTTATGCTCAGCGGGAGCCATATAATAAGGAGGTATTGAGATGGTTTGAGGTCAATCCCAAATTCTATTTCCCTTTTGGGAGGTACCCCTGGCAAAGCTTCGGGAAAATATTAGGAAATTTATTTTCTACTCTGACTGACTGAACTATTGGAGTATCAAACTTAGTGTCCTTGACCCTAACAAGATGGTAGATACAACCTTTGAAAATCAACTTTCTGGCCTTAAGATAGGATATGAAATGACTCTTAGGAGATACTGAATTACCTTTCCACTCAAAGACTGGCTCATCTGGAAACTGAAACTTCACTACTCCAGTGTGACAATCTATGGATGCATAACAAGAATAGATCCAATCCATCCAAGAATAAGGTCAAAGTTCACGATATCTAACTCTATTAAGTCTGCTAACATGATTTTAGGAAGTATAATGATAGGACACTTTTTATATTTTTGTTTGGAAACAACTGACTCATCCACTAGAGTAGAAACCATGAAGGGCCTAGGGATCTTTTCTGAACCTATCTCAAAATTTACTGCAACTAGTGGGGTCACATAAGAGAAATTCGACCCCAGGTCTAACAACACATAAACATCAAGATGAAAGAAAAGAAACATACCATTAATAACATCTGGTGAATACTCCATCTCCTGACAGGATGGTAAAGCATAAAACGGATTCTGGTGCTGATCGCCACCGGTACTAGATGATGTGCCCCGAGGAGAAACTAGGCAACCTAGAGGAGCTGGAGCACTAGTAGTTTGACTCTTGGGACGAATATCTCTATTTCCCTTATGAACATGCGGACACTATCTAATTTCATGACCCAACATATAACAGCCATAACAACCCTTCTATCCAGCCAAGCACTCTCCAAGATGATTTTTACCACACTTAGTACATAGAGGATAACTAGGTCTTCCACACACTATTTTGAGATCTGGACATAGAAGACTTACCCCACTGCTCTTGTCTAGCTCTGAGAGTGGGAGAAATAGTTGATGATGGAGCTAGCATAGATAAATAATTCTGAAACTGTGAATGATTTCCCCCTTGAGACCTAGCTTGGCCATACTCAAACTTACCTATTCTAGCCTTTTTATTTCCACTCTCTCTTTCCTTCAACTTCTCTGCCTCAATCTGATGAGCATGAATCATCAATCTTACAAAATCTATGTCTCCAATAAGCATGGCATTTGTACACTTCTTGACTACCAAGGTAGATACTCTAGCAACAAACTTACGCATATTTTCCCTAGGATTAGCCATCGTATCAGGGGCATACTTAGATAACTGGTTGAACTTAAGGTAGTACTCCTCCACTGTCATTGAGCCCTGCATCAAATTCACAAACTTCTCTATCTTAGCTTCTCTTATTTCACATTGAAAGAATCTATCTAGAAATGTATTCTAAAACACTTGCCATCTCATAGGAGATTCATTCTCACCTCTACCATTATTCCATATGACAGCCCAATCATACGCTATATCTTTCAATTTATAGGATGCAAACTCTACGCTCTTCTTCTTAGAAACATTCATATTCTGGGTGATCTTTTTCACCTCATCTAAATAAAGTTATGGGTCCTCACCTTCTTTTGACCCAAAGAACTATGGCGGATTCATTATCATAAAATCTTTGATTCTGGCTGTGGCTAAATCTCTATTCTATAGAAGTGGGACTACAACCAGATGATTGCCCTGAATATTGGCAGTCATGTCCTGGGCCAACGGTTAAAGGCATCCCTAATATCAGCATGGGATACATTCTCATTTAGAGGATTGGCAGGCTGAGGTTGTTGGTTATTATTTTTGCAGGCATTAGCTCAATGAAGCGGCATATTCTACTGTCATGTAAGATCACATGTTAAAGCAGATAGAGATGCTATAAGCATGATAGATCATGAAAGAAAAAGATAATTTCCTAAGAATGTCCCGTAGACTCTTGCTTATAATTATGGCATGCATCATACCCAGGATCCAGACTCTACGTAACGCAGATTGTCTGACTCCCTAGGACTCTTATAAACCTAATTCTGATACCAATATTGTAACACCCCAAAACTTAGTCCCGAGACATCACAAGGTGCTCAAGACTAAGAGTGGTCTTAAGCTAATCGTGTCTGCCTTCTACTAAGCCTGAATCTCATAATAAAGGAAACATAGACATAACAGTCATATTATATGTGAAAAACTGACTGGATATAATATCTGAAAATAATTTCTGGACTAATAATACTAAATAATTTGAATCAAAACTAGTAGTCTAACAAGACACTACTACTAATATCTAGAGAACAACTGGACAAATCCCCAGCTGACTCAGACTATCCGCAAAGATTGAATCATCTAATCTATTAAGCTGAAAATAAACTGAATGACTAAGTCCCCAAATTATGAGGATTCACCAATTGTACGGATGTAGATGGAGATGCTCAAAATAACTCTCGCTGCTGAAATTGAGCACCTGAACGTACATTATGAGACAATGTAGCACATAGATGTATATATAGATCAGTACTTTGAGGATATACTGCGTATATGGTGGTTAAATGCATAAGTAAAACATCATCTCATCATCATAATTTGAAAAACAATGAATGCAAATGTAAATGACTCACATAAGCTGGAATATCTGAACAAAGCTGAAATCTGAAATCAAGAATAGCAAATCACACTTTGTAAATCTAGTGAGTCATAGAATTTAGTTATAAAAGTTGTGCTAATACTCTGTCTTTAAATCATACTATCTAAATGTAGAAAGGACTCACTTCTATGTCTAAAATCTAAAAGCTAAAAACTGTAACTATTGTCTTTCTGTAAAGCATGATCTAAATAAAATTGTGAGCCTTTAGACTTGGTTTACTAAAAGTTTTTTTGTTATTATTTTCTATTAGGGAGCTCTTTTAAAAACTATTTTGCAGGGAAGGTTCTTCTAACCGACATAAACCATGTGAGCTAACATGGATTTAAACGTCTCGTTCCCCTATGGGGAAAACCTTACGATGGGAAGAGGTGTCATACTCTTGCCAAGGAGTATAACCTGAGCTAAGTGATCATATCGGTAACTGTCATCCACATAAAAATGGGAATAATCACAGAATTTGTAACTACGTTGGCTATGTAGTTCTGTGGAAGATAGGCTATGCTAATACCATACTTCTCGCTCTGTGCTAAATACTACTCCCCTTTAAATATATATGCTCATTCTATTGGAAATCCACTTTAAAAACTAGCATAAGGGTTATTACGAAACCAATTATTCTTTTATCTGAGTCGTTCTGTAATTAAAGCTAACCTGAATTCTGTAATTTAAAATAAATCTATAAAGTGGATTCCAATCTTTTATGAGGGTCGAAAGATCAAAACTTTATTGAAAAGTTGTAAATAATTTGATCATAGGATGATTAAAGCATCATCTTTTATTGAAATATCAACATATAATCTTGGGTTTCATAACCCATGCTTCAATCTCATGTCAAAACATCGTAATAATCATGCTTGGTAGTGAAAACAATGATAATTCATCTCAAAATCTAGAATTTACTGAAATAGGCATGAAAATAAACATACAATTCATCTTCAACAACAACAACAACAACATACCCAGTGTATTCCCACATAGTGAGGTCTGGGGAGGGTAAGATGTACGCAGTCCATACCTCTACCTCTAAAGAAGTAGAAAGGTTATTTCCGATAGACCCTCGGCTCGAGACACGGAATAATAAACAAATTCATAGTAAAGAATGGAACAAGACGGCATAACATAAATACGACACCCACAAGTAATAGTAAACAGAGAAAAGTAAACAGATTTGTAATAAATCATGAAACAAGATATCATAACAAGAATAATACCCGCACCAAGTAATGCCCTACACTAGCGACCCAAACTGACCCTAGCCTTCTGTCTTAATTCGCGTCCTCCAGATCTTCCTATCTAGGGTCATGTCCTAAGTGAGCTGTAACTGCTCCATGTCCCGCCTAATCACCTCTCCCCAGTACTTCTTCGGCCTACCCCTACCCCGCCTAAAACCATCCAAAGCTATCCTCTCACACCTATGAACTAGGGCTTCCATGCCCCTCCTCATCACGTGTCCAAACCATCTCAATCGGACTTTCCTCATCTTATTCTCCACTTGAGTCACACCAACCTTCTCCCTAATAGTCTCATTCCGAACTCTATTCCCCTAGTCAGCCCACATATCCAACGCAACATCCGCATTTTCGCCACCTTCATTTTTTGAATGTGGAAGTTCTTAACTGGCCAACACTCCGCTCCATATAACATGGCCGGACGGACTGCCACCCTGTAGAATTTGCCTTTAAGATTGGGCGGCACCTTCATATCATACAACACCCTCAAAGCGAGCTTCCACTTCATCCATACTGCCCCAATAAGGTGCAAGACATCCTCGTCAATCTCACTGTTACCCTGAATCACGGATCCAAGATACTTGAAACTATCCCTCTTACATACCACCTGTGATTCCAACTTCACTACCACCTCATTCTCCAGCCTCACGTCATTAAACTTGCATTCCAAATACTATGTCTTGCTCCTACTCAACCTTAACCCTTTAGACTCAAGAGTTTGTATCCACACCTCTAATTTATCATTCACACACCCCCACGTCTCATCAATCAAAACTACATCATCTACAAAAATCATACACCAAGTCACCTCTCCTTGAATACGTCGCATCAATTTATTCCATCACTAAAGCAAACAAAAAGGGACTAAGAGTAGATCCCTGATGCAATCCTGTCAAGACAGTGAAATCCTCTAAGTCTCCTTCCATCGTCCTCACCTGGGTTTTAGCTCCATCATACATGTCCTTAATTTATCTGATATATGCCACCGGGAGTCCACTCACCTCCAAGCATCTCCAAAGCACCTCCCTGGGGACTTTGTCGTATGCCTTCTCCAAGTCGATAAACACCATGTGTAGGTCCTTCTTCCTTTCCCTATACTATTCCACCAGCCTCTGCACTAGGTGAATTACCTCCATCGTCGAGCAGCCAGACATAAATCCAAATTGGTTCTCCGAAATAGACACTATCCGTCTCAGCCTCACCTCGAGAGTGACTCAATAACTTAATACTCTTATAGTTATTGCAACTCTGAATGTCACCCTTGTTCTTATAAAGAGGGATCATAGTAATCCACCTCCAAGCCTCGGGCCTTTTCTCCATCTTGAAAATTCCATTAAATAATCCAGTCAACCACCTTAAACCAACCTCGCCAGAAAACTTCCAAAAATCTACAAGTATCTCATCAGGCCTCGTCGCCCTACCCCTTCGCATCCTGTGAACAGCCTCTCTAACCTTTTCTACCTTAAAACATCTACAATAACTAAAATCCCGACACTTCTCTGACTGCTCCAGCTCTCCTATAATTCATCTTCAAAATCTCTAAAAAACTCATAATCTTACAAATAGCAATAATGGGTATAAACCCTAATTCAAAACTCTTGTATAATAATTCCAAATCATATGAATTTAAAATATAAGCTTGATTTTGGGCACAAGGATGGAAGAGGATCCTTGTTCATAAACCCCACATACCTTGATTGATGATTAGATGAAGGAACTTGAATTTTTTATTCCTATTTGAGTTCTTGAAGTTGAATTCTTGATTATCTTGTCTTGTAAATCCTTAATTTAGAGCTTTCTTTGAGAAACAATGGTGGAAATATGATCCCTATACATATTTCTATATACCACTCTACCTGTATTGCTACCTCAAATCCCTATACATGTTAGTTGTCTAGGATGAATAGAATTTATTGATCCTTAAGCCTTTCAAATAATCAATTATATCAAATCTAATCGCCACAACACAAATATGATCATCAAACCTAAGAATACCTTCTAAATCTAAAGTATCTCTCCTGGACCTACCTCTCAACACCTAATCCCGAAAGTCACAAAGTTTGTTGTTCTCAATCAGACGACTCTGAATCTAATCCAACAATGTAGACTTTGCCTCAACACTAGTAAGAACCCTCCCGAGGTAAAAAATATCTAGTCAAACCATCAAGATATCAAAGGACTAGATGGGATGTACAAATCCAATGTATGCTCTAAAACTAAAATGAATGTTATGCTACCTATACTCACTGATCTCCTACTCAAAGTGTCAACTAGTATATTTTCCTTTCCCGAAAGGTATAAAATAGAGAGATCATAGTCCGTCAGCAACTCAATCCATCTATATTTCCTCAAATTAAGCTCCCTCTGGGTCATAATCTGCTAAAGATTATGATGGTCTTTGAAGATCTTGAAATGAACACTATTCAAGTAATGCCTATAAATTTTAAGAGTAAGAACTACTACTTCCAACTCCAATTCATGAATGGGGTAATTGCGCTCATTCACCTTTAGCTACATTGATGCATAAGAAACAACACAGCCTCATTAAATTAGAACATAACTAAAACCAATACCAGAAGTATCACAACAGAGGATGAACCCTTCACCCTCAGCAAACAGAGTTAAAATAGTAGATAAGGTAAGCAAGTCATTGAACATCAGAAAGCTTTCCTCACAACTTACAGACGATTGAATGGGAACCTTTTTTCTAGTCAATCTAGACATAAAGGCTACAATAGTAGCAAAATACTCATTGAACTACCTACATTAGCCTCCTAACCCAATGAAACTACAAATCTTACTAAGAGACGCAGACCTATCCCAATCTCATATATCCTTAATCTTTGGTAGATCCACCATAATACCATCCTTTGACATAACGTCCCCTAAGAAAGCTACAGACTCCAGCCGAACTTCAAACTTTGAGAATTTGTCATAAAGCTTATGATCTCTCACAGTGTGAAGCGCAGTCCTCAAATTCTATTAGCGTTACTCCCTGCTCCTCGAACATACTAAAATATCATCAATGAAAAGAATCATGAAAGAGTCTAAATAAGGACTGAAAATGTAGTTCATCAAGTCCATAAATGTTGTTGAGGCATTGGTCAACCCAAAAGACGTCACCGGGAACTCGTAATAGTTTTAATGAGTCTCGAAGGCCGTCTTAGGGATGTCCTTATACCTAATCCTTAAGTAATGGTAATATAACCTTAAATAAATTTTAGAAAACATAGCTACACCCTAAAGCTGGTAAAAAAACTCATTGATATGAGGCATATGATACTTATTCTTCACTATCAGCTGATCCGACAACCTGTAGTTGATACACATACTCATAGAACCATTATTTATCTTCATAAACAGAACAAGAGCACCCTAAGGAGGTGCACTCAATCTGATCAAACCCTACCTAGAAGATCCTAAAGTTAAATATTTAGCATTTTTAGCTCGTAAAAGACATACGTTAAAAATCCATAGAAATAGGTCGGGTGCCTAGAGTGAGGTCAATTACAAACTCTATAAGACACTTAGGAGTAAGGCTAGGTAAGTCAATAGGAAACATATTAGGAAAATCATGGGAAATAGGAATAAAGTTAAATGATGGACCCCCATTACAAACATCCCAAACATAAGAAAGAAAAGACTCACACCCCTCGATATCTATCTTTAAATCTAAATATAAGAAATAATCACTATCAGAGCATGAATAACAAAACCCTATTTCAAAACTGAGGGTTCATCAGTCATGACTAAGGAAACGATCTTAGAAAGGAAATCCAAGACCGCATGATAGGAGGATAACCAATCCATCCCAGAATTACATCAAAATCCACCTTATCTAACCTAATGATATTAACCTTGGTATAATAGTCTCAAAGAATCACCAAACATGATCTATGTACCCAATCCACTACTAATTAATCACCCACGGTGGCAACTACATATGATGGATCAGATAAAGAATCTCAAGAAAAACCCAAACACTTTGTATAATAAGAAAATGATATAAAAATTTAGATATCAGATAAAATAAAGCATAAAATAAATAATGACATACTAAAATCTTACCTCTGATCATAAAATCCCAAGCCTCAGCCTCCGTCCTACCTAGTACATTATATAATTGGCCCTATCTTCTATCGAATTAGGTGCATACTCAATCACATCTCCTACCTACTCGAGGATCACCTTTGAAACTCTTGGGACAACCCTACAACCTTATGCAACACTTATTACTGGAGGTGGTACTGATCTGATTTGTTTTTCACTCTGAACTAAGACACAATCATCCCATTCTAGTAACACTCTCGAGCAAAGTGATCAACAACCCCATACTCAAAGCAAGACCCAAGAGCTCTTGTCTATCTAAATAGTTTGATTGATCTAGAATAGACACCTTGGCCTAACAACCATGATTTAAAACCTCTATGTAGCTGACTACTACTATAACTATGATAATTTTCCTGACCCTCCTCTAATATCTGAAATATTTCCTTAAAGGGCCTACTAACCCTGACCCTAATAGAACTAGCGTAAGGGTGCCTACCCTAAAATTGTGGCTGCTAAACAATAAATAATTATAGATCCCACTATAATTGTCCTAATTATGAGGTTTCTTATTGCTACCCTATGGGCCTCGCTCTATCTCCTCTATAAAATAGGTGTGAACAAAAATACATTAAAAGACCTCCCCAAAATCACAAAACTCATAGTATCCCTAAAAATAGTAGTCTCAACCCTCAAATATTACACCAATCCACTCATACTATTTAGGTAGAATCATAGTGGCAAGTCAAGATTGCTCATGAAATATCTCCTTATACTCAACCACGATTATAGAACACTGTCACAATACAAAAAACACAACCCTTTAGCGTTTGTGCATGCTGCGTGGCACATAATTCCCCACGAAAGCCTTAAAGAATTAAGTCAAAGTCACAAGATCAAGATGGCTTGTAATCAAGATAACCTCTCCACCTGTACTTCACTGTTGTGCATAGCTGATAGGTAGTAAATCCATATTGCACAACTTAACCAACTCCAAATTAAGTAGCCTCTCCTCAAACTGGTATGAAACTTATATATATCTTATTTTAGGGTCTCAATAAACCTAGGTAGAGTTAATCTTAGAAACAATCCCAAAATCTTTTGCTCCTCTGCAAACATAACTAGCTTGGCTACTGTTGACTATAGAACTATAGGAACTCTAGAACCTTTGCTCTGGGAATCACAACTGTAGGTTGCAACCTCAAATCAATACCAGACTATGCTGATGACTAAGCTTTATATATTGGTGGACTGCCAATAAACCCTAATAACTAAACAAATAAATCACATAGAATCAAGGATGATATAATCCTAGGTAGGGACAAGGTTGTCCCTTAGCCCAACTAGTGTTGTAGCGATGGAATATCTTGCTTAGGAGCTATAATAGGTTCTAACAATGGTTCTCTAGACTGATGTCTAATTGGGACTACAACTTTAGCCTGCCCTCAACCTTAAAGTCAACCTCTTCCATTAATTGAAGCTCTATTAGTAGGCTTGAGTTCCTGATTCCCTATTGCTATACAACAAATCCTAACCATCTGTGCAAGAGTGAAAAAAAAATAAGGATATTCAAACCAACTATAGATACAATGCTCAGAATAAAACCAATAAAATGATGAGATAGGATACAAATATCTGTATCCTCTCAAATATAGGATACAACATCTCTATATCAATCTATAAGACCCTTCTAAACACTGAATCTTGTACCAATGATACCAATAAACCTGAGCTTTGATACAAAACTATCATGGGCCGATTTCTTAAATCATGATGACACCTACTTGGACCCATTATTATGTGAGCCAAGCCATAGCTTAAAATGGTATGTAATGGGCTAATGGATGTAAGATAAAAAAGAATAACAGTGAAATCAATAAAAAGGAAAACATAGGCAGAAATAGAAAAGATATACATATATATATGTTGTACAAGATAAGGAAAAGGACAAAATATAGAAAATGAATCAATCCCAAGAGTTATTAAGGTCGATACAAAAGACACTATAGACATATACATAGTAATCCCTAAAACACGAAAAACTATAACTAAAATAGATGGAAGAGGATCAACTCTGGACTCTAGAAGCTCGCCCCTTCTTTTGATAAGATAGCAAGGACTAAGAATGACATTAATGTCAGTGGCTTGTACTTAGATTTACATCAAGAAAAAGATTCACAAGTTTAGTATACGTACTAATCCAATGGATACTTAGTAGGCATTATCAACTGACTGAGCTCAAATATAATAAAAGCATTAATATAAAGTACGAGAGTTTAAGCTAAGTCAACAGTAAAAGGGATAGAAATGTAAATATCAAGATATTCTAGGAAAACACAAGAAAAGAAATATATAACCTTAAAGTAAATGAAAAAGGTCTATATACAACCTAACTGGCCCCCTATAAGCCTATGGCACACATAAGTAGAAAAATTACCCTATCGAGCCTCTATAAGCCTGGTGGGTGCAAACAAGATGAAAGCTATGGTAAGAAATATAAATAACCTTAACTGTACTAGTATCATATAAATTTCCAATCCTAGATCCATAATGATTGTATATACTGGGCTTGAAATGACACTAGTGGATAATACCAAGAGGCCGAATACATGGCTAAAACCAAAAATAATAGAGTAATAAGAGGCTAGATAAACCATAAAAAATCATTAGAACTACCCTACTAGAACCAAGTCCTCTTTCAAAACACCAAGACATAATGCATAATCAATACCAGAACAATTAGACCGTAGTCATAGACTGATTCTAGACTCAAATTAAAACTTATAACTAATCAACCATCACTACAGTAGATGATTCTATATGGAGAAAACAAAAAAAAAACCAAGTGCTATAACCATGCAAGAATAGTAAAAATAAATCACATTCCTAACTTGAACCAGAACTGAAACATAAGTATCACCTTACATATAAATACCTAAGTGTCAATTAGCTAACAAAAGTCAAGGGTTTTCAACCTATCCTTAGAATATTAGATTACTAAGTAAGGTCTCTACATACTAAACCTATTAAGGCCCTTTGGGTTGCCTTCCTAAGTCAAAGAAGAGAGGTCTCATGTTAAGTACTCTCCTACCAAGGGAAATAAGGTAAACAAGTGAATAATTAGGACTAAGAAAATCCCAACCAGGAGTAATAACCTAAAGTAACCTATCAAGCATCCAACTAAGCCTAAAAAAACTTTATTTTTATTATTCTATCTAAAAAAGTATGGTGTGGCCCACTACAAGGTCTAAGTAACTGAACATAAGGTAGAACCTACTCAGGTTTAGTCTATGGTTTCCCAATCCCATCCCAAGGTACATAGGTACTAATTCTAGTCCTAAAAAATGATAATACACATCATTAAATTCTACCAAAAAGAGACCCTAGACAACTAAATATGATGAAAATTTACTAAAAACCACAAACAAGATAAACTATCCACCCAAAACTAGCACAATAATATATTATTATTATAAATTCGTTCAATATAAAAGAATGGTAATTCTAGGCCATTTGGATGCCGCTCAACGCTGGTATAATACTCTAAAACAAAGCATTTCCCTTCCAAGAGACCTTTGATGGCTACCACGCTATCAAAATAATGATCTA
The DNA here is from genome assembly GCA_030864215.1 of Capsicum pubescens. Taxonomy (NCBI): domain Eukaryota; kingdom Viridiplantae; phylum Streptophyta; class Magnoliopsida; order Solanales; family Solanaceae; genus Capsicum; species Capsicum pubescens. The sequence goes on along the minus strand of CM061549.1, from coordinate 141,196,492 downwards.
TGAATCAAGATAAGAAAAATAATACCTATATTGAATATAAAAGCCTCATCTAGAAATCAGACTAAAAATCCCATATAGGGACTTGTGGAATCCTTAAATTAAAATCATTACAGGGTCCCACACAACCCAAGAATCAATTGCCACATAAAGTTGGTTATATCTTATCTCAAACAGTAGAAAAACTTTGTCCTAGCATAATTCCGAGAGACTAGGAATACAATAACCAAATTAAGCATAGATTTAATCAAATTACTTAGAAGATAAAAATGCTACATTCTAAAAACCACTTCTTGAGTTAAAACTAACCTCACACATTTAGGTCATCACTAATTTAGAGCTTGCAATGTATAAAATAATGGTCTACATTTCAATAAATGAGTTGGGAAAGAAGAGAATGAAATATTTATAACACCAACAATGGTCATTTTAGTGGCTAAATTACTACTAAAGTAGTCACCGCTACAACACCTAGGAGACAACCAAAGTGACTAAGCCTACGTTAGCCAAGCTTTACTAAAACAATCTAGGGACTCATAGATGGATCCTAGCCACTAAAGTATATACCACTAAAATGGTCCCTTGGCTGCTTAAGCAGCTCTACAAGAAACTTGCCACTAGAAAAGTTCAACAAGTCCCAATAGACTCCAATTAGGTGCTCGGGATTACTTCAAAATCCCATGCTCATGAGTGAAATATGATACCCTATCATATTGTACATTCTAGACTCAACCACAACATTAAATTTTTTATTGAGGGTCATTTTGATATAAAGTGTGGCCCACACCCTAAGGGAAATTTTAACCAAGTTCCTTAATAGCCTAATATGTATCTGAAAGTTTAGAGACCTAGATCAATGGTTCCGCTAGCCTAAAATTGATATTTTAGAGCTATTGAGACTGCCAAAAATGGTATCTTAGTCCATTTAATTATGGTTTTGTATTGATATGCATTATTAATCTTTAAAAGCTCCAAAATAAAGAAATGGAGCTAAAAACTAATTAAATTGCCAGGTAACCACACTATCAGTCCCAACAAGTCATAAATAACTTGGTAAAACTATAGGAAAGCTCTAAATATATAAAAAGCATAAAAACAAAGAAAATGACTTGGAGAGTCATTACACATAAGTATACAAATCCATAACTCAATTGAAATCAAAATCTTTCATGTCTAACTCTACCAGATCAGTTATGGTATATTTATGAAGAATGGACACACTATAATTTCTATATATTGATTTATTTAAAGTATACTCATCAACTAGAGCGGAAATAGTGAAGGTCTCTAAGAGTTGTTTGAGACTAATTACAAAGTTCATAACAACCTAAGGAGTCACAAAAGAAAATATGGCTCCCAAATTTAATAAAGCATAAACATCAAGAGAAAAGAACTATCAACATACCAGTAACGACCTCAAGGAACTCTCTTGGTCTTTATGGATAGATAATGAATTGAAAAAGTTTTGTCCCATACTGATACTTGAATTATTACCTTTTTTAGTACCACAAATTGCTAGAGTTTATAGAGTGGTTTAGGATTTATTATCCTTATTTTTTCTATTAAAAGAAATATACTTTACCATATGACCCTATTATCTATTCCAAAATAAAACTTGCCTACCATAGATACACTCACCTTGATAGGCTTACCATACTTATTGCAAAAGGTATGTGAAGGTCCCTCTACAGTATTTCCCTAAAACTAAGGGCGTGAAGCTTTGATCATTTTGGAACTTAGAAAGTGGTGAATTATACAAAGGTTGACCTTATGTGAAACAATTATTATGGAAGGAAGACCAATTTCAATTTTTGTCCTTTTATTGACAATGATCATGATTGGTCAACTTGGCCCTCTTATTCTAATACTTCTCTGTCTAATTTATCTCAACCTGCTGAACATGGATCATAAGTCGGGATATGTCCATACATCCAATAAACATCTCTGTGTTACCATCCTTTTTGGTATGTTTAGTCAACCCTAAAAATTACACACTCATTCAATTTCTAATATTATATACTATGCCAAGTTTTTAAAAATCTGAATTTACACCTTAGTCGTGAGCCATACTTAGATTCTTACTAGTAGTCTGATAGGTCCCTTCGCAAAACATATATATAATTAATATTGTATAAAAACTAATTCAGAAACATAGTTAATTATAGTGGGAAATAAGATAGATAATAATTCTCTTAATAAGACTTAATCAAAATGAATGAAAGAATGATAACTGCTAAATATTGTATATTCAGTGAAGCCTCTACTATGAATATAAAGCTAATCAAGAAGAGGACTAGAAAACTTTAATGATAAAAAGTCTAATTAAAATAAATAAAAATAATCTAAAGATTCTCCAAATCCCTTAAATGATAGAAACCCTCACAATTGGTTGTATATCAGGTGCTATTAAATGTCTAGCAGCAAACCTTAAGTTTAAAAACATGTATCTACATCCCATACAAAATATAACATAAAATGCAATCAATACATGGGATTTTTTTAGTATATAGCTATATACATACCTATATTATAACTAAAGAACTGAGCATGAAGCAAATAGAGAGTAACTTATAGTAGTTTAAAACTTGAGAAGTGAAATCATGAGTGATGAAACATGTATAAGTTAGTTCATACGTGTATGTAAGTAGTAGTTCATATATCATGCAATTTTTGGAGTTTCTCATAACTGAAAGCACTATGTGAGCACATAATTCCTAGTTTCATGCACCCACACCAGAAAGGGTTACTTTAACCAACTAAAGTCAAAACAATGTACATAAGGATCCTATAATCATGCCTCTTGAGCTAAACCTACATCAGAAACATTATTATGGAACTTGATTTATCTAAATCCTTGTTTTCCAAGTGCTATATAATCCTTCCAAAATATAATTATCACTATGGGTGAAATGTGAACACTAAAAAGATCTTTTACTATATACTCCAAAATACAACAACTAATATATCATAAATGGTTGAACAATGTCTATGTATGAATATAGACTCTTTACCTATAAAGTATTTAGAATATCCCATCATACATAAAAGAAAAAAAGAACACAATGATGAATTGTTTGAGAAAGTGATGGGGAAAATACAGGCTTGTAAATGTATAATGTTGTTCTATGGAGGTAATGAAGTTCTAATCTATTGTATCTTGAATGTACTCATTTTTTACATTTTGTTGGCCATTATTCCCTCTATTTGTATCATTTATGATGATTATGGAATTTTTTAAAATTATTCTATAGTAATAAGTAATAAAGAAGGATCAAGTATTGGCCAACATGGAATATAATATATCTTCCATAACAAGAAGGGGGTATTTTCTTTAGATCTATGTGTGATGTATCTTAGGACTTGTAGGCTAAACTTTCATGGATAATAAAAAATCAGAAGTCTAACCTTTTTAGAATATATATTATAAGAAACAAATCCCAACACTTGTGGAAGGAAATGAGTTTCTTAGGTGTGGATAAATATACTGGAACATAGAGATAAGTCTGAACAAGCTCATGATGGGAAGCTAAAGGTGGTAGTTTTGGTATTTGGTGTGAAAACATGACCAATTTAGGTCCTCTTTACAAGAATAAATCTAATGTGCATACTTGTCATGTAATGGGAGATGTTGAAGAATTTATTACTAATCAAGGATGGAATTTGAAGAAACAGAATTATGTTCCTAATTATGTATTATCATATATATGGAATAATATGAGTTAGATAAATCGAATTAACTAGGGGTATAACCATTGGTGGACTATTACAAGCAAGTAAATTCAATGTTAAAAGTTCTTAAGAGATTTTGAATTATAAAGGAGAAATTTGTATAGAACTAAAGTAATTATGGTGTAAAATGTACCTTTCAAGTTCTCTCTCTTGGCTTGGAGAATTTGGAAAAGTCACGTACTAGTGTCACAGTTAATGCATGTATGGATTCCTAATGTTTCTCTATTTTCTTGGTATTGTACAAACCAAGAGGTTGAATCTATAAAACATCTCTTTTTGATGGGATAAATTGCTCAGGTCATCTGGAAATATTTTACTATAGCAGCAGGTTTTAACACATTACTTAATTCAAAGTAGAATATAATGAATGGTGTAGATTTGATGATAATTCTATTCTTAAAGGAGTTTATTTGGTTGTTATTGTATTATTAGTATTGTTTTTGTGGAAAATAAGGAATAAAATAATTCATGGTGGTAAGTACTCTAGTGGAAAAACCATTTGTGAGATTACAAACTCTAAGAGAAAATTTATAAAAAGCAAATCCAAGTTTAAATATGAGGGAAAAAGTTAGCATGAAATAGTCGTTGTTTGGGATAGATACAAGCCTTTTCATACTTTTAATATTGCTAGGTGGTTCCTCCCTCATGTTTACTGGTTAAAATGTAATACAGTTAGGTATTCTAGCACTGGTTCAAATGTAATACAGCTGGGGATTCTAGGTTAAATCTTGGCCCTAATTTAGCAGCATTCTATATTAGAAATTTTGAGGGTGATTTTTTTATTACTAAAGGTGTTAGAAAACAATATAACACTAACATAGGGTCAAAATCAAGGGCTATCAAAAATAGTTTGGTCTATATAAGGGATAATAGTATCATCAATATTACTATAACGTCTGATTATATGTCTATATTTTAGAATCTAGAGAGAGAAATGAGATATCCTATGGAGAATATCAATCGAACTAGAATTGTACTAAAAATATAAGGAGTTTCTTATTAGTAAGAGTACAACACTCCCTCCGTGATAGAAAACTCTTGCTAATTTTCTTTCTAATCTTTTTTTTACTTTGTAGGTGACTTTCAAATAAATAATTTCAAGATATTCATAGAATAGACAAGAGGATACTCAACCTAGACAGAGTTGGAACTCAAAATTTAAAGAGTTTTTTTTGTAATTACATCATGAACATGCATTAATTAGGAGTATCATCTTTACGCAGGTTTTATTATTTTTATGGTATAAGAGTTAAAAACATTGTAAGTAAGTACATAGCTACTTATGTCTGAAGTAATTTCAAAAGATTTTGTCTCCACTCAAATTGATATAATCGGAGTTTCATTTTTGATATAATTGATACTACCATTAAATCATAACTCAAATTGAAAACAAAAATGAATTTAGAGATTAATATGTTTGTTTCATTTTTGTTTTCCTTTTGAGTTATGATTTAATGGTAGTATTAACTTCATTAGAGGTTCATTCCATAAATCAGCTAAAAAAAGAAAATGATTATGTTTAAAAAAAGTTCATAAATAGATATAATTGTTTGAGATATGAAGGGGTTGACTTGATTAAATAGATCTCATTATGGATCTGTAATACCTTAGGTTTTGGACTCTAATTTTTTTTTGAAGAGTTGATAACTATCTAAGTAATGACTCAGGTGGCGAGTCATAACCACTCATCATGAATCATAGGATTTTTTCATAGTCTAACCTGTAAGGTTGTCTAATATTTCGGTCCTAACCACCATTTGGTCCTCAAGAGTCGTAGGGTATGGTCATGAGTCGTAGGGTGTGACTCGTGACCAAAATAGTGGAAGTGGTCCTGAATTATTGCCCAGGCTATGAGTCGTGGTGACGACACCTGACCAATCATTATGAGTCGTTACCTGAACCGTAATGACTAGGAGATAGATTTTCCTGCACATTTTCATTAAGGGAATTATGGGTTTTTCTATATATCTTATTAATTTCCACGAGTTAAAATATCTAATGGACCTTATTTTCATTATTCATCAAATCTAAACACACCACTCTTTTTCCCAAACTCCAAAGGTCAATAACAAAGCAAGGGTTTCAAAGGGTCAATCATCTAGGCTTCCAACTGTGGTTTCTTCTATACATTCATGGTATTTTCAAGCATGTATCTCTTCCATAACTTATTTTTTCATCAGGACATATGTTTAATCATTGTTTATGTGATTTTAAATTGTGAGTTTGGAATGATAGATCGAGGGTTTTGTATGATTACTACTTGGTTGGTTTCTCCATAGGTTTAGAAGTGTTATTCATGATTTAAATTATGTTTTTGAAGTAATTGGATGGATGGTCATGGTGAATGGGACGAGGATAATGGATTCCACCAAAATTATTAATTTTGGTTCGGAATTGGTATTAACCTCAGCCCACTTGCCTTAACCTCAGCCCACTTGCATAGTTAGTTTTTAAATATGGATAATCATATGGTTTTGCTTACTTGGATAGACTATTTCATTAATGGCTAAGTGTATAAAAATGGTTTTGTAAGGCCTTTGTGGCCATGTTTTAGTTTTAAATGGTTTTGAAAGGCCTTGGTGGCCACAGATTGGTTTTAAATTGGAACTTTGGAGTTATTTTGGCTAATTAGTTTTGGAATGGCATAGTGGAATTGGCTTTCAACCTTAACTTTATTTGGTATGACAATACCAATGGAAAATGACTACATGAAACTCCTTGGTTAATGGATGGAATATGTAAATATTTTTAATTTAGGCTTACAAGGGAGTTTTATTGCTCGGCGTGGAAGGTGGAGGTCTCTGGGAGGGGGGACCGATACTGGAAACCATGTATGTCGATAATGAGGACTTGGTGATCGTGTGTAATTTTTCCACATTATATATTTATTTTATATAGGTTGGAGCCTCGGTAGATTTGAACCTTCCTTAGATTTTCTTGGTTCATGCGGCTAACACGCGCTAGGAACTTTTTTAGCAGAGAGAGTTGAACCCATATATATCATGGGTGCCCTTAGGATGTTGAAAGATACATAGTCTTGGTTAATGAATTTTAAATATCATGCTAAACCTTGTTCCCTATCCTGGCATCTTATATATGCGTATATATGAATGTATGCGTATGATTTTTAAATAGTTTTTGACCAATTTGATTATGGTATCATTTTATACCTTCCCTAAGTTATATTCCAGTTCCCACCCTACTATTAATCCCCAAATACTACATATTTTATGATGTAGGGTCCTAGGGATTTTCTGTTATCTTATGTAGTGGTAGGTGATCCGGTTCGTCGATTACTCTATTTGAAGGGGTGAGCCTCCATATTTCGAAATTCTTGACATTTCATTACTTTATTTATGGGTATCAAAATACAATTGGTTTATTTTTGTATTTTGAATTCTGCCTTTTTGGCCATGGTTGGTGGCATGTCTTGACCTAACTTGTTGTTCGATTTAGAGGGTTTCGTGGACAAAGTATGTGTGGTTATTGTTTATTGATTCTTAGTTCCTATTGTGTTTTCTATTTTTCTTTCATTTGTTTGTTTGGATTGCTTTCGCTATTATATTATATTTTGTTTTGGTTTGCTAGGGTAATGGGGTGGTCTCTAACTCTCAGTATTCTTAAGATACCCATCACTACTACGCCTGGGGTTGGTTTGTGACAAGCTTGGTATCGTTGGGTTTCCAAAAAGCTGTGTCAAGTAGAGTCCCTTTTATGAGTGTGTAGAATTCCAAACATATAAGGGGGAGGCTACAAGACATTTGGGAATGTTTCCCCGTCTTATGTTCTAATTTGAGATACAAAATCTAGTATCTTGAAGTTCCCTAACACCTGGTTTGCTCATGGTTTAGATCAAGACTTCTCGAAGATCTGATGTTCGTAGGAAATTTGTCGGGCCCTCTATCCTCCTTGAGGTAAATGTGGATAGAACTCAACGAGATTTTAGAGTACAAACCCCGATCTAGGGTCCCTGCTTCCAATTGTACTGTTCCACGTAGAGTTCCACTAGTCACTACTAATCCTTCTAGAGAATATGGAGCTAATGATAATCATAACCCAATACCTCAGGGTGATGTTTTAAATATGGAGTTTATCCAATCTATTCACATGTACTCAGTTGGTGGCCTTTCAGTCCCATCAATCTGATCATGTTGGTTCTGTTGCTCCTTTGTCTGAGGTCACTCGGGTTGGTTAGTTCTTGATATTAATTCCCAAAACCTTTATAGGCTTTAGGGTTGAGAAAGATCCTTAAGGGTTTGGTAATTAAATAGAGAAAATATTCAGGGTGATGCATATTACTAATTCCAAGGGTGCTGAGTTCGCTGCATACTAGTTGAAGGATGTAAATTTTTAGAGGTATGAGGAGTGGGAGTAGTTGAGGGGTGATGATATAGAGCCAACCTTATGGAATGAGTTTTCAAGTGCCTTTCTTGATCACTTTTTTTCTCAAGAGTTGAGGAAAGCTACGTCTGAGGAGTTTGTGAATCCGAAGAAAGGAAAGATAAGTGTGAAGGAGTATGCTTTGAAACTTCAGAAGTTATATTAGTATTCTCTAGAGTTGGTGTCTAGTCAGAGGTCTAAGATGAGAAAGTTCACTCCTGGGTCACCCTGTGACTTGGTGTTTGAATGCAAGGCTGCAATGTTGAATAATGACATGGATATTTCCAAACATGTGGTTTATATACAGAAAGTAGAGTATGAGAATAAGAGGAAAAGAAAGATGAGACAAAGGTAGAATAAGAAGTTGGGTATTTAGAGCAGGGTACGAATCAATAAAATAGTGGTAGGGATGGTAGATAGTTGAGAAAGAAGAAGACTTAGGGAAATTGTTGTTCATATTCTTTGGCTAGTGCTCCTTATTTAATGCCTTCCGATGATCATCATTTTTATGCTAGTAGTGGTCATAAGGAAAAGGGTGCCCTATCTTAGGTTCGTGGAGCTCAGTCAGTCCTGCCATATCTTTCTTATAGATTTTGTGGTTATCTTCACCAAGGTTATTTTGATGAGAGAAGGAACCAGTGCTTTAATTATGGTTCGTTTGGTCACATTTAGCGTGACCATCCCATAGCTAAGGTAGCCAGTAGGGATAATAAGGTTTTGATCATCACTTTTTCAGTTTTTACAGCAAAGGGTGATACTCCTGGTACCGACACTGCCTGAAATCATCTCTATGCTCTTGCTACCCATCAGGAATCTAAGGCATCTCCTGATGTTGGCACAGATAGGTTATAACTTTTCCCTCAAGATATGTATTATTTGCTTTATCTTGGGTCTACCCTTTCTTATGTCACCCCTTATATGGATGTGTATTTTGGTTTTGGTCCCAAAAGTATTTATTACCCTTTCTCTGTTTCAACGCTGATGGTTAATTCTATTATGGCTAGAAAAATCTATAGGAGTTGTGTGATGTCTATCTCTCATAAGGAGATCTTGGTGGATTTAGTAGAGCTTGATATTGTAGAGTTCAATATAATCTTGGGGATGGATTGTCTTCAGTTGTTCTATATTTCTCTAGAGTGTAGGACCCAAAGGGTCAGTTTCCAATTTACTAATGAATCAATAATTTAATAGGAGGGAAGTTTCTTAGTGCCTAAAGGGAGGTTTATCTCTCATCTAAGATCTCGAGAGTTGATCTCTATGAGGTGTATATATCATCAAGTTCAGGTTAAATATTCTAATTCTAAGGTTCATGTTTTGTAAACTATCCTTGTGGTGAATGGATTTTCTGAGGTTGTTACCAATGGACTTCTTGGGATTCCTCCTAATAGGGAAATATATTTTTGAATTGATATTCTACCTGATACATGTCCTATCTTTATTCCTCATTATAGAATGACTCCAGCTAAATTAAAAGAGCTAAAAGAACAGTTAAATGATCTTCTTGATAAGGGCTTTATTCATCCTAGAATTTCTCCATGGGGTGCTCCTGTGCTTATGTGTCTAAGAAAGGTGGGTCTCTTCAGATGCATATAGATTATTTACAGTTAAGGTTATAGCGACGAGTAGATACCCTCTTCCTAGGATTGATGATAATTTTGACCAGCTCCAGGGTGCTAGATGTTTCTCTAAGATTGATCTTTGTTTGGGGTATCATCTGTTGAAGATTAGGGAGGGTGATATTCTCATGACTACTTTTCAAACCTGGTATGGTCATTATGAGTTCCTAGTTATGTCATTCGAATTGACTAATGCACCGACTGCTTTTGTGGATCTTATGAATTATATTTTTAGGCAATTTTTGGACTTATTTGTTATTGTGTTCATTGATGATATTTTGGTTATTCTAAAAGTAAGGAGGATCATCCCAGTCACCTCTAAATTGTATTATATACTCTTCAGGATCAAAGTTTGTATGCTAATTTTCTAAGTGTGAGTTTGGATGAATGTTGTGACTTTTCTAGGGAATGTTGTCTCTAGTAAGTGGATTAGTGGATCCATAGAAGGTTGAGGTAGTTAAGAAATTTTCTAGACCCACGACTCTAACAGGCACTAGGATCTTCTTGGGATTGTCTGGGTATTGTTGGATGTTTGTAGAGAGTTTCTCTTTTATTGTTTCTCTGTTGATGAAGTTGACTTAGAAAATGGTTAAGTTCTTGTGGTCCTACGCTTATGAGGGTAGCTTTGAGAAGTTGAAGAATAAGTTGACTTCTGCTTTAATTCTTACCCTTCACGAGGGTACTGATGGTTTTGTTGTATATTATGATGCATCCCATATGGGAATGGGTTGTGCCTTGATGTAGCATGGTAAGGTTGTGGCCTAGATTTCTAGGCAACTTAATGTTCATAAGAAAAATTATCAGACTCACGATTTATTATTGTGGGATGTGTTTCTTTCTTTGAAGATTTGACACTATTATTTAGATGGGGTGTATGTGGATATCTACTAGGATCATAAAAGCTTGAAGTATATGTTTATGCAGAAGGAGTTGAATCTCAGGTAGAGGCAGTGCCTTTTATTTACTTAAGGATTACGACTTATGTATTCATTTTAATCCAAGTATAGCTAATAGGGTTGTTGATTCTCTTAGTAGGTTGTCTATGGGGAGATTATCTCATATGGATGAGGAGAAAAAAGGGTTGGTGAAGGATATTCACCAGTTGGCCAATTTAGGAGTTTATCTTATAGACACTGAGGTTAGAGGGGTGATTGTACAAAAGGTGGTCAATTCATCTGTTGGTGCTGAGGTGAAACAAAATAGGTTTTGGATCCTATTCTTATGTAGAGTATGGATGATGTGGGACAACAAAAGGTAATAGCTTTTGAGATTAATGGTGATGATATTTTGAGGTATCAAGAAAGGTTGTGTGTTCCTGATATTGATGGACTATGGATAGGATTTTGACTGAGGTTCATGAGACGAGGTATACAGTTCATCCAGGTTCGATGAAGATATATCATGATTTGAAGGAAATCTATTGGTGGAGCAACATGAAAAGGGATGAGGCTATTGTTATAGATAAGTGTATAGTCTGTCACCAAGTGAATATAGAACACTTGAGGCCCGGTGGTATGTCTCAAGAGATAGAGTTGCCTGTGTAGAAGTGGTAGATAATCAATATGGATTTAGTTATGGTCTTCTGTGGTCTCGCACTCAGTATGATTCAATTTAGGTCATTGTGGATAGGATGACTAAGTCTGCTCACTTCTTGGTTATAAGGACTAACTACTCCAAAGAGGATTATGCTAAATTGTTTATTCAGGATGTTGTAAAGTGGCATGGGGAACCAGTATCCATTATAGACTGAGGTATGCAATTGTTTTCTACTTTAGTGTTCGTTTCAGAAATGTTTGGGGAATAAGATGAACCTTAGCACTGCTTTCCACCCTCAAACGGATGGACAAGTGGAATGTACTATTTAGACATTGAAGGATACACTAAGGGCTTGTGTGATTGACTTTAATGGAGGTTGTATGGATCACTTATCTCTCATTGAGTTTGTGTTTAATAACAGTTATCACTCGAGTATTTAGATGGCCCTTTTCGAGGATCTCATACCCTAGGATTCTCCTAGGTCACCTACACTATTAAGGGTACGATCACACACCCTTGAGTCGTATCTAAAGGGTATGACTCGACCCTTAACTCGTATACCCCACCTGCACCCAAAATAGTCCACTAAAGCTTGAACTTCCCTCTATACGATCATGTTGGGTACGACTCATATACTTAAGGTACGATTAGGAGGGGGTCACTCATACCCAGGACACTGAGTAAAAATCACCACACTGCCTAGGATATGATAGAGGAGGGTAATGAGGATACAACTCGTATCCAAGGTGTACGACTTATGCCCCTAGTCGTACCCACCCCAATGACATCAAATGGAGAATTTCTTTAATAGTTCAAAGACTAGGTGTTTCATAGCGGGTGAACGCTAGCATGATATAAAAGATATGGATAAAATAATGCCATTTATAAAACAAAGTAAAACCATCCATATGCACACAACATACATATATTTATAACCATGCCGAGAAAGGGGACTAAGTTTAGCATGCCTTTAAAACCTTTTGCTGGGCTATGTAGATTTGTCGTCATAAACCACCCACAGGCTATATAGGTTCATCTCCCCTTGGTCAAAGGGACCAGTGTGTGTAGCTGTACGACCATGGAAGAAAGCCTTGGATAACTATTTTATGCCCCAAAATATAGTGTGACATTATGCACAAGGTCACCAAGATCAATCTCACATCGGTAAATATGAGTTCCTAGTTTTGGCCCCCCCAAGACCTCTACCTTCAACGGCTATGCTACACATCCTGCCATTATTGCCCAATTAAAATCATTACCCTGAAATCAATGAATCCATTTACCATTCATTAACCAAGACGTGGTATCGTCATACCGACCAAACTTACAAGTACTATCCATAGCCAACCATATATAGGTTTAAGGGGACTTCCAAGTGCCCTTCTATTTATTATATTATTCTCTTGGGTGATTCCATGTACTCCACAAGCATAATCATTTATCCTTCCACCTATCCAAGATATTTAAACCATGAATAATTCATTTACCAAGTTTTAAAACAAGCAAGAGTTCCTTTAAAATACTCAATGCAATGAAAACACTATTATAGGCATTTTGTCAAACACATTTGGTGCATAATATAACCAAAGAAAATTCCAATCACCATTAAACCATTCTCATGAAATTAAATTATCAAAAAAACACCATTAATGCACATAAAGCATAATTTAAACCTTAGAAAATCATAACCAACCATTTAATATCAAAACCCCCAAATTCATATTTGAAAACAAAATCATACAGTCAATGACGTCATGAAAACATTCATAAATAGTATGCTTTTTCTTAGAATTAAAAATGAGCAAAGAGAACATGCCTTAAACCAAGGTGATGATGGAAAGAAATCACCAAGACAAGCCCTAAATCAATTATCTTATTAAAACCCTACCTTCCCATGCCCAAAAGTTTTTAAGAGAATTATAGAGTGTTTTAGAAGAATTTTTAAGTGTTAATGAATGGAATAATAGGGTAAATAACATTCCTAGTAGTTTAGAAGTCGTGGGGCACTATTAGGATAAGTGGGAAATGTCCGGAATACCCCCACTTATGTTGTACAAAATTCCATCCCAGGGGTACGACTGACCCTCAAGAGTCGTACCCTTCTATACAAGTGGTACCCTTCACTCATATCCTAGCCTCAACCTTTGAATCCAACATTGTCTAGCATACGACTCATCCAACCAAGTTGTATCCAAAGCATACGATCCGTAACCTTCATCCATACCCCTGGCAGATTTATACCCAAGGAAGATTTAGACATTGTCCATCATACGAGTCTGGGGTACGACTCGTACCTAGCTTACGACTCATGTTGATCCACTCGTACTCAAATCAAACCTAAGTAACAAGGTCTAAGATTAAGTTAAGGAACCAAATAATCCGTAACCATAAATATGACTCGTACCCCTAAGTAGTATCCTTTATAGTAACCAAAATTCATCCCACAAACAAACACTAGTCAGCATACGAATGGACCATACCATTTATACCCCAACATACGACTCGTACCTATGAATCGTATTGGTCCTAGAGACCAGAATTCCAAGAAATTTTCTAAGGTCCAGAAACAAGGGTGTTTCAGTTTCTCCCACTAGGAATATTCAGCCCCAAATGACGGACAAGGTAGGGGAAATCACACGCACGAGTTATTTGCATTATCAAATATATTTCTAATCTTTAACAAAATCTTAAAAAGAAAGAGGAAAAGATATTAATCTTTACTTCAAAAAAATCAGAACATAAAGTTGTGTTGAAGACACATACCTTCCTCACAAATCCTAAGAGCATAAAACAAATGTAGCTATTTGGACTTCATGTCCTCCTCCGCTTCTAATGTAGTTTCTTCAACCTTATGGTTCCGCCAAATAACGTTAACTGAAGCCACATCCTTGGTCCTTAACTGACGAACCTGTATATCAAAGATTTTAACTGGGATTTCTTCATAAGACAAAGAATCCGTGATACCTAGTCCTTCCGAAGGAACAATCGAAGAAGGATAACTATGCACTTCCTCAACATGGAAACATAGAAGACCAGATGAGCCATGCAGGCAACTCCAGTTCATAAACTACATTACAAACACTCCGTAAAATCACATAAGGATCAACATACCGAGGATTGAGCTTCCCCTTATTATCAAACCACACTACTCCCTTCATGGGAGATACCTTGAGGAAAACCATAACCCCAACCTCAAAATCCTAGTCTCTATGCCAAATATCAGCATAGGACTTTTGGCAACTTTGGGAGGCCTAAGCTCTCTTGAATCACCTTAACCTTCTCCATATCCTGGTAAACCAAGTAGGGACCAAACATATCCGCTTCACTAAGATCAAACTAACCAATAAGAGATCTACACTTCCTACCATACAATCCCTCAAAAGGGGCCATACCAATACTAGAATCATAGCTATTGTTGTTAGTAAACTCCACCAAAGGTAGATGCTAAACCCAATTGCCAAAATAATCAATCACATAAGCCCAAAGTATCTCCTGCAATATCTAAATAGTTCTCTCCGCTTTCCCATCCATTTGTGGGTGGAAAGAAGTACTCAAACGAACCTTTGTCCCCAACCCTTTCTAAAAAATTGCCAGAAGTGAGATGCAAACTCCATGCCATGATAAAAAATAATTGAAACAGGCACCCCATGCAACTTCACAATCTCCTGAAGATATAGCTTTGCATCATTTTCCACCGAAAAGGTGGTCTGCACTAGCAAAAAGTGAGCAAACTTAGTAATCCTATCCATGATGACCAAAATTGAATCATATTGATTTCAAGACTTGTGAAGACCAGCAACAAAGTCCAGATCGATCACTTCACATTTCCACTTGGGTAAATCAATTTCTTGATATAACCCTCCTAGCCTCATGTGCTCAACCTTAACCTATTGACACACTATGAACTAGCCCACAAAATCAGCCACATCCCTCTTTATCCCACTCTACCAAGAGATATCCTTGAGATTATGGTACATCTTAGTTTAGTCGGGATGAACAACATAGTAAGACTCATGCGCCTTAGAAAAACTCCTTTGTCATAAACCATCGACATCAGGGACTACAACCTTCTTTGTTACTGTAAAATACCATCACCACCGATCTCAAACACCACTACATTTTGTCTACCAATGTCACTCTTAATTTTTATTAAGATAGGATCTAGAACTTGTTTCTCCTTAATCTTCGCACCAAGAGACGATTGAACTACTCCTTGCACCATCACGCCACAATCCTTGTAGTCCAAAAGGCAAACTCCAAGATTAGCCAAGCGGTGAATATCCTTCACCAATTCCCGATTTTCTTCCTCCACATGAGCCAAACTCCCCATGGATATCCTGCTAAGAACATCAGCAACCACGTTAGCCTTACCTGGGTAGTAGTGAAGAGTCACATCATAGTCCTTAAGAAGTTCAAGCCATCTTCTCTACCTGAGACTAATCTCCTTCTGAGTGAACACATACTATAGACACTTATTATCATAAAAGATATCCACGTGAAAACCATAAAAACAATGCCGCCATATTTTTAAAGCAAAAACAACCACCAACAGTTCTAAATCACGAGTAGGATTATTTTTCTCATGTACTTTAAACTACCTGAAAGCATAGGCAATCACTTTCCCATGCTGCATTAATGCACAACCAAGCCCAACTCGAGATGCATTACAATAAACCACGAACCCATCATTGACTTCCGACAAAATTAGAATTGGATCCGAAGTTAACTTATCTTTCAACTTCTCAAAACTCCCTTCATAAGCATCCGACCAAGAAAACTTGAACTTTTTCTGAATTAAATTAGTTAAAGGAACAGCTATCGATGAAATGCTTTCCATAAGTTGCCTATAATACCCAGCTAAATCCAAGAAGCTCTGAATGTCAGATGGAGTCATGGGTCTAGGCCACCTCTTCACCAAAACAACATTTTACAGATCCACCATGATCCCTTCACCATAGATAATATGATCCAAGAAAGTTACAGTGTTCAACTAAACACACTCTTATAGAACTTAGCATACAACTTTTGTTCCTTTAAGGTTCGTAACACCATATAGAGGTGATTACCATAATCTACCTCACTTTTCGAATGAAATAGAATGTCATCAATAAACATAAAAATTAAGAGATCCAAATACTGATGAAAAGCTCTATTCATCAGATCCATAAATACTGTCAGAGTATTAGTCAACTCAAATAAAATCACCAAAAATTTAAAGTGCCCATACCAAGTACGAAAAGCCATCTTAGGGATATCTACCTCCCTAATTATAGCTGATGGTACCTAGACCAAAGATCTTTCTTAGAAAAGAACTTGGCACCTTGAAACTGATCAAACAGATCATCTATCCTTGGAAAAAGATACTTATTCTTGACCATCACCTTGTTCAACTGCCTATAGTCAGTACACAACTGAAGGGAACCATCCTTATTGCACACAAAAAACACCGATGCATCCCATGGGGATATACTAGGATGAATAAACCCCTTATCTAGAAGATACTTAAGTTGCTTCTTGAGTAAGCCATTCTATATAGAGGATTAGAAATTTGATGAGTATCCAGAACTAAGTCAATGCCAAACTCTATTTCCCTATCCGGAGGAACACTAGAAAGATCATCCAAAAAGACCTCTGGTAACTCATTAACCACTGGAACTGACTGGAAAGAATGACCTTTCAAGTTAGAATCATTAACTCAGACCAAGTTATAAAGACAAACTTTAGAGATTAACCTCCAAGCTCTAAGATAAGAAATAAATCTCCCCCAGGATCTAAAGAACCACCCCCATTCTATAATCGGCTTACTAGGGAACCTAAGAATAACCCTATGAGTTCGAAAATCCAAGGATGCGTAACAAGAGTGCAACAAATCCATACCTAGCATAACATTGAAATCTATCATACCTAACTCAAACAGATCCACCAAGGTCTGCTTGCCACTAACAGATACCACACACCCCTTATAGATTCTTTTAGCAATTACCGAGTCACCTATGGGGGTAGAAATAGAAAAAAGATCTAAAATAACTTTCGGATCAAAAGATACATCCATAAACGGAGTCATATAGGAGAGAGTGGACCCTGGATCAAGCAAACAATAGATATCATGAGAGAAAAGTTGTAACGTACCAGCAATGACATTATCTGATGCCTCAAATTTCTGTCAGGATTCCAAAGCATCCAACCTATTCTGACCAACACTAGAACCAGGAGCAAGAACAAAAGTAGATACAACACCAGCAAGCGTAAGAGCAGAAGATGAAGCCAAAAGAATCTTATTCGCCACCATAGCAACCTTATTAATCGATCAATACCTGAGCCGATGGTCCACCTGGACATACTTGAAGCATTTTTCCTTTTCTTCATTGAAATAACCCCAATGAGGGCAACCACAGAACCAACAATGAGTGTATGAAGAAACTAACTTACATACATTTTCTTGAGATTGGTCACTCTGTGCCTAAAAATTGTCACCAACTAGGTGATTCTTGTAGCTCGAATGGTAAGGAGCACTAGCAGAAGAGTAGAAACCAGGATTCTCTAACTTTTTTTTCTACCATTAGCCACAATCCCAACCACCCTAAGATTGAGAACCTCCTTGGTGAGAAAAATTTCTCCTCTTACCTTGTGTATCTCTAAACTCCACCTGCTTCTTTTTCCATCCTTCACTTCTTGCATATGAACTGTTAACCTAGAGATGTCCTTATATTTAATCAGCAAGGCAGTCTTTCTCTTCAAAATAAGATCCCGATTCAACCTACAAGCAAACTTCCTCATTCTTGCTCGTATGTTAGCCTCTAAATTAGGAGCATACATTGACAATTGGAAAAACTTCAAGGCATATTCCTTGACAGAGATCCTCTCTTGCTTGAGATTCACAATCTCTTCCATCTTTGCTATCCTCAACTCTTGGGGAAAGAACCTATCTTGGAAGGCCTTAGAAAAAGCATCCAACAAGAATGATTCCTCTATATCACCCCTATCTATGTCCCACTCTTCATACCACTGATATGCAACATTTTTGAGTCGATAAGCTGCAAAGTTTACCCTCTCAACATTGGTAGCCTGCATCATTCAAAATATCTTTTCTATTTTATCTAAGAAACCCAGTGGATCTTCCTCTACGTTTACTCTAGAAAAAGTGGGAAAACCCATCTTCATAAATTGGCCAACCTTTGTAGCCTCAACAGAAAAAGAACTAGTCGTACCCCACTTACCCTGAGTTGCAGCCATTTCAGTAATAACATGAATAGACTGGTGGAATTTTACATTAGTCACATTGCCTAGAGGAGGACTAGTAGCAACCAATGGAACTCTAAAACTATCAAGGATAGGACCATGAGATCAAAGATGAAACCCAGAAGTAGGATGCACCCCTTCAACATTGCCCCCTAATGGGATAGAAGAATTTTCTTGTGTTCCATATCTGCGAGGCATGATCTAAAAGACAAACAAACAAGGATTAGAGAATATTCTAGGACTGATACTCCAAGTTTGAAAATAGAATACCAAGAAAGTGAGACATTCCTAAATGCTTTGTAGCCTCTCTCTTATGAGTGTGGAGTGCTACCCACCCTTAAAAGAGACTATAATCAAGATGGCTTTGTAGATTGACAATTAACCATGAATTTAGGCTCTGATACAAACTTGATGTGACTCGATTGGGGGCCTTATCGTATTGGGTATCCTAAGTCCAATCAGGATGAAAGACCACCCCCATTACCCAACCCAACCTCCAGCCACCTTCCTTGAGTTGGCTGAATTTTGAGCATGAAATAAGATAGTATAACAACTCGCATGTAGAATCTAGGATATGATCACAACCATGACTGATCAAACCAAGTCCAACTATTCCATACCAATAATTACAAAACCAATACCTAATTAAGGGCCATAACCCCGACCATAACCAAAGATGTTCTAAAACATCATATAACTAATCCTAAAATAGAATGAGATGGAATAACCAACAATATCATCAAATAATGTCAACCCACCAGCTTATTCCAATGCTAAGGCCAACACTAATACTGATCCCACCCATTCCATCTTGTAGTAGTACCACAAAGTCTCTAACCAAAAGAGTAATAAAATCTGGTTTGGGCATGCCCCCAACCATGGACAAAACCAATATCAAAAATAAAATCAAAGTGTCTAGAAATATCCATAACATGAAATAGAGCCTTTTAAAAGGATGAAATCTCACTACTTTGATCCAAATGCTAATCCCCAAATCAATCACTATGTATGAAAAGTAGAATGGATGGTTCTGACATAGCATGGATATACAACCACCTGTATACGGGTTAGCAGGTGAATGCTAGCCTGATCTCAAGATAAGGTTAAAATAATGCGATTTATAAAAATAATTAAAACCATCCATATGCATACAACCATACATATATATAACTATGCTGGGAAAGGGGATCGAGTTTAGCATGCCTTTAAAACCTTTACCTGGGTTGTGTAGCTTTGCCATCCTAAACCACCCATGGGCTATATGTATTCAAATGCCCCGATGAAAAGGACCCAGTGTGTGAAGTCACATGACCAAGGAAGGAAACCTGGGATGATTAGTATATCTCCCACACGGTCAGCAAGACAACCTCACATCAGCAAATATAAGTTTGGAGTTTTGGTCCACCGTGACCTCCAACTTCCATGGCTTTGCTACACATACCACCATTATTGCCTAATTAGAACCATTACCAAGCAACAAATCAATGCATTTACAATTTATTGACCAAGGCCATTTAGTGGCAAATAATTCATTTACCAAGTTTTAAAATAAGCAAGAGTTCCATTAAATACTTAATGCAATGGAAACATTATTATAGGTATTTTGTCAAACACATTGGGGGCATAATATAACCTAAACCAATTACAATCACCATTAAACCATTCCAATGTAATCCAATTATCCAAAACAACCATTAAAGAACATAAAGCATAATTTAAACCATGAAAAAACATAACCAACCATTTAACATCAAAACCCCCAATTCATATTTGAAAACCAAAATCCTACAATTAATGAAGTCATTAAAACATTTATAAAAACCTTGCTTCTAGATAGAATTAACAATAAAGGAAGAGAATGTGCATTAAATCAAGATGGTGATGGAAAGAAATCATCAAGACAAGCCCAAAATCAATCCTCTAGTTGAAACCCTAGATTTCATTACCCAAAAGCTTTTGAGAGAATTATAGAGTGTTTAGAAGAGTTTCCAGGAGTTAATAAATGGAATAATAGGGTAAATAACCTTCCATGTAGGTTAGAAGTCATGAGAACTTATTATGATAAGTGGGGAAATGTCCAGAATACCTCCACTTAAGTTGCATAAAATCCTATCCCAGGGGTACGACTGATCCCATGAGTCGTACCCACTTATACAAGTGGTACCCTCCACTAGTATCCTATCCTCAACCCTTCGATCCAATGTTGTCTAGTATACAACTCATCCAACCAAGTTGTATCCAAAATATATAATCCATACCCTTCATCCGTAACTCTGGTAGATTTAAACCCAAGGAAGATTTAGACACTGTCAACCATATAAGTTCTGGGTACAACTCATACCCTGGCTTACAGCTCATGGTGAGCCACTCGTACTAAGATCTAACCTAAGTCACAAAGTCTAATATTAAGTTAAGGAACCAAACAATCAGTTACCACCAATACGACTCATACCCCCAATTCATATACATTCCAGTAACCAAAATCCATCCTACCAAACAACACTAGTAAGCAGACGACTGGATCATACCATTCATAACCCAATATACGAGTCATACCCATGAGTTATATTGGGTCCAGAGACCAAAATTCCAAGAAATTTTCTAAGGTACAGAAACTAAGGTATTTTATTTGCATGAAAATTATGGGCTAGGGAGAGAATGGGTGTTTTGTCATCATTCTCTTTGTATCTTTGTTCCTAGCCAACATCACTAAGGGACTCTACCCTTTTAACCTCTTCATCATCCCTCTCCTTGGTTTGGTCCTCTTTCTCACCTTGTTTCTTACCCTTATCTTTTAATTCTCTTAGTTTTTAGTGACCCTCATTCACTTGAGATGCGGAAAGTGGATGGGGAGTGAATTTCTAACCATTTAACTTAAAAGAGAACCGACTGGTCCTCCCATAATTCTTAGTTGAATGATCATATTTCCATGGCCTTCCAAGCAAGAGATGACCAGCTTGCATGGGTATCACCTCACAGTGCACCTAATCATGATAATTCACAACTCTGAACCAAATCACCACTTTTCTAGTCACTTTCAACTCAACACAATCATTAAACCATTGAATATTGTTTGTTGCGGTATATTTTGTTGTGGGAAACTTCAAGAAACCAACCAAAGTAGAACTAGCCATATTAATAGAACATCCCCTAGTAATGATGAAAGAGCACATTCTTTCTATTATAACATATTTAGTATGGAATAGATTCTACCTTTGACTAGGGTCCTCTATTACCTTACTAATCATTGCATGCCTCACAACAAAATTTAGAACCTCATACTCTCCATCTAGAGGCCAAGAATCTTTATTATTCTCCTCTACTTACTCATATTCATACGATCCTTTTTCATATTGGGATTTTTCATTTATCTAGTCTTCCAATTCCATCTTTTCTCCAAGGTAATATAATTTTCCTTCCCTATGGATCGTATTCTCTGGTTGGGACATTCACTTCCCTTATGTACCCACCTTGACATTTAAAATATTAAAAACCTTTATGATTGGGAGTAAGATATTTATTACCTTTATTCCTTAGCGGGTACTTTGGAGTGGTCTTCTCTATGGGCTTCTTGTCATTGGACTTGTAGTCCTTGTTCTTGTTCCATCTTGATGATGATTGTGCTACCTTTTTATGGTTACTCCAAGTGTTAGAAGATGAGTAACCTTTTGGTTTATAAGTTTCCATTTCTTTGACATCTCTTTCAATCTTCAAGGCTGCTTGGAAGATTTCTTCTATGGTCTCAAACTTGTTAATAGTCACACATGAGGAGATATATTTGTTCAACCCAAACTTGAGGTGTATGATGTCACGGTTCACGTTCTCTCGATTGTCAAGCTTCAAGATCAATTTTTAGAATTCATCATAATAGGCCACAACACTCTTGCTACCTTGCCTTAAGTAGTACAACTTGGCAAGTATCTAATATTTATACCTCTCCAAAACATACCATTTTCTCATGAATACCTTCAATTCATCCCATGGAGGGGGTTATCCTTTATTCAACGCATTTCCAAATCTTTTGACATAATCCCACCATGTATTGGCATACCCTTAAAAATGGGCTATGGCATAACAATTTTTCTTCTCTCTGGTGATATCATTAATGTAACAACCCGAAATCACCCCTTGATATGCTATATGGTGCCTAGGGTCACGAGTGACCCCAAGCTAACCCTTCACTCAGCATAACACATAAATAACTAAATAAAATGCCTAATCTAGAAGAATAAAGTGGAAGATAACTCTATTATGAATTTGCTCAATACAAAACTGAAGTCACAAGGTTACAACTCTGCTTTTACATCAAAATGAAACTCGATACAATAACTCCTATCGACTATCTATGAAGCCTCTACTAGTACTGACTATGGGTAGTTGGGTCATGACTCCTAACCACCCTAACTCAATACGACTAAATAAGGGAAATACAACACTTTTCTACTGTATCACTGACTCGTGGCCTTGAATCAAAGGGACCCATCACCTAATGACTGGAAGTGGTGAACTGATGGAATATGGTACATACGCTATAATCTGTACCTATATTATGAGACAATATAACACATAGACATATATGTGAATCAGTACTTTGGAATGTATTGAGTATGCGGGGGTGAATGCATATGTATAAAATAGTGTCGACCTTCTTCAATCAAATCATGTATGCAATATGAGACGACTCACATGGCTTGAACAAGTATAAAATACAAAGCTTATAAATCATTAAGAATGAGGCATGTAACACAAATCTCGTGAGTCATCATTGTTTAACTTTAAAATTGGAAATCTTCTCTTATGCTCAATACCCAAAGGCACCAGGGATTTTAAACAATACATTCGACTCATGCATATGCCTTATAGAGAGTAAAACTTCTTCAATGCTCAATATCTCCCAATTATTCAGAAACTCATATACTTGGAATTCACAATCATTAAACTTGAAAACATACTTGAAGGAATTTCATTCACTTTAGAAAAATATCTCATCTCAGATCAATACCTTGATTAGGGAATATCTTTGCAATTCAACCATTTAGGAAAATAGCTTATAGGGAAGGAAAATAAGCATTTAATTTCAAAGTTCTAAAGGCAAGGGAAATTTTCGTATCCAACATAAACCATGCGAGCTACATAGAGTCCAACGTTTTGTCCTCCTAAGGAAGAGATCCCACGTTGGGGAGGAGTGTTATACTCTTGCCAAGGAGTATAACCTAGGTTTAGTGATCACTAAACAAAAATCGGCCTCAGGCCCAAATAATCAAATTGGCCTCAGGCCCACTCATAATCATAATATAATCAGCCTCAAGCTCACATCCTATGGTGGAACATAGTTTTTGGGGTAAGAAACCATAGTAGCCTGCCCGCTCGGTGCTAAATGCTACTCCCTTTAGATTACCTGCGCTCATCTCATAAAAATCCACTTTTAGAAAATTCTCATGGTTCACCATGAACCCATTAATCAAATCAATAATCTCGTATAGTAAAGTGGATTTCAAAGCTTTTGGACCATTAGGTCAATTCAATTTTCAACCATCTCAAAATACTCAAATCATGGGTGCTTATAGCACGAGAGTTCATAATTTCATAAGTCTCAAATAGGGCTTACTAACCCATAGTTCAATTTCAAGTTAAAGCTTATCAAAAGCATAATATATAGCATATAGATTCATAAATCATATGGAAATCTGGAAATTTCAGCAATTTACCTCAAAATCTCAATATAGTCGTATGCTTCAATATCTCAAACATTTCAAATATTAGCTTCTCAAGGAGTGAAATCATGGGTTTATACCCAGCTGTAATTTTCTCAATAAAACATGTAGAAATTATGCCATTTGACTCATAATTCATGGGAAATATAAAGATAATGCATTCAATAATAATGGGTGAAAACCCCAATTCAAACTCATGTAAAAACCCCATAATTTCAGCAAAATCATGATGTAAATAAATATTTTGGGCACAAGGGTGAAAGGGTTACCCTTGTTCAAAACCCCACATACCTTGAATTAGAAGCTTTGGGTGAATTCTCACTTTTGGAACTCTATTCTTGCTCTAGAATAAGGGATCTTGAGGTCCTTGACTTGGGAACCTTGAATCTTGACTCAGTTTTGAAAATCCATGGTGGATTCTTGAGATTAATGGAAGAAGTTTTAGATATTTAGGGTTTTTATTGAGAGAAAGCTTGAGAAAATCCTTATAGGATACTTGTAAATGACTTTGATCAAGTGTTTCAATGATTTTATAGGCTTGGAAAAAGCCCAAAATGCCCTTTTAAATATCTGTGCGAAACTGAAAAGATTGAACTGGAACCCGATTTCATTAGCCTCCACGACGTGCCACTAATCACGCTAGCTTACTGGAATTAGACAATTGGGAAAATGGCAGCCTCCGCGACACGGAGCCATTGCATTTTCCAACTGGTTAGGACTTAGGACTCCTCCGCGATATGCCACAATTACGAGGTTCCACTCGAAATTGACAATTGCCAAATTCTCCCTCTCCACAATGCGCTAGGCTCTTAAATGATGCAGTTTTATGATGAAGGCTTAAATTGGCCATATCTTCTTACTCGAGTGTTCGATTTGGGCAAATCTTATATCAATGAAAAGCTTATCAGATTTCCCATATGACAAAAAGTGGAAATTAGGGAAATTTTTTATGGTTAGAACGTTATTCACTTAAGAAGCTACTTCTCAATCTTTTAGGACCGAAATCATGCCTTACTCGATATGCCCTAAGGCTCAGACTACGAGGGAATTTTGTGGGGCCTTACAATTAACTTGGAAGATGATTTCACATGAGGACTCCTATGAGAGAAAAGCTTTGGGATTACTTTTACCTTTAAGAGTTGGTAAACTAATCTTGATTAAATTGATACCCCCCAATTCAATCCTTATTACCTTATTTGTTTAATTGATCATAACCTTGGGGTCGGTTTTCCAAGTTTCCCCTACCATTAGGTGTTGGACCAAACCTTTCTCCTTGGCATCAATAACCTCTTTGATACATTGCTCTATCTCTCATTTCCTCTACCAATAATTTTTTTATTTATAAAATGCTCTAAACTCCGCTTGTAGTGCTTACCTTTCTTCCTCATCTATTTAGATTGGTTGGTTTTAGTTTAGGGGTGATTGGAATGGGGGAAATTAGTTTTGTAGAGTTTGGGGTGTTCAGGTTTGAGATTCACCATATTGTATTTAGTTGAATTGAGGCTGGAGTGGTTGAATGGAATTTCAGTTTTGTGCATATGTAGTGTCTTGACGAATCGAATCATGTTCTTGTATCATTGGATTGATCATTTGGTGATGGTATTCAGAGGAAGTATGAATCGAAGAATTAGGAGCATGCCCACTATTTTAGGCATGGTAGTTTTAAAGAATGGATAGGGATGTATTTTTTTGAACTTCCATGATATCCACTCTTTCATTAATTAGGGATACACTCCCTTCAAGACAAACAACCTTAAGTTCAAGTGAAGGTCAAAACTGACTCCTCCCAAATGCATATCAAGACCTAAAACATAAATAGTAATTTTCTTTTTGTTAGCAACCTTCACTTGAACTTAAGGTTTTTAAGTTCAAGAAAACACAAAAATCAAAAAATAAAAATGTGAACTAAGATCTAAAACATGAATAGTAATTTTTTTTGTGATTTTCAATTTTCTAAGATGACTAAACAAAAGATTGACTTTGTAGGAACAAAATCAAGCTTGTCTCTGATAACAAATGATATGTGATCAAACTACAAAAACTAAAGATGATACCATAGAGCAAAGATAATTGATAAGATAGATAATTAGATACAAGAAAAGAAGTAAGTGCGAAGAAAAGAGTATGTCAAACTCTAAAACTTTCAATTATAATCTAATCGAATAACTAATTCCTATGCTGACCAAGAGAGATAAAAACCCTATAAACCAAAGTTTCTAAGACAAATTTCAACAATAGTTTTCCACTACTCTCACTCAATGGTGAAGCATTCATCAATTCATCAATAATCAAGCAAACTAAGAGAATGAGCTATCTTCAAAAGTATGTAGAGTTTAGGCTAATTACTATAATTTTAGGGACAAAGTGACCGAATTTCAAGAAAAGTCCTACTAGGGAATGTTTTAATACCCTCTTTAAATGCTAGAGTGGATCAAAAGCAGATCCAAAGTTCCTTGGGTACAAGTCCTTTCCAAGGGGCTTTCTAGCCCCGTTTTGACTTTCCTTACATCCTTCAATGATCCTTGGAACAATGTGTTTCCGATCATCAACAAATAATACCTTCTTGATGGTATGGAGTATTATTCAAGTACCTTCTATTTAATGAACAATCCTTGGATCCTTTGAAGCTACCAGGCTTGACTTTTAGTGAATAACTTAGAGCTAATCTAGATTGTATCAGTTTCCTTTAGTACACGATGTACTATTTGATTTAATATATAGGATCATAGCCTCCCAGATTACTGTATTACTTGTATAATATACTTTTGTGCCCGAGAATGTGGTGATGATACCAATTAAACTTCAGTTGAGTATTTTACTCTTAGAAAATAGTGTGATTCTAGCATATGAATACTTGTGATGGAATGCATGCTTTTGGTGCATTCATGCTCACTTAATGGTATGATTTTAGCCAAAACTATGATTTTACTACTATTTTTTAAAAGGGAAATCTATTCCAACTTTTCACTTTTAAAATAAATTCTTTTATATTATGGATCCTACCACCTTATTTATTGATTTATACGTGTTTATAACAAAAAATGATGTTTAATAAATTAGATCAAGATTGCTTTCAGTCCATGGTTTATCAACTCTATTAGAACTATTATTTACTTTGGTTGAGATAGTTTCCAACACTTTCTACAATTGTATGCTTATTTATTCCTGAGTTGATCTCAAGCAAAGAATTTATAGACTTAGACTTTGACTTTTTATTCATGGTTCTATTTCATGCATTTACTATATATATATATCATTACTATTGGATGGACTATATTGATGATGATGGTGATTGAAAATCCTAAATCAGGACTAGTTAAGTATTTATGGATATCCTCAACCCCTTATAGGCCCCTTTCATCTTTGAGCCATTATAGAGAAGATAGGTCCTCATAGGTACTGATATTGCGAGGATTCTATGCACGTACTTGGTATGTAATGATACTTGAATTAGATATGGTACTAGGGATTTACTATCCACTCATTTATTTATATGCATTTCCTATCATTAGTATATTATTTTGGTGCTTATGTATATTAGCCTTATGGGGGTTGCATAGGTATATGTTTTGATGGATGTTTGTCAAGTGTTGATTGAATCTTTTGACTTTATAGGGAACTTGTTAGGTATTGTTTGTCCAGACTAGCTAGTTACTTTATTTCTTTGTATGTGTAATGACACTCTAGGTCATTCTCTTGATTTGCATGCCTTTTTGGCATTTTGAGCCTTCCCACAATGGTTACAGGTCAATAAGGACTTGTCAGAATTATCGATTTGATTATTAGACCTAATTTCCTTATTTTGGAACTTTTGTTGTATTGAATTTGGTTTCGGACAAAAAATCCTAGTAGATGACCTTAGATGAGAATTACAATAGATCCATCAGTTTCAAGATGTTAATTTTAGGGTAGGAGGACCATTGGTTTATGTCCCGAGGCTTTCATACTCATTTTGGGCTATTGAGCAGATTATATGAAAAATAGAACTATAGGTGTGGGCCTTATATTTATTCTCAATAATCTCAGATGAATGTTTCAAGGGCTTCATTGAGTCTAAAATATCAAATTTGGTATGGTAGCATAGTTCATTTGCTTGCATAGGGTTCCAAATAATCCTAAGCATCCAGTCGAAGTCTAATTTTGTCTTGGGAAAACACTGGTGCATGACACCTGATAGGAAAACTTAAGCCCCTCTTGGGTCTATTTAGGACTAAGCGATTTAGCTTTCTTGGTCCATTATAATGGCCTTGTGCCACTGATAATAGTGCACTCCAGTAGGGATTCTTTAGCAAGACAACAAAGGTGATCGAGATGCCACTTTAACACCCATTTTTCATTATTTCTTCAATTATTTTCCCCACATAATTTTTCATTACTTCTTCCACCATTTTTACACCATATTGAGTTCTCAAAGAGAGTAAAAAGTGTGAAATAATACATAGAAGCTTCCATAAGCTAGACTAACTCTCCTTGTTTAGTTCCTATTAATTTTTCCATCAATTTCCATTCAAATTCATGGTAAAATTAATAAAAATTAGGTCTTGAATCCATAAACTTTAAGGGTTGATATAAGACCCAATTTGTGCTCCTTTTGCTCTCAACTTTTGAGCTCACATTTCTTGTCCTTCAAGGGACCTCGTAGATGGTTTCAATTTTGGATTATGT